>CM077882.1:71766747-72966747 GCA_039720435.1 Amazona ochrocephala
GTGAGCAACGATTCCAAGGAAGCTCTGCAATCACCACTGCCGTTCCTCATCTCCCTCCCTTTGCCCCAGATGTTCTTCCAACCACAAGTGCTTTGGACCAGCATGCTCTGAATTCCCCCTCGGCACGCTCCCAGCATCCTGGTGCAGCATCCTCTGGGAAGCCCCACTGGAGGAATGGGCTGGGATGGCTGGGAATAGTCACCCACCGTGGGACAATGGGGAATACAGCCTGTCAGCTCTAAACCTGACTTGCTGAGGGGCCTCTGCAATCAACCCAAAAGTAGTTTTTTTATGCTAAAGCAGTGTAATAAATAGCTAAAAATGCCCTGCTCTGGTAACAGGCTGTGTTAAATGCAACGCAGCAGCGCTGCAACTCCATCTCCCTGTTGCTCCCAAAGCTTCTGCTCAGTTGGAATTCCATGGGATGGAGGGAAAGGTTTCTTCATCCATCTGCAGCCACTGCGAACTGGCACAGCTCTGCAGAGTGGTACCTCCCAGCTTCTGCAGCCGCACGATGTGCTTCACCATCCATCCTCCTCCTCCCAGGAAAGTGAGACCCACTGCAGCATCCATAGCCATGAGCAGTATTGGAGCATCCCAAACCCTCCCACTTCTAAGGCATTTTTTCTCCCTGGAAGTTGCCCAGACGTGGTTCTGCATCTATTTTGGTGTTCCCCAAGGCGGGAATCTTGCAGAGGTGACCATGAATGGGAGGTTTCAGTCAGAAATCCTCTGGGTGCTGCTGATGCAGATGCACCTATGCATGCGCCTGTTTCCAGGATGTCCCCATCCATCCCACCCCAGGTCCAAAGCCCAAGAGGGCTGCAGTAAAGATGCTCTTTCCCTTCTGACTCTGCAACTGGAAAGTCACCCCATCAAAGGTTAATGGGGGTGGCTGTGGGGACCATGTTGGGTTTGCCTGCCTCAGGAAGCTGGGATGAGGCTGGAGAATTCAGATGGGGGATGCTGAAGGAGATGGGAGTGGGGAGAAACCCGCAGGTCCCACCAGCATTCCCAGGGCTCAGTGATGGACTCTGCCCATGCATAAAACATGGGTGATAGGGTCTGCTGTGCTCATACAGCCCCACTGAAGGAAGGGACTTCGATTTGAAGTGTGTTTTATATGAACCTTTGGAGACAACTCTGCCCTTAGCAAAAACGGCGAGACTGGGATTGCTAATGGGATAAATCCAGGGTCTTTGGGAGTCAGTTTTAGGCACTAAAATGTTTTAGATGTATGGGTTTTAAATGATTTTTTAGATTTTTAGATGACTTTCTAGAAGTTTTAGATGATTTTTAGGTCATTTTTAGATTTTAGACCTTTTAGATGTGAGTTTGGATGTATTTGGAATGTATGGTTTAGGGCAGCCAAAGGCTGGTGTCATACCTCCCAATTGCAATGGCACCATGGAGTGGGAGATGCAGGGCACTCCTCGGAGCAGTGGATACCTCTGGAGATGCTCTTCCACAGCTGAGGCAACCATGAGCTTCATTCTCCAGCCCGCGGTTGTCTTTTTAATCATCACAGCAAGGTTGTCAATTATGCAAAGCATATTGGTTATGGCAATAAACCCTTGGCTGGCTGTGCAGTGACTGCGAGGAGCTCTTGGTCCCCTTGGACCTGCCCAAGGGACAGCACATGCAGCCCAGTAACTCCAAGGATGCTCTGCTCAGCCCTGTTTAACAACATCCAGGCTGCTCTAGTGGAAGGTGCCTCTGCCCGTAGCGGGGGGCTGGAATTGGATGAGCTTTAATCCCCCTTCCGACACAAACCAGCCTGGGATTCCATGAAATCTGCTCTCCAACAGCTTTCATGGCATTACTGAGGGGTAGGAGCAATAATTAATCTGGGCGATAAGGGTTCCTATTGTTGTATCCTGGCTGCAAAGGAGCTGCGTGTTGTCCTTCAGCTGGGCTGGTAAAGCCTGCATTAGACTGCTAAGAAACACAAAGTCTTGGCTCTGGTTTGAAGATGTGTTCCCTTGGGGCCAGATGAGGCTTTGGCGATGGTTCTCATGCTCTTCCCAGAAGGGGAGCTGATTCTGAGAAGCATCCAGCTGCTCTGCCAGCACCACCAGCATCACCAGCATCACCAGCACCAAAAGCATCACCGGTGTCACCAGCATCACTGGTGTCACCAGCATCACCAGCACCAAAAGCATCACTGGTGTCACCAGCATCACCAGCATCACCAGCACCAAAAGCATCACTGGTGTCACCAGCATCACCAGCATCACCAGTGCCATCAGCAGCATCACCAGTGTCACCAGCATCACCAGCACCAAAAGCATCACCGGTGTCACCAGCATCACCGGTGTCACCAGCATCACCAGCATCACCAGCACCAAAAGCATCACCGGTGTCACCAGCACCACCAGCACCACCAGCACAACCAGCACCACCAGCATCACGAGCTTCATCAGCATCATGCTCTGCTGCTGGATGGGTGATGACCCCCAGGGATGCTGAAGTCCTGGGGAGCCCTGCAACAGGCAGAGGAGGAATGAGGAATGGCAGGGATCTGCCAGGATAGGGAGGACAGGCAGGGAACGGGTGTTTGTCCGGGAGGGGGGAGTGTTTCTAATCATTAGGAAATGAGGAGCCATTCACAAGGTCCTGCTTGTGGAGCTGCTGGCAAAAGCCACTTCCTTTGTGGTGAAAGAGACAGAGATAAAGAACGAGGAAGCCCAGTTCTGACGTAGCCACAGCTATAAAACCATTCCCAGCTCCCCCACGAGCCCACTGTGGCTGGGGAGCTGCTGAGGGGCACACCAGGAACAGGGGTACCTCCTGGGGACCAGGGGATGTTATTCTATGCGCTGCTGCCCTGGGAGGACCCACTTCAGGGGATGGATCCAAAGGGAGCGTGAGATGCCAAGACACCGACGTTGATCTGATGGGAAGCCCCTGCCTGCTGCTTCACCAAAGCTAACAGTTAAGTGCAATCTTTCTCCATCCCTACCCCCTCTGCCTTTCCTGCAGCATCCACTGCCACCAGCTACGTTCCTCCCACCCTCTCCTGGAGCCTGGCACTGCTCTCCACAGGTCCTGTCCCTGCTGTTTGGGCTTTCCTTCTGCATCTCCTGGTGAACCTTCCTCTTCCGCCCATCTCTTTCTCCTGTTGCACGATACCCACCATTCTGCTCCCCAGCACATCCCATGTGCTATCCACTGATGAATTCCTGGCACAGGGAGCTCCTGATGGACCATGCAGTTCAGCCCCGGTTCCTCCAGCCCATTAACTCTTGGGGGGGACCTTATTGCTGCCTACAACTGCCTGAGAAGAGGATGGAGCCAGGAGGGGGCTGGGCTCTGCTCCCAAGGAACAAGGGATGGGATGAGAGGACACGGCCTCAAGCTGCACCAGGGCAGGTTGGGATGGAGCTGAGGAACAATTCCTGCCCCAGAGGGTGCTCAGCATTGGAACTGCCCAGGGCAGGGCTGAAGTCACCGTCCCTGCAGTGTTCACTCACTGTGGAGATGAGGCCTCAGTGCCATGGGTTGGTGGTGGCCTTGGCAGTGCTGGGAACAGTTGGACTTAGTGATCTTAAAGGTCTTTTCCAGCCTGATTGATTCCATGATTCCCTGATTAACTCTTCATCCATTCTGACTGCAGCCAGGGACCACGTCCCACCTCCTGCCCAGCATCCACCAATGGAGGCGAATACCATATCCCCATCTCCCGCACCACCCACGCTGGAGACTGATGGATACAGCTCCTGCAGGATAGACATCACTGATGCGGCTATGGACACCGTCACGCTGCTCATCTGCCTCTGTGGGCTGGTGGGGAATGGGGCTGTGCTCTGGCTCCTCGGCTTCCGCATCCGCAGGAACCCCATCACCATCTACGTCCTCAACCTGGCTGCAGCCGACTTCACCTTCCTCCTCTTCATGGTCACCTCAGCCCTCCTCTACATGATGGAGAACATCTTCTGCTCCAGTGCGGGGGCTCTGGTGTACCAGAGGCCGCTTTTCCTGCTCTCGCTGTTCTCCTACAACACAAGCCTGTACCTCCTGACGGCCATCAGCATCGAGAGGTGCTCATCCATCCTCTGCTGCAGCACCCGCCGCCCTCAGCTCTTGTCAGCCCTGATGTGTGCCCTGCTCTGGGCCCTCTCCATCACTGTCATTGCTGCGGTGACATCTCTGTGCCTCTTGCATGAGGATGATCACTGCCGCGTGGCTCTCATCTCCATGTACACCCTCAACTTCCTCATCTTTGCCCCACCAATGGTCATTTCCAGCACAATCCTCTTTGTTAAGGTCCTGTGTGGCTCCCAGCAGCGCCAACCCAAGCGGCTCTACATCGTTATCTTCCTCACCGTCCTCTTCTTTCTCATCTTTGGGGTTCCCCTCAGCGTCTGGAACTTCCTGCAGCAGTTTGGCTATGCGGCTGTGCCTTCCCAGGCTGTTTTCCTGCTCGCCTGCATCAACAGCAGCATCAATCCCTTCATCTACTTCCTGGTGGGGAGCTGCCGCAGGCGCTGTTCCATGGTGCCCCTGCAGGTCGCCTTCCGGAGGGTCTTTGGGGAGCCGGAAGACAACGTTGCACTCAGCAGCGACACAACGATGAATGCACTGGCCCCCGCCTGTTGAAAGCCATCCCAGCGCTCTGCTTTGGGCCCCTGGGGCAGTAGCTGAGGCTTTCCTAGAGCAACCAGACTGATAGGCTTCGGCAGCATGTCATCGTGCGGAAGAGGAGAGCATCACCGAGGTTAATGTGTGGATGCTCTGCAGGGAGCATCCCTTTCCTCCTCCCTTCCATCTGCTCCATGGCAAATGTGCCCTAGAGGACCCTGAAAATCCCCTGCTTTTTGGGATGAGCGTTGCCTTCGGGTAACTCCGACTCATGTACTTTGTGGGGGGAGAAACTGTTTGGTGTCTTAAGTGCATCTCCCCATCCTACCTTCACCACGGGGAGGACCAATGCTCCTCACCATGCTCTGCTGAGGTCCTACCACCCCCCCTCCCGCTGGTACCTCCCTTCTGCCGGTACCTCCCAGTGCCTGGCACCAATAAACGGCATCCTCGCTTCTCCCGGCCGGATGAAGGCAGAGGGAGGGGAATGTACACACACAGCTTGTGATCACCAGGGCAAAAATGACACCAACTGCCCACAGCTGGGACTGCACCAGCACAACGGGTGCGGGAAGGAGGGGCGCAGGGGGTTGGTGGTGCCCTCGGGCTGTTCCATTACTGTCACAGCAAATATCTCCACAAATATATATAGACACATATTTATTTTGTGAGCTAAGACTCTTCCTTATGGAATTCCGCCTCTCCCCTGGCTTTGGCAGGCTGGAGCTTTCCTCCTTCTTCAGATCAGGACAGCAAAGGGAAGGGGAGTCTGTGGTCCTCAGCCCAGTGCTGTCACGGGGACAGGAGGAAGGGATGTTGCCCACCCTGGAGCTGCCCTGGGGATGTGCAGATCTGTCAGGTGCAGCCTCATCCCGCACTGTCCCACTGTCATATTTGGGGCTGGTCCCTCCTTTCCTGATGAGCAGGGCACCCCATCACCTCCTGGACCCCCCAGCCAGGTCCCCAGATCCCATAGTTTCCCACCAGTCCCCTCCCACATCCCACCAGCACCCCAATCCCACCAGAGCCCACACATCCCACACCTTTGCATCATGCTCCCTAAATCCCACATCTTCCCACCTTCCCCCCCACATCCTACATCATCCCGCCGTCCTCCCCAAATCCCATCCCTCCATGCACCCCCCCACCTCCTGCTCCCCCCCGTCTCCGGATCATCCCCTGCGCTCCAGTATTTCCCCATAGTCAGCTTTTCCCGGGCCACCCCTCGGGTTTGGGGGGCCTGTTTCTGGGGTACACTCCCCAAAGGGAGGTTCCCCCCCCCCCCCCGAGGTCTCCCTCCTCTCCCTCCCGGTATCCGCAGAGGAACGAGAGGCGGCGATGGAGACAGCGGCGTTTATTGGGAGAGGAGCAGGGCCGGGAGCGGAGGCAGCGCCCGATGGAGCTCTCGCAGAGCCCCGGAGCCGCTTGCCCCGGGCAGGGGCCGCTGCGGGCCCGGGAGCGGTCGGAGCGCGCCCGTCCCGTCACTGGAGGGCGGCAGAGCCCGGCGGGACGCGGCCGCGGAGCAGGAGTGGGAGGGAGGGGCCCGGGATGGGATGGGAATGGGGACCGGGTAGGAATGGGGATAGGAATGAAATGGGATGGGGATGGAGTAAGAATGGGGATAGGGATGAGAGGGGGTAGGGATTGGGTAGGAATGGGGATGGGGTGTGGACAAGGATGGGATGGGATGAGAATGTGGATGGAATGTGCTTAGGACAGGAATATGGATGGGGATGGAATAGAGACATGAGAATGGGATGGGAATGGGATGAGGTTGGGATACGAATGCGGATGGGAGTAGCATGGGGATGGATGGGATGAGAATGAAGATGGGATAGGAATGGCTTTGGGGATGGGGACGGGATAGGGGTGAGGTGTGGGTGAGGATGGGAGGGAATGGGAACGGTATGAGGTTGGAATAGGAATGTGGATGGAGGTGGCATGGGGTTGGGATGAGAATAAAGGTGGGACAGGGATGGAATGTGGATACGAATGGGGTTAGGGATGGGATAGGAATGGGAATGGCAATGAGAACAAGGAGGATCAAGGACGGAATAGGGAGGGAGCAGGCATAACATGGGACAGTCTATGGACGGGGTTGGGCATGGGATGAGGATGGGTACAGGAATGCCATGGGATGGGCTGAGGACAGGATTGGGATCAGGGATAGGCTACATCCCAGCACGACAGGAAGGCGGTCTGCAGGCGCAGCCCGGAGCAAGGGTGAGCACTGAGCATGAAGCCGGGGGGGGCACAGCACAGCCGGGGTGAGCACAGCGGCTCTTAGGAGGAGACCGTGGTGACCCCCGTCTCCTCGAAGACCCTCCGGAAGGCGACCTGCAGGGGCACCATGGAGCAGCGCCTGCGGCAGCTCCCCACCAGGAAGTAGATGAAGGGATTGATGCTGCTGTTGATGCAGGCGAGCAGGAAAACAGCCTGGGAAGGCACAGCCGCATAGCCAAACTGCTGCAGGAAGTTCCAGACGCTGAGGGGAACCCCAAAGATGAGAAAGAAGAGGACGGTGAGGAAGATAACGATGTAGAGCCGCTTGGGTTGGCGCTGCTGGGAGCCACACAGGACCTTAACGAAGAGGATCACCTTGGAAGCAACCATTGGTGGGGCGAAGATGAGGAAGTTGAGGGTGTACATGGAGATGAGAGCCACGCGGCAGTGATCATCCTCATGCAAGAGGCACAGAGATGTCACCGCAGCAATGACAGTGATGGAGAGGGCCCAGAGCAGGGCACACACCAGGGCTGACAAGTGCTGAGGGCGGCGGCAGCGGTACCAGAGCGGGCAGAGGATGGATGAGCACCTCTCGATGCTGATGGCCGTCAGGAGGTACAGGCCCATGTTGTAGGAGAACAGCGAGAGCAGGAAAAGCGGCCTCTGGTACACCAGAGCCCCCGCACTGGAGCAGAAGATGTTCTCCATCATGTAGAGGAGGGCTGAGGTGACCATGAAGAGGAGGAAGGTGAAGTCGGCCATGGCCAGGTTGAGGATGTAGGTGGTGATGGGGTTCCTGCGGATGCAGAAGCCAAGGAGCCAGAGCACAGCCCCATTCCCCACCAGCCCACAGAGGCAGATGAGCAGCGTGGCAGTGTCCATAGCCACATCAGTGATGTCTATCCTGCAGGAGTTGTGTCCATCAGTCTCCAGCACGGGTGGTGGTGGTGGAAATGTCTGGTTCAGCTCCATGGCAGGAGGTTGGATGTGATCCCTGTCTGTGGTCAGAGCAGATGGGGAGTTAATGGGATGTGTCAGGATGAGGGGTCTGGTGAGGTGGCTCAGCAGGGCTGGGGACAGGGGAGTGACAGGAGGGCTGGGGAGGTGCTGCCAACCAGTGATGGGCTGGGGGTCAGTGTGGAGGATGGAGGGGCTCCAGGCACCCCGGGGTGGATGAGAATGGGAGCAGGGAGAGGTTGGGAGCTCCAGGGAGACACGAGCATCTCTGGACCCCTCCCTACCTTTCCCTTGGCTGAGCCGCCCGGGTGTCCAAGCAGTTCCTTCCCTCTGGTTCTCCTTGCCACAGCCTTCTCCGATGAGGAGAACCGGGGTCTCCACGTCCTCCTCGCCTCTGCTCCGTATAGAGCTGCTCCTTGGGGCGTTTCTGCAGGATCATGGGTCAGGTGGTGAGGGAGCACGGGCAGCTGCAGGCTCAGGCTGCATCACCGAGCTCCTGCTCCTGTCGAATTCCTGTTGGGCTTTCGGGAAAGCAAATGTTTTGCCCAAAGCAATGCTTTCTCCAAGGGAATGCCCCAGAGGATGGATACTGCAGCAGCTCTATCTTGCTGTGAAACAGGGATGCTTTTAGGATTTAACCTCATATCTCATTCTAGGCTGGTAATTGCCATTTCCTAATTGTTTCCTCGTGCTCCAGTCTCCTCCGCACACCCTGCCCTGATGCTGGCATCCTTCGGAGATTGTTCATTACTATCTCCATTTCCCTTCCAGCTTCCCTGCATGGGAATCGCCACTAACGATGCTCCACCTTTGTTGTGCATCAGGTCTGGGTGGGAATTTGGTGTTCAAGCCATTGGTTCAGCCTTGTCTGCACTGGTCTGGGGGATACAGGGGCCTCCTGGACCTGGGTACCTGTTGGCACCCACCAAGGGAGATGGAGGGCAGCCAGCAAGAGAAGAACCAGCCGTGGTGCAGGTAGGAACCATTCCCCTGTTCCTCCATGCGTGCCTATACCATCCACTCCCAACAGGGTCATGGGGTGGCAAAGGATGCCCAAGACCATGTCCCCACATCCAAGCTGGGATGAGGGAGGCATGGTCCCTCCTTCCCTTGCAGAGCAGTACTGGCTGCTCTATGTGTCCCCCTGTTGCTGGGGGGGTGGAGGGGGGAACAGACAGCCAGTGGGCAAAGCACCACCCCCCAGCACTGGGTGCGCTCTGCTCCTCCAGTGAGGGCAGAAAGATGCTTCTGTGGCTCAATAAGCTGGCTGATTGCTGCTAGGACTGCACGCAGTGCACCCACAGTAGGGCTGAGGGAGCAGCAGGAGGGGCACCTGAGCCCGGCCACCACCGAGCACCACCCCATGGAGAATCATAGAACCGTGGGATAATTTGTGTTGGAAGGGAGCTTAAAGCTCCTCCAGCCCCAACCCTGCAATGGGCAGGGACACCTTCCACTGGAGCAGGGTGCTCCAAGCCCCTGTGTCCAGCCTGGCCTTGAACACTGCCAGGGATGGGGCAGCCACAGCTTCTCTGGGCACCCCGTGCCAGCGCCTCAGCACCCTCACAGGGAAGAGCTTCTGCCTAAGAGCTCATCTCTTTCTCCCCTGTGGCAGGTTAAAGCCATTCCCCTGTCCTGTCCCTACATCCCTTGTCCAAAGCCCCTCTCCAGGTTTCCTGCAGCCCCTTTAGGCACTGGAGCTGCTCTAAGGTCTCCCCTTCAGGAGCCTTCTCTCCCCCAGGCTGCCCCAGCCCAGCTCTCAGCCTGGCTGCAGAGCAGAGCAGCTCCATCCCTCGCAGCATCCCCATGGCCTCCTCTGGACTCCAGCAGCTCCACGTCCTTAAGTCGAGGACACCACAACTGCCCCCAGCGCTCCAAGTACCTGCAGGGCCGGGCAGGGCCGGGCACAGCGCGTCACCGGGTGCGCCGCAGAACGGGCGGCACCGGGAGCTGTGAGTCACCCCCTGCACCTCCCTCCACCCTGGACTTTGCCTCCTGTGGATGCTCCGGGCAATAAACCCACCCCCAGGGAGGGGGAAATGGGGTGTCAGGGACAGCCCTCCCCCCGGCTGCAGGCCCCTATACGTGTGTGAGCACCCTGCCCGCTGCACTGCCCTGCGCAGCGCACCACGGCTCCAGCCCCGACCGGAGCCGCGGGAGGGCCGACGGGCGGGTGGCGGCCGCGCCCCGGTCCGGGCGGGTGCCTCGCACCGCCCCGTCCGCATCCCGGTCCCGGCCCGAGGCCAGGCTGGATCCACCGGCCCCCATGCAGCGGGAAGAGCCCCCCGCGGCCGAGGTGAAGGTGGTGGTCGTGGGGGACGGGGGCTGCGGGAAGACGTCTCTGCTGGTGGCGTTCGCCAGGGGGGACTTCCCCAAGGTACCGGCTGCCGTGTCCAGGGGGAGCTCAGGGGGGTGGGATGTGGTCATGGGGGGGGGGTCGTGGTCCTGCGGGGGACGGGGGAGGCTCCTGGGAGCGGTGGCATGGGAAAAGGGTGGCAGGATGGTGTGGGATGGGCACAGTGGGGCTGTTTGCAGGACATAGGACTGGGGGTGCTTGGGCAGGGGGTGGCCCAGCATGGGGCTGATGGGAGCCTGGTGAGGCTGATGAAGAAGGGCTCTTCATCAGGGACTGTAGCGATAGGACAGGGGGTGATGGGTTCAAGCTGAAACAGGGGAAGTTCAGGTTGGAGATAAGGAAGAAGCTCTTCCCTGGGAGGGTGCTGAGGCGCTGGCACAGGGTGCCCAGAGAAGCTGTGGCTGCCCCATCCCTGGCTGTGTTCAAGGCCAGGTTGGACACAGGGGCTTGGAACACCCTGCTCCAGTGGAAGGGGTCCCTGCCCGTGGCAGGGGTTGGAACTGGATGAGCTTTAAGGTCCCTTCAACTGTTCCATGATTCTATGATTTCATGATGGACGCCTTTGCCGCACCTGGGGGGGGGTCATGGGATAGGGAGAAGGGTCTGTTCTGTGGTCAGGACACCACTCTTTCCCCCTACCCCATTTCCCTGTCCTGACCCGGGTATATCGTTGTGCCCTGCCCCATGCACACATCTCCTTTTGGGGGCCCCCTCTGCCTATGGGCAGGTAGGACTTGTCTCATGCCCTCCCTGTCCCCTGCCAGGTCTATGTCCCCACTGTGTTCGAGAAGTACACAGCGTCCCTCCAGGTTGCTGGCAAGCCTGTGAAGATCCACCTCTGGGACACTGCAGGTAGGACAGGAGGGGATCCCAGGGTATTTATGGGGTTTGGGGTGTCATGATTCAGAGGGCTGTCCCCATGCATTGACAATGGGAGATGGGAGGTTAACCGGGGGGGACCCAGCCCGTTAAGGAACTGGTGCATACAAACTTCTTCCCTGGGAGGGTGCTGAGACACTGGCACAGGGTGCCCAGAGAAGCTGTGGCTGCCCCATCCCTGGCAGTGCTCAAGGCCAGGCTGGACACATGGGCTCGAAGGTGTCCCTGACTGTTGGAACTGGATGAGCTTGCAAGTCCTTTCCAACCAAAACCATTCCATGATTCCATGATCTCCACCCGGCAGGACAGGAAGACTATGACCGGCTTCGCCCATTGTCCTACTCGGATGCCAATGTTGTCCTCATCTGCTTCGATGTCACCGACCCCAGCAGCTACAGCAACGTCCTGACAAAGGTAACACATCCCCGCGGTGGCTTCTCCCACCCCGTGCATCCTCCCTATGGGAGCTGGCACCTCCCCATCCCCGGGTTCCATATGTCCTCTCTCCATAGTGGTACCCAGAGGTGAACCACTTCTGCAAGGGCATCCCGGTGCTGCTGGTGGGCTGCAAGACCGACCTGCGGCGGGACCGTGCGGTGCTGCGCAAGCTGCAGGCGGGGCGCCTGGAGCCCGTGTCCTACCATCAGGTGAGTGGCACCCAAGGATGCCCCCCAGTACGAGGTTGTGGGTGAACCGGGGCTGTTGGGGGGGTCTGACCCTGCTGTTCCCCACAGGGAGAGGCCATGGCCCGGCAGGTCCACGCCGTGTCCTACCTGGAATGCTCGGCCAGGTACCAGGAGAACGTCAGCGGCATCTTCACGGAGGCCTGCCGTGCTGCCCTCAGCGCTGCCCGCCGCAGCCAGCGCAGGAGGAGACCCAAGAGGGGCTGCGTGCTCTGCTGAGCCCCACACCATGGCCATGGGGACCCAGCGTGGCCCAGGACCTCGGCTCCCGGCTGCTGCTGGGCATCATCAGCCAGCACCAGACCTCTGCTGCCACCGCCGTCACCCTGCAATGGGTCTGGGCGCAGAGAACTGACTGGGGGGGTCCCGTTCCTGCTGGCTGGCCAGCGAGGGAGGGGTGCCACGGGTGAACGCGGTGCAGCGCTGACATTAAAGATCAACACACAGCGTGGCATGGTCCCTGTGGGCAGGAGCAGCCCCGGTTCAGTGATGGGGAGACGGGTCCCTTGTGGCCCCAGAGCCGCTGGGAATACTCCACCCTGAGTTTGGGTGGGGTATGCCTATGTGTGTACATAGAGACATGTATGTGTGTGTGCTGTGTGTGCATAGGTGTGTGTGCTGTGTGTGCATAGACGTGTATGTGTGTGTGCCGCTTGTGCATAGGTGTGTGCTGTGTGTACACAGAGACGTGTATGTGTGTGCTGTGTGTGCATAGGTGTGTATGTGTGCTGTGTCCGCATAGACGTGTATGTGTGTGTGCTGTGTGCGCATAGACGTGTATGTGTGTGTGCTGCTTGTGCATAGGTGTGTGTGCTGTGTGTGCATAGAGACGTGCATGTGTGTGCTGTGTGCACATAGGTGTGTATGTGTGTGTTGTGTGTACATAGAGATGCGTATGTGTGTGCTGTGTGTGCATAGGTGCGTGTGTGTGCTGTGTGTACATAGAGACGTGTATGTGTGTGTACTGCGTGTACATAGGTATGTATGCATTTTCTGTGTGTACATACATGTGTATGTGTGCGTGCTGCTTGTGCATAGGCATGTATGTGTGTGTGCTGTGTGTACATAGGCAGGTGCATAGTGCTGCATGTGTATAGGTATGTGTGTTCTGTGTGTACATAGACATGTATGTGTGTGTTGTGTGTACATAGACGTGTATGTGTGTGTGCTGTGTGTACACGGGTGCGTATGTGTGTGCTGCTTGTGCATAGGTGTGTGTGTGTGCTGTGTATACATAGGTGTGTATGTGTGTGCTGTGTGTACATAGGCAGGTGCATAGTGCTGCATGTATACAGGTGTGTATGTGTGTGCTGTGTGTACATAGACATGCACGTGTGTGCTGTGTGCACATAGGTGTGTATGTGTGTGTTGAATGTAGAGGTGCCTATGCCTGTGTGTTGCATGCATATATGGGTGCATGTGTGTGTTGCGTATATACAGGAGGGTATGTATGTGTTGCATACATATAGGTATGTATGTGTAGGCTGCATGTATATAGATGTATGTGTGCAGCATGTATATGGGCACTCCTACAGGTGTGTGTTGCATGCATATAGCCGATCATGTATTTTGCATGTATATGTGTGTGCTGCATGTATATAGGCATGTATGTGTTGTATGTATATAGGCGTGTGTTGCATATATATGTGTATGCACTACATGCATACAGATGTTTATATGGTTTGCATGTATAGAGGTGTGATGTGTATGTGTGTGCACGTCTGTTGCATGTATGTGTGTTCTGCATGTATATAGCAGTGCACGTGTCCTGCATGTATATAGAACTGTATGTTTGTATGCTACATGTATATACGCATGTATTGCATGTATATAGCCTTGTATGTGTTGCTTGCACATAGGTGTATATGTGTGCATACTGCATGTATGTAGGCGCATGTTGCACGCATATAGGCATGTATTGTATGTATATAAAATATAAGCATGTATATACAAGCCTTGTACATGTGTTGTATGTATAATGGTGTATGTGTGTCTGTTGCATGTATGGAGTGTGTGTGTGCGCTGCATGTATATAGAGGCGCATCTGTCCTGCATGTATATAGGAGCATATGTGTGTATGCTACATGTGTATAAGCATGCATAGCCATGCACGTGTGCTGCATGCGTATAGGTATATTACATGTATCTAGCCTTGTATATGCATGTTGCACATACCTAGGTGCATGTTACATGTATCTAGGTGTGTGTTACATGTACACAGGCATGTTACATGTACATAGGTGTGTTACATGCACATAGGTGTATGTTACATGTACATAGGTGCTACATATATATAGGAGTGTTACATGTACATAGGTGTGTGTTACATGTACATAGGTGTTACATGTACATAGGCATGTTATATGTACCTAGGTGGGTGTTACATGTACATAGGTGTGTGTTACATGTATCTAGGTGTGTGTTACATGTACATAGGTGTTATGTGTACCTAGGTGTGTTACATGTACGTAGCTGTTACATGTACATAGGTGTGTGTTACATGTACATAGGTGTGTGTTACATGTATCTAGGTGGGTGTCACATGTACCTAGGTGTGTGTTACATGTACGTAGGTGTTACATGTACCTAGGAGTGCGTCACATGTACATGGGTGTCACATGTACATGGGTGTTACATGTATCTAGGTGTGCGTTGCATGTACATGGGTGCCACATGCACACAGGTATGCATGCGTCTATCCCCTGCACGCATCTGCGCCTACGCCTCACGTCCGCATGGGCGCGCATCCCACACGTACTCAGCCTCACGAGGAAGGGCATGCGCGTGGGCGCGGGGGGCGTGGCCTGTCGGGGGCGTGGCCAGCCGCCGGGAGGCGCGTGCGCGCTCGCTCCCGCGCCAGCGACGGAGGGGGGGGGGGGCGGGGAGTCCGGGGGGCCGCCCTGAGATGCGCGTGCGCCCGCTAGGGATGGCGACGGGCGGGGGGGGGGAGGGAGAGATGTATATTGGCGCATGCGCAGTGCGGCGGATGGAGGCGGTGGTGGGGGGGGTCAGGGGAGGTTGAGGGCGGCGCATGCGCAGTGCGGCGGCCGAGTCAGTGTGTATGTGAGAGTCTGACGGGTTCAAAATGGCGGCGGCGGCTCCTGTGTGAGGAGGGGAACCGTGTCCCGGCCGGGAGGGGGGGGGGAGCCGGGGCACAGCGGCGGCGCCGGAGCACGGCGCGGCCCTAGCAGCCCTGAGGCCGCCGCACGCCTGGCACCCGGCGGTGGGGTGCGCTGCGCTGTGTGGCGGGGAGGGGAGGGGACGCGCTGCCCGGCGGACGCGGCGCCGGGCCGGGGAGCGGGGCCCGCGGGAGCAGGCAGCGGCCCGCGGCGGCCGGCGGGGCTGTCAGCGCACGGGCACCGCGCCGGGAGCCGCGGGCCACGGGGGGAGGCAGCGGCGGCGGGGCCGGAGAGGGGGGAGCGGGGAGGCGCGGCCGGCGGGCCGGGCCCGGGCCCGGGGCGCGATCGCTGCCTGACCGGGGGTTCCTCCTCCGCCTCTTCTGTTTCTCCCCGTCTCGGCGCTAGAAGAGGACAAAGGCGCAGGAGAGACCTGGTGAGCCGCTCGCCGCGGTCGGGAGGGGGTGAGGGAGGAGTGGGGCCACCCCCGGCCGACCCCGAAGTTTCCGCGAGTCCCCGTAGAGGGGCCGGGCGCTGGGTACCGACCGCCTCCCACCCCGGCCGGGGCAGCGGCCCCGGCGCCCCAGGCGCGACCCGGGGCGGGTCTCCCCTTGCTGGCGGCCCCCGGGAGGCCGGGTCGGGAAGTTGGAGGGGAGCGGGCGGGTGCCGGCTGACAGCTCCCCCGGGACCGGGGTCCTGAGGGCTTCCCCCGGCGCTGCTTTGTTCGGCAGGGGCCGGGGCTGCTTCTCCCCTAGCCCGGAGGTGGCGGGGCCGGGCTGGGGCCGGGGGGTGGTTGAGGTGTTGTGTCACACTCCGGGTGTTTATAAACAAGAGTTAGGAAGTGTGAGGGAACTGCCTCAGCCGCGCGGGGAAGTCCGGTCCTGAGTGGGACGGGGAAGGATGCTACGGGCTGTGAGAGGCTCCGCTGTCAAACTGTGCTCGGAGGGTCGGGGAAGGGCAGGATGGAACAAGTTCTGTCCACGCTGTGGTAGTGGTTCTGTAACGCTACACGGGGCGGGGGGGGGGAAGGCAGATTCCTTGCCCGCAGGTCTGGTAGAGGCATGGCGAATGGGATTGGGAGTTGCGATGCACCTGGGCTTTGGGTTCTTTTTGTTCCTTTAGAAAGGACAGAAAAAGTTGAGGTGCCATCGGCTGCCTCGGGAGGCTTTGCCAAGTTCAGGTGCCGTGTCACAAGGTGGCAGGTTTTGAGATCTGAGCGTGTAGGTCCTCTCGAGACAGGAGCTGCTCCCCTACCTGCAGCCCTGCTCCAGTGAGTCTTCCCCGTGCATGGTGCATGGGCGATGCTCTGTACCCGTGTGGCTTCTCCAAGTACAGGATATGCCGAGGAGAGCAGTGGTGTTTGGAGGAGTTGCTTCTCCAATGCCTCATCTTGTACTCCCTGCCTGCTGTTGAGTGTTTGACAGCAGCTTGCCTGCTCCGTACCCCAGTAGGGGCAAACTGAGCTGCCCCTGTGCTGGCGGCAGTGCAGAGCTGAGTCCTTTCTCTGCTCGGAGACCTGCAGCTCCTGTCGTGTTACAGAACAGCTGGTAAAGTCATTTACCCTGGGTCATGCCTAAAGTTAGAATGGGGGTGTTAAAAGTTGAGTTGGGCTCATCCACTGTGCTCACTTAGCCCTGCACAGGCTCCAAATGGGCAAGGAAATGAGGGATGGAGGGGTCTTCTGTCTGTGTGCCCTGCTTCACTCCTTCCCTTTACTTCCAAGGAGGAAGAGGAGGAAGACAGCAGCCCTGGAGTGTCCTTCTCACTCTCTTCAGAAGAGTCAGAGATGGAGCCTGAGGAAGAACGGATCCGTTACAGCCAAAGACTGGTCAGTATTGGCCCCAAACAATCCTATTCTGTGCTTGGTTCTGTTGCAACTGAAGAAAGAAGGGGTTTAAACAACTCAGACAAGTGTTGTGGTGGATCCCTGCGGCCTGCCCAGAGGTGTCAGCTCAGCTGGTGGGGGGTTTGGTGGCTCCATGGGTCCTTTCTGTGTCAGTTTGCCCTAATGAAGGGCACTTGGCTCCTGAGCTCTGGAGGAGGGTTGGAGGCTGAGGCTGGGTAAGAAGCTTTGGATAGAAATAGGCAGTGAGTGTCGGTGTGGTTTCTGGCACAGTGAGTTTTCTCCATGTGTTTGTGACAAGCAGAGAAGTTGGAATACTGTGTGTGACCGTTGTGTTGGCCTGGACTTGATTTGAGTGTGCCATGAAAACCAGCTTCAGCTTGAAGCTCAGATGTGCCCGTGTCTTCCCTTGGTGTTCTCTTTGGGAAGGAGCTATTCCAAAAGCCAGGTCCTGGTTAGGCCCTGTCTGGATTGTCAGGGGCATTCATGAAGGCCATGGTCTGTGGGTTGGGCTGTGACCGTGAGCACATTGGGAGCAGCTGCTCTGAGAGGATATTCCCAGAGATGCCATGGAAGGAGGGAAGCTGCTCTGTCTCCTGCAGGTCATTTGTACCTTGTTCTGAGGCAGTTGTAAACCCCCTGGGTGAGCGTCAGCTCAGTGATAGCTGAAGCTGTGACAGAGTTCCTCTGTGAGTATATGCACCCTCACCTCCAAGGTGTTGCCTGTAAAGGCAAATCCTTATCCTTTAATACTCTGGAATCATTTGGTGTGAGGGTGTGTGGGACTCAGCATTAAGCTTTGCCCTCAAGAAGAAGCAGTTCCTATTGCTGCTGGGTGCCAGGTTGTAGTAAGGGTGCTGGGAGTTGTGGCCAGCACACACCTTAGAGGTGTCTTAAGGATTGAAATCCTCTTGTGAGGGTTGAAATGGTTATTCCAGCAGTGGCCTCTATGGAAAAGAGTGTACATTGTAAGCTGTGGTTTGTCCAGACCTTATGGAAGGTGTGCTCCTTTTCTGGTGCTGCTTGTTGGGCCCTTCAGGATCACTTGGCTTTTTCCCCAAGCGCTTTAGTGGCTGCTTTAATATGGCAATGCCTCCAAAAGCAGCAGTTCCACCTCTTCCTGACGCCCTTGTGCCCACCATAACGTGTGGCACACAGCTCGAGGTGCGCGTTTGGCTGGGGAGTGACTGTTGCTATAGCCAGCAGTCAGGAGAGCTTCACCTGGAGGCAAGGCCAACTCCAGGTTTTGGTTCAACTGCAGTTTAAGCTACACTTTGACCGGAAATAATTCAACATAGCTGGATAAAGACATGGCAGATGAAGGGAACCAGCAGCCAGGAACAGGCCAATGTTCAAGTACTTGTCATATCACAACTAAAAATGATCAGGAAGAGTTGCTGGCCTGGGCTCCAGCAGCATGTACTAAGCTGGATAAAGGAGCTACATGCTTAAGGGCTTGGGGGGATACATGGGCAGAGGATGAGGCTGACCTGGGCTTTGGTGGCCTTATGTGTGTGTTGTCTCTGCTGGCCTGTGGCTCAGAGGAGGAGACACAACCCCTGTGTGGTCGGTGAGGTTTGGTTCATGCCTCCTGCTTCGTTCTTCCAGGGAACTTCCAGCTCATGCCATTCCCTTTCTGTGTCAGTAACTTTCCCTTCTTCAGGGACCTTCAAAAGATGATTATTCCCTTCAAGACACATGCTTTGAAACAGAGGGAGCTCTTAGCTCATTTCTGACCATTGCAGAACGACATATCGCAGGTGAATTATCCAGCAAGACAAAAGTGCTGAATAAGACTTATTTGAATATCCTACTCCTACACATGCTTTGGTTTTGGGAGTTGGCTTTAATATGCCTACATTAAAAGTTCTAAGTAGGGAAACAGGTAATTGGTCGTACAGCATGTTGCTGCGTTTCTTGTGTGCGAGTTGGGATCAGTGTGGGGGGGACAGCAAAAGAAAAAACCTATTTTTAAATGAAATCAAAAGCAAAGTGTGGTAGTTGTCCTTCCAGCCAAACGGCCTGGGCCAGAATGGCTTAGAGTGGTGGAGGAGCTCAATTCATTGCATGGGCAATGGTTTGATGGTACCAGAGGCCTGAGATGGCAAAAACAGTTTGTTACCTGCTGTGGCAGGGCACTTACACCCCCAGCATCTGTTGACTGACTGGTTTCCATAGCACAGAGGGGAAGTCGTGAGTGTTTTGTGTTACGGTTACCTTCCTCTGCTTCAACAAAAAGCTGATCTGTGTCTATTTTCTGAATGGGTTTAGCAGTACTGGGGGAAGGTCTGGGTTTTGAAGAGAAGGTCAGCTCTGCTTTGGATGTAGTCACACTCCTCCAAGAACTCCTACCTGGTTCACACATCCCTGTGTAGTATGACACTTACATTGGGTGGGTCCCACTGCTCTAAGTGTGCTTGTTTCCTAGCTCAGGCTCTCCATCCACAACTCCCAAGATTATAAAGGCCTGGGTGAGTTGGTCTGGATGTGGGGTGTCACAGGCAGGATGTCCTGTAGCCCTCTGAAATAAACTGTGGAAGGAGCTCTGAGAGGCTGACACAGGTAGGGAATGGTATCCTGCCAGTGATGTGCATGAGTGGGGAGAGCAGCGAGTAAGGGATATCAGTGTTCCTCACCCAGAGAGTCAGCTGGGCCCTCCTGCACTTGGAGTAGCAGAGGATGGGACTTAGCAGACACCAGGGAGTAGTTTTCTACCAAGTACCTATATGTTTCTGCTCCTCAGCTCTGTAAGAGGCAGTACTTTGGGGCTTGGTGTGAGATGCTGGCTTTATAAGCTGTAGATGTGTTTTGCAGGCCCTTAACTGTGGAGCTGAAACGCTCTATTGTATCCCGTGCCCTGAGTGACAGCCCAGCCCTGGCACTAACAATGTGATGGATCCTTTCTGAGCCTTAGAAGACTTCCACTGACTGTTGCTGGTTGCAGTTCAGCTCCCCGTTAGGAGGCTGAGGGCACGCTGGCACTTTGAGCAGGAGCCTGGACCTCTTCAGGGTAGGAGCAGCAACATGGGCAGCTCTGGCTGTGAGCTAACAGCTGTGGGGAGAAGGAAGTTTGATTGCTCTGGTGCTGTGATGCTCAGATAACGCTGTCTGGTTCAGGATTGTGCAGCAGTGATTTCACAGAGTGTGTTGTGCCCCTTGGCACTCACCATGAGGTGATCTGAGACAGAGGAGGAACTGTTGCATGTGTGTAACTTAGTTTTCTGCTAAGGTTAGGTTTGTGTTAGGTCACTGAGCACAATAAGGGGCACCAAGGAAGGAATCTCCTGGTGGTGCCCTTCAGCAAGCTGGTTCATCTCCAAGCTGCTTTGGAGGGGCTCTTTGCCCCAGCACATTCTGAAGATGCTCTTGGCGTGCTCGAGGTGAGGTTGCCTCGCTGTCCCAGTGCGTGGGGTGCTCTGCTGAGGAGGGGTTTCTCACTCCGACCTTCCCCACACACAAAGCCCCTGACACATCCCAATGTGTGTGAATTCATGGAGCTGCTGCAGGGCTTCTCAGTGGGACATGGGGCTGGTGTCTGCAGCTATTGAGTATCCCTGGGTGCTACAAGTGTGAGGAAACATTGCCTTCTATCTGCTCCAGGCTACTTTTGCCAGGCCCTTACTGTAAACTAAAACTAGTCCGAATGTGAATTGTGAGTTGGGATTAGCACATAGAATCATGGAATGGTTTGTGTTGGAAGGGAGCTGAAGGCTCATCCAGTTCCAACCCTCTGCCATGGGCAGGGACCCCTTCCACTGGAGCAGGGTGCTCCAAGCCCCTGTGTCCAACCTGGCCTTGAACACTGCCAGGGATGGGGCAGCCACAGCTTCTCTGGGCACCCTGTGCCAGCGCCTCACCAAACATCACTGAGGTGGTGCCAGACACTTGCAGTGACAGCACTGATGGGGAGGAATGAGGGGCAGCAGGGTTGTATCACTCCAGAATGGTTTGAGGGGGGTGTAGCAGGCGAATGCCATCACCCTAAGGACAAATCCTGCCCATCCTGGTGCCTCTGCTGCTGTCAAGTCAGCAGTCTGTATCTCAGGGTGTGGTTCCAGCATTGCTGGAGTGGCAGAGCTGGTTTAAGAGGTTTCCTCCCTCCCTTCCCTCCCTCAGTGCCTCTGGAGCTGGTACCCCTGAGCTAAATGCTCCTTTAGGGAGTTGGGGATCATGCCCTAGGTAAAAGTTGGCAGCAGAGGGGAGCATCTCATCTAGACTGGTGTCTGTGCTGTGCTATGAGCTACTGCCCCACCAGCCAACCTGGTGAGAGTGGGGAGGTGGCAGCCTGAGACAGGGTGGGGTTGGAACCTCTTCAGCTGGCTCTGCAGCTGCACCCTCCCTTGGGGCTCTGGCTGCTCTCTGGGGCTCAGGTGTTGCAGTGCCTGGGCTCTTGACCATCATGGCTGCGTGCAGTGGCACCCTTGTTTTGGTGGTTGGAGGTTGATGTGACATCCATGAAGGGTGGTGGGTCTGTGGAGGAGGGGACCCACCTGCTTAAGTGCACTGTTAAGTGCTCTGGGTGCATATAGGAGACAAGGGGGGAGTGAAAGGCTTTCTCTCCCATTGCTTGGGGCACTCTGTGTCCTGCCTTAGCAGTGCCCTGCCTCTGGTCAGGTCCTTGTGTGAAACCTGAGAGGAGGCCTCTGCCTGTCCCTACCAGCCAAAAGCTGAGGCCTCTCCTGTAAACAGCACTTAGCAAACCTGTCCTTACATGTTGGTGTCCACGTTATCCCTTGGGCAAGGGCTCACATGAGCTTCACGGTAGATGGAGTCATCAGCCGAGGGATGGAGCTTCGGGTGCATGGAGGGAGAGGCTTCTCTCTCAGCCATGTATGTAGCGGTGTGGAGTGGCCCCAGCACACTCGGATGAGGGAGACAGGAACTCTGATGTGTGCCCAGAGTGATGGTGACTTCAATCCTGTGGCTCTGCAAGTCATTTGGTGGTACCAAATCCTTTCTGCAGGATGGGGTGATGTCAAATGCAGGGCACAACCCGTGGGGCCAGGCAGGCTCAGGCATGGTAGTGTTCATGTGGCAGTTGTGACAGAGTTCCAGCCCTTATCCTCACATCACCGAGGGAGTAGATGGCCTAAAGCAGGGAGAGGGAGGTCAGCAGGAGCTGTGGGCTGGCAGGAACTGCTTATGTCTGATAAGAGAGCAAAGAGGAGGACACAGCTGCCTGCCCTCCTCGTGCTGGTCAAGCACCTGCCCTTGCTCTATCCTGCATAGCTCACGCTGTCCTAAGTGGGGTGCAAGGAGCCCTATCTCCACATGAGGCTCAGCCTCACTTCTTATGTGTTCTTCTTGTAACACTGCTCACCACCAGGTGATGATCCCTTGTGGCTGCTGCTGTTTGTTATCCTCACATCTTGGTGCGCTCAACAGAAGCCAGTCCTGCTGGATACTGACTTTCGCAGAGGCAGTTCCATTGACTTGGGATTTGTTTGTATGTGCTGGGATGAGCCCAGTAGTTCCTGCAGGTACTGAAGCATGGGATGAGCCACATGTGCTGGGGTGAGAGGCTGGGGAGATGTACATCACCCCCATTTGAAACTTGGCACTGGCAATCCCTTACCCCATCAAGTGAGCGTTCCTTGAGCAGGATGGGAGTTTGTCTGGATGTGCCCTGTGTTAAACCCTGTCCAGATGTCCCTGCTCTGCTGGACACACCTCCATTCCCTAGTCTGGACAGGACCTGAGCAAGCAGAGTAATTAATCTCTTCCCCATGCCTGTGCTTCAAACTAAAGACCCTACAAATGAGTCATTCCAAATGATCCAGGTGTAATAATTGAGCTCTAAATAATTTAGGGACTGTTGAGATTGGATCTTGGCAGCTCTTTGGAAGCCACTGAAGGCAATCCTTGCAAAGCTTTAGCAGTCCCTGTGAGCATTTAGATCCTGAAAGGTGCAAGAGGATGCTGGTCCCTGGCAGAAAACTTCCTTGAAACCAACTGGATGAAGTTCCATGTCAGCACAGAGGAACACAGGAGGTAGATGTCTCAGCTGGTTCCTCTCTGTCCCAAACCTGGCTGTGCCTCAGGTATGGCCTGGAAGCTGCAGCACTGACTGAGCGAGCACCAGACAGCACAGGAGCACTTGAAGTCACCTGTGAGTCACCAAACAAGATCTGCAAGTTACATCTGTGTCTCCTGTTAATGCACAGGAGGAGGTTTCCTCAGGGTTATCCCAGCTGGAGAAGACACTACCAAGTCCCCATGCCCCCAGTACCTGCTTTGTGTCAGTTAATTCTGTCAGGAGCCACCCAGACAGAGGTTTACAGGTCACTGGCTGGGTTTGGGGAGGAAATGGCACATGGAGGTGTAGTGGTTGTACACTGAGAAGGTAAAGAAACCAGGCTGTGCAGTAACTGTCCTCTTTGAACCGTATCCTGGGCTGCATCAAAAGGAGCGTGACCAGCAGGTCAAGGGAGGTGATCCTGCCCCTCTGCTCTCGGGAGACCTCACTTGGAGTATTGTGTGCAGTTCTGGTGTCCTTAACATCAAAAGGACATGGAACTGTTGGAACAAGTCCAGAGCAGGCCACGAGGATGAGCAGGGACTGGAGCAGGGACTGGAGCAGCTCCCATATGAAGATAGGCTGAGAAAGTTGGGGCTGTTCAGCCTGGAGAAGAGAAGGCTGCGTGGAGACCTCAGAGCAGCTTCCAGTATCTGAAGGGGGCCTATAGGGGTGCTGGGGAGGGACTCTTCATGAGGGACTGTAGTGACAGGACAAGGGGTAACAGGTTCAAACTGAAACAGGGGAAGTTTAGATTGGATATGAGGAAGAAATTCTTTACTGTAAGGGTGGTGAGGCACTGGAATGGGTTGCCCAGGGAAGTTGTGAATGCTCCATCCCTGGTGATGTTCAGGGCCAGGTTGGACAGAGCCTTGGGTGACATGGTTTAGTGTGAGGTGTCCTTGCCCATGGCAGGGGGTTGGAACTGGATGATGTTAAGGTCCTTTCCAACCCAAACTACACTATGATTCTGTGACTGTATGAAAATGCATGAAGGACAGCTCTTGTCTTCAGGGGGAGATGTCTGGTGCTAATAGAAGTGTTGCTGGTTCCAGAGGAGGGAACTCTGGGTGAGCCAGAGAGGACAGGCTGAGCTCTGGAAAGCTCCATTTGCAGCCACAGTTGACTTGTTAGTTCACAGACTTCCTTACACAATGTCTGACCTGCTTTCATTTGGGTTGAAGAGGGTAAAAGCAAGTGGAAGAGGTCGAAGGTGAGGAGGAACAATGCACATCATGCATGGACAGTGTATCTGCAGCGTGGTCCTGTGGCAGCGGCTGCACCAAAGCATGTACTTGTGTGGTTTGGAGTTGTGGTGGTAGCTGAGGTCTGCCTTACTGGGTGTCCTGGTTTTGGTCCTGATGGAGGTAAGAGCAGAGAAGGATCTTGCCTTGGGAAAAGCAGGAGAGCCAAGTGGAAGGGCAAATCCTGTGGAAGAAAGACAGGGCCTATAATTAGATCCCAAAGATCCTCAGCTGTCAGGAGCAGTGGGAGGCAAGGAGGGTGGGCAGCTTGTGGCCCACAAGTGGAGGTGCTGTCTCCACTTGGCCTGGAGAACCTGCTTCAGTTTGGTTTTGGGGTGGGGGTCAGGCAGAGCCCTCCCACTGGGAGGGAGCAGTGGATAAGCACATGCCTCTGTTTGGAAAATGGGATGTGACCATTCCAGCTGAAGCCAAGAAGCTCTCTGAGTGCGCTTGTGGAAAAGCATCATGAAGAAGCCTGTCAGTACAGTCTGAAACCAGCATCACGGGTATCTTCTGTCCTGGATGGTCTCAAGCTAGTTGAGCCGCAGAGAGAACTCCTTTTGTTGTACAAGTGCCTGGGCTGGTCCAGGCTCCATTCGTTTTCTGGAGGTCTTAGCATAGGCTGCCAGCCTCTTGAAGGCTGTGGGTAGCTCTGGTGATGGTCTTCACTCCTTGTGCTGCCTCCCTTCAGGTACCTGCAGCTCTCCCTTGGCAAGGACACGAATGACCTCTGATTTCTGAGGGCCAGGAGGTAGCAAGAATGTGTTCCTACTGTTGTAACTCAGTACCTCCCAGGTCCTGCCACTGCTGCTAAGTTCTCTGCAGTGTTCCCCATTCGCCTCTTTTCCCAGCTCCAAAGAACTGGGTGAGGAGGATGCACTGCTGTCTGCAGGTGCTGTGCTGGCGCTCGAGGTGGTTTAGATAAACCTGGTGACAAAGTGGAGCCTGTGGATCCGTGATGGGAGAGAGGAGATTGATCCGTTTAGAATCCCAGGCTGGTTTGGGGTGGAAGGGGCCTTAAAGCTCCTCCAGTTCCAACCCCTGCCATGGGCAGGGACCCCTTCCAGTGGAGCAGGGTGCTCCAAGCCCCTGTGTCCAACCTGGCCTTGAGCACTGCCAGGGATGGGGCAGCCACAGCTTCTCTGGGCACCCTGGGCCAGCGCCTCAGCACCCTCCCAGGGAAGAGCTTCTGCCTAAGAGCTCATCTCAGCCTCCCCTCGGGCAGGTTAAAGCCATTCCCCTTGGCCTGTTGGACAGGGTTTCTCTCTGTTCTGTTTCTGTGTGGCCATGCTTGTGCACCTTGTTGCTGTAGGAACAGTACTGATAGTAAACAGCACAAGATAGTAAACAGCGCAAGCTGGCTGCCCAGGGCCTGTGAATCCCTGTGGAAGTTCAAGGAACTTGAACTGGAGGAGATTTTGGGCTGGGATCTGCGCAGGATTCCAGGGTGGTGAGAGGAGACGGGTGAGTTCATGGTCTCATGGGGAGGCGTGTGCTCCGTAGTGCTTCCCCCCAGGTCGGGTGCTGGAAGGGTGCAAGTCTGCTGCCAGAAGAGCTGAGGTTGGCTCATGGTGCTGTGTGTGATGTGCTCATGTGTGAGCGTGGCGCTGGGGGGGACAGGACTGGCGGTTTTACTGCTGTGAAATAGAAGAGGGCACTGTGACGCTGAGGTGGCGAATGGAGCTGTGAACTTGCCTCCTTGCACTCCATTCAACGCTGCCTCCTTGCACTCCATTCAACGCTGCCTCCTTGCACTCCATTCAACGCTGCCTCCTTGCACTCCATTCAACGCTGCCTCCTTGCACTCCATTCAACGCTGCCTCCTTGCACTCCATTCAGCGCTGCCTGCTTTGTCTTGCCCTGGATCTTGCATGTTTTAGCTATTGCACTAACAACAGTTCCACCAAGCAGCACCCCCCATACACCCCTGTATGTCAAGGAAGAGGTTCTGGGGGGTGATCATAGCGTAGTTAGGGTTGGAAAGGAGCTGAAGATCATCAAGTTCCAACCCCATCATCTGTGGGTTTTGTTAGCGCTGGTCCTTGGGTGGGAGCTGGCTGCAGAACGCGCTGTTGTGTCCCAGCCAGTCCTGGTGTTTGGGAGAAGAGGTCTCCTGATAAGAGCCACAGGGGGAAGGATGAGGACGTTGCTTGATAGAGCTGTTATCTGCAGCAGCAGATCCCAACCAAGGAGGCACGTTCTCCAGTGAGATACTCGGAGGGGATGATCCTGTTTGGTGCTGGCTCTTACCTGTGCAACCTCTCATGAGGCAGTGATGGAAGGGTGCAGGGTGGGGGAGAAGAGAGGTGGAGCTGCAGAACTTGGAGAGATGGCAAAGCAATGAGAAGGGGTAAAAGCAGAAAACACTATTGTATATTTGAGTGTGACCAGCAGGTCATGGAGGTGATCCTGCCCCTCTGCTCTGCTCTGTGAGACCTCACTTGGAGCACTGTGTGCAGTTCTGGGGTCCTCAGCATCAAAAGGACATGGAACTGTTGGAGCAAGTCCAGAGGAGGCCACGAGGATGATCAGGGACTAGAGCACCTCCTGTATGAAGATAGGCTGAGAAAGTTGGGGCTGTTCAGCCTGAAGAAGAGAAGGCTGCATGGAGACCTCATAGCAGCCTTCCAGTATCTGAAGGGGGCCTATAGGGATGCTGGGGAGGGACTCTTCATCAGGGACTGTAGTGACAGGACAAGGGGTAACGGGTTCAAACTGAAACAGGGGAAGTTTAGATTGGATATGAGGAAGAAATTCTTTACTGTGAGGGTGGTGAGGCACTGGAATGGGTTGCCCAGGGAAGCTGTGAATGCTCCATCACTGGCGGTGTTCAAGGCCAGGTTGGACATAGCCTTGGGTGGCATGGTTTAGTGGGAGGTGTCCCTGCCCATGGCAGGGGTTGGAACTGGATGAGCTTAAGGTCCTTTCCAACCCAAACCATTCTATGATTTAAGAATAACAAAGAGGCTGGCTTGTGCTGTTCAGTCCAAGGGTGCTCTGGTTCCCCTTTTGCTCTCTGTGTTCCCCTGGCTCTCAGGAGCTGTAATCTTGGGATGGAGCTGGAAGTTGAAATGAGAGGGCTTCTCTAGGGTGGCACAGCCTCAGCGTCTCTAGTTTGCTCTGCATAAATATTTCCATGTGTCACTGAATTCCTGAGCTCCTTTGTCCCATTTGGAGTAAGGAAGGGGCAAGTACCGGGCTTCTTGAGCAAAGGAGGGAGGAGAGTGTGCAGTGATGGTGTAACAGTGCAGAGTATGGGGGAAATACCCATCCAAGGAGATGGGAGAGGGGCTTTGGCCAAGGGATGCAGGGACAGGACAAGGGAATGGCTTTAACCTGCCCGAGGGGAGACTGAGATGAGCTCTTAGACAGAAGCTCTTCCCTGGGAGGGGCTGAGGCGCTGGCACAGGGTGCCCAGAGAAGCTGTGGCTGCCCCATCCCTGGCAGTGTTCAAGGCCAGGTTGGACACAGGGGCTTGGAGCACCCTGCTGCAGTGGAAGGGATCCCTGCCTCTGGCAGGGGTTGGGGCTGGAGGAGCTTCAGGGTCCCTTCCAGCCTAAACCATTCCATGATTCTGTGGTTTCAGGTGCCATCCATGTGCTTCCCAATGGCCCTGGGTTGTATTCCTTCTCCATAAGCATCCCAGGCCCTGTAGCCTGTAATTCAGGCAGCCTGTTTGTGTCCTCTTGAAAGAACAGTGTCCGCTTAGCAGGAATCGCAGTGCCCATCCCAAAGCTTCCTGTGTTTTTGCTCTCCTGTAGTCCAGCCTTGTCCAGTTTGAGTGATGGGACAGAACTGGCAGCAGGCTTCTGCAGAGCTGGGCTGGGGCACTGGGAGCTCTTCCCCACTGAACATTCCAAGTCATTCCACTGCATTCCCAGCGTGTTGTGGGCAGGGAGTTGCTCTGCCTTTCCCAGCACAAGGAGTAGTGCTGACCTACTAATGCAAGATGAGCTGTACATCTGTCTCTGAATGCATGTGGCTCCATCTGCCCTTCGTGCTGTGGTCTGGGTGGGCTCAGCAGCCTGGAGGTGAATGGGCCAGTCTTTTCCCAGTGGGAATATGGATGAATGCATGGGGTTTTCGAGCTAAAAAGTTGGAGAAGTTGATTTGCTTTGTTCCATTTGAGGGATGCTCTATTGCCTTCCTATCCAAAGCAAAAAGCGGTAGTGAAGTTGGTGACGCTCATCTACCACATGCTGGGACACCCTGGTAGGGAAAGGGCTTTGCCCTGCAGGCTTTGTCCTTGGATTCCTTCTGGTTTGGAAGGGTGGGAGGTAATTAAAGGGGTTTGCTCAGCCTACTCTATTTCTATTATCAGAAATAAGGCTGAATGTCCAAGAGTGGCTTTACCACAGTGTGTGTGGCTCAGAGGATCAGTGTTCCTAGTCCTGAAGCGTGGCATGGTGGGGGATTTGATGGTCCTTCATGGGCTTCTTCAGGCTGACACGGAGTCCATGCAGGTATTATCCAGGTACCAGGGTGCTGTGGCCGGGGGTGGGTACGGGCATGGCTGATCTGAGGGTTGGTATTGCCGTGAAGCTGTTGGGACAGTGATGGCACATGAAATCCACTGCAGGTGATTGGAATCGCTTTCCTTGCAGCAGTGTTTCCTCACTGGGACTGTTGCCATCCATCTGTGTTGTGATGTGATGTGGTGTGTTCCCCTGGCTCGTGGTTTTGCTGCTGGGGCTGGCCAGTGTGTGGTTTAGCAGCAGCTGCTGGACTTCTCCTTGGCCTGTTGGAGCTGCCTGGGTCAGCCTTGCTCCAATTCCCCTATTGCTCCTTGTGTACATCCAATTTCATAACCCGAAAGTGCAAACCAAAGCGTTCTCCTCCATCATTCTGAACTGCTGCCAGCCCTGCTCGTGATAGGAATCCCTCCTGGAGCTGTGAAGCCTGGAAGAGCTCCAGTTCCACATAAATCCTGTTCGCTCCTCAGCCTGATGCTTTTGAGTCTGTGTTTGTCCAGGAATGTGCAACCTAGGATGTGCCAGTTCTCCTCTCCAGGTTTGGAGGCAGACAGGAGGTGCTGAGGGGCATTAAACCAGGGTTAGGTCTTGGGTTCCTCATGTGGAACCAGGCAGCATGAGTTAGTTTAGGATGGCCATGTCCTGATGGTCATCACTGGTGGGTAGGGCACACAGAGCTGCTGAATAGCCACCTGCAGCCTTGTCCTAGCACTGGGCTTGCCCTGGGACACATGGGGCCACTGAGAAGTTGTCCTGGATCTCTTGCTTGGGGGATTATGGCCTTCTCTTCGGATCCTATTGCAGTGCCACCTCCTGGGTGGGGATCAGTGAGCCCAGGACCGCTTCATTGACCATCTCTGGGGCACTGGCTGTTGTTTGGTGAAGCAAATGGCCCTGCAGAGCCAACATGTTAACAGATCATGGGCCCATCCCTATAGGACCCTCTGCACCCCAAGGGTGACAGGACGTGCTGTGGTTTGGTTGTTGCTTCCTATGTTGGGGAGGAAGAGGAGCTGAGAAGAAGCTGAAGTGATTGAAGGTGGGGAGACACAGAGGGGAGAGAAGCACAGGTAATGTTCTTGTATGGAGCAGAGCTTTTGGAGTCTGGACCAGGAGCTGAAGTGGGAGGTGCAGGCTTGGAGGAGAGTGATATAGAAAGGAAAAGCTCTTGTGCTTAAGCTAAGCAGTGACCTGGCACACTGCTCATTGGATGTCATAGGCTTTGTGCCTTGGTTCTTTGTGCTGTCGCTGAAAATACCTGCCAGGGAGCATCTTCTGTGTGTGGTCAGTGCTGGCACTGGCATCTGCTCTGCCCTGCGTCTGCCTGGCGGTGGCTTTGCTGCTTCCATGCTCCGCCATCCTCCTGCCTTGGCTTTGGGCCTTCCCAGAGGATCAAGAGCCTTTGCCCCAGAGAAGTTAAATCCATAAAGGAGGAGAGTTGAGCTTGTTGCTTTATTACCAGTATGGATGTGTTGCAGTGAAGTAAACCTACAGAGGGATGGGTGGGAAGGAGACATCCAGTGGGGGACCTCAGTGGTGAAGGAGAGAGATGCACTGGTAAGTCCCTTTGTTCTCTGTGTGTGCTGGGAGCCAGGTAGAAGCTGTAATACCTGCAGTGAAAGGAGTTTGGAAGGAAGGAGTTCAGACACTTGTCTGCATTCTTCATGTCAGCATCTTTGCTCTGAAGGAATAAGGGAGGGTTATGGGGGGCTTCAAACCAGGCTGAAAACACAGCAGGTCCAGGGGAGTGCTGTGGTCCCCTGAAGTGGTAGGAGCTGTGGCACAGCAGGAGGAAGCTTCCTGGGCCTGGGAGGTGGATCCGTTGGGAGATGAGGGAGGGAATGGCAGCAGACAGGACAGGAAGTGACTGGAATGCTGTGGTGTTTGTTGGTTTCACTCTGTTACTATGTGAGGCCCTGTCAGCAGCAGGACAGCTTGTTCTGTCTTCAGATGTGACCTTGGACTTGTTCTGCTCTCACAAACCCCCACAGGAGACTTGTCTTCTGGTTCTCTTCAGCCAGCTATCAGTTCCTTTGCCATTAGAGGTAGCTGTGCTCCATGGAGGCAGGGCTTCCTGATGGAGAGGTGTCCAAGGAAGGGTTTGGAAGGAGCTGCATGGGGCACTTCCCTGGGCATCGCTGGGAGGAGACTGCAGTGGAAAGGGTCAGAGTGGAAGGGATAACACTGGTGCTGTCTGCAGGATTAATATTCATGCTTCCTGTTTCCTACATTAATTGAATGGTACCCAAGAGAGCCTGAAATGGGGAAGGACAGTCTTGGATGAGGACTGCTGGCTGGTGTTGGAGGGTGGATAAACTGCCTTCATCCTGACCCTGTCTGACACAGAGAGAGGCTTTGGACTGCTTGTCAGGACTTCCTTACTGAAACTCTCATCAGGATGAATAATGCCTGAATCCTAACACAGATCTTGGAGCTGAAAAAGAAGCAATATTTAAACATCACTGCTTCATGCAGAGGTTGTCTGACAGATGTATATAAATGTGATATGGAGCCAGGCTCAGAACACTGGGGCTGTTCAGCCCGCAGAAGAGAAGGCTGCATGGAGACCTCATAGCAGCTTCCAGTGTCTGAAGGGGGCCTATAGGGATGCTGGAGAGGGACTCTGCATCAGGGACTGAAGCGATGGGACAAGGGATGATGGGTTCAAACTGAAACAGGGGAAGTGCAGGTTGGATATGAGGAAGAAGCTCTTCCCTGGGAGGGTGCTGAGGCGCTGGCCCAGGGTGCCCAGAGAAGCTGTGGCTGCCCCATCCCTGGCAGTGCTCAAGGCCAGGTTGGACACAGGGGCTTGGAGCACCCTGCTCCAGTGGAAGGGGTCCCTGCCCATGGCAGGGGTTGGAACTGGGTGAGCTTTAAGGTCCTTTCCAACCCAAACCGTTCCATGATTCTGTGATGTGCCTGACATTTACCTCTTGCTTCACTGGGGCTGAGCTTCATCAGGAACACCCTCAGGGATGGCAGTTATGGGGCTGTTTGCTGATCTCCTGTTTGGAAGTTGCGCTCAGTTCCTTGCCTGAACGAACAGTTGAGGCCTCAAACTTTGTGCCACAGGAGGGATTTGTGGAGCTGGGTCTTGACTTACCCCTAAGCTTGGACACTGAGCACATCTGTCCTCAAGTGGAGACCTGATCTGGGGAAGCCAACCATATCCTGGGCTGCATCCAAAGGAGCGTGACCAGCAGGTCATGGAGGTGATCCTGCCCCTCTGCTCTGCTCTGTGAGACCTCACTTGGAGCACTGTGTGCAGTTCTGGTGTCCTCAACATAAGGACATGGAACTGTTGGAACGAGTCCAGAGGACGCCACGAGGATGATCAGGGGACTGGGGCACCTCCCGTATGAAGATAGGATGAGAAAGTTGGGGCTGTTCAGCCTGGAGAAGAGAAGGCTGCGTGGAGACCTCATAGCAGCCTTCCAGTATCTGAAGGGGGCCTATAGGGATGCTGGGGAGGGACTCTTCATTAGGGACTGTAGTGAGAGGACAAGGGGTAACGGGTTTAAACTGAAACAGGGGAAGTTTAGATTGGATATGAGGAAGAAATTCTTTACTGTGAGGGTGGTGAGGCACTGGAATGGGTTGCCCAGGGAAGCTGTGAATGCTCCATCCCTGGCGGTGTTGAAGGCCGGGTTGGACAGAGCCTTGGGTGGCATGGTTTAGTGGGAGGTGTCCCTGCCCATGGCAGGGGGTTGGAACTGGATGAGCTTAAGGGCCTTTCCAACCCGAACCATTCTATGGTTCTATGACTGTGATTTGTGACTGGGCCATGAGGAAGCTGCAGGCTCAGGAGAGGAAAACTGCTGCCGAGATCTGCCCAAAGCCCCTTCAGATGCTGCCTCTCCCAAAACACTCTCTTGGACGCTCTTTTCCTTCCTCCCGCCTGCTCTGCACGCACTGAGATGTTGTTGTTCCCCACCCTCCCAAGACAACAATGACATGAAAGCGCTGCAGCCCCGGCGAGCGCAGGAGAGGCGGTGTCTAAGGACAGAGCCCTTTGTGTTGTGGCAGCTCTTGTGGGTCCTCAGCCTCCACTGGGATCCTGTTCTCCTCCATGCTGTGCGGATGGGGAGGCCGGGCTCTGCCCTGCCCACAGGAACCAGTGCTGGGAGTGTGGAGGGGGTGCTGTGGCTGATGCTTGGCTGATGACAGCAGTGTTAGACTGTGGCATTTGCTTGGCTGGATGCGGCCTTCTGCCTTCTGCCTCTGTTTTCCCCATTGCAAAGCGGTTTGAGGTGTTTCTGCCTATTTCCTGGTGTTCACACCTTTTCGGTGTGGTCGTCTTCTGTTTGCCTTGAGGCTGTGCTGTGCATGGGATTGGGGAAGACCTGGAATGGTTCTCTGCTTCCCCAAACAGACCCACGGGTGGATAAAGTGAAGTTTTGTCTCATGTCATGCAAGTCCGTGATCGTGGCATCATCTGAGACATGTTGTGTTTCTTCAGTCATTAAGTTTGTTAGTGAATGACCAGATCATCTGCTTCACATTCATGTCGGCTGGGATCTGTCCTCAGAGCCTGGCTCTGTCAGTCCTGGGGGAATTGCCTTCTTCCTGAGCTGCATCCCCACTGGCAGTGCAGCATCCACCTGCGGCACCAGCAGGATCTGGACGAGGCCTGGCCATGTGGTCACAGTGCTGCTAAATGAGCTGGTCTGCACAATCCGGAGCCTGTGCTGGCTTGGTGCCACTTCCAGAAGCACAGACAGTGCCCGATGTGGCTGGCGTGCAGAGCGGCAGGGCAGGAGCTGTGTCGACACCAGATGGAAATCTGGAAGGGAGCTGCCAGGCTGAGCTTGCCCAGGGATGGAGCTCAGTTGTGTGGCTGCAGCAGTCTCAGTCTGGGGGAGGCTCCTAAGGAATAAAGAATCATGGAATGGTTTGCGTTGGAAGGGACTTCAAAGCTCCTCCAGTTCCAACCCCTTCCACTGGAGCAGGGTGCTCCAAGCTCCATCCAACCTGGCCTTGAGCACTGCAGGGATGGGGCAGCCACAGCTTCTCTGGGCACCCTATGCCAGCGCCTCAGCACCCTCCCAGGGAAGAGCTTCTGCCTAAGAGCTCATCTCAGTCTCCCCTTGGGCAGGTTAAAGCCATTCCCCTGTCCTGTCCCTCCATCCCATGTCCAAAGCCCCTCTCCAGGTTTCCTGCAGCCCCTTCAGGCACTGGAGCTGCTCTGAGGTCTCCCCTTGAGGAGCCTTCTCATGTCCAGAAGGTCCTTATTCATCCATGCTGTAGTTACTCAGACCACAACTTCTGCATGTCACCTTCCTTCCTGTCCTGGCAGTAGCTGTGAAACGGTGACGAAGAGCATGCCAATGCCAGCTGACATTCCATTGGGATAAAGGAAATGTGAGCCCATCAGTTGGACACCAGGGTGTCTTCCAGGTGACAGCACAGGAAGGGTTCCCCGCTGTGTTGGTTACCTGCCTGCTCATGCTCTGTCTGGCTGCTGCCTGGCTTTTCAGGCCACCAGTGTCCTTGGATACGTGCTGTCATCTGCCCTTGCTGGGAGAGATACCTGCTCAAAACAGGGCTGCAGCCAGACGTCATCCCTATGGCTGGAGCTGCATTCCAGCGCCGGTCTGCTGAGGTGAGAGCTTCATGCTTAACACCCGAGTTTCAGCCCAATGCAGGAACCCCTGGTGTGTCCTGGAATACCACTGCGGCTTCCAGCCTGGCAGCCCAATAGGACTTATTGAGAGGCTGCTTTGGATGCCCTTGCACAGGGAGATGCTGTTCCCTAAACCTCTCAACTTCAAGTGTCTGGAGTAGGAGCAGGTCAGAACACAGCCACAGCCTGGTCCTGGAGTGTGCCCGATCCCAAACTCACGGACTACAGGGCCCAGCATCCTCCACTTCGTTATGCTCATCCTGTAATGGGAATTGCCTGTGGGGCCAGCAGTCCTTAGCCTTGTTTCCTTGTTTTCCTTGCCTGGGAATGGGCTAAGGGAAAACCAGTCATGCTGGAATGCTATTAGTGTGCTTGCAAAGTAGTCTGAAGCTGCTGTTGTTCCCCCAGCATTCAGAGGTGCCCTGGCAGGAGCCACAACAGGCAGCTGATGTCTGGCAGCATCACAGGGCAGGATCTGAGGCGTGTTTCAGCTGCACAGTGAAGGGTCCAGACAGGCACAGGGAAGCACGGTGGCTGCTGCATCCTTCTCTGAAAGCATGGAAATAGGGAAGGCTGCAAATTAGGTTTCCTTGAGGTGTTTGCCAGCCTGACCTAAGCCTTCTGCTGCCTCATGCAGCACTCTTCAGGGCAGGAGTGAGGGACAGGTTGAGAGCTGGGCTGGGGCAGCCTGAGCAAGAGGAGGCTCCTGAAGGGGAGACCTCAGAGCAGCTCCAGTGCCTGAAGGGGCTCCAGGAAACCTGGAGAGGGGTTTGGACAAGGGATGTAGGGACACGACAAGGGGAATGGCTTTAACCTGCAGAGGGGAGACTGAGATGAGCTCTTAGGCAGAAGCTCTTCCCTGTGGGGGTGCTGAGGCGCTGGCACAGGGTGCCCAGAGAAGCTGTGGCTGCCCCATCCCTGCAGTGCTCAAGGCCAGGTTGGACACAGGGGCTTGGAGCACCCTGCTCCAGTGGAAGGGGTTGGAACTGGATGAGCTTTGAGCTCCCTTCCCAACCCAAACCATTCCATGACTTTAAATGGTTCTGGGTTGGGAGTTGTGGTTGCCCAGGAAAGGGCCTCTTTGGCCTTCCCCCTTCCCTCCAGCAAAGGTGAGGAAGGCTCTATGGGTGTGCATGGAGCTGGAATCACTGGGCTGGTTTTGTCAGGGCTCCCCCCTGCCCCCACCACCACAGTGAGTGGTGCTTCTTGAAACAGTGGGGTGAAGAGTGGGTGCTTTGGCACCCAGAGGTGAGCCCCGCACAAGCTGTGCTGCCTGTGGGCCTCCAGCAAAGCCTCCCATGGGTTACCCGGAGCTGAGTGGGATGGGAGTTTTGCAGCTTCCTGCCCCCAAAGGTGGGGCCAGCACAGCTCCGCCTGCCCACGCTGAGAGCCCAGAGCTCCCAGGCATGGTCCTGCGCTAGCAGCAGCCGTACCTGCTCCATCCACGGGCATCTCTGTCCATGCGGCTGTTCCGTGGCCACGCCGCTCCATCGCTCCCAAGCAGCCAGTTTGGACTAATTGAGAGCACCAGCATGGAGGTGAGATGTGGGGGTTGTGGGTTCGGGAAAGGCTTTATCCTCCTGTTGCTTCCAGGAGCTGGAAGCTTGGCCTCAAGCCTTTGGGTTGCAGCAGAAGAGCAGGGTGCTGGGATGATGCTTCCAGGAGGGGGGAATGTGTTTGAAATGAGCCTTTCCCAAAGCAATGGGGCTTTTTAGCAAAAGCTGAGCAGAAGGCTCTGGCTCACGTGTCCCTAAATCCCATACAGGGATTTTAAACCTGAGCACTATACAGAGTTAGCCCATTCCAGGAGTTTAAGGGATGGTGCTTTAGAAATGGACTTATCCTCCAATATAACACATCCAGGTCCTCTTCTCCCACTAATACCACCACATCCCTAACCTGCAGCTCTGGTGCATCTCCTTGAAAGAGCCCATCTCAGTTTAAAGGCAGAAATGGCTGAGTTTGGGAGCTCCAGCCCCGAGATTTGTGCTGGGATCAATGGGGTGCGTGGAGCTGGCACCCAGCATTGGTGCCACAGGGTGTTCCCCGGGAATATGGGTGGCACTTCTGTTTGTGCATTTATATAAAGCCTATGAGTAAACTGAGCTTTATCTTTCTATCATTAAAGAGAGTGGAAGAAAATACTCCTCCTTAATAGCAGGTTTAGTGGATGGCTTAAGACATAGTAACCATCATTAACACAGGGCCGGGGTTCAGGAGACTCCAGGCTCTTTCTGGGATGCTCCCCTCATTACCAGCCCTCTATTCCTGCCTTGCAGATGAGGTGTTTGTGTCCCTATTCAGGTGTCTGGGATGGGGAAGGCTAATGAGATGTTAACAGCAAGGAGACAGAAGGAGCTCTGCTTTGATGGCAGGGAAGTGACTTGTGAATTGATCAGCTTCCTTGGAAGTGTGAGGCTGGAGGTAGCAGGAGATGTCTCCATGTGCTGCTGCATGGGTGAGCTGATGGGGTTTAGAAGCATCTTGAAAGCAGTACATGTGTATGGGAGGATCCTTTGCCTTTCACTGATGCTGTTTAAATAGGTAAGGCTAAAAAGAATCACAGAATGGTTTGGTTTGGAAGGGACCTTAAAGCTCATCCAGCGCCAACCCCTGCCGTGGGCAGGGACACCTTCCATCAGGCCAGTCACTACATTGCTTTGCTTTGGTCCCTCTGTTCTTCCCTGTGAGGATGCTGAGGCGCTGGCACAGGGTGCCCAGAGAAGCTGTGGCTGCCCCATCCCTGGCAGTGTTCAAGGCCAGGTTGGACACAGGGGCTTGGAGCACCCTGCTGCAGTGGAAGGGGTCCCTGCCCATGGCAGGGGATTGGAGCTGGATGAGCTTTAAGGTCCCTTCCAACACAAACCATTCCATGACTCTATGTGCATGCTGGTCACCTCAGCAGTGATGGTGATTTTGCCATCCCAGCATCATGGTCCATGGCTGTTGGTGGGATGTGACCCTGTTCCCTTTGCCACCATGCTGCTGCCTCCAGCTTCCAAGCCCAGGTGTGACAGCAGCTGCTGCATCTCCTGCCCCATCCCTGCCTGTCTGCTATCCCTGTTGGTGTGAATGCTTTACAGCGGGAGCATCCCGAATAGAGTGAAGTCAGCTTGGCTAATTCAGACCAGGTTCACTTTTATCTGGGGGGATTTAGGGAGCATTCCCACAAAGGAAGCATGGAGGGGTGGCAAACAGCAGGGGACAGTAATTCCTTCCAGATCCAGGACTGCTGGAAGAGGATGTCTGTCAGGAATCCCAGTACAGATGTACTTAGAGACCCTGTCAGAAAACGGTTATTCCCCTCCTGCTGCTCCCACACACACAAAGGAATAAATCAGCTTCTGTGCACAAGCATAACCAAAGCTGAAAACTTGGGAATTGTCTTCAGCATAAACCCCTTCCTCTCTCGCTTGGCATTGTGACAGGGGTTTAAATTCCTCTCCAGTGCAGCAAAATACTGATGCACCTGCAAAACCAGGTAACATTCTTCTTTCTTGTCCCCAGTTACACTGAAGTATTCCCCTTCTCCCTTGTTTCTGTGTTAGAACTTATTGGGAGTGAACTGTCTCTCTCCCATACAGCCCAACTTGCACAAGTCTGTTGGTTGGAAGAGGAGCAAACCTGATGTTTCAGTGGTGTGTTTTGGAGCTGGGACAGACATTGCTTAAATAGATCTTCTCTGGCACATCCCTCTTGCAAACGGAACCCAGCAGTGCTTTGGAGCAGGAGAACTAGTGGATAATAGCGGATAAACCATGCCAAGTGCAAGGTCCTGCACCTGGGTCGGAGCAATCGCAGGCACAGCTCCAGGTTGGGCAGAGAAGAGATTCAGAGCAGCTCAAGGAGAAGGACTTGGGGGTGTTGGTTGATGAGAAAATGAACATGAGGGGGCTGCAGTGTGCGCTTGAGCCCAGAAACCAACCGTATCCTGGGCTGCATCCAAAGGAGCGTGACCAGCAGGTCATGGAGGTGATCCTGCCCCTCTGCTCTGCTCTGTGAGACCTCACTTGGAGCATTGTGTGCAGTTCTGGGGTCCTCAACATCAAAAGGACATGGAACTGTTGGAACAAGTGCAGAGGAGGCCACAAGGATGATCAGGGGATGGAGCAGCTCCTGTATGAAGATAGGTTGATAAAGTTGGGGCTGTTCAGCCTGGAGAAGAGAAGGCTGCGTGGAGACCTCATAGCAGCCTTCCAGTATCTGAAGGGGGCCTATAGGGATGCTGGGGAGGGACTCTTCATGAGGGACTGCAGTGATAGGACAAGGGGTAACAGGTTCAAACTGAAACAGGGGAAGTTTAGATTGGATATGAGGAAGAAGTTCCTTACTGTAAGGGTGGTGAGGCCCTGGAATGGGTTGCCCAGGGAAGTTGTGAATCCTCCATTGCTGGCGGTGTTCAGGGACAGGTTGGACAGAGCCTTGGGTGGCATGGTTTAGTGTGAGGTGTCCCTGCCCATGGCAGGGGTTGGAACGGTATGAGTTTAAGGTCCCTTCCAACCCAAACTATTCTATGGTTCTATAATATAATCCAGGGTCTCTTCTGTGGGAGCAGAAGCAGGGATCAAGGGCTCCCCCAGAGGCCCTGGTTGAGCTGAGGTTCTGATTGTCCTTCCTGGTCCCTATCTCTTACCTCCGGGTCCATTCTCTCCTCAGCGTGGCACGATGAGGCGGCGCTACGAAGACGATGGCATCTCTGATGATGAAATTGAAGGCAAGAGGACATTTGACCTCGAGGAGAAGCTGTCCACCAACAAGTTCAACTCCACCTTCGTGGTCTTCATGGAAGGCAAAGGTTTGTCCTGGGACAGGCTGTGCTGCTGCTGTCAGTAACCACGCAGCCGCAGTGGTTGGCTGCTTCTCCATGGTGTGAGGTGTCCTTTCCCTGTAGAAAGCCAACAGTGCTCACAGTTGGATGTGCTCTTGTGCATCTGACTACACCCAGAGCTTCCCTGGCTGCCTTAAAGGGTAGTTACAAGGCAGTTGTGGTGTTACTGCAATCCTAAATCCTTTCCTGTGTTTTGCTACCTGTTACTTCCCATCTTCCTGTGAAGTTGGGAAAACTGCTGTTCACACCAGTTCTATGCTTGGAAACCACTTTACTTCCGTAACCTAAATGATGGGGGATGTTCCTGCCTGCTTCCCCACAAGTCTTGTGCAGTTCCCAAGCAGCTGGAGGGTGATATGAGGTATATTGATGGAGGATTACCTCAAGCCTGCTAAGGGAGCTGATAACAGGGAGTGCGTGTGGGAAATAGCATGGAATCCCCTCAATCTGAAGAGCAAGGAGCCCATCTGCAGGCCTGCTGGGACACATGGCAACCAGGAACAAGAGGGTTTGCCTGGGTCAGCACCTGTAATGGCAGCCACATGTCTGCTGGGTGCTTCATTCATAGGCTCTGTGGGATCTCTCCCCTTTATTTCAGCGCACATATGGCTCAGTGGGATGCCTTTTCATCACACAGCCAGTGCATCCCTCACAGGGATTTACCATGGAGGAGGAGCATTCCTTCAAGGCATCTCTAACTTGGCTCGGAGCTTCTTGGGGAAGTGAGGACCAAACTCCACTCTGTTCCCCTGCCTGGTGCTGCTTGTTGGAGCAAATTCCCTCCTCCTTCGAGGCTCTGTTTGAGGTTTGTCAGCAGCACACACCGTGCTGCTCACAGAACTGCCTCGAAGGAGTTCCAGGGTCTCCAAAGAGTGTAGGAATAGCAAGGAACAGCACTTCCTTTTGCTGGTGAGCTTTGTCACAGGGAGGAGGTTCTCAGCTCTCAACTGCTCTGAGCAACCTCCTCCGAGTCTGAATTCAGCTCGCTGGAGCAGGGTTGAAGTAGAGAGCTCCAGAGATCCTTTCTACCCTCACTTTGTCTCTGGTCCTCTGCAGGAATCTCCCCTAACACCTTCCCTTTTGTTTCGCACAGACTTCACAGTTGAATACATCCAGAGGGGTGGCCTGAGGGACCCTCTCATCTTCAGGAGCTCCGATGGCTTGGGAATAAAGTAAGTGTTAGGGGTGGATGGCTCCAGCCTGATTTCCTGCCTCTCTCCCCACGTTATGTGGGATCTGATCCCGGTAGCTGGATCTGAAACCAAGCTGTTACAACAGTGTCCTGTCCATGCTGTTACCTGCAGTGAGAAGTATCTTCCACCTCAGTTTTCCTGTTCTTCCTAGTCTGCACTTAGAGGGCTGAGTTGGCTGTAGGTGACCACAATGCAACTAAATGCCTGGAAAATCCCACTGCTGCTCTGATGCAACATCCTTTCCTAGTAATACAGCATCACTTGCCAGCATCAAGCAATCTGTAGTATTTCTGGCATTTTCCAGCAATTCCAACCTGATTTATCCAATGTGGTTACTTCTAAACTGCCATCTCTGTCTCTTGCTACAGTCAATCAAAGTTTACAGCTTGGAGTGTAAAGCTGTGCCGATGCAAGGCTTTGTGCTGGTTTATGACGTTCATATAAATACACTATGGGGTGGTAGATGTCGTTTTAAGGCAAGTCATGCTATAAAACATTACAGCTGCCTTTAAATAAACCTCAGACCTGATGTGGTTGGGTGTTTCTGCTGGGTCAGTGGGGTTTGGGTTTGGTTAAGGGGATAAATTAGTGTTTGTCAGAGCCAGTATCGTCCACATTGCTCTTAACTTCCTCAGCCGGCCGTGAGTTGATGGGCAGCATCTCACCCAGTGCATGATGTGCTGTACTGGGGTGACTTAGATGGTACCACGCTCAGCTTTAGCTGCAGGATGGTTTGGAAGGGCAAGGATTTGATCCTGAGGATTCCAGTGCGGGTGAACCTGGATTTCCTCCGAGCTTTTGGTGATTCCTCTGGGTCAAGAGCTGCTTGAATGGCTGCCTGCCCGTTCTGCCTGTGTTTGCACAGATAAGTGTGCCAGTACAAACAGGGAGAGGAGTTCTGCTGTGTCAGTGAAATACATCGCTTGTGCGGGTCTGGCTGTGCTCTGTCTGTTGGGAGAACTCACAGGAGCAGTCTCTCGAATGAAGCTGGGATTGCTTAGCTCAAAGCCTGCTGGAGCATTTGCCAGAAGCCACTACAAGAGCTCGTGCTGTGGAGATGCTGTATCCTATTCCCAAATCTGCTTCCTTAGCCAGGAGATGGGGCTCTGTGTTTCACCCCCGAGATCTGGCTTTATGCTCTTCACCCACATCCAAGAGGAAAAGAAGCCCAGTAGCATCTTCAGGGTGCTAATACCAGGGTTAGAGGTGGGAAGGGGCTGCAAGCAGAAGCATTTCATGATGTTTTAGCAAGGTGTTTGTCCTGCAGGATGCCAGACCCGGACTTCAGCGTCAATGATGTGCGGCTCTGCGTTGGTAAGTGTCCGGGGACCACAGCGCGCCTCTGGTGTGCCCTGGGATGGGGGGAGTCATTGGATACATCAATGGTCTGGTACCAATGGGTCTGAGTGTATCAACAGTCTGGTACCAATGGGAGGTCTGGTTATGTGGCTCTCCCAGTGTGCCTTAGCCAGTGGATTGCAGCTTTTACCTGCTTGAGTCCAGTTTGACCTGAAGCAGGTTCAGTTTCAATGTGGGTATGGAAGAAGATGAAGTTATGGAGAGGCCAAACCATCCCACTGGTGTGGGTGGGTTCTTTGAGGAAGGATCCTGTGTCTCCTGGAGCATCTCTTCTGGGTGGTCCATTGTGCAGAGGGATGGTTCCAGTGACGTCTGTCTGTCCCGGCAGGGAGCCGGCGGATGGTGGATGTCATGGATGTGAACACACAGAGGGACATTGAGATGTCCATGGCACAGTGGGCACGTTACTACGAAACACCAGAGGCCGAGAGGGAGAAACTTTACAACGTCATCAGCCTGGAGTTCAGCCACACCAAACTGGAGAACCTGGTGCAGAGACCTGCTACGGTGAGCATGGCTCTTCCTTCCCTTGTGCTTGTGGGCCTCTGTAGGTAAGGTGCAGCCTGGCATTGAGTGCAGGAGAAGAGCTGCTCATAACATGTATGTGCTCAGCCAGGGGTGTCAGTGCTGTGCTCTGGAAGCTGCTGGAGCTGATCCTGTGTCTGACATGGACCTCATTTGCTGGAGCTGATCTCACAGGCAGCCCTAGCCTGTGCATCCTCATCCTATATGGGCAAGCCACCATGGTCAAGTCCCTGGTGTGTCGCTCTGCAGAGTACTGACTTGTTCTGCAGAGAGCTCGCTAGCTGTCAGCAGCTAATGGATTGGCTATCAGCAATTAATAGACAGGAATAATTAAAGGGAGGTAACCTGCTGCTGCTGGCTGCTGATCAAGAACGAGCACCTCAGTTTGAGTAGAGAGGTCAGGTTGGTGCTCAGCCACAGTGAGTGCTGAGGACAGGATGGGGATGCTGGCTTCCAGCCTCTCCCAGCTAGCCACTTCCACTGCCTGCCAAGACCTTGGCTGTCATTCAGTCTTGGGTCCACCTTACATCTGTGCTCTTCACTGATGCTTGGTGCGGAGCCCTCTCTTGCATCCTGCAGCAGTGATCTGCTCCACCGTGGCAAGAGAGAGGCCGCAGTGGAGAGCAAGGAGGGAGCTGCCATCATGCATGGGCCTAAATGGAACAGCAGAACTCAGCTGTGTTTGGAGAGAGCAGCGAAAGCCTGGATGCTGCTTGAGCTTTGAGGTTTCCTTGGTGGTTGGAAGCCATGGTCCCGTTAGGACACCAACCCTGTGTGCAGCTGGGACTCCAGAGGCTTCTGTGGTGTGGCAGGGAGGGGTTCTGGTGCCGAAATCTCTGCTTGCAGAAGAGGCCAAGACTGGGGCTGTGCTGGAAGGGGGCAGGCAGCAGTTTGACAGTGGGAAAACGGGGATGGGCATCCTGAACTCCCCCTGCAGCCGGTGAAGAGGAAGGGGCAGCTCTGTAGGGCCCTTCACTTCTCCCTGTTAACTGTAGAGGGAGGCTGGACATCTCTGCCTGCTCTGGGGCTGTCCTGAAGCTTAGTGACCTGAATCCCACCCTGGTAGATGCTGCCCAGCATGGTTCATGTATCCCCAGTGCATACCAATTCCTGCCTAGCCCCTAAGTAGACAACCAGCATCCCAGTACCATGCTCAGGATCTTGCTGTGCTGTTTGCTGCTTGTGTGAAATCAGGGGGTCACTGTACAGCAACTGGCATCAGAGCAGCTGGTCCTAGAGCGCTTTCTGTGTGGGATTGCACCAGTGCAATGGGGAAGGTTGCACATGAGAGCTATGGGCCTACCAGGCAGGCAATAGGTATTTGAGCTTCTAGGACAGGCTGGGGGGGTATCAGAAGGGGTTACAGTTCCCTGTCATCTCTACTCATGTCTCCCACCTTTCTTGCTGTAGGTGGATTTGATTGACTGGGTCGATAACATGTGGCCCAGGCACCTGAAGGAGAGTCAGACAGAGTCTACGAATGCCATCCTGGAGATGCAGTATCCAAAGGTGCAAAAGTAAGTGACTTCCTGAGCTGTTCCAGTGGTGGCAGGCAGCAGAGCATCTCTTGCTAGAGAACTGCCCAAGGGAGAAGTGGTTTGTACCAGGAGGAGGAGGGAGGACCAGTCTGTTTCGATGGGTGACACTTGCAGGGATGCTGCAGTCAGTTGTTTAAGCCCCTAACAAATGATGTGTGGAAGGGTGATACTCTTGGTGCTCACCACCTTGAAACATCTGGAGCCAGCTGAGCTGCTGAGCACTGCCTGTCCTGCCCCATAGGCCTGTGACAGGGGGTTTCTAGGGCTTCAGATGTGTGAGGATGAGAACTTTCTTCTTGCCTGGATTAGGTCTTTGTGTGGGGATGTGATATAACTGCAAAGTAGCTCTCCTGCAAACCACCACCTGCCTGCAGCTGGAGTGCTTAGCACTGCAGTAATTGTGTGCTGGCACTGCTGTGAGTCTGGGTTTAGGCAGCCCATTCCCTTTGAATATGTTTTATCTGCTCTCAGATGTGGCTCACCCCTCATTTCACCTTATCCCCATCTTGTTTCCCACCAGGTACTGTCTGATGAGCGTCAAGGGCTGCTACACAGACTTCCACGTGGACTTCGGTGGCACCTCTGTGTGGTACCACATCCACCGAGGGGGAAAGGTAGGAGGACAGTCCCTGTTGGACAGTTACAGGTGCTTTAGGGGGTGGCTTTTAGTCTATCCTCTTGTTAATCCTTGAGGATGCAGGTTCCAGGTAGCAAATTGAAGTCTTTCCATCCTAAACTGGTTGATCAGAGGTCCACCAGGCACAGGCTGAAAACCTGTGATGATGCCAAGGCAACCTTATAAAGGGCTAAATACACTGAGTAGATTAACCCCATTCATCCATTGCCTTGGCTTCTAAGAGGTGATTTGGCTGCATGGCTGATCACCCCTTGGTGTGGCACAAATAGCACACTGGGAGCAGGAGCAAGCTGGAGAAAGGTAATTAAAGATGCATGGGAGCTGCTCCTAAAGCTAAACCTTCAGGGGGTTTAAATAGCCAACATATGTGTAAGGGGTCACCTTAAAGCATGAAGTGACTTCAAAAGCAGGAGCATTTGAACTGAAGGTTACTGCCAGGGCTTCACTGCAAAGCACTTGAATGGTTCCTGGTGAGAAGGAGCTCTGAAACAGTGTCAGGTTTAAGCTGTTCTCTGCAGTCGCTTCCTGGAGCTGAGCTCAGCCCAGGGTACTAAAACCAAACCTCAGGCTTCATTGAGTTTGAGTCTCTCTGGTTGCAGCCTTTATCTGAGTGCAGTATTTGTCCCCTGGTGGGTTTCTTCCAGTTACAAATGTGCAGGGATTTCATACGATCATGGAATGGTTTAGGTTGAAAGGGACCTTCAAGCTCATCCAGTTCCAACCCCCTGCCACGGGCAGGGACACCTTCCACTAGAGCAGGGTGCTCCAAGCCCATCCAGGCTGGTCTTGAGCACAGCCGGGGATGGGACAGCAGCAAACTCTGCCCTACCTGAAGACTCTGGGCTTTTCACCCACCTTTCCTTGCAAAGGAGATGTAGCTGCCAGACTTCTGTTGGTGGTTTGTGGCTCCAGTGCCCTCCCCTGGAGAGCTAATAGTCTCTGAACAGCCTAGTTGGGGCTGGATACCTCCTTGCCACCTGCATTGCGTGGATGTGGACAGGTTTAAATCTCTAGTTCAGTCGTAGCTCTTACTAACAGGGCAGAAGCACTCAGCTGAATATCTCTTTGTCTCTAATAGTCTGGTGGGCTCTTTCTCTTAACACTGATAGAAACAAAGCCTTACAAAGCATCCCAAGCTCAGTCTACCTGTGGTGCTCAGTGAGTTAGGTCAGGAAAGAGCTTGCTCAGCAGCTTGCCCTCTCCAGTGGGACATGTTCAGGTTGCTTTTACTGGGAATGTCTCTGGATTTGCATCCTCTGGTGGGGAAAGAAACAGGTTTAGATGTCCGGAGAGGGAGCAGGGCAGGTTTGGAAGCAGCAGCCGTCAGTTCTGTTATGACTTACATACACGTGTTGTCTTCATCTGCAGATCTTCTGGCTGATCCCTCCTACACCGCAGAACCTGGAGCTCTATGAAAACTGGCTTCTCTCAGGGAAGCAGGGAGACATTTTCCTTGGGGACAGAGTGTCGGAGTGCCAGCGCATCGAGCTCAAGCAGGGCTACACATTTGTCATCCCCTCAGGTACCACAGGGTGGGCAGGTCCCTCCTGGCCTTTGCCAGGGTTGTGGCAAGAGGCTGAAACTCCTAGGACACGAAATGGGAACAGGCAGGATTTAGCTTCCTCTTCATGTAACTGGGAGAGGGAGATGTGACGTAGCCCCATCCTCTTGCTTGCCAGCTCCCAAAACATGCCTGTCGTGGCACTGTGGATTCAGCCCAAGTGATGGGAAAGCTGTGGCTGGCTCACAGCACTCTGGATAGTCATTAAAGGAGGCTTTCCCAGTGCTTTTCATGGTGACATGCAGAGTGGTGCCCAAAGCAGCACAGTTCCTCAGCCTCCTCACCCTCACAGCTTGAGAGATCGCTGTACAGTTATAGTCCAGTTGTGAAGCAAGGAAGGGAGCCAGTGTGTGTGTTTAAGGAGCAAGGTGATTGCTCTGGACACGCGGAAAGGCAATGGGACAATCTGCATGTGCTGGAGATGGGAGAACTGAGAAGCATATAGCTGGAAAATGGGATGTTGGAAAACACTGAAACCCAGGAGGGAGCTGGGAAGCAACAACAGGGAGAGACTTGCAGGTAACTGCTTTGCACAGAGCTCAGGCAAGGAGACTGAGGTTGGGAATGGGAGCACTCAAGAGTTAAAAGGATCCGTTAGCCTGACTTGGTGTAGGAAGCAGAATAACTGGAGGGCATCAGCAGTACCTGCATGCACAGTTAGTTCAGTGCGGTGCTGGAGAAGAGCAAAGGCAGAAGAGATGAGGCAGATGATGAAAAAGCAGGTTGCAAGGACTGGCCTTTTAGAACCTGGGATGTCTGTAACCTGTTCCCCTTGCAAGAGGGAATACTCCCTTGTCAGGAGAAGCATTGTTGGACCCCTACTAATAACCATTGCGTATAAAGTGTGTCCATAAGACTGTCTTTGATGTCAAAGGCTGCTGTAACCCTGTTTCGTCCCCAACAGCAGCGCAGGGTTGTGCTGTAACTGACAGCAGGACCAGGAACAGAGAACCCCAGGGATTGAACAAGTTACTCATTTGAGTCCTGTTATCACAACTGACTCTTCTTTTGGATGGAGTGCCCTTGCCTTAACGAAACCCGTGCTGCAATTCCCAAAACGTTGCGCTTGTCTGGGTTGCTTGGCCTTGAAGATCAGAGCTGGAACTTGTGTTACTCTGAGGGTATTTAACAGTTCACCAGCCTTTAGAAGGCTGTTTTCCTTGTTGCTGACATTCTTAGGCCTAACACAATTAGGAGGTACCGCTCCAGAGGTAGGATGACAAAAAGCATTGGACAGGAGGCGGATACAGGCACATGGGCCACCATGATGGGACAGATCCATAGGTGTATTGAAGTGCTTGAGTACAAATCTGTCTCTAGCCATTAGTGGGATCAAGTGAGCTGGTATTGAGTGGTGCAGCAGTGTTTGAGTTACTAGGGACTGTCAGTTGTGAGACCTTGACCTCCCCAAGGATGCTTCAAGCTCTGCTTTCTCTCCAAGGTTGGATCCATGCTGTGTACACTCCCATGGACACGCTGGTGTTTGGAGGCAACTTCTTACACAGCTTCAACATCCCTATGCAGCTCCGGATCTACAGTATTGAAGACCGGACACGGGTAGGGACCTGTGGGAAGGTGGGAGGACGTGGGGTGCTGGGGAGGGTGCAGCCAAGAGCAGTGCTGTGCAGGCAGAGAAGTCATCTCCCCCTGGGACAGATGGCTCCAACTCCAGCTCTCTGCAAGCATCATGTCGAGGCCTCCTGAATGTACTGGTCTGGAGCAGAGAATGCTGCTGGCAAGTGGGTGTTCTTGCTTGCTCCTTGTGGAGACATGGGTCCTGCTGTGCAGAGAGGCTTCAGGGCACTCGTGGGCTGTGATGGACAGTCCAATGGCTTCTCCAAAGCAGTGTAGGGTGCTGCAGCAGGCAGGACCTGTGCGTTAGCACTCAGATGTCAGACCATCATCCAGAGTAGCTGTGACACGGGATGATGCAGCTCCACCATCTGAGTAGCCTGAGGAGGGTGAGGACAGCAGCAGGCTCAGGAGCATCTTCTACCAGCATGTCAGTTGGTGGCACTGATGTGACAGAGCCCTGATAGCACTCTGCTAAATAGCTGAGCTTGATTAAACCTCTGCATAGACCAACCCTTTCCCTTCACACAAATACTGTCAAATGCTGTGCTGTGGTTTGGGAGGAGGCCTTCAACCTCTTCCCTTCAGCTGCAACCTTTTGTGGCACTCTGCCACTTCTTCTTGTACTGGTGAGAAGGTCTGTGGGGGAAGAGCTGCAACCCTAACAAAGAGAAATGAAGTGTTAATGGCTTGCAAGTGAATAGTGCCTGGTCGCTGCTCTGCTTGGTGATAGCATCCTCCTGCAAGGAGAATTACATCAGGCTGCCAGAAGGATGAATGATGCTGTTACACATATACATGCGTTTCCTGTCTCTCAGGAGGGGATCGGGCTGCTTTGAGGCAGCAGTAATAAATAAGAGCTATCTCTGTGCTGCCTGGTGGTGGGGGAGGTCTGAGCCAATCCCTTTTCCCTCTCCTCTTTTGCAGGTCCCGAATAAGTTTCGTTATCCCTTCTATTATGAGATGTGTTGGTACGTGCTGGAGCGCTATGTCTACTGCATCACCAGCCGCTCCCATCTCACCAAGGACTTCCAGAAGGAATCACTCAGTATGGGTAAGCCCCCTGCCTTGACCATCCAGACCTTAGTCCTCCCTCACCTGTATCAAAGCGCCCTCCTGCAGGGGTGCTGGCCTGGGGAAGAATCACTTTGGAACCATCACTTCCTCAGTTTCACAAGGTGTTTCTGTGGGTATTTCCTCCCTTGGCTCCGCTTGCTGCACTGAGCAGCCAGAGGACAGCTCATGGCCTTGCAGATGGGCCAAAGGAGGTGCCATCGCTTTCTTTCCCTTTGAACAAGAAGTCAAAACCAGAGAGTTTCGCTTCCTCCTTTGCAACAGGCCAGGTTCCTTTGCTTGTGTGAAACCAGCACACAGGTTCCTGCCCTTGCTGGTACACACAAAGCCTTTAATGGCAGAGGTGGAAGGAAGTTGAAGTCCCCACTGCTGTGCTGTGGGGCAGAAACGCCTTCTGGCTGATCAGGACCTTCGGCACACAGAGTTTAAAGCACTGTCAATTGATGTGTGCAGGGAGTCTCTTGCAAAAGGAATGTTTGGCCTCCTTACAAGAGATGGTTGCCTACAGGGAGACCTTTCTTCAGAGCAGGAGAAAGCTGAACAGCCTCCACCCAGGCCCTTGGGGCAAATCTGCCCTCACTCCCCTTAGAGGCTGTGAATGGTGACCGTGGGGCACCTCTCCTCACAGCTATGGCCTCTTTGGGGCTTTCTGCCCAGGGAGCTCTAGCAGAGGGAAGGAGCTCCCAGTTTTTGTCCTTTCCCTGTGCTTCTCGGGAGATCCCCCTCAGCACTTGGTTTGGGAAAGGCTGTCTCCATCCTCCTGCTGCCTGGAGGTCTCCAGTACCTTCATCACCTTTCCTCTACCGCTGAGCAGTGTGAAGTGGGAACGCATGCAGAGAGCTGAGAGGAAGGGAGCAGGAGAGCTGTCAGCGAAGGGTGTTGTATCATGCACAATCAGGCCGAGAGACCTCACAGTCATCTAGTTGAAGTCCACATCCTCTCCTTCCCATTGTGAAGGCAGGATCAAGGTTTCAAGTCACTCAGGACCAGGTGGCTTCAGATCCCGAGCCCTCTAAAGCAAATCAGGTTGGATGGGGCTTCAAGCAACCTGATACAGTGAAAGATGCCCCTGCCCCTGGGTTGGACTTAAATGATCTTTAAGGTCCCTTCCAACCCAAACCATTCTAGTGTTGTATGAAATCCTATCTAGGGCGTTGCTGTCTCCTACTCCGGGATGTTTTCCTATGTCCTGTGCCTCGCCTTCGCACTAAATGAGCCAGGAATGGGAAAGGGTTTTAGCTGTTCTTTTCCAACTGCAAAACGTCCCGTCCTTTCCTCCTGCTTTGTCCCCGTATGTATCTGTTGCTCCAACATCTCTGATGGACTTCTCTAGAAACCCCTTCTGTGAGTGCCTGGCCACTGTGCTCTTCTCACTTTTTCACCATCATGGCAGATATGGAGCTGAGCTCCTCGGACTCAGTAAACATGGAAGAGGAAGAGGAGGAGGAAGAGGATGAGGATGGAGCAGGGAAGGAGCCCCGACGACCGATCACAAGGAGGTCCATTCTCACCAGCCCCATTGCCAATGGTGCCAATGTGGACTATGATGAACTGGGCAAGAGCTGCCGGAGCAGCCTGCCAGGTCTGAAGAAGACCCCATCTATAGACTCTTCCGACTCCAGCCGGGGCTCCCAGAACGGCCAGGCCTGTGATCCCAATGGAGGCAGCCCCCGCAAGAGCAGGAAGGTGCATCTGACCCAGTTTGAGCTGGAGGGGCTGCGCTGCCTCGTGGACAAGCTGGAGTCACTCCCCCTGCACAAGAAGTGTGTTCCCACCGGCATTGAGGATGAGGATGCTCTCATCGCTGACGTCAAGGTAGGGAGGTGTGATGGGGGTGCAAGTTCCTTTGGTTGCCAGGGTGCTGGGATTGATCCTGCCCTTATCTCGCCGTCCTGGGGTGAGGGGGTGATGCGTCTGCAGGCTTGGGGTCCTTCCTGTCCATGAGGTTTATGTTGCACCAGCTGATGTTGAGGGAGACCCACGGCTTGGATTTTGGGTCAGGGCTGAGCAGCATGGCTTGAGACTCCTCTGGGGACCCTCTGGGCCCTGTCTGGGTCCCTTATGGGTGTCAGTGCAAGGGTGCTTGTCTGTGATGCAGTTTGTGTCCAGTTCTGCCTGTGGACTTCTTGAGCTGCTGGGCACTGACAGTCAGAGCCCTTCCCTTGCCCCAGGTGGATTTGGCCTCATTTCTTTGGGTTGTTTGCATAGGATGTGGCCTTAGGTTATATGAGCCTTACCCCTTCTCCCCATCCTCCTTTACACCCTGAGCTGTATCTGCCAAACCTGTTGAGCTGCCTCCAGGAGCTGCCTCAGCCCTTTCAGCCTCACTCCTCCCCAGAAATCCATTTTAGTCCCTCAAACCACAGTTACCACCTTCTCCCTTCCTTGCTGATGCTGATCTGCTCAGCTGCTTGCCTGTACCAAAGCTGACACCCAGACACAGCCATGGGTGTATCCTGGTCTTTGCCGTTGTGTTTCTTGGTTCCAGGTGCTGTCTCCTGATAGTTTTATGTGCTAAACCCAGTGCGGTGCTGTGTTTGGAGCAACGGGTACAGCTTTGAGGTGCCAGGGTGAGCTGTTGTGTGCAGGCCAAGCTCTGCTAGAGCTAAAGGAGTGTGAGTAGGTGCTGCTGGGGGCTGCACTTCTGGTTTCCTGTGGCTTCTTCAGGCACTCAGCACGTGTGTTTCTGAGCCACTGCAGTGGGGTGGCCTCACCCTGACTATGAACCAGATGAAGCTCTGGAGGAACTCAAGCTTTGAGCTGTGTTTCACCCTTCTGGGACTGCAACAGGGAGGCTGCTGGGGTGTTCTGAAAGCAGCACACTCCAGGTTGTCAGTGTTCAGCTGGGTTTTGAGACCTGCTCAAAGGACTTGTTGTGTTGTGTGGAGCTGATGGATGTGCCTGTTGTTTCCGTGTGACTCACCAGCCCCTGGCTGGTTGTAGCTCACAGCTGAGCTGTGGGTGACAGGCCCTGCAGCGTGGTCAGAGCAAACAGCTTCCCTGAAGGACTTGCACCTTCAAGCTGTTCTCTGAGGGTGCAGCAGGGCTCTGTTTCTCAGGACCAGCAGGCTCCCGAGTAAAGGCTGTGCTATGGGGGATCCTCGGGGCATGAAGATCCTTTACCAGGCTGCAGTGGCAGAGGGAAAGGGACAAGTTTGTCAAACTACAGCAGATCTGCCTTCAAGACCTGCCTTTTCCTTCGAGGGGGTGGAAGTGGCACACAGAGGCTGGCTTCTGAAACCTGGGAAGGGGTAAGACGTTTGTAGCTAACCCCTTTGTAACTGCTCTGGTCACTGAAAAGCCCACTGAGTGAAGGTCTGCTTTGCAGTATCAACAGCTTGTATGGAGAACACCATCTTTATTTCTTCTATTTTTTAAGGCAGGACAAGTTGTTACCAAGCAAGAGGTGTGAAGGTTCCATCTCTGCATCCGTAGCTCATGATGTGGGATGCAGATCCTAATCCAGTTAGGTTTCCTTTGGAAGCTTCCCTCCTCTGATGGCTGCTATGTTCTTGCAGAGCTGAGCACAGTCCTACCATGGCTGTGTTTAAGCACAGCCCTTCCCTTCTCAGGGCTTATTCCGGTGTTCCTGCCTTTCCTTGCTGCTCCTGGGAGACATAATCCATGTAGGATCCCTCATGCTGCATTGCAGACCTGGATCCTTTCTCTTCAGCTTTCCTCCTTATGTGCTAGTGGAGAATTAGACCTTACTCCACTTTCAGTGACTTAAGCTAAATGGAAACCATATGTCCTACACAGCATCTTAGCCTGACTCTGGGGCCACTGCTCTGCACCAGGTACTCTTCCAACCTTTACATCTCAGCAGGTGGGGTCATCAATGGACCTGGGATGAGGACTTTGGGAAAGACCTGCTCCCAGAGGAGCACAGAATCAGCCCGGTGCCCATCAGCTTCACTGCTGTCCCTACAAGTGTGCAGTTGGGAGATGCTGTGTTGGTGGGAAGCAGGAAAGTGCTTCCCTTTCCCACAGCCTCCTGTGTCGTCACAACTCCGGGATGTCTCTGTGTTGGGTCATGTGAAGGACCACACTTCTGTATCCCGTCATGAGTTGAGCCTGGAGTCATCACATGGTGGGATGTGACACGTTGGATGTGACAAAGAGGTGCTTCTAGTTCCATGGCAGGCGGGATTGTCCATCTGCTGGCACTTTAAACCCATCCTGGACAGGGCTGCATTGATCATCTTGAATAGGAAGAGCATGTTGCCTCATCTAGCTTTGCCTTGGAAAGCTCCTGGTGTCACCGCATCACCATCTCTGAACCAGTGACTGGGAGATGCTCTCCAGTGGCTTAAATGGGAGGACCAGCAGGAGTCAAAAAGGCTTTAGCACTGCCCCAGGGGAAGATCTGCCTTTGCAAAACAAGGTTGAGACCCATTGCTTTGTAGCACTGAAGCCTTGCTGGAAAATCTCCCATGCATCCGGTGATGCTTCTGTGCATGGTCCTCACTGGGGTCATCAGAAGGATCATTGACAGAGAGGGATCTTCTGAGAGGTTCTGTTGTGTCTTGATTGCTCCTGTCCATCACTTCTGATGGACGCACCTCTTGGGGTGTGCTGGTTTCCATCACTTAGACATCAAAGGAGCGAGGTGGTTCATGAGGATGGACCTGCTGAACCTGGGGAGCTCAGCCTACATTTGAACCATTCCCTTGCTGCAGGGCCACCAAACCCTGAGGCCTTGGTAGCTGTCACAAGTGGGTTATATCTGGGCTCTGCTTGGAGGTGGTGGAGCACCAAGCAAGAAGAACCTCTCCCAGAAGTGCTTTGGGGTCTCCATGACCTCATCTCAAAGCCTCTGGTGTGGCGTTGCCCTCATACATGGCTCTGTTGTGTTGGGTCTCCCCATGACCAGAGACATCTTCCCACTCCTCTGCAAATGCATGTTGCTGTCCTCATCTGCTCCTCCTGTAGGTCACATCTGCCTGAAGCATCCCCTGTGCTTCCTGCTCTCCTTTCTCTGCCCACTCAATCTGCCACCTGGAATTGGCTTTCCCATTTGCTGCAGTGCAATGGGACACGGAGAAGACTTGGTGAGGAACAGGGGTTGCTTCCACCAGGGATGGATGAGGAAGGTCAGGGTGGCCTTTAAGCTGTGCTAAGAGGGCTCTCCCTGGGTAGGACAGCAGCAGTGGTCTGCAGAGAGCCTGCGGGTGGTGTCGGTGGCAGTCTGGACCCAGGTTATCTGCTCACGGTACCTGGGGACAGGAAAGATGAGCTGGAGTTGCTGGAGATGCTTTGCCTGCACCAGGAGTGGCATCAACCTCTGTTCTCCATTGCTGCTTTGGGCACTTGCTTCATTTCCAGACATCCCTCCATGGTGCTGTGCAGCTGCAGTGGGGGTCCTGGGGACCGGGGTGATGGCTGGGGAGACCTTGCTTCACCCAGTGTGGGTCACCGGTGGCTGTGGGACTCCAGCAGCTCCCACACTCAGCCCAGCGGGATGTGTGTTGAGGGAGGTTGGGTGCAGTCCCTGCAGCCCCCACCTTCCAAAGGGCTGATTCCCCCCCATGCCTTCACCTACACCCCCTTTCCCCCCCCCACTCACCCCACTCGTGGCTCCCGCATCCACCAGGACCCCCCCAAACCCACCTCGGCGAAGACAAAGGCAACGGAAGGGTGGGGGGGGGGGTAAGAACCGGCGTCCGGGCTCTCGGCCACGCTTTACCCTTGCCCTGGGGAGCCTGGTGCTGGGCTCGGGGCTGGTGCTGAGGGATGGAGGTGGGCCCCAGCGCCCGTATCCCTGCGCCAATCGGCGGGGCGCCAGGCGGCCGTGCCGGCCCCTCCCGGCGCTGCAGCAGAACGGCTCTGCCCTCTGCTCCAACGCTGCCTCCGTTTTTTTTCTCTCTTCTGCCATCTTCCCGTTGCAAAGCATTGCTGGGAACCGCATGTGGGTGACGCAGCAGCATTGTTCCGAGCTCAGGAAGCTGCCGCCGCTGCTGCCCGAAGGCTCCGGAGGAACACGCGGTTGCCGGGGCGGCTGCCGGAGCCCCGCAGCAAGCGGCAGTGCTCGGGGCCCGGGGTGCCGCTGCTCCCCCAGCCATGTCCCTAAGGACCGGGGGTCCTGCTTGGGGCCGCTCGGACTGAGGCAGCCCCTGGAGGGGGCCGTGTCGGGGGGGGGCACCCGGAACAAAGAGGGCTCGGCAAACTTCACTCCGGAGTCGCGGCAGCTCCAGAGGCGCAAGGTCAGGCGGGTGGGACCGGGAGGGGACGCGGGGACGCGCTCGGCACAACCAGGCTGGGAGGGGACCGCCGGGGGGGACCCCTGTTTCCATGGGGGGGGGGGCCGTGGCTGGTGCTTGGGCTCTCCGCTCCTCTCCCCTTCCCCCGGGTACCGCGTTCCGGCTGGGGGATGCATGCGGTGCGCTCGCAGGTACCCGTCAGCTCGTCCCCATGGGCAGAGGGGACAAGGGGGCTTTTATCCACCCCGGATGCAGCCGCAGCACCCGGGTTCCCCGCCTCCAACAGCCCCTTGGGACCCCCATGGCTGGAAATGGGCTTGAGCCACCACCAGCACCCCCACAGTGCTCCGAGCAGGGGGAGGCTGCGGTTCTCTGCCCATGTGTGTGCGATCTATAGATTATATATATATATTTATATGTATTTATGTCTGTTTATATGCGAGCCCCCAGCCCCTGACCTTTCCTTCCAGTGTGTGCTCATGGGAAAGGCTGGGGGGAGGCGGAAGGTCTGTAGGCAGCAGGGGAGCCGAGGGGGCGGCTGCAGCAGCTTCCTGCCTCCTGCAGGCAGCCAAGGAGGAGGGGGGGAGCGCTGGAAAGCCAGGCTGGAGCAGGGCCTTGGATACCCCCAGGAGCCGGGCACCCGGCGGGGCGGCCCCTGCCCTGGCCGTGCCTGGCAGCGGGAAGCAGCACCGGGATGCAGGCAGGAGGTTGCTGCCAGCGTAGCCATGGCAACGCCAAGTAAATAAAGCACCCAAATTCGGTGGGGTGGTGATGGAGGGGAGGGTGAAAGGGATGGGGGAGCACCCATCCACCCCGAGCCAGGGTGCCAAGATGCCTGTCCAGTGGGTGCTGAGCATCCCTTATGTTAACGCCAAACCCTGAGGCAATGCAGGAGAGCAGCTCTTGGCTCCCCACAGCTTGTGCTGGGCTGCGGAGGGGCTGCTGGGGCACCACATCCTGCCACCGCTGCACCCTCCAGCTACCCCATGCAGGGGGAACAATGGGGACTCCCCTCACGCATCCTCCCCTGTAAATCCCAATGGATTGCAGAAGCTTGGCACACTCTTTCCCCCCCTACCCCTGCACAGCGCGGGGCCTCGGGGCTGAAATGCAGTTGATGAAAGCGCTGGTGCGGATCGACTCGACAGAGCTTGTCTGTGTGATGTGGGGAGGGATCGCTGCTGGCAGGGGTGGGATGGGGATGGGGAGAGCTCCTTCCCAGCCCTCTTGGAAGCACGTTGGCATCGGGTCAGAGCCCGCCTTGTTCCATTGTACTCATACCTGTGCTTTTTGTCTCTCTGCTTCTCCCCATCTCCCTCCATTAGCTGCTGCTAGAAGAGTACGCAAACAGCGACCCCAAACTGGCACTTACGGGCATCCCCATCGTCCAGTGGCCCAAGAGAGATAAGGTAGGAGCTGCAAAGAGGGGGCATGGGTGGGTGTTGTGTGTGCTTGATGACCTGCCTTCGGCTGTTAATGGGATATGGTGGCACCACTTCCATACCTGCCTCTGGAGGCCAAGCCAGTGGGTGGAAAAGGAGCAGTGCCATGGCAGGGCACAGGGTGCAACCAGCTCCACAGCCCTTTGCGGGCACTGGTGGAGGTCTCCCACCCTGTGGTTACCCCAGCTCAGCCAATGGGAGGTAACTGGGTCAGCCCCAGCTCCTCCAGTTGTCCTCTGAGGAGCTGGAGCCCTGCTGTTGATGGAAGCGTGATCCTCTAAAGGGCATTCTTCAGCAGCTCTCTGGCCCACCATGGAAGGCCTGGGTGCTGTGAGTAGTGCTGTGTGTCAGGAGAGCATATCCCTGTTGTGTCCCCTGAGAGATGAAGGGCAAGGTGAAGGGATGACGGTCAGCATCAGCCCTGCCTGCCCAGCCCCTCACTGCTAGGTGAGCGCGTCCCTTGGGTCCCTGCCCCTGCCAGCACACTGCTGTGCTGCAGCATTGGCTCTTGCAACCCCAAGGAAGGCAGCTCCCTCCTGGTAGTCTCTACCTGCAGACAGCAGCCAGGAAAAGGATCTTTCACTGTGCTCCTGCCCTTCCCTCCACAGATGGGCAGATAGAGGCAAGGAGCAGCCATTGTCCAGTTGGACTTCCCCTCTGCAGGCTGCCTTCCCATAGCCCACCAGAATGGTTCCTGTAGGTCACTGCTCCCTTCCTGCTGGGAGACAGGCTCATGGGCAGCCACATGGGAAGAGCAGGACCCCATTGCACTGGGAAGGATGGGTGACAATACCCTGTCTGGGTGTCTACAGACAGACAGCCCTCTGGGATTGGAGGTGCCTGTCTCTGCCTGCCCTGCCCAAGGGGATGCACAGTGATTTGCTGGTCCTAGCACAAGCATCTCTGGAAGCTTTTCTGGGAGAAAAGACCTGGAGATGTCTGCACACTTTGGATGCAGCACTCAGATACTTGGCACATCCCTAACCCTGTCTTTGTGTTGGGTTTTTTGGGTGCCTGCCCTTCCCCAAGCCCATCAGTTGTGTGCACATCAGCATCACCGATCCTGAGGGATGCTACAGCTCTGAGGGCTGACGTCTGCTGGACAGTGGTGCACTCCCACCTGTATCTTGTATGGGGGTGCTTGGGTGTCCCTGGCACACCTCAAGTAAATCAAAAGAAGGGATTCTCCTCCCTGCTCTGGGGACACACACCCCACACACCCCCCCCCCGCAGTCCTGATCCATCTCTGGGCAGCAGCACAAGAGGGACGTGGAGCTGTTGGAGCGAGTTCAGAGGAGGCCATGGGGATGCTGCAAGGGCTGGAGCAGCTCTGCTCTGGAGCCAGGCTGAGAGAGCTGGACTGGGGCAGCCTGGACAAGAGAAGGCTCCTGAAGGGGAGCCCTCAGAGCAGCTCCAGTGCCTAAAGGGGCTGCAGGAAACCTGGAGAGGGGCTTCAGACAAGGGATATAGGGACAGGCCAAGGGGAATGGCTTTAACCTGTCCGAGGGGAGACTGAGATGAGCTCTTAGGCAGAAGCTCTTCCCTGTGAGGGTGCTGAGGCGCTGGCACAGGGTGCCCAGAGAAGCTGTGGCTGCCCCATCCCTGCAGTGCTCAAGGCCAGGTTGGACCCAGGGGCTTGGAGCACCCTGCTCCAGTGGAAGGGGTCCCTGCCCGTGGCAGGGCTTGGAGCTGGAGGAGCTTTAAGGTCCCTTCAACACAACCCAGGCTGGATTCTGTGAGAGGCTGAGCAGAGTTCTGGCATCAGAGCTGAGCCACATCCCCTTGCACAGCTGCAGAGGGACCTGGGCAGCCTAAATCAAGCAGAACCTTTCTGGCTGCCCGGGTGGACTTTGTCATTCCTTGCCTCCAAAGGAGAGAGCGGCTGTTACTGGAACACCACTTGTGAGGCTCTGCAGCCCTTTTCTGACCCATTTGTGACTCCTGATGGGGGGTGGGAGGAAGGGGAGCTCCTGGTTTGGGGCGTGCTGGAGCGTGATACAGGCTCCTTTGTCTGCAGAGAGGTGATGGAGCGGGGCTGCTGTCACGTTATCCGAGGGAGCTGCGGATCAGAGGCGTTCAGATCCAAGCCGAATGCAGCGCTTCTCTCACACCCCTTCCCTCTCCCTGTCTCTCGGCAGCTAAAGCTCCAGGCCCGGCTGCGGGTGCGCCTGCCCACCATCCCCATCACCAAGCCACACACCATGAAGCCAACCCCTCGCCCGACACCCGTCAGGTCCACGGTGTCTCCCATCGTGTCCGGCGCCCGGCGGAGGCGGGTGCGGTGCCGGAAGTGCAAGGCTTGCATGCAGGGCGAGTGTGGCATGTGCCACTACTGCAGGGACATGAAGAAATTCGGTGGCCCCGGCCGCATGAAGCAGTCCTGCGTCCTCCGGCAGTGCTTAGCAGTGAGTCCGCAGCATCATCCTTTGCTGTGAAGTCCACTGGGAGCAATGTGTGGCCAAGCAGGGTCAGGTAGAGGAGGGCCATGAGCGTGATCAGGGGCTGGAGCATCTCCTGTATGGAGACAGGCTGAGAGCATTTGGGCCCAGAAGAGAATCTGCATGGAGACCTCATAGCAGCCTTCCAGTGTCTGAAGGGGGCCTATAGGGATGCTGGGAAGGGACTCTTCATTAGGGACTGTAGGGATCGGGCAAGGGGTGATGGGTTCAAACTGGAACAGGGGAAGTTTAGATTGGATATAAGGAAGAAGCCCTTTCCTGTGAGGGTGGTGAGGTCCTGGCACAGGGTGCCCAAACATGGGGTGAATGCTCCATCCTTGGCAGTGTTCAAGACTAGGTTGGGCAGAGCCTTGGGCAGCACAGTCTAGAGAAAGGTGTCCCTGCCCATTGCAGGGGGTTGGAACTGGATGAGCTTAAGGTCCTTTCCAACCCAAACCATTCTATGATTCTATGAAATTCAGTTCCTGGGGGATAGTCATCTCCTTGCCCATGATTCAGTGGGAAAGAGGAGGAGGAAAGGGGCGAAGCTCTCTCACCTTGCCCTGGTTTCACCCCTGCTTTCCTTTGTAGCCCAGGCTGCCTCACTCGGTCACGTGTGCACTTTGTGGGGAGGTGGATCAGAATGAGGACTCACAGGACTTTGAGAAGAAGCTCATGGAGTGCTGTATCTGCAACGAGATCGTTCACCCTGGCTGCCTGCAGGTGAGCTGCACGGGCACCGGGGAGGAGGGAGCTTGGCTGGGGTGAAGGCCTGGTGCTGACTGCCCGCTTCTCTTTGCAGATGGATGGGGAAGGGCTGCTCAACGATGAGCTCCCCAACTGCTGGGAGTGCCCCAAGTGCTACCAGGGTGACGACTCAGAGAAGGGACAGGTAGGAAGCGTGACCTCCATCCCACTGCATCCCGCTAGGGGATGGGCAGTGTTCAACCAGGGTGGGCTGCGGCTGCAATCCAGGGGAGCAGTTGGGCAGTAGTGAGTGACAGTGGGGTCACTGGGACAGCCTCCTGCTGCAGTCTGGTCCTGGGGTCTCACAGGGGGATGAGCTGATAGCCCCCAGCTCTCTGTCCCTGGCTCCCAGTGAGCGCATCAGCAGGCCAAGGAGAGGCTCCTGCAGAAGCAGCAGGGGCAGGTGGGTTCCTCTGGAGCCAGCAAGTGGCTGCGTGGTGGCAGCTGGTGGCTGCCAGCACTGCCCAGGGCACCAGCCTATGGCTGCTGCATCAACTGTAGAACCCTGTCCACTGCTGTGGGTGGATGTGTGGCAGCAAAGGCAAGCCAGGCAGGGAGCTGCCTCCCTGGGGCACCTTCTGCTGAGTGATGTGCATGCTTGGGGTGCACATCTGCCCAGTTCCTGCGTGCCCCAGCACTTCATGCAGATGCAGTGAGCACCCCTTGTCCTCATGGTGCCTTGTGCTGAGCTGCGATCCTCAGAGCTGCTGCTGCAAGAAGCAGGGAACTGTTAGGCACCCCAAAGCTTGGGGGCCCCCCATTTGTGAAGGGAGAAGGAAAGGGCTGGTTGCTGACATGGGTTGACTCTGGTCCTGATGGCGCTGCCAGCACTGTGGTGTTGCCCAGGAGAAGGAGGTGCAGTCCCGAGCCCCACCACAGGCTCCATGCCCGCTAACCTGCCCCCCCCCCCTTCCCCACAGAAGCGGAAGGTGGAGGAGAGCGACGACGACACGGCGCAAGCCAAGGTGCTGCGGCCCCTGCGGAGCTGCGAGGAGCCCCTGACCCCCCCTCCCAACTCTCCCACCCCAATGCTGCAGCTGATCCACGACCCAGCATCACCTCGAGGCATGGTGACACGCTCGTCCCCGGGAGCCGGCCCCAGCGACCACCACAGCGCCAGCAGGGACGAGCGCTTCAAGCGGCGGCAGCTGCTGCGGCTCCAGGCCACCGAGAGAACCATGGTGAGGGAGAAGGAGAACAACCCCAGCGGCAAGAAGGAGCTGTCGGAGGTGGAGAAGGCCAAGCTGCACGGCTCCTACCTCACCGTGACGCTCCAGCGCCCCACCAAAGACGTCCACGGCACTTCCATCGTCCCCAAGCTGCAAGCCATCACGGCTTCCTCCACCAACCTGCAGCACTCGCCACGCGTGGTCATGCGTCACGCGCCCTCCAGGATGCCCCTGCGGGGCGGGGGCGAGGAGGAAGCAGCCGCCGAGGAGGATGAGGAGGAAGAGGAGGAGGAGGACGAGAACGCGGAGGAAGGGGGGGCGGCCCGGCTCAACGGCCGAGGGGGCCGGGCGCAGGAGGGCGATGAGAGCTGCATGCAGCGCGAGGTGTGGATGTCTGTCTTCCGCTACCTCACCCGCAGGGAGCTCTGCGAGTGCATGCGGGTGTGCAAGACCTGGTACAAGTGGTGAGTGTGGGGACAGGGAGGGTGAGGAGGGGACAGCCCACGTCCTGTCCCGTCCACCAGGCAAGGCCATGTGGGAAGCGGAGAAGGGATCTCAAATCAGTGCCCTCCCTTTCCTCTTTGGCAAAGGCACATCCCAGGCAGCGTTGCACTGGGACCCTGCTGACTGCTGCCGTATGTGCAGTGGTCTTTATTGTCCCCTTCTGCCTTCCTCCTGTCCCCTCTGCTGGGTGGCAGTGGCTGTGCTGTCACCTGAGCACCCGTGTCCTTGCAAGGTGCTGATGCCCTTTCCTCTCCCGCTGCCCTTGTCCTTCCCTGTCTCCTGCTTCCCAGCAGGCAGCGGAGGGCTGGCTGAGGCGGGGAATGGGTTTGCTGGCTGGAAACGCCTCGGGGGGCCGCAGGCCCAGAAGACAATGCTGGCACAGGGACAGCTGTGGATGGAGGGCTTGGGAACAGACTGGAAACTGGGAGGTTTCTAACTGCTGAACAGCCGGAATGGCACGATGGGAAAGGACCAGCCCACTTCTATCAGCAGCGGGTGGGAATGGTGTGGTGTGATGGCTGGAGGAGAGCATCCTCTCACCCCTCATGGGGGTGGCACCTTCAGAAGCACAGCCAACCTGCCAGCAATTCCTGGGTCTCCCCCTGTTCCCATGGGAGAAGGAGCCACCTCCAGGCTCGGTTGCAGTTGCTGGCACAGCAGCAAAGCACTGTCAAAGCCATGGGGTGGAACCAGGCTGAGTGTCTGCCTGCTGGGGGCAAGGATGCTTCAGATGTTTGCCATGGCAGGAGGAGCACCCAGGAGGGGGCAAACAGGCTGAGCTGCAACGCCCAGACTTCTTACATGGTAGCAGAAGCCTGCTGGGGTTGTTTTGGGTGTCCCTCTATGGCTGGATACCCTCGGCGCTCTCCTCATATGTGGGGGAGACCAGGCGGAGCAGCCTTGTTCTGCATCTGGGACCACACCGAGGCTGGGCTTCTCCTTCCTAAAGTCAGGCAACCCGCTGGGTGTCATCGCTTGTGCCCCGGCGCTCACCTTGTCCTTGTCCCCAGGTGCTGTGACAAGAGATTGTGGACAAAGATCGATTTGAGCCGGTGCAAGTCCATCACCCCGCAGGCGCTGAGCGGCATCATCAAGCGACAGCCCGTCAGCCTCGACCTCAGCTGGACCAACATCTCCAAAAAGCAGCTCACGTGGCTCGTCAACAGGCTCCCAGGTGAGGGTGGGATGGGATGGGGCCCCTGTCCCTGCCACCAGCCTGCTTCCAGGCTTCCTGATGGCTGGAGCACAGCGGGAGGTACCCTGGTACCCTCCATCGGCTGGAGAACACCCAGGTGCCTGCATCCCTGCAGCAAGCAGCCTATAGCGATGTGGTTTCCTGCTGCTCTCCTCAGAGAGCTCAGCTCGCTGTCCCACTCCAGGCAGGGAGGGAAGCTGCTTTTTCCTGTGCTTGGAAAACAAAGGGGTGAGATCTGGGATGCCTGGGAGCTCACCAAGCCTGTCTGACTTGTTCCTTCTTTCCCTTCTCCTGTCAGGCCTGAAAGACCTCATCTTAGCGGGCTGTTCCTGGTCTGCGGTCTGTGCTCTCAGTACCTCCAGCTGCCCCCTTCTCAGGACCCTCGATCTTCGGTGGGCAGTAGGAATCAAGGACCCTCAGATCCGGGATCTACTCACGCCTCCAACAGACAAACCCAGTAAGCTGTTGCTGATGGGGGTGAATGATGAGGGTCCCAATGGCTATGGGGAGCAGGAGCAGGGTGACCTGCTGGGCGCAGAGCAGGGAGGTGATGCTGGGTCTGGCATACCCCAGCACAGCCGGGTGGATAAGTCCCTGCTCAGCCTCTCCCCTCCCTGTGCAGGTCAGGACAATCGCAGCAAGCTCCGGAACATGATCGATTTCCGGCTCGCCGGGCTGGACATCACGGACGCCACGCTGCGGCTGATCATCCGCCACATGCCCCTGCTCTCCCGCCTCGACCTCAGCCACTGCAACCACCTTACGGACCAGTCGGCCAATCTCCTCACGGCCATGGGCTCTTCCACACGCAACTCCCTCACTGAGCTCAACATGGCAGGTGGGTTCCTGCCCCGGGTGGCGCAGGCTGGTCACAGAGGCACGGAATGGTTCGGGTTGGAAGGGAGCTTAAGATCTTCCAGGTCCAATCCCCTGCCACGGGCAGGGACCCCTTCCACTGGAGCAGGGTGCTCCAAGCCCCTGTGTCCAACCTGGCCTTGAGCACTGCCAGGGATGGGGCAGCCACAGCTTCTCTGGGCACCCTGTGCCAGCGCCTCAGCACCCTCACAGGGAAGAGCTTCTGCCTTATCTCCAACCTGCACTTCCCCTGTTTCAGTTTGAACCCATCACCCCCTGTCCCATCGCTCCAGTCCCTAATGAAGAGTCCCTCTCCATAATCCTTGTACCCCTTCACACACTGGAAGCTGCTCTGAGGTCTCCACACATCTTCTCTTCTCCAGGCTGAGCAGCCCCAGTGTTCCGAGCCTGGCTCCATATGGGAGCTGCTCCAGCCCCTGCTCATCCTTGTGGCCTCCTCTGGATTTGCTCCAACAGCTCCGCATCCTTCTTATGCTGATGACACCAGAACTGCACCCAGTGCTGCAAGAGGGGTCTCACAAGAGCAGAGGGGCAGGATCCCCTCCCTGAGCTGCTGCTCACACTCTGGGGTGCAGCCCAGCACACAGGGAGGGTTCTGAGCTCAAGCACACACTGAAGCTGGGTCATGGGGAGCCTCTCATCACCCAACACCCCCAAGTCTTTGTCCTCAGGGCTCTTCTGAATCACTTCTCTGCCCATCCTGTAGCTATGCCATGAGCAGGACCTTGCACTTGGCCTTGTTGGACTCCATGAGGTTCACATGGTCCCACCTCTCCCGCCTGTCCAGGCCCTTCTGGATCCCATCCCTTCCCTCCAGAATGTGGATAGCACCGCATAATTTGGTGCTGTCAGCAAACTTGCTCATCTCCCTGGGCGTTGCTGGTCCAAAGGTGGCCAGGCTGGACTTGCTGTTGTAAAGCAGCTTCATCCTCCCATCCTGACATGAGAGCTCAACTCACTCTTCCTCCCATCTCCCCCTTCCAGGCTGCAATAAGCTGACGGACCAGGCCTTGCTGTACCTGCGCCGCATCTCCAACGTCACCCTCATTGACCTGCGAGGTTGCAAACAGATCACCCGCAAAGCCTGTGAGCACTTCATCTCGGACCTGTCCATCAACAGCCTGTACTGCCTGTCCGATGAGAAGCTGATCCAAAAGATCAGCTAGAGACCCTCCCCGGGGCAGACTGAGGAGAAGGAAAAAGAGCCCATCCCACCCCTCTCGGAGAGCCGCTCCTCCACATCCCCATCCTTGCCCTCTGTGTCCTGCCGCTGCTTCCCATCGGACTCGGCTGGCAGGGCCGCTGCTGGCCTCGCTCCACCGTCCTTCCTCCTCCTCCTCCCCCGGGACTTCTGCCGATGAAGACGTCCCGCCAAGGCTGGCCAGTACCAGAGGAGGAACGGGCACATGGCAGGGAGCCTCGGCCCGGAGGCTGGCCGCCCCCAAGGTGGAGGTTGAAACAGAGATCTCAGTGCAGAGAATTGGGGCACTCTCTTCCCCCCACCCCAGGCTTTTCCCTTCCTCCCCGTTGTCTCCTTGCCTTGAAACACTTTGTCACGTCCCCGTTAGCACAAAGCTTGAGGGTCAAGTTCTCTCCGAGAAGCGGGAGCAGAGCTGGAACAAGACATCCCCCTCCGTGCCACCACCAGTTCATCGCTTGCCCCTGCGCTCTCAGCCCCATCGCTGCTCCCCTCCGGCTGCAGGGGCCGGGATCCGACCTCCTCCTTCTCCCGGTGGCTCTGACAGCGAGGACAGGAGCCCCACAGCACCACAGGAGCCCCACAGCACCGGCCAGGACTTGGCGGGGCAGGGGGGGAGCTTTGCATCCTGCTCTTCCCATCGCCCGGGGAGGCGAGGCTGCGGGACAACGCGCTTCCGCTCCGGGCCAGCGCCAGCCTTCCCGGAGCGCCGTCTGTCCCCAGCACCGCGGCGATGGCCGGGGCCGGAGCAGGGGCCGCCCTACAGGTACACCAGAGCTCAGGGAGGACTCGGGAAGCATCAGCCAGGGGGTGAGTGAGCCCACGCGTGAGGGGAGGACAAAGAGCTGCCTCCTCTTCCTCGCCGCCTCCTCTACGCGTGGCCCAGCATCGTGAAGCACTCTAGGGGCCAGCATGGCCATGGTTGGAAGGGGGGTGAAGGCTGCTCTGTCTCAACCCCAGGGCGCTGTGGCCTGGGACCGAACTGGCACGAATGTCCCCCGCTGCATTGTCCTCTCTCCTTCCCCCCCCCCCCCACTTTCAGCTGCCGTTTTTCCTTTGCAATGAATGGTCGGTCCAAAGAACCTCTCTCTCAGGCAGCAGAGAGCTTTTTGCACTTTAAAAAGAAAAAAAACAAGCAAACAACAAAAAAAAACGACAAAAAAAGACACAGGAAAAAAGAAAAAAAAGAGAAAAAGGAAAAAAAAAAAAGTTGGAATCTTTTTTTTGTTGTTTTTTTGGGGTCACTGTTTTATCCCCCCCCTCCACCCACCCACCCACCCATGACCGGACGCTCCCCATCTCTCTCCCGGTGTCAGGACCCTGCTGGCCCCAAGCCTGGCCCCATAGCACAGCCCGGCCATCCCACTGATCCCCCCTCTCAGCCCTGCAGAAGACAACAGCCAAGGGGGGGGGGGGGTCCCCACTGCTTCAGAAGCAATAAGGGAGGAAGGAGATCCTCCGCTTCCCGGCTGCTGGATAAGGGGGATGGATGCAAGGAGCAACGAGAGGGTTGTGCCGCGGGGGAAGCCGGAGGGCTCGGAGCAGCCACCACGGCTCCCGGTGTGCGGAAGAGCGGAGGCCGCCCTGCCTTAGCCTCCTTTGGAAGGACATTGGGAATCTCCTGAGCTTTTCTTTTTCCTTTCGGATTGGGTTTTGGTTTTTTTTTTGAGTTCTTTTGCAACAAGAAAGAAAGAATTCCAGGCTGGGATGGAGCTCGGCCGGAGCCGGGTGGGCGTAGGGACACCCTCCACCATGGCCATGGTTGGGGTTGGATGGAGGGTCCATAGCCCCTTCATCATCCTCCCCCCGCGTGGCCGCAGAGACTCCGGTGCGCGGCCCTCAACCCCCTTCCACTCCTTGGGCGAAAGGGGGGAGGAAAATCCATAAGGAAGAGAAAGAAAAAGAAGAGAGTTATATATATAAAAAGAAGAAAGCAATCACTTAGTGATTTAAAAAGCACCCGGACTGCTCCCTCAAGACAACCCCTGCAAGAAGAAGTCATTGTTTAAAGGGTTTGGTTGTGTTTTGGTTTCGTTTCAATTCCCACCCTCCTCGTCCTCCCCCTTCCCAATTTTTCCCTCCCTTTCCCTTCCCCCCCCTCGGAGAAATATTGTAAATATCTATTTTTTTGTTGGCGATTTAGAGTCCATCTCTGATGTTTGTGCTTTAAAATTAAATGTAAGCATTAAGGGTAAAAAGCAAACCACGTCTGCGCCCTCTCTCAGTCACGTTTGGGGGGGGCTGATTCCTGATCCCAGGGATTGGTTTCGATCCCATTTTATGGGGGGGGGGGGTGTGATTGGGTTTTCCCTTCTTTTTCCTGCCAGTGGTGGGGTTTGGAGAGGATCGTTGCTCTCATGAGCGCAGGGATGGGGGTGGGAAGATCACAGTCACTGAAGGGGAATTTTGTTTCTTGGGATGGATTTTTTGGGATAAAAAAAGGGGAAAAAAAAAGTAAGGAAAAATATCCAAATCCTGCATCTCGGCTGTGCCCATGATCCATGAGGGAAGTGGAGGGGATGAGGTTGGAGCTCCAGGCCCTTTGCAGGGACTTCCTGGGGCTTCCTCGGGTGGTTCATAGCATCCATGTATCCCTGTTGGGTCGGTGGCAGCCACCCCCATGTCCCCATCGTTACTGGGGAATGGTGTGGTGCTTGTCCCTATGTCCCCATCATCTCCTAGGGAATGGTGATGGTGCTTGTCCCTATGTCCCCATCATCTCCTAGGGAATGGTGGTGGCATCTGTCCCTGTGTCCCCATCATCTAGGGAATGGTGGTGGCATCTGTCCCTGTGTCCCCGTCATCTCCTAGGGAATGGTGGTGGCATCTGTCCCTGTGTCCCCGTCATCTCCTAGGGAATGGTGGTGGCATCTGTCCCTGTGTCCCCATCATCTCCTAGGGAATGGTGGTAGCAGGCATCTCTGTCTCTGTTATCTCTTAGGGAATGGTGGTGGCATCTGTCCCTGTGTCCCCATCATCCCTTAGGGAATGGTGGTTGCAGCCATCTCTGTCTCCATTATCTCTTGAGGAATGGAGGTGGCAGTGATCCCTATGTCACCATCATCTAGGGAATGGAGGTGGCAGCTGTCACAGTGTCCCTGTCATGGTGACAGTTGTCCCCATGTCTCCATCATCTCCTGGGGAATGGTGGTGGCAGCCATCCCTGTGTCCCCATCGACTCCTTCCCCACCGATGAGCCTGGCCACGCGAGGCTGTTGCCCATCCCTTGGGAATACCGCTTGCTCCCAGTGGACTCCAGGGCTGCTGGAGGTGAGGGCTTTGCTGCTCCCCTGCTCACCTCACAACCGGAGCTCCTCTCCATAGCGCCCGTGTTGGAGCGCAGTTCCCACCTCCGCAACCTGCCTGGCAAAGAGCAGGCAGGGAATGTGGGCAGGGAGCACAGGCAGCTCCCGGTGCCCACTCAATGGCTGGCTCTGGCTCCATCTCCCCATGTTGGCCAAACCAAAGGTATTTCCCGGCTGGGATCAGACCCACAGGGATGTGCAGGCAGCATTCCACAGGGATTTATTCCTCTCCTTCCTGGTTTAGATGCCAGGAGCCGGGCCGGAGCAGTGCCACATTGCCCGCATGGGTGACCACCGTGCATGGGAGCACTGGGGATGAGGCTGTCACACGTGGCAGCACTGCCTGCATGAACACACGTGGTGCTGCGTGGTGCCATGTGTGTGCTCACACACACACAGTGTGACAGGTAGAGGGACACACGTGGGGTCATGCACCCCTCTGGTGTCACACATCCACGGTGTCACACACACGGTGTGACATACAGCCAGTATCACGCCCAGTGCCGCACACATGATGTCACAAACACGTCACACATATGATGTTACACACATTATGTCACATACGTCATACATGATGGCACATGCATGATGTCATGCATGATATCATACATGTCATGGTGTCATATGATGTCAGTCACACACATGATGTCACACATGATGTCACTGTGTTACATGCAAGTCACACTCATGATGTCACACATGTCACACAATATCATACATTTCACAGTGTCACATGATGTCAGTCACATGACGCCAGACGTGTCACACATGATGCCACAGTGTCACATACAAGTCACACTCATGATGTCACGCATGTTGTCACGCACAATATACATTTCACAGTGTCACACGATGTCAGTCACATGACACCAGACGTGTCACACATGATGCCACAGTGTCACATACAAGTCACACTCATGATGTCACGCATGTTGTCACACAATATCATACATTTCACAGTGTCACATGATGTCAGTCACATGATGCCAGACGTGTCACACATGATGCCACAGTGTCACATACAAGTCACACTCATGATGTCACGCATGTTGTCACGCACAATGTCATACACGTCACAGTGTCACATGATGTCAGGCTGTTGTGGTTTAAGCCCAGCCGTAACTCAGAACCACACGGAACTCGCTCACTCCCCCCCTTCCTCCCCCCCGCTCCCAGAGGGATGGGGAGGAGAATGGAAAGGATGTAACTGCCAGGGGTTGAGATAAGAGCAGTTCAGTAATGAGGTATAACACAAACCACTGCTGCTGCCACCAGTAGTAATAATGGTAAGGGAAATAACAAGGGAAGGGAATACAACCGCTCACCACCCACCCACCGATACCCAGCAGTGATCGAACCCTTCCGGGTCCCTGCCCCCAGTTTATACAGTAGTCATGATGTGCTGTGGTATGGAACACCCCTTTGGTCAGTCTGGGTCAGGTGTCCTGTCTCTGCTTCCTCCCGGCTTCCCCCCTTCCCTGGCACACCATGAGGCTGAGAACGTCCTTGGTCAGAGTGAACATTACTGAGCAGCGGCTGAGAGCATCGCTGTTATCAGCGCTGTTCCCAGGGTGAGAGTCAAACCCACAGCGCTGCACCAGCTGCTGAGGAGAAAAATGGCTGCGGCTGCGGAACCCAGGACACAGTCACGTACATGACGTCACACGTGATGGCACACACATGATGTCACACACAGCACACGATGTCATACACACATGTCACATACATGATGGCACACACATGATGTCACACAGCACACGATGTCATACACACATGATGTCACAGACATCATACAATGTCACACATGATGTCACACACATGATGTCACACACAGCACACAATGTCATACACACATGTCACATACATGATGTCACACATGCCACACAGTGTCACACACACATGATATCACACATGTGATGTCACACACACGATGTCACACACACGTCACACAGTGTCACGCATGTCACACATATGATGTCACACACATGTCACACGATGTCACGCACACGTGATGTGACACACATGTCACACACACGATGTCACACACACGATGTCACACACATATCACAGACATCATACAATGTCACACATGATGTCACACACATGATGTCATACACACGTCACACGATGTCATACACACGCGATGTGATACACACGTGATGTCACACATACGGCACGCACGCATTCACGCATGCTCCCGTCGGCGTCTCGGCCACGCCCCTATGGGCGGGGCTATGGGAGGGGCACGCTTTGATCCCGCCCCTCTCCTTGGCCCCGCCCGCTCCGCCCCGGGCCTGGCGGGCGCTGCTCGCGGTCGGGCTCGCGCTCCCTGAGGCGCCGCTCCCGCCATGGCTCCCGCGCCCCAGAGCTGAGCGCGGCGCCGCCGCCCGCACCGGGAGGTGGGGGGGGGGAACACGCCACGGGACACCCCCCCCACGCGTCCCCGTTCCGGTTCCGGGGCCCGGTTCCGGTTCCGGGTCCGTCCGGGTCGGGGTCCGGCTGCGGGTCCGGCCCGGCGGCGGCGGGCGGCGGGGCCGGCGGCGCGGCGCAAGATGGCGGACCTGGAGGCGGTGCTGGCGGACGTGAGCTACCTGATGGCCATGGAGAAGAGCCGCGCCGCGCCCGCCGCCCGCGCCAGCCGCAGGATCCTGCTGCCGGAGCCCAGGTGAGCCCCGCGCCGGCACCGCACCGGCACCGGCACCGGCACAGCGCGGCCGCGGCGCCCGCGCCCTGCACACGTGTGTGGACGTGTGTGTATGTGTGTATAGGTGTGTGGACACGTGTGTATATGTGGACGTGTGTGTACACCTGTGTGTGTGTGTACACGTGTGTACATGTGTGGACGTGTGTGCACGTGTGTACACGGGCACCTGCCGGGCCGTGCGCACACGCACGCAGCCTGGCGCATGTGTGGACACGAGGACATGGGCGCAGGCTCTCCCTGACACCCAGGCTGTGGGTGCCCCTGTGTACACAGCACACGGCGTCCCTGTGTGCGTGCACATATGGGGGCACATGGGCTGTGTGCACGCACACCTGTGTGTGCGCGTGTGTGCATACCTGTGTGCATGTGTGTGTACACCTGTGTGTCTGTATATGTACACATGGGTGTGCTTCTATATGTACACACATGTGTCTGTACACACGCGTGTGCCTGTATATGTACACACCTGTGTCTGTACACATGTGTGTGTCTGTATATGTGCACATGTGTGTGTCTGTATATGTACACATGTGTGTCTGTATATGTGCACATGTGTGTGTCTGTATATGTACGCATGTGTGTGTCTGTATATGTGCACATGCGTATGCCTGTGTATGTACACACCTATGTGTCTGTATATGTACACACCTGTGTCTATATGTACACACGTGTGTGTCTGTATATGTACACACCTGTGTCTGTATGTACACATGTGTGTGTCTGTATATGTACACACCTGTGTCTATATGTACACATGTATGCCTGTATATGTACACACGTGTGTCTGTACACACACATGTGCCTGTATATGTACACACCTATGTGCCTGTATATGTACACACCTGTGTCTATATGTACACACGTGTGCCTGTATATGTACACACGTGTGTCTGTCTGTACCTATCTGTGTGCCAGGCAGTGCTCAAGGCCAGGTTGGACCCAGGGGCTCGGAGCCCCCTGCTCCGGTGGAAGGGGTCCCTGCCCGGGCAGGGCTGGGGCTGGAGGAGCTTTCAGCTCCCTTCATCCCACCCCGTTCCATGATGCTGTGGGTCTGTGGATGTGTTCCCACCGGACACATCAGCGCACACACGGAAGGGCTCAGCACCGGACTCTGCCCTCCCTGCGCACACACACACACACACACACACACTGTGGTGCTCCCCCCCCACCTTCCTCTTCCCTGCTTCCCTTTGCGCACCCATCCTGCACTGCCCCTGTGCCCAGCACCCGGACACAGCACCCGCAGCACACCCGACCTGTCACACATGGGCGCAGGCAGCCCCAGCCCCGCTGTCAGACCCCACTGCTGCGGGGGTGCGGGCATTGCTGGGCACCACTGACACCCCCCCTTGCAACCACAGTCCCTGACAGGGGCTCTTTAGGAGGGTGTCCCCCCCTTGGACCCCAGTGCCTGTGCCCGGCCCTTATTGCAGCCCAGTGCCATGGGACACACACACAGGATGGGAGGGTGCCCGTGCCGGTGGGGCTGGGGACATGGCAGAGGAGGGGCACGGGCGGTGCATGGGGGGGGTATTTGGGGGGTGCTGATCCCCTGCGGTGCCCCCCCAGCATCCGCAGCGTGATGCAGAAGTACCTGGAGGACCGGGGGGAGCTGACGTTCGACAAGATCTTCACGCAGAAGATCGGTGAGTGGGGCCCCGGGGGGAGCGCCGGGGCAGTGGCTTGGTGTCACTGCTGGCACTGCTGGCACTGCTGGCACCGGTGGCACTGCTGGCACTGGTGACAGTGGTGGCAGTGGCCGTGGCTGCTCCCCCTGCCCCTGGCACAGCCTGGGGGAGGTGAGGGGCTGTGGAGGGGCGCTGGGGGCTGCGTGGCGCAACCCATGGCCCCCCCCCCCGCCGTCACTTCCCCAGTGCAAACCATGCGGGGCAGGAAGCGCCTCTCGCTTCCTCCCGCGGCTCCGGCGGTTTCCTGGCGCATCCGCCCCATGGCAGCCGTTCCACAGTGCCCCTGCCCCACTGCAGACACACTGCAGCCCTGCCCCACTGTGCCCCTGCCCCACTGCAGCCGCATTGCAGCCCCACTGCAACGCGGCCCCACTGCAGCCCCACTGCAGCCGCACTGCAACGCTGCCCCACTGCAGCCGCACTGCAACCCTGTGCCCCTGCCCCACTGCAGCCACACTGCAACCCTGTGCCCCTGCCCCACTGCAGCCCCACTGCAACGCTGCCCCACTGCAGCCACACTGCAACCCTGTGCCCCTGCCCCACTGCAGCCGCACTGCAGCCACACTGCGACCCTGTGCCCCTGCCCCACTGTGCCCCTGCCCCACAGCAACCTATAGCACCCTGTGCCCGCTGGTGTCTTTGTCTCTGGTTCCCTCCTTGGCGCTTCCCCAAGCCTGCCATGGGGGTGGCTGTGGGGCCTTTCAGGCGCAGGAAACATCCCTGTGCCCCTTGGCCTGTGCTGTGGGGCACACAGTGCAGCTGTGGGGCAGGCAGCTCTCACACATGGCTCTGGCCCTGCCAGGGTACCTGCTCTTCCGGGACTTCGCCTTTAACCAGGCAGAGGAGGCCAAACCCCTGATGGAGTTCTATGAGGAGGTGAGATGGGGGGACCCATCCCGACGGACCCCATCTTCATAAGGAGGGTTTGGGGTGGGATTTGGTACCTACAGTGTGCGCTGCCACGGTACGAAGAGCATACAGAGTACCCAAGGGATACCCAGAGGGGCCGGGAGGTGATGCTCTGGGGTACCCAGGGGACGTGGTACCCAGAGGGGTTGGGGCCATGGTCCCCTGGGCTGTGCCTGCCCGCTGTGGGGCGAAGGCTGCCCCCCATGGTGTGGTGCTGTGCCCCTGTGCCATGGGTGCTGTGCCCCTGTGCCACGGGCGCCGTGCCTTTGCCAGATCAAGAAGTACGAGAAGCTGGACTCGGAGGAGGAACGGAGCACCCGGAGCCGCCACATCTTCGACCATTACATCATGAAGGAGCTGCTGGCCTGCTCCCATGTGAGTGCTGTGCTGGGACTCGGGGGGGGGGAGGGCCCATGGGGGTGTCCCCAGAGGAGCTGGGAGGGATGTACCCGTGGGCCTGGTACCCGGCATCTTCAGATGGAGCTCCAAAGCCACCACTGACGGTGCTGGCAGACACAGACCCCTGGGGATGGGGGTTCCTCCATGAGTTCCCCTCTGTGTACAGCCCCACCTGGCTCCCTGGGGGCTCTCTTATCCCTGCGCCCATCAGCCCAGGGTGACGCGGCCCCATCTCACCCCATAGCCCTTCTCCAAGAGTGCCACGGAGCACGTCCAGAGCCGCCTGAGCAAGAAGCAGGTGCCCCCGGACCTCTTCCAGGTGGGCATCACCCGGGTGGCTCTGCCACCTCCGGTACCCAGGGGGTTAACCCCTATAGGGGGCTGGTGGTGATGGGGGGTGACAGAAGGCATGGGGGACCCCAAGGGATGGGGGGGTCCTCAGATTGGGAGTGAAGGGGTTGTGGGGGGTTTCTCAGAGGATGGTGCTTGGGCCCTGGACCTAAAAGTGACCTGGGGTGACAGCAGGGTCCCCAGAGACTCAGGGGAGCCCAGGGCCTGACAGTGGCAGGGTGGCAGTGGGGATATGTGACATCCATGGAGAGGAGGAGACCCTCACATAACGATGGGACCTGAGGGTACGGGGGTGACCTGGGCGGCCCCCAGCGCCCATCACTGAGCCCTGCATCCCCCCAGCCTTACATTGAGGAGATCTGCCAGAACCTGCGTGGAGGCATCTTCCAGAAGTTCATTGAGAGGTGAGAGGAGGGAATTCCCGCCTGGATCAGGGTGTCCCATCCCAGTGTCCTGCCCCACAGAGGCACCAGGGGTCCCTTGTTAGGTTGAGCTCCAGGGGTGTCTGTCCCCAGACCAGGGACTCGGGGGACCCTTTTCATCCCCATGGGTCTCTCTGCTCCCACACAGGGGTCCAGGGGGGTGCTTCCCCCCTCCCACCCCCAGACACCCCCAGGAAGGGTTTTGGTGTGGGGTTCCTCCAGGGGCTCCACTCGCGCCCTCTCTGTGCTTCATTGCAGTGACAAGTTCACGCGGTTCTGCCAGTGGAAGAACGTGGAGCTGAACATCCATGTGAGCAGGGACCCTGCGCCTGGGGGCTCACCCGAGGGGGGGACATGGCCACAGGGGCACCCTAAAACCCCCTTGGCCTTTCAGTCACCCGTGGCTCTTCCACGTGTGCCCACGGGGACACGAGGAGCAGGCTCCGTGTTCCTCAGCCGGGGATGCTGAGGCAGGGTGTAACACCATCACCATGAGCGCACCCAGCTCCTGGTGCTGGGCAGGTCCTGCAGCACCACAGTGCCCGTGGTCACCCCCGTCTCCTCCTTCCCCACCTCCAGCTCACCATGAACGACTTCAGTGTTCACCGCATCATCGGCCGCGGTGGTTTCGGGGAGGTCTACGGCTGCCGGAAAGCGGATACAGGCAAAATGTAACTGGGGCGGGGGGATGCTCCATAGGGATGGAGAGGGGGATTTGGAGGGATACACCCGTTACAGGGGGTACACTGGGGCTGTGGTGGTGGTCCCCAGGGCATCCGCAGCCCTGTTGCCGTGGCAACAGATGTTAGGGGGTTGCGGAAGTGTTGCCATGGCTACGGGGCTCTGGGGGATACTGGGACGTCATGGCCGTGGGTGGGAGCTGGATGCGGTGATGTGGCCGCGGGTGCTGGCACTGTTGTGGCCGTGGTGACACGGTGGTGCTGGTGGCACCAGAGCAGGGACCCTGCAGGGACTCTGTGCCCCCAGGTACGCCATGAAGTGCTTGGACAAGAAACGCATCAAGATGAAGCAGGGCGAGACCCTGGCCCTCAACGAGCGCATCATGTTGTCCCTCGTCAGCACCGGGGTGAGGGGACACAGGGCTGTGGGAGAGGACAATGAGGCAGAGGGACAGCGCGGGACGGTGTTCCCCGGGCACCACCAGCGCCGCCTGACCCTGTCTCTCCTGCCAGGATTGCCCCTTCATCGTGTGCATGTCCTACGCCTTCCACACACCCGACAAGCTCAGCTTCATCCTCGACCTCATGAATGGTGAGAAGCCCCGGTGCCGACGGGCCCCTTGTGCACAGAGAGTGGTGACAGGGTGACAACTGGTCCCTGTTGTCCCAGGAGGAGACCTGCATTATCACCTGTCCCAGCACGGCGTCTTCTCGGAGGCAGAGATGAGGTTCTACGCCGCTGAGATCATCCTGGGCCTGGAGCACATGCACAGCCGCTTCGTGGTGTACCGAGACCTCAAGGTGACCACCCCACGGTCACGCACACCCCTACGGGCACCCATGGGTGTCACAGACACCCACAGACCCTATGGCACCCCCCCAAACCCACAGAGCACCCTCAGGTCTTGGTGGCACCCGCCACCCTGCAGGAACACCCCAAACTCCATGGGCAGCCTGAGACCTCAGGGGGGGACTCCAGTGGCACTTCCCAGTCCCAAAGGCCCCCTCAGTGCTGTGGACACCCCCAAATCCCACAGAGCCCCCCCATGTGGCACCCGCAGCCTCGCTGCCAGCGCTTGAGCTCAAGGATCACACCATGTCTTGGCAGCCGGCAAACATCCTCCTGGACGAGTTCGGGCACGTCCGCATCTCCGACCTGGGCCTGGCCTGTGACTTCTCCAAGAAGAAGCCTCACGCCAGTGTGTGAGTGCACCCGCGGCCCTGCACCGCGGCCCCCGGCCTGGCGCAGCCGCTCACCCCCCTCTGTGCCTGCACAGGGGCACCCATGGGTACATGGCTCCGGAGGTGCTGCAGAAAGGAGTGGCGTACGACAGCAGCGCCGACTGGTTCTCATTGGGCTGCATGCTCTTCAAGTTGCTCCGGGGGTGAGTGTGCAGGTGCTGGTGGGCACCAGTGGGTAAGGGTGGGCACCACTGAGGTCCTTCTCCCCTCACCACCGCAGGCACAGCCCCTTTCGGCAGCACAAGACCAAGGACAAGCATGAGATCGACCGTATGACCCTCACCATGGTGAGCTGGGGCACATCCCCGTGCGTGGCAGTGCACGTCGAGCATCCCTGTCCCCCGTTGGGCCTCGATGCTCCTGTGCTCCGTGGTGGCCTCGGTGACCATGTCCTGTCCCCCAGGCCGTCGAGCTGCCGGATTCCTTCTCCCCGGAGCTCTGTTCCCTGCTCGAGGGGCTGCTGCAGCGGGACGTGAACCGGCGCCTGGGCTGCATGGGGCGCGGGTGAGTCGCGGTGGGCAGGGGCAGCCCGGCAGGGCAGGAGCCTGCAGTGCTCACCCCCCTCGCTCCGCAGGGCTCAGGAGGTGAAGGAGGAGCCCTTCTTCAAGGGGCTGGACTGGCAGATGGTTTTCCTGCAGAAGGTGAGGGCTTGGGGGTGCAGGAAGGGCTATGGGGGTGCAGGCAGCCCCCCTCTAAACCCCACTCCCTGCCTGCAGTACCCACCGCCCCTCATCCCACCTCGCGGCGAGGTGAACGCAGCCGATGCCTTCGACATCGGCTCCTTCGACGAGGAGGACACCAAAGGCATCAAGGTAAGCGGCGTGTGAGGGGCTGTGCTGAGGCAGCAGGCAGCTCCTGACCCGGCCTCCTGCCTGTGCCCCTGCCAGCTTCTGGAGAGCGACCAGGAGCTGTACCGCAACTTCCCGCTCACCATCTCGGAGCGGTGGCAGCAGGAGGTGACTGAGACCGTGTTCGAGGCCGTCAACGCCGACACCGACAAGCTGGAGGCCCGCAAGAAGGCCAAGAACAAGCAGTTGGGCCACGAGGAGGGTGAGTGGGGCTGGGTGACCCCCCCCGTGTTTGTGTGTCCCTACAACAGCCCCCAGCGCTGACCCTGCCTCTCCCCCCGGCGCGGCGGGCACAGAGTACGCCATGGGCAAGGACTGCATCATGCACGGGTACATGGCCAAGCTGGGCAACCCCTTCCTGACGCAGTGGCAACGCCGCTACTTCTACCTCTTCCCCAACCGCCTCGAGTGGCGTGGGGAGGGCGAGTCGCCGGTAAGGCAGGCGAGCACCCATGGGTGCTGGCACGCCCCGAGGGGTGCTGGGAACGGGGTCGAGGGGTCTTGGGGGGTGCGTGGATGGGGGGACCGCAGTGAGGCGCGGGCCGGGCTGAGCCTGTCCCCCAGCAGTCCCTGCTCACCATGGAGGAGATCGACTCGGTGGAGGAGACGCAGGTGAAGGAGCGCAAGTGCATCCTGCTCCGCATCCGCGGGGGCAAGCAGTTCGTGCTGCAGTGCGATGTGAGTGTGCCCTGCATCACCCAAGCTACCCCTCCGCTGGGGCCAGCGGCCACCCTGCTGGGTGCTCCCCATCTCCTGCCCACCTATGGGTGCTGACCAAACCTCACCACCCTGCTGGGTGCTCCCCATCTCCTGCCCACCTTTGGGTGCTGACCAAACCTCACCACCCTGCTGGGTGCTCCCCATCTCCTGCCCACCTTTGGGTGCTGACCAAACCTTGCCATCCTGCTGGGTGCTCCCCATCTCCTGCCCACCTATGGGTGCTAACCAAACCTCACCACCCTGCTGGGCGCTCCCCATCATCTCCTGCCCACCTTTGGGTGCTGACCAAACCTCGCCACCCTGCGGAGTGCTCCCCATCTCCTGCCCACCTTTGGGTGCTAACCAAACCTCGCCCCCTTGCCAAGCACTCACCACCCCCCCCCACCTGCTGCTGGCCCCCAGCCCTGCATGTTGAGCCCTCCATGGGGCACAAACCCTGCAACGTTGGGGGCCGTCCCTGTGTGACCCATACCCTGCCCTGCGCAGAGCGACCCCGAGCTGGTGCAGTGGCGGAAGGAGCTGCGGGACGCCCAGCGCCAGGCGCAGCAGCTCCTGCAGCGGGTGCCCCGGATGCAGAACAAGCCCCGCTCGCCCGTGGTGGAGCTCAGCAAAGTGCCCTTCATCCAGCGCTCCACCAATGGGCTCTGACCGCTGCCTGCGCCCCCCCCCCCCCATCCCTCCTCTTATTTATTGGGTTGGGCTCCCGTGTGCCCATGGCTCCCGGAGGATGCCCGGCGCCGGTCCCACACGGAAAGGGACGCGGCTGCGGAGCTGGCGCTGGGGGCCGCGCTCTAGCACCGCTCCCCCGGTGCGCGTGGTCCCCCCCCCATCTCTCCGGCTCAGATGAAGGTAGCCCCCGCGCCCTCGCTCTGTGCCCACCCGCTTCTGCGTGTGCCAAATGGGGCGAGCGGGTGCCCAGCGCCGGCCGGGCAGGGACCCGGTCAAGCTCATCCCTCCCCATCCCATCGTCGCCTTTGCCCGTTGTGTGGCGGCCGAGTCCTTGGTGTGAGTGAGTGAAGGTGTGAGTGTGCCCGAGGGGGACCCCTGTAAATACGGTGCCGTGGGTCCCCTCTGCCCCCCCGGCTCTGCCGCTGCCACCCCTTTGGGTAAGAGGGGGGAACACCCCCAGCATCCCCCTAAGCTATGGGGCAGCCGTGCCCAGCTGAGGGGCACAGGGGGGCTGAGGAAGAGGAGAGGGGAGCTGCTGGGGCCCCACTGTGGTCCCTGTAAATACTGGTCCCGGTTGCTCTGCTTCAGGGGTGACAGCGGGGACGGGGGGGTGGCCCTGGGGGGTGGCACCGGGCAGGGCCGGGCTGTTGGTGAGTGAGGTTTTAATGAGCAGAGACGTGAGAATGCCAAAAAGAAGAGGTTTTATAGTAAAAATGTGGAAAAGCTTCGTGTGGCTCCATGGAATGGGGGGGGGGGGGGCAGAGGTCCCCTGCGTGCCCTGCTTTGGGGTGCGGGTCCCGGGCACGGTGGGTGCTGGGGGTCCTGTGGCTTGATCTTAGCAGGCCACTTGCTGTGGGGCTGTGCAGGCGGCACCTCCCCTGCCTGCACCCCTCCTGTACCCTGCCTGTACCCATCCCATACCCTGCCTGTACCCATCCTGTACCTTGCCTGTACCCATCCAGTACTCTGCCTGCACCCATCCCGTACCCTGCCTGCACCCAGCCCGTACCCTGCCTGCACTCAGCCCGTACCCATCCCGTACCCTACCCGCACCCAGCCCCCAGGCAGCGCCAGGCCGGAGTTCCTGCATTCCTGCTGCTCAGGGACTCTCCGATGTCTGATGTTGGGGTTGTGCCGGCGCCAAGGGATGGAGCAAAACAGCTCGAGGGGGAGGTGGAGAAGGGATGGGATGGGATGGGATGGGATGGGATGGGATGGGATGGGATGGGATGGGATGGGATGGGATGGGATGGGATGGGATGGGATGGGATGGGATGGGATGGGATGGAAGGGGAGTGGAAGGGAGGTGAGGGAATGGGAGGGGAGGGGATGGGGTGGAAGGGGAGGGGAAGGGAGGGGAGGGGAGCAGCTGCCCCGTGGTCCCGTTCCCTGCCGCGGGGCTGAGGTTTAAGGGCAGGAAAGGGGAGCCCCGGGACCGCACAGGGATCGCAGTGGGAAATGGTCGGAAGGGCGCGGGGGCCCCGGGAGCAGCCCGGGCCGGGGCAAGGAGGGTCCCGGTGCCTGAGGCCCCTCCGGTGCTGGGCGCGGGGCCGGTTGCTGTTGCCCCACACCCCGCCGGGCCCGGTGCCTGCTGCCGATGCCCGCACCGCCCAGGAGCCGCTGTCCCTTGGTGACCAATGCCCGTTGCCGTTGCCCCCGGTGCCGGGTCCCGGTTCCATTTGCCGGTGTCCCCGGTGCCGGTTCCGGTCGCTGGGAGCACGGGGATCGGGATTCTGAGTTAACAGCACTGGAGGTACAGGAAGACCGGGGGCCTTGAGGCACCGGAGCACTGAGGGACCGGTGACACTGGGACGGGACTGGGAGAACCGGAGATGGAGGCGAACCGGGAGATGGTTACCTCGGGTGCCGGTGCAAGTTCCTGTCCCCGTTGCCCGGTGCCGGTTCCTGTCCGCGTTACCCCTGGTGCCGGTTCCGGCGCCCGATACCGGTTCCTGTCACTGTTTCCCAGTTCCTTTCCCCGTTACCCCCGGTGCCGGTTCCTGTCGCCGTTTCCCGGTTCCAGTTCCTGTTGCCCGGTGCCGGTTCCTTTCCCCGTTACCCCCGGTGCCGGTTCCGGTCCCCTTTGCCCGGTGCCGGTTCCTGTCCCCGTTACCCGCCGGTGCCGGCTCCTGTCACCGCTTCCCGGTTCCGGTCCCAGTTACCCCCGGTGCCGGTTCCGGTCCCCGTTAACCCCCGGTGCCGGCTCCTGTCACCGTTTCCCGGTTCCGGTCGCCGTTTCCCGGTTCCTGCCCCCGTTACCCCCCGGTGCCGGTTCCGGTGCCCCTCGCCCCTGGTGCCCGGTGCCGGCCCCGCCCCGCGCCGCCGCTGTGCGCCGCCGCCGCCGCCCCCGCGCGCAGCCATTGCGGGCAGGCCCCGGCGCTGCGGCCCGTCCGCCCCGGGGACATGGTGCGGGGATGGCGGCCCCCGCGCCCACGTTCCCGCTGCACCGCCTCGTGTGGCACAACCGGCACCAGGCGCTGGACAGCGCCCTGCGCTCCGGCACGGTGGGACCCGCACCGGACCCCGCACCGCGCACCCCCCCCCCCACCACCACCACCGCGGGCAGCGGCTGCGGGGAGCGACGGGAGCGGGAAACGGGAGGAGATGGGGGGGGAGCGGTGGGGGCAGCGCGAGCAGGGCGGGGGATGCTGGTGCGGGGGGCTGGGGGGGAGCGGGAGCGCTGGGGGGGACTGGGAGCAGTGGGGGGGGGGGAGTGAGCACTGTGGGGAGCATTGGAGGGGATCGGGAGCGCTATGGGAGCAGTGGTGGGGACTGGGGGTACCGGAGGGAATGGGGGCAGTGAGAGATGCTGGGAGGATCTGGAATACCGGGTGAGACCGGGAGGACCGGGATGGTAGCGCCAGGGGGCTGGAAGCGACTGGGAGCACTGGGGTTAGGATGCTGGGTTAGCAGCTCCGGAGGGAGAGGGAGGCTGGGGGCTCTGCGGTACTGGGAGCGCTGGGGGGCTGAGGGCACTGGGACCGGGGCACTGGGATACCAGGGATACTGGGAGCCCTGGAGATGGGGGGGAGCTGGGAGTGGGGGACACGGTCTTGGCTGTGTCGGGATGCAGGGCTGGGGGCGCGGGTGCCTCCTGATGGGGACCTGTGATGGGGCCATGGATGATGTGGAAGGGGGACATGGGTGATGTGGGGATGGGGACACGGGGGACGCGGGATGGGGATATGGGTGATGTGGGATGGGGACATGGGTGACATGGGATTGGAACAAGGGTGACACGGGATGGGGACATGGGTGACATGGGATTGGGACCTGGGAGATGTGGGATTGAGGCATGGGCGCTGCAGGAAGGGTGACACAGGTGACGTGGGGTTCGGGACATGGGTGATGTGGGGCTGGGGACATGGGTGACATGGTACTGGTGGCAGGGGAACCATGGGATGGGGACATGGGTGACACGGTACTGGTGGCAGGGGAACCATGGGATGGGGACATGGGTGACACGGTACTGGTGACAGGGGAACCATGGATGGGGACACGGGTGACACGGTACTGGTGACAGGGGAACCATAGGATGGGGACACGGGTGACACGGTACTGGTGACAGGGGAACCATAGGATGGGGACACGCGGGTGACACGGTACTGGTGACAGGGGAACCATAGGATGGGGACACGGGTGACACAGTACTGGTGACAGGGGAACCATAGGATGGGGACACGGGTGACACAGTACTGGTGACAGGGGAACCATAGGATGGGGACATGGGTGACACGGTACTGGTGACAGGGGAACCATAGGATGGGGACACGGGTGACACAGTACTGGTGACAGGGGAACCATGGATGGGGACACGGGTGACACGGTACTGGTGACAGGGGAACCATGGATGGGGACACGGGTGACACGGTACTGGTGACAGGGGAACCATAGGATGGGGACATGGGTGACACGGTACTGGTGACAGGGGAACCATGGATGGGGACACGGGTGACACGGTACTGGTGACAGGGGAATCATGGATGGGGACACGGGTGACACGGTACTGGTGACAGGGGAACCATGAATGGGGACACGGGTGACACAGTACTGGTGACAAGGGAACCATAGGATGGGGACACGGGTGGTGCAGGGATGGGGACACGGGTGACCCAGGATGGGGCCATGGGCGCTGTGGGACGGGGCCATGGGTGACCCCGGGACGGGTGACGAGGGGTGGGGACACGGCTGCCGCTGCCCGCCCGCAGCACGACGTGGAGCTGCCGGACCCGCGGGGCCGGACGCCGCTGGAGCTGGCGGTGGCGCTGGGGCACTTGGAGTCGGTGCGGGTGCTGCTGCGGCACAACGCCAACGTGGGCCGCGAGAACGCCGGCGGATGGACCGGTACCGGGGGCGATGATGCCGGTGCAGGATGGGAGGGGGGGTGTCCCCGGCGGTGCCCCCATCACGTTGCTTGTGCCCCCCCCAGTGCTGCAGGAGGCCGTGAGCACCGGGGACCCCGAGATGGTGCAGCTCGTGCTGCAGTACCGCGACTACCAGCGGGCGACGCGGCGCCTCGCCGGCATCCCCGAGCTGCTCAGCAAGCTGCGGAGGGTGCGCAACGGGGCCGGGGGGGGACGGCGCGGCAGGGCCCGGGCACCCCCAGTGCCCCCCCGGGACACGGCTCCCCCCTGGTCCCGCTGCTGTCACAGGGAGCCCCGGGTTAACCCCGGTTCTCTGTGGGTTCCTGTGCCCGATGGGAGCGGTGGGGATGGGGAGCGCTGGGATGAGCTGGGAGAACTGGGGGGGGGGGGTTTGGAGCACTGGGATTGGCTGGGAGCAGTGGGAGCATTGGAAGAGGCTGGGAGAGCTGGGGAGACTGGGATGATCGGGATCACTGGAGGTGACTGGGAGTGCTGGGGTGGACTGGGAGCACTGGGGACTGGGAACACTGGGAGAGGCTGGGAGCATTGGGGTGGACTGGGAGCACAGGAGGGACTAGTAACACTGGAAGCATTGGAAGAGACTGGGAGCACGGGGATGGACTGGGAGCACATGGGACTGGGAGCACCAGGAGAGACAGGAAGGGTCAGGAACACCAGGATCCCCACCTAGGACCCCAGTCCCTGCCCACATCTCCCCATCTCCCCAGTGACCCCATCAGGGACCCCATCAGGGACCCCCAGCTTCCCAACGCTGCTCCATCTCTTCCAGGCATCCGACTTCTACGTGGAGATGAAGTGGGAATTCACCAGCTGGGGTGAGCGGGGGGGGGCACATGGCTCTGGGGGTGCCCCCCCCCCCCCCCCGGTGCCGTGGCACTGACGGGGCCCACGCGTGCGCTGCAGTGCCGTTGGTGTCCAAGGTGTGCCCCAGCGACGTGTACCGCGTGTGGAAGCGCGGCGAGAGCCTGCGCGTGGACACCACGCTCCTGGGCTTCGAGCACATGACGTGGCAGCGCGGGCGCCGCAGCTACATCTTCAAGGGGGAAGGTCAGCGCCCATGGGCTCCTATGGGGCACCGGGGACCCGCCGGGGACACCTCAGCCCCGTAAGGAGCTCGTTGCCAATAGGAACCTCTTGGGAACCCCAGATCTCCCACAGGATAGGGACCGCCTCACTCCATCCCTACCAGGACCCCCCCAGTTCATAGAACCATAGAATGGTTTGGGTTGGAAAGGACCTTAAGCTCATCCAGTTCCAACCCCCTGCCATGGGCAGGGACACCTCCCACTAAGCCATGCGCCCAAGGCTCTGTCCAACCTGGCCTTGAACGCCGCCAATGATGGAGCATTCCCTTCCCTGGGCAACCCATTCCGGTGCCTCACCACCCGCACAGTGAAGAACTTCTTCCTCATATCCCATCTAAACTTTCCCTGTTTCAGTTGGTTCCCCACCGGGACCTCCAAGACCCCCCCTGAGTGCAGTGTCTGCCCATTTTAGGGGTGTTGGGGTGCCCCACAGGGGCCCCCCGGTGACACCTGAGCACCCGTATGCTACAATGGGTAGCATATGGACCATGTGCTACAATGGGTAGTATACACCATGTATACCCATATAATACAATGGATAGGATAAAGACCTTAGATCCTCAATAGGAACCTCTTGGGAACCCCACTTCTTCCACCCTTCATCCCACACCTACCAGGACCCCTCAGCTCCCCACAGTGACCCCCAAGACATCCCCTAAACACAGTGACCCCCCCTGTTTGAGGGGTGTTGGGGTGCCCTGCGGTGCCGTGGTGGCAATGGCAGGCACTGACCCCTGTCCCCCCCATGCCCAGAGGAAGGAGCGGTGGTGATGGAGGTGGACCACGACAAGCAGGTGGTCTACACGGAGACGCTGGCGCTGGCCCTGCACGAGCCTGACCTGCTGCTGGCGGCCATGCAGCCCTCGGAGGAGCACGTGGCCGGGCGGCTGACGTCCCCCATCGTCTCCACGCACCTCGACACCCGGAACATCGCCTTCGAGAGGTGGGTCGGCACCCCTAGAGCGGCACGGAGCGGCCCACGGGGGTGGTGAGGTGTGGGGCAGGAGCTCACGGGATGGGGCCGGGTGCGAGAAGGGGAAGGAAGAGCTTGCGCAAGAGGATGAGCAGCACTTGAGGAGCTTCCTCCGTGGCAGGAACAAGTCTGGGATCTGGGGCTGGCGCTCGGAGAAGATGGAGGTGGTGAGCGGCTACGAGGCCAAGGTGGGCGTGGGGACATGGGGGGGACAATGGGGACATGGGAAGGGCAAATGAGGCACTGATCCTGCCCCTCTCAGGTGTACAGCGCCAGCAACGTGGAGCTGGTCACCAAGACCAGGACCGAGCATCTCTCCGACCAGGACAAGTCCCGCAGCAAAGGTGACAGCGGCGGCCAATCAGGGAGAGCAGCATCACCGGCGGCCAATCAGGGAGCGCGGCTGTAGTGGGACCGCCCCTTTCCTGGGGAGACAATGCGGGTGCTGGTGTCACCCATCAGCCATGGGACGCTGTAGGGTGTCACCCATGGGGCATGGGATGATGTGTGGAATGTGACCCATCAGGTTTGGGACACAATGGGTGCAGAGCATCACCCATCAGGTGTGGGGTGCTGGGGGTTACCCATCAGGTTTGGGATGTCACCCATCAGACATGGGACACTGTGGGTGCTGGGGGTGACCTGTCATTTGTGGGATGCTGTGGGATGGGATCCATCCCATGTGGGTCACCACTGGTGCAGGGTGTCACCCATCATTTGTGAGTATCATACGTGCTGGGGGATGACCTATAGGGCATGGGACACTGCAGGGTGTCACTTATCGGGTGTGGGACGCCGTGGGTGCTGGATGTGACTCATAATGAGAGGAGCAATGCGTGGGGGTGTTTGGGACATCATGGGTGCTGTGTGTCTCCCATCACCTATGGGTCACCATGGGTGCAAGGTGTCACCCACCAAGTGTGGGATGCTGGGGATGACCCATGGGGTATGGCACCCTCTGCATAGGACCCCATGTGGGGTGAGACCCACAGCAGCCGGGGCAGCCATGGGGTGCTGTGCCCCCTGCCCATCCTTAACCCCACTTCTTTCCCTATCCAGGCTCCAAGACCCCCTTCCACTCCTTCCTGGGCATTGCACAGCAGCACAGCACCCACAATGGGGTGAGTGGCTGGGATGGGGGGTCCCTGGGGGCACCCCCATGTGCTGCGGTCCCCATTCCACGGCTGAGCGGTGCCGGTGCCCCCCAGGCGCCCGTGCTGCAGGCCGCCAGCCCCACCAACCCCACCGCCATCACCCCCGAGGAGTACTTCGACCCCCACTTCGACCTGGAGACCCGCAACATCGGGCGCCCCATTGAGATGTCCAGCAAGGTGCAGAGGTGAGGCCAGCACCAGGGGCACAGGGACGGGGTCAGAACCCACTGGGGTGGTGATGGGGTGCTAGGGATGTGGCACTGGTTGCAAGGACCCATTGGGGTGGTGATGGGGTGCTAAGGATGTGGCACTGGTTGCAAGGACCCATTGGGGTGGTGACAGGGTCCCCAGGCCATACCACTGGTGTCAGGACCCACAGGGTGGTGATGGGTCCCATGGACATGCCAGGACCATGGGGTGGTGATGGCATCCCTGGGATGTGGCACAGGTTGCAAGGACCCATTGGGGTGGTGACAGGGTCACAGGGATGCGACACTGGGTGTCAGGACCCATCGGGGTGCTGATGGATGCCATGGCCACAGCGCTGGTTGCCAGCACCCATTGGGGTGCTGATGGATGCCATGGCCACAGCGCTGGGTGCCAGCACCCATTGGGGTGCTGATGGATGCCATGGCCACAGCACCGGGTGTCAGGACCACGGGAAGGGCGATGGGTCCCATGGCCACATCAGCGCCCCGCGGGGTGGTGCGGGTGTCCCTGCCCCACACCGCTGCCGGGGTCCCTGTGCCCCCACCGGTGCCCGCAGGTTCAAGGCGACGCTGTGGCTGTGCGAGCAGCACCCGCTGTCGCTGGCGGAGCAGGTGACGCCCATCATCGACCTCATGGCCATCTCCAACGCGCACTTCGCCAAGCTGAGGGACTTCATCACCCTCAAGCTGCCCCCCGGCTTCCCCGTCAAGATCGGTGAGGATGGGGCTTATGTGGGGGGGGGTTATAATGGGATGGGGACAGTGACCCCCATGTGTGTGTGTCCCCTGCAGAGATCCCCCTGTTCCACGTGCTCAACGCCCGCATCACCTTCAGCAACCTCTGTGGGTGCGACCAGCCCCTGGGCTCCGTGAGGGTGTGCACCCCCCCGCAGCCCCCCAGTAGCCACCCCCCCGGCACCCACCCCCCCGGAAACAGAGGTGAGGGTTGGGGTGCTCTGGGGATGGGGGTGCTGGGAGGGGATCCCTGGGTACCACCGGGGTGTCCGTGGTGATGGGTGCTGTGGGGTGCTCAGGCTGAGGGTGCCTATGGGTGTGAGGTGCTGTGGGGTGCCATGAGACACCTTGGAATGTCATGGGATGTCACGATGTGGGATGCCATAGGGTGCATGGGATGTCGTGGGGTGGGATGCCATAGGGTGCATGGGATGTCATGGGGTGGGATGCCATAGGGTGCATGGGATGTCATGATGTGGGATGCCATAGGGTGTATGGGATGCCATAGGGTGTATGGAATGTCATGGGGTGGGATGCCATAGGGTGCATGGGATGTCATGGGGTGGGATGCCATAGGGTGCATGGGATGTTGTGGGGTGGGATGCCATAGGGTGCATGGGGTGCCATGGGGTGCCATGGGACAGTGCAGAGGCCATGGGTGTGGGGTGCTGTGGAATGCCATGGGATAGCATGGGTGTGGGATGCCACAGGGTGCTGTGGGATGCCATGGGATACCACAGGACTTCATGGGGTGCCCTGGGTGTTGGGTTTAGTGGGATACCACAGGGTACCATGGGGGATGCTATGGGGTACCATGGGATCGCATGGGGTGTAGGATGTCACAGGGTGCCATAGGATGCCATGGTACTGTGGGACACCACAGGGTGTTGTGTGATGCCATGGGGTACCATAGGACATCACAGGGTGCTGTGCAATGCCATGGTGTGCCCTAGGACAGCAAGGGGTGCAGTGGGTGTAGTGCGCTATGGGATACCACAGGGCGCCTTGGGTGTGGGGTGCCAGCACCACATCACCCATGGTGCGATGCCATCGGGTCCTGTGCGATGCCATTGGGTGCTGTGCAATGCCATCGGGTGCTGTGTGATGCCATTGGGTGCTGTGAGATGCCATCGGGTGCCACAGGACACCACGGGGGTGCTACGGGTGTGGGGTGTCACCACCACATCACCTGCGGTGGATGCCATCGGGTGCTGTGTGATGCCATTGGGTGCTGTGTAATGCCATCGGGTGCCACAGGACACCAGGGGGGTGCCGCGGGTGTGGGGCACATCCCGCACCACGGGGTGCCCCGGGGTGCTCACAGCACCCCCCCGCCATGCACCCGGCCGCAGGTTGGCCCTTCCCGTGCGAGGTGGAGCCGGGGGTGTTCGAGGTGCCCGCGGGGTATACGGTGCTGGGCGCGGGGCGCAGCGAGCCCCTGCGGGACGAGGACGACGACCTCCTGCAGTTCGCCATCCAGCAGAGCCTGCTCGACGCGGGCACCGAGACCGACCAGGCGAGGCCACGCCCCCTCCGCCCCTAATAGGGCAAAACCACGCCCCCTTCTTATGCAAGCCCCGCCCACAGGTGACGATCTGGGAGGCGCTGACCAATACCCGCCCGGGCAGCGACCCCCCGCCCTACGACGAGGAGCTGCAGCTGGAGAGGTGAGGCTCCGCCCACTTGGGGGGCGTGGCTTAAGGGATGTCCCGCCCACCCAAATGGCGGGAAAACAGCACGTGTTTGGCGTGCGGAGCGGGCGTGGTCTCACTGCCCATCCTCACAGGGCCCTGCAGGAGAGCATGCTGCTGCAGGCGGGCCCCAGCGCCGACCCGCTGCCCGCTGGGACGCCCCCCGGTGCCGGTGCCGGTGGGGATGGCAGCACCCCCCCGGTCCCCCCCGGTTACGGCAGCTTCGCGGAGCAGCTGCGCTTGGCCATGGCGCTGTCGGAGCGAGAGCAGGAGGAGCGGGAGCAGCGGCGGCGGGAGGAGGATGAGGAGCTGCAGCGCATCCTGCGGCTCTCCCTCACCGACAAGTAGAGCCTGGGGTGCTCTGCATGGGAGAGGGGTGGCCCACACTTGGGGACACCCCGCGTGGGGACGGGGGTGACCCAATGTGGGGACAACCCACCTGGGATGAGGGCACCCTGATGGCGTCGTGTCATGTTGGGGACATCAGGCGTGGGGTCACCCTGGTGTGGCATCACCCCGCATGGGGACACCCCAACTCAGGCATGGCCAGTGCCGCGATGGTACCCCCATGTCAGGACCCGCCTGGATGAGGGCGTAGGTCCCACATGGGGGGCATTGATCCAGGGATCCTCCTACCCCCAGGACCCTCAATCCAGGGATCTTCTCCCTCCAGGCTCAAATCTCAGCCCAGGCACTCTGATCTGGGAACCCCCCCACCCCAGGGACACCCCTTTTCCCAGGATCCCCACCCTAGGGACCCCCCTTGTCTTCAGTGTTGTACATTGATCCCATGGGGGGGCAGGATGGAGCTGGGGGTCCGTATGGGATGCGGCTGAGCCCCATTTAAAGGCACCCCAGGGTTGGGTGCTGGGGGGACAGGCAGGGAACCCCCCAGGCCTCATCCCTTGGGGGCAGTGGGGGGCCTCTTGTATGTACATATACATATACATATATATATACACGTGTGTGGTGACTGTGCTGGAGGGGAGAAGGGGGCAGAGCCTGTGGGAAGAATGGCAAGGGGGGGGCACCGGGGGGATCCCATGGGATTTTCTTTCCCCTCGCTCCCCCCCCCCCAATCTTGCCCCTGTGCCCCCCTTCCCTGCCCTGGATATATTATATTCCATGTATAATTCCTGGGGGGACCACTATGTCGGGAGGGGACCCACTACTGAGCCATGGAGTGACAACAGGCTTGGGGGGGGGACCCCAAGGTAACAGGGGTCCGGTTTGGGATGGGATGTGGTGTCCCACTCCGGGCTGGGATTGAGGAGGGCTCCTTGGCATAGGGTGGAGGGAGGGGGTCAGAGTCTGCTGCCACCCAGGGGGACACAACCAGCAGAGCCCCAATGCCAGGGTGAAGGGCTCTAGGAAGTGGGGGTCCCAGGTACTGGTGTCCTGAGGGATGTCCCACGAGCTGGGGACCCTCGGGGGGGTCCTACGTGCCGGAGGGTGAATCCTGCAGGATCCCAGGGACTGGGGGGAGAGAAGGGGGGTCCCGCTCCCGGACAGGGCAGTTTGGGGGTTCCCGGTCCGGTGGTACCGGTGCTGGGGGGGTGATGATGCGGGGGGTACCATAAGGGGAGTACCGGTGTCAGTCTGGGGGTACCGAGGCTGGGGGTGATGCTAAGGGGGGCAAATCCCGCCTGGGGCCGTGCCGTGCCCGTTCTCGTTCCCGTCCGGGCGGGGCAGCGGCGGCGGCGGCGCTTCCTGGTGCGGCGGGGCATGGCGCTGGTCACGGTGCGGCGGGCGGCGGGTTCCGCCGGGGGCTCCGCGGTGAGTGCGGGACGGGGCCGGGAGCGGGGCAGCGCGGATCCGGGACCGGCGCGGGGAGGTTCGGGCTGTCCCGGCTGCTCCCAACGCGGCGTGGAGCGGGGTGGGGGAAGGATTTAAGTCCGCTCCGGTGCATCCCGGGACGGGCTGATCCCGGCCGCTCCCGGCGGGACGTTACCGGGGGGTTCTTCCCAGCACATGGGGGGTTTCCTCTGCTCCCGCTGGGAACTGCCCTGTCCTTAAGGGAGTATGGAGCGGTGGGGGGGTGCCTCCAGCTGCTCCCACAGTCCCCAGTGCTCCCAGGGGCTTCGGTGCCCCAATGGTTCCCAGCGCTCCCGTCCTCCCCCTCCAGTTCCCATTGGGCCTTATTGAGTCATCCCTATAGCACGCAAACGGGGGGGAGCACAGGGACAGGACACCCCCCCGCCATCCCAGGGCTGATCCCCAGGGATCTACTTCCCCAATGGGACCCCCCAGGGCTCCCATGCTCCCTAATGGGGCCCAGCCAATGCTCCCCATGCTGCTGGTTGGGAGTTGCAGGGGGTCACTGGTCCCCCGTGGGATGTGCTCGGGGGGGGGGGTGCTGAGCCCCCCAAGCACTGTCCGTGCCCCCGGGGTCACACTCCCAAGGGGGGGACACTGCAACCCCCCCCCCCCCCCCCCCCCCCCCCCCATTACTTTGCAGGAGGAAGATGCACCCAGACGTGGCCAACTGCAGCGGCGGTGAGAAGGGGATGTCCCCAGTGATGGGGGACATGGGATGCAGGGACAGAGATAGGAGCATCCCCCCCCCATGGTGCCCCAGCTCTCTCCCCTTGGGGGAGTGTTTGGGGGTCCCCCATCCATGAGGGCCGTGCTGTGGGTCCCACGTCCCCCTGAGGACCCTCTGCCCCCCAGGCAGAGCTTTGTCATGGTCAAAGGGGCCGCTCTGCTGCTGCCCGCCGAGGAGCCCCCCCCGGCTGAGCCCCCCCCAGCCGAGTCCCCCGGCCAGGCCCCGGGGCAGCAGGAGCAGCACCTCCAGCTCATGATGCAGCTGCTGCGGCCGCAGGACGCCATCCGGCTGGTGGGAGAGGGATAACAGGGGTGGGATAGGGATGGGAATGGGCTATGGGTGGGATGGGATAGGGTGGGGACAGGATGGGGATGGGGACAAGGATGAGGATAGAACAGGGATGAGACTTGGATATGGATGGGATGGGATGCAGTGGGGACAGGGTTGGCATGGGACAGGGCAGGATTGGGATGAACAGAATGGTGATGGAGAGGGAATGGGATATGGATGGGGTGGGACGAGGATGGGGACAGGATGGAGATGGGGCAGAATGGGGATGGGGACAAGGATGTGGATAGAATGGGGATGGAAATGGGATATGGATGGGACAGGATGGCATGAGGGGGCATGAGATGAGTGTGCGGATAGGATGGGAATGGGGACATATGGGAATGAGACAGAACGGGGATGGGGATGAGGACAGGGATGCTATATGGATGGGATGAGGTGAGAAGGGATGGGCATGGGATGGAATGGGCACGGGGACAGGAGATGGGTCAGAACGGGATGGAGATACAATAGGATGTGATGAGCACAGGATGGAGACGGGGTTGGAAGGGGATGGGCTACAGCCCTGCGGCGCACTGGGGACACTGTGGGCGCTTGGGGGGCAGATCCCCCAGGGCAGGGCCCCCCTTGACCCCGTCCCTCGCAGGCGGTGCGGTTGGAGTCGGCGCGGCCGCGGCGGGTGCGGTACCTGCTGGTGGTGCGGCCCGAGGAGGAGGGGGCCGAGGGGGAGGCGGCGCTGCTGGGGGTGGACTTCACCCATGAGGGGTGAGCGGGGCGCCGGGGGGGCGCCGGGGGTGGGGGTGCTGCGGCTGCACCCCCTCACCTCTGCCCACCCCAGGGCCTCCCGCTGCACCCTGGGCATGGTGCTGCCCCTCTGGAGTGACACCCAGGTCTTCCTCGATGGCGATGGGTAAGGGGGGGCTCTGGGGAAGGGGGGGGCTTAGGAGGGTGGATAAGGGGGCGGGAGGGGCTTGGGGTGCCCCCCTTGATCCCCCTCCCTGGGTCTCCCCATGGTGCTCAGAGGGTTCAGTGTGACATCGGGGGGAGAGACCCGCATCTTCAAACCCATCTCTGTGCAGACCATGTGGTGAGTGAGCCCTGGGCGGGCATGGGAGGATGCGGGCACTGCCATGGGCATGGGACGTGGGTACCACCATGCTCAGGGGGTACGTGGGCATCCCCATGGGCACGGGATGTGGGTACCACCATGGGCACGGGGGATGTGGTCACCACCATGGTCATGGGAAGGTTGTGAGCACTGCACATGGATCCCACAATGCTCAGCTGGGATATGGGCATTCCCATGGCGTCAGATAGGGGTATCACCATATTCAGGGGGATATGGTCATCCCTATGGGCATGGGATGTGGGAACCACCATATTAGAGAGGATATAGGCCACCCCAGGGGCACGGGACGCAGGTACCACCATATTCAGGGGCTCACCACCATGAGCACTGGGGGGACAAGGGCACCCTTGCGGGCACCCTTGTGGGCAGGGGACATGGGTGCCACTATGTTCAGGGGGATATGGGCATCCCTGTGGGCAGGGGACATGGGTACCACTATGTTCAGGGGGATACGGGCATCCCTGTGGGCAGGGGACATGGGTACCACTATGTTCAGGGGGATACGGGCATCCCTGTGTGCAGGGGACATGGGTACCACTATGTTCAGGGGGGATATGGGCATCCCTGTGTGCAGGACACATGGGTACCACTATGTTCAGGGGGATACGGGCATCCCTGTGTGCAGGGGACATGGGTACCACTATGTTCAGGGGGATACGGGCATCCCTGTGTGCAGGGGACATGGGTACCACCACGGTCACGGGGCGATGGTGTGGGCACTGCAGTGGGCACAGGGCACCACCACGGTCACATCCAGGGCACACGGGCACGGAACAGGAGGGTGGGGGAGGGTTCATGCACCAGGGGCCACCCCATGCTGGGGGCGCCCCCCCCCCCCCCGTGCCCGCTGTGCGGTGGCTGCGGTGCGAGGCGCTGTGGCAGGGCCGTGCTGCAGGAGCTGCACCGCGCCTGCGAGGACGCGGCCCGAGGGGGGCACATCCCCGGCGGCGCGGCGCTGGGCTGGGCCCGGGGCTACGCGGCGGCGCTGGGCTCGGAGCAGAGCTGCCTCAACGAGTGGCGAGCCATGGCCGACCTCGAGTCCGTGCGGCCCGCGTCCCCCCCACCCCTCCGGTAAGCCCCGCCCCTTCGATAAGCCCCTCCCCCACGTTAGCCCCGCCCCTCCTGTAAGCCCCGCCCCCTGTAAGCTCAGCCCCAAACAAGCTCCACCCCCTCTGCAAAGCTCCGCCCCTCCTGTAAGCCCCGCCCCCTCCGGTAAGCCCCGCCCACAGCAAGCTCAGCCCCTCCTGTAAGCCCCACCCCTTCAGTAAGCTCCGCCCCACGGTAAGCCCTGTCCCTCCGGTAAGCCCCGCCCCTCCTATAAGCTCCGCCCCCAGCAAGCCCCAACCCTCATGTAAGCCCCACATCTCTTGTAAGCCCCGCATCTCTTGTAAGCCCCGCCCCTCCGATAAGCTCCACCCCTCCGGTAAGCCCTGCCCCTTCGGTAAGCTCCGCCCCCAGGCACCACGGGGCCAATCAGCGCTGTGCCTGTGGCGGGAGGCGGGGCTAAGGGGTGGAGATGGGAGGGTGTGTGGGGGGTGAAAGGGCGGGACGTGTCCAATGGGAAGCAGCTTAAAAGAACTTCCACCTTTATATGGTCATAAGGAGGCGGGGCTTATTAGCAGGGCGTGGCCCTTGGGGCAGAGTTTAAAAGAAGTGGGTGGTGCTTCAAGCCTTTGATGGCTGTGAGGAGGCGTGGCTTGTGTTTAGGGGCGGGGCTGGGGATAGGAGCATGGCCAGTGGGGTGGGGATTAAAGAAAGTGGGCGGAGCCTTCACACTTTTATGGTCATGCAGAAGCGGGGCTTGCATTTAGGGGCGGGGCTAGTGTGCAAAGGGGGCGGGGCCCTCTTAGGGCAGGGCAGTGCAGTGGCCATGGGTGGGTGATGTGGTGATGCCGATGCCAGGCCAGGGGCACCGGAGCTGTCGGAGCAGACAGTGCGGGCGCTGCTGCGGGACGTGATGGCCAGCGCTGACCTGGAGAGCGTCACCTCCAAGGAGGTGGGTGACACCGGGCAGGGGGTCCGCAGGCAGGGGCAGGCAGGGGTGTCCATCATCCTACGGTGGTTTCCAGGTTCGGGAGGAGCTGGAGCGGCGCACGGGGCACAGCCTGGCCCAGCACAAGGACTTCATCGACAACGAGATGCTGCTGGTGCTGGCGCAGATGGACCGGCCCTCCCGTGTCTTCCCTCACCTCTACCTGGTGGGCAAGGTCGGGCATGGTGGTAAGGGAGGGCAGGGCTTGTCCCCAGCGCTCACCCCTGCCACCATGCAGGGATCTGAGTGGAACGCGGCCAACTTGGAGGAGCTGCAGCAGAACCGGTGAGTGTGGGGTCCTCTGGGGTAGAATGGTGGGGTGGGCATAGGGATATCGTGGGGTGGCTCAGTGGGGTGGCATGGGGTCATCTGGGGTGTGACGGTGGTGCAGGGATGAGGTCGTCACGGGGTGGTCCGGTGAGGTGGGTATGGGATCATGGGATGCTGATGGGTGGATATGCGGTCATTGCAGGACAGCCATTGGGATGGATGTGGGGTCTTTGTAGGGCACCCATTTGGATGGGCATGGGGTCATCATAGGGCACCCATTGGAGTGGGCACAGGGTCTTTATAGGGCACCCATTGGAGTAGTGAAGGTAAGGCACTTATTGGGATAGAAATGGTCTGTTTAGGGTGGTCAACCCATTGGGTTGATCATGGGGTCTTTGTAGGGCACCCACTGGGTTGGCCATCTGGTCATCAAGGGGCACCCATTGGAGTGGTCAAAGGGTCTTTGTAGGGCACTCATTGGGATGGATGTGAGGTCATCCCGGGACACTTGGCAGGGTGGCTGCAGCAGGTCTATGGCCCTGCAGTGGGGTGGATGTGGGATGCTGTGGGTCCCCCCACGGAGCACAGGCAGATCCCCAACCCTGCCCCTGCCCGTGGCGCCTCAGGGTCACCCACATCCTGAACGTAGCGCGGGAGATCGACAACTTCTTCCCGGCGCTGTTCACCTACATGAACGTGCGGGTATACGATGAGGAGACGGCCCAGCTCCTGCCCCACTGGAACGACACCTTCCTCTTCCTGTCCCGTGTCCGGTCAGTGGGGCCAGGGCAGCCCTGGGGCACAGGGGTAATGCGGGGGTTACAGGATGTAGGGGGGCATAGAGGGATAGGGGCTGGCAGCAGGGGCAGGATGAAGGGAACACAACATGGATGGGGGTATCTCAGGGGGGTATCTTGGTGATTGAGGTGCTGGTAGGCATGGGGAGCACCGGGGACACTGGGAGCAGTGGGAGATGGGGTGATCTGGGGTATTGGGTCTCTGGGAATGTGGGGAGACCTGGAACATGGGGACCATGGGGCACAGTGTCCCTGGGGACAAGGGAACCCTTGGGAACAAGGTCCCTGGGGACATGGGAAGCGCTGAGATCACGGGAACTATGGGGAACAAAGTCCCTGGGGACAGTGGGAGCTCTGGGAACATGGGAACCATTGGGAACAAGCTCCCTGGGGACATGGGGAGCTCACGGGAACCACAGAATACAGGGTCCCTGTGGACATGGAGAGCACCAGGGATATGGGAACCATGGAGCACGGGGGCCCCCAGTGCCACGGGGCCCCCAGGACCATGGTGTGCCTGGGGACAGCGGGGTCCCTCTATGTGTCGGTGCATGCCACAGGGCCAGCGGGGGCCGGGCGCTGGTGCACTGCCGCATGGGGCTGAGCCGCTCGGCAGCCACGGTGCTGGCGTACGCCATGAAGGAGTTCGGGTGGTCCCTGGAGCGGGCGCTGCGGCACGTGCGGCACTGCCGGCCCGGCGCCATGCCCAACCCCGGCTTCATGCGGCAGCTCGACTTCTACCAGGGCATCCTGCGCGCCAGGTGGGTGGGGGTGGAGCAGGCCGAGACCACGCCTCCTTTTCTGGGAGAGGGTGGAGTCTTGTGAGGCCACGCCTCCTTCGAGAGGAAAGGGGCGGGGCATGGTGATGCAATGCCCAATTAGGGAGCAAAGGTGGGGTCTGGTATGGCCATGCCCCCTTCGGGGATAGGATGGGAACTGACCAGGCTACGCCCCCTTTGGTGTGAGAGGGTGGGGCCGAGTTTAACCACGCCTACTTCAGGCAGAGAGGGAGGGGTCTCACGTGGCCACGCCCCCTTTTTATATATGGCTGCGTTGCTGTGACCACGCCCCCTTTCTGCATAAGGCTGTATTGCTGTGGCCACAACCCCTTATAAGGCTATATTGCTGTGGCCACACCCCCTTTCTGTATAAGGCTGTAATGCTGTGGCCATGCCCCCTTTCCATATAAGGCTGTATTGCTGTGGCCACGCCCCCTTCCATATAAGGCTGTGGTGCTGTGGCCACACCCCCTTTCCATGTAAGGCTGTTGCTGTGGCCACGCCCCTTTTCCGTATAAGGATGTATTGCTGTGGCCACGCCCCCTTTCTGCATAAGGTTGTGATGCTGTGGTCACGCCCCCTTTCCATGTAAGCCTGTATCGCGATGGCCACGCCCCCTTAGGCCAGAAAGGGCATGACATGTTTTGACCACTCCCCTTTGGTGTAAGCCTGTAATGACCACGCCCCTTTAGCAATGAGGACAGTGTCAGCTGTCCCCTGTGTTGGGCGGAGCCTCTAATAGCCACGCCCCTTTCACACCGGGTGGGTGGGGCTTAGCCCGTGGGTGGGCGGGGCCTGTGAGAGCCACGCCCTGCCCGCGGGTGACGGGCGGGTGTGCGGCAGCCGGCACAGCACCATGTGGGAGCCCAGGGCGGCCGAGCCCCAGCCCCAAGGGGACGAGGGCGGCGCGGCCCCATCCCCGCAGTCCCCCGAGGACGGGACAGTGCCGGGGGTCCTGGGCTCCTCCCCGCGGCCCCGCATCTCCCTGTGCGCCGTCATGAGGAGCATCAGCCAGCTGGAGCCCCCGGAGCCCCCCGAGCTGCCCGAGGAGCCACTCTCCGAGAAGGTGAGCACCGGGGCAGGGAGGAATGGGGGGTGCAGGCAGTGGGGGTGCGGCACTGCCTGAGCCCCCCCCGTGTCTTCCCCATAGGTGTTCGCTGCTGCGGAGGCACCGGCGGGTTCAGGGGGCTCCCCCACCGCAGCATCGCCCCGTGCCCGGCCCTCGTCCCGGCCGCGCTGGGTACCGCGCCAGTGCAGCCTCGACGGAGGCCCCGCCCCCGAGGACGGAGGCTCTGCCCATGGCCACGCCCCCACCGGACGCTAGGGTCCAATCACGGGAAGGGGGCGTGACTTACTCACGGCCACGCCCCCTCCCTTCGCACCGCCGGGGCGGGGGAGCCCCGCGCAGAGCCCCGCGCAGGGCACTGCTGCTAGCCCCGCACCAGCACTGACAATAAAGAGCGGAACCGGGCGGGCCGGGCCTGGCTGTGCCCGGGGCAGGGTCCGTGCGCGGCGGGCACCGGGAACGGGCGTCTCCGGTACCGCGGGGCGCAGCCGCCATCTTCTGTGAGCGGTGAGCGCGGGGGGACTACAGCTCCCCGCATCCCTTGCGCGGGGACGGGCTTTGCGCATGCGTTTAGGGCGCCTTCCTGGTTGCGACGCAACCGGGGGCGGGTTTGAGTCGGGATCAGGACTGGCGCAGGAGCAGGAGCAGGGCCAGGGCAGGATTGTGCCCCTGTGCTGGGCTCTGGGGAGGCCGCACCTGGAATCCTGTGCTCAGCTCTGGGCCCCTCACTGCAAGAGAGACACTGAGGTGCTGGAGCGGGGCCAGAGAAGGGCAATGGAGCAGGTGCAGGGCCTGGAGCACAGTGTGATGGGGAAGGGCTGAGGGACCTGGGGGGTTCAGATGGAGAAGAGAAGGCTCAGGGGGGACCTGATCGCTGCCTGCAACTGCCTGAGAGGAGGATGGAGCCAGGAGGGGGCTGGGCTCTGGTCCCAAGGGACGGGATGAGAGGGAACGGCCTCAAGCTGCACCAGAGGAGGTTTAGATGGGGATGGGCCTGAAGCTCCCCCAGCAGGACAGGCTCTGGGTGAGGAATGGGATATGGAGGCCTTGGTGCCTGCAGGTGAGTGGGACCAGTGCTGTGCCCCATCCCATCCCCCCTGCTCCCAGGACGTGGCCTGGGTTACTGCAGGGTCCAGGTCTTTATTCCAGGCTTGGGATAGAATTAATTCATTTTATTGATGAAGCAACAAAAGGAGCTTTAAGAAATCAGGCAAATGACAAACAAGAGCATCCCATGGGTGATTTATGATGAAACAATTCCACACACAGCAAAGCTGCTCGCGATGGCTTTTAATCTTAGCGATCCCATGGGATTGATACGGCTTTTCCCTCCCCACTGCCAATGCAGGGAAGAGCCCATTGGAGTCGTGATGGAGAGAAGGCTCCTTAAGGGGAGACCTCAGAGCAGCTCCAGTGCCTAAAGGGGCTGCAGGAAACCTGGAGAGGGGCTTTGGCCAAGGGATGTAGGGACAGGACAGGGGAATGGCTTTAACCTGCCCGAGGGGAGACTGAGATGAGCTCTTAGGCAGAAGCTCTTCCCTGGGAGGGTGCTGAGGCGCTGGCACAGGGTGCCCAGAGAAGCTGTGGCTGCCCCATCCCTGGCAGTGCTCAAGGCCAGGTTGGACACAGGGGCTCGGAGCACCCTGCTCCAGGGGAAGGGGTTGGGTTGGAACTGGATGCGCTTTAAGCTCCCTTCATCCCAAACCATTCCATGGTTCCACGATTCTGAGCCTGGCAGAGGCCCGGCTGCATCCCAGCTCCAGTGAGGAATTCATGGGTACCCCGGACCCCCTCAGTGGTGAGTGGTGCTGAGGGCATCCCATGTCCCTTCTGTCCCCTCTCCAGAGCTCTGCTGCTCTCCCTTCCTTCCCTACCCCATTGCCAAAGCTCACCTCTGGGTGAATCCCCACCCCTGGCAGGGCTGAGCACCCCGATGGGCACCATCCTGCTCACCCCAGCTCTCCCTTCCAGGGCCATAGCACCCCAAGCCCCACTCTGGATAACAAAGAGCTCCCATCCCTGCTCCAGCTCACCCCCAGGAACACCAATACATGGGAGCAGGGCCACCCCATAGCGCTCATCCCCTTCCTTCCCACCGCATACATGGAGCCAGTGCCATGTCCAAGCTATGGCCTTATCAGGGTACCACCCCCCTAACACAGCCCCCCCAACCCCGGGTACCCCCCACACACAGCACACAGCAGCCCCCCCTCCTTCAGTGCAGCCTTTAATCCACCCTGGCTGCCGCCAGGCCTGGGGGGCAGCGGGCACAGCCCCCCCTTTCCTGCCTCCAGCGTTGGGGTGCAGCAGCAGCAGCAGCTCAGAGCTCGTACTCGTGCCAGAGGCTGTGGGGCACAACAGGGGGGTCAGTGCCTGCCCGCTGCCCCCCACCCTGGTTGTGGGTGGCCAGAAGGATGCCCCCAATGCATGGGGGGTACCGGGAGAGGGACTGGGAGCCTTGTGCCCCCCCCCCCGCCATGCCGTTTAATACCCACTTATAGATGACGTTGGGATCATCCTGATGCTCCAGGAGGGCATCACGCACCGTGTCCGGGGGGCTCAGCCCCAGCGCCTGCGCCCGCTCCCAGCGCTGCAGGCGGGTGATTCCTATGGGAAGGGCGGGGGGGTGTCAGTGGGAATAGGGAGATCCAGGGGGTTCCATAGGGGTCTATGGGGGTCAGTGGGGTCCGGGTTCTCTCACCAGTGCACGGCCCGTACTCCCAAGCGAGATCGAAGCTCCGCAGCATCTCCAGGACGCTCCGATCCGGACCGGACCCCGGCGGCTCTTCCGCCGCTGTAACCCGGGGACACCCCGTGCCCTTCACCTTCCCTTTGCCTTTACCCGTGCCCGGGGCTCGGCCCGGCCGCCGCCGCCGCCGCCGCGGGAAGGAGTCGGTGATGAGCCGGGGCTGCTCCATCGCCCTGCGGGACAGCGGCGGCGGCCCCGCTGCTACCGGGACCCAGCGCGCAACGCTCCGCCTATGGGGCGGAAGCGGCGGGGCCGGCGCTGTCCCCTCCCCTTCCCCGTTGTCCCCGTGTCCCGTTCCCCGTTGTCCCCGTAACCGGTACCTGCCCCGTGGCTCGCACCGCGCCGCTTCGTCCCGCGCTGCTCTCCGCCTGGGTCCCCCCCGTCAATGAGCTCCGCAAGCCCCGCATCCGCCCGTCCCAACCCCAACCGTGGTGACCCCGTCCCATGGGGGGGGGACACTGCAGGTGCTCGCGGCTCTTCAGCCCTCCCATGGGGGACCCTAAAGCAGGAGCAGTGGTGCGTGTCCTGCACCAGCCCCGGAGGGTGCTCAGGCACTGGAACAGGCTGCGCAGGGGGGTGCTGGTCTCCTACCCCGTTGATTCTATGGTTCTATGCCCAGACACGAGGTGAGTCCCTGGGGACAAACCTGTCCCCTTCAGCAGTGGCCCCACCAAACCCGCTCTATAACGGCCCGTGTTAAGCCACGTGTGAGCAAACCAAAGGGCCGCACAACCCCATAGCAGCCACCAGAGAATCCACACCGCTCTTTGCTTTCGGTTCCGTGTTTCCTCCTTTGCACTTCCCGATCCCTCTGAAGGGGTTCTTATGGACGGGGGGGTTGGATTTAGGCTTGCTTCAGGCTGGGGTTGTGCAGGATGTAAGAGCACAGCCCGGGCAGGCGCTGGTGCCCCAGCTCCTCCTGCAGCCGCTGCATGGCTTGGTTCCAGGTGGCCGTGTACCCAAAGGCAGGGAAGCCACGAGCCTGCGCCCTGCGAGCAGCCAGGACCATCACCGTCCACATGTACCCGCTGCGGCGGTGCGCGGGGAGCGTGTATCCGTGCGTCCCGGCTCCAAAGGGATCCGTCAGCGCCCAGGACAGCGGCTGCCCGGCCCCATCCCGCAGGCACAGGTTGGGGAAGAGCCGCAGCAGCTCCTCCAGGTACTGCCGGCTCCGAGCGTTGCCTCCGTAGCGCCAAGTCTTGTTGAGCAGATCCACGTGTGCCGGGGTCAGGGAGCCCACCCGCACCTCCGGATCCAGGCTGTGGTGAGGGATGGGGCGATGGGGATGGGGATGGGATGGGTATAGGATGGGGATGGGGTGGGGATGGGGATGGGATGGGATGGGGCTTGGATGGGGATGGGGATGGGATGGGGATGGGATGGGATGGGGCGGGGATGGGGATGGGGATGGGATGGGATGGGGCTTGGATGGGGATGGGGATGGGATGGGATGGGGCTGGGATGGGGATGGGGATAGGATGGGGATGGGATTGGATGGGGATGGGATGGGGATGGGATTGGAGGGGGATGGGGATGATGATGGGGATGGGGCTGGGATTTGGATGGGATGGGGATGGGAATGGGATGGGGATGATGATGAGGATGGGAATGGGATGGGGATGGGATTGGATGGGGATGGGGATGGGAATGGGATGGGGATGATGATGGGGATGGGGCTAGGATGGGGATGGGATGGGGCTGGGGTTGGGCTGGGGGTGGGCTGGGATGGGGCTGGGGTTGGGCTGGGGGTGGGCTGGGATGGGGCTGGGGTCTCACCGGGGCTCGGGCATGGTGCTGGGGTTGGGGTGCATGTAGGTGTAATAATGGGAGATGTCGAGCTCGATGCCCTTGGCCCCCGCAATGGCCTCTGACACTGCAGTCACCCCGTCCTGAAGGCCTGGGGGGGGCGCTGTCAGGGGGGCGCTGCTCCACCAGCACCCACTTTGCTGCCCCCAATGCACCCCAGTGCCCCAAGGTCCAACCACAACGGCCTCCAGTGACAGCGCCCATCAAACCAGTGTCCCCAGCGCCCCAATTGCAGCCCCCATGTCCCCCAGTACCCCCAATTCCTTCCCCCAGTACATCCCAGCACCTCCACTTCCCACCCCAGTATCACCAGTGCCTCTCCCATGCTCCCAGTGCCCCCAGCACCCCAAATCCAGCTCCACATCCCCCAGCACCCCCATTCCCACCCCACCACCTCCCATCACCCCAATCCCACCCCAGCACCCCTGATCCCTTCCCATCACCGATGATGTGGAACGCCGAATCCCAGCGCAGGCAGCCTGGGGTCTCCAGCAGCGCCCGGTAAGCACCCACGTCCCGGTAGAACACCGAGCTCGTGTTCCTATAGCAGTCATCCACCGGCACCTGGGGGGGCACCCGTGGGCGCCCTGAGCCCATTGGTACCCCCTATGGGGTCACCCCACAAGCACCCATGAGGGGGTCCCCATGGCCACCTCTCCTCTGCGCCGCGCCAGCACAGCACCGAACTCGGGCCACGCATCCACCACCACCTCCAGGCCCGCGGGGTTGCCCCGGTTGATGTTCATCACGGCCCCATAGACCTGCGGGAGAGGGGGGCAGAGGTGGGATGGGGGGGGCAGGAGGTAGATGTGGGGGTTCCCAAGCAATGGGCTCCCACCCTGGCCCCGTAGGGATGTGTGGGGTGAATCCCCCCAGTTGATGTTCATCACGGCCCCATAGACCTGTGGGTGAAGGGGACTGAGATGGGTTGTGGGGTGCGGGGGGCAAATGTGGGGTCCTGGGTGATGGGTGCACCCCACAGCCCCCCGGATCCCATAGGGATGTGTGGGGTGAAGGCAAAGGGGGCAGAGCCCCACAAGTGGGTGGGGTGCTTGAAGTGGGTGAGGAAGCTTGGGATTGGCTGCTTTCACATTGTCTCGGCTGGGATTGGCTGGCTTAAATGGAAGGCTGGGAGAGGATTGGTTGGCTTGTGTGGCTGTCAAAGGGGATTGGCTAGCTTGGAAGCGAGCTGTGCTGGGATTGGTCAGTTTGGTGATGGCCAGGAGCTGCCTGTCCTGGACTTGGGACCCTCTGGGGGGCAGCAAGAGAGGGGATACGGGGGTCCCCATCACTGGGGGCAAGAGATGGGGGACATGGGGGGTCCCTGCCTTGGCAAGGGGCAGGGATGTGGGGTCCCAGTCATTGGCCAGCGCAGGGGTGACAAAGGGGTCCCAGTCATGGCATGGGCCAGGGGTGACATTGGGGTCCCTGTCTCAGCATGGGGCCGGGGGGACACAGGGGGGTCCCCTCATCACCGGCAGGGTGAGGGGCAGGCTCCTCCGCAGGGCTCCCTCCAAGCGCTGCAGCTGAGCCGGGCACGTCAGGATCAGCATCGTCCTGCTGAGAGACCCTACAGTAACAACAGGGACAGGACCCCATGGGTGGACCCTGTCCCATCCCCATCCCTGTCCCATCCCCATCCCTGTCCCATCCCCATCCCTGTCCCCATCCCTTCCATCACTCACCCCGCAGCAGTCCTGTGGCCGTGGGTCCCAATGGGCCTTGGGGTGGCTGTCAGAGACTGTGGGGCACACGGTGACACCAGCAGGTCCCTGGCTCTATGGGGCACACGGTGACACCAGCAGGGCCCTGGGCCTCCACCAGCTGCCACGGGCCAGCGAGTGCCCCTTGCCCAGGGGGTGGTTCCACAGGGGGGCACTGGGCAGGGTCCATTGCATGGGGCACTGGGCATGGGGCCAGCCCTGTCCTTATGGGAAGCACACGCAGCCATCAGCACCCCATAGCCCTATAGGCCCGGGACCCTCAGTGTCACCTCCTGCCCCACAGACCCTTGGTGTCATTAAAGATCCCTGCTGATCCTGATGTGCCCAGGCCAGCCTGCTCCCCACTCTGCTGCTGATGGGGACACTGGGGACACCCCTGTCCCCCCACCCCTGCCCTGCTGGTGATGAGGACCTTCCTGTCCTCCTATTCCTGCCCTGCCAATGATGAGGATGCCCCTGTTCCCCCCCCCTTGCCCTACTGGTGATGGGAGCCCTATGGACCCCCTGTCCCCCTCACCCCTGCCCTGCAGCTGATGGGGTAACTGAGGACCCCCATGTCCCCCCATGCCTTCCCTGCCGGTGATAAGGTCCCCACGTTATGGCCTGACCCCCACACTGATGGAGCCTGGCAGCACCCAGGACACAGTCGCTACAAGGGGGACAAAGGGACCTGTCACAGCTCCATCACTGGTGACAGCCCCCCATAGCCCCCCCCCAACCCTGTCCTGCAGGCCCTGAGGGTGATGGGTGATGACGGCTGCCCACAAGGCGCTGATGGACTCCCGGCCCCATTTCGGTGTCATCCTGACCCATCTACACCCAGAGATGCTGCTCGGGGTGTTCCCCCCCCCGATGACGCCCCATAGACGATGGCACTTTGGGGAGACCCCAGTGCTGCCGCAGGGCTGCAGGATGGGATGTGCCAAAGGGCTGCGGCTCCACACATACCCACACCGGTACCAGGCACTGCTGAGCCCCCGGTGCCCTGGCCCCATGGACTGTGAGTGCGGGGGGACATGGGGGCAATAGGGGTCCAAAAGCACACCCCAGGGTGCAGCATCCCCCCAGTGCCACCCCTCCTGTGAGCTGGGGTGGATGCAGCTCCCTTTATCCCCACCCCATCCCATCTCCCTTGCCCATCTCAGGGTACCACTGTGTCCCCATCCCGCATCCTTCTGCCCAACGCCCCCCAGGGCAGCACCCGCAGCCCAGTCCCCAGCCATGGGGGCACGGGAGCTGTTTGTTCACCCTGGTCCCTACCGATGGCACAGGGTGGCTGCTGGAGAAAGGCTTTAATTCGTTCATACAAGAATAGATCTTCTGCAATAAATACCCCAATAAATAACATCTCCAATAAATAAACACGCACAGACGCACCGGGGCAGAGCCACGCCCCCTTAAGCCCCGCCCACCGCCCCGCAAGCCACGCCCCCTCTGTGGGTCGCTAGGCAACCGTAGGAGAGGCAGGGCTTGGGTAGCAGGGGGCGGAGCCTGTTGTAGGAGGCGGGGTTTATACCGGTGCTCGAAGGGGATTGGTCCGTTACGGGGTGGGCGGGGCTTGCAGGCACCCTATAGCACTTGGGGGGTGGGGCTTATTGCTGCTGTGGGGCGGGGGGAGGCTGCTGTCCTCATCGGCCCCATTGATGTGGGGCAGGGATGAGGGGGTGGGCGCAGTGGGGTGGTGGGGACAACGTGGTGGCAGCACCTTCTGCTTCCCATGGGGCTGTGGGGTGGCTGTGGTGGCACTTTGGGGTCAGGAGACCCATCTCTTAAGGCACGATGTGGTGACAGAGGGGATGTGGGGTGTCTGCAGTGGCACTTTGGGGTCAGGAGACCCATCTCTCAAGGTGCAGTGTGGTGATGGAGAGGGAAAATGGGTGGCTTTGGTGGCACTTTGGGTCAAGAACCCCATTCCTTAGGGATGATGAGGATGTGGAGTGGCTTTGGTGGCACTTTGGGTCAGGAACCCCATTCCTTAGGGATGATGAGGATGTGGAGTGGCTTTGGTGGCACTTTGGGTCAGGAACCCCATTCCTTAGGGATGATGAGGATGTGGAGTGGCTTTGGTGGCACTTTGGGTCAGGAACCCCATTCCTTAGGGATGATGAGGATGTGGAGTGGCTTTGGTGGCACTTTGGGGTTAGAAGCCCCATCTCTCAACGCACACTGGTGATGGAGAGGGGACATGAGTGGCTTTGGTGGTGCTTCGGGGTCAGAAGACCCATCCCTTAAGGCACTTGTGATGATGGTGGGGTTATGGGTGGCTTTGGTGGCACTTTGCTTCAGGAACCCCATCCCTTAAGACATAGCAAGGTGATGATGAGAACGTGGCGTGGCTTTGGTGGCACTTTGAGGGCAAGAGATCCATCTCTCAAGGCACAGTGGTGGCACTTTAGGGTCAGAAGGCCCATCCCTTCAGGCACTGTTATGGTGATGGGGTTGTGGAATGGCTTTGGTGGCACTTTGGGGTCAGAAGCCCCATCTCTGAAGGCGCAGTGGTGATGGAGAGGTGTTTTGGTGACGGTGACAGTGGTGCTTTGGGGTCGGAGCCCCGTCCCACAAGGCACAGTGCTGATGGAAGTGCTGTGGGGTGGCTTTGGTGGCACTTTAGGGTCAGGACCCCCATCCCGCAAGGCGACAGAGGGGACGCGGGGTGTCCGCAGTGGCACTTTGGGGATGGAGCCCCATCTCTCAGAGCACACTGGCGATGGAGAGGGAACACGGGCGACGTTGGCAGCGCTTTGGGTGAGGACCCTCCCCCCCCATATCACAGCGAGGGGACCCCCCTGTGTCCCACTGTGCCGGGAAGCCCCATCCCCACCCCGGCGCTGCGGAGAGTGGGGCGCTGGTACCTCAGAACCCCCTCGCCTCCATCCTCAGCGTCACCACCGCGGGCGGCACCTTCTTCTTGAGCCTATTGAAGTCCTTGGCCGAGCGCCACAGCCAGGTCTGCAGCTCCTTCAGCAGCCAGAAATCATCCATCTTCTTCAGGAAGTCGTTGGGAGCGGCCCCCCCGGGCTGCGCCGGGGCCCCGCCGGGCGATGCGGGCGGCCCCGCGGGCAGCGGGTACCCGAGGGAGGACATGACCCCCGCGATGCTCAGCACCAGCCCCTGCAGGCTGGAGCAGAAGTGGCCCAGGCGATGGCGCAGCTCGGCCGTGCCCTGCGCGTCCAGCGCCCGCAGGGAGCACAGCACCCGGCTGTAGGCGCGGTAGTTGGCGGCCAAGCGAGCGTTGTCGGTCAGGCCCCGCCACAGGTCCAGGTCCACCGTGGCGCTGGGCACCCGCTCGGCGCGGGCCAGGCGCGGGGGGTTGAAGTCGGGCTCATTGAAAGGGGGGCCCAGGTAGTTCAGCTGCAAGGGATGGGGAAGGGGATGAAAGGGGGGGGGGGGGTATGGGGGTGGCACCGGTGCGGTGCCCCGAGTGCTGCAGCTCGAGACGGCGTCGAGCGCCTGTGTTCATGTTCTGCTGGTACCGGGTCTGTGGCCCTGCTGCAATCTGTGCCCGTGACCCCCTCACCCCAGGTCTGTGTCCCCCCGCACACCACATCCCTGTCTCCATGTCCCCCTCATCCCAGGTCTGTGTCCCCTGCACACCACATCCCCATCTCCATGTCCCCCCTCACCCCAGGTCTGTGTCCCCCCGCACACCACATCCCCATCTCCATGTCCCCCCCACCCCGGTCTGTGTTCCCTGCACACCACATCCCCATCTCCATGTCCCCTCACCCCAGGTCTGTGTCCCCTGCACACCACATCCCCATCTCCATGTCCCCCTCATCCCAGGTCTGTGTCCCCTGCACACCACACCCCTGTCTCCATGACCCCCTCATCCCAGGTCTGTGTCCCCTGCACACCACACCCCCGTCTCCATGTCCCCCCCACCCCAGGTCTGTGTCCCCTGCACACCACACCCCCGTCTCCATGTCCCCCCCACCCCAGGTCTGTGTCCCCCGCACACCACACCCCCGTCTCCATGTCCCCCTCATCCCAGGTCTGTGTCCCCTGCACACCACATCCCTGTCTCCATGTCCCCCTCATCCCAGGTCTGTGTCCCCCCGCACACCACATCCCCATCTCCATGTCCCCCCCACCCCAGGTCTGTGTTCCCTGCACACCACATCCCCATCTCCATGTCCCCTCACCCCAGGTCTGTGTCCCCTGCACACCACATCCCCATCTCCATGTCCCCCTCATCCCAGGTCTGTGTCCCCTGCACACCACATCCCCATCTCCATGTCCCCCTCACCCCAGGTCTGTGTCCCCTGCACACCACATCCCCGTCTCCATGTCCCCCTCATCCCAGGTCTGTGTCCCCCCGCACACCACATCCCCATCTCCATGTCCCCCTCATCCCAGGTCTGTGTCCCCTGCACACCACATCCCCATCTCCATGTCCCCCCCACCCCAGGTCTGTGTCCCCCCGCACACCACATCCCCATCTCCATGTCCCCCTCATCCCAGGTCTGTGTCCCCTGCACACCACATCCCCATCTCCATGTCCCCCCCACCCCAGGTCTGTGTCCCCCCGCACACCACATCCCCATCTCCATGTCCCCCCTCCTCCCAGGTCCCTATGTCCCCCTGTCCACATCCCATGTCCCCCACAGACCCACCATGTCCCAGGTTTCTATGCCCCCAGTTCGTCCGTGCCCCCCCCTTTCCAGGTCTTCATGCCCCACTGCCCGCCATGTCCCCTGTCCCCATGTCCTACTTGTCCCAGCTCCCCAGGTCCTTCTGCCCACCTTGGTCCCAGTCTCTATGTCCTCCTTTCCATGCCCCCGGGTGCCTGTGCCCACCATATTCCAGGTCTCCGTGTCCCACGGTTTGGACACATCCCCCTTTTCCCAGGTCTCAGTGTCCTCCTGCCAACCACGTCCCAGGTCTCCATGTCCCTCCTTGCCCATCACATGCCCCTTCCCAAAAGGTCTCCTCCAGTCTCCGCGTCCCCAGAGGGGAAGGTGCCACCATGTCCCATCTCCCTCGTGGTCCCAACCTCTCTGTCCCCATCCCCATCCCACCCCATGCCCATGCCCACAGCTGCAGGCAGCGCACCCAGAGGCACCCATGGGTGGGGTTGAGCACCCCCATCCCACACCCACCCCCACGGCAGAGCCCCCCCCCGTCACTGCAGCACCCCAAAGGGCACAGCAGGGCAGAGGTGGAGGAGCCAGCAGGGGGGGACAGGCAGATACCAGCCCCTTGCAACCTGCCTGCACCCTGCCTGCACCCTGTACCCTGCCTGCTCCCTGCCTGCACCCTGCCTGCTCCCTGCCTGCACTGTGTACCCTGCCTGCCCCCTGCACTTTGCCTGTACCCTGCCCCTTGCCTGCTCCCTGCCTGCTCCCTGCACCCTGCCTGCACCCTGCCTGCACCCTGCACCCTGCCTGCTCCTTGCCTGCTCCCTGCCTGCTCCCTGCCTACTCCCTACACCCTGCCTGCACCCTGCCTGCTCCCTGCCTATACCCTGCCTGCACCCTGCACCCAGCCTGCACCCTGCACCCAGCCTGCACCCTGCACCCTGCCTGCTCCCTGCACCCTGCACCCTGCCTGCACCCATCCTGCACGCCCTCCCTGCTCCCTGCACCTGCACCCTGCCTGCACCCATCCTGCACACCCTGCCTGCACCCTGCTCCCTGCCCGCACCCTGCAAGCAGAATGCCTGCACCCTGTACCCTGCCTGCTCCCTGCCTGCACCCTGCGCACTGCCTGCACCCCATCTGTGCCCTGCCCGCACCCTGCCCACACCTGGGGCGGATGAGCCATTTCCTGGCCGTGGGCACGGGTGCACCCATGGGAGCCGCAGAGCCCTGGGCCAGGGCGGTGGCACTGAGTGAGGGCACGGGAGAACAAACACGTCCCTGCAGGCGTGTGTGGGACACGCGTGTGCGGAGCCACGGGCAGGGATGGGCAGTGCTGACTGGGCCTTGTGTGTGCAGATACACACGGTGCACACACATGCATGTGTGTGCGGGCACAGGGATGCAGGCACACTGATGTACACGTGTGTGCGGGCACAGGGATGCAGCACACTGATGTACACGTGTGTGCAGGCACAGGGATGCAGCACACTGATGTACACGTGTGTGCAGGCACAGGGATGCAGCACACTGATGTACACGTGTGTGCAGGCACAGGGATGCAGCACACTGATGTACATGTGTGTGTGGGCACAGGGATGCAGGCACACTGATGTACACGTATGTGCGGGAACAGGGATGCAGGCACACTGGTGTACATGTGTGTGCGGACACAGGGATGCAGGCACACTGATGTACACGTGTGTGCGGGAACAGGGATGCAGCACACTGATGTACACGTGTGTGCAGGCACAGGGATGCAGCACACTGATGTACACGTGTGTGCGGGCACAGGGATGCAGCACACTGATGTACACGTGTGTGCAGGCACAGGGATGCAGCACACTGATGTACACGTGTGTGCAGGCACAGGGATGCAGCACACTGATGTACACGTGTGTGCGGGCACAGGGATGCAGCACACTGATGTACACGTGTGTGCAGGCACAGGGATGCAGCACACTGATGTACATGTGTGTGCGGACACAGGGATGCAGCACACTGATGTACACGTGTGTGCGGGCACAGGGATGCAGGCACACTGATGTACATGTGTGCAGGCACAGGGATGCAGGCACACTGATGTACACGTGTGTGCAGTCACAGGGATGCGGGCACACTGAAGTACATGTATGTGCGGGCGCACGTGCATGCAGCCACCCCAGTGCACACCACACGCATGCACACATGTGCGCACCCTCCTTTACATGCAGGCAGGGCGGTCCCTGGCTGCTGGCAATGGGGCCGCCACTCCACCCCCATCCCTATGGCGGGCTCCACCTTGTGCTACCCCACACTGTGTGTGTCTGTGTCCATTCCCATCCCATCCCACCTCATCCCATCCCATTATCGCGGTACTCAGGGTCACCCACTGTGTGTGTGTGTGTCCTCATCCCATCCCATCCCACCCCACCCCATCCCATCCCATCCCACCCCATCCCATCCCATTATCACGGTACTCAGGGTCACCCACTGTGTGTGTGTGTCCTCATCCCATCCCATCCCACCCCACCCCACCGCATCCCACCCCATCCCATCCCATTATCGCCGTACTCAGGGTCACCCACTGTGTGTGTGTGTCCTCATCCCATCCCATCCCACCCCATCCCATCCCATCCCATCCCATCCCACCCCATCCCATCCCATCCCATTATCGCCGTACTCAGGGTCACCCACTGTGCACAGCAGGTCCGGGTGCGGATGCCCCCTCTCCCAGGACCACCGTGCACAGGGAGGATGAAGAGGGGACCCCCCCCCCGCCCCGTTGGCTCCCTGGGGTTCGGGTGCCCCCGACTCACGTAGGTGCCGGCGAGGGTGCGGAGCTGGTGCTCCAGGTAGCGGGTCAGGTCGTAGGTCTTCTGGATGGAGCGCCCGGGGCCCAGCTCCTCGGTGCAGTTCAGCGCCGGCAGCGCGGGCAGGTTACAGAGCGCGGCGCAAAGGAACGTGAAGATCCCCCAAGAGTCTCCTGCGGGGACACAGAGGCTCGGTACGGGGGGGGGACGACGGCAAATTGGGGACGGGGACACCCCGGGTGTGAGCATGGGGATGCCTCAGTTTGGGCATAGGGAAACCTTGGCTGTGGGATACACACAGGGGTAGGGTTTGGGCAGGGGGAAAGCCTCATTGTGGGCATGGGGACAGCCCGGCTGTGTGCATAGGGACGCTCCAGTTTGGGGCATGGGGACACCTCGGTTGCGGGCATTGGGGCACATCAGTGTGGGCATGGGGATGTATTGGGTTTGGGAAGGGGGACATCTCAGTTGTGGGTATAGGGACACCTCAGCTCTGAGCATGGAGACACCCCAGTTGTGGGTATGGGGACATCCCAGTTGTGGGCATGGGAACAGCCTGATTGTGGGCATGGGGACACCTTGGCTGTGGCTATAGGGACCTGTGCGCAGGGGGACACCCCAGGTGTGGGTTTGGGGTCACCTCGGCCGTGGGCATGGGGGCACCACACTGTGGGTACAGAGACACCCCAGTTATGGGCACGGGGACCCTGCGGGCATGGGGACACCCCAGTTCTGGGCATGGGGACACCCCGGCTGTGAGCATGGCCCAGCCCCCTTATCCCGATGCCAACCTGCAAGTGGGGTAAACCGAGGCACGGCCGCTCTGTGCCCATCCCACCCCAGCGGAGCAGGGGCAGGGACCCGGAGCAGCTCCCTCCATAGCACGGCCGCATCAGCCCCGTTATCCCGGAGCGATGCTGGTGCGGTGGGGGGGGGGTCCGACCTCTCTGGGCTCCCCTCCATGCGCTGCAGCAGCAACAATCCTTTATATGGTCTGGAGCGAGCGCAGCTCACGGCATTCCCGCCGGGAACGCCGCGGCTGGGTTATATTTGGGCACGGCAACACCGCCGCCACCAGCACGGGGGCAAGGGGGGACCAAGGGGGCTGGGGGGGGGGGGATGGATGCTGGGAACAGGGACACGGAGCTTTGCGGGCCCCCATCGTGGGCAAAGGTCGGGGCGGCCCCGGCCCCGCTTCCCGGCATCGGGATGAGCCCTCGCGCGTCACCGCTCCCCGTCACCGGCAGCCGGAGGTTGGGAATAGCGGGAGCAGCCAAGAGCCCGTGACGCACGAGGGGCCCCCGGGACACCCCATGGGCCGGTGGTGCCCGGGGTGCACCCCAGGGGTGGGCGGTGGGATGGGGGTGCCTGCAATAGAGCCTGTGGCTGCGCGAGAGGCTGCTCATGGCTGCGACACCCCCCGGGGGGGTGCAACACGCTGCTGACACGTGCAATACACCCGGAGCGTGCAACACGCGGCTCACGCTTGTGATACACACCGAGATTGTGCAACAGGCTGCTTGTACCTGCAATACACCCTACAGGTGTGCAACAGGCTGCTTGTACCTGCAATACACCCTACAGGTGTGCAACAGGCTGCTTGTACCTGCAATACACCCTACAGGTGTGCAACAGGCTGCTTGTGCCTGCAATACACCCTACAGGTGTGCAACACTCTGCTCACGCTTGTATTATGCACTATGGGTGTGCAACACAATGACTGTACCTGCAATACACCCTACAGGCGTGCAACACACTGCTCACGCTTGTATTATGCACTATGGGTGTGCAACACAATGACTGTACCTGCAATACACCCTACAGGCGTGCAACACTCTGCTCACGCTTGTATTATGCACTATGGGTGTGCAACACAATGACTGTACCTGCAATACACCCTACAGGCGTGCAACACACTGCTCACGCTTGTATTATGCACTATGGGTGTGCAACACAATGACTGTACCTGCAATACACCCTACAGGCGTGCAACAGGCTGCTCACACTTGAGATACACCCTATGGGTGTGCAACACATGTATTGTACCTGCAATACACCCTACAGGTGTGCAACAGGCTGCTCACGCTTGTATTATGCACTATGGGTGTGCAACACATAGATTGTACCTGCAATACACCCTACAGGTGTGCAACACACTGCTCACGCTTGTATTATGCACTATGGGTGTGCAACACAATGATTGTACCTGCAATACACCCTACAGGCGTGCAACACACTGCTCACACTTGAGATACACCCTATGGGTGTGCAACACATGTATTGTACCTGCAGTTCACCCTACAGGCGTGCAACACACTGCTCACGCTTGTATTATGCACTATGGGTGTGCAACGCAATGATTGTACCTGCAATACACCTACAGGCGTGCAACACACTGCTCACGCTTGTATTATGCACTATGGGTGTGCAACACATAGATTGTACCTGCAATACACCCTACAGGCGTGCAACACACTGCTCACGCTTGAGATACACCCTATGGGTGTGCAACACGTTGATTGTACCTGCAATACACCCTACAGGTGTGCAACACACTGCTCATGCTTGTATTATGCACTATGGGTGTGCAACACATAGATTGTACCTGCAATACACCCTACAGGCGTGCAACACACTGCTCACGCTTGTATTATGCACTATGGGTGTGCAACACATAGATTGTACCTGCAACACACCCTACAGGCGTGCAACACACTGTTCATGCTTGTATTATGCACTATGGGTGTGCAACACATAGATTGTACCTGCAATACACCCTACAGGCGTGCAACACACTGCTCACACTTGAGATACACACCATGGGTGTGAAACACACTGCCTGTCCCCATAACACACACTACGAGCATGTAACACGCTGCTCACACATGCAATACACCCTTTGAGCATGCAACACACTGCTCCTGTCTGTAATATGCACTACAGGTGTGCAACACACTGCTCACGCCTGTGATACACCCTATGGGTGTGAAACAGGCTCCTCATTACTCCGATAGCTACAATGGGCATGCGACGCTGCTTTTGCCTGTAATACACACAAGGAGCATGCACCACACAGCTTGTGATACACCCTGCAGGCGTGCAGCGCGCTGCTTGTACCTGCAATGCACCTCTGATACACCACCCTACAGGCGTGCAACACACACAGCGCCATGCGAAGCATCACACAGCGGCATGTGAAGCACCACGTGTGTGTGTGATGGAGCATGCAGGTGGGCAACACAGCGTGAAGGGGTGTGATGCACCACATAGGTGTGTAATACACCACATAGATGTGCCTTACACCACACACATGTGCCACACACCACATAGGTATGCCTTACATCACATAGGTGTGCCATACACCACATACGTGTGCCACACACCACATAGATGTGCCTTACATCACATAGGTGTGCCATACACCACATACGTGTGCCACACACCACATACATGTGCCTTACATCACACAGGTGTGCCATACACCACATACATGTGCCATACACCACATACGTGTGCCACACACCACATACATGTGCCACACACCACATAGGTGTTCAATACACCACATAGATGTGCCATACACCACATAGATGTGCCATACACCACATACATGTGCCATATACCACATAGATGTGCCATACATCACATACGTGTGCCATACACCACATAGATGTGCCATACACCACATAGATGTGCCATACACCACATACGTGTGCCATACACCACATAGATGTGCCATACACCACATACATGTGCCATACACCACATATGTGTCCCACACACCATATACGTGCACCATACACCACATAGGCTCACCATACACAACATAGGTGTGCCATACACCATGTATGTGTGCCATACACCACATACGTGTGTCATACACCACTTACGTGTGCCTTACACCACGTGTGTCGTACACCACATATGTGTGCAGTACACCACATAGGTGCTCCTTACACCACATATATGTGCCATGCACTACGTACATGTGCCATACACCACATAGGTGCTCCTTACACCACATATATGTGCCATGCACCACGTACATGTGCCATACACCACATAGGTGGGCTGTACACCACATATGTGCTCCATACACCACATATGTGCTCCATACACCACATACATGTGCCATACACCACATAGGTGCACCATACACCACATACATGTGCCATACACCACATACATGTGCCATACACCACATAGGCATACCATACACCACATATGTGCTCCATACACCACATACATGTGCCATACACCACATACATGTGCCATACACCACATAGGTGCACCATACACCACATACATGTGCCATACACCACACACATGTGCCATACACCACACAGGCGCACCATACACCGTGCCTACACACCCCACGCCACCCAGACACATGACACACCCCAGCGTGCCGCCGCACGCTGCGCAGGTGCCGACACACGGAGCACGCGTGACGCACCGTGACACGTGTGTGACACACGGGTGACGCACGGCGGGGCGCAGCCGGTGCCGGTGGCGGTGCCTCGTGCGTGCGAGCGCTGCGGGGGGGGGGGCACGTTCCGGTGACTCACCCGCCCCCGGTGTTTGCTTTGGCCCCGACCCTCGCCCGCCGCCGGCTCCGCTTCCCAGAGCGGGATCTGCAGCAGCCCCGGCCCAGCGGCGCCAAAGCAAACACAGCCGGGACGGGAAGGGAAGGGCGGGAGGGGATGGGATGGGGGAGCACCGGGACCGGGATGGAGCCGCGGCCGCTCCGGGCAGGTGGCGGCAGCACGGGGGGGGTGAGGATGAGGAAGAGGCCGGGTGGAGGAGGTGGTGGAGTGTGCGGCCATGGCACGGTGGTGGCAGTGGCACAGGCATGGCCATGGCACAGCAGTCGTGGTGGCTGTAGCACCATGGTGGCCACAGCATCACCGTGGCCATGGCACAGTGGTGGCCATAGGACAGACATGGCCATGGCACAGCAGTCATGGTGGCCATAGCACCATGGTGGCCATGGCACCATGGTGGCCATGGCACAGTAGTGGCCATGGCACAGCGGTGGCCATAGGACAGACATGGCCATGGCACAGCAGTCATGGTGGCCATAGCACCATGGTGGCCCTGGCACCATACTGGTCATGGCACAGTGGTGGCCATGGCACAGTGGTGGCCATAGGACAGACATGGCCATGGCACAGCAGTGATGGTGGCCATAGCACCATGGCGGCCATGCACAGTGGTGGCCATGGCAAGGATATAACCATGGCATAGCAGTGATGGTGGCCCTGGCACTGTACTGGTTATGTCACAGTGGTGTCCATAAGATGGACATGGCCATGGCACAGCAGTGGTGATGGTCATGGCACAGTGGTGGCTGTGGCACAGTATTGGCCACGGCACAGTGCCGTTGGTGGCTAAGGCACCATGGTGGCTGTAGCACAGACATGGGCATGGCACAGCAGTCATGGTAGCCCTGGCACCATAGTGACCATGGCACAGTGGTGTCCATAGGACAGACGCGGCCATGGCTCAGCATTGATGGTGACCATGGCACAATGGTGGCCATGGGACACACATGGCTATGGCAAGAACATGGCCATGGCATAGCAGCGATGGTGACCATGCCACACAGAGGTGGCCATGGCACAGCAATGACGGCTGTAGCACCGTGACAGCTGGGGTACAGCCATAGCACAGTGGTGACCATGGCACAGAGTGGCACAATCACTGCCATGGCACAGCATTGGTTATGGCACCATCGTGACCATGGCACAGCAGTGACGGCGGCCCTGTCACCACAGTGGCCGCGGCACACCAATGGTGGCCACAGCACCACGGTACCCATAGCACATCCATACCCCTGCCACCGCCATCCCTGGCAGGGATGGGGTCCCATAGGGCACTGGCGTTATCCCTGCGGCAGCAGCAGCCGTGCGGGGAGGCGGGAGTGCGGGGCCGGCACAGCTGGATCCCGGTGACGTCGGAAAGGAAGAGCCCGAGGGTTTCAAAACCGAGTCTGGAGCACGGCCAGGATGCTCCCGGCCCACGTAAGCAGCTCATGGAGCGGCTGCCCTGGGTCACCGCAGCGCCCTATGGTACCCACAGTGAGGGGTTGCATTGAGTGCCAGTGGGCGGCAATGGGTACCACGGGCATCCCTGATGTGTGTAGTGGTGGGATGGCGGATTCCATCCGCCATCCCACCACTACACGCATCAGGGATGCCCGTGAACCTTTCCATCTCCCCCCATCCAAGGCGGGAATGCCGCCACGGAGCCGGGTGAGCTGTTCCCTGGGCATGCTGTGGGCAGAGCCGCGGAGGTCAGGAGTGACCACAGAGCTTCCCAAAAGGCGCTTTCCCGAAAGCCTGGCGGGGGTGGCGATGGGAAAAGAGGGGGGGGGGGGGGATCCTCACATTGGAGCTGCTGGGAGCTGATGGGCTGGGGTCCCAGTGCTGCTGTGGGGCCATGGCATTGGGGATAAAGGATCCTCAGTGCAGCCCTTTGCCATTTCGCAGCACCATGGGGTTTGGAGTGGTGATGCTCAATGGGACAAGGACAGATACCATGTCGTCAGGCTGGTGGCATTTAACCCCATTGTGGCATCACATGGGCCCAGCAGCAGCCCATAGTGGGGCCATGGGGATGCTCATGTGCCCCATAGCCAAACATTGGTGGCACTGATGTCCCTGGTGGCATTTAACCCCATTGTGGCATCAGACAGGCCCAGCAGCAGCCCATAGTGGGGACACAAAGATGCTGACGTACCCCATAGCCATTGGTGTCACCAATGTCCCCAGCCACTGTCACCCGCATCCTTCCTCCCCAACAACATCCCCCCAGTGGGCTCTGCCTCCCATCCCATAGGGTACCACCTGCCTGCTCCCATCCCAACTCCGTAAGCGCCACCATCAGCCCTTCCCATAGACCCCACCGGGCCCCTCATGGCAAAGCCACCACTGGGGGTGGGGGGGGGACGGCCACGGCGCACAGAACACATGGCCCCACGTCCCCCCCGCCGCGGCCGTGCCTGCGCTCGCAGCGCCGAGTGTTTACATCCTGTCTCCTCCGTGTGTTTATAACTGCGGCCGCGCACGGGAGACTCCAGCGAGGCCGTAATGAGCGGGGCCTGGAATTCCCATCCGGCTCCAGCCCAACGGCACGATGGAAACACCCCCGCCGGCGCGGGGACAGGGGGCCGGGCCCCCTAATCCCAACCAGACCCCGCTGCCCCGCACGCACAGGCCGGCCCGGCGCGGGTACGGCACCTAGGAGCTGTGTGAGGCGTCCTGGTTGGCTTCCCAACATCCCGATGGAGACACGGAGAGCCCGGACGTGGCTCCAGTGGAGCAGGGGACCTGCGGTGTTTGCCTATGTGGCACTGAAGAGCTTTGGTGGCACGTCCCGGTACCCCAAACCCACTGCCATCATCGCTGGTATCAGCCAGCCAAGAGGCACCACCATCAGTGTGGGACCAGCAGCTCTCAATGGCCACATCCTGCAGCCCCAAGCAGCCCCATGTGTCCCCATAACACCCAGCACCATCAACATGGGACCAGCAGCTCTCAATGGCCACATCCTGCTGCCCAAACCGGCCCCATGTGTCCCCATAACACCCAGCACCATCAACATGGGACCAGCAGCTCTCAATGGCCACATCCTGCTGCCCAAACCGGCCCCATGTGTCCCCACATCACCACCACCATCAACATGGGACCAGCAGCTCTCAATGGCCACATCCTGCTGCCCAAACCGGCCCCATGTGTCCCCACAGCACCACCACCATCAACATGGGACCAGCAGCTCTCAATGGCCACATCCTGCTGCCCAAACCGGCCCCATGTGTCCCCATAACACCCAGCACCATCAACATGGGACCAGCAGCTCTCAATGGCCACATCCTGCTGCCCAAACCGGCCCCATGTGTCCCCACATCACCACCACCATCAACATGGGACCAGCAGCTCTCAATGGCCACATCCTGCTGCCCAAACCGGCCCCATGTGTCCCCACAGCACCACCACCATCAACATGGGACCAGCAGCTCTCAATGGCCACATCCTGCTGCCCAAACCGGCCCCATGTGTCCCCATAACACCCAGCACCATCAACATGGGACCAGCAGCTCTCAATGGCCACATCCTGCTGCCCAAACCGGCCCCATGTGTCCCCACAGCACCTTGGCCAAGCCCAGGCCACCTCCATCACCCACCAGCCACGTGCCCCGGCACCGCTGGTGCTTTGCCGGCACAAGCCAAACCGGCTGCTCCCCAGATGTGCTGTCTGCACCGTATCGGGGTGCTGGTGGTGGCGGCCACTCAATGGCGCCCTATTGCTATGCAATGGGGTGCCCGTAGCACAGCACAGAGGGTCCGGGTGCTGGGGGGGGGGGGGGTTGTGGGGTGATTTATGGCTCCATGGAGCTCAGTGCCACTTAGCAGGGCATAAATCACCCCCCCGGCCCGGCCCTGTAAGCAGAACCCTTCGCATTTCCCTTCGGAGGCTGCTCGCTTAATGCAGCCCAGATGTGCGCCGCCACCGTGCCCTCGCAGCCGGCTAAGTAGGACCGCGACACCGGGGTCCCCGGGCGAGGCTGGGGCGACACCGCTTGGGGATCCCCCATAACGGGGGAGCGGGGTCGGCGGCGGCCGCCGCGCTCTGCCCTTAAAGCCACATCGGGGCTCAGCGTCCCCTTCCCCTGCTCGTCCCGCAAGGCCCCGGGACCCGTTTGTGCCGCCGGCGGCGCGGCCCCGTCCAGCGGGGCCGGAGGGACCGGGAGGGCAATGGAGGCGCCGGGGATCCCGGCCTCGCTTTTCCGGTTCCCCGGCGCTCGCCCCGCTTTGCCCCGTCCTGCGTCAGCGCGGGAGCCGCGGCCAAACCCGGCGCCGGCCTCGTGGTGCCCCGGCCCCGGTCCCACCGGGCGGGAGCCTCCCGGCGCCCAGGGATTGACCTTTTAAGGGGTTTTCCAGCCTTTTCCCGGAGGAGGAACCCCGCATCCCGGGGCAACCCCCGCGGCTCCAGCGGGACCCCCGTGGAGGCCGAGGGGACAGAACCATCCCCGCGGCCACGGCCGCGGTCCCGGCCGCAGAGGGGACGTTTCCTCAACACCCCCAATACCCCGCTGCTGTGTCCCGGAGGAATGTCGCTCCAGCCAGAGCGTTTCCCAATCGAGCCCCCGAAATGCAGCCCCGGGGCAGGAACAGGACCTTTTCCTACCCCCCTAAATCCCAACGACTTTCGTTTTCCTCCCCTCTTGTCAGCGCTGGGCTTTAATTCTCCGTGCTCAGCGGCGGGTCCCTCCCTGGTAATCACAAACATGCATGGAAAAGAGGGAAAGAGAGAAAGGGAAGGGGGGAATAAAACCCACCCCCAACCAACGAACTAAACCCAAAACCAGGAGAGGAAAGGGGGGGGGGAAGCCTTAAATCAATGCCAAAAGCGAGCCAGACGTTTTAATCACATCAAATTGAAATCAGCAGCGGCTCGGAAAGGCAAAACCCCCCCCCCTTTCCCCATAGCAAACAGAGCGCAGGCAGCCCCCAGCCCCGGCCCCGCTCTTACCTGAGAGCTCCCCGGCAACATTTAGCATAGTCGGGGTGCAGGGAGAGGGTTTTGGGGGGCCGGAAGGAGCCGAGGCCGAGCGGGCGCAGCCCGAAGCAGGGGCTCGGCGCTGGCTCCGGCCGCTGCCCTGGCTCGCTTGGGCTTTGGGCTGGGTTTGGTGCTTCGCTTTTCCTCCTCCTTGTCCCTGTTTGTTTTGGTTTGTGCTTCGTGGGGGTGAAGTGGCCCAAAAGCAAAGAAAAGGCAATTTCGGGGCCGGGTGTGTTTTGGGGACGGGGGGGGGTGGGTTTTGGGGACGGGGTCGCACCAATGCTCCGGTTCCTTCGTTCGCTGCTGGATTTCCCCCCCCCTTTCCCGGTTTTCCACCTCCTTTGCTTTGCTCTTTTGATTGGTGTCCAGGAATGCGAGGATAAAAACCCGCAGCGCTTTCACCCTCCCCGCGCTGCCGCCCTCCTCGTCCTCCTTCGGTTCCCCTCCTTCCCCTCCCGATCCCAGCGCTAAGCAGAACCAGGTTGCTCTCAAGAATGTATTTGATGGGCTCTGTACACAAGAGCGGGCTCCATTCATTCCCTCCCCTCTCCTTCGCCGTCTCTCCCGGCCTTTCTCCCCCCATTCCCTTCTCCTTCCTCCCCATCCCCGCGGTCCCGGTGCCGAGGTGGGAAACTGGAACCGAGCCTCGGTGCGGTGGGGAAAGAACGGGAAGGGAAAAAAGGGGAAGGGGGGGGGGGTCCAGGGGTGCTGCCCCCCGCTTCCCGTTCGCTCCCTCCCTTCGGTTCTGGCTCCCGCACGGCTTTTGTTAGCGGCCGGTGCGGGGCCGGTGCGGCGGGGAAGGGGATGGGGATGGGGGGGGGATGTCTCGTACCTGCTCGCAGCTCCATGCGGGACAGAGGCGGGAGCGGGGCGGGGGGTGCGTGCTCGGGGCTCCCCGGGTACGAGGCTGCGGTCCCGCACACCGGACCGGGACCGCGGCTCCCATTTGCCGCCCGGAGCCCTTCTCGCTTCTTCTCCTCCCGACGCACAGAGCCGCCGCCGCCGCACGCCGAGAGCCCGGTCCCCCGGGGAGGGGAAGGGGGGGGACGGGGGGGGACGGACGGGGAAAGGGGGGGGGGGTCCGAGGAAAGGAAGGGGGGGGACGGGACGGGGCGAGGTGCGGAGGAGCCGGGACGGAAAGGGGGGGAACGGGGGGCGGGGGGTGCCAGCCTGACCCCCCCCCTACCGACCGCCCCCCCGGGACCGGGGAGGAGCGGCGGGGACGGGAACGGTGGGGGGGGGGGGTTGCGGTCTTCGGGTGAGAGGTTCCCGAGGGGGGGGCACGGGCAAACGGAGACACCCCCCCCCCCAAACCCCGGTGCTCCGGTTCGGCGGGGACGGGACGGGGCGGCTGCAGGTGAGCGGGGCCCGGCGGGGGGAGCGCGGCCGTCGGGGCTCGGTGGGCTCCGATCGCGACTCAGCCGCCGGCGATAGAAGCGGAGCCCGCACCGGCGGCTGTGGGTGGACGGGGATGGGATCCCCCGGTCCCGCACCGCGCCCCCCCTCCAAAGCCGCCGTCCCGCGGGGTGCGGGAGCCGAGACCCGCATCGAACGACCCCGTTAAGACGAACCCGGATCGTGGCGGGGGGGGCACTTGGCCGTGACCGCGGCCGCTTCCCCCCTGCCGTGAATGGGGCAGAGCCGCGGGGCTGAACGCGCTGTAAGCCCCGTGCCCTGCCCGACACCGCAGCAGCGGGAGCCGACAGCGTTTTGGGACCCCCCCCCCAATGTCCCCTTCCCCTCATGACCCCCCCGTGGGGGCTCCCACGGAGGCGAAGGGCGAAGGGAACGGGGTCCCCCCCCCCCCGAAATAAGGAGCTTTGTTTAAAACAAAGGCGCTGGGAGCGCCGGGAGGTCCGAGGCCGATCCGTGTCGGCCGCAGCCAGGTCCGAGCGTTCCCGGCTCCGCTCCCGGCCGCGGTCGCATCCTCCCGGTTCTACCCGGGGTGCGGAGGAGAGGGGTGAGCGCTTGGAGCGCTGCCACGACCTCGCCTTGCTCCAAATCCATCGGGATTCCGAGCGTTGGAGCCACCAAGCCCTGGGTTTAGGGACGCCCCGCAGGGGTAAACCACACACGGACACACACCCAGCGGCCGGGCCGGGGGGGTTTGGTGGGTGGGAAGCATGGATTTGGTGGGGAATCCATGAGGAAGCACCCAACACACGTGCGCCAGGGCGATGGGGGGGTCCTCAGGGCGCTGCTCCAACCAGGGTGCTTCCCATTGAGGGGGTCCCATTGAGACACAGAGGAAGGAAACGGCTCCTGGGGGCTCGTTCAGGGGGTGCTGCAGCCCCATGGGTGACCGAGGGCTCGGGGGGATGGAGCCGCCCCAGCTCCAGCGCTGGGAATGCCCCATCCTCCCTCCCCAGCAGCGTGCCGGGGGGGTCCCCGCTTCCAGCCCCGCACCGCATGGGGCCAGCCCCGGTGCAGGGTATCTGGTTTCCCCCTTACCCAGAGCCAACAGCCCCCTGCCAGCAGCGTGGAGCAGCCTCCACGGCCTTGGGGAGGGACCGGGGATGGGGGGGGTCCTGCTTGCTCTGCCCCCTCCCAGCAATCATCATTGAGGTGGGCTCCGGGGGGGTTTCCAGCTCTGTGGCTGCAGGGATCACCCGGGAGAGGAGGAGAAGGAGGAGGGTGATGGAGACAGTGGACATGGCACAAACCCCGCTCCATCACCCAGTGCCTTCCCTTTGGATCCCCTGCCCCGGGGACAAGGGGGGCACAAGGCACTGGAGGGCTGGGAAGCAGCATCCTCATCCTCATCCTCCTCCTCATCCTCCTCCTCCTCCTCCTGCTCCCCAGGCCCTATGCCAGCCCCGGGGGGGGGGCGATGCCGCGGCCCCGCTGCCCCCGGGACACGTCACCAGCGCGGAGCTGACCTCACCTTCATCCCCGCCGGCGCCGCCGCCTCCCACTGCTGCCCTTTGCGGCCGCTGCTCCCCCCCCCCCCGTCCCTGGCTGCCCGCCCGGGGCCCTGCCTGCTCCTACCTGCTCCTTCCACGGCCTCCAGCACCATTGGTACCCATGGGCTGCACCCCAGCTGCTGCGCACCCCGAATACGGGGGTGCCCCCCAAGAGCTCATCACCGGCCCCGAACCACCCCATAGCCCCTCTATGGGGTGCGCTGTGGGCACCGTCCCTGCTCCTTAAGGGGGGGGGTCTCAGGGCATGGAGCAGCCATTGAGCCCCACGCTGGTCCCTTCCCAGCCGCCCCACATCCAGCTGTGTCCGTCTGTCTCGTGCCATGTGCTTGGGATGGGAGCCACCAGCAGGATGGGACACGCAGGGGTGACAGGGGCCAGGCTGCTGTTCCCAGCCTGTATCCCGCTCAATCCCAGCTGGATGGGGACACACACACACACCACGGGGACCAGGAGGGGTGAGCGTGGCTTTGGCCACCGCTGAGGTGTCGGTGTCACGAGCACAGGCAGCTGCGTCCCATCCACGGCCCCATAAAACACAGACCCCGAGGCCAGAGCCCCTCCTGGGGACAGCAGCTCCAGAGGAGCCCGGCTGCTGCTCCAGGGCCGGAACACACACACGAGCCCTTCCTCCTCTTGGGAAGCAGGGAGGAAGGGGCCGGGAGCCAGTGATCCCAATGGGGCTGGACCCCAAACCCAGGCCAAGGCAGGGCTGGGAGCCCCACAGGCTCCCCATGCACACACATACGTGCAGCACGGGCCCATAAGGGGGGATGTTTGCGTACCTGGAGGGGATGCGCTGCCGAGGGGGGTCAGGTCCGGATCCAGGACGTGGAGCATCCGGAGAGGCACCTGATGGGAAGAGGAGGAGGAGAGGCTGAGGATGCGGGATAACGGGGAACGGCTCCGTGCCCCCTTCCCTGCTCCCGTCAGGTGCCAGCCCCGCTCCAAGGCTCCATCCAGGGGCCCCTCTTTGCTCACTGAGCGCAGGAGGAGGGACTTGAGCAGGCGCTGAGGCTGTCACAGGCTGGGACCAGGAGTCGGTGCTGGGCCCCTCACTGCAAGAGAGGCATTGAGGGGCTGGAGCGGGGCCAGAGAAGGGCACTGGAGCTGGTGCAGGGCCTGGAGCACAGTGTGATGGGGAAGGGCTGAGGGACCTGGGGGGTTCAGATGGAGAAGAGAAGGCTCAGGGGGACCGTGGTTTAGCGGTGGCCTTGGCAGCGCTGGCTGGGCTGGATCCTAAAGGTCTTTTCCTGCCTGGCTGGTTCCGTGATTCCATGATTCCTCACAGCCAGATCCTGGCCTCAAGGCTCCATCCTGAGCCCGTGCTCTGGGTCGGCTGCCTGGGGGAGGGAAGGGATTTGCTGACCCCCCCCCAGCACAGCCTCCCCAATGGGACCCTTCTCCCTGTTCCATTGCTTCCATATGGCTCATGCATGGCGTCAGCCTTCCAGGTGTGAGCTTCACGCTTCCCACTACTTCCAGCTCCTAAAGGATGGGGAGACCTCTCCCTGCTGCCAACCCCACTACAGCATCGCCACCTCCCACAGGCACCGCTTGGGATGCAGAGCCCACAGGCACGGGTCAGGGGTCCCCAGAATCATGGAATCAACCAGGTTGGGAATGGGCTTTAAGAGCATCACGTCCAGCCCCAGGGCCACCATAACCCATGGCACTGAGGCATCATCTGTAGGGTTTGGGAACACCCCCAGGGAGGGTGACTGCAGCCCTGCCCTGGGCAGTTCCAATGCTGAGCACCCTCTGGGGCAGGAATTGTTCCTCAGCTCCATCCCCACCTGCCCTGGTGCAGCTTGAGGCCGTTTCCTCTCATCCCATCCCTTGGTCCTTGGGAGCAGAGCGCAGCCCCCTCCTGGCTCCATCCTCCTCTCAGGCAGTTGTAGGCAGCGATCAGGTCCCCCCTGAGCCTTCTCTCCTCCATCTGAACCCTGCCGGTCCCTCAGCCACCGGGGATGGGTTTGTCAGCTCCTGCCGCCCATGGGGGGCATCCCCAGGCTCTGGGACCCCTTCGCACCCCACATCCCGTGGGTGGGCACCGGGATGCCCCGAGTGTGACCACGGATGGCCGGAGGGGACGGAGCTGAATGGGAGCTCCGTGTGAACCCGGGGGGGACCGTGTTTCCCCCGCCACTCGCCGTCGAGGCCCGATTGGCTGAGAGCCCCGTCACTCCAATGCACGCAGCCAATAGCGAGCCGAGGGGTGGGCGGGCTTACCGCGGGAAGCCCGGAGCGTAGGGCGGAACCGCGCCCGGTGACGTCAGGCGCGAAAACGCCGCCGGGCCATCTAGCTGCGGCGCTGACCAATCAGCTGGAGGCAGGGGCGGGACGGAGGCCGGCGCTCCACCAATCGGAGGGCGGCGGGTGAGGGCGACGCGGGAGACGGGAAGGTGGCGGCGCGGAGGTGAAGCGGGCGGAACCACGGCGGTGCGGGGCGGGGGTGACCGGAGGGAACCATCAGAGACCGCGGGGAGTGGGGGGGGGGGTGTTAAAGGATTGGGGGGGGGGGCCCCCAAGCGCAGCCGACTGCGGGGCGTGGCCTACGTCAGGAGGGGCGTGTTTTCCGTGCTGAATGGGTGTGGCCTCTGCTCGGGGGCGTGGCCTGCGGCAGTTGGCGCGAAGCCGCCACGTGTCGGATCCAGGGCCATGAAGTGCCTGATCGCCGGTGGCAACGTCAAAGGTGTGCGGGGCCATGGGGGGGGGCGTGAGGGGGGGGCAGTCGGGTGCCTTTCCTCACCTCCCCCCCCATCCTCTTTCTCAGTCCTCGGCCGAGCCGTGCACTCCCTGTCCCGTATTGGCGATGAGCTCTACCTGGAGCCCACTGAGAGAGGGGTATGGGGGAGCTGAAGGCGCTGGGAGCTGGGGGGCCACCAGTGCCCCCCACTGCCCCCGCTGTGGGATAGCCACACCGTGTGTGTCCCCCCGCAGCTGTCCCTGCGCGCCATCAACTCCTCCCGCTCTGCCTTCGCCTCCTTCCTCTTCACACCCCTCTTCTTCCAGCGGTACGAGGCGGGCGGCCCCCTGCCCAGCACCGAGCTCTTCCGCTGCAAAGTGCTCATGAAGGTGCGCCCCCCCCCCCTACCTTGGGACCCCCCCCCGGTGCCCCCCCATTGCTCCGGGAGTGGTTTGGGGGTGACCGTCCCCATATCCATCCCCTCCCCACAGTCCTTCCTGGGTGTCTTCCGCTCGCTGCCCTCGCTGGAGAAGGCGGTGGAGAAGTGCCTCATCCTGCTCAACCCCCAGCTCAGCCGCTTGGTTGTGCAGCTCCACTGCAAGTACGGTGCGTGCTGGTGCTGGGAGGGGATGGACGGGCGCAGGGACCCCGGCACCACCGCCGCGTCCTCCCTCTCAGGCGTCACCAAGACCCACAACCTGACGTTCCAGGAGTGCGAGCAGCTTCAGGCTGTCTATGACACCCAGCGATGCGCCAGCAGCCTCCGCGCCCCAGCGCAGTGAGTGGGAGCGGTGCTGCCTGCGCGGCCGCTGGGATACAGGGGGGGAGCACCGGGGTGGGCTGAAGGCAGCGGGACCCCCATTCTGTGGGACGCAGGGGGGGGGATTTGGGGTGCTCACCCCAATGGGAGCCCCTCTCTGTGCCCCACAGGGTGCTGGCAGAGGCCGTGGTCCACTTCCCCATGACGCTGGCTGAGGTGACCTTAAGGGTTGACCCTGGGGGCAGGATCAGCCTCCGGAACCACGTGGAGGATGAGGCGGGTGAGTGCTGTGGGGCTGGGGTGCCCCTTCCCTGGCACTGGGGTGCCCTCACAGCCCCCCCCCCCCCACTGCCCCAGAGCCCACCAAGACGATGGTGACGGAGCTGTGGTTGGCCAAGGACGAGTTCGAGGCAGTGGCTGCAGCCCCCGACTCCCACATCACCTTCTGCCTCCGGGAATTCCGGGTGAGGCCCTGCCTGGACCCCGGCTCCCACCCCTGGGTCAGCCCCCCCACCCCCCAACCTCCCCTTTGCCCCCTTTAGGGGCTGCTGAGCTTCGCCGAGGCCTCCAACCTGCCCCTCAGCATCTACTACGACGCACCCGGCAGGTAGGAATGGGGACCCCAGGCCTGGCCCTTGCCTCTGGGACCCCCCCCACTCCTTAAAGCTCTTTGTGCCCCCCAGGCCGGTGGTCTTCACGCTGGATGACACAGTGCTGGAGGTCACCCTGGTGCTGGCCACCCTTTCGGAGCCAGACAGCAGCTCCCAGCACCCCACAGCCAACGGGTAGGAGCTTCCGGAGGGCGCCGGTCCCACCTTGCCATCGGTAGGGACCAGAGTGAACGCTCCCTGCTCTGCCTCTGCTCACTCACCCTCTCCCCCAGCGCATCCCACGGCCCGGCCCCGTCGGACGACTTCGCTGACGACCTGGAGTCCTACATGATTGCAATGGAAACCAGTGCCTACGAGGAGAGCTCGAGGGACCCCCCCACCCCCCCCCTTCCCCCTGCGCGCCCCACATCCCCCCACCACTGACCCCGAGGAGGAGGAAGAGGAGGAGGAAGGCGGCGCTGTACCAGGGACCCCCCCGCACAAGAAGGTGGGGATGGGCACAGGGATGCCCTGGGGGCACGGGGATGGGCACAGCCCCCTCCTGACCCCCATTTCTCTCCTTTCCCCCCCCCTCCAGTTTCGCTCATTGTTTTTCGGCTCGGTGCTGACACCGGGGGGGCCCAACCTGGCCCCAATGCAGGAGGTGCTGGCAGAGGACAGCGACGGCGAGTACTGACCCCCCCCCCGCTGCTCACACACACACAAAACCCCCCAGAACCCCCAAATTACAAGTTTATTCCCCCAAAAAACCCCCTCCTGCTCACCCCCCCCTTTGCCCCTCCACCTCCAGAGGGTTGGGGGCTTTCAGCCCCCTGCCTTCTTAGGCTTGGATTTGGGGTGGTGGTGGCTGGGGAAGGGAGAAGGGGGGGGGGGGTGTTCAGGGTCTTCCAAATAAAAAAGCCCCCCCCTAAAAGGAGTTGAAAGCAAAACGAGTGATGCTGAGGAGGAGGGGGGCTCGGGCCTCATTTCTTGGCTTTGGCAGAGTTGCGGGGGGGGGTGACGGGGCGGCCGGCGGGGTTCAGCCCACTGAACTGCCCGTACTTGCCCTTGTTCTTGTCCGCTGGCTTCAGAATCTGGAGGGAAAGGGGGTACAAAAGGTAAAGGGGGGGGCGCACGTTTCACCCCATCCTGCCCCAGCATCCTGCTCCCCCCTCCTGCATTGAGGGGGGAGGCGGTACCCAGCTCGGCGCCTTCTCTTTGCGCCCATCCAGCAGGAATTGGGGAGGAGGGGGGGGGTGTCCTGTGGGTACCAGGGTCTGTCCTATGTGTGACCCCCCCCCCATAGCGTCCTACCTGAAAGGAGCACATGAGGGTTTCATCCACGCTCATCATGGCCCCCGCGTTGTCGAACTCCCCGCAGTAGTTGGGTGCTGAGAAGAGGGTGACGAGCTGGCGCTTGGCGAAGAACTCGTAACCGTCCTCCACTACCTGCATGGGCATCACAGGGCTGAGCTGGGCCCCAAAACAGCGCCCCCCCCCCAAGTCAAACGCCCCCCCCCACTTGTGTGGATCCAAGAGTTCCATCCCTGGCAGTGCTCAAGGCCGGGTTGGATGGGGCTCGGAGCACCCTGCTCCAGTGGACGGCTTCCCTACCCATGGCAGGGGTTGGAACGGGAGGAGCTTTAAGGTCCATTCCCAAACCATTCCATGAAACGCTGCCCTTGAGGGGCAAATCTCAGGGGTAGAACCCCCCCCCCGGGCCCATACCAAATACCCCAGGGGGGGACCCAACCCCGTACCTGATGCGCCCGGCAGATGAGGTCCAGGTCGTGCTTGTGCAGGAACTTTGCCACCACCTCGGCCCCGAAGGTGAAGGAGACGCCGCGGTCGTTCTCCCCCCAGCCCTGCACGTCCTTGTCGGGGTCGGACCAGAGCAGGTCACAGAGCAGGCCCTGGTCCGGGACATCCGTGGGGCGCATGATGCGCCGGATCTGCTCCATGGACTGCAGGTCGGGAGACAGCCCTATGGGAACGAGGGGGTGACATCGGCTCCGTCCTCTTCACCCGCACCCCCTGGGGCACCCCGCAAGCGCCGTCCCGGAGCCTCAGGGAGGCCCGTGCCCACCTCCATGGCAGCAGAAGATCTTCTCGTCCACGATAGCAGCGATGGGCAAACAGTTGAAGCAGTCGGTGAACGTCTTCCAGAGCTTGATGTTGTATCGCCGCTTGCCTGCGAGGCAGGGGGGGGTGTAGGTGCCAAACTGGGGGTACAGCAGCTTGGGGGGCTCCCCACGAGGGGTTGTGCCCCCCAGGTGAAGCGCAGGCCCTGGTAACGCCGTGGCAATGCCATGGGGGTGACCCAGCGACACGCAGGGGGTGTTCTTGGGGTGCACAGTGGTAGATGTGATGGGGGGGGGGGGAAATGGGGTACAGGGAGGGGGGAGGGCACCCAGTGTGTGTGGCAATGGGAGCACTGGGGTGCTACGGGCTGGCTGTGGGTTCAGGGGTGGCACAGGGAGGACACCCGTGGTCCCAGCAGCTCTATTAGGGGATGGAACGGGACAGCGGGGGGATGACACTGGGGGGCACGGGGATGATATTGGGGCGCACGGGGATGACATTGGGGCGCACGGGGATGACATTGGGGCGCGGGGATGACATTGGGGCGCATGGGGATGACATTGGGGTGTATGGGGATGACGCTGGGGCGCACGGGGATGACACTGGGGTGTATGGGGATGACATTGGGATGTATGGGGATGACACTGGGGCGCATTGGGATGACACTGGGGTGTATGGGGATGACACTGGGGTGCACGGGGATGACACTGGGGCGCATGGGGATGATACTGGGGTGTACGGGGATGACATTGGGGTGTATGGGGATGACACTGGGGCGCACGGGGATGACACTGGGGCGCACGGGGATGACACTGGGGTGTATGAGGATGACATTGGGGTGTATGGGGATGACATTGGGGCGCACTGGGATGACACTGGGGTGTACGGGGATGACACTGGGGCGCACTGGGATGACACTGGGGCGCACGGGGATGACACTGGGGCGCACGGGGACGACATTGGGGCGCACGGGGACGACACTGGGGCGCACGGGGACGACTCTGGGGCGCACGGGGACGACACTGGGGCGCACAGGATATAACAGAGAGCTTTCGGGGGTGTCCCCGGCTCCGCCCCAAGCACTCACACTCATCATAGAAGCCGTAGATGCGGTTGATGCTGGCGCACTCGTGGTTGCCCCGCAGCAGGAAGAAGTTCTCGGGGTACTTGATCTTGTAGGCCAGCAGCAGGCAGATGGTCTCCAGCGACTGCTTGCCCCGGTCCACGTAGTCCCCCAGGAACAGGTAATTGCTCTCGGGGGGGAAGCCCCCGTACTCAAAGAGCCGCAGGAGGTCGTAGTACTGCCCGTGGATGTCACCTGGAGCCGGGGGGGGGACACACACACACACAGAGGGCGGTGAGGGCCCCCGGCTCCCCCCGGCAGCGCAGGGGCACGGTGAGGCCGCCGGCACCCATCCTGCTCACCGCAGATCTTGAGCGGAGCCTCCAGCTCCAGCAGGATGGGCTGGCTCAGGAAGATCTCCCGGGACTTGAGGCACAGCCCCCGGATCTCGTTCTCCGTCAGCTGCACGTTCTTGCCCGGCCGCGAGCCTTGGACTGCTCCCGCCGCAGATAGGGATGGGTCAGGGGGAGCCCCCAGAACACCCCCCCCCCCACCCCCCCAAGGGCTGCCCCCAACGCACGGCCCCGGTGCCTGCAACGCAACAGCCTCAGCTTCGAACCACAGAGCCCCCCGGGAACCACGGCCCTGAGCCCCAGCACCCACAGAACCCAAATACACCCCTGAGCACCCCGAAACCTACAGCCCCCAACACCCCCCTGAGCACCCCAAACCCCACAGCCCCCAACACCCCCCTGAGCACCCCGAAACCTACAGCCCCCAACACCCCCCTGAGCACCCCAAACCCCACAGCCCCCCAATAAGCGCTTCCCTGAGGCCCCAAACCCTACAGCCCCACGAACCTCCTGAACCCCAAACCCCACAGCCCCCCAACACCCCCTGTGTGGGGCAGACTCCTTGAGCCCCCAAACCCCTCTGCGGCCTCCGAGCCCCCCCCAATACCCCCCACCCCCCCATCCACCCCTCAACCTCCAGGCCCAAACACCCCCCCCACCATGGCCTAGGCCGCGCCCGTTCCAGACCCCAACCCCTCCAAACCCCCGCGGCCCAACCGCCCCCCCCAACCCCAGGCCGGGCCCGGGCAGGGGCAGCCCCGGGGCCCGCAGCCGCTGCCCGGGGAGGGTCCGGGGGTGCCGGGGGGGTCCCGGGAGGGCCCCGCTCACCCTCCAGGAGGCGGCTGATGATGGAGTCGAGGTTGAGCTTCTCGGTGTCCGCCATGGCCGCCGGACGCTCCCGCCCCGCCCCGCCCCGCGCCGCGCAGCGGGTACCACCGGGGCAGTCGAGGCGGCGCGGCGCCCCCTGCCGGTGTGGAGGAGTTAACGGCGCTAAGGGAGGGCAATGGGGGTAACGGGGGGGGGTAATAGAACTCAGCATGAGGGGTAAGGGGGTGACACCGTGGACTCGGTGTGGGGGACACGCAGGTGTCCCCACAGGTAACACGGGGACGGGGGGACACCGGTGGAGGGGGATAGGGGGACATGGGGCATCCGCCGGTTATGGGGGGGTCCAGGGGGGAGTGGGGAGATGGACCCCCAGGGACCGGGGGAGATGGAGTTTGGGGTCAGGAGACTCGGGGGGACACGGTGCGGGGAGGAGAGCGGGGGTTGCTGTGGCCCCTGGTGCCCCCCCGTGCTCCCACGGGTATCCCCGCCGCATCACCCCAGCATCCTCCCGGTGTCCCCCCCGTGTCTCCGCGGTATCCTACCCGGCAACCGCTCCTGTGCCCCCCTCGGTATCCCCTCAGTGCCTCCCAGCACACTCCCGCTATCCCTCCGATACCTCCCCGGTGTCCCCCCCACTATCATCCCGCTGTCCCCCTCGAATCCCCCAGTAGCCCCCCAGTGTCCCCCCGGTATCTGTCCCGAGGTGCCCCCCAGTATCCCCCCCGGTGTCCCCCCCTGTACCTCCCCTATGTCCCCCCCGGTATCCGGTATGACCCCGATGTCCCCCCAGTGTCCCCTTCCGGAGTGCCCGCGGTACCCCCGCGGTGCCCCCCCCCAGTACCCGCCCGGTGGCCGCGGGGCCGTCGCTGTGAGCAGCACCGGGCCGTTGCCGGGAGCCCGTTGCCACCCCGGTGTCCCCAGGGCTCCCCACGCCCGGGTCCCTGCGGGCACCCCGGGAACAGCGCAGGGAAAGGGGGGGACCGAGGGCGAGCCCCGCTGTGCCTCGGCTCATGGAGGGGGGGAGCTGCTCCCGCCCGCTCTTCCCCATCCCTGCCCGTTCCCTGCCTGCACCAGTTCCCAACCGGTCCCCAGGGCCGGGCCCAGGTAAACAGGCAGCGGGGAGCTGCCCAAGCTGTGCCAGGCTGTGCCATGCCCTGGCATACACACAGTGCTGCGCCGCACTACCCTGTGCCATGCTGTGCTGTGCCATGCCGTGTGTTGTGCCAAGACACACCATGCCATTCCCAACGTCCTATGCCCTGCCGTGCCATGTATGCCATGCTGTGCCACGTATGCCATGCCATGCCGTGTATGCCATGCTGTGCCACGTATGCCATTTCGTGCCATGTATGCCCAGCCATGCCATGTATGCCATGCTGTGCCACATATGCCATGCCGTGCTATGAATGCCATGCCTTGCCACATGTCATGCCATGCCGTGTATGCCATGCTGTGCCCTGTATGCCATGACGTGCCACGTATGCCGTGCCATGTATGCCGTGCCGTGCCATGCATGCCGTGCCATGGATGCCGTGCCATGCCTCGTATGCCATGCTGTGCCATGCTATGCCACGCCACGCTGTGCCCGCGCACGCCTTACTGTGCCACACCATGTAGGGCATGCCGAGCCATGCCATGCTACACGCGCCATGCTCGCTGTGCCATGCCATGTACACCACGCCGTGCCGTGCACAACGTGCCAGGCCATGCCACATGTGCCATGGATGCCGTGCCGTGCAGGCCGTGCCATTCCACGCCATTCCATGCCGAGCCCTGCGGTCGGGAATAGCTCCCGGGGCGGGAGCAGCCGCCTGGCTCCGGCGCTGACATTTCTGCCCCGCGGTGTCACTTTTACCGCCGGCCCCGGATGACCCCGACCGTGTCCCCGGGCCGGGCCGCTCCGCACCCGGCTCCGCGCTGCCCCCGGGTCCCGGTGCAGTCCCAGGGCTCCGCACCCCGCATCCCCCCCATCCCGGTTCCCTTCGGCTCCCCCCGGTCCCGCCCCGCCCGCTCCCCCCCCCCCAGGGGCCGCCCCGCCCGGGCAAAGAGGCGCCTCCGCCAGAGCCGGGACCGGAGCGGGCAGAGCCGCGGCGAGCGCCGGACGGAGCCACCGAGCCGGTGACCACCGACGGAGCGGCGGCAGAGCCCGCACCGCGCACAGCGACCCTCGGACCGCAGAGCCGCGGGCGGACGGACCCCAGGAGCGCCGAACCACGGCGGCACCGCGGACCGACCGGAGCCGGTGGGTGGGAGCGGGGGGGTCGGGAGTGCGGGGGGGCCGGGGGCTATTTGAGGGGTGCAGAAGTGGCGGGATCCGGGTCTGAGGGTGTGCGCATGTGTGTGCATGTGTGTGCATGTGTGTGTGTGTGCATGTGTGTGTGTGTGCATGTGTGTGTGTGTGCATGTGTGTGTGTGTGCATGTGTGTGTGTGTGCATGTGTGTGTGTGCATGTGTGTGCGCACATGGGTGTACATATGTGTGTACGTTTGTGTACATATGTGTACATGTGTGTATACATATGTGCACGTGTATGTACGTGTGTGTGCATGCATGTATGTGCATGCTTGTGTCTGTATGCATGTGTGCATATGTTTGTGACTGCATGCGTGCATGCCTGTGTTCATGTGTGTACATGTGTGTATGTGTGTGCATATGTGGGTATGTGTGCATACATGTGTGCACGTGTGTGTACATGTGTGTACATGTGTGTATGTGTGTACATGGGTGTACATGTGTGTCTATGTGTGTGCATGTGTGTGTCCATGGGTGTGCACATGTGTGTGTATGTGTGCATGTACATGTGTGTGCATGTATGTGTGTACATGTATGTATGTGTGTAGATGTGTGTAGATGCGTGTACACGTGTGTGCACATGCATGTGCATGTATGTATGTGCATATTTGTGTTTGTATGCATGTGTGTGCATGCTTGTGACTGTGTGCATGTGTGCATGTGTTCATGTGTGTACATGTGTCTGTGTGCATGTGCACACACGTGTATAGTCATGTCTGTGTATGCATAGATGTGTCTATGTGCATGCGTGTGCATGCTGGTGTCTGTGTGCATGTGCACACGCATGTATGTGCATGTGTGTATGTGCATGTGTGTGCCTACCTGTGTGCACGTCTGTATGTGCATGCTTGTCCATGCATGGCCGCATGGGCCTATCTGTGCACATGTATGTGTGCAGGCATGTCCACGTGTGCATATATACATGCATGTGTGCACACACGTTTGTGCCTCTATACATGTGCAGGCCCATCCGTGTGTGCGCATACATATGTAAACTGGCATGTGTGCGCATACACATCCATGTGTGTGCACGCCTGTATCCGTGCGCACATCTGCACGCACACACATGTGCATGTGCCCATGGCTGCGTCATGGCTGTGTCATGGCTGTGTCATGGCTGTGCCACGTCCCCGCGGCAGCTGCGGCGGCCGCGCCGGTGGCTCGGTGCCCGCGGGTGACGGCGCCGGTGACGCCGTGGGCCGCTGGCACCGGGCCGGGGCCGCGCAGGGCCCCCCCCAGGGCCGGGTCCCGCTGCGAGCGGGGCCGGGGACCAAGGGTGGGAGCGCGGCTCGGGCCGAGGGGACAATGGGGCTCTGTGGCACCCGCGGCCCCCCCCTAATCCGGGGCACGGGGCCGGGGGGGTTTAAAGGGCAGCGCTGACCCCGGGCCCCTGCGCCAGCGGCCCCGAACCTCCGTCCCCTGCACGCTCTCCGGCCACGGCTCCCAGCCCGAGGTACCGCGGACAACGGGGACACCGCCGGGATGGGGATGGAGGGGACACGGGGGGGGGCCCAGCTGGGGAGGGGGGGCACCGGGCCCGCAGGGACCCCCCCCCTGTGGCTGCCCCATGTGCGGGTCATGGGGGTTCCTGTGCTCGTTGGTGGGCACGGGCCCCCCATCCTGTCGCCCCATGGGGACACCCTCCCTGTGATCCCTAGGGCGCTGCTTCCCCTATGGCACTGATAGGAGCCGGGCTGGGGGAGCCTGGACGCCTGCACCGCCCCGTGCCTCAGTTTCCCCCATCCCCAAGCACCCAGCTGGGACACGGGGCACCCCAAGGCAGGCGGGGGGTCCCCAATACTTCTGCCCGCGCCCCCCAGGGCACCCCGAGGTTGCCCCCCGTTGTGCTGAGCTGATGCGGGATTTCCTTCATCCCAGCTCGGATGTCACCCAGGGGACAACGTGGGGTCACCGACGGGGGGGTGCCAGGCCATGGGGGGGGGGGGGGGGGGGTGTCCCCAAAGCCCCCCATTGACCGTGCCCGCCCGTCTCTTGCAGCGCCCCGGTCACCAGCATGGTGAGTGGTCCGGATGGGGGGGGGGTACGGCCCCGGTGAGCGCCGGTGGTGCCGGGCAGCGCCGCGCCGTGCCCAGGGGCCGCGTGACCCCGCGGGACAAGGGCCCGCTTTGTCCGGGAGCGCCTGGCACGGCCCCGGGGCCCCGAGGCGGTGGCGCTGAGCCCGGTGCCCGGGGCAGAGCCGCGGCAGCCCCGTGCCCCCCCCAGCCCCATGGCAGTGCCAGCCCCATGTCAACCCCTTACCCCCGTGCCCCCCCCAGCCCCATGGCAGTGCCATCCCATGTCAACCCCTTACCCCCGTGACCCCCCCCAGCCCCATGGCAGGCAGTGCCAGCCCCATGTCAACCCCTTACCCCAGTTCCAGCCCCATCCCTGTCCATCAGCCCTGTGCCACCCCCATGCCAGCCCCATCCCAATCCATTAACCCCATGCCAGCCCCATGACAACCCATTAGCCCATTCCAACCCCATGCCAGCCGCTTAGCCCACTGCCAGCCCCATGCCAACCTATTAGTTCCATTCCAGCCCCATGGCAGCCCCATTCCAGTTCCTTAGCCCATTCCAGCCCTATGCCAGCCCCATGCCAACATTCTAGCCTCATTCCAGCTCCTTAGCCCACTCCAGCCCCATGGCAGCCTCATTCCAGTTCCTTAGCCCATTCCAGCCCCACTCCAGCCCATCCCATCCCCATCCCAGCCCCATTCCACCCCTATTCCAGCCCCACCCAGTTCCAGCCCCACTCCAGCCCAGCCCAGCCCCAGCCCATCCCCATCCCCATCCCATCCCATCCCATCCCCATCCCATCCCATCCCGTCCCATCCCATCCCATCTCCAGCCCAGCCCAGCTCAGCCCCAGCCCAGCCCCATCCCATCCTGTCCCGTCCCGTCCCATCCTATCTCATCCCATCCCGTCCCAGCCCCATCCCATCCCCATCCCATCCCATCCCGTCCCGTCCCATCCCATCCCGTCCCGTCCCATCCCATCCCATCCCATCCCATCCCCATCCCATCCCAGCCCAGCCCAGCCCCATCCTAGCCCCATCCCATCTGCATCCCATCCCATCCCGTCCTGTCCCGTCCCGTCCCCATCCCATCCCCATCCCATCCCGTCCCATCCCATCCCCATCCCATCCTGTCCCATCCCATCCCCATCCCATCCCATCCCGTCCCATCCCCATCCCATCGCATCCCATCACCATCCCATCCCATCCCATCCCGTCCCGTCCCGTCCCATTCCATCCCATCCCATCCCCATCCCACTCCATCCCCATCCCGCCCAGCCCCAGCCCAGCCCAGCCCAGCCCAGCTCAGCCCCATCCTAGCCCCATCCCATCCCATCCCGTCCTGTCCTGTCCCGTCCCGTCCCATCCCATCCCCATTCCAGCCCCATCCCATCCCATCCCATCCCCATCCCATCCCATCCCCATCCCATTCCATCCCATCTCATCCCATCCTGTCCCGTCCCATCCCATCCCCATCCCACCCCATCCCATCCCATCCCCATCCCCTCCCCATCCCATCCCCATCCCCATCCCATCCCATCCCCTCCCCATCCCATCCCATCCCATCCCATCCCATCCCATCCCATCCCATCCCACCCCATCCTGTCCCGTCCCATCCCATCCCCATCCCACCCCATCCCATCCCATCCCCATCCCCTCCCCATCCCATCCCCATCCCCATCCCATCCCCATCCCATCCCATCCCATCCCCATCCCACCCCATCCCATCCCATCCCATCCCCATCCCATCCCCTCCCCATCCCATCCCATCCCATCCCATCCCCATCCCCATCCCACCCCATCCCATCCCCATCCCATCCCCTCCCCATCCCATCCCATCCCATCCCATCCCATCCCATCCCATCCCCATCCCATCCCATCCCATCCCATCCCATCCCATCCCATCCCATCCCATCCCATCCCATCCCATCCCATCCCCATCCCACCCCGCCCCGGTCTCCGCTCCCGCAGCTCTCGCAGGACCGCAGTAGCGCGGAGCCGGCGCCGCTCCCGCAGGACCCGGCGTGGGCCGGGCCCGAGGCGCTGAGCCCGGGCTGGGGGGCGGACGAGACCCCGGGGGGGGACGGGACCGAGGACGGCGGCGACAGCGACGGCGCCGCCCGCGCCTACGAGCGGCTGCAGAGCGCGCTGCGGCAGGAGGGGCTGCCCCGCACCGAGGAGCCGCCCGCGGGGCCCGGAGCGGGTGGGGACGGGGGGGGACAGGGACGGGGGGCAATGGGGGCACGGGGGGGGGACAGGGACATGGCGGGGACAGGGATAGGAGGGGTAAAGGGGGATATGGGGGGACAGGGACATGGGGGGCAATGAGAGGGATGGGGGCAATAGGGACGCGGGGGTGATAGCGTCAAGGGGGGGCAATGGGGACATGGGGGGTACAGGGACAAGGGGGGGAATGGGGACATGGGGGGGACAGGGACAGGGGGCAATGGGAGAGAGGGACAGGAGGCCAATGGGGACATGGGGGGACAGGGACATGGGGGACATGGGGTGCAATGGGGGGGCATGGGGAGGGCAGGGACAAGTGCGGCAATGGGGACATGGAGGGGACAGGGACGGGGGGGCAATGGGAGAGAGGGACGGGGGCAATGGGGACATGGAGGCAATGGGGCCATGGGGGGGACAGGGACTGGGGGCAATGGGGACATGGGGGGGACAGGGACGGGGGGGCAATGGGGCCATGGGGGTGCCGTGACCATGGTGTCCCCGTGCCGGCGCCGTTGACCCCCCCCTCGCTGGCAGGATGCGGCCCCCAGGCCGTGACCGTTTGCATCCTGGGCTCCCCCAGCCCCTTCCTGCCCGTGCTGCTGGAGGGGGGCAGCCGCTGCCCAGGTGGGTCCCAGCCCCTCACCCCCCCCCATACGAGACCCCCGAGAACCCACAGCGGGGGCTCCCCCTCTGCCACTGAGGCAGAGCCCCCCCCTCCCCACATCTACAGCCCCATTAACCCCACTGCACCCCCGTGTCACACCCCCGAGGTGCTGGGGGGCACCCACAGCATCACCCCCCTTATCCTTACCTGAATGGGTGTCCCCTTTACCACCCCCCCCACGCCCCACATCTACCCCCCCATTAACCCCGTTACACCCCAGTGTCAGCCCCAAATCCCATCCCATGGTGCTGGGGGGGCACCCGCACCATCACCCCATCCCCTCCTCCTCACCCGGATGGGTACCTCCTTTACCCCCCCATTAACCCCATTACACCCCAGTGTCAGCCCCAAATCCCATCCCATGGTGCTGGGGGGGCACCCGCACCATCACCCCATCCCCTCCTCCTCACCCGGATGGGTACCTCCTTTACCCCCCCATTAACCCCATTACACCCCAGTGTCAGCCCCAAATCCCATCCCATGGTGCTGGGGGGGGCACCCGCACCATCACCCCATCCCCTCCTCCTCACCCGGATGGGTTCCTCCTTTCCCCCCCCATTAACCCCATTCCCTGCGCCCGCCCCCCCGCCCCGCAGGCGCCATGGTCCTGTGCCTGTCCCCCGCGTGGGTCTCCCGCGTCCCCTCGGAGGCGGCCCCCGGCTCCTGGTCCCTGCTGCTGTCCCGGGGGGTCTCCTTCGGCCGCGGGGGCCGCAGCGCCCTGGAGACCTTCACCCCCCCGCGCCGGGCCAACTACGTGATGGGCACCTACGCGCCGGGGGGCCCGGAGCGGGAGTGGGTCCCGGCGCTCACCCGGGACCTCGACTGCCCCACGGGGGGCTCGGAGCCGCTGCGCCGCCGCCTCGAGGACCCGGTGCTGGGCCGCTGGGTGCTGGCGGCGCGGGCGGGCCTGGCCGTGCCCCCCAGCGTGGCCTTCGTGCGGGGGGGGCGCGGCGGGGAGGCCCCCGCGGGGCTGCGGGGCCCCGGGGTGAAGGTGGTGAGGACGGAGCATGCGCGGGACGAGGAGCGAGCGGTGCGGGAGGAGCTGGGAGCGTTCCTGGGGGGGAAGGAGATGGAGCAGTACGGAGAGGTGGGGGGGGGCATGGGGGGGGCGTGGGGGGGGGCAATGGGGGACATGGGCAAAGTGGGGCACGGGGCGGATGGGGAGGTCATGGGCATGGGGGGGCGTGAGGGCACCCATGGGGCACAGCAAGGACATGGGGGTCCATGGATAAGGGGGGGCATGGGGGAGATGTGGGGGGCATGGGCATGGTGGAGCATGGGGGCACGCGTGGGACGCAGAGGGAACATGGGTAAGGATATATGGGGTATAATGGGGATATGGGGGGCGTGGGCATGGGGGGACATGGGGACACCCATGGGGCACAGCAGGAGCATGGGGGTCCATGGATGATGTGGGGGGCATGGGCATGGTGGGGTATGGGGGCACCCGTGGGACACAGAGGGAGCATGGGTAAGGATATATGGGGTATAATGGGGATATGGGGGGCGTGGGCATGGGGGGACATGGGGACACCCATGGGGCACAGCGGGAGCATGGGGGTCCATGGATAAGGGGGCGCATGGGGGAGATATGGGGGGGATGTGGAGGTCATGGGCATGGTGGGGTATGGGGGCACCCGTGGGACACAGAGGGAACATGGGTAAGGATATATGGGGTATAATGGGGATATGGGGGTCATGGGCATGGGGACACCCATGGGGCACAGCAGGAGCATGGGGGTCCATGGATAAGGGGGGGCATGGGGGAGATGTGGGGGGCATGGGCATGGTGGAGCATGGGGGCACCCATAGGGCATGGCTGGGGTATAGGGGGCATGGGCATGGGGGGGGCTGTGGGGGCACCCATGGGACACAGGGGGGACACTGGCAGGGACACGTGGGGTATAAGGGGGACATGGGGGGCATGGGTATGGTGGGGCATGGGGGGCATCCATGGGACACGGAGAGGATGTGGGCATCAGGGTCATGGGCATGGGGGAGTGTGTGGGGCACGGGGCACAACGGGGACATGGGGAGGGAGATGTGGGGCGTGGGGGAGAGGTGGGTGTCATGGGCATGGGGGGGACATGGGGGGCACGGGGGGGGCATGGGAGGGACTTATGGGGCACAGGGAGGACATGGGGGTCATGGGCACGATCGGGCATGGGGGGCACCCGTGGGGTATTCGGGGGCACGTGTGGGTCACACACCAGTGGGGTGTCACCGGTGTGCTGGGTGGCTGTTGGGGGGGGGGGGTGCAGTGGGGGGGGGACACATGTGGCTGGTGTGGTGGCGGTGCTGTGGGGTGACACGGGGTGCCTGCGGGTGACGCGGTGACACGCGTGGGTGATGCTGGTGCTAAGGGGCGCTATAGGATGCTATGGGGTGCTATGGGGTGCTGTGTGGTGCTAAGGGGTGATATGGGTGCTATGGGGTGCTACAGATGCTATGGGGCGCTATGGGGTGCTATGGGGTGCTATACGATGCTATGGGGTACCATAGGATGCTGTGGGGTGCTATGGGGTGATATGGGTGCTATGGGTTGCTATAGGATGCTATGGGGTACTATGGGGTGCTATGGGGCACTATGAGGTGCTATAGGATGCTATGGGGCGCTAAGGATGCTATGGGGAGCTATGGGTTACTATAAGATGCTATAGGATGCTATAGGGTGCTATAGGATGCTATGGGGCACTATAGGATGCTATGGGGAGCTATGGGTTACTATAGGATGCTATAGGATGCTATGGGGAGCTATGGGTTACTATAGGATGCTATGGGGAGCTATGGGTTACTATAGGATGCTATAGGATGCTATGGGGAGCTATGGGTTACTATAAGATGCTATAGGATGCTATAGGGTGCTATAGGATGCTATGGGGCACTATAGGATGCTATGGGGAGCTATGGGTTACTATAGGATGCTATAGGACGCTCTAGGGTGCTATGGGTTACTATAGGATGCTATCGGGTGCTCTAGGGTGCTGTGGGGCGCTATAGGGGCGCTGTGGGGCTCCACGGGGCTCCCTGGGCGCTAAGCGGCTCGGTGCGTGCCCGCAGGTGGCCGTGCGCCCCGCGGGGTGGCGCTGGCGCGGCTCCGGCGCCCGCAGCACCCACGGGAAGGCGGAGGGGGCCGCGGTGGCGCGGGCGGTGGGCGCGCGGCTCCGGGCGCTGCGGGACGACGACAGCGTCCTCGTGGAGGCGCTCGTGCCCTCCGCGCGCCTGCCCGCGCCCCCCCCACGTAAGGCCCCCGAGCTCGGGGAGGGGAGGGACCCCCCCTCCGCGTCCCCAGCACCCCCATTGGGAGGGACCCCCCCCCATCCCCATCACCCCCATTGGGAGGGACCCCCCCATCCCCATCACCCCCATTGGGAGGGACCCCTCCCCATCCCCATCACCCCCATTGGGAGGGACCCCCCCCCATCCCCAGCACCCCCATTGGGAGGGACCCCCCCCCATCCCCATCACCCCCATTGGGAGGGACCCCCCTCATCCCCATCACCCCCATTGGCAGCCCACGGGCCCTGGCTGGACCCGTGCCCATCCCCTCATGGGGGGGTTGGGGGGGGCATTGGGGAACCCAACGTTGGGGTACGGGGGTAGGGCAGGGAGGTGGCAGTGATGGACCCGCATGGTGGTGTGGGGTCTGCACCCCCATAGCGGTGTGGGGTAGAGGGGAGCGCGGCTGCACTGGGACCCCATAGTGGTATGGGGCTGGGGGGAAGATGCTGACACTGGACCCCTATGGTGCCCTGGGGTGATGGAGGGGGGGAAGGGGGTCAATTGGACTCCTATGGTGCTCTAGGGTTGGGGGTAAGGTCACCCTGGAGCCCTATGGAGCCCTGGGGGGGGGGGGGGGGGGGAAGGCGTCCACCCTGGACCCCCATGGCAGTGCCGGGTGTTGGGGTGACCACCTCTGACCCTGCAGCCCCATGGGGCTGGGGGGTGACGGTGGCGGCGCTGGGCCCCGGCGCTGGGGTTACCCGGGGCCACCATCGCGGTGCCAGGAGCCACGGGGGGGGGGGGGGGGGGGGCTCGGGCAGGGACCCCCATCCCCGTGCGGCGGTGCCTGCCCTGCCCCTCGCCCCCCAGGCAGCCCAGCCCCGCGGCTGCCCATGGCCCTGCGCATCTGCACCCTCGTCTGCAGGTCCTGGGGGGACCGCCCCCAGCTCTGCCAGGTACGGGCACTGCCGGCACCGGGCCCCTGCCGCGGGGGGGGACCAGCAGGGAATGGGGGGGGAGCATAAGGGTGCATGCCCTGGTGGTGCTGGGGGACCCTGGGCTATGGTGGCCATCCGCATCCCCATGCCTTGGTCATGTCCCCATGCCCTGCTGTCCCTGTGTGCCCCCAATCTATAGGATAACACCCCACATCTCCACTCTATAGGGTTACCCCCCACTTCCCCATGCCTTGGTCACATCCCCATGCCCTGTTATCCCCGCATACCCCCAGTCTATGGGGTGACACCCCCTGTCCCCATGCCTTGGCCACATCCCCATGCCCTGCTGTCCCTGTGTACCCCCAACCCATAGGATAACACCCCACGCCCCCACTCTATGGGGTGACCCCCACACGTCCCCGTGTCCCCGCAGGTCTCCTGCTCCGTGGGGCGCGCGGAAGCCCCGGTGCACCACGGTGCGGCGCTGCCGCAGGGGCTGGACTCCTGCCTGCAGCACTGGGGGGTGGTGGCCCCCGGGCAGCGCCAGGCCCTGGCCAAGCGCCTGCGGGCGGCCGCCGAGGCCACCATGGCCGCAGTGTTGGCCACCGAGGCCGAGCTGAGCCCGGAGCAGCGCGGCGGTGCCCGTGCCCACACCGACATCATGGGTGAGCGTGGGGACACGGGGGGGGGGACACCCCATGGTGGTGGTGGTGGCATCACCGAGCACCGCATCCCGGTCCTCACCCCCAGGCGTGGACTTCTTGCTGGCGTGCGTGGATGACAGCTTGGAGCTGGTGGCCCTATCCACCAACAGCCAGCGGTGCCTGGAGACCTGCCTGCTGGCCGAGGCTATGGGGCGCGCTGTGGGGCAGCCCCACGGTGACACGGCCCTGCTGCTGGCCGAGGCCATGCTGCACCGGGCGCAGCGGCACCTCATCGAGGGCAAGGACATCCTGCTCATCGGCGCGGGCGGCATCAGCAAGAGCTTCGTCTGGGACGCGGCGCGTGACTACGGATTGAGGGTGAGGGCGTCGGGGCGCTGCCATCAGTAGGCTTCAGAGTGAACGCTGCGCGCCGCGCTCCGCTGCCCCGATGGGCGCGTTTGGGGGTGCCCCCCCCCCCCCCCCCTATGGCAACACCTCTTTGGGGTCACAGATCCACTTGGTCGAGTCGGACCCGGAGCACTTCGCCGCGGGGTTGGTGGAGACCTTCCTGGCGTACGACAGCCGGGAGCACCGGCGGGACGAGGAGCACGCGGAGCGGGTGACGGAGCTGCTGCGCTCCCGGGGGCTGCAGCCCCACGCCTGCCTCTCCTATTGGGACGACTGCGTGGTGCTGGCGGCCCTGGTGTGCGAGCGCCTGGGGCTGCGCTGCAGCCCCGCCGCCGCCGTCCGGGTGGCCAAGCAGAAGAGCCGCACGCACCAGCACCTCCAGCGCTGCCGCCGCGGCCGCCCGGCCCCGGCCGCCTTCGCCGTGCCCTGCTGCCGGCTGCAGAGCCACGGGGACGTGGAGCGGGCGGCCGCGGCCGTGCCCTTCCCCGCGGTGGCCAAACTGGAGTTCGGGGCCGGCGGCGTCGGGGTGAGGCTGGTGGAGAGCCCCGAGCAGTGCCACGAACACGCGGCCCGGCTCTGGCGCGACCTGCGGGACGACGCCGATCACCCCGGCATCGGCTTGGGATGGGGGAACGCGATGCTGCTGATGGAGTACGTCCCCGGCACCGAGCACGACGTGGACTTGGTGGTGTTCGAAGGGCGTCTGATGGGCGCTTGGGTGTCCGACAACGGCCCCACGCGCCTGCCCGCCTTCCTGGAGACCGCTGCCTGCCTCCCGTCCTGCCTGCCCGCCGACCGGCAGGCGCAGCTCGTGCGGGCAGCCCTGCAGTGCTGCCTGGCCTGCGGGCTCCGCGATGGGGTCTTCAACGTGGAGCTCAAACTGGGGCCGGCGGGGCCCCGCTTGCTGGAGATCAACCCCCGCATGGGGGGGTTCTACCTCCGCGATTGGATCCGCGAGGTCTACGGCGCCGACCTGCTCCTGGCGGCCGTGCTGGTGGCGCTGGGGCTGCCGCCGGTGCTGCCCGCCCGCCCCGCGCCCCGCACGCACTTGGCCGGGGTGATGTGCCTGGGCTCGGAGCACGGAGCCGTGCTGGGGGCCGGCGGGGCGCTGCGGGCGCTGCGGGACCTGCAGAGCCGCGGGCTCGTCCGCCTCAACCGCCTCTTCGAGGAGACGGCGGCGGACGGCGAGTACGAGGAGCCGTGCCTGAGCGTGGCGTGCGCCGCCGAGACGCGGGCCGAGGCTTGTGTGCGCCTGCTGGGGCTGTGCCAGGCGCTGGGCATCGACTCCCCGCGGTACCCGGTGGAGCATTTCCTCTCGCACTTCAAATAGCGGCGGGGGTGGAGCGGGGGTGCGGGGGGATGGAAAGGGATGGAGGGGATGGAAAGGGATGGAGGGGATGGAAAGGGATGGAGGGGATGGAAAGGGATGGAGGGGATGGAAAGGGATGGAGGGGATGGAAAGGGATGGAGGGGATGGAAAGGGATGGAGGGGATGGAAACGGGTGGAGGGGATGGAAACGGGTGGAGGGGATGGAAACGGGTGGAGGGGATGGAAATGGGTGGAGGGGATGGAAACGGGTGGAGGGGATGGAAGAGGGGATAGAAAGGGATGGAGGGGATGGTGGGGATGGAAAGGGATGGTGGGCATGGAAAGGGATGGAGGGGATGGGCACCCACCCGCTGTCCTGGTACCCCCTCCCGCAGCAGCGCTGCCCCAGCATCTGCACAGCACCACATACAGTGAAACACCATCCCCTGGTATCCCATTCCCTGGCATCCCATCACATGACATCCCATCCCATGACATCCCCTGGCATCCCCTCGCATGCTCTGAATCTCCTGGCCTCCCGCCCCTGGCACCCTATCCCCTGGCACCACGTCCCCCGGCTCCTCTGGATCCAAGTTCTCTGCCTGGGTGACTCATCCCCTGGCATCCGACTCCATTCTGGCACCCGTCCCCTGACACCCTATCCCATGACATCCCATCCCCTGGCACCCCATCCCCTGGCATCCCCTGGATCCAAATTCCCAGCTTTGGTGACCCATCCCGCAGCACCCCACTCCATCCTGGCACCCCGCCCTCTGGTATCTCCCAAGGCCCTGGCACCCCATTCCCTGCTCCCCAACATCCCCCTGGATCCCAATTTCCTGCCCTGGCACCTTGTCCCATGGCAACCCCTGGCATACCATCCCCCGGCTCCCCTGATCCCAGTTCCCTGCCTTGGCACCTCCAAACCCTGTCCTCAGCATCCCCTGCCCCCATGGTTGTGGGGTCTGGTGTCCCACCTATGCCAGGGGACAGGCAGGGAACACACACCAGCATGGGAAGACCCTACAACAACAAACCAGTGTGGGGAGACCCTACAATAACAAACCATCATGCGGGAGACCCCACAGTACCAGAATGAGGTGGGGAGACCCTACAATAACAAACCAGCATAGGGGGGACCCTATAATAACACACCAGAGTGGGAAGACCCCACAGTACCAGAATGAGGTGGGGAGACCCTACAATAACAAACCAGCATAGGGGGGACCCTATAATAACACACCAGAGTGGGAAGATCCCACAGTACCAGAATGAGGTGGGGAGACCCTACAACAACATCCTTTGAAGAGGAGACCCCACAATAACAAAGCAGCATGGGGAGACCCTACAATAACACACTTGCTTGGGGACAGCCTGCAGTAATACATCTACATGGCAGGAAGACCCTTCAATAACAAACCAGCACGGGGAGACCCTACAATAACAGACCAGCCCCAGGGACCCTATATATCACCCTGGGTTTGGAACCAGTGCTCCGGCCCCACAGCAGGGCAGCCGGGGTCCCATGGCATTGCAGGGATGCCCCTGCATCAGCACCCTCTTAACCCCCCCCACTGGGGATCCCCCAGTGACACGTGGGCACCGCAGTCCCTGGGAGCCCCAGTGACACCCAACCTGTGGGCCTGAGACCCTACAATAACCCTGGTGACCCTACAATAACACTTGTGACCCTACAATAACACATAGTCCCTGTAATGCCAGAGACCCTACAACAACAGTAGCAACCCTGTAATAACAATAACACACAGCCCCTGTAGTGCCTGAGACCCCATAATAACAGTAGTGACCCCATAATAACACACAGTTCCTATAGTGCCTGAGACCCTACAATAACAATAGCGACCCTACAATAATACACAGTCCCTGTGTGCCCGAGACCCTACAATAACAGCAGTGACCCTACAATAATACACAGCCCCTATAGTGCCTGAGACTTTACAATAACAAACAGCCTTGTAGCACCAGAGACCCTACAATAACAGCAGCGACCCCGCAATAACACACAGGCCTTGTAGCGCCTGAGACCCTACAATAACAATAGTGACCCTACAATAATACAGCCCCGATAGTGCCTAAGACTCTACAATAACAAACAGCCCTATAGCGCCAGTGACCTTACAACGCTAGCAACCCTACAATAACACATAACCCCTGCAATGCTTGAGACCCTACAACAACAGTAGCAACTCTACAATAACACACTGCTCCTATAGTGCCTGAGACCCTACAATAACGCACAATCCCTATAGTGCCCAAGACCCCACAATAACAACAGCGACCCTACAATAACACACAGCCCCTATAGAGCCTGAGACCCTGCAATAACAACAGCGACCCTACAATAACACACAGCCCCTATAGAGCCTGAGACCCTGCAATAACGACAGCGACCCTACAATAACACACAGCCCCTATAGAGCCTGAGACCCTGCAATAACAACAGCGACCCTACAATAACACACAGCCCCTATAGAGCCTGAGACCCTGCAATAACAACAGCGACCCGGCAATAACACACAGCCCCTATAGAGCCTGAGACCCTGCAATAACAACAGCGACCCTACAATAACACACAGCCCCTATAGAGCCTGAGACCCTGCAATAACAACAGCGACCCTACAATAACACACAGCCCCTATAGAGCCTGAGACCCTGCAATAACAACAGCGACCCTACAATAACACACAGCCCCTATAGAGCCTGAGACCCTGCAATAACAACAGCGACCCTACAATAACACACAGCCCCTATAGAGCCTGAGACCCTGCAATAACACACAGCCCCATAGTGCCCGAGGCCCTCCAGCAGCAGTAGCGACCCTACAACAACACGCAGCCCCTATAGTGCCCCAGACCCCACACCACCCTTAGCGACCCTACAATAACACAAAGTCCGTAGACTCACATTAACACCATTGCCCTACAGCAACGCAACACCGAGCCCCCCCCCCTTCCGCCCTATGAGCCCTCGGGGGGTGCTCGGGGGGGGGGGGGGCTTGGGGGTGTCTCCGCCTCCTCCCGGGAGGCCCCCCCTTCATCTGTCGTCACCTATGACGTCACGCCCGGTGGTGGGGGGGGGTCGCAGTAAAGTCTGTGAGCGGCGGCGCTGGCTCCGTTGTCCCTGCGCGACCCCCGTGTGCGGCCCCCCCCCGCTTCACCGGGTCCCCCCCTCCGTGCCCCTGACGGGCAGCGGGAGGGGCGGGGCTACGGGAGGAGGAGGGGGGGGGCTACCGGGAGGGAGGGGGCGGGGCTACGGGAAAGGGGGCGGGGCCATCGGGGCGGATCCCGCCGGGGTCCCGGTAACGGCGCTGTCATGGCGGGGGTGTTCGACATCGACCTGGAGACAGAGGAGGGCAGCGACGGCGACGAGACCGAGATGGGCGCCGTGAGCGGAAACCGGGGCGGGCGGGGGGGGCACCGGCACCGGAGGGGATCGGGGGCGATCGCGACAGGGACCGGGGCGCCGGGACCCGGTGGGGAGGGGGGCGCCGATAGGGGATGGAGCGGGGCGAGCGGTGCCGGGACCCGGTGGGGACCGGGCGGGGAACGGGGCCCGCGCGGTGCTGGGGACGGCGGAGGGGGGGGCGGACCGGGGGCTGGGCTGAGGGAGGGGGGACGGGGACAGCGGGGGGCAGTGGGGACACACGGGGGACACACGGGGGAGGGGGGGGCAGCGGGGACACGGGGGGTCCCGGTCCGGCGCCCCCGGTCCGGCCGCGCAGGGGGAGGTTCCTACCGGGAAGGGCCCAGCTCAGCCCCAAAACATCCGGATGGGCCGGTGCAGGGCACCTCGCCCTGCTCTGCGATGGGTGCTGCCTGCGTGTCATGGGGCCCCTGCCTGCTGTGGGTGCTGCCTGCTGTGGGTGCCCTGCCTGCCATGGGGCTCCCGTCTGCGTTAGGTCCTCTGCCTGCCATTGGTGCTCTATATCCCTTGCTGCCCCTGCCTGCCATAGGTCCCCTGCCTGCCCTGCGTGCTATGGGGCCCCTGTGTGCTACCCGGCTGCAGGCACCCTGCCTATCATGGGTGCCCTGCCTGTCGTGGGGCTCCTGCTTGTCATGGGGCCCCTGCCTGCCTAGTGCCACCCTGCCTTCTATGGGTGCTGTCTGCCTGCCTTGGGTCCCCTGCCTGCCATGGGTGCTGCCTGCCTTAGGTCCCCTGCCTGCTATCCTGCTGCAGGCACCCTGCCTACCATGGGTGCTGCCTGCCATGGGTGCCCTACATGCCATGGACCCACTACCTATCACACTGAAACGGGCACCCTGCCTGCCATGGGTGCTGCCTGCCTGCCGTGGGCACCCTGCCTTGGGTCTGCTGCCTACCAAGGGTGCTGCCTACCATGGGTGATGTTTGCCGTGGGTGCTGCCTGCTGAGTCCCCTGCCTGCCATGGGTGCTGCCTCCTGTGGGTGCTGCCTGCAATGGGTCCCCTTCCCACCACTGACAGTGGGTTCCCTCCTGCAGGAGATGGAGCTGGAGCCTCGGGGAAACGGCCTGGAGTAAGTGAGGGTTCAGGCAAGGGGTGAGCAGCGGGGCAGGCAGGGGTGCAGGCAGGGGTACAGGCAGGGTCTCCATCCCCTCTGACCCCTTCTCCCTCCAGGCCCGTGGGTCACTACGAGGAGATCGAGATCTCAGAGAGCAGCGTCAACAACGGCCCCGAGCACATTGGGCCCCACTGCTTCGAGCTGCTCCGTGTGCTGGGCAAGGGCGGCTACGGCAAGGTGGGGGTCACTGGGGGCTGTGGGACACCTCCCCCCCCCCGTTGTGATCCCAGTGGCCCCCCCCCAACCATTCCCTTTCCCCATCATTCCAGGTATTCCAGGTCCGCAAAGTGCAGGGCACCAACACGGGGAAGATCTTCGCCATGAAGGTCCTGAAGAAGGTAGCGCTGCCCCGGCCCCCCCGGCCCCCCCCGGGAGCCCCCGCTCACCGCCTCCCCCCCAGGCCAAGATCGCCTGCAACGCCAAGGACACGGCGCACACGAGGGCCGAGAGGAACATCCTGGAGGCCGTCAAGCATCCCTTCATCGTGGACCTCATCTACGCCTTCCAGACGGGCGGCAAGCTCTACCTCATCCTGGAGTGCCTCAGCGGTAAATACGGGGGGGGTTCGGGGGGGTCCCATGAAGGGCTATGGCACAGGGGGGTCCCACTCACGGTGTGTTTATGAAGGTGGAGAGCTCTTCATGCAGCTGGAGCGTGAGGGGATCTTCCTGGAGGACACCGCTTGGTAGGGATGGGGATGTGGGGTATGGGATGATGGAGGCGGGGGGGTAGGACCCAAACACCACTCACAGCCCCCCCCCCCCTCCATTGCCACCAGTTTCTACCTGAGTGAGATCACGCTGGCACTGGGCCACTTGCACTCCCATGGCATCATCTACCGCGACCTCAAGCCGGAGAACATCATGCTCAACAGCCAGGGTGGGCTTTGGGGCTTGAAGGGGGGGTCTCCAAGGGATTTAAGGGGCTTGGGGGGGGGGGGTCTCCATGTACATTATGGGGTCGGAGCTGGATGATCGGAAGCTCCTTTCCATCCCGAGCCACCCTGTGATGCTGCGGTGTTGGTATCGAGGTCAACATCCTTGGAGCCCCCCCCTCTCCATCTCCCATAGGCCACATCAAGCTGACGGACTTCGGGCTGTGCAAGGAATCCATCCACGACGGGGCCGTCACCCACACCTTCTGCGGCACCATTGAGTACATGTACGGGGGGGGTCCAGCATGGGGAGGGGGGGGGAAGGTGCCCCCCCGTATCCCACCTCAGGACCCCCCCCCTTTTTCCTCCCTAAGGGCCCCCGAGATCCTGGTGCGCAGCGGGCACAACCGGGCGGTGGACTGGTGGAGCCTGGGCGCCTTGATGTACGACATGCTCACAGGATCGGCAAGTGCCAGCCCTGCTCTTTCCTTTCCATGGGGTTTTGGGGTGCGGGGGGTGGGGGGGGGGGCGCAGGGCTATGGGGGGGGTCCCCATTGGGGTGAGACGGAGCCTTCCGCATCACCCGGTGCCTCTCGCAGCCGCCGTTCACCGCTGAGAACCGCAAGAAGACCATTGATAAGATCCTCAAGGGCAAGTTGGTGTTGCCGCCGTACCTGACCCCCGATGCACGGGACCTCCTCAAGAAGGTACCCCCCCCCCAAACCGCCCCCTGCTTGTTTATGGAGGTCCTACCAAAACACCCCCCCCCCCCCCCCATATCCCATTCCATCCCCCTTTTCTCTTCCAGTTCCTCAAGAGAAACCCCAACCAGCGGGTAGGGGGGGGCCCTGGTGATGCGGCCGATGTGCAGGTACAGGTGGAGGGATGGGTTCAAGGGGAACCCCCCCTTTTGCTGCTGCCTGACCCCCCCCCATTGATGCCCACAGAAGCAGCCCTTCTTCCGCCACATTAACTGGGACGACCTGCTGGCCCGCAGGCTGGACCCCCCCTTCAAACCATGCCTGGTATGGATGGGGATGGGATGGACAGGGTGGGCAGCACGCACATTGGGGGGGCCCCATGGGAGCACCCATGGCCCCCCCATTGCCCCCCATAGCAATCAGAGGAGGATGTGAGCCAGTTCGACACCCGCTTCACCCATCAGACGCCCGTCGACAGCCCCGATGATGCTGCCATCAGTGAAAGTGCCAACCAGGCCTTCCTGGTATGGGATGGGGGGGGTCGCGGAGGGGGTCCCAGCGCCGTGATCTCCCCCTGATACCCCACTGCTTGTAGGGCTTCACCTACGTGGCCCCCTCAGTGCTGGAGAGCATCAAGGAGGGGTTCTCCTTCCAGCCCAAGGTGCGCTCCCCGCGTCGCCTCAACAGCAGCCCCCGAACCCCCGTCAGGTACCATGGGGGGGGCTCAAAGCAGGACAATGGGGGGGGGGTTGTTTACCCTATGGGTGGGTTGAGGGTGCCCCCATTCACACCCTTATCCATGTGTGTCCCCCTCCAGCCCTGTGAAGTTCTCCCCCTTTGACGCCTTCAAGCCGGGGGCAACAGGGGAGCCGATGGAGCTGGGGCCCACTCTGCCCCCCCCACCCGAGGGCACGGCCCCGCTGCCCATCAAGCCCTCGGGGGGCACCAAGAAGCAGAAGGGGGGGCGCGGTCGAGCGCCCAGGTAGGGGTGGGAGGGTGGGGGGGTGGTGGTGGTGGTGGGGGCCCAGTGCCCCACATGAGGTGGGGGGGGGCCCTGATGCTGCTTGTGCTGCCCCCCCCCACCCCCCTGCCCGCTCACGGTGCTGCCAGGCAGGGCCGGGTTTGGGGGTGGTGGGGGGGGGTACCCCCCCGGGGTGTCCCCGTGTCCCCATGGGGCCGGCTGGGGGACGTGTGGCAATTAAAGGATGTGATGAGGCCGCGGGGGTCCTGTGCTTGCGGGGGGGATATTGGGGGGTACAGGGGAGCCACCCCCTGCGCTAAACCCCGCCCCTTTATCAAGCCACACCCCCTTTTCCCCATGCGACACCGCATTGGACAGCTGGCTACCCATAGGCCACGCCTCCTTTAGCGTTAGCTCCACCCACTTCTCACCAAGCCACGCCTCCTCACCCCCGCCCATTCAAGCTGACAGCCATAAATGGGCAGAGCCGCTGTTTCATTCATGGTGCCCGGGGCCAGCGCAGCCAATCAGGAGGCTGCGCTGGGGGCGGGAAGGAGGAGGGGTCACACGAGGGCATGGAGGGTGGGGTGGCAAAGGGTATCACAGAGCATGGGGGTGTCACAGGGTGTTGGGGTGTCAGGGCATTGGATTGTCACAGGGTGTTGGGGTGTCACGGGATGGGTGTCAGTGTATTGGGGTGTCACAGGGGATGGGTGTCACAGGGTATTGGGGTGTCAGTGTTTTGGGGTGTCACAGGGGGTGGGTATCACAGGGTATTGGGGTGTCAGTGTGTTGGGGTGTCACAGAGGATGGGTGTCACAGGGTACTGCAGTGTCAGTGTGTTGGGGTGTCACAAGGGATGGGTGTCACAGGGTATTGGGGTGTCAGTGTATTGGGGTGTCACAAGGGATGGGTGACACAGGGTATTGGGGTGGCACAGGGTATTGGGGTGTCAGTGTGTTGGGGTGTCACAGGGGATGGGTGTCACAGGGTATTGCAGTGTCAGTGTATTGGGGTGGCACAGGGTATTGGGGTGTCACAAGGGATGGGTGGCACAGGGTATTGGGGTGTCAGTGTATTGGGGTGTCACAGGGTATTGGGGTGTCAGTGTATTGGGGTGTCACAGGGTATTGGGGTGTCAGTGTATTGGGGTGTCACAGGGGATGGGTGACACAGGGTATTGGGGTGTCAGTGTATTGGGGTGTCACAGGGTATTGGGGTGTCAGTGTATTGGGGTGTCACAGGGGATGGGTGACACAGGGTATTGGGGTGTCACAAGGGATGGGTGACACAGGGTATTGGGGTGTCAGTGTATTAGGGTGTCACAGGGGATGGGTGTCACAGGGTATTGGGGTGTCAGGGTATTGGGGTGGCACAGGGTATTGGGGTGTCAGTGTGTTGGGGTGTCACAAGGGATGGGTGTCACAGGGTATTGGGGTGTCAGTGTATTGGGATGTCACAGAGCCGTGACGTGGGGCTGCGCGTCCCCCCACGCCGCTGTCCCCGAGAACGCATGGAGCTCACTGAGCAGGGCCTCGGCGCTGCCCCCCACTGCCTGCCCCACACTTGGGGGGCTCTCCCCGGCTCCCACGGCTGCTTCGGCCTCTTCCTCCTCCTCCTCCTCCTCCTCCTGCTGCTGCTGCTGCTGCTGCTGCTGCTCCATCGGCCGCTGCCGCCTCCACACCTCTTCCTCCCCGTCCCCTTCCTCCGCCGCGTCCCCATCCTCACACCCGGGTTGCGCCACCGCGTCCCGCTGCGCCCGCAGCCGCTGCCAGCGCCGCCGCAGCCGCTCCAGCGCCCTGCGGCCCATGGGGCTGGGGCGGTACCGTCCGGCCGAGAGCCGGCAGAGGTGGTGCCAGGCCAGGGCCAGCCCCACCGCCAGGCAGAGCAGGAGCCCCAGCAGCGCGCCCACCGCGCGGTCACTGCGGGTCCCCACCGGGTCCCCCGCGGCCGCGGGCACGGCCAGCGCCAGCAGCACCGGTCCCGACCGCGCTGCGCCCTGCGGGCAGAGGCGGGCGCGGGTCAGTGCCCGCTCCCGGGCGCGCAGCCCGGCCCTTCCCGGAGCCGCGGGGTTTGCAGCGTCCCGGAAAGCAGGGAAGGGCCGGGGCGAAGGGCGCCTCATCCCCAGGGATGGGGCATGGAGGTGACCCCCCCCCCCCCGTGCCGGCCCCGTGACGGGAAGCTGCGGTCGGAGGGTGCTGCAGCACCTGCGGGTGCTATGGGGTGAGGAGCTGGGGCTGCCGTTGCTGCGCACAGACCCATAGGTCCCTTCGTGCACTGATGCAGACCCACAGCATCCGCATCGGTAACGGGTCTGGGACCCAGCCCGCTCTGCACCCATAGCTTACACCGCAGGCCATCACCCCCCAACCCAACCATGCTGCCCTGAACCCCCAAACCGCCCCCCCCAGCCCCATTGTGCTGCCCTGAAGGGCCAAATGGCTCCCCAATTCCACCATGTTACCCCCATCCTGCCCCCCAACCCCATCATTTTACCCTCAGCCCCCAACCTGCCCCCCAACTCCACTGTGTTACCATCACCCCCCCAAGTTACTCTCACCCCCAAACTGCCCCCCCCCGCCCCACTGTGCTGCCCTGAACCATCAAATTGGCCCCAATCTTACCCCATTACCCTCAGTCCCCAACCTATGTTACACTGAGCCCCAAAACTGCCCCCTCCAGCCCCACTGTGCTCCCCCCCCCCCAAAACTACCCCCTTATCCCCACAGCACCACCCCAGCACAGGCCCCACTGTGTCCCCCCTTGGCCTCCCCAGGACCCAAAGCTACTCCCCCCCACCTCAGCCCCTGGGACACCACCAAGTAAGGGGTGGGGGGGGGCAAATTGGAATGAAACAGAGCCCCCCCCCCCCTTTTAACAGGGAAACTGAGGCTGAGGAAGGCGCTTCCTCCCCCCTTCCCCCCCCATCGCTCCCATTCCCCCCACGTCCCCCCCGGTTTTGGGGCGCTCACCATTGCGGGTGCTGCCGGAGCGGGTCCCTGGCGCCGCGCACGAGCTCTGCTGGGGGGGCCCCCGGCGCTTCCGGCCCCCACGCAGCGGATGTGTGAGCGTGGGGGGGGGGGGGGGGGGAGAGGAGCTGCACCCCCCCCGCTACCCGCGATGCACCCCGGGACATGGAGACTGGGGTGCCCGACAGCCACGGGGACCCCGTCTGAGCCCCCCCATAGCACTGGGGGGGTCACCGGTGCCCCCCCCACCAACCTGGGACCACCAAACCCCCTCCCTGCACTCTATGCAGGGTGATGGGGCACACCTATGGGGCTCCCTGCCCCATGGCCCAGCAAGGGGGGTGCTCCCCCGCTTCCTGCCTAGTGTTAAGCTCATGACCCACAGCTTCCTGCCCCCCCATATCCCCCCCACCCCATAGAACCTCCCCATAGCCCCCACCAAGGCCCCTCTGCCCCATTCCCCCCCCATCTCTTTTCTTAAAAATGCCTTTATTTGGAGTGAAAATAGAGATTTCTGACCCTGCACTGAACGGGGGCACAGAGGGAGAGGGGAAAGAAGCCCCCAAAATATAGGGGGGACGACTCCACAGCTGGGGGGGGGGGGTGGACACACACACACACAGAGATCGTGCCCTGCCCCATAGGAATGGGGGGAAGACCCCTCCCCACCCAGGGATGGATGGGGGGTGCAGGGGGTGGCGTTTGATCCCAAGAGCATCCCCCAGGACATGGGATGGGGGGGGGGGGGGGGCAATAATGGTCCATGAGCGGTGGGGCAGCACCCAGTAAGGCAACGGGGGGGGGGAAAGGGGGGGGACCCCGGGGTGCGCGGGCTCATTGTGGGGGGGGGGGTGCCCCCGGGGTCGGTGGTCCCTGAGCGGGGGTCGGGGGGGCTCAGACGTGCCCGTTCTCGAGGCGGCTGAGCTGCTCCTCCAGGCGGGACAGGCGCTGCCCCTGCTCGGCCACCAGCGCCCGCAGCGCCCGCACCTCCTGCAGCACCTCCGGCAGCCCCTGCGGGGAACCGGCCCTGGGACACGGCCCCCGCGCAGGCCACGCCCCCCTCCATCCGGCACAGCCAATGGCCGCGCCTCCCCGCAGCCACGCCCCCAACTCAGGCACCGCCCACTGGTAGGCACAGCCAATAAGATGCCATCTACCCTGTGGTCACGCCCACGTTGGCCACACCCACCCCATGGCCCCACCGCCGTAGAACACTTCTATACCACAGTCCTGCCCATAGACCTCACCTACCCCATAGCCCCCCCACCCAATAGACCCATCTATACAGACCCTGCCCATATAGACCCACCCATAGCCCCCCCACCCAATAGACCCATCTATATAGACCATGCCCATATACACCCACCCCATAGCCCCCCCACCCAATAGACCCATCTATATAGACCCTGCCCATATAGACCCACCCATAGCCCCCCCATCCAATAGACCCATCTATATAGACCATGCCCATATAGACCCACCCATAGCCCCCCCACCCAATAGACCCATCTCTATAGACCCTGCCCATATAGACCCACCCATAGCCCCCCCCACCCAATAGACCCATCTATATAGACCCTGCCCATATAGACCCACCCATAGCCCCCCCACCCAATAGACCCATCTATATAGACCCTGCCCATATAGACCCACCCATAGCCCCCCCCACCCAATAGACCCATCTATATAGACCCTGCCCATATAGACCCACCCATAGCCCCCCCACCCAATAGACCCATCTATATAGACCATGCCCATATACACCCACCCCATAGCCCCCCCACCCAATAGACCCATCTCTATAGACCCTGCCCATATAGACCCACCCATAGCCCCCCCACCCAATAGACCCATCTATATAGACCCTGCCCATACAGACCCACCCATAGCCCCCCCCACCCAATAGACCCATCTATATAGACCCTGCCCATATAGACCCACCCATAGCCCCCCCCACCCAATAGACCCATCTATATAGACCCTGCCCATACAGACCCACCCATAGCCCCCCCACCCAATAGACCCATCTATATAGACCCTGCCCATACAGACCCACCCCATCGCCCCACCCCCATAGACTCCACTCACCCCATATCCCCCCCACCCCATAGCCCTATCTATATAGACCCTGCCCATACAGACCCACCCCATCGCCCCACCCCCATAGACTCCACTCACCCCATATCCCCCCACCCCATAGCCCTGCCCCACATCCCCTCCATACCGGGGTGGCGGCGGTGCCGGTGCCCAACGCCGGGGGTGCGCTGAGGCGGGCGGTGTTGGCGGTGGGCAGTGTGGGGGGCGGCGTGGTGCTGCCGGCGCTGCCCGCGCTGCCCGCGCTGCCCGCAGTGCCCGCTGCCCGTCCCTCCTGCGCCAGGCTGCGGCGGTTCACCTTGAGGTCCCGCTGCTTGCTGGGCACGTAGGCCTGGCGCAGGGACACCAGCACCGGCGCCGCCGTGCGCCCCGACACCCACTCCTCCGCCTCCATGGCCGCCTCGGGGCCCGCCGTGTCCGGGTACAGATCGTCCTGGAACAGGTCCGACTGCGCGGGCCCCCCCCCCGCCAAGTCACAGGCGGGGACACCCCCACGGGGACCCCCACCCAGCGGGTTCCACCAGGGACCCCATCAGCAGCATGGATGGGGACCTATACCCAGGGACCCCCAACCACCCCCATGTCCTGCGCAGGGACCCCATCAGTGCACTTGGGGACCCCATAAACCACCCTGATCACCCCAACATCCAAGCACTGGGCTCTAACAGGGACCCCATCAGCAGCATGGATGGGGACCTACACTCAGGGACCCCATCAGTGCACTTGGGGAACTATACCCAGGACCCCCAACCATCCCAATGCCCTGCACAGGGACCCCATCAATGAATGCACTTGGGGACCTACACCCAGGGACCCCCATGTCCTGCGCAGGGACCCCATCAGTGCACTTGGGGACCCCATAAACCACCCTGATCACCCCAACATCCAAGCACTGGGCTCTAACAGGGACCCCATCAGCAGCATGGATGGGGACCTACACCCAGGGACCCCCATCCAGCCCGGTACAGGCACCATGTCCTACACAGGGACCCCCATCCGGCCACCACATCCTGACCAGGGACCCCCAGCAGCATGAATGGGGACCACCCTACACGCGAGGACCCCCAAACAACCCCCACGTCCTGCGCAGGGACCCCCACCCTGGCACTGGGCTCTACCCAGGGACCCCAAGCGCTGTGACTGGGACCCCCCCCACCATGTCTTACCCAGTGACCCCAACCCTGCATGGAGACCCCCACCCTGGGGACCACCAAGCAGCACCCACAGCCTACCCAGGGACCCCATTAGTGCAGTTGGGGACCCCCAACCCAGCCTGAGCAGGGACCCTGACATCCAGGAGCTGTTATACCCAGGGACCCCCCCCCCACATCCAGGGACCCCAAACAGCCCCCATTAACTGCCCAGGGACCCCTATGAGTGCACTTGGGCACCCCATAACCAGCCTGACTGGGGACCCCAACAGCCAGGCACCACGGGACCCCATACAGCACCCCCAGGGCCCCCCACCCAGGAACCACCAAACTGCCCAGGGACCCCTATCAGTGCATTTGGTGACCCCCCCCATCCACCACGTCCTGCCCATGGGACCGCCCCATACCCAACACGGGGTGTCCCCCCCTTCCCCACCGACCTTCCTTGGCACCAGTCATGATGATGGGCTCACACTTGCGCTCATGCAGCTTGTAGAACCTGCCGCGACGGGGACAAAGGGGGTCCCCGGTGTGAATGGGGGGGCGAGGGGGGGGGGGGGGTCCCCCCCACTGTGTCCCTATGGACCCCCCCCGCGCCCACCTGGCGATCTCGCACTTGCTGACGTCCAGCCCGCGCTTGGGCATCCAGCCCATGCCCCGCTGCGGCTCCTTGCTGGTGAAGGTGTTGAGGAAGTGGATGTAGGGAGGCTCCTCCGTGATCTCAAAGTACCGGATGCTCGAGTCCCCCTGGGGACACGGCGCGAGGGGGGGCTGTGACCACGGCGGGGGGGGCACACGGAGGGGATGGGGGGGGGGGTGGATCCATACCTTGCCGCAGACATAGACCACGTTGGTGTCGGGGTCATAGAACGGCAGCAGAGCCCCATTGCTGGAGTCGAGCTCCTGCAGCCCCATGGGCTCGTCCAGGTTCTCCTGCGGGGCAGCGCTGTGAGCCCTATGGGGCGCCCCCCCCCCCGGACCACCCCCACGGCACCCCCGGGGCCGCTCCTCACCAGATCCCACAGCGCCAGCTGCCGCTCGCTCATGCGGCTGAAGCCGGTGGTGAAGATCTTGCCGTCGGCCAAGAAGATGGCGCGCATGGGGCGAGCGCCCTCGTGGGCCCGCTCCTTCTCCTATGGGGGGGGATGGACACACACAATGGGGTCGGCAGCGCCCCACGGGGCACCCAGGGACCCGCCGGGGGCACTCACGGCCACCACGGTGCCGCGGCGCGGGTCGATGACCCGCACGCTCTTGTCCTTGCAGGCGGTGCAGAAGCGGGCGCCGTCGCGGCTCCAGCTGGCGCTGTAGATGAGCTCCGGGTGCAGCCCGTCCAGGCGGTACAGCTCCTCCGCCGTGCCCACGTTCCAGATCAGCACCACGTTGTCGCAGCCTTGGGGACAGCGTCGGGGGCTCCGTGGGGCCGTCCCCACCACAACCCCGTCCCCACGGCCGCGGGGTCCCCCCCCCCCGGCCCCGTACCCGCGCTCAGCAGCACGTTGCGGGCGGTGGGGTGCCAAGCGATGATGCCCACGCGCTTGGAGTGCCCCTCCAGCACCACCACCGGCTCCGTCAGCGCCTGGCTCAGGCCGCCCTCCGGGATCTGCCATACCTATGGGGACAACCAATGGGCGCGGTGTGTGTGTGGGGGGACAGGACCCCCCCATCATCGCATCCACCCCCATCCTCCCACAGCCCCCCCCCCCCCAGCTCTCACCATGACGGTGCAGTCCTCGGAGCCGCTGGCGATGACGTGGTCGTTGTGGGGACACCAATCGATGTCCAGCACGGGGCCCGTGTGCCCGCACACCGTGGGGTAGGACTTGTCGATGCGGCCGGTCTGGGGACAGGGGGGCCATGAGGATGGGGGGGGCACCTCAAAGGGTGCAGAGCATCCCAAACCCCCCCCCCCCGACTCCATCCCCATTCCCACCTTGTGCAAGGGGAGGACGAGGAAGGCGCCGCCGCCGCTGGCCTCCACGATGATGGCCACGAAGCAGGGGTTGACGGCGCAGAAGGTGCTGTCCCAGGTGACGCGGGACACGCGGATGTCATCGTAGCACTGCTCCGTCTTCACCGGCTGCCCGAACACGTGCCGGAACTTGCTCTGCCGAACCACCTTCCGGAAGGACATGGCTGGGGGGGGGGGGGGGGGGGCACCCGGCGTCAGCGCCGCCACCGCCGGGTGTGGGGCAGGGAGGGGGAAGCCGCTATGGGGCTGAGTCTGTGGTGGGTGTCCCCCCCCCAAGGCGTCCATTCCCCGCCCTGGGTAAAGGGCGGCTCGGCTCCTCCCGGGAGCGGGAAGAGGGAGCTGCCCTGTGCCTGCTGGGCTAAGGAATGTGCCCTGCCCCATGGTGTGGGGCTGGGGGACAGGGAGTGCAATTGGGGGGGGAGAAGGGGCTTCTGGTGGGGATGGGGAGGGAAACAGGGGTGAGTATGGGCTGATGGGGGGGTGGCATGAGGGGGTGATGGGGATGGGGACAGGGATGGGCTGTGGGATGGATGGGATGGGGGGGGTGGGGCTGGAATGGGGATGGGACGGGGCTGGGATGGGATGGGATGGCCCCACTGGGTAAGGCGATGGGGATGGGGACAGGGGATGGGGACAGGGGATGGGGTGGCCCCACTGGGTTAACGGGATGGAGATGAGGACAGGGCATAGGGACAGGGAATGGGGACAGGGATGGGCTGTGGGATGGATGGGATGGGATGGGATGGGATGGGATGGGATGGGGTGGGATGGGGTGGGATGGGGTGGGATGGGGTGGGGTGGGGTGGGGTGGGGCTGGAATGGGGATGGGACAGGGCTGGGATGGGATGGGACGGCCCCACTGGGTAAGGCGATGGGGATGGAGATGGGGATGGGGACAGGGGATGGGGTGGCCCCACTGGGTTAACGGGATGGAGATGAGGACAGGGCATAGGGACAGGGAATGGGGACAGGGATGGCCCTGCTGGGTAAGAATATGGGGACAGGGGGTGGGGACAGGTTATGGGGTGACCCCACTGGGTTAAGGGGATGGGGATAGTGATGTGGATGGGGACAGGGGATGGAGCAGCCCCCCTGGGTTAAGGGGATGGAAATAAGGACAAGGGATGGGGACAGGGATGGCCCTGCTGGGTAAGAATATGGGGACAGAGGATGGGGACAGGCTATGGAGTGACCCCACTGCGTAAAGGGACAGGGATGGGAATGGGGTCAAGTATGAGGATGAGGTGGCCTCTCTGAGTAAAGGGACAGGGATAGGAATGAGGACAGGGGATGGGAATGGGGACAGGGATGGGGACAGGGATGGGGCGGCCCCTCTGTGTAAGGACAGGAATGCAAATGAGGATGGGATGGGGACCGGGAATGGGGACAGGGACAAGGAATGGGGACAGGGGAGGGGATGGCCCCACTGTATGGGGGTCCAGGGGATGGGGCGGGATGACCCCGCTGGGTAAAGAGGTCAGGGATGGGGATGGGGCCCCCCCGATAGGAGAACGGGGGGACCGGGGGGACCCGGGGGACAGGGATAGGGATGGGGCCGGGGCCGTCGCTTCGGGCGCGGGTCCGGGCCCCCCCCTCCCATCCCGAGCCCCCCCTTTGCCCCGGTCCCGCACGGGGGGGGTCGGTCCCGCACTCACCGGGGCCGGGGCGGGGACAGCGGCGGCGGCGGCGACGGCGCGGCGGGAGGGGGCGGGGGCAGGAAGTGAGCGGGGCCGGCCCGGCCCGCGCCTGCGCCCGGGAACGAGGGGGGGGGGGGGGACCGGGGGAGGAGCGGGACCGGGGGGGTGGGACCAGGGGGGCAAAGGGAGCCGCAGCCGGGATGGGGGGGACGGGGGGGTACCGGGGGGGTCAAGGGGTTACTGATGGGGGGGTGATGATGGGTGGCACCGGGATGGCAATGGGTGGCACGGGGGGCACAGTGCGAGGTGACACCGGGGTGATGGGGGGCACAGAGGTGGCAGTGGCGGGTGGCACAGGGATAACGGTGGGCAGCACGGCGGTGATGGCGGTGGGTGGCACCGGGGTGATATCAGTGGGTGGCACTGGGGTGGCAGTGTGTGGCACGGCGGTGATGGGTGGCATGGTGGTGGTAGTGAGTGGCACAGTGGGTGACACGGCAGCATCAGTGGTGGGTGTCACAGTGGTGGCAGTGGGTGCAACAGCAGTGCCAATGGTGGGTGGCACAGTGGCAGTGGGTGACGCAGTGGTGGCAGCGGGTGTCGCAGCAGTGACATTGATGAGTGGCACATTGGTGGCAGCAGGTGATGGAGTGGGTGCCGCAGTGGTGACAGTGGCGAGGGGCACAGCAGTGGCTGCAGGTGATGCAGCGGTGCCGGTGGTGGATGCAGTGCCAGTGGATGCCATAGCAGTGCTGGTGGTGGATGCAGTGCCAGTGGATGCCATACGGGTGCCAGTGGTGGATGCAGTGGCAATGGATGCCATAGTGGTGCCAGTGGTGGATGCAGTGGCAATGGATGCCATATGAGTGCTGGTGGTGGATGCAGTGCCAGTGGATGCCGTGGTGGATGCAGTGGCAGTGGATGCCATAGTGGTGCCGGTGGTGGATGCAGTGCCAGTGGATGCCATAGCGGTGCCGGTGGTGGATGCAGTGGCAGTGGATGCCATATGAGTGCTGGTGGTGGATGCAGTGCCAGTGGATGCCATAGCAGTGCTGGTGGTGGATGCAGTGGCAATGGATGCCATAGCAGTGACGGTGGTGGATGCAGTGGCAGCGGATGCCATACGGGTGCCAGTGGTGGATGCCGTGCCAGTGGATGCCATAGCGGTGCCAGTGGTGGATACAGTGGCAGTGGATGCCGTGGTGGATGCAGTGCCAGTGGATGGCATAGTGGTGCCGGTGGTGGATGCAGTGGCAATGGATGCCATAGAGGTGCCAGTGGTGGATGCAGTGGCAGTGGAAGGCATAGCAGTGCTGGTGGTGGATGCAGTGGCAATGGATGCCATAGCAGTGCCGGTGGTGGATGCAGTGGCAGTGGATGCCATAGTGGTGCCGGTGGTGGATGCAGTGGCAATGGACGCCATACAGGTGCTAGTGGTGGATGCAGTGCCAGTGGATGCCATAGTGGTGCCAGTGGTGGATGCAGTGGCCGTGGACACCATACGGGTGCCGATGGTGGATGCCGCGGCAGCGGATGCCACAGCAGTGCCGGTGCTGGATGCCGCGACGGCAGCGGGTGACGCCCCGGGTACCACCGCTGCCCGGAGGGCGCGCAGGGCGCGGGCAGCGCGGTGGCAGGCGCGGGTGCCGAGCGCCAGGTACAGGCAGGGGTTGATGCAGCTGCTGAGGTTGAAGGCGAGCCCCAGCGGGTACAGGAGGTGCGCGGCGGCGCCGGGGGCGAGCACGGCGGCGAGCTGCGCCGCTTGGAAGGGCATCTGCAGCACCACGTACGCGCTCAGCGTGGCCACCAGGATGCACTGGAACCGGGTGGTGCGGCGGCCGCGGGGCCCGCGCCGGCACCGCGTCAGCGCCAGCGCCGCGCTGTGGCTCAGCACCACGGCGGCGAAGGGCAGCAGCCCCTCCAGCAGCACCTCGAGCCAGCGCAGCGGCACCTCCCAGGGCCCCCGCTCGCTGCGGCACACGGTGACCCCGGGCATCGCCTCCTCCGTTACCGACAGCGCCGCCTCCGGGGCGCCGCAGCCGCCCGCCAGCAGCCAGGCACCGGCGCACAGCGCCGCCGGTAAGCGGGGGGGGCGGCGGCAGCGGTACCAGAAGGGGACGGCCACGAGCAAGCAGCGGTCCAGGCTGATGGCAGCCAGCAGGAAGAGGCTGCTGTAGTAGCCCAGGGCGTAGAGGAACTGATGGAGGCGGCACCAGTGCGTGTCCAGCGGCCACCGGTGGTCGTTGGCCACCGACCAGATCTGCAGCAAGGAGTTGCTGAGGAAGAGGAAGTCGGACGCGGCCAAGCTGAAGATGAAGGTGGCCAAGCCGCGGCCCCGCAGCCGCCAGCCCGTCAGCCATAGGGTGAAGGCGTTGGCCGGGAGCCCCAGCACGGCGCAGGCCACCAGGAGCTTCGTGTCCCACCGCGGGGCACCGTCGGGCGGCAGCGGCGGGGTGGGCAGCGCGGTGCTGGCCCCCGGCTCCATCAGCCCGGCTCCGGCTCTGCGGGCAGCAGGGGGGGCTCAGGCGTGGGGTGGCAGCGTCTCCGGTGTCACCCCCTTTGGTGGCACCTCCATTCCGTGTCACCCACTCCGGTGTCACCCCCTTTGGTGGCACCTCCATTCCATGTCACCCACTCTGGTGCCACCCCCTTTGGTGTCACCTCCATTCCATGTCACCCACTCCGGTGTCACCCCCTTTGGTGGCACCTCCGTTCTGTGTCACCCCCTTTGGTGGCACCTCCATTCTGTGTCACCCACACCAATGTCACACCCTTTGGTGTCACCTCCATTCCATGTCACCCACTCCGGTGTCACCCCCTTTGGTGTCACCTCCATTCCATGTCACCCACTCTGGTGTCACCCCCTTTGGTGTCACCTCCATCCCATGTCATCCCCTCTGGTGTTACCCCAACCCCATCCCATGTCGCCCCATCCATAGCACCACACGGCCCCCAAACCCACAACCACCTCTTTTTCTCCTGCCCTACCATCATTTTGGGGTTCCCCCCCCCGTGTCCCGTGGCGTCGTTGTCCCCTATTGACCGCACCACCCCACGCCCATCATGCCACCAAGCCTGGAGATACCCCATGCCAGGGGGTCCGAGACCCCCCAGTCCCTACACTGGGGTCCAAGGGGGGTCAATAGCGTAGGACCTACCGCAACGGTGGGGAGAGCTCGGGAGAGGCAGCGGGTGGGGGGCACCCGGTTGTGGGGTGTCCTCTGTCCGTGTGGCAGGGGGAGGAGCCGCAGTGTCCCTGCGATGGTGTTGCTCATGCGTTGGTTTCCTGCTGCCACCGCTCTGTGCGATGGTATCAGGGACACCGGGGGACAGCCCGGCCCTGCCTTGTCGCTGCCCTGCTGGGGACAAGGGGGGGGGCACGGGGGAGAGTGATGGGGACCTGGGTTGGGGACGTGAGGGTTGGGACATTGGTGGTGGCCATGGGGTGCCAGCATTAGGGGTGTGGGTCATGTCCTCATAGCATTGTCCTCCATGGGAGATCCCTCCATGGTGCACGACAGATGGGGGCCATGGGGTGTCACCACTGGGGACATGGGTGGGGGCCATGGGGTGTTCCCAGTGGGGACATGGGTGGTGTCCATGGGGTGTTCCCATTGGGGACATGGGTTGGTGCTGGGGACATGGATGGTGTCCATGGGGTGTCCCCATTGGGGACATGGGTTGGTGCTGGGGACACGGGTTGGTACTGGGGACATGGATGGTGTCTATGGGGTGCCTCCATTGGGGACATGGGTGGTGTTCATTGGGTGTCCCCATTGGGGACATGGATGTTGTCCATGGGGTGTCCCCACTGGGGACATGGATGTTGTCCATGGATGTCCCCATTGGGGACATGGATGTTGTCCATGGGTGTCCCCACTGGGGACATGGACGGTGTCCATGGGTGTCCCCATTGGGGACATGGGTTGGTGTCCATGGGGTACCCCCACTGGGGACATGGGTGGTGTTCATCGGGTGTCTCCATTGGGGACATGGATGGTGTCCATGGGGTGTCCCCATTGGGGACATGGGTTGGTGTCCATGGGTGTCCCCACTGGGGACATGGACGGTGTCCATGGGGTGTCCCCATTGGGGACATGGATGTTGTCCATGGGTGTCCCCATTGGGGACATGGATGTTGTCCATGGGTGTCCCCATTGGGGACATGGATGTTGTCCATGGGGTACCCCCATTGGGGACATGGGTTGGTGTCCATGGGGTGTCCCCATTGGGGACATGGATGTTGTCCATGGGTGTCCCCATTGGGGACATGGATGTTGTCCATGGGGTGTCCCCATTGGGGACATGGATGTTGTCCATGGGTGTCCCCATTGGGGACATGGATGTTGTCCATGGGTGTCCCCATTGGGGACATGGATGTTGTCCATGGGGTACCCCCACTGGGGACATGGGTTGGTGTCCATGGGGTGTCCCCATTGGGGACATGGATGTTGTCCATGGGGTGTCCCCATTGGGGACATGGGTTGGTGTCCATGGGTGTCCCCACTGGGGACATGGATGTTGTCCATGGGTGTCCCCATTGGGGACATGGATGTTGTCCATGGGTGTCCCCACTGGGGACATGGACGGTGTCCATGGGTGTCCCCATTGGGGACATGGGTTGGTGTCCATGGGGTACCCCCATTGGGGACATGGGTGGTGTTCATCGGGTGTCTCCATTGGGGACATGGATGGTGTCCATGGGGTGTCCCCATTGGGGACATGGGTTGGTGTCCATGGGTGTCCCCACTGGGGACATGGACGGTGTCCATGGGGTGTCCCCATTGGGGACATGGATGTTGTCCATGGGTGTCCCCATTGGGGACATGGATGTTGTCCATGGGTGTCCCCATTGGGGACATGGATGTTGTCCATGGGGTACCCCCATTGGGGACATGGGTTGGTGTCCATGGGGTGTCCCCATTGGGGACATGGATGTTGTCCATGGGTGTCCCCATTGGGGACATGGATGTTGTCCATGGGTGTCCCCATTGGGGACATGGATGTTGTCCATGGGGTGTCCCCATTGGGGACATGGATGTTGTCCATGGGTGTCCCCATTGGGGACATGGATGTTGTCCATGGGTGTCCCCATTGGGGACATGGATGTTGTCCATGGGGTACCCCCACTGGGGACATGGGTTGGTGTCCATGGGGTGTCCCCATTGGGGACATGGATGTTGTCCATGGGGTGTCCCCATTGGGGACATGGGTTGGTGTCCATGGGGTGTCCCCACTGGGGACATGGATGTTGTCCATGGGTGTCCCCATTGGGGACATGGATGTTGTCCATGGGGTGTCCCCATTGGGGACATGGATGTTGTCCATGGGTGTCCCCATTGGGGACATGGATGTTGTCCATGGGGTACCCCCACTGGGGACATGGGTTGGTGTCCATGGGGTGTCCCCATTGGGGACATGGATGTTGTCCATGGGGTGTCCCCATTGGGGACATGGGTTGGTGTCCATGGGGTGTCCCCACTGGGGACATGGATGTTGTCCATGGGTGTCCCCATTGGGGACATGGATGTTGTCCATGGGGTGTCCCCATTGGGGACATGGATGTTGTCCATGGGTGTCCCCACTGGGGACATGGATGTTGTCCATGGGGTGCCCCCATTGGGTCAGAGCCAGCGCAGGGTGACCCCAGGACGGGTATTGGGGGTCCCAGCAGTGCCGGGGGTGCCGTGGCCGTGGGGCTGTGCCCGTTGCCAGCAGCAGCGCCCGCTGCCCGCGGCCGTGCCCGTTTCCTGCCGTTAATCCCCATTAATTGGCTTTGCAGCCCCCGGGCACGGGGGGGGGGGGCACCCGGGGGTAAGAGGATTTCCTGCTCCCTCTTAAGGCTCGGTCCTTGCCGGGCGCTGCTCCCGCCCAGCGGCCCCGATGCCGCGCACCCGCGGGGACAAGGGGACCCCCAAGGGCACGGGCAAGGACGGGGACAAAGCCCCCCCCCGGCCCCCCGAGGACGGCGGCACCCGGAGCCCCGGGGCCGAGCCCCGGCACAGCGGGCACGGGCACCGGAGCGGCCGGAAGGGAGCGGGGGACCCGCATGCGGCCGCCTCCAAAACGTATTCACCCTTCCTGAACAGCGTGTTCGGCAAGGTGGGGGCAGCGGGGGGGGCGGGGTGGGGGCAGCGGCGCTCGGGGGCCTTGGGGGGGTGGGGGGGGACGTGGGGATGAGGTTGGGATGCTCTGGGAATAGGGGGATGGAGGGGACATAGGCGTGAGGTTGGGGATGCTCCTGGACCATGGGGATGGAGGGGATATGGGGATGAGGTTGGGGATGCTCCTGGACCATGGGGATGGAGGGGATGTGGGGATGAGGTTGGGGATGCTCCTGGACCATGGGGATGGAGGGGACATGGGGATGAGGTTGGGGATGCTCCTGGACCATGGGGATGGAGGGGATGTGGGGATGAGGTTGGGGATGCTCCTGGACCATGGGGATGGAAGGGATATGGGGATGAGGTTGGGGATGCTCCTGGACCATGGGGATGAAGGGGATATGGGGATGAGGTTGGGGATGCTCCTGGATCATGGGGATGGAAGGGATATGGAGATGAGGTTGGGGATGCTCCTGGACCATGGGGATGGAGGGGATATGGGGATGAGGTTGGGGATGCTCCTGGACCATGGGGATGAAGGGGATATGGGGGCACTGGGGACAGGATGAGGGACACTGGAGCTATGGGAATGGAGGGGACATGGGGATGAGGTTGGGGATGCTCCTGGACCATGGGGATGGAAGGGATATGGGGATGAGGTTGGGGATGCTCCTGGACCATGGGGATGGAGGGGATATGGGGGCACTGGGGACAGGATGAGGGACACTGGAGCTATGGGAATGGAGGGGACATGGGGATGAGGTTGGGATGCTCTGGGAATATGGGGATGGACTGGGGACAGGGTGAAGGACACTCTGGGATCATTGGGATGGAGGGGACATGGGGATGAGGTTGGGATACTCCTGGACCCTGGGAATGGAGGGGACATGGGGATGAGGTTGGGATGCTCTGGGAACATGCAGATGGACTGGGGACAGGGTGAAGGACACTCTGGGATCATTGGGATGGAGGGGACATGGGGATGAGGTTGGGATGCTCTGGAATCCCATGGATGGAAGGGACGTGGGGCATTAGGGACAGGGTCAGAGATGCTTTGGGACCCTGGGAATGGTGTTGGGGACACGGGGATGAGGTTGGGGATGCTCCAAGACCCCTGGCGATGGTGCTGGGGACACCCATAGGGACCGGGCAGGGGGAGCTCTGCAGGGGGACGGGCGCTGCTCCCCCCGCCCAGGGGCACAAAGCGCCCCCAGCAGCACCCATGGGTGCCGGGCGGGTCCCAGGGGGTGTCGGGAGGAGGGGCCCGGGGCAGAGCTTTGCTCCAATCCCATTAATCCCTCCCGCGGGGCTAATTCTGACCCAGGGCAAGGAAGGTGATGGGAAGGGGGGGGTGGTGCTGAGCCGGGGCTGACGCTGGCCCCAACCCCCCCGTGTGTGCCCGGCACAGGAGCGGGAGCTGTCACCGGAGGAGCTGGATGGTGAGCGGGATGGGGGACATGGGGGGACGCAGGGGGACATGGGGGGACACAGGGGGACATGTGCCATGGGGGGGTCTGCCATGGGGGACAGTGATGCTATGGGGACATGCGCTATGGAGGGGTCTCCCCTAGGGTGCAGTGCAACAGGGACACAAGCCATGGATGGCTCTCCATGGATGGGCACCATGGGCAGCTCTGCCATAGAGGGACAGTAGTGCCAATAGGGACATTTGCCATGGAGGGCTCTGTCATGGGTGACATTGCCATAGGGACATGTGCCGTGCGAAGGTCTCCCACTGGGGACACTAATGCCATGGGGACACGTGCAATGGATGGATGTCCCATGGGGTGAAGTGCGACTGGGACACATGCTATGGAGGGATTGTCCATGGGGGACAATGGTGCCATAGGGATGGGTGCCATGGAAGGGTCTCCAATGGGTTGCAGCACCATAGGGATGGGTGCCATGGAAGGGACTCCAATGGGGTGCAGCACCATAGGGATGGGTGCTGTGGAAGGGTCTCCAATGGGGTGCAGCACCATAGGGATGGGTGCCGTGGAAGGGTCTCCAATGGGTTGCAGTGCCATAGGGATTGGTGCCATGGAAGGGTCTCCAATGGGTTCAGTGCCATAGAGATGGGTGCCATGGAAGGGTCTCCAATGGGTTCAGTGCCATAGAGATGGGTGCCATGGAAGGGTCTCCAATGGGTTCAGTGCCATAGGGATGGGTGCCATGGAAGGGTCTCCAATGGGGTTGCAGTGCCATCGGGATGGGTGCCATGGAAGGGTCTCCAATGGGTTGCAGTACCATAAGGATTGGTGCCATGGAAGGGTCTCCGATGGGTTCAGTACCATAAGGATTGGTGCCATGGAAGGGTCTCCCATTGGGTTCAGTGCCCTGGGGCCACCCCCACATCCCCCCATGCAGACAGACACCTACCCCGGGGGTGACGCCGGCCCACGGACGCCCCACCGGGGGTGATCCATCCTCATCCCTCCCCCCATCCATCCCCCCATGGGGTGTCCCCGCGCTCCCCACGGGAGCAGAGCTGCTGGACGCCTTCAAGGAGTTCGACACGGACCAGGACGGCTTCATCAGCTACAAGGACCTGGGCGCCTGCATGCGCACCCTCGGGTACATGCCCACCGAGATGGAGCTCATCGAGATCTCCCAGCACATCAAGATGAGGAGTGAGCGTGGGGCGGGCGCCGGGGGGCCATGGGGGGCTATGGGGGGGGGCTGAGGTTGTCCCTGCCCCATTGCAGTGGGCGGAAGAGTGGACTTTGAGGACTTCGTGCAGATGATGGGCCCCAAGCTGCGGGAGGAGACGGCTCACATGGTGGGGGTGCGGGAGCTCCGGATCGCCTTCCGAGAGGTACGGCCATGGGGCATCGGGATGGGGGGAATGGGGTGAGGGGACAGCGGCCATGGGGGGATCATGGGGAGATGGTGACCATGGGGGAATGATGACCATGGGAAGGGCATAGGGGAATGGTGACCATGGAGAGACCATGAGGGAATGGTGACCATGGGAAGGGCATAGGGGAATGGTGACCATGGGAAGGGCATAGGGGAATGGTGACCATGGGAAGATCATGACCATGGTGACCCTGGGAAGACCATGAGGGAATGGTGACCATGGGAAGGGCATGGGGGAATGGTGACCATGGAGAGACCATGAGGGAATGGTGACCATGGGAAGGGCATAGGGGAATGGTGACCATGGGAAGGGCATAAGGGAATGGTGACCATGGGAAGGGCATAGGGGAATGGTGACCATGGAGAGACCATGAGGGAATGGTGACCATGGGAAGGGCATAAGGGAAGGGTGACCATGGGAAGGGCATAAGGGAATGGTGACCATGGGAAGGGCATAGGGGAATGGTGACCATGGGAAGGGCATAGGGGAATGGTGACCATGGGAAGGGCATAGGGGAATGGTGACCATGGAGAGACCATGAGGGAATGGTGACCATGGGAAGGGCATAGGGGAATGGTGACCATGGGAAGGGCATAGGGGAATGGTGACCATGGAGAGACCATGAGGGAATGGTGACCATGGGAAGAGCATGGGGGAATGGTGACCATGGGAAGATCATGACCATGGTGACCATGGGAAGGCCATGACCATGGTGACCATGGGAAGACCATGAGGGAATGGTGACCATGGGGGTGACCACAGGCATGGAGGGGATGATGAATATGGGAAGACCATGGTGGGGACGGTGACCATGGGGAGACCATGGGGGAATGGTGACCATAGGCATGGAGGAGACGATGACCATGGGAAGACCATGGTGGGGACAATGACCATGGGGATGGAGAGGACAGTGACCATGGGAAGTCCATAGGGAGATCATGACCATGGGGGAATGGTGACCATGGGGGTAACCATAAGCATGGAGGTGATGCTGAGCACGGGAAGACCATGGGGTGACAGTGCCTGTGGTGGGTACAATGACCATGGGGGTGACCATAGGCATGGAAGGGGACCATGACCCTGGGAAGACCATGGGGGAATGGTGACCGTAGACATGGAGAAGGGGACGATGAACACGGAAAGACCACTGTAGGAACAACGACCATGGGGGTGATGACAGGCACGGAGAGCACAATGACCATAGGAAGACCATGGGGAGACCATGACCATAGGCGCCCCTGGAGGGTGCTTGCGGTGCCGATGGCGCCGCTGCCCCCGGTGCCCCCCAACCCGTGGGCCCCACAGTTCGACGTGAACGGGGACGGGGAGATCAGCAGTGGGGAGATGCGGGCGGCCATCGCGGCGCTGCTGGGGGAGCAGCTCAAGGCGCAAGAGGTGGACGAGATCCTGCAGGACGTGGACCTCAATGGGGACGGGCGCGTGGACTTCGATGGTGAGGGGTCCCCCTCCGCAGCTCCCCGTGGCCATGGCTCGGCCCTGGGGTCCCCTCACACCGCCTTTGTCACCCGCAGAGTTCGTTATGATGCTGTCATCCCGGTAATGGAGCTGGGGACAAGATGGGACCCCCCCCCCCCCGGGCCCTGGTCCTGCCCAGCCCCAGCTTGCTGCCATCAGTAGGGGTCAGAGTGAACAACTGGAGCTGAGCCTGCAATGGGGAATGGGGTGGATGTGGGACCCCAATGGGGGACACGGCAGGGCTGGGGGGGGCTGGGGACCAATAAACCCCCTGGATCGGAGCTGGAGGAGTGTCTGTTGGTCCATGGGGTGGGATTGGCACCGGCCCCAGGCCACCGGGAGCTGTGGGGCTGTGCCTGGGGTCCCATAGGGGATAGGGACCCGCTGCTTGAAGCCATGGCGGGGTGGGGGGGCAGAGGGAGAAGGCAGGATACAGAGTACAGGCAGCGCTCAATGGGTACAGGCAGGGCTCAATGGGTACAGGCAGCGCTCAAGGGGTACAGGCAGGGCTCAATGGGTACAGGCAGCGCTCAATGGGTACAGGCAGAGGTCAGAGGTATAGGTAGGTCACCGGCTGCCAACCCGCGCTCTGCCATTGGCTGGATGATCCATTGCTGTAACCCGCCAGCCAATCAGCACCCGCAAACCAAGCCGGCCAATCAGCACACACTAACGCACGGGCATAGAGGTGGAATATCCGCTCGATGTGACAACATCAGTTCAAACCACCCAGCCAATCAGCGTGAAGGAGGGCATAGGCTGAACCAATCAGTAAAGAGCCCATCATGCTGGGCCAATAATGCTGGCCAATAGCACGCGCCTCCCGCACCCACTGGCCAATCAGCGCTCCCCCCCCCCCCCAAAAAAGCAGAGGGGGGGTTGAGGCGGGGGCAGCAGTGGCTCCGCTGGGGCTCGAACCCAGGACCTTCTGCGTGTAAAGCAGACGTGATCCCCCCTACACCACGGAGCCACCGCGGGGCCCCCCCGAGGCCGCGGGTTCGAGTCCCACCTCAGCCTCCGCCTTCGCACATAGCGACCCCCCCCCCCCGCAACCCCATAGACCAACGTTGGGGGGGGTGAGCCCCAAGGTCTTGCAGTGTTTGAGCCCATTCTGGCAGCTCCCTTTGCTTGTGGGGGGACACAACGACAGCCCCAGGGACCCCCAAACTGAGGTGTGGGGGGGGACACAAAGAGGGTGACCCCATGTACCCCCCCTCGGGGCATTAGGACGCAGGTAAAGGGGAGGAAGAGGATGAGGATGATGGGGACAGCGTGCCCCCCCCCCCAGCACCCCCAGGGCTGCCCGGATAGCTCAGTCGGTAGAGCATCAGACTTTTAATCTGAGGGTCCAGGGTTCAAGTCCCTGTTCGGGCGCTGCCACCGCTTCCCTTTACCCTTTTGGGGGTGCAGGGAGGTTGAAGGGATGAGGCAATCCATGAGCTCCCAAAGAACAGGGGGGGCCCCAAAATCAGCTCCCCCCCCCCATCCCCATGGAGCAGAGGCAGAGCCGGGCTGGGGCAGACACAGGGTTTAATTTAGTTTTTCCTGGAAAAAAGGGGAAAAATAGGAAAAAAAAAGGCATCATCCACCCCCATTGCAGGTTTGGGGTACAGAGACCCCCCCCACGTGTCAGGTTTGGGGTGCAGAGCCCCCCCCCAACGCACATCCCAGCCCCTATAGTGTTTGGGGGTGCAGGGTCCTGCTGCGCCCTGGAGATCGATGGGAGAGAACCTGGGACCCCCCCCCCCTTGCCCTAAACCTACAGGGAAGGCACCTGGAGGGGGAGCCCCGTGTTAGGGTGGGGGGGGACACCCCAAAAGCAGGGGCACCGCGGGCAGGGGGAGAAGGGGACCCGGGTTGCGCTCTACATATATATAATATACACGTATAGAACAGGCTGTGGGGCAGAGTCTGCCCCCCCCGCACCCCAAATGTGTGGGGCTGAATGGGAACCGAACGATACAGGACGGGGGGGAAGAGACCAAGGCCAGCCTCGGGCTCACCCCGCTGCACCCACCGCCCCCCCCGGGGGCCCATGGGACCCACGGCCCCAACCCCATAGCGCTGTGGGTAGAAGAAGACCCCCATTGCTAAGTGGGGTTTGGTGGTGGGGGGGGGTGTCCTGGCAGCTCCCGCTCGCCCCATGGCATCGGGGGCAGTTGGATGGGGCTAAGGCACCCCCCGGCGCGGCGTGGGGAGGACGGGGCGGTTAAGACAGACGATGGATGGAGCCGCTGGTGCCGGGGCTCCCGGTCGGGCTTCACCCCCACTGCTCCTCCTCTTCCTCCTCTTCCTCCTCTTCCTGGCTCAGAAAATGTCCGGGCAGAGGCTCCAGTCCTGCTTCTCTTTGCTCTCCCAGTACCCCCCCTTGTAGACGTGCGCCAGCTCCTGCGTGACCGGGTCCTTCCTGCGCTCGAACCACAGCGGCTTATAGGGGTCGTAGGGGGTTCCTGGGGGGGGGGGATGGAAGCAATGGGGTGGGGAGAGAGCGACAGGGCCCTGGGGTTGCCCCAGGGCTGCCGAGGCCATCGTGAGCCCATGGCACCAAGCGCCACGGGATGGGGGCTGCAGCCCTGCCCTGGGCAGTCCCAATGCCTGAGCACCCTCTGGGGCAGGAATTGGTCCTCAGCTCCATCCCAACCTGCCCTGGTGCAGCTTGAGGCCGTTTCCTCTCATCCCATCCCTTGTTCCTTGGGAGCAGAGCCCAGCCCCCTCCTGGCTCCATCCTCCTCTCAGGCAGTTGTAGGCAGCGATCAGGTCCCCCCTGAGCCTTCTCTTCTCCATCTGAACCCCCCAGGTCCCTCAGCCCTTCCCCATCACACTGTGCTCCAGGCCCTGCACCCGCTCCATTGCCCTTCTCGGGCCCCGCTCCAGCCCCTCAATGTCTCTCTTGCAGTGAGGGGCCCAGAGCTGAGCACAGGATCCGAGGTGCAGCCTCCCCAGTGCCCAGCACAGGGGCACAATCCTGCCCTGGCCCCGCTGCCGCACTGGCACCGTGCGGGCTCTTTCCTTACCGTCCTCAGTGGCTCGGGCAGCTTCGGCCTCGCGCCTCTTGCGGCTCAGGCGCTGCTTCTCCTCCAGCCTCTGCTTCTCGGCGTTGGCCTCATCCCAGCGCCCGTTCTCCATGAGGCGCTGGTCCGGGCGCCGGCGGCTGTCGGTGGGGGCTGTGCCGCTCTCCGGAGCGTTCAGGGTCAGCGCCAGCTCCGAGAAGTAGTACATGTTCTCCGCGTACTTCCTATGGGAGCAGAGCCCTGCTCAGGCCGCGGCCCAGCTTTGGGATACCCCAATCCCGCCCGTTCCCAACTCACGGGAGCGGGTTCCTCTTCCACAGCAGCATCCGGCTGTCCTCGGCCTCGTGGGCTTTCTGCCTTCCCTCTGCCCCGTTGTCCCCAGCGCCGAGGGTCACCTTATAGCAATCCATCTTCTCATCCCAAGTGCCCAGCAGGACGAAATGCACCTTCCCCGTGGGGTCTGTCACCTCCCCCGTGACCTGATGGGATAAAGCAGAGGGTGAACCAGGAGCACGGGGAAGCGGGAGCATCCCAGCGCATCCTGGGTCATTCCGCATCCCACCTTCCTCGCCACGTCCCGGGAGAAGTAGCTGTAGGGAACGAACTTGAGGTTGCATTTGTCACCCGTCTTGTGGTTGACAATCTCGATTTCACCTGACTGCAGAGAGGAGAGGGTCAGCCCCGGCCCCATGGCCAGCGAAACGGAGGCACGGAGGGACGGATCCGTGCTTCCATGCGGGACTGACCCCCAACTCTATGGGTTCCATCCCACCTGGTCTATCCAGAGCTTGCCCACGATGATGTTGTGCACGGTGGTGGTGACCTTCTTCCACGTGTAGTGGTTGCCGGTAGAGTGGAAGACGCAGTGGATGGTGCCTGAGGAGGAAGTCGCGTTGGCAGCGATCCCTTCACCAACCCCATTCCCATATCCCCCCACATTCCCCCTTTCCCGAGGCTGCGGCGCTCACCCAGAGGCATCACAGAGAGGTATTTGCCTCGGAACTTGCTGGTGATCTTGATCTCCTGGCGCAGCGTCCACCCGTGCTTGGAGTCAGCGTGATGGGCAGCAGCGGGGGGGTGATGGCTCACCTGGACCAGGCGCGGGGGGGGGACGGACACAAATGAGCTCCGAGCATCCCAAGCAGCGGAGCAGGATCGGGGCTGCGGGCCGGGGGGGGTACCTGCTCGCAGAGGGAGCGGTATCCGTTCTCCTCCAGGCGATCCAACTCAAAGGTCTCCCCCAGGAGGGGGTTGAAGGGTTTGCTGGTGCGGAAAACGGTGGTGGAATAGGAGGAGACGGTGAAGGCGGCCACGTAGCAGAGCTGCTCCAGGGAGCTCTCGCACCGGGCCGCCCGGTCCAGCAGGTCGTGGTACTCCAGGTCCTCCGTCAAGCGCTGCAGCATGGACAGGGGCTCGTTGAAGTTGACCTGGGAGGGAGGGAGAGGTGAGGAAAAGGGGTTTTGGGGGGGGGGGGGTCCTGAGCTCCTCCCCCCACCCCCACCATCGCCTGCGCTCCCACTCACGGGCATGGGGATCTTGGATAACTCCTTCCCGATGCAGTTCTTCATGATGCTCCAGAGGTTGAGGCTGTAGTTGGGTTTGTAGGGGATGCGGGTTCTCTTCTCCTTCTTGGTGTCTTCCACTTGGTGCTTGTACTGGAGGCGGGGGGGGGGGGAGCAGAGCTGCTGTAACACTGCTGCGACCCCCCCCATCCTCCGCAGGAATTGGGGGACCCCCACCCCATCCCTGCACCTCCAAACCCCGCACATGGCACCAGGGGAGCCCCCATCCTACCTGCTCATCCAGGCTGATGTCGCTGCTGGTGCCGCTGATGTTGCTGCCGGTCCTCCTGGAGAGGAGAGGGGTGGAATGAGCCCCCAGCGGGATGCAGGCCCGGGGGGGGGGGCAGCCCAAAGCCCAGCACTCACTTGTGGCCCAGGCTCTCTGGCATGGGGATGATCTCTGGGGCATCAAAGAACTCGTTGTCATCGTCTTCATCGCTCAGGTCTCCTTTTGCAGGGCAGCAGGGGTCTGCCAAGAGGGCAGCGGAGGTTCCACTTCCACTTTGATCCCAGTTTTCCCCCAGCAGCGCACTGGGAGGGCCCTGTCACTCCCACCACAGCTTCCCCTATCCCTCACCATTACCTCCATCTGCCCCCCCCACCACAGCTCCTTCCCCCTTATCCAAACCCAACACCCGGCACCAACGGTACCTTTGGCAGAGCCGCCGGTGCCGGATGTGCCCGCAGGGAGCACGGTGGCCCCCCGGAAAGCCCTCTCCAGGTGGTTGTGCTGCTTGGCCAGCTGCTCCAGGGTCTCCTCCAGCCGGATCCGCTGATCCCGTTCGTGCTGCAGCGATTTCTGCCACTTCTTGCTGTGGGTCTGGGCCAGCATCAGAAAATCCCGGCAGGCCTGGAGGGAAAACAGGGCCCCATGGGCACGGTCCAGGGTCAAACCCCCTCCCATGGGTGCTGAGTGATGGAGCTGAGCAGGAGCAGCTTGTGCCCAGGCAGCCAGGAAGCCCCCATGAACCCCACCATGGGGTGAGCTATAGGATGTGTTTCCTGAAGGACAGGAGGCTCTGCAGAGGGATCTGGCCAGGCTGCATCCATGGGCTGAGCTTCAGCAGGGCTCAGGGCCGGGTCCTGCGCTTGGGACATGGCAACCCCATGGAGGGCTCCCGGCTTGGGAAGCTGCTCATGGAAAAGGAGCTGATGGAGCTGAGCAGGAGCAGCTTGTGCCCAGGCAGCCAGGAAGCCCCCAGCATCCTGGCCTGCACCAGCACCAGTGCGGCAGCAGGGCCAGGGCAGGGATTGTGCCCCTGTGCTGGGCACTGGGGAGGCCGCACCTGGAATCCTGTGCTCAGCTCTGGGCCCCTCACTGCAAGAGAGACATTGAGGGGCTGGAGCGGGGCCAGAGAAGGGCAATGGAGCGGGTGCAGGGCCTGGAGCACAGTGTGATGGGGAAGGGCTGAGGGACCTGGGGGGTTCAGATGGAGAAGAGAAGGCTCAGGGGGGACCTGATCGCTGCCTACAACTGCCTGAGAGGAGGATGGAGCCAGGAGGGGGCTGGGCTCTGCTCCCAAGGAACAAGGGATCTGATGAGAGGAAATGGCCTCAAGCTGCACCAGGGCAGGTTGGGATGGAGCCGAGGACCAATTCCTGCCCCAGAGGGTGCTCAGCATTGGAACTGCCCAGGGCAGGGCTGGAGCCACCATCCCTGGGGGTGTTCAGTGGATGCGGCCCTCGGTGCCACGGCTCAGTGGCTGCCCTGGGGTCAGACCGGATGCTCATCAAGCCCCTTTCCCAGCGCAGCGAATCCCTGGCTCCGGACTCACGTTGATCATGGCGTTGGAGGTGATGCGGAAGAGGGTGGCGCGTTCATTCACTTGCTTGATCTTCTCGGTGCTGTCGGCGGGCAGGCGCAGGGTCTCCAGCTCGCTGAGGGAGCGCTGCAGGGCCGTGCCGTGCTTGGCGATGAGGTCGTTGCAGGTACTCAGGTCCTCCACCTTGCTGGACAGGGTGCGCAGCGTGCTCTGCAGCTCCGTCTTGTCCGTCTGTGGCACCGCCTCGTCACCGGAGTCATCTGCCCACGGCAAAGGGGGTTAGGGTGGGCCTGGGGAGCGCGGGCTCCGTGCGGGAGATGGGGATAAGGGGGAGCTTGGGATGGAGAGGCTGAGAGGGATGGAGCTGCTCTGCCGTGGAGCCAGGTTGAGAGAGCTGGGCTGGGGCAGCCTGGGGAAGAGAAGGGTCCTGAAGGAGAGACCTCAGAGCAGCTCCAGTGCCTGAAGGGGCTGCAGGAAAGCTGGAGAGGGGCTTTGGACATGGGATGGAGGGACAGGACAGGGGAATGGCTTTAACCTGCCCGAGGGGAGACTGAGATGAGCTCTTAGGCAGAAGCTCTTCCCTGGGAGGGTGCTGAGGCGCTGGCACAGGGTGCCCAGAGAAGCTGTGGCTGCCCCATCCCTGCAGTGCTCCAGGTTGGACACAGGGGCTTGGAGCACCCTGCTCCAGTGGAAGGGGTCGGGACTGGAGGGGCTTTAAGGCCCCTTCCAACCCAAAACACTCTGGGATTTTATGTTCCCAGCAGGAAATCCCTATTCCCAAGGGCTGGAGCTGCACAGGGGGCGCTCCCAGCCACAGCATTCCAGATAGGGAGCGTGGCAGCAGCTCGGAGCAGATGGCCCTTCCCCTGGCACAGGAGCAATCACACCAGTGAGGACCTCAGTGCCCAATGCTCCTCAAGCCAGAGCAGGCAGCAGGAATCCTGGGCACCGCTGCCAAGATCCATGCGGAGGGACACAACCGCCCCTTCCAAACCCCACTGCGGGCACCCAACGATGCTCTCCCTGCACAGCACCCAAACCACAGCGTGGGTCACGGAGCAGGGTGAGTGCGCAGCCAGCCGGGAGCACCGGGAGCTTGGGAATAGCCCCAGGATGCGGGATGGAACAAACCCAACCGCGGGGTCGAAGGAGCGGGTGCAGAATGGCACTGATGAGGGGCGCTTGGAGCACACAGAGGCTCTTATGGGGCTTCCCTGGGCCATACCTGACTCCTCCAGCATCTTGACAGCTTTGGCCTTGGCCAGCTCCAGGGCTGTGACCCAGCGCTGCCGCTCCACCTCGGAGCTGGCTTTGAGGTGATAGGTCTGGGCCCCCCCGTTGGAGATGATGAAGTTACACGAGTCCTCCACCGTGATGTTGGCCGTGGCCAGGTTGATGGTGCCGCGGCACGTGTGCCGCATCTCCGCCTTGGAGCTGCGCAGGGAACGGGGCACGGTGAGGCAGGATGGGACCCGCGGAATTCCCACCCCGAAGGGTAGTCATAAGGATGGGGGTGGCAATGGGAAGTGCCAATGGGAATGGGGTTGCTACAAGGGAAGGGGGGGGTCGCAGCCCCCAGAATTCCCATCTCAAAGACTATTCATAAGGATGGGGGTGGCAATGGGAAGTGCCAATGGGAATGGGGCTGCTACAAGGGGAGGGGGGGTCCACAGCCCCCAGAATTCCCACCCCAAAGAGCATTCATAAGGATGGGGCTGTCAATGGGAAGTGCCAATGGGAGTGGGGCTGCTACAAGCGGGGGGGATTGGGGGGGGGGGGTTCGCAGCCCCCAGGAGCATCCTTAGGGATCCCCCTGGGGCCTCCATATCCCGGTACGGGGCAGGACGAAGGCCCGGGGCGAGGCCGTGCCAGGCGGGCGCACCCCTTCCACGTCACCGGGGCCGGACGGAGGGAGGGACACGGGGCCGCCGGGGCACCCCAGCCCCAGGCCGGTCGCACCCCCCCCGCCCCGTTACCGCCCGTAATAGGAGCCCGCGGCTCCGGTTCCCCGCTGCATAACGAAGGGGCAGGCCCCCCCCGGCGGGGCTCGGGTGTCCGAGCGGGGGCATCGCGGGGACGGGAGCGAAAACGCCGCTGCTCCTCCCGGGAACGGGGCCACGGAGCGGCCTCGGGGGCACCGGTGGGGCCGGGCCCAAGGTCACAGCGGAGCCGCACGGGGGGGAAGCGGCGGCGCGGGGCCCCCCGGTACGCACCGGTAGTAGCTGAGGAGCCCGTTGCTGAGCACGAACCAGCGGCGCTGGTAGCCCTTGATGTAGTTGGTCCACTTGAAGAGCCACCCCTCGCGGGCCGAGCCGGAGCCGGACCCGGAGCCGCCGCCACCGGAGCCACCACCGGAGCCTCCTCCCGGTGCCGCCGCCGGTGCGGGCCCCGCTCCGCCGCTCGCTGCCGGTGCGGGCAGCGCCGGGGCCGCTCCGGGCGCCGCGGGCAGCGCCATGGGCCCGGGCAGAGCCCCCGGGCCGGGCCCCGCGGCCGCCGCCGTTCGCAGCTCCGCCATCGCCGCCGCCCCGCCGCGCTACCGTCAACGCGCTCCGCCCCCCGGGGAGCGGCTGATTGGTGGAGGTGGCCTCCTTGCGCACTCTGATTGGTGGAAGCGGCAAGGAGGGGCGGTGCTTGCGTTCCTATTGGCTGATTGCGAGCTCGTTCGCCGGGGCTTTCTTCCGTCAATCAGAGTGGGTGGGCGGGGCCAAGAGGCGGAACGGTGACTCATCCTTGCGAGCGATTGGCTGATGGGGAGGGGCTTCGCTCAGGCCGCGCTGCCATTGGTGGAGAGGCGGGGACGGGGCGGGGCTTAAGAGCTGAGGGGAGCCGCCATTACCGAGGGAGGACCGGGCCGGGCGGTCTGGGTCCCGTCCTCCGTTAAGGGCGAGCCCGGAGGGGGCCGCACCTCGGCGGGGAGGGAGCTCCGGAGCTCGGGGACAGCCCCAAGCATGGGGGGGGGGGAAATGCGGGTTAACCCCGGGCCCGCAGCTGTGGGGATGCAGGAGGGGTAAATGGGGGGGGGGGGGTGGTGTGTGGTGTCCCCGGTTCGTTATCCCCCGAGGGAAGCAGAGGCCAGGCCGGCAGCAGTATACAATTCATCTTTATTTACAAGAACCCTATAAAAATGTAAATTTAGAAACTTTATTCTCATTTACCAGAACTGAAAACTTGGGGGGGGGGGGGAATGAGTGGAACCCCCCCAAAAACAACCAAAAAGGCCAAAAAAGACAAGAAATTCATCATGATAAATGAACTGTCCACTTGCTCGGTGATGGGGAGAGGGGCAGGGGGGCGGTTAATACCAAAGGGGGGGGTAAAATACCTCCATGTGCAAATCTCGTGGGGGTTTCTCTTTTAAAAGCCAAAAAAAGGGGTAAAATAAGCGCCCCCCCATCCATTCCCTGCTGCTGTCTTCCCGAGGAGGAATCCAGCGGGATCCTTGCGGATCGGGAGGAGACACGAGGGGTTGGAGGCCCCTGGGAGCGATCCCAAGGGGAGGGATGGAGCCGACGCTGGGGAAGACAAGGCAAGTGTGCAAAGGAGGGGGTGTGTGCACACGCGTGTTCACACGTGTTCATGTGTGTTCATGCGTGTTCACACGTGCGTGCACAGCCAGGGAAGGGCAGGGACCAGAGCTCAGTGCTCAATGGGGGTCAGGGAGGGAGCGGGGCCACCCCCTGTCACCCCTGATTGGGAATGGGGGGGCTTCCCCCATTGTGTGCATTGGGGGGGAGAAAAAGCTGGGGGGGGGGAGGGGGGAAGCAGCTAAACACCCCCCAGCACCTCTTTATCCCATGATTTTGGGGTGGGAGAGGTGTTTTCTCCCACAATTTTGGGGTGAAAGAGGGACTCTTCCATGATTTTGGGGTAGGAAAGGTCTTTTTCCCATGATTTTGGGGTGGGAAAGGTCTTTTCCCATGATTTTGGGGTGGGAAAGGTCTTTTCCCGTCATTTTGGGGTGGGAAAGGTCTTTTCCCATCATTTTGGGGTGGGAAAGGTCTTTTCCCATCATTTTGGGGTGGGAAAGGTCTTTTCCCATCATTTTGGGGTGGGAAAGGTCTTTTCCCATCATTTTGGGGTGGGAGAGCTGTGTTCTCCCCTCGTTTTAGGGTAGGAAAGCTTTCTCCCAAGGTTTTGGGGTGGAAGAGATGATGTCTCCCATCATTTCAGAGTGGGAGAGGGATTCTTCCATGCTTTTAGGGCAGGAGAGGTGTGTTCTCCCATGCTTTTGGGGTGGAAAAGGGGCTCTCCCATGCTTTTGGGGTGGAAGAGGTGTTCTCGCTCATGATTTTGGGATGGGAGAGGCGTTTTCCCAAGGTTTTGGGGTGGGAAAGGTGTTCTCCCACCCCAACGCAGTGGGATGGATGATGGCTGGGGTGTGTTGGGGGGGGAACCCCCTGCCCTCCATCCATCTTCTGGAACACTCTGGTGCCGAGGAGCCGAAGAGGAGATGTCCTACCGGATCCCGTGCACTAAGCTGGGATGTGGGGAAACAAGGACGGAAGGGTCAGAGGAGCTGGAAAAGGGAAGGGAAAGGCTCCCTTGTTCCGATTGGGATGCACTTACTGCAATTTTGTCTCCAGCAGGTTGAGCTTCTGCTGGTCCACGTAGCGAGAGAAGAGGGAGAGGAGGTTGGAAGGGATGGACACTGGCTTGGCCAAAGCTGCCTGAGGGATCCGCAGGAGCTCCCGGGTTGCCATGAGCATCAGCTCCGTCCTGCCGGGAATGGAACGGGAAGAGAGGAGCCATCAGGAGGCCAGGGTGCTGCAGGGTTCCTTCCGTCTTCATCACCCTTCCCTCCTGGGTCCTCTTGGCTCACGGGGCAGGGCCTGCTGCAGCAGGAGGTGGAGAGACACTCACCACTGGTTGTCCTGCATGAGCTCCGTGCTGGTGTCCGAGCTCTGCAGCTCCTCCCCACGGCTCAGGACCAAGTACAGCAGGGACAGCCCGAACTGCAGGGAGAGAGGGAGGTGGTGAGGGAATTCCTATGGCAGGGAACACATGGGAGCTTTCCTCCCACCATTCCTCCTGAGAATCACCTCCCAGTGCTGCTGGGGATGGTGGGACAAGTGGGAAGATCCCTGACAAGACCCTAAGGAGGAGAGACGTGGAGCTGGCTTCTGGTGGTGTCCCTGGCCAATTAATCATGGAATGATGGAATGGTTTGTGCTGGAATGAGGCTTAAAGCTCCTCCAGTTCCAACCCCTGCCATGGGCAGGGACACCTTCCACTGGAGCAGGGTGCTCCAAGCCCCTGTGTCCAACCTGGCCTTGAACACTGCAGGGATGGGGCAGCCACAGCTTCTCTGGGCACCCTGTGCCAGCGCCTCAGCACCCTCCCAGGGAAGAGCTTCTGCCTAAGAGCTCATCTCAGTCTCCCCTCGGGCAGGTTAAAGCCATTCCCCTGTCCTGTCCCTACATCCCATGTCCAAAGCCCCTCTCCAGGTTTCCTGCAGCCCCTTCAGGCACTGGAGCTGCTCTGAGGTCTCCCCTTAAGGAGAGGCTGCCCCAGCCCAGCTCTCTCAGCCTGGCTCCCGAGCAGAGCAGCTCCATCCCTCGCAGCATCCCCATGGCCTCATCCGTCAGCTCCACATCCGTCTTGTGCTGCTGCCCAGGAGCCAGACACCCTCATTCCTTCACAAGGGAAGCACAGAACTCCAGGAGCCAGCAGCCTGCAGCTCCCTGGAGCCATTCCTGCACCGTGGCTACATCCAGCACTGGGAAACTCCCAACTATTGGAGTGGGAAGGACGAGACGCCTCCTCCTGCCCCGCCGGGAGCGGAGGGGGAAGCACCTTGTTCTGGAGCACAGCAGTGAGGTGCAGGTTGGTGGGCGCTGGCGCGGGCGCGCTCTGAGGTAGGTTCGTTAACTGCTGCACAAGGCTGGTGACTGTCCCCAAGGGGAGGTGGTAGAGGACGTGCGAGAAGGGCCTCAACAGGCAGGGCAGCACCTGCAGAGAGAGGAGCAGAGGGGTAAACCCAGGGAATTGCGCTTCCCGTGGGACACTGTGGACATGGACCAGCTCCTGCAGCAGCAGCGCCTCCACTTGCCACCCCCTTCCCACCTCCACAGGCTTTCAATTCAATCGGATCTTTGCCTTTTTGATTCTAAATCCTCCGTTTTCTCCCAACAAGCTCGGATTTATTCCGTGGATTCCTGGGGTTTTATTCCCTCCATAAACCAGGCTGCAAAGGACACGTGCGAGCTCTGCTCCATGCCCCTGGAGTCTCCCGTTGTCACCCGATGAGCTGGGGATGTGGCTCTTGAGCTGGACTCAAAGGCACCATGTACCAAACCCTCCCTCTTCTTTCCCGTGCTGTGCCAGCAGTGGAGATGGACCCTGCCAGGAGCTCCTGCGGCCTTCCCAATCCTCTGGGAGTCTCCCAGGAGAGGCAGAAACAACCATCCGTAGGACACAGGATGCTGTTTGCCATCAACAGCAAGAGGAGATCCAGCTCCAGCCCCGCAGCACCTCACAGCAAGGGGACCCTTCCCAGCCTCTGGAATCTCACCTCATCCTGAGCATCCTTCTTGATGAGGAAGGGCAGGTTCCTGGCTGTTGCCATGAGCACGTCGGCCGCTTGCTCGGGGGACAAGAAGGGCAGGATCCGGGCTACGAGGCGCTTCCCTTTCCGGATGCACATGATCTGCATGAAGTGGTCATCGCTCGGCCTGGGGAGGAGAGGAGATTCCAACCGTTGGGAAGTGCTCCTTGGGAAAAAGAGCCTTGGAAAAGCTTGGAAGGTGCCACCACCTCCACTGACCTGTCCTGCCCGGGCGCCTTGCCCCTCAGGTTGTCGTACATGTCACAGATCTTCTGCTTCCTCTCGCCCATCAGGGCCGGCCTCTCCCCTTCCAGGCTCAGGAGGTAGCGTCTCTCATAGTCCTCCACGTCGAGGAGGAGGCTGTATGTCTGCAGGAGACAAAGGGATCTGCTCGTCCTGCTCCATAGGGATCCAGGATGTGCCCTTTCCCCAGCCAAGGCTGTCCCATCTCCTCTGCTGCCCATAGGAATGGTGTATCCTGACCCAGATCCCATCCAAACCTCCTTCAAACCCAGCGTGGGAGCGCACTGAGCAGGGATTCTGTGTCCATCCTCTCATGGGTGGCTGCAGAGCTGATGTGTTCCCACTCTCAGTCCATAATGGACCTTCCAAAGCCCATCCAGGCTGGGGCCCACCTCCAGCCTTTCCACTCCAGCTCCCCCAAGCAGAACCTCAGCCACCATCTGGATGTCCAGAGGAGCTCAGTGGTACCACACCGTGGTCTCCAGGGCCATTGCTTCTCCTTAATGTCCAGCACACAGCTCCTGAGGGTCATGGTGACCCCTCGGAACTCACCTTCTCAATGGTGACAAGGGTCTGGCGCCTCTTGTCCCGAACCTGCTTCTCCTTTGTCTCCTGTTGGGTTGGGGACAATGAGTCAGGGCTGTGACAGCTCCAGTGGTGGCCAAGCACCAGCCCCAGAGCCGCGCTGGAGGGAGGCAGGAGCAGAACTCACATCATCCTCACTGCGGGAGGTCACCACGGCATCGATCATCTTCCGAGGGTTGTTGACGCTGGAGACCGTGAGCTTCCCTAGGGAGCCCTCAAACTGCACTGCAGGAAGGAGGGAGAAGGGAGGCACAGGGAGTCAGCGTGGACCTGAGCCCGCCTCACCCATCTGCAGGCCAGCAGGAGCCCTGTGGCTGCCTCCGAACTCCATCTGGCACCTGCAAACCCCACTGTCCCAGCCTGGAATGAACCATCACCACCCTACACCCATAGAGAGGTGCAGAGAACCACCACCACCCTACACCCATAGAGATGTGTGGGGAACCATCACCACCCTACACCCATAGAGACGTGTGGAGAACCACCACCACCCTACACCCATATTGATGTGTGGAGAACCACCACCACCCTACACCCATATTGATGTGTGGAGAACCATCACCACCCTACACCCATATTGATGTGTGGAGAACCACCACCACCCTACACCCATAGAGAGGTGTGGAGAACCACCACCACCCTACACCCATAGAGAGGTGTGGAGAACCACCACCACCCTACACCCATAGAGACGTGTGGAGAACCACCACCACCCTACACCCATAGAGATGTGTGGAGAACCACCACCACCCTACACCCATAGAGATGTGTGGAGAACCACCACCACCCCACACCCATAGAGATGTGTGGAGAACCACCACCACCCTACACCCATAGAGATGTGTGGAGAACCATCACCACCCTACACCCATAGAGATGTGTGGAGAACCATCACCACCCTACACCCATAGAGGTGCGTGGAGAAGGGAGCCCTGACCTGGCTTGTAAGTGTGCTCCAGCTTGGCCACCTGAGGTGTGATGAGTTTGGTGCGTTCCTTCTTGGGACCATCACCGTGGACTTCTTCCGCTGCCGACAACTTCTCCAGCTTCTGGAAGTAATTCTGAGGAGGGAAGAGGAAAGGCTGAGTCCCCACCAAGAAACCAGTTGGGAAGGATGGATGCAGCACATCCCTGTCCATCTCTTACCGCTCTTCCCAACACCACCAGTAGACTTCAGACCACTGCATGAGCAGATGATCCTCCTCAGTGTTGAAGTTCCTCCTCTTTCCCATCACAACCAATGCCAAATCCACTCTCCCTGTGTGATCCCTGACTCCAAGTGCTTCCCAGCGCATTCCTATTCACCCCATTGCTCCATCAGCACCACGGGATGCTGGGGCCTCCCCCCCTGGTGTTGTCCCATCCACCCCGGCCAACGTCCGCCTCTTTCGCAATGGAGCGGCTCTGCTGACTCATCCCGGCTGTGGCTGCATCGGTTCCTCTCCTCTACCAGGATCTGCTCCCCCCCAGCTCCCAAACCCCCTCTGTCAGCCCCAGGGATCCATTGGCTCCCGATGGAGCGAGGCCCAGAGGAGGCCATGGAGCTGCTGCGAGGGCTGGAGCTGCTCTGCCCTGGAGCCAGGCTGAGAGAGCTGGGCTGGGGCAGCCTGGGGGAGAGAAGGCTCCTGAAGGGGAGACCTCAGAGCAGCTCCAGTGCCTGAAGGGGCTGCAGGGAACCTGGAGAGGGGCTCTGGACATGGGATGGAGGGACAGCTCCCCAGCCACGCATCCATCCCAGCCCTGCAGAGCCTCCCCTCACATGCATCTGCCCTCAGCACCCTCAAACCCAGCCCAGCCTTGGGCATCCAGCACCAGTGGGCAGGAGCCCAGCCCTCGCCCCGCTCCAGCTGCTCCAACCCTGGCTGCTCCCAGACCCTGTTCCTCAGTTGGGAAGAGCAGGAGTGCTCCCTCCTCATCCTTCCTCCGCCTCACCATGGGCTTCACCACCGCTTCCTTAGCACACCAGAGTCCTCCTTCCACAGCCATTCCCTACCAAAGCTCTCCTGCATTTCCCATTGAGCAGCTTTTCCCTGTGTTGCATTCCTGGTGTTTCATTCCACTGCTGTCACACGCGGCTTTCGTCATGGAGAAGATGCTCTCCCATTATCCTGGACTTCCCGCTGCACCCTCCAAATCCATGCTGCCATGCTTGGATTCGGATTCTTCCAAGAGGAAAGCAGCTCTTCCCTTCCTGCTGCTCCCATTCCTTTCCCTTCCTAGGGATGCTCATCCCACCCCATGCCATTCCCAATGGCTGCATCTAGAGATGCTTCCTCCACCGCATCACCCTCAGCGCCAGCATCCCCTTCCCACCCAACACCCCTCGGCACGACTGGGAAGACACCAATCCCATGAGAATGGCTAAAGCACCTCCATGCCAATACCTGGTAGTAATAGTCATCCAGGTAGGGATCAGTGCTCTGCAGCTGCATCATCTGGATCTTGGAGACCCAATCCTTCTCCCGCTGCAGCATGAGGTTGGCGTAAGGATCCTTCCTCATCTGCTCCTGGTGGCTGCTCCGGTGCCCCCCTCGATCCCCCACGGAGCCGTTGAGGCTCCGGTGCTGGCTGCCGGGAGGCAAGAAGGGCACCCGTGAGCACACAGGAGCTACAGGAAGGGACAGAGAGCGGTGCAGAGGCTGCTCCCTGGCAGCAGGACCCCCCCACGGCAGAGGGGGGGCTGCAATCCCACCTTTCCCAACACCCCCCCCCCCCCCAATCCCAGCCCCACCGCTCACCTTCGGCTCTGCTGCTGCTGCTGGTGCAGGAGGCGGCGGTGCTGCGGGTGCAGATGGGTGGTGTCCGGGCGGAACATTTGGGCTTGAGGCCTGAGGAAGAGCGGGAAACGTCAGGAATGGCCATAGAGAACAGGGAAAAAGGTTGGGAAAGGGCCACGGAACCCACCTGAGGCTCTGGAGGTGGGGGCCTGGCGGGTGCTGGAGCTGCGAGGGAGGAGGAGCAGGGGGAGCCCCGAAGAAGGCACGAAACCCACTGGCTGGAGGCATCATCTGCCCGACCCTGCCCTGGAGCAGCTTGGGATTGACGGAGGGAATGGGGCTCCCCACCAGGCCCGAGACCCGGGCGAACTGGCTGGGGGACATCCGGCCCGCCTGGAACAGCAGGGAGAACACACGGAGTCATCCCATGGGACATCCGGGCTGGAAGGAGCGGGGCCAGGAAAGAGCCACCTCCTGCTGCCAAGCGGGATCCTGCTCCCGGAGAGGGACGGGGAAGTGTGGGAAGGGAAGGGAAGGAAAGGGCTTTACCTGGGCTCCTCCGAGCAGCTGAGCTCTCTGCAGGTGGGTGAGGACGGGAGAGACGCTGTGTGGGAATGGGTGGCCCAGGAGGGAGGAATTCTATGGGAAGAGAAAGGAATTCCAGTCACAATCACGGCACACGCACACAGGCAGGGAGCGGGTGACGGCACAAGGGGAAGCCCCGGAAGGAGATGGGGAGCCAGGGAAAGCTCCAGGAAGTGAGGATAAATGGTCAGGATGAGGCCAATGGGCCAAGATACGGAGCTAGAGACAAGTAGATGCCTCTCTGTGCATGACAGCACCGTATCCAGCACCATCAGGGCCCGGAATTGCAGGTGGAAGGAAGGGAATGGGGCGATGGGGGGCTCTGGAAGAGCTCCCCACCAGGAGGGGAGCGGAGGGGGCCGGGTACCGGTACATTGCAGAGCTGGTTGGGGGACATCCTCTCTCCATAGGGAGCGGGGTAGCGCTGCTGCAGGGCTGCTCGGATGTGGACAGGCTTCGGACACAGGATCTAGGGCAGGATGGAAGCAGGAGAATCAGCCCAGGAAGCAGCCTGAGCCCCCTGTGGTGGGGCAGGGCAATGGGGGGGGGACACAGTACCTGCTGGTTGAAGCTGGGCACAGCGGCCTGCTTTGGGGGGGTGCCGATGGGGACAGCATGGACAGGGGGGCTCCCGATGACGGGGGATGAGGAGCGCCGCGGCAGCGCCCGCTCCGATGGGTCCCGCTCATCATCGCGGGGCTGCGGAGGCCTCTGGGGCAGAGCATAGTCCAGCACGGACACCGAGGGCATCTCCTGCAGGGACAGATCCCAGCGGGATAACAGGAGCTGAGGGGGATGAGGAATGGCACCGGGGAGGCGACAATGAACCAGGGTGGGAATGAGCTTTAAGCTCATCCAATCCAAGCATCCCCCGGCACTGCCAAAGCCACCACTGAGCCACGGCACCAAGAGCCACATCCGTACCTGTCTTCTAAACACCCCCAGGGATGGTGGCTGCAGCGCTGCCCTGGGCAGTTCCAATGCTGAGCACCCTCTGGGGCAGGAATTGGTCCTCAGCTCCATCCCAACCTGCCCTGGTGCAGCTTGAGGCCGTTTCCTCTCATCCCATCCCTTGGTCCTTGGAGCAGAACCCAGCCCCCTCCTGGCTCCATCCTCCTCTCAGGCAGTTGTAGGCAGCGATCAGGTCCCCCCTGAGCCTTCTCTTCTCCATCTGAACCCCCCAGCTCCCTCAGCCCTTCCCCATCACACTGTGCTCCAGGCCCTGCACCCGCTCCATTGCCCTTCTCTGGCCCTGCTCCAGCCCCTCAATGTCTCTCTTGCAGTGAGGGGCCCAGAGCTGAGCACAGGATTCCAGGTGCGGCCTCCCCAGTGCCCAGCACAGGGGCACAATCCTGCCCTGGCCCTGCTGCTGCACTGGTGCTGGTGCAGGCCAGGATGCTGGGGGCTGCCTGGCTGCCTGGGCACAAGCTGCTCCTGCTCAGCTCCATCAGCTCCTTTTCCATGAGCAGCTTCCCAAGCCGGGAGCCCTCCATGGGGTTGCCATGTCCCAAGCGCAGGACCCGGCCCTGAGCCCTGCTGAAGCTCAGCCCATGGATGCAGCCTGGCCAGATCCCTCTGCAGAGCCTCCTATCCTTCAGGAAACACATCCTATAGCTCACCCCATGGTGGGGCTCCAGGGGACCCCCAATGCCCCCATCACCATGAGCTGCTCAGCCCCAGCCCATCAGCTCTGCAGAGCAGGATAGGGCCACACATCACCCTCTGCTCACACTTGAAACCTGACTCTTCATTAAACCCCAACCAAACCCAAGACCAAACCCTCTGCCTTGAGGCACCGACATTCCCAAATCCTAATGGGAGCGCTGACATCCCTCAGACACCGTGGATCAGCGATAACCCCCAACACAGAGCTCCAGCATCCAAGGGGGGACACCAGTGTCTAAGAGGAGCCGAACTGCATCCACCCAGAACATTCCCTATCCCAGGCTGATCCAGAGATGCTCCCAAACAGCACAGACCTCACCCCTCAGCACCCATCCTGCTGCCACAAGGCTTTAAAGGGGTGTTAACAACAGGAACCAACCGCACCCCACCACCATACCTGAGTGAGCAGCGGGCCCCGCATGCGCCGCAGCACGGCCGAGCTGTCCCAAATGCTGGAATTGAGCCCTCCAGGCTGCTGGAAAACACACAGGGAGTCAACAGGGCACCGTTGGGATGCACCCCCCCAAGCCCTGACCCCCCCTTGAAGCCAAACCCGACCTGCGCAGGGCCGCGGGTCTGCACTGCCTGCATGATGGCAGGGTCCTCCAGCTCGCTGTCGATGACCAGCCGCGTCAGCCGCTCGGCCAGGGTGGCCTCAGGGTCCCCCAGCAGGTCCAGGTCCTCAGTGCTGGGCCCATCCTGCTCCCTGCTGGCCACGGGCTTGTCCTCCAGCTCCGCCAGGCGCTCGTGGGCCTCCTGCCAGTCGTCATCTGCAGGGGGGAGAAGGGGGTCCGGTGCTTGGGGGATGCGGCTCTCAGTGCAAAGGGGTTGGGACGGGAGGAGCTTGAAGGTCCTTTCCCAACCCATGCCATGGTGGAGCCACACTCCGGGGGCTATAGGAATGAACAGGAGGTTGACAGCAACGTGGACCCCCCCCATACTCACCAACAGCCCCAGCTCCAAACGTATCATCATTAAACTGGTCGATATCTTCATCCTCCTCCCCCAGGCCTTGGAAAGCATCTTCATCCTCATCCAGCGGGCAGTCCTCTAAGGACTACAGGGGGAAAGGGAATCACAACCGACCCCTGACCTGCTCACACCTGCTTCTGCCTCAGAACTGAGCCTATGGGGGGGTCCGAGGGATGGGGTGGGGTGGTCCAAGGCCCAGCGCACCCCATCCTTCGGCCCCCCCCATTAACCCCTATACACATCCCCCACATTAACCCCTATGGATGCCCCCCGTTAACCTCTATAAACATCCCCCCCATTAATTCCTATACACATCTCCCACATTAACCCCTATAGACATCCTGCCCATTAATCCCTACGGATGCCCCCAATTAACCCCTACAGACATCCCCCCCATTAATCCCTATAGACATCTCCCACATTAACCCCCATAGACACCCCCCCCCATTAATCGCTATAGACATCCCCCACATTAACCACTATGGATGCCCCACATTAAGCCCTATAGACATCTCCCCCATTAATCCCTATAGACATCCCCTACATTAATCCCTACAGATGCCCTCTATTAACCCCTATAGACATCCCCCATATTAACCTCTATGGATGCCCCACATTAACCCCTATAGACATCTCCCCCATTAGTCCCTATAGACATCCCCTACATTAACTCCTATGGATGCCCCCCATTTACCCCTATAGGCTCCCCTACAGATTCCCCCTTTAACCCTTATGGACCCCCCCATTACCCCCTATAGACCTCTATGGACCTCCCCCCCACTGACCCCTATAGACATGCCCCTCTTTAACCCCTCTGAACTCCCCCCCTTAACCCCTATAGACCCCCCTGTTAACTCAGGAACCCCCTGTCCTTAGATTTAACCCTATGGACCCCCTGTAAACCCCTATAGGTTCCCTCCATAAACCCCTATGGACCCCCCCCATTAAATCCTATAGATTCCCTCTATAACCCACCCCACTAACCCCTATAGGCCCCCCCATAAACCCCTATGGACCTCATCCACTAACCCCTATAGACCCCCCCATTAACTCCTATAGATCCCCCTACAGACCCCTATGGACCTCATCCACTACCCCTACAGACCCCCCCCCATTAACCCCTATAGATCCCCCTCATTAACCCCTATGGACCCCCCTGCAGACCCCTATGGACAGGCCCCATTAACCCCTATAGACCCCTATAGACCCCCCCCATTAACCCCTATGAACTCCCCCTACAGACCCCTATGGACGGCCCCATTAACCCCTATAGATCCCCCTCATTAACCCCTATGGACCCCCCTACAGACCCCTATGGACCGGCCCCATTAACCCCTATAGACCCCTATGGATCCCCCCTCATTAACCTCTATGGAAGCCCTCATTTACCCCTATAGACTCCTATGGACCCCCATGGCCCCCCCCGCTCACCTGATACCGGAACATGGCGCCGGCGGCGGCGCCCACCGCCCGCTCCGGCCCTCGGGCCCCCGCCGCGCAGGCGCGGGCGCAGGCGCATGACGTCACCCGCGGCACCCAGGGCGGGGTAGGGGAGGGGTGGGTGGTGCGCATGCGCAGAGGCTGGGCCCTGGGAATGGAGGCGTGACTTGGGGAGGTCACGCCCACTTATAGGGCTTAAAGGCGCCGCTGGTCTTAAAGAGCCCGCGCACCCCGGGAGGGGTCGGTCCCCGGCGCCGATCCCGGGTGCGTTCCCTGCATGCGGGTGAGTCCCCGCCGGTCCACAGCTGTGTCAGCCCCAGGCGTGGTCTTCAGCCCCAGATGTGCCCCATGGCCGAGTCCCCGCCAGCTGGGACCCAGATGTGCCCCCCGATGTGATCCTTGTGCCCCCAGATGTGATCCTTGTTTCCAGATGTGACGCCTGTCCCCAGATGTGTCCACCCATAGTGACACATAGCCATGACTCCCCCAGATGTGACCTCTTGTCTCCAGATGTGTCCACTCATAGTGATTCATAGTCATGACTCCCCCAGATGTGACCTCTTGTCTCCAGATGTGTCCACCCATAGTGACACATAGCCATGACTCCCCCAGATGTGACCTCTTGTCTCCAGATGTGTCCACTCATAGTGACTCATAGCCATGACTCCCCCAGATGTGATCCTTGTCTCCAGATGTGTCCACCCATAGCGACGCATAGCCATGACTCCCCCAGATGTGACACCTTGTCTCCAGATGTGGCCCCTTGTCTCCAGATGTGACCCCTTGTCTCCAGATGTGTCCACTCATAGTGACACATAGCCTTGACTCCCCCAGATGTTCCCCCAGTTGTGACCTGTATCCATAGCTGCATCCCCAGCCATATCCCCGGTCCCCAGATGTGTCTCCAGATGTGTCCCCTATCCCACTCCATGTTCCCCCAGCTGTGACCCCCATCCATAACCATGTCACCAGCTGTGTCCCCTGCTCCCAACTGTGTCCCTTACACCAAGCCATGTCAGCTATTCCCAGCCATGCCACTGTCCCCTATCCATAGCCACGTCCCCATCCATGTCCCCTGTCCCCAGATGTGTCTCCAGATGTGCCCCTATACCCAGCCACATCCCATTCTCTATCCATAACCATGTCCCCAGCCATGTCCCCTATCCCTATCCGTGTCCCTGTTCCCGTCTATGTCCCCTATCCCTATCCATAACCATGTCCCCTGTCCCCAGATGTGTCTCCAGATGTGTCCCTATACCCAGCCACATCCCATTCTCTATCCATAACCATGTCCCCAGCCATGTCCCCTATCCCTATCCGTGTCCCTGTTCCCGTCTATGTCCCCTATCCCTATCCATAACCATATCCCTTATCCCTATCCTTGTCTCTCTTCCCATCCATGTCTCCTATCCCTATCCATAACCATGTCCACATCCATGTCTCTTATCCCTATCCATATCCCTGTCCCCAGCCATGTCCCCCATCCCTATGCGTGTCCCTGTCCCCATCCATGCCCCCTATCCCTATCCATGTCCCTGTCCCCATCCATGCCCCCTATCCCTATCCATAACCATATCCTCATCCATGTCCCCTATCCCTATCCACAACCATGTCCCCTATTCCCTACCCACTGCCATGTCCCCTCTCCTCTGCTCCCCCCTTCAGCCATCCCCATCAGTGCCCACCACATCCTCACCCCATGGGTACCAACATCCCCCCCCCCACGGTCCCCGTTGCCGTGCCCGGGGGTGCCCGGGGGTACCGCGGGTGTCAGCGCCTCCTCCTCGTCCCTCCCCTCGGCTCCCCCCCCTCCCCGTGCCCGTCAGCGGGGATTAACGCAGGGACGGCCCCGGGCTCGGGGCTGCCGAGGGGGGGGCACCGCCATCCCTGCGGGACACGGGGGGACCCCCCCGCCCCGCGCCGGCCCCGCGGGCACCATGAAGGACCGATTGGAGCAGCTCAAGGCGGTGAGAGCCCCGTTGGGGAGCGGGACGGGGCCGGGAGGGGGGGGGGGGACGGAGCCCCCATCCCGTTGGGTGCTATGGGGATGGGGGCACCCTGAGCCCCACGGACATGGGGATGGGGGCATCGTAGGGATGGAGGTCACCAGGACCCCATCCCACGGTGTGTTGGGATAGGGGGGTCCTGGGACCCCCTCCAGGCTGCATGGGGGCACCACGGGGATAGGGGGATGCTGAGACCCTCATTAATGGTGGATGGGGGCACCATGGGCATGGAGGTCACCAAGACCCCATCCCATGGTGTTTGAGGGAGAGGGGACCCTGGTACCCCCCCGGGATGGATGGGGGCACCATGGGGATGGGGGGATGCTGAGCCCCACGGCCATGGGGATGGGGGCATCGTAGGGATGGAGGTCACCAGGACCCCATCCCATGGTGTGTTGGGGTGTTATGGGGATAGGGGGGTCCTGGGACCCCCTCCAGGCTGGATGGCGGCACCATGGGGATGGGGGCATCCTGAGACCCCCCCCCCCATGCTCGATGGGGACACTATGGGGATGGGGGGGACATGAGATCCAGCCCCACATCAATGGGGCTGTTGGGTGGAAGGGACTTCAGGGTTACCCCTCTGTGACACCCTATAGGGTTGAAGAGGGTGCAGTGGGGGGGCCACCAAGCCCCCATATAAACACTGCTCCCCCCATGCTATGGGGTGCAATGGGGACCCCCCCACCCCATTGTGTGGGGCTGGAGCAGGGGGGATCCATCCTATGGGATGGCAGGGAATGGATATGGGGGACCCAGCACCCCATCCTGCACCCCACACCTCACCCTTCTCTTGCCACCACCACCACTTCCTCTTCCCATCGCCTGCCCTATTGCGGGGCCCCTTTCACCCCATATGAAGCCTCCCCCCCTATGTATGGGGGTCCCCGCAGCCCCCCAAGCTGCCCCCCAGGCCGCGCTGTGGGGCAGCAGCCGGGGCAGGGAGGCTTGGCAGGGATTTAGCCGGGATTATGGAGCCAGCGGATAAAGCCTTGGGAAGGGAGGCAGGGATTAGGGTTATTTTTACTCCATTGGGAGCAGGGGGGGGGGCTTGGGGGTCCCCACATGGGGCTCCACAGGGATGGGCACCCAAAGGTGCTGGGGGGCAGAGGGGATGGGGAAGGGTTGGGGTTGGTACCCTAAGACGTGGCAGATACAGGAGTGCATGGGGGGGGTCCAGGCGCGACACCAGGGTGATGGGTGGCAGCGCCTTTGGGTCCCCATTGAGCCCCAGCATTGCGGGGTGAGGTCAGGGGTGGAGAGCCCTGCCCCGTGTTCCCATCCCATCCCCATCCCATCTCCATCCCCATCCCTGTCCCCATCCTCCATCCCAGCCCACCAATCCCTTAATTCCCAGCTGCGCACAGCCAGATGTGACAGGAGCGCAATGTCCCCCCCTTATGTAGATGTCCCCCACCTTGGGTCACCATGCGCCTATGGGGTGGCTGTCACCCTGTCCCTATGGGGTGGTTGTCACCATGCGCCTATGGGGTGGCTGTCACTGTGTCCCTATGGGGTGGTTGTCACCATGCGCCTATGGGGTGGCTGTCACTGTGTCCCTATGGGGTGGCTGTCACCGTGTCCCTATAGGGTGATTGTCACCATGCGCCTATGGGGTGGTTGTCACCGTGTCCTTATGGGGTGACTGTCACCATGTCCCTATGGGATGACTGTCACCATGCACCTATGGGGTGGTTGTCACCATGTGCCTATGAAGTGACTGTCACCATGTGCCTATGGGATGACTGTCACCCTGTCCCTATGGGGTGACTGTCACCGTGTCCCTATGGGGTGACTGTCACCCTGTCCCATTGGGGTGGTTGTCACCGTGTGCCTATGGGGTGGCTATCACCATGACCCTATGGGGTGGTTGTCACCATGTCCCTATGGGGTGACTGTCACCATGTGCCTATGGGGTGGTTGTCACCATGTCCCTATGTGGTGACTGTCACCATGACCCTATGGGGTGACTGTCACCATAACCCTATGGGATGACTGTCACCATGTCCCTATGGGGTGACTGTCACCGTGTCCCTATGGGGTGGTTGCCACCCTCTGGGCTCTCCCCATTGCACCCCATAGAAGCAGGATGCGGACGATGACACGGAGGAGCTGGAGATTGCTGTGGACAACACAGCGTTCATGGACGAGTTCTTCTCGGAGGTGAGCGGGATGCATGGACACAGGGATGGGGACGAGGACACGGCGCGGTCCCCTCAGCCCCTGCTCACCCCTTGGCTTCAGATCGAGGAGACGCGGCAGAACATCGACAGGATCTCGGAGAACGTGGAGGAGGCCAAGAAGCTCTACAGCATCATCCTGTCAGCACCCATCCCCGAGCAGAGTCAGTGCGGCGCCCATGGGTGTCCTACATCCCTATTCCATGTGGTACCCGTGGGTGTCCTACATCCCCATCCCATGTGGTACCCGTGGGTGTTCTACATCCCCATCCCATGTGGTACCCATGGGTGTCCTACGTCCCCATCCCACGTGGTACCCGTGGGTGTTCTACATCCCTATCCCATGTGGTACCCGTGGGTGTCCTACATCCCTATCCCACGTGGTACCCGTGGGTGTCCTACATCCCCATCCCATGTGGTACCCGTGGGTGTCCTACATCCCTATCCCATGTGGTACCCATGGGTATCCTACATCCCTATCCCATGTGGTACCCGTGGGTGTCCTACATCCCTATCCCACGTGGTACCCGTGGGTGTCCTACATCCCCATCCCATGTGGTACCCGTGGGTGTCCTACATCCCTATCCCATGTGGTACCCATGGGTGTCCTACATCCCTATTCCATGTGGGACCCATGGGTGTCCTACATCCCTATCCCATGTGGTACCCATGGGTGTCCTACATCCCTATCCCACGTGGTACCCGTGGGTGTCCTACATCCCTATCCCATGTGGTACCCGTGGGTGTCCTACATCCCTATCCCACGTGGTACCCGTGGGTGTCCTACATCCCCATCCCATGTGGTACCCGTGGGTGTCCTACATCCCTATCCCATGTGGTACCCATGGGTGTCCTACATCCCTATTCCACGTGGGACCCATGGGTGTCCTACATCCCTATCCCATGTGGTACCCATGGGTGTCCTACATCCCCATCCCATGTGGTACCCATGGGTGTCCTACATCCCTATCCCATGTGGTACCCATGGGTGTCCTACATCCCTATCCCATGTGGTACCCATGGGTGTCCTACATCCCTATCCCATGTGGTACCCGTGGGTGTTCTACATCCCTATTCCATGTGGGACCCGTGGGTGTCCTACGTCCCCATCCCATGTGGTACCCATGGGTGTCCTACATCCCCATCCCATGTGGTACCCATGGGTGTCCTACATCCCTATTCCATGTGGTACCCATGGGTGTCCTACATCCCCATCCCATGTGGTACCCATGGGTATCCTACATCCCTATCCCATGTGGTACCCATGGGTGTCCTACATCCCCATCCCATGTGGTACCCATGGGTGTCCTACATCCCTATCCCATGTGGTACCCATGGGTGTCCTACATCCCTATCCCATGTGGTACCCATGGGTGTCCTACATCCCCATCCCATGTGGTACCCATGGGTGTTCTACATCCCTATCCCATGCGGTACCCATGGGTGTCTTACATCCCTATCCCATGTGGTACCCGGATGTCCTACATCCCTATCCCATGTGGTACCCGTGGGTGTCCAGCATCCCCATCCCATGTGGTACCCGTGGGTGTCCTACATCCCCATCCCATGTGGTACCCATGGGTGTCCTACATCCCTATCCCATGTGGTACCCGTGGGTGTCCTACATCCCTATCCCATGTGGTACCCATGGGTGTCCTACATCCCTATCCCATGTGGTACCCATGAGTGTCCTCACATCCCTATCCCATGTGGTACCTATGGGTGTCCTACATCCCTACCCCATGTGGTACCCATGGGTGTCTTCACATCCCCATCCCATGCTGTGGCTCTGCGTGTTCCCAACAGTACCACACATCCCTATCCCATTCCCATTCCCATTCCCACTGTGGTTCCCTCTACAGAGACCAAAGATGACCTGGAGCAATTGACAGCAGAGATCAAGAAAATGGCCAACAGCGTCCGCAACAAACTGAAGAGTGAGCGACCGCGTCCCCATGTCCCCATCGCTGTCCCCATGTCCCCATCGCTGTCCCCATCACTGTCCCCATGTCCCCATCGCTGTCCCCATCACTGTCCCTATCGCTGTCCCCATGTCCCCATCACTGTCCCCATCACTGTCCCCATGTCCCCATCGCTGTCCCCATGTCCCCATCGCTGTCCCTATCACTTTCCCCATGTCCCCATCACTGTCCCCATGTCCCCATCACTGTCCCCATGTCCCCATCGCTGTCCCCATTGCTGTCCCCATGCCCCTATGGGGAGGTGGGGATACCCCACAGCCGTGGGGCAGGTCCCTGAGGGCTGGGTCCTGCCCCCCCAGGTATGGAGCGGAGCATCGAGCAGGATGAGGTGCGTTCCTCCGCTGACCTCCGGATACGGAAGTCCCAGGTGAGCTCCGGTCCCCATCCGGCACCACGGGTCCTGCTCCCGATGGGATGGGGATGTGGCACCTCCCGGCGTCCTCAGGGCTCCCGTCCCTGTCCTCTATCCCACACACACCACGGGTGGGTGCTCCCAAGCTTCCTGCCCCTCCTGCCCTGGGGCAGGGACCTGCCATGACCGGGGTGTCCCAGCCCCATGCCCCTGCCCTTGTCCCTGTCCCCAGGGAACGCAGCCCATGGATGCGCCATGCCCAGGCTGTCCGTATCCCTGTTCCCGTCACTGGGCTCCTGTCCCCTAAGGACCAGGGAGGTGCCATGCCCGGGATGTCCCCATCCCCATCCCCATGTCCCCATCCCCAGTGCTCGGTGCTGTCCCCCATGGACACACCATGTCCCCATGTCCCTGTCCCCATCCGCAGCACTCGGTGCTGTCCCCCATGGACACACCATGTCCCCATGTCCCTGTCCCCCATGGACACACCATGTCCCCATCCCCATCCCCATGTCCCTGTCCCCCATGGACACACCATGTCCCCATCCCCATCCCCATGTCCCCATCCCCAGTGCTTGGTGCTGTCCCCCATGGCCACACCATGTCCCCATCCCCATCCCCATGTCCCTGTCCCCCATGGCCACACCATGTCCCCATGTCCCCATCCCCATGTCCCTGTCCCCCATGGCCACACCATGTCCCGATGTCCCTGTCCCCATCCGCAGCACTCGGTGCTGTCCCGGAAGTTCGTGGATGTGATGACCAAGTACAATGAGGCGCAGGTGGATTTCCGGGAGCGCAGCAAGGGCCGGATCCAGCGGCAGCTCGAGATCAGTGCGTGCCCCCCCATAGACTCCCATAGACCCTATAGACCTGAAAGACCCTGTAGATCCCATAGATCCTATAGACCCCATAGACCCCACAGACCCTATAGATCCCATAAGCTCCATAGACCCTACAGATCCCATAGACCCTATAGATCACAGAGATCCCATAGACCCCATAGATCTCATAGACACTATAGATCCCATAGACCCTATAGATCACAGAGATCCCATAGACCCCATAGATCTCATAGACCCTATAGATCCCATAGGCCCTACAGATCCCATAGACCCCACAGACCCCAGGACAGAGGGGAGAAACTAAACGCCCACAGACCCCGCCCCTTTTGGTCAATGGGTGGAGCCAGCGCATTAAGACCCCGCCCCTTTTGCAAAGTGGGCGTGACCACCCCCCCGACGTTGCTGTGAGGCGGAGCTAGCCACTCAGGCCACGCCCCCTTCGCGAAGTGGGCGGAGCCAACCCAACCCAATGCCGAAGTAGGCGGAGCTTGTCCTGCTTCCCATTCATAAAGTGGGCGGAGCCAACACATCCCAACGTCAGAGTGGGCGGAGTTTGTACATTCCATCCATTCATAAAGTGGGAGGGGCAACCCCAAGACTCCGCCCCCTTTCTCACGGTGGGCGGGGCTTAACACACACAACCCGCCCCCCCCCGGTGCCGCAGCCGGTAAGAACACGACGGACGAGGAGCTGGAGGAGATGCTGGAGAGCGGGAACCCGTCCATCTTCACCGCGGGGGTGAGCCCCGGACCGGGGGGGGGGGTGTCCCGGGGGGTGCCCCCATCACTGACCCCCCCCCGTACCCCCAGATCATGGACTCGCAGATGTCGAAGCAGGCGCTGAGCGAGATCGAGGGGCGGCACAAGGACATCGTGCGCCTGGAGAGCAGCATCAAGGAGCTGCACGACATGTTCGTGGACATCGCCATGCTGGTGGAGAACCAGGTGCGGGAATGCCGGGAATGCCGTATCCCAGCGGGATGGGCAGGGAGCTGTGCGTGGGGATGGACGGGATCAACAGGGAGCTGTGCACGGGGATGAGCGGAACCTGGGCGTGGATCGGTGCCCAGGGATGGATGGGATCAACAGGGAGCTGTGCCCAGGGATGGATGGGATCAACAGGGAGCTGTGCCCAGGGATGGATGGGATCAACAGGGAGCTGTGCATGGGGATGAGCAGAACCTGGGCGTGGATCGGTGCGCAGGGATGCGTGGGATCAACAGGGAGCTGTGCATGGATTGCATGGGATAATCAGGGATCTGAGCACAGGGCCAAGCAGGAAACTGTGCATGGGATGAGCAGGGACCGGTCCATGGGATGAGCAGGGATTGGCCCATGGGATGAGCAGGGATGTGTCCATGGGATTGGCAGGGATCGGTCCATGGGATGAGCAGGGATCAGTCCATGGGATGGGCAGGGATGGGTCCACAGGATGAGCAGGGATCCATGCATGGGATTGGCAGGGATCAGTCCATGGGATGACCAGGGATGCGTCCATGGGACGAGCGGGAACTGGTCCATGGGATGAGCAGGGATCCATGCATGGAATGAGCAGGGATGGGTCCATGGGATGAGCAGGAATGGGTCTATGGGATTGGCAGGGATCGGTCCATGGGATGAGCAGCGATCGGTCCATGGGATGAGCAGCGATCAGTCCATGGGATGGGCAGGGATGGGTCTATGGGATGGGCAGGGATGGGTCCATGGGACGAGCAGGGATGGGTCCATGGGATGAGCAGGGATGTGTCCATGGGATGAGCAGGGATGGGTCTATGGGATGAGCAGGGATGGGTCCATGGGATGAGCAGGGATGGGTCCATGGGATAAGCAGGGATGGGTCTATGGGATGAGCAGGGATGGGGCCATGGGATTGGCAGGGATTGGTCCATGGGATGAGCAGGGATGGGTCCATGGGATGGGCAGGGATGGGTCCATGGGATGAGCAGGGATGGTCCATGGGATGAGCAGGGATGGGTGCATGGGATGAGCAGGGATGGGTCCATGGGATGAGCAGGGATGGGTCTATGGGATGAGCAGGGATGGGTCCATGGGATGAGCAGGGATGGGTCCATGGGATAAGCAGGGATGGGTCTATGGGATGAGCAGGGATGGGGCCATGGGATTGGCAGGGATTGGTCCATGGGATGAGCAGGGATGGGTCCATGGGATGGGCAGGGATGGGTCCATGGGATGGGCAGGGATGGGTCCATGGGATGAGCAGGGATGGGTGCATGGGATGAGCAGGGATGGGTGCATGGGATGAGCAGGGATGGGGCCATGGGATGAGCAGGGATGGATCTATGGGATGAGCAGGGATGGGTGCATGGGATGAGCAGGGATGGGTCTATGGGATGAGCAGGGATGGGTCCGTGGGATGAGCAGGGATGGGTCCGTGGGATGAGCAGGGATGGGTCCGTGGGATGAGCAGGGATGGGTCCGTGGGATGAGCAGGGATGGGTGCATGGGATGAGCAGGGATGGGTCCATGGGATGAGCAGGGATGGGTGCACGGGATGAGCAGAGATGGGTGCATGGGATGAGCAGGGATGGGTGCATGGGATGAGCAGGGATGGTCCATGGGATGAACAGGGACGGGTCCATGGGATGAGCAGGGATGGATCTATGGGATGAGCAGGGATGGGTGCATGGGATGAGCAGGGATGGGTCCATGGGATGAGCAGGGATGGGTCCGTGGGATGAGCAGGGATGGATCTATGGGATGAGCAGGGATGGGTGCATGGGATGAGCAGGGATGGGTCCATGGGATGAGCAGGGATGGGTCCATGGGATGAGCAGGGATGGGTCCATGGGATGAGCAGGGATGGATCTATGGGATGAGCAGGTATGGTCCATGGGATGAGCAGGGATGGATCTATGGGATGAGCAGGGATGGTCCATGGGATGAGCAGGGATGGATCTATGGGATGAGCAGGGATGGTCCATGGCTCCACACTGTGGCTGTCACATGGGCGCCCCCAGGAGCTTGTGCTGTGCCCCCGCTGCCCACAGGGGGCCACCATCACCATGGCAACCGGGGGGTGACCTCTGCAGGCCCCCCCCATGCCCTGCAATGGATGCGCCCAGGGCTCCGCACTGCCCCCAGGCGGGTTCCATTGCCGGGGCCCGGCGGGGGGGGGGCGCTGCCGGTGCCGACCCCGTGCCTCTGCCCCCCCCAGGGGTCCATGATCGACCGCATCGAGAGCAACATGGACCAGTCCGTGGGCTTCGTGGAGCGCGCTGTGGCCGACACCAAGAAGGCAGTGAAGTACCAGAGCGAGGCCAGGAGGGTGAGCACGGGCCGGGGCGCCCCAGAGAGCGGCCATCACCCCATAGCAAACATCGCCCCATAGAGCATCCATCACCCCATAGAGCATCCATCACCCCATAGCAACCATCACCCCATAGCATCCATCACCCCATAGCATCCATCACCCCATAGCAAACATCGCCACATAGAGCATCCATCACCCCATAGCAACCATCACCCCATAGCATCCATCACCCCATAGCATCCATCACCCCATAGCAAACATCGTCACATAGCATCCATCACCCCATAGCATCCATCACCCCATAGCATCCATCACCCCATAGCATCCATCACCCCATAGCAAACATCGCCACATAGAGCATCCATCACCCCATAGCAACCATCACCCCATAGCATCCATCACCCCATAGCATCCATCACCCCATAGCAAACATCGCCACATAGCATCCATCACCCCATAGCAACCATCACCCCATAGCAACCATCACCCCATAGCATCCATCACCCCATAGCAACCATCACCCCATAGCATCCATCACCCCATAGCATCCATCACCCCATAGCAACCATCACCCCATAGAGCATCCATCACCCCATAGCATCCATCACCCCATAGCATCCATCATCCCATAGAGCATCCATCACCACACAGAGCATCGATCGCCCCATAGAGCATCCATCACCCCATATCAACCATCATCCCATAGAGCATCCATCACCCCATAGCAACCATCATCCCACAGAGCATCCATCACCCCATAGCAACCATCATCCCACAGAGCATCCATCACCCATAGCATCCATCACCCATAGCAACCATCATCCCATAGAGCAACCATCATCCCATAGAGCATCCATCACCCCATAGCAACCATCACCCCATAGAGCATCCATCACCCCATAGCATCCACCACCCCATAGCAACCATCACCCCATAGAGCATCCATCACCCCATAGCAACCATCATAAAGCTGATTCCTGCTCCTCTCCATGCCCAACGCGATCCCAGGGGGGACACCACCGGGATGGCAGCCCTGGATGAGGGTTTGGGACCGGATGCAACCCCCCAACCCCTGCCAGAGCAGAGCCCCTCCTGGATTTGGTGGCACATTCCCCATCCCGGGCAATGCCCAAGGCCAGGTTGGACCCAGGGCTTGGAGCAAGCTCCTCTAGAGGAAGGCGTTGGGGTCGGAGCTTTGAGCTCCCTTCATCCCAGCCCATTCCATGCTGGATGGGGATAGGTCCCGGGCATCACCGGCGCCCCCCGGTCCCCTTCTCCTCCTGCAGAAGAAGATCCTGATCATGCTCTGCTGCATCATCCTCGCCATTATCCTGGCCGCCAGCATCGGGAGCATCTTCGCCTGAGCCCATCCCGCTGCCCTCAGGTGATGGAGCGGGATAATGGGGGTCCCTGTGGCCAGCGAAGGGGGTTGGAGCTCCTGGGGGTGATCCGGGTGGGATCGGGCCTCGGGGGGGGTGATCCTATGGGATTCACCATAAAGCACCAGCATAGAGTGGCTGAGCCCCGGGACTCACATTAAGGAGGGATGGGGCAGAGCTCCGATGTTCCTCCTCTTCCTCCCCATTCCAGGTGGCCTTTCCCGCTCCTGGATGATCCCACCTGTGGCTCCAGCCATTGGAGCGCGCCGGGACCTGCCAAGCCCTTGTCCCCAGCGCCACGAGGACATCCCTGTGCTGCCGCCCGTGCATCCCGGAGGAACGGAGACCCCGCATCCCGGCTCCCTCCCATCCCTAAGGGAAGGCTCCGAGGGCCCCCTTTTGCTCTCCATCCCATCCGGCCCTGCTCAGCGGTGGCACTGAGGAGCCCTGGGGTGGCCTCCAGGCTCCTGCCTTGCCCAGAGCAGGAGGAGCAGCCCCCCCCCTTCGCCTGCAGCCGTATCCGGGCGGATTCTCCATCCCGGAGGCTCCTGGGATGTGCGCCTGGAGCCTGCTCCTGAATAAAGCCATCACCCGCGCTCTGCCCTGGGGGCTCTGTTGGGAGCAACCCCCCCACCAGCCTGGGGAGGAGACGGCTCCTTATGGAGCCTAAAGAGGCTCCAGGAAACCTGGAGAGGGGCTTTGGGATGGAGGGATGGGCGCGGAAGGAATGGATTCCGATTGGAGACACAAGGAATTCCGCCCCATCCCCGGCAGCATCCAAGGCGCTTGGAGCATCCTCAAGCGGAAGGCGCTGGGCACGGCCCTGGATGAGCTTGAAGCCCCCTTCCCTCCCAACCCCCGCCACGACGGGAGCGCAGCATCCCTTGGGAAGCTTTAATGCCCTCCTCACACCCGGTGCTTGAGGAAGAACTTGCCCCAGTAGCGGCCGTGCAGGCGCAGGTCGTAGGGGCTCAGGTACCTCCTCATGCCCATCATGTTGGCGCTCACCACGCGCTCGAAGCTCCACGGGTTCTGGTTCTGGAGCTTCCTCTCCTCCTCTTCCCGCCGCATCCGCTCCAGGCTGGCTCTGCTGACGGGCACGGCCGGGAACGGCAGCTTCCGGGCTGCCTGCAGCAGGAACGGCTCCACCTCTTGGAACTGGCAGCGCCCGCCCAGCTCCAGCAGCAGGCGCCCGCTCTTCACCGCCGTCACGTAGCGGTCAATGGGGCCTTTGCCCCCCCCCATGCGGTGTCCCAGGCTCTTCCTGGTCACCGGTTTGGAGGGAGCGGGCAGGCGCCAGATGGCGAACATGGATTTGGGATCCATGGCGCGGCCGATGGTCAAGCGCAGCATCTCCAGGTGGCCCCAGTGCAGGTACCCCCCGCCCAGCGCCTGCGGGGACAGCGCCGGGTGATGGGGACCCCAGTGGGGCGTCCCCTCCATGCGGAGCCTTGCAGCAAGGCCAGGAGGATGCTCGGGAGCAGCTCCCATAGGAGCCAGGTTGGGAATATGGGGTGGAGAGCTCAGAGCCTCTCCCAAGGGCGGTGGAGAGGGACATTGGGAATGCAGTGACCATGGGATGGGTTCCCATTGGGATCATGGGGTGATGGGGGGGGGGGGTCCATCCCGCTCACCAGGATCCCGTACTGCCCCTGGGTGAAGTCAGTGGCCACCTGGGATGGGCCACGGATGTCCCGGAGCCGCCGCGGCTCCCGGCGGACCTTGGGCACCGCCGGCGCCTTCTCCATGAACTTCAGCTTCGGCTTCTCCGGGATCACGATACCTGGGGGGGGGCAGGAATGCGAGGGCAACAGCGCCACATAGACCCCCATTAGATACCCATGGCTCCATAGACCCCCATTAGATCCCCATATGGGGGTGCTCCCTCCATAAACCCCCACTAGATCCCCATGGAGGAGTTCTCCCTCCATAGACCCCCATTAGATCCCCGGGGGGGGGGGGTTCTCCCTCCATAGACTCCCATTATACCCCCATGGGGGGGTTCTCCCTCCATAGACTCCCATTATATCCCCATGGGGGGGTTCTCCCTCCATAGACTCCCATTATGTCCCCATGGGGGGGTTCTCCCTCCATAGACCCCCATTATATCCCCATGGGGGGGTTCTCCCTCCATAGACTCCCATTATGTCCCCATGGGGGGGTTCTCCCTCCATAGACCCCCATTATATCCCCATGACGGGGGTTCTCTCCCACTGACCCCCATTATATCCCCATGGGGGGGGTTCTCCCTCCATAGACCACCTTTATACCCCCATATGGGGGTTCTCTCCCATAGACCCCCATTATATCCCCATGGGGGGGTTCTTCCCCCGCAGATCCCCATTATATCCCCATGGCAGGGTTCTATCCCCATAGACCCCCATTATATCCCCATGGGGGGGAGTTCCCTCCATAGACCCCCATTATACCCCCATGGCAGGGTTCTATCCCCATAGACCCCCATTATACCCCCATAGGGGGCTGTTCTCCCCCTACAGACCCCCATTATACCCCATGGGGCTGTCTTCCCCCTATAGACCGCCATTATACCGCCATAGGGGCTGTTCTCCCCCTATAGACTCCCACTATACCCCCATGCGGCTGTTCTCCCCCCATAGACCCCCATTATACCCCACAGACCCCCATTACCCCCCTTTACCGCTGTAGTCTGGGGGCATCACCAACTTCTTGATGCCCGCCCGGGGCTCGGTGACACCGGCGGGACCTGGGGAGGACAGAGCAGAGCTGAGGCACCGGGAACGGGGATCCCAGCACCCCCCCGGGCACACGGGGCCCTATTGTGCCCTATTGTGCCCCATAGAGCCCCATTGTGCCCCCCAGCGCTGCCCGGACCCCCCCGGACCCCCCCCTCGGACCTGCCCGGGTCAGGAGCGGCGCCCGCAGCCGCCATCGCAACATGGCAGCCACCACTCAAGTGCCCGCAGGGCGCCGCCATGTTGTACGTCTCTAAAAGCAGCACTTCCGGTTGCCGGTCCCTTCCACTCCCGGAAACACGGAGCGGAACTTTAGTTCCGGGCGGAATTCCCGCTCCCTGCGGCATTCCGTGAGGTCGCTCCCGGTGCCACGACGCGTTCCACCCCCCCCCCCCCATGGCCTCGGTGTCCGGTTGAGGCCCCAGTGTCCCTCCGCATGGTGTCACACACACACAAACACGCATAGGGCTGTGCTGCAAATGGTGCTTTATTGCCCTGCGCTGGGTCCATCCGTGGGCTCAGTAGGTGCTGAACACAGCCTGGATGTGCTCCCCGTCCCGCGGCTTGTAGAGACCGACCCCTGCGGTGCAGTGATGGGTGAGCTGTGGGGCACGGCCCCCATCCTGCATCCCCGCCAGAGAGCCAAGGAATGGTCCCCGTGTGTCCCACATCCCCTTGTAGGTCCTTTCCAACCCAACCCATCCCATGGATCCATGGTCCGTTTCATGGATCCATAGGATCCGTTTCATGGATCCTCTTGTCCTGATGCTGAACCAACCCAAAGGAGCCCATCCCATGGGACCCCCCCCTCGCCCACCTTCCTGCAGAGCATCGCTGCCGCTGAGGAACCTCCAGTACGTGCGATCCTCGGCATTCCCGGCCAGCCCATGGATGGACACCACCATGATCCCCCAGGACGTCTGCTCCGTCTGGAAGCTTCCGGAGAGGCAAATATGGGCTCCACGTTCCGCATGGGAACCTGCCCCTAAACCCCTTCATCTCTTACCTATGGGGTCTATAGGTCTCACCTATGGAGTTATAGGTCTCCCCTATAGAATCTATAGGTCTCACCTATGGAGTTATAGGTCTCCCCTATAGAATCTATAGGTCTCACCTATGGAGTTATAGGTCTCCCATATAGAATCTGTAGGTCTCACCTGTGGAGTTATAGGTCTCCCATATAGAGTCTATAGGTTTCACCTATAGAGTTACAGGTGTCCCCTATAGAATCTATAGGTCTCATCTGTGGAGTTATAGGCCTCCCTTATAGAATCTGTGGGTCTCCCCTGTAGAGTTACAGGTCTCACCTATAGCATCTATAGGGCTCACATAGTGTTCTAAGTCTCACCTATAGATTCTATAGGTCTCATATAGAGTTCCAGGCCTTACCTATAGAATCTATAGTTCACACCTATGGAGTTCCAGGCCTCACCTATAGAATCTATAGGTCACACCTATGGAGTTCCAGGCCTCACTTATGGATTCTATAGGTCTCACCTATAGATACTATAGGTCACACCTATAGAGTTCCAGGCCTCACCTATAGATTCTATAGGTCTCACCTATACAGTTTCAGGCCTCACCTATAGATTCTATAGGTCTCACCTATGGAGTTCCAGGCCTCACCTATAGATTCTATAGGTCACACCTATGGAGTTCCAGGCATCACTTATGGATTCTATAGGCCTCACCTATGGAGTTCCAGGCCTCACCTATAGATTCTATAGGTCTCACCCATACAGTTCCAGGCCTCACCTATAGAATCTATAGGTCACACCTATGGAGTTCCAGGCCTCACCTATAGAATCTATAGGTCTCACCTATAGACCGTGGGGTCCTCCTCGGCCGCTGCCTCCATCACCTCGAGCAGCGTGGACCCGGCGGGGACCTGCACGGCGGTGCTGAAGCTGAAGTGCTTCCCCTGGAGCTTATTGATGATGGAGAACTGCACCGTGATGGGCGCTGCTGCGGGGATAAGGACACGGAGCTGCCCCACGGCTGCCGAGCGGGAGCATCCATCCCATGGGCAGCAGCCCTACCTGCGGATGCGGCCAGCGACGGCTGCAGGCTCCGGGATGTCCTGGTGACGGAGGAGCACTCCAAGCTGCCTGCTTCCAGGTACGTCCTGCCCACCAGTGCGGGCAGGAGCTGGGCAATGGCTGTGGGCAGCTGGAAGTGGTGCTCGGACACCACGGAGAGGGCCTGGGAGCAATCCCACTGCCGGGGGGCGTAAAACCTCCCTGCGGATTCCAGTGCCTGTGGAGCACATGGGGACGGCACCGAGGATGGGTCCCTGCCCATGGGGCTGGGGGAGAGCCATTCCCACCCGCCCCATCGTACCTGCATGGCCAGCCCCATGCTGTAGATGTTCCCTATGAGGCCACCGCTCGCCTCCTGCTCATCCAGGAAGCTGTTGGTGGCCGCGGACAGCGCCTCTTGGAGCAGGTCCCGCACGTCGTGGAGGTCCGTGCGCCCGTAGGTGCACACCAGCGCCAGCACCGCCATGGCACGGGTGTCTGCGGCATCCCCCGGCACCATTGGGGTCAATGGGGCTGGGAGAGGGGATGCAGTGGGGCTGGAGGGGGGCACTTACCCACGGAGAGGGGGGTGGAGGGGCTCAGCAGCTCCTTGGCCAGCTCCACGGAGGGCTCTTGGTAGCCACCAACCCCGGCCAGGCACAGGCTGAGGGCATCCAGGCCGAGGCTGTAAAGGGTGGTCTTGGGGACACCTTCAACCTCTGCAGAGTGAAGTGTGGGGGGAGGATGGGGATGATGGGGAGGTGATGGGGGGATGATGGGGAGGTGATGGGGATGATGGGGAGGTGATGGGGGGATGATGGGGAAGTGATGGGGGGATGATGGGGAGGTGATGGGGATGATGGGGAGGTGATGGGGAGGTGATGGGGAGGTGATGGGGATGATGGGGAGGTGATGGGGATGATGGGGAGGTGATGGGGATGATGGGGAGGTGATGGGGATGATGGGGAGGTGATGGGGATGATGGGGAGGTGATGGGGATGATGGGGAGGTGATGGGGATGATGGGGATGAGATAAGAAGGTGAAGGGGAGGTGATGGGGGATGATGGGGAAGTGATGGCGGGACGATGGAGAGGTGATAAGGAGGTGATGGGGAGGTGATGAGGGGACGATGGGGATGATGGGGAGGTGATGGGGGATGATGGGGAGGTGATGGGGGATGATGGGGAGGTGATGGGGATGATGGGGAGGTGATGGGTGGATGATGGGGAGGTGATAGGGATGATAGGGAGGTGATGGGTGGATGATGGGGAGGTGATGGGGGGATGATAGGGAGGTGATCAGGGATGATGAGGGGATGATGGGAGGAGAGGATGGGGAGACAACGGGGAGACAAAGAGGAGATGATCGGGCGATGATAGAGATAATGGGGGGCAATGGAGAGGTGATGAGGAGATGCTGGTGGGGAGGTGATGGAGATACAGGCAGGAGACACCTCCGGTACCCCCACCCCACCGTACCCATGTTGGCCATCTCCTCGTCCGTCGCCTGCTGCAGGATGCGGAGCAGGTCCGTGCTCAGCCCCAGGGCTTGGACCTGCTGCGGGTCCTGGCAGGAGGAGAGGAGGGCGAGCACGAGCAGAGCCACCTGCCCCGAGGCCATCCCTATGGGGACAGGGGGGAGTTGAGCGGCACCACCTGGGGGTACCAGGGCACCCCCTGCCCCCTTCCTACCCTTGTGGGCCCTCTCCACAGCCTCCTCCTTCAGCTGCTGGAGCAGCAGCTTCTTCGCCGGCCTGCTGGAGGACCCGGCCAGGTTCAGGGCCAGGAGCACGCTGGGGTTCGGCCGCGCATCCTCCAGCGCGGAGCTCTCCAGGCGCAGCAGCATCTCCGACACCAGCGCCTGTGGGGCCGCTGCAGGCAGAGGGGATGGAGGGATGGAGGTCACCGGGCCCCCGCAATAGGGACGCTGTGTCCCTAAGGCTCCTCTGTGCTGCACTCACCGCAGCCCTGCGCCGATGGGGCTCCCACCAGGGCCAGCAGGACCCCGACGGACAAAGGCACACGGAGCATCCTCATCCCTTGGGACAAGCGGAACCCCTCAGGCTCTCGTCTCTCCAAGCGTGGCTTATAAGAGGTCCTGGTGCCCTTCGCTGCCTGCGGCTGCTGAACCCAGGACAGCCGGTCACCTTCCCACAGCCACCTGGTCAGCGCCAGGCACCGCTGCGCTTATCTGTGTCCCCAGGGGGGGGTCACGGCTGCGGGGACAGGGATTTTCCATTGGAGGCCATTGGGCTGCAAAGGAGCAGTGGAATCGTGGGATGGGGTGGGATGAAGGGAGCTTAAAGCTCCTCCAGTCCCAACCCCTTCCACTGGAGCAGGGTGCTCTGAGCCCCTGTGTCCAACCTGGCCTTGAGCACTGCAGGGATGGGGCAGCCACAGCTTCTCTGGGCACCCTGTGCCAGCGCCTCAGCACCCTCCCAGGGAAGAGCTTCTGCCTAAGAGCTCATCTCAGTCTCCCCTCGGGCAGGTTAAAGCCATTCCCCTGTCCTGTCCCTACATCCCTTATCCAAAGCCCCTCTCCAGGTTCCCTGCAGCCCCTTCAGGCACTGGAGCTGCTCTCAGGTCTCCCCTTCAGGACCCTTCTCTTCCCCAGGCTGCCCCAGCCCAGCTCTCTCAGCCTGGCTCCAGCCCAGAGCTGCTCCAGCCCTCGCAGCATCCCCATGGCCTCCTCTGGGCTCTCTCAAGCAGGGACCATCCCTGTTCTGACAGCCCAGGACAAGCAGGAGGTGCCACCGCGCTGAGCACACACACACGGGACTGATTCTGCTCTGGGCCCTTCCTCCTGAGCCACCTCATGATTATTTCAGAGGCAGGACCAGAAATAACCGGGAGCGAGTGAATAATCCATGAGCTTGGGCAGGGCAGAGGGAAAACAAGGGAGGAACCATCCACCACAACCCCAACCCGAAGGGTTGGCTCCAACAGGCCCCCCCTGCCCCTGCTCTGGGGCTGCAGATGGGCTTTGTCCCCAAGGAACGGGATAAATCCCAGCTTAAGGCACCAACAATGCCTCAGGGAGCTCCCTGCCCTCTGCAGAGCAGCACCAGGGTCTCATTCCTCACCTCTATCCCAAGCTTTTGGGATGCTACAGGAATAACGCACTTCATCAGCGCGCTGTGCTGGATGCTCATCACCACCCTTGCCCCCCCCAGCGTCCCCACCCCTGCAGGGTGCTCAAGGATGGAGCTCACCAACAACCCCTTTAGAGGCAAAAAACCTCTTTTTTGGATAAAAATAGGTCAAGATCTCCACTTCCAGCCCTAAAATGAGCGCTTGTTGAGGGGCTGCATCACAGCTGATGCTCAGGAGGTGATGCTCAACCACCACTGCAGCCCCAAGGGCCCACGTGCCCCCGGTGTCCCTGTATCACCCAAAGGCGCAGTCACCATCACCACCATTGCCATTGGCTCTCCAGCCGCCCTGCAATGGTTTAGGCTGGAATAGGGTGGAAGATTCCCTTAGGAGCAGAGTAGGTACCCAGAGACCTCCATCTCACCCTCACCAATGGGACCAGATGGGCACAGAAGACCCTTAAAGCCCGGCAGTGGTCCTGGGGAGGGAGTTGAAGCTTCTGTGTTGAGGTAACCCCAAAAGAGGAGCCACAAACCCAGAGAGAGCCTTTATTCCCAAGAGGAAGTGAAGCCGAGGGGTCCGAGCCGAGGTAGATGGCTCCCAGCACACGTTGGGGTCTCTCCAGGAGCACCAAGGAGGTCCTGAACCCCAACGTGGATGAACACCAGTGGGGTATTTATAGGCAGAACCACCCCACGGAGCCCCCAAACATCCCCTGGGGAAGCAGCCAGCAAGCAGGGAGCCCCCTGAGGCCTAAAGCAATGGGGAGGGAAGGGGAATTGGGGGGGGCTTGCTGGCTTCAGGAGCAGGGACCAGCACATCCCAGCCTGCAGCGCGGCAGGAGGAGGATGCTGTGGGCATGGGGATGGAGATAGGAGCCCCACCGACGTCCTCATGGGCCAGCACCGGCTTAGACCTCAGGAGCAGGGAGCTGCAAAGGAAGCCAAGAGATGCTGACCCAGAAGGGGATAGGGCTTGGGTGAGCCACCAGCACCCACCAGCCCATGGGGACTATGGCCCTGTGCCCATCAATGTGGTGGAGGTGCTGGGGTGATACCCGGGGATGGAGGGACATGCAAGGGTTGAATGCTGCCCCTTAGAGCCAGCAGCAGAGCTGGGGCTGGGCTAAATGGGGTTTGCTCTGCTCCTAACTGGGGCTTGGCCCTGCTTCTGCATGGGGTTTGCTCCACTTCCACATAGGGCTTTGCTCTCCTCCTAACTGGGGGTTTGCTCCCCTTCTATAAGGGGTTTGACCTGATCCTACACGGGGCTTTGCTCTGCTTCCACACGGAGCTTGGGGCTCTCTATGGAGCAGAGGCTCCTACACAGGGACCCCTCTGCTCCCTGGGGCTGCAGCTCACCTCGGTGTAGCTGGGTGGCATCTCAGCCGATGGGGCTGCCAGGTCTACCCGCGTGCTGCTGGGCACGATCAGCATGGACTGCACGGGGGGAAACAAGGGGGTAAACCAGCGCTATGGGCCCAGGCAGGGCTCAGCCCCACTGCCCTGCACCCCATGCCCTACCTCGTTGGAGCTGAGGCGAGTGGCCCTGCACCAGAAGTTAGCGGTGGCCACAGCGATGCAGAACTCCAGGATGGTGAAGATGAGGAGCACGATGGAGATCCCATTCCCTGCGAGCTCCAGGGTGGGGGGAAACCCCATCAGCAGCCCCCCAGGAGGAGGAATCCCCATGGAACCGATCCCACCCCATAGATTGGGGCTCCCTTCCCCATCTCCCCCCCCATCCCATCCCATCGCCCTTGGGGGTGCCACGGAGCCCTCCACGTCGCTGCTTTTATGGCTTTAGGGATTGGAACGGGCGCTTCCAGCGTGAGTCATCGCCCGAGGCTGCGGCCGAAAATAGGGCAGGAGCGCGGCGCGGCGCCGGCAGCCGGCCCCGGGCAGGGCCATGGCTCCCCCCGCTCCGGAGCAGCCCCATAGAGCAGCATGGAACAGCGCCCTCCCTCCGGGAATGGCTCGGGAAGGATCCAAAGGCATGGAGGAGGGAGAAGGGAACGGTCTCAAGAGGAAGAGGAGCCTGGAAAAGTCGTCCCCCCGCCGTGTCCCAGGAATGGGTGGGGAAGGATCCAGGAGGATAAAGAAGGGGGAAATGGGATGCTCGCAAAGGCAGAGGGGCATGGAAAAGCTCCCCATTTCCAACGAAGGGTCAGGAAACATCCAGGAGGATAGGGAATGGGAGAAGGGGACGTTCCCAAAAGGAAGGGAAGCCTGGAAAAGCTCCCCCCATGTCCCAGGAAAGGCTCAGGAGGCATTCGAAGGGATGCAGAAGAGGCAGAGGGATGTCCCCAAAAGGCTTCTACCCGGGTTCAGGCAGGTCCGGGCTAGAAGCAAAAGGGGGGACCAGGCTGTGCCCCCACCTACCAGCACCAAGTAGCCGTAGTAGTTGAAGCCGGAGTGGTAGAGCCCATTGAGGTTGAGGTCCGCGATGAAGGCCACGATGCCCAGCAGGGCGAAGATGGCGCTGATGACGTTCATGGTCTGGCTGCCCTTCACCTGCGGGCAGGGGGGCTTTGGGGGCAGCACAGGGACATGGGACAGCCCCAAACCCCATAGGGACACCCATCACTGTGTCCAGGGTAACAGCACGGGGGGGGGGGGGGGGGGTGTGTTCCTTTCCCTCCTTCCCATTACCAGGAATACTCCTGCAAGAGGCTTTGCCCTGATGGGTTTTGGGGCTGCTTCCCCCCCTCCTGCACCCACTTTGGGGTCCCCAGCACCACTCACCGCACACTCTGTGGGGCTCTTCTCTGCCCCGATGGAGAGACACCCCGAGATGATGAACTGCCAAAGGGAGAGTGTGGCACAGTGAAACACGGCCATGGTCACCCCAAATCCATCCCCCCCGGAACCCCAAATACCCCCCGAGCATCAGCGACCTGCCCATGGGGTCACCCATAGGGCTCCTGGGGGGCACTGTGAGCCCATCGCGTGCTGTTAGCCAATGAGTTTTAAAGCCTGAACCCTGGGAGAACCGGGATCGTGGGGGGCGTCATTCCCAAGGGGAATCCCTCCCGGTGGGCATCATTCCCGGTGGGCATCATTCCCGGTGGGAATCCCTCCCCATCCCCACACTACGCACGGACACGCCGCCCAGGAAGGGGATCTCTCCGATGACGAAGACAGAGGTGTAGACATTGGTGAGCGTCGTCAGGACGATCCCGAAGCCGATGTGCATGAAGCCGGTCATGATTTGGATGGTCTATGGGATAGCACCGGGATAGAGCGGGAGCAATCCATACAAACACCCCCTCCCTTATCCCGGGATGGGGGTCCCCTTGTTCCCAAGCTGGAGCATTGCAAAGGGGAGGAGGACGAGGGGTAGAAACCCTTGGGAATGAGGCAGAAACACCGGGAATGGGGCAGGGAAAGGATTCCCCAGGAATTCCCCCCCCCCCCAGAACTCACCCCCATGACTCGGTTCTTGCCCTTGGGCAGGGTCTCGGCCGTGTACATCACTGCGCGGCTTCCCAGCCGCAGGCTCCCCATCCCCTGCATGGAAGCGGCGGGGGGGGGCAAAGGGACCCCCCCACCCCGGTCCCGGAGCAGTCCCGGTCCCCACCGGGGGCGTCCCCCCCCCGCCCAGCCACGCCCCCCAAGGCCGGGCGCTCATTGGTTGACGGCGGGTGACGTCAGAGGCTGCGGCATCCCCCGGCCACCGCCCAGCCCCATCGCGGACCCCGCGGTCCGGCCGCGCATCACGGGGGGAGCGGGGGGTACCGAGCGTATAGGAACATATAGGACCGTAATGGGGGGTGATGGAAGAAGCAGCCCCCAAACCCACCCCACACCCGTGGGTGCAGCCCCCCCCAGCTCTATGGGGCAGGGGGGAGATGCTCAGTGGTACCCACCCCATCGGGTAAGATGCTCAGACCCCATCCTACAGCACACACATAGGAAAGGACGCTCGACAAAAGCCACCCCCCAAAGCGTTTTGTGTCTGTGTAGTGTCCCCCCCCCCCACTCCAAAAAGCTCCTGGCTGAGCCACAGCCCCATTTACAGCCCCCCAGGCCAAGGCTGTGGTTTCAGGAGCTCAGACAGGAGGGAACAAAGAGGCCATGAAGAAAGCAAAAAGCTCTTTGCAGTCAGTTCCTGGAAGAAAGATCCATCAAGGCCATTAGGCACAAAGCATCTCCTCCCTGAGAGCTGGGGCTGTGGAGAGCATCACGGGGGGGGCTGGATCCCCACAACCCCCCCCATGGTGGCTTCACACCCTGGCCAATGGTGCCCAGCCAAGGGCAGAAGCCAAGAGCCCCATGGAGAGGACTGAACACCCCAAGTCAGTAAATGAAAGCCCCATGGATGAAGTTGGGGGGCACAAGGGACCACCCCACACAGCATCACCCTGCATCTGGCTTGGGGACCCCCCAGCCGAGCAATCCTGGGGTGTGGGAGAGCACCAAGACCCCTTCAGTCCATCTCCCCATGGCAGCCTAAGGCACTGCAGCCCCAGAGCTGAGGGGCCAACAAGCTCCTCCATGGGACAATACCCCCCCCCCCATTGTCTTCACCCCCCCCAGCACCCATGGGTGCATCACCAAGGGATGGAGCTGAAGGACGCTGCTGTTCTACCGCACGTTTATTCCTATCCCAAGGATGCTCACACCACATCAGGGTCCCCATGAGCAGGGGGGGTCCCAGGGGTGCCCACGGCTGCGGTGGGGGCCATGACCATAGCGCTGGGCTCCCCTGGAGCTGCCTCGGGGCCCCCCACCCTGTTCTCACCCCAGTGCCGCCGCATGGAGCAGTAGCACCCGGTCATGGCCACGGCGGCGAGGACGGAGCTCATGGCCACCATGGCCAATGTGGTGCCAGGGATGGGGAGAGCCAGGCCTGTGGGGACAGCAATGGGGTGAGGGGGACGGCAGAGTCCCCCCCCAGCCCCATGGGGCAGCTCACACTCACCCGAGTCCCTGTTCTCGCCCCGCACTATGGGTATCAAGGGGCCGTGAGGTGATGGCTCTGGTGCCATAGGGAACGCTGTGGGGAGCGGGGATGAGCTGGGAAGAGCTGGGAGCAGCCCCAAGGGGCCGAGGTGGATGGTGGCTTCCCCCAGGAGCACTGCAAGGAGAGGAGCATCAGGTCCAGGTATTCCCATAGGGTGCATGGGTCCCATCATGGGATCCAGGATCCATCTCACCTCGGCTGCGGGTGAAGCGCCGGGGCCGGACCCTGCAGCCGGATGGGGATCGGCAGCAGGAGCAGTCGGTTCCATCCAGGGAATGCCAGGAATGGGATACGGGATCATAGGAACAGGCTTTGCCCATGGTGCTGCCGGCGCCCTCAGCCACAGCCCTCAGGTGACAGCGGAGATGGATCTGCAGGGATAAACACCCTGAGCTGCCCCATAGCTCCACAGCGAGCACCCCAAACCCCATAGCACAGACCTGGCCGCTGGAGGTGTTCGGGAAGAGGAAGGTATCCAGCTGGAAGCGGAGGGAGCGGTCCCCACGCTGGGGTAGGAAACGGGAACGGCCGAGTTGCCCATCCAGCAGGCACCTATTGGGATGGGGACCATGGAATCAACCAGGTGGGAAAGAGCTTTAAGAGCATCAGGTCCAGCCCCAAGGCCACCACTATCGGCCTCGCATATGGGGTTTGGGAACAATTCCATGGATGGTGGCTCCAGCCCTGCCCTGGGCAGTTCCAATGCTGAGCACCCTCTGGGGCAGGAATTGTTCCTCAGCTCCATCCCAACCTCCCCTGGTGCAGCTTGAGGCCGTTTCCTCTCATCCCATCCCTTGGCCCTTGGAGCAGAGCGCAGCCCCCTCCTGGCTCCATCCTCCTCTCGGGCATTCCCTAAGGGATGAGCTGGGCTCTGCCACCACCACCACCTCGGTCACTCACCCGTTGTCAATGACCCTGGACCTCGGCTGCATCCCCGCGCCCGGGGCGGCCTCGCACTCATCCACAAAGACCCTCATGGGCAGGATGGGGCCGGCGCTCACCGAAGCCTCGATGTTCATCAGCTCCCCCATGGGATAGAGGGGCTGGAGCAGGCGGGAGGCCCAGGTACCTGCGTGGTGACGGGCGCCCTGAGCAGCACCCCAAGGCGCAGGCCGGGCAGGGGGGTCCTGTGCCCCCCATACACATAAAGGGGATGGGGGTCCCCCACTCACTGTCATACGCATCCAAGGCGAAGCGCAAGGGTCTCCGGTGGGCAACGGTGGAGCCAAAGGGGACCCAAGTGGGTCGGATGGCTCCGGATGAGACGCTGCCTGTCCTGCGCCATAGAGCATCCCAAGGTGGGTGATGGGCTCCGGGGACACCCCCCCATGGGCATGGCACCCCCTGCCTCTTCTGCCCCCTTACCTGGGGTAGTAACAGTCCACGGGCAAGGAGAAGGGCCCGGCACGAGCCACAGGCCCCATGGCCATGGGGCGGTAGTGGAGGACGTTGCTGTAGTGGATGGAGTCCGGGAGGAGCTGTGGGAAGGGGGGGTCACAACGGGGGTCCCCTCCCTGTCCCCAGCAGCCCATGGGAAGAGCCAGGTCTCAGCCCTCACACAAGGGATGTCCCTATGGATGCTGCCATCATCCCCATAGCAGGGGGTCGGAACTGGGTGATCTCCAGTTCCAACCCAACCCATCCCTTGGTTCCATGGCAGGACCAGGCCTGGAGGTCACCCAACACATGGGTGCAGTGACAATGGTGGCACAAGCCCCATGGAGGACCCTGCCCCATCTGCCCACAGAGCTGTAGCAGTCACCAGATGACCTGATGCTGTCCCCCCCCCTTCCATCCTACACCCAACGCATCCCTCACAGCACCTCCACCATGGGCAGCGGTCCCCAGCTCCTCACCTCCAGCGTGGTCCCGCAGCCTATGAGCGGATGCTCCAGCCGGAATCCATCCCCATCAGCAGCCGTCACCCCACAGCCAGACCCCAGCGTCAGCTCCCCATGGAGCACACGGGGCCCCAGGAGGGCAGCAGGGACCACCACGGAGATCCATGCATGGCCACATGTGATGGACACTGTGATAGGGTGAGGAGGAACGGGGCTGAGCATGGGGACACCCACATAGACCTCGAGTCACCCCTATATCAGCATTTGTGGCCTCGGGGAGGGCAGGGAAAGGTGGCCCCAGGGGCTGAGCTGCTTTGCATTGGTGCCCCATGGCACCGATGCGGTTGTGCTGCTCCTCGAGCATCCCAATGGGGACACTGGGGGATGCAGGACCCAGCCCAGGGCTTCCCTCGCTCCAGGTCCAGCTCTGGGGCAGCAGCACAAGAGGGATGTGGAGCTGATGGATGAGGCCATGGGGATGCTGCGAGGGATGGAGCAGCTCTGCTCTGGAGCCAGGCTGAGAGAGCTGGGCTGGGGCAGCCTGGGGAAGAGAAGGGTCCTGAAGGGGAGACCTTAGAGCAGCTCCAGTGCCTAAAGGGGCTGCAGGAAACCTGGAGAGGGGCTTTGGACAAGGGATGGAGGGACAGGACAGGGGAATGGCTTTAACCTGGCAGAGTGGAGACTGAGATGAGCTCTTAGGCAGAAGCTCTTCCCTGGGAGGGTGCTGAGGTGCTGGCACAGGGTGCCCAGAGAAGCTGTGGCTGCCCCATCCCTGGCAGTGCTCAAGGCCAGGTTGGACACAGGGGCTTGGAGCACCCTGCTCCAGTGGAAAGGGCTGGGGTTGGATGGGCTTTGAGGTCCCTTCATCCCAAACCGGGCCGGGATGCGCAGCCCCAGGGCTGGTGCCTGAGCTGGGTGAGGAGGAGATCCCGGTCCCCATCCACAGCAGCAAACACCACCTGCACCCCACACCAAGCAACCATACCCAGAGCCTCCTGTGCCCAAGCTGCAGCCACAAGGAGGAGCAGGAACCAGCTTCTCCCAGGAGCCTTCATTGCGAGGAGGAGGAGGAGGAGGAAGAGGAGCAGCCTCCATTGATGGCTTTTACACCTGAGCCAAGGGGGGCGGCTGCAGCTCTGCCAATGGGAGGGCGGGAGGTGGCTGCAGCCCATGCCCATTGCACCCACCTGGGGCCATCTCCTCTTCCTCTTCTCTCCCTTCTTTCTCTCTCTTTTCCCCCCTTTCTTCCCCTTCTTCCCATTATTTCTTCCCCATCTTTCTTCCCCCTTCTTCCTTCCCCATCTTCCTTCCCCATCTTCCTTCCCCATCTTCCTTCCCCATCTTCCTTCCCCATCTTCCTTCCCCATCTTCCTTCCCCTTCTTCCTTCCCCTTCTTCCTTCCCCTTCTTCCTTCCCCTTCTTCCTTCCCCTTCTTCCTTCCCCTTCTTCCTTCCCCTTCTTCCTTCCCCTTCTTCCTTCCCCTTCTTCCTTCCCCTTCTTCCCATTATTTCTTCCCCTTCTTCCTTCCCCATCTTCCTTCCCCATCTTCCTTCCCCATCTTCCTTCCCCTTCTTCCTTCCCCTTCTTCCTCCCCCTTCTTCCTCCCCCTTCTTCCTTCCCTTCTTCCTTCCCCCCTTCCTTCCCCCTTCTTACCCCTTCTTTCTTCCCCATCTTCCCCTTCTTCCTTCCCCTTCTCCTCCTTATTCCTTCCCCTCCTCCTCCTTCTTCCTTCCCCTCCTTCCCCTTTTTCCCCTTCCTCTTCTCTTCTCCTTTCCTTTCTCTTCTTTTCTTCTCCTCTTCTTCTCCCTCCTCTTCCCAGGAGCAAACCAAGGGCCCTGCTCCCTCTCCCTGTCCTTGCTCCTTCCCCTGGTCCTTGTCCCTGCCCCAGCTCCCATCCCTGTCCCTGCCTTGGGGCTGATGGAGAAGGTTGGGGTCAATCCCTGCCCTCACCACCCCAAAACAGGCCGGTCCCACCCGCGGGGTGCTGAGCGCGTCCTTGTGCCACCCTCCTATGGGTTGCTTTGGTACCGACCACAGGGACTGGTCCCCAGCCTGGTGTAGGCAGAGGGACATGGGGAGCGCAACCATCCCGAGGTGGAGGTGAGGAGCAGCTCCATGCTGGGTCGGGATCCTGGAGGCTTTATATCCATGGATGAAGCTGGGGAGCAGCAGCATCCCAGCAGCAGGTCTGGGTCCTGTGTCTTGGAAGGATGCTGGAGCCCTGGAAGGGGTTGGGAGAGGGCAAGGAGGATGCTTGAGGAGGCTTCAGGATGGAGGACGTGGAATGGGGCCCAGTCTTGGTGCTGAGCTGGGCTGCAGGAGGGGGCTCTGCACCTCAAAATGAGGGAAAAGGGGGAGATTGGAGCTGAAACTGGGGGGGGGACACACATAATGTGCAGAGGGGAACCCCCCAACAAGGGGGTCTGGGGGTAAGGGTGAGCACCCAAGTGCCCATGAACCCATCCCAGGTTGATGCTGCCCTGGGTCCTCTGCTCCCAAAGCATCCAGGTCCTCCTGGGTATCCATCCGCATCCAGCTGCCCGAGCTGGCGGGATCCCCTTGGATTTAGGGCAGTGTCTGCCTCTTCATCCCCTTCTCCTCCCCTTTTCCCAACAGTTCCCCTTTGGAGATGTTTCCCTCCATGGGTTTTTGGGACACAGAGCAGGGATAACGCATCTGGGACTGCAGGGGGCTTGCAGCGAAGATCCAAGGGTTGGCATTGGCATTGCCTGGGAATTGCTCTGCTTCCCAGGGAACAGGCGTCCCTCCTGGACCCAGCCCTGTGCGAACCGTGTGGAAGCAGAGCACAGTGTTGACCTTTGGGATCCTGATGGGGATATAAAGCTCTTCCCGGGAAGCAGAGACCTCCTGTGAGCGGCACTGCTCCATCACAGGCTATTTTCCTTGGAAAAAGCAGGACTTTGGGGCTTGGAAAAGGCTTCCACCAGGCTCATAAACTTGTGCTGTGCCGGTGGGAAGGGATGTGGGGGGGGGCTTAGAGCCTCAGTACCCAGCCAGGCTTTCCATTGCATCCTATGGAGTGCTGGAATGAAGCCATTGGATGTGGGAGACCCTTTTGTGTTTGCACACCCTAAAGCTCATGGGGTAGACCTGTTGTCCGGCCCTGCGCGAGCAGCAGATAGAGATTGGAAAGGGAGGAGATCTGGCAAAGAACAGAATTCCAGCTGTCAGGAAAGCAAAACTCGACCTAAAATGAATAAGATGAATAATAAAATCCAGGGAATGTGTTGGATCTATCAGCAAAGCCAGGAATTCCTCCATATTAAGGGCTGGAATGCTGCACCAAGCGGCTTTGCTGCTTCCCTGCATCCGCTCAGCTTAAAGCTTCCGTATCCCAAAGAAATCCACACATCCTACCTTGGGATGCTGCCATCCCCAGCTGGAGCTGCCTTTGGCTGGAGAGGGAAAAGCGCTTTCTCCATGGATCCCTCCCTTGGCAAAGGGGCTTGTCCCGGGCCAGCTCTTTCTGGCTGCAAGGCTGAAGCCTTCAGGAATGCTTTAGGAATGTGGAAGGGCGGATTTGGGAGGAAATCCACCGTAGCCGGAGCTTTCAGCCGGGAATAGGAGCTGCTGTGACTGCCGGAGGCCAGCCTGGCTGCATAAAGGCTACAGAGGGGATCCCAGCAATTCCACGCTGGCTAAAGTGTTCCTTACCCTTCGGATGCTGGGAATGAGAGCCCTCGTTAGCATTGGGGTGTTGAAAGGGGCTCTTCATCCGTCGGGAGTTTCCAGCAGGAATGACAGCCTGAGAGGCATCGGGAGTGCAATGAGGGGGCTGAAGCTCATCCATGTCCATGTTTTTCCTGGAAAGCCGGCCCGCCAGTTGCAGCCCTTTACAAGGCCAAGGGCTTGCTCCCTGCTGGATGCAGGATGGAGGGATGCCATGGAAAGCTCAATGTGATCCAGGTTGGATGGGGCTTGGAGCAAGCTGCTCCAGTGGAAGGGGTCCCTGTCCGTGACAGGGGTTGGAACTGGATGAGCTTTAAGCTCCCTTCATCCCACCCCATTCCATGATTCCATGCAAGTCAGCTCCGTGGGATGGGATCGCTCCCCGCTGCTGGCCCCAGCGCTGGAAGCCTCTGCTTCCAAAGCGGACTCCCAGCTCCCTCTAGGGCCAAAGGAAGGGAAAAGGCACTTCCAAGCCTTGCTCCACCTGCTCCTAAAATCCTCAGCTGGAATGTGGTCCTCTCGGGAATGTGGAGAGAAGCTTGAGCCGGGATACAGCTCCTGATACCGCCCAGCACTGCCAATGTGGTGTGAAGCCACCTGCAGGTCCTTGCGGCCGGAATCCTCTACCTAAATATTCCCATTCCAAGGAATAGCTTGGGTACATTCCTAACCTCCAAGGGAGGAGAAATCCCAAGTGGAATCCTGTCCCCCAGCCCTGCCTGCTCCTGCCTGCTCCCTGGACCGTGTCTGGTCTCATGGATAGAGGTTCAGTCAAACCTTGTCTTGTTTGTCCATCATCTCCATGTCCTGCAGGGCAATCCCACTGGGATCAATGGGATTTGTTCCCTTGTGTGGAGCCAGAGCTCGGGAGAGTGCACTGAGCACAGGGGAGGATGAGGATGAGGATGAGGATGGGAGGGGATGGGAGCAGCACTCAGCATCCAGCCCCGCACCCATCCAACACCCAGGGAAGGGGGGGCTCCTCCCAAGCCTGGAGGCCCCCATCCCTCCTGGATCGCAGCTGGGAATGGCGAGCAGAGGAAATGGCTGTTTCCTGGAGACCTGTGGCCAGCAAAGGGAGGAAGGGGCCCCCGCGCTTATCCCATGGGAGCCCCTCGCCACGTGTGGTGGCTCCGATCCCAGGCTCGGCTCTCACTTCCTATCGTAACCAGCCACATCCCTGTGGATCCTGCAGGAGCCCACACTGTGCTCTGTGTCCTTCCCCAGGGATGGACCCACAGCTCAGGATGGAGAAGCCCAAAGAAAAGGCAATAAAGGAACTTCCTGGGGACCTTGGAGGCTTTTCCCGTTCCCTTCAGGGTTTTCCAGCCTCGTTCCTCACTCTTGGCCAAAGCCACCCCATTGAGCAAGAGGGATTTCCATGAGCAAACTTCCTGCAGGGAGCAAAGGGCATTGGGATCAGCACGGCCCTGGGGAGACCATAGGGAGGAAGAGGAGGATAAACCCAGGCTGAAGGAGGTACCCGGATGGGGATGAGGTGTTGGGAGCAGGATGGGATGTGGGACGCCTCCATAAGGAGATGCCAGAGCTGCTTGTGCTCCCATGGACACCTCCATGTGCTGCTTCCTGGGCAGAGGCACCGGTTCCTGGAGCTGAGGCCTCATCCTGCAGCTTCCCCAACCCCTGCTCTATCTATAGGGAATGGCGGCCACCACGGTGACGGATGCTGGAGGAGTGAGGATCATCACAGAAGTCATCCCGGCCTCCGACCCCCGTGTGGCCCAACTGGCCCCCGGCTCCGGGCTGGCAGCACCCCCTGTGTCATTCCAAGTCCGAGGCTTCCGAAGGGCTCAGCCCAAGGCGCTGGGGGTGAGAGATGGCGTTCCAGAGGGATGGGGCACCGGGGATGAGTATCCCATGGGAATGTCCTGCTTGAGGGTCTCCTTGGCTTGGGGGAGAGGTGATGTTTGGGAGCAGCTCCCAATAGGACAATGGGATCAAGATGGGATCCCTCTCCCCATCCTTCCTTAGACCATCCACATCTTCACTGGGATCGTCCACATCTGCTTCGGGATCATCCTGACGGCATCAGAGCACAGGGAACCTCCCCTCCCCGTGGCCAGCGGGGTCCTGTTCTGGCTGGGGCTCCTGGTAAACAGGGACATGCTTGGCCTCCGTCTCCTCATTATCCAATGAGGACAAAGGGATCCGGGTGGATGTGGGACCGGATCCCTTCATCACCCCCATCTTCCACCCTCTGGCGGGGGGGGGGGGGGGAGTGTGTCCATGCAGCCCCAAACATGGGTTCCCAGTGGGATGGGCACTGGGATGTGCGGGATGGGAGAGGACCCTCACTGCTGATGCCTCTGTTCCCTGAGCAGCTCCTGGTCTCAGGCTCTCTGCTGGTGGAAAGCGAGAAGCGAGACAGCATCCTCCTGGTAAGGGGGTGTCCGGGGGGGGGGGCGAAGCATCTCCCATTGCTTCCGTGCCTCCTGCTCCTTCCAGCAGCTGCTGGGACCCCTCCAAGCCTGGCTTCATCCCTAGGGTCCAAGGCAAAGCTTGTCCCATGCTTGGGAAGTGGCCCATCAAGCAGCGCATGGGCCTCCATGAGGTGTTTGGTGGGGTGATGGGGACAAAAGGGCACACACAGAGGGGCTGCTCCGGGTGGCTTCTCGAGCGTATATTGGATCCCAGTGGAATAATCCCTGCTGGAATGCTCAGGGAGCTGCTCCCAGGGTGGGAAGGGATGGAAGCAGGAGGGATGCAGCTGCTGATGGAGGGGACTCACGCAGGTGAAGACGTGCTGCGTGTTCAATGCTGGGGTCATCCTGAGCACGCTGGTGGCCGCCCTGGTCCACAGCACCGCCATCACCCGGGGCAGCCCCGGCTGCGAGCCCAGCGCAGGGATCCAGCTCAGACCCGAGTGGTGCTCCCACAGCGAGAGCAAGGTAGAACCCCCTTATCCCAATGGGGTGCATGGGCCCAGCCTCCATCAATGCAACACAGCGGTTGCCATGCAACGGAGGGGGATGGAGGGTGAAAAGGGCCCTTTCCATCCTGCTCCTCGCAGCTCCTGAGCAATGGGATGGATTCCCTGCTCGTGGTCTTCATCCTGCTCGAGTTCTGCGTGGCCGTGGCGGTGCTGGCCTTCGGGTACCATGCTGTCAAGCAGCGCAGCTACACCCCCATGGTGAGGGGGGGCAGGGCTGCACCCTTATCCCTTCGGGATGCTGACTCCGGCATCCCATGGGATCAGGGCAGCTTTCCCTCCCCAGAGGGGCTCCCCCCACCCTCTCTATGGCCCCCAAAACAGGATTTCACCCTTTATCCTCTCCTTTAGGTGATGTAGCCATGGCCAGGCACGAAGCCATCACTTTAAGAGCTGCATCCGCGATGCCGGAGGCCCGGGGATGCTCCCTGATACCCGGCAGTGCTGGGGCCGGAGCTGGAGACCCCTCCTAGCCCCGGGGCAGAGCACCACTGCCCTCAGCACCACAATAAAGGCTCTTTATTGCATTGACATCACTGCGGGGATGCAGGGACCGGTGCGATGGGGACGGGGAGGGCATCGGGTACCGCGATGCGCACGGGTGCCAGCCTGCCCTTAACAAAGATGGCGGACGCCACCCGGTGCCGTTCAGGAGGCGGGAGGGTGGCGCCCGGCTCCAAAATGGCGTCCGAGGCTTCGCCGTGGGGTGCGCGACGCGCGTTGACGCCATCGCTCGGGGCCCGTAGTGAAGGGGCCGCGTGGAGGATGGAGGAGGAGCGCGGGGCGGCCCCGGTACCGGGCAATGGCGGGGGCGAAGCGGCGGCCCCGGCCCCGGCCCCGGCCCCGGCTCCGGTCCGGAGGCGTCGGAAAGCGGCCAAGAAGCGGAAGGAGGCGGCGGCGGCGATAGCGATCCCGAGGGGCAAACCCAAGTCCGGGCGGGTGTGGAAGGACCCCGGCAAGAAGAGGTTGGGGGGGGGGGTGTCAGGCATTGGGGCGCTATGGGGGGGCTTTGGTGATGGAAAGGGGTTTGGGGGTGCTTGGGGGGGGAGTGCGGGGCCCCCGACACGAGAGGGACGTGGAGCTGATGGAAGAGGCCATGGGGATGCTGCGAGGGCTGGAGCAGCTCTGGGCTGGAGCCAGGCTGAGAGAGCTGGGCTGGGGCAGCCTGGGGGAGAGAAGGCTCCTGAAGGGGAGACCTGAGAGCAGCTCTGTGGCCTCAGCTCCGCCTCCTTTGCCCCCCCAGGTTCTCCCACATGATCCAGGACAAGGCCCTGCGCAGCTCCTGGGCTCGGAAGCTGCGGGAGCGCCAGGAGAAGAAGGCGGTGCAGGACCTGGCTCGGCAGCTGCAGGACGGGAAGAGGAGGGAGCGAGAGGTACCCGGGCTGGGGCTGCGCAGGGCCCCCCCCTCCCAGCGTCCCCGCGGGCAGCGCTCGCGGCACGGGGCCATGGGAGCATCGGGAAGGAGATGATGTGGTCCAGGGCAGGTTCCACCGCAGCGTGGCCATGGTGGGATGTGGGATGTGTCCGGAGAGGGGGGCTCCGCATCCTGCCCTGGGCCGGGGCTCTGACACCCTCGGCTGCAACGAGGTGCTATTCGTGGCTGTGGGTCGGTTTATGGCCATTGCTCCTCGTCCTGTCGCTGAGCACCATCCTGCTGGGCCTCACCTTCAGCTGTGGATGTGCACTGAGGGGATCCCCGCTCAGGCTGCTCTGCCCCACACTAACCAGGCCCAAGCTCCCCACTTAAGGGATGCTCCAGACCTGCGCATCCCTGCGGCCTCCTCTGGACCCTCTCCAGCAGCTCCTGGTCTCTGGCACTGGGACACGGGGCTCCAGACGTGGCCTCCCCAGGGTTAAACAGAGCAGGAGCATCACCTCCCTGAGCTGCCGCCGCGCTCACGATGCACCCCAGGATGCTCCCGGCCACAAGAACCTGCTCATGGTCAACTCAGCACCCCCCCACCAGGGCCTTCTCAGTGTGGGTCCCCCATGCGCTGGTGCTTGGGGCTCTGCCCCCCCAGCGCAGGAGCCTCCCCTTGCCCTTGTTGAGCCTCGGGAGGTTCCTCCCCTATGGGGGTCCCATTCACGGCAGCACAGCTTGAGGTGTCCCCAGCCTCTGCCGCAGCTCTGTACCATGGAGGGGGCTTCATCCAGGGCACTGATGAGCTCAGTAACACCGAACCCACTGTTGATCCCTTGGGAATACCATTAGAGCCCTCCCAGTGGGTTCTGCTCCGCTCATCGCAGCCCTCTGGGCCATTCAGTCACTTCGCTCTCCATCCATCCAACCCACGCTTCCTAAGCTCATGTCCAAGGATGCGATGGGAGATGGTGCCCAAAGCCTTCTGCGGTCCAGCTGGACAGCATCCATCGTGCCATGGCATCAGGGAAGGCTGTTGGATTGATCGGGCAACACCAATCCAAGGGGATGTCCCATTCCCTTTGCTTGGGTGAGCTCGGGACCACGCCGCAGGGTCAGCCCCTGACCAGAGACCTTCCACTTCCCTCCTTCCATAGCCCCACGTGTGTGCCCCATCCCGGGCTGTGGGAGCATGGAATTAGCGTGGCACAGCCCTGCAGTGAGCACAAACCCTTCCGGGGGGCAGCTGGGGTGGGAAATTCCCTGTGGCGGAGCCAAATTCCACATGGAATTCCCTGACCTGGCCTGGAGCCGCCGTCAGCTCCAGCCTGGAGCAGGGAGCGGGTTCGTGCCTGGCTGGAAGCTCCGCGCTTCCCGGGCAGCGCCGGCAGCCGGGGGCGCTCCCGGGCTGGGATGAAGGCGGGAAGGACGCATCCGCAGGGAATGCTTTGGTGCCGTTCCCGCAGGAGAAGAAGCGGCGGCGGGAGGAGAACGAGAAGCGGCGGCGGGAGAATGAGCGGAAGGCGGAGATCGTGCAAGTGGTGAGCGCGGCGGCGGAACCGAGCCCGGGGCGCTCCGCTCCCGGCCCCGCATCCCGCGGGAAGAGCGCGGGCGCTGCTCTGCCGAGCGGGGAGCGGATCTCCTGCAGGGGGCGCTGCAGGGAGCGCTTCCAGCCGGGAGCGGCTGCGCCCATGGCCGGGACGGCCGCGCCCGGGGGGATGGAGCCGAGGGAGCAGCGCTGGGGATCCCGGCGGGGTTCTCCTGGAGGGAAGTTGTGGCTTTTCCTCCTGGAAGAGCTCCGGGGCGTCTGGGGAAGAGCGCGGAGGCGTTGCCATGGAGGGATTTCGGGATGAATCCCATCAGGAGCTGGAGGGTTTCGCGCAGGCTTCGCCCGTTGCCGTGTGCGGCTGCAGGGATCACGGAGCCGTGGAATGGGTTGGGATGAAGGGAGCTCAAAGCCGATCCCGAGCCACGGGCAGGGACCCCTTTCCCTGGAGCAGGATGCTCCGAGCTGCATCCAACGGGGCCTTGAGCACTGCAGGGATGGGGCAGCCACAGCCGCTCCGGGCACCCTGTGCCAGCGCTCAGCACCTCCCAGGGAAGAGCCTCAGAGCCCATCTCAGCCCCCCTCGGGCAGCTTAAAGCCGTTCCCATTGTCCTGTCCCTCCATCCCTTCTCCAAAGCCCCTCCCCGGTTCCCTGCGGCCCCTTTGGGAGCTGCTCTGAGCAGGGTGGGAAGCGGGGATCCGGCTCCTGGAATCCTCCTTTTGCTCCTCCTCCCCTCCAGATCCGGAACCCTCTGAAGCTGAAGCGAGCCAAGAAGCAGCACCTGAGGCGGGTGGAGAAGAGGGACACCGTGGCCCTGCTCCAGAAGGCGCCCGTGCGGAGCGGAGCGGCCCTGGAATGAGCCGGGAGCCGGGATTCCCCGCGCTGCTCCGGGGCTCTGTGGCTCCGCTGCTCCCCAGGAGCAGGAATGGGCTCTGGGGCAGGGCACAGTGGGGCAGAGCTGGGGTGGGTTCTGCAGCACCGTGAGCCACAGGAACCCGGGGCCGGGTCCCATCCTGCCCTATGGAGTCCGGGTTGGGGCTGGAAAAGGGCCTCTGGTGCCCAAATCTGCCTTTTCCGTATAAAAATGAGCGGGAGCTGACCCCAAATCCCCTCCCGATGGCTTTGTGGGGGCGATGGTGCCATCCTGGGGCCTCCTATGCCGAAGGAGATCATCTCCTATGGTCACCGTGCTGCGGTCGGCACCCCCTGAGGCTCCCGTTCCTCAGAGAGGGGGTCTCATCCCATTGGGAATGATCCCGGAACACATCCCAAAGGACGGGGGTTTCCTTCTGCTGCGCTATGGGGATGGGAAGGGAATGTGGGGCTGGAGGGAAGGGTTTGGGGTGGGACCCCCCGGATCCCTTCACCTTCCTGTGGTTCCGTGCTCTATGAGCGCCCCTTTCTCCATCCCTCTTGAGGGTGGGGGCCGAGGGTGTCCCTGGGTGGGCAAACACAGGGTTCCAAGGGGATAAACCCCTGGAACGGGAGCACTCGGTGGTACCCAGCTCCGGAGCTTCATCCTGGTGGGAGCACCGTGAGCCTGTGGGATGAGCAGGGAGCAGGCCCTGCGTGGGGCAGAAGGAAGCTTCAGGGTGGGTTGATCCCAGATGGGGCGGTGTAGGGGACCCCAATGTGTGGGGCAGAGCTTGATGCTGCCCCATGGAGCAGGATTTGGGATGGGGATCCCTTTGAGGGCTTCCAGAGGCGAGGAAGGCAGCGCCTATGGGGGGCAGTGGCGCTGTGGGGCAGTTGCCGGCAGGTCACGGGGCAGAAGGGCTTTGCCCTCGTTGCTTCCTGGTTAATGAATGATTCCCAAGGCATGGAAAAGCCCAACCTCTTCCACCAACTCCCTCCCCACACTTCCCCCCAGCCTTTGCCCTGCTCCTGGGTAAGAGGTGAGGGTTAGGGGGGGGGTTTGGAGCCCATCCCATGGCTTCGGGGGGGCCGTTGTTCCTAATGGGGTGTATGTGGTGTCCCCTGGCAGCACTGGGATAGAGCTGGGATCCCTGCCTGCCTGCTCTGCATGGGAATGGGGTCTGGATGGGAATGGGGGGCCCACAGACTGTGCCCCCTTTCCCTGTCCCCTTGCCCATGGTCTTGGGGTGCAGAGGGGGAGAATGGGGAGGGGGAAAAGTGGGTGCTGGGGGGGAGGAGCAAAAGGGGTGTCCCTGTTGTTGGGTGGGGTTTGGGGCTGTGGGGTGCCAGGGGGGTGATGCTCCCACTCGGATGCTGCATCCACCTCTGCGGTCCTCAGCATCGGACACGGAGCTGTGGGAGCGAGTGCAGGGGAGGCCATGAGGATGCTCAGGGGCTGGAGCAGCTCCCGGATGGAGCCGGGCTGGGAACAGTGGGGCTGTGTGGAGAGCTCAGAGCAGCTCCCGGTGTGTGAAGGGGGTACAGGGATGCTGGAGAGGGGCTCTGCATCAGGGACTGGAGCGATGGGATGGGGGTGATGGGTTCAGACTGGAACAGGGGGGATCCAGGTTGGATGTAAGGAAGGAATTCTTCACTATGAGGGTGCTGAGGTGCTGGCACAGGGGAGCTGTGGCTGCCCCATCCCTGCAGTGCCCAAGGCCCGGTTGGACACAGGGGCTCGGAGCACTCTGCTCCAGTGGAAGGGGTTGGGATTGGAGCTGGATGAGCTTTGAGCTCCCTTCATCCCACCCCATGCCATGACTCCAGGATCCTCTCCCTGCAGACACAGACGAGTGCTTGGCCACCCCGTGCCAGCACCGCTGCAGGAACAGCATCGGCAGCTACCACTGCTCCTGCCGGCCCGGGTACCACCTCCACGGGAACAGGCACTCCTGCGTGGGTGAGCACCGCGTCCCAGCCCCCTCTTCCCTCCCCACGCCACGAATCCCATGGGATGGAGGCGGCCGTTGAGCCCATTGCTGCGCCGTTCCCACCTTATCCTCGTCCTTACACGGGCTCGGTGCTCCCGCGCGGATTCCTGGGATAACAGCGGCATTCCCTGGATGTCACTGACACATCCCCTTGTTCCCAGATGTCAATGAGTGCCGGAGGCCGGGGGAGCGCCGCGCGTGCCAGCATTCCTGCCACAACACCCCGGGCAGCTTCCAGTGCTCCTGCCGGCCCGGGTACCGCCTCAGCGGGGACAGGGTGTCCTGTGAAGGTATCCATCCCCTCCGGAGCGGCGCTGGGAAGCGGAGCGGGATGCTCCCATTCGCTGCCCCACGCGATGCCCGTTCCCTCCTTTCCCAGGTTACCCCAAATCCATCCTGGCGCCGTCGCCCATCCTGCAATCCCTGCAGCATCCTCCCACCCTGGTCCTGCTCCCTCCTCCCGGCTCCGGGGCATCCCTCTTGGTCCCCAGGGGCTCCCCTTCATCCCAGCTCCCCGCTGCGGCTCCCGGTACCCAATTCCCTCCGTCCTCTCCGGCGTTCCCGGCCCCGGAGCCATCCCAACACGGAGCTCCCGCATCCTCCACCCCATCGGCCCCGCGCTGCTGGGCCCGGGGGATCCCGCGGGAGCCCGGTGCCCGTTGGATGGAGCCGGGATGCCGGAGCTGCTCCTGCCTGGTGAGCGCCGTGTCCCCCCCCGTGTCACCTCCCCACATCACCGGGGCCCTGCTGAGCCCCCCTGTGCCCATGCAGGGGGGACAAGTGCTCTGCGAGGCCGTGACCTGCCCCCCGCTGTCCTGCTCCCATCCATTGCCTGCTCCGAGCGGGAGCTGCTGCCCCACGTGCGCAGGTGAGCCCCAACCCCCCCCATCCCAGCCCCATGCATGGGGCAGCCCCCCATGACCCCCCGCTCCCGCAGGCTGCCTGCACGAAGGGGTGGCCCGGGCTGAGGGCGACGTCTTCTCCTTGTCCGATGGGAATTGCACCGTCTGTGTCTGCTTGGTGAGCACACGGCATCGCCCTTGTCCCTGTGTCCCTGCATCCCATCCCCTCTGTGCCCATGTCCCCTGCATCCCATCCACTCTGTGCCCATGTTCCCTGCATCCCCTCCTCCTTGTGTCCATGTGTCCCCTGCATCCCATCTCCTCTGTGCCCATGTTCCCTGCATCCCATCCACCTTGTCCCTGTGCCCATGCATCCCATCCCCTCTGTGCCCATGTCCCCTGCATCCCATCACCCTTGTCCCTGTGTCCCTGCATCCCATCCCCCCTGTCCCCATGATCCCTGCATCCCATCCTCCTTGTGTCCATGTGTTCCCTGCATCCCATCCTCCTTTTCCCATGATCCCTGCATCCCATCCTCCTTGTCCCCATGTCCCCTGCATCCCATCCTCCTTGTGTCCACATCCCCTGCATCCCAACCTCCTTGATTCCATGTCCAGTACATCCCATCCTCCTTGTGTCCATGTCCCCTGCATCCCATCTCCTCTGTGCCCATGTTCCCTGCATCCCATCCTCCTTTTCCCATGATCCCTGCATCCCATCCTACTTGTCCCCATGTCCCCTGCATCCCATCCTCCTTGTGTCCATGTGTCCCTGCATCCCATCCTCCATGTCCCCATGATCCCTGCATCCCATCCTCCTTGTCCCCATGTCCCCTGCATCCCATCCTCCTTGTCCCTGTGTCCCTGCATCCCATCCTCCTTGTCCCTGTGTCCCTGCATCCCATCCTCCATGTCCCCATGATCCCTGCATCCCATCCTCCTTGTCCCTACGTTCCCTGCATCCCATCCTCCTTGTCCCCAGGGACAGGGAGCATCCCCCTGCATCCCAGTTCAGGGTGATGGAGTGGGATGTGCTGTTGCGAATGCTGCCCTGAGGAATGGGTGACCTTGTGGCAGCTCCGTGTTCCCTTCCACAGGCTGGGAACATCTCCTGCATCTCCCCCGAGTGCCTCCCCGGCTCCTGCCCCAGCTCCTCCTCATCCGACTGCTGCTCCTGCCAGCCAGGTGGGTCCGAGCCCCCCATCCCGTGGGATGTGTGGGGCAGGGGGACCCCAGGCCCTGCTGGGACGGGGATGGGGCTCAGGAGGAGCTGTGCTCTGCTCCATGATCCCATTCCTGCTCCTGCTGCCTCCCTCCTCCCCAGCCAAGTGCAGCTTTCGGGGTCGGACGTACGCGCACGGTGCCCGCTTCAGCCTGGATGGGGATGAGTGCACCACCTGCGTCTGCAGGGTGGGTCCTGCGGTCCCAAGGGATGCTCCAGGGCTTCCCTGCATCATCCTCATGGAGGGGGTACCAGGTGTATTCCAGGGCTTCCCTGGGTTATCCTGATGGATGGGTACCAGGGATGCTCCAGAGCTTCCCTGCATCATCCTCATGGTGGATACCAGGGGTACTCCATGGCTTCCCTGTGTTATCCTGATGGATGGGAACCAGGGATGCTCCGAGGCTTCCCTGTATTATCGTGCTGGATGGGAACCAGATATCCTAAGGGAACGGTGCTGAGGAGGGCGTTTGGGAGCCTTGGCCACGGTTGCATGGCCGAGAGCATCATCAGGGGGTGGAGGTGGCTCCAAGCTGCCCATTGTCCATGCCCAGGGACGTGGCGGCGCCTGAGCCCAAAGAGACACAACCCAAGGGTGCTTCTATACAGCTTTATTGGTGGCCATGGCGGGAGGTGGCAGGGAGCTGCCGCGCTGGGGCTGCAGAGCAGTGGGGCAGCACTGCCTCGTCCTTCAGGCCAGGCGGGACAGCCCCACCATGTTCTTGCCCCTGCTGAAGACCACGTAGTACTCACGGATGAAGACATCCCCCAGGATCCACAGCTCACCGGATTCAGTGGGGACACCCATGCCTTCAAAGGCCACGCTGCAGGCCCCATCGCTCTGCAGGCAAGGACAGGGTGCGTGGTGGCTCCCAGCTCCTGGACCTCCTCCCTGAGCCCTCCCGGTGCCCATCCCGGCAGGATGCTCACCTCCACCACGTAGGCGCTGGGTGTCACAGGGAACGTTTCCCCATTGATGTGGAAGACAACGTCGGGCAGGCTGTGCCGATCTTCGCAGCTGATCTGGGGGGGACGCGGTGGTCAGTGGGGGTCTGCGGCCACCCCAAAGGGACCGTGGACTCCCCACGGAAGCGCCAACGCTCCGTGCGCTCCCCTGGCTCTCACCTCGCCGCTGGAGGTGGCACCGAGGGCCTTGAAGACCTTTGTGAGGTCCTCGTCGGGCATGGCCAGCAGCGAGGTGCCCGTGTCCACAATGGCCTGGCAGCCGGAGTGGCAGGCGGCCACCTCGTCCTTGATGGACACTCTGGGGCCAAAGGGACGCAGGGTGAGGCTCTTGGGTGCTGCACCCCCAAACCCAGCGCCTGCAGGGCCGGGGGAGCCCCCGGAGCCGCCCCAGGGCTACCTCTGCATGGTGATCTGCCAATAGGTCTCAGCAGAGAGGGGGATCCAGCTGATGCCGTTGGTGACATAATAGGGGTCGATGCCACCAAAGAGGACAAAGCTGCCGCTCTCCTCATCCCTGTAAGGGGGAAACCGTCAGAGGAGGGTCCTATCCCATCACCACCACCATGGCAATGCCACCACCACCATGGCATTGCCACCACCACCATGGCAATGCCACCACCACCATGGCAATGCCACCACCACCATGGCAATGCCACCACCAGTGTGTCCCCAGGAGCCACAGGGTGTTACAGCACCAGGGAATGGTCCTGGAGTCAGCCCTGGTAGGAAGGCAATGGGAGAAGATCCTCACCATGGGCCCAAGCGGCTCTGGCCAGGACTTACTTGCTCAGGTAGACAGAGAAGAGGTCCTTGCTGACAAGGCCTTCGTCCATCATGTTGTCAAAGACAGGGGTGGCTCCATCAGAGGAGATGCTGGGGTAAGCCAGCCCCAGGATGCCATCGAAGGGGCAGTAGTAGAAGAAGTCACCAGGCTCGGTCACAGAGAGCCCAAAGATCTGGTTGTCGACCACGATGTCTGCGACCTGGCCAAGGAAATGGGGAGAAGGGCTTGGTTTGGGTGTCCCAATGTGCTCGATCCCACGGGATGGGGGAGCTGGGGCACGGGGCCGTACTTGGACGGTGTCATAGCCCAGGACCCCGGACATGCTGCCGGTGCCATAGGCAATGTAGAGGCTTTCGTTGGTGCTGACGAAGGTGGAGGAGTCCGCGGGGTTGAAACGCTTGTGGTCGCCTGTGGGGACGGGGGGAGATGGTCATGGTCCAGCCTCAGGGGCTGAGGGTGCGTCTGCAGTGCCTCCCATGGCCCTGAATCCCTTGGGAGAGCCAGGGCAGAGCCATCCCCATCTCCTGATCCCTTCGAGGGCTCCCGGGGACTCCCGGGGGTTCTCCCCTTGCCCGGTGGCCGCGGGGCTCGCAGACACCTACTGCAGGACAGGCTGGTGCAGTACACGGAGGGCACCCACAGGTTGGAGGAGCCGGTGTCGAAGATGACGGTGAACTCCTGGGCCGGGGTCCCAATGGAGATGGTGCCATAGTAGCAATTCTGTCAGAGGAGGGGTTGGGGGTTAGCGGGATGGGTAAGGGATTAGCGGGATGGCGAAGGGGCTAGCACGGTGGATAATGGGCTATGGGATGCAGAAGGGGCCAGTGGGATGAGTGGAATTGGTACAGGATTAGGGTACAGAACTAACACCAGGTAAAGGGCTAGAAGGTCAGGTATGGGGCTAGTGGTTCAGGAAAGGGGCTAGTGGGATGACTTAATGGGTTAAGGGAATTGGTAAAGGATTGGAGGGACAGGTAAGGAGCCAGCATAGCAAGTAAGAGGTTATGGGTCAGGTAAATGGCCAGTGGGTGAGGTAAGGGGCTGGAGGGATGGGTAATGGGTTAGGGAATGGATAAAGGGCTAGTGGAACAGGTAAGGGGCCAGAGGGATGAGTTAACAGGTTAAAGGAATGGATAAGGGGCTAGTGAGTCAGGTAAGAGGCTAGTGGGACAGGTAATGGGTTAGGGGAATGGGTAAAGGGCTAGCGGAACAGGTAGGGGGCTAGTGGGATGGCTCAACAGAGCAACTGGTAAAGAATGAGAGGGACAGGTAAGGAAGTAGCGTATCAAGTAAGAGGCTAGTGGGTCAGGTAATGGGCCAGTGGGTACGTTAACAGGTTGGGGGAATGGGTAAAGGCTTAGAGGGAAAGGTAAGGAGCCATTGGGCTGGGTAAAGGGCAGCGGGGAGGGGAATGGGTTGGGGGAATGGGTGAGGAGCTGAGGGATGGGCAAGGGGGCGGTGGGATGGGCAGGGGCCGCCCTCTCCCTGCGCTGCTCACATCCATGTAGTTCTGCATCGGCTCAGAGGAGACGCCGGTCCTGTAGTACTTGGCCGCCGGGTTGTAGGGGTGCTGCTTGAGGTAGCGCTCCAGCAAGCCATGCTCCTGCAGGGACTGCCGCAGGCTCTTGCCCTTCCGCAGAGGGACCCTGCGCCAGAGGAGAGGGATCCATCACCAGGAGCCGGGCACGGATGTGCTCCGGGGGCTCAGGGTCCCCCCGCTCATGTGGGACCCCGAGATCTCCTTGCTGCGGGGAGCCTTGGCCATGCGGTTGCTTGGGGGGCTGCAGGTTGGCCCCACGTCACCCCACTTGTGACGCCAAGCATGGCTTCTGGGGGATCCTCAGCACCCCAACACCCCCCATGCTTACTTGTGGAGGAAGCATTGTGCCAGGGCCACCAAGCTGAAGAGCAGGAGCAGCTTCATGGTGGTTCTACCAGATCAGGTGTAGACACAGCGAGCGTGTCCCAGGCAGGTTCCTTATATCCCAAGCGCCTTGTTTGGGCAGCGCTCATGATAAGGAAGGCAAACAGCTCTGGGGCACTTATCACAACGTCCTTAGCGGAGGCACGGGGGCAATGTCAAGCTGAGGGCTCCCCATCTTCACCCAAGTCGAATGCTGGGGCACGGGGATGCTTGGGGGAGGCCGGAGCTGGGAGAGGAGCATCCTCAGGTGTCCCCGCAGCGAGGCGCCGCTGGTCCTCCATCCATCCCATGGCTGCCTCTGGAAGTGGGAGCAGAAGGGTCAAAGCGGGACCTCACAGGGGAAAACCCAGCTCAGGATGCTGCTGCTTGAGCAGGGCCAAGGTCACTGGGGCTGGGCTACGTCAGCGGTGCTGGACCCGGCTCCTTGGCCTCCGGCACAGCACCACGTGCTGGCACGGTCACCTTGGCCTGCAGGAAAACAAGGGCAGACCCTGCGCTGGGGACCACAGGCACCATATGGGCTGGAGCGGCCTTCGTCCCTCAGCACCGCTTCAGCCCAGCTCTGGCTGACACAGAACCGAGGGGAGATGCTGAATTGCACCAGGGAGATCCTGGTAGGGTTTGATGGCTGGGGATGGGAGGAGAGGGATAAAGGCCCAATTCAAAGGAGGATGGATGTGTTGCTGCGGTAAGCGGGGTCTGCTGAGGAGAAGGTCTTGGCTCCCACGTTCCCACCCATTCACTCCCCAAGGACTGAGATCCTGGATTTTCCTCCAGGATGGTTGCTCGGAATCGTGCTCCATGGTGAGATAGATAACACCGTAAGAGGTCCATGTGCTCCATGCTGGGTAGATAACACCATAGGAGATCCATGTGCTCCATGCTGGGTAGATAACACCATAGGAGGTCCATGGGAGCTGGTGGAGGTGGCTGGAACTCCACAAAGCAGCCATGGGCATGTGTTGGTGTTTGGAGAGCTTGTGATGCAGAGGAAGGTCCTGCTGGAACTGGTCCTTGGTGCAGCTCCATAGTGGGGAACAGGAGGTAACCATTGGGTGCTGGGGAGCAGAGAGGTGGAGGTGCTGCTGATGCCAAGGTGGATTCTCCTCTGTCAGTGGGAAAGGTGCTGGCTGGGATGTTCTTCCAGAGCTCACGGTGGGGCGATGGAGGGATGCGCTGCCTCAGAGGGCTCCTCCTGCATTCACTGTGGTAATGAGCAGAGGAATGGGAAGGGCAAGAGCTGAATTCTTGGGGATGGATCCCCTCCCTGTATTAGCAAAGGAACTGGAAGAGCCTCATGGTTTAGGGACATAGAACCTGGTTTGTAATGCCAGGGAACACAACTTGCTTCCTTTTCCCCCTGGCAGCGATGGGTTTGGACCGCATCCATCACAGCACCTGGAAACAGCTCCATTTATCTCCATCCCATGTTCCTGGGCTGATACATGGACCTTTAGTTGAGCTGGGCTCTTCCAAGCACCCAAACAGCATCCCAAATTCCGGATTCTGTCACGCAATGATGACTCAGCCATTTTCCAAGGGTTTCCTGCAGGCAATTGTTACAGGACAGTTGGAATCCCTGAGGACCCAGGGTTCAGTTTTCCTTCTGTTGGGAAGAACTAACTTGTTACAGGAGGGGAAGTTTCTGGATCAGCTCATTCCTCTGTCAATAGATTCCATCGCCCGCAGCCAATGGGGAACTGCGCCCAGACAGGTATTGATTTTGGGGATGTATAATTACAGCCAGAATTCCAGTTACGGAATTCAGCGCCACAAAACCAATCCCAGAGCAAATATTTGGCACCATTCACATCAGGAACAAAAGAGATGGGGGGAGGCTGGAAAAGAACCACCTTTAGATGCAAAAGGACTTTGTAAGGGCTGTGGAGACAGCTCCCGAGCTGAGGAATCCCGGACGGGAATGCGGTGGCTGGAGGGGAGCTCTAGGAGCAGGGGATGGAGTTGGCATCACCATTGCCATCCTGAGGGCCCATTTGCAGCACCGGGTACAGCTCTGGTGTCCCCAGCATCAGAAGGACATGGAGCTGTTGGAGGAGGAGGCCATGAGGATGCTCAGGGGCTGGAGCAGCTCCCGGATGGAGCCAGGCTGGGAACATTGGGGCTGCGTGGAGAGCTCAGAGCAGCTTCCAGTGTGTGAAGGGGGCTACAGGGATGCTGGAGAGGGGCTCTGCATCAGGGACTGGAGCGATGGGACAGGGGGTGATGGGTTCAGACTGGAACAGGGGGGATCCAGACTGGAGATAAGGAAGAAGCTCTTCCCTGTGAGGGTGCTGAGGCGCTGGCACAGGGTGCCCAGAGAAGCTGTGGCTGCCCCATCCCTGCAGTGCTCAAGGCCAGGTTGGACACAGGGGCTTGGAGCACCCTGCTCCAGTGGAAGGGGTCCCTGCCCGTGGCAGGGGTTGGAGCTGGAGGAGCGTAAAGTCCTTTCCAACCCAAACTATTCCAAGATTCTAGTGTTCCCTTCGATCCCCTTCTCCTAGGGTTTGCCTGGAGAAACCCACAGGCTTGCTTTGTCCTGGGCTGGAAGTGGTCGAGGTCCATGCTGATGGCTCCAGGGATAAGGGTCCTGTTCCTCCAGGACCTGGTTCTTGTGCCTGAAGCCCCAGGACAGTTCCATTGGCAGGACAGATGGATTCCAGCCCTATCCTACTGCACTGGTGGCAGTGGAACTCCATGGTTCTGCTTCTTTCCCAACCTCTTCCCACCCAGGATCCCTTCGAGTCTTTATGATTATGGCTTTCAGAGTCCTTTGGGGAACTTTGGACCGTTTGGAGTTTGGAAGCAGATGTGGTGTGACCCAAGTAACCCCCTTCCAGCCTCATGGCATGGGATGGGAGAGGGAAATCAGCATTTGGTAGAGAAATGGAGGGAATGAGACACGTCAGGTTCTGGAATAATCTTCCATTTGCTCCCAAAAGGAGCAGGAATCCCTCAGGAAACGCAAAACCAAGCTGTGAAGAGCTTGAAACACAACTCTGCTGCATGCCCACCATGGCAAAGAGGTTGGGTGCCCAGCTTGGGTGCTCTGTTGTAGCTCCACTTGGCGGCAGAGGGCACCAAACGACGCTGAGATCCCAAAATCCAGGCGGAGGGATGGAGCTGGAGGCTTGTGGCTCTGCTTTGCCTGGTCCGGATGCACTGGTGGCTGGGGAGGATTCCTGTTGGATCAAATCCACAAAGACAGATGCTTACATCCAGAAAAATGTAGGATTTGAATGCCTGTCGCGTCCATCTCCAAGCGAGATTCCACCATCTGGAGGCTCAACCTGGACTCATGATGAGTTTGGGCTGTGCAGATGCACTGTGTAAGTAAGGAGCTCAAAACTAAAGCACCCAACAGCACTGGTGGGTGTAGGATAAGTGGTGGTTGAAGTGGTTGGGGGCTCCTCAAAGGCACAAGAGCTGGGGAGTCATTTTGACCCCCCATTCCTGCAGGATTGGTGACAGGAATGGTTTCTGCTTTGCTGCTGTCCATGGTGGGCAGCAACTGGTGTGTGAGGAGACAGGACCGCTAAAGGTTCCATGGGATGGACTGGAGGTAACTTGTAGGATATCCTGAGCAATCCAGGGCATGGCCAACAGGAGAAGGGGCTGGAGAATGTCCCTGGAGCCAGGCTGAGAGCTGGGCTGGGGCAGCCTGGGGGAGAGAAGGCTCCTGAAGGGGAGACCTCAGAGCAGCTCCAGTGCCTGAAGGGGCTGCAGGAAACCTGGAGAGGGGCTTTGGCCAAGGGATGGAGGGACAGGACAGGGGAATGGCTTTAACCTGCAGAGGGGAGACTGAGATGAGCCCTTAGGCAGAAGTCCCTTCCAACACAAACCATTCCATGATTCTATGGGCACCTCCAAAAGCTGCTTTGCCTCCTGATCAAATAAACCCATCCCTGCATGTGGAACCCAAGGCCAGGAGACTGTGGCACCTTCCACAATGAACCTGATGGCCACATGCCTGGAATTGTCAATGGGAACTGCACAGGATCAGGCAGCACCACTCAGGATGGGTTTAACTGCCACAGAACTCACCCCTTGGGCCAAATGGGACCATATATGGATTTTCTCCATGGCAAAGACTTTGCTGACTAAGCCCAGAACGGCCTGAACGTTATCGGTGCAGCTGGAAAAACAGTTACCTCATTGAGATATTCCTTATCTTAGGAATTGCAGATTAAGGAAGCAAACTTGTTTTCCAGCCCCTGTTCTCGGTTTTCCCTTTCCTTCCCATAAAGGTATTATCACACTGTGGCTTTATCAGATGAAGGCACAAAGGCAGAGAGGAGGGAGGCCAAGCTTGACGCTCCTGAGGGTCAAACCTCTTTGATTTAAGAGTATTTGATGGAGTTCTCAAGGAAGCCTCCTGAGATACAGGCTGAGGGGGTGGTGGGAGGCCTTCTGCTGGGGTAGGACCACAGGGTGGCCAGGCCGCCTCTTCCTCCCTGCTATGGGTGACCACAGATGGTGACTAAGCATCATTAGTGGCTTGGTCTGTGGTTGTTCAATCAGGGAGGGCTGGACCACGTGGACCACAAAGCTTCTAGTGTGCAAGAGCAGAGGCGAACTGCTCCGAGGTGAGCAGCCAGGCTGCTGGGGACGTGGTGCTGAGAAGAGCTGGGAGACAGCAGAGAATCAGAGTGGGTTGGGTGGAAGGGAGCTTAAAGCCCATCCAGATCCAACCCTGCCATGGGCAGGGACACCTTCCACCGGGGCAGGGCGCTCCAAGCCCGTGTCCAACCTGGCCTTGAGCACTGCAGGGATGGGGCAGCCACAGCTTCTCTGGGCACCCTGTGCCAGCGCCTCAGCACCCTCCCAGGGAAGAGCTTCTGCCTAAGAGCTCATCTCAGTCTCCCCTCTGGCAGGTTAAAGCCATTCCCTTGGCCTGTCCCTATATCCCTTGGCCAAACCTCTCCAGGTTTCCTGCAGCCCCTTTAGGCACTGGAGCTGCTCTAAGGTCTCCCCTTCAGGAACCTTCTCCTCTCCAGGCTGCCCCAGCCCAGCTCTCAGCCTGGCTCCAGAGCAGAGCTGCTCCAGCCCTCGCAGCATCCCCATGGCCTCCTGTGGACATGGTGCTCTCAGACCAGCTCAGAAGGGTGGGATCCTGTGAGAGCCTCTTCCACCTCTGAGTCCTGTTGAGGAACACACACAACATCAGCTTGAAACCAACCAGCATCACATTAAAAGAGAAACCAGGACATCCCCATCAATGTGCTTTTCCTCCTGTTGGGAAACTCTCCAAGTTCCATCTGACCCCTGGGCTCTGAAGGAACATTCCACCAAAGCCACAGATTAACTTGGCCTTGATAATAGAGCCAGGGGTGAAAGCTGAAATCAGGTTTGGAGGTGAGGCTTTGTTGGTTCAACCTTTCCCTGCCTGTGTGTTAACTTGCTCTCACTCTTTACACTGCCACCCTCTTCTCTGGACCCCAAGGAGGGCAAACATCAGCTGCAAGCACCAGTGCCAACGACCTCCTGCGCTGATAACCCCACAAAGTTTCCATTTCACTCACTTGCTGCCTTCCAGCTTCATTTCCTTGGCATAGGAAGGCTCCAAACTGCCCCGAGCGGCTTCGGAAGCTGATTCTGGAGCCAAATGCTCCTTTTTGCAAGCATTTTGCTCCTTTCTGCAAGCATTTTGCTCCTTTCTGGTGTCGTTACCCCAAGCTAAGTGCTCTGTGGCTCCTCAGCTCAGCTGCTGCTTGGCGTAACCTGAGTATTTACCCATTTTCAGTCAGTTTTGCTCTTGGTGTGTACTGGTTTAATGATGCCAAGTGCAAGGTCCTGCACCTGGGTCAGAGCAATCCCAGGCACAGCTCCAGGGTGGGCAGAGAAGAGATTCAGAGCAGCCCAAGGAGAAGGACTTGAGGGTGTTGGTGATGAGAAAATGAACATGAGGGGGCTGCAGTGTGCGCTTGAGCCCAGAAACCAACCGTATCCTGGGCTGCATCCAAAGGAGCGTGACCAGCAGGTCATGGAGGTGATCCTGCCCCTCTGCTCTGCTCTGTGAGACCTCACTTGGAGCATTGTGTGCAGTTCTGGGGTCCTCAACATCAAAAGGACATGGAACTGTTGGAACAAGTCCAGAGGACGCCACGAGGATGATCAGGGACTGGAGCACCTCCTGTATAGGGATAGACTGAGAAAGTTGGGGCTGTTCAGCCTGGAGAAGAGAAGGCTGCGTGGAGACCTCAGAGCAGCCTTCCAGTGTCTGAAGGGGGCCTATAGGGATGCTGGGGAGGGACTCTTCATGAGGGACTGCAGTGATAGGACAAGGGGTAACGGGTTCAAACTGAAACAGGGGAAGTTTAGATTGGATATAAGGAGGAAATTCTTTACTGTGAGGGTGGTGAGGCACTGGAATGGGTTGCCCAGGGAAGCTGTGAATGCTCCATCGCTGGCAGTGCTCAAGGCCGGGCTGGACAGAGCCTTGGGTGCCATGGTTTAGTGGGAGGTGTCCCTGCCCATGGCAGGGGGTTGGAACTGGATGGACTTAAGGTCCTTTCCAACCCGAACCATTCTATCATTCTATGGATATTGACTTTCGCACCTTTCAGTCTTACAGTAACCATGGGATGTGTCATTGTGACCACCTGTAACATCATCAAAGATGCTGCCTACCAGATAAAAGGCACAAGAGGCTTCAGTGTGAACCAGAAAACACCCAAACACCCACCTGACTTCTGATTTGCCCACTGGGTCACACTGAATCATTGCACTCAATGCTTCCGACATTGCCAGGAGTAAACCTGAACACAACTTGGTGGATCCTTTATTCAGTCCTTAGAGGTGAATGTACGCTGTTAACTCAGTGTCCTTCTACGGCCATGGAAACAATTCCACGTGGAAATCCCCATCTCCCTTTGGAAAGCCAAGTCCCTTCTGGCACTAACAGTGGGCTATCTATGATAACCCGGTTATCAGCCACAGGGCACAAATCCTGCCTGATTAAGGGCCAGGTTTCCTCTCAGGATTCACATGACTCCTGTCTATTATCCAACAGCCCTCACCTGGTGTCTGCCTCCAGCCGGGACAAGAGGTGCCATTCCTGGGATATGTGCCTGGATCACAGCCCTGCTGGATGACCTTGCCCAGCCCCCTGCAGTGTCCTTCATGTTCCTCACCTCAGCAGGGAGGTTCCCTTCATCCTAACGCCATTCCCAGCCCTGCTCAGTGAGGATCTGAAAGGGCTTTTCCAACCTCGTTCATTGGAATAGTGGGAATGTCTGCGGGGATGCAGAAGCACCGGTGGAAAAGAAGAGGGTGAAGGGACTGGAGCTTGCTGCGTCTCATCTGCTCGGGGATGTTCCTGTTTCATATGAGGAAGAGCTGACACATGTATTCCATAGGGATTTCCTTTCATCTCCTGGTTCCAGCTCTGCCACCTGAAAGACATTGTACGAATCCTGTCCATTCTGCTGCCCAGCACAGTGCCATCAGCTCATAGAACCCAGCCTGGCTTGGGATGAAGGGGCCCCAAAGCTCACCCAGTCCCAACCCCTTCCACCGGAGCAGGGTGCTCCAACCCCTGTGTCCAACCCGGCCTTGAGCACTGCCAGGGATGGGGCAGCCACAGCTTCTCTGGGCACCCTGTGCCAGCGCCTCAGCACCCTCCCAGGGAAGAGCTTCTGCCTAAGAGCTCATCTCAGTCTCCCCTCGGGCAGGTTAAAGCCATTCCCCTGTCCTGTCCCTACATCCCATGTCCAAAGCCCGTCTCCACGCTTCCTGCAGCTCCTTTAGGCACCGGAACTGCTCTAAGGCCTCCCCGTATGGAAACCTCTCCAAGAGAACCCCACCGGCAGGCAGATGATGAACTCATCATCTAAATGATTATTAACGAGTTACTAACACATTAATTAGCATCAGAAACCACTCCACAAAGGCACAACCACCCTCACTGAGCCCGAACCTCCCCATCCCTCAGCGCCCCAAGATGGCGGCGCCGGGCTGTACCACCGGGCTGTACCACCGCCTCCTCCCCCCTGCCTCCCCCGCCCGGCGCTCGCAGTGGTACCGCCCACCTCGGCGCCGGAACCCGGAAGCGCGCTGAGGAGGGGGCTCCGGTAGCGGGCGGTGGGTGCCGGTACGGGGATTGCCCTGTGCCGCTGTGCTCGGACCCGGGCCCGGACCCGGGCCCGGACCCGGTACCGCGCTCACAGCCCCTCTGCTGGGGCGCTGCGGGCGGTCCCCGGCCAGGCCTTGCACCGGCAGCGGCAGAAGCTCCGTAGGCCGCGGCCTCGCCGTTGCCGTAGCCGCAGCCCTGGGTCGGGTGCGGTCTATGCGGAGCATCCCCCGTTGTGTCCCGGTTGTGGCACCGGAACGCTGCTAAAGCCGGTGAGAGCCGTGAGGGGGGAGCCCCTGCCCCGTGCGCCTCGGGTGCTTCCCGTTGAGCGGCCCCAGGGCGTGAGCAGCGGCGGAGGGAGGGCAGGGACCCCTCTGCTGTGCTCTGGGGAGACCCCGCTGCGGGCCTGATCCGGCCCTGGGGAACAGCACACGAGGGACGTGGTGCTGAGGGATGAGGCCATGGGGATGCTGCAAGGGCTGGAGCAGCTCTGCTCTGGAGCCAGGCTGAGAGAGCTGGGCTGGGGCAGCCTGGGGGAGAGAAGGCTCCTGAAGGGGAGACCTCGGAGCAGCTCCAGTGCCTGAAGGGGCTGCAGGAAACCTGGAGAGGGGCTTTGGACAAGGGATGGAGGGACAGGACAGGGGAATGGCTTTAACCTGCCAGAGGGGAGACTGAGATGAGCTCTTGGGCAGAAGCTCTTCCCTGGGAGGGTGCTGAGGCGCTGGCACAGGGTGCCCAGAGAAGCTGTGGCTGCCCCATCCCTGGCAGTGTTCAAGGCCAGGTTGGACACAGGGCTTGGAGCAACCTGCTCCAGTGGAAGGGGTCCCTGCCCGTGGCAGGGTTGGATCTGGATGGGCTTTAAGCTCCCTTCAGCCCAACCCGCTCTATGTTTGTATGCTCCATGCTCCCTGCACAGCAGCAGGAACTGAACCTTCCATTTACCACTTCCTCCCTCTTCCCCCCTTGAGCCTCATTAATAACACCCCCCCCCCCCATGAGCTGATTTGTTGGCAGAGGGATGAAGTCGCCCATATGTGTCCATAGGAGGTTTCCTCTCTTCCATGCAGTATTCCACAGACAAGTTTGGCCGGATCTTGGGCGAGGACATGTGGTAACCCTGAGCCTTCCCTTGTCATTGCATGGTGCGGGCAGAGGCTGACTCAGCACTGGGCTGCTTCACCCACGCGAAGGGAGAAGCGCCCCAAGTGATGAGGACAGCACCGGAATTCCCATTGTAGGTCCCTTTCCCCTCTCACTGCCGTGTTTCTCCTTTGGTTTTAGTGTATTCCCGCATTATCCCATCTCTTCTAACCTGTGACTTGAGCATTGCTACTCGCTTAATATAATCAGGCGGCCCAGATTACTTGGAAGGGATGGATAGTGGAGAAGTAAGTCATGGGCAGTGCAGAAAACCTGTTTCATTCACTGAGTTTTGTAACATCTCACCCATTTTTCAAGTCACAAATGTTGGACCGTGTTCCCCATGCATGGATAATGCCTTTTCTGAGGGAAGCAATGGCACCATATATCCGGAAGGGAAAACAACAGGAAAACAAGATGGGGCTGAGGACCAGGATTGGCGCAGGAGGATGGAGCCATTGGAAGCGGTTTAACAAAGCTGGTTTAATCCCTGATAGGATTGGTGCCTGTTTGCAGTTGGCTTTAGGAAGCCTGGTGGTTATTTCACTTCCTCCCTGTTGCAGGGAGCGCGCGGCTCCTCCGGGGAGGATGGAGACGCTGAGGACCCGCACGGTGGAGGAGCTCCAGGAGCTGCAGGAGGACACGGAGGAGATCGAGCGCCTGGCGCTGGAGTCCCAGGAGGTGCGTGTGGATGGGGGTGAGGCTGCACCTGGAGTCCTGTGCTCAGCTCCAGGCCCCTCACTGCGAGAGAGGCATTGAGGGGCTGGAGCGGGGCCAGAGGAGGGCACCGGAGCGGGTGCAGGGCCTGGAGCACAGTGTGATGGGGAAGGGCTGAGGGACCTGGGGGGTTCAGATGGAGAAGAGGAGGCTCAGGGGGGACCTGATCACTGCCTGCAACTGCCTGAGAGGAGGATGGAGCCAGGAGGGGGCTGAGCTCTGCTCCGAGGACCAAGGGATGGGACAAGAGGAAACGGCCTCAAGCTGCACGAGGGCAGGTTGGGATGGAGCTGAGGACCAATTCCTGCCCCAGAGAGTGCTCAGCATTGGGACTGCCCAAGGCGGTGCTGCAGTCACTGGCCCTGCAGTGTTCACGCACTGAGACCCTCAGTGCCATGGGTTATGGTGGCCTTGGCAGGGCTGGGGCAGCTTGGTGCTCTTAAAGCTCTTTTCCAACCTGCTTGATTCCCTGGCTCCATGAGTTCCCCCTCTCCTTGCCCAGGTCCAGGAGCTGCAGCTGGAAAGGGAAATGTCCCTGGCTGCCAACAGGAGCTTGGCTGAGCAGAACCTCAAGTTCCGGGCGCCGCTGGAGACGGGGCGCAGTGAGCTCTGCAGCAGGTACGAGGAGCTGCAGAAGCTGGCTCAGAGGTGCCAGGAGCAGAAGGCAAAGCTGGGTGAGTGTTTGCCAACCGCGGGTGCTTGCTGATAGACTCCCATGGGCTGCACGTGGTGCAAGATCCACCCTTCTGCTTCTCCCTGCCTTGGCCGTGCTGAGCTGGGAAGCTCTGGAGGGTGATGGCACATTGTGCTGCCTGTGAGAGCTGAAGGAGAGGTTCAGAGCAGCCCAAGGAGAAGGACTTGGGGGTGTTGGTGATGAGAAAATGAACATGAGGGGGCTGCAGTGTGCGCTTGAGCCCAGAAACCAACCGTATCCTGGGCTACATCCAAAGGAGCGTGACCAGCAGGTCATGGAGGTGATCCTGCCCCTCTGCTCTACTCTGTGAGACCTCACTTGGAGCATTGTGTGCAGTTCTGGTGTCCTCAACATCAAAAGGACATGGAACTGTTGGAACAAGTGCAGAGGAGGCCACGAGGATGATCAGGGGATGGAGCAGCTCCTGTATGAAGATAGGATGAGAAAGTTGGGGCTGTTCAGCCTGGAGAAGAGAAGGCTGCGTGGAGACCTCAGAGCAGCCTTCCAGTATCTGAAGGGGGCCTATAGGGATGCTGGGGAGGGACTCTTCATTAGGGACTGCAGTGATAGGACAAGGGGCAATGGGTTCAAACTGAAACAGGAGAAGTTTAGATTGGATATGAGGAAGAAGTTCTTTACTGTGAGGGTGGTGAGGCACTGGAATGGGTTGCCCAGGGAAGCTGTCAATGCTCCATCGCTGGTGGTGTTCAAGGCCGTATTGGACAGAGCCTTGGGTGCCATGGTTTAGTGTGAGGTGTCCCTGCCCATAGCAGGGGGTTGGAACTGGATGAGCTTAAGGTCCTTTCCAACCCGAACCATTCTATGGTTCTCTTCTATGATTCTATGATCGATATTCTCCTGTTTCCCAGTCGGATCCAGTTGGGCCGATCACCCAGCAAACCCCCTCCTAGTGCAGCAGCGGCTGTAACCCTTTCCTCTCCTTTTCTCCTCGCACCAACACTTCCCAAGGCAGGAATTCACTCCTGGCAGAGTGCAGCAGTGTTGTGTGCTACCGATTTCCTTTCCTTTTGTGTCTGATGTTGTGCTCTGCTGCTCTCTTGGTCCCCCCAGAGAAGTTCTCTGCAGCGCTGCATCCTCAGACCTTGCTGGATCTGCTGCAGGTGGAAAGCCAGAAGATTGAGGAGGAGTCTGAGGTGAGCTTAAGGTTTCCATCCTTTAGCAAGTTAAGCGGTGAAGTCCTCAGGGTTGTAGTTACAATCCCAAGCTTAAGGCCTTGAATCAAGGGTTGTCTCTTTGTGGTTTGGTGTTCTTCCTCCTGAAAGAATTGGATTGCCCTTTGTTGGCGGTGTGGGGTGTGATGCTCTTATGGGATGGTTTGGGTTGGAAGGGACCTTAAAGCTCCTCCAGTCCCACCCCTTGCCACAGCAGGGACACCTTCCACTGGAGCAGGGTGCTCCAAGCCCCTGGGTCCAACCTGGCCTTGAGCACTGCCAGGGATGGGGCAGCCACAGCTTCTCTGGGCTCCCTGTGCCAGCGCCTCAGCACCCTCCTAGGGAACAACTTCCCTATATCCAACCTACATCTCCCTACACTCCTTGATGTCTTCTGTGTGTCCCTGAGACCTAAATCCTAAGCTGGCTTTGGGGATGAAGCACTGATCCTGCCTTCTCTTCCAGCAAATGGCTGAGAAGTTCCTGGAGGGCGAGGTGCCCCTGGAGACGTTCCTGGAGCAGTTTTCCAGCATGAGAAAGTTGTCCCACTTGCGCCGGGTGAGAGTGGATAAGCTCCAGGAGATCCTGAGGAAGTCGGAAGCGCCGCAGGAGCCTCAGGAGCAGCCGCCTCCTCATGGACCTGTGCCCACAGACCCCCCAGAGCCACAGCCCTTCCCTTCAGGAGCTCCTGCAGCAGCTCCTTCCTTCCCCCTGCCCTACAGCCCAGCTCCGAGCATTCCAGCTGGGCCCACGGCCCACGGAGCTCTCCCTCCCGCTCCGTTCCCTGGCTCCCCGGTCGCTGTGGGACACGTTGCCTCATCCCAGCCCACCTTTCCCTATAAACCTCCTCCAGCTCCTGGATACCCACCAGCCCAAGCTGCTGAATCCGGGTATCCCAAACCCCCCTCGGGAGGCTCTGCTCCAGCACCAGCTTATTCCTGGTCTCCATCCAGGGGCCCACCTCAGCCCCCCCCATTTCCTGGTTCTCATCCCTCTCCTCCTCCACTCCCCCCCAGACCCGGATACCCTCCCTTCTTCCCACCTGGAGCAGCGAGACCCCAGTGTCCGTACCCATCCCAGCCTCCTCTCCCTAACTTCCCAATCCCCCCCCAACCCCCTTATCCTCCTGGAGCACCTCCACCCTTTGGATTCCCCCCACCTCCCAATCCCCAGCGCCCTGCTTGGCCTGGCTACTAAACGTGGGACTCCTGGCTCCTGGAATGTGGGACATCTGCTGCTGGTCCCTCCTCTGCACTGGGGACTGAGGAGGAAGAGCGATGCTCTTCAACCCATGGGTGCGGAAGCATTATACAGGCAGCAGCTCTGGGGGTCAGGCAGATTGATGCTGTCCCCATGGGCCACATCTCCTGAGGTTTGTGCTCATCTGAGGGACTGAAGTGGCCAATTCCAGGTGGATTCATCCAGGTTTTGATGTGAAATCCAGGTAGGCCCTGAGGTGCTCAATGGGGATGTGAGGTGATGGCAGCTCCAAGAGCCAGACCCCCTTGTCTGAGTGTGTGCAAGAGGGGTGTGCTACGTGGGTCTCAGATGTCACATCCTGATCCTAAACCTTTCCACAAGTGTTTGAAGGACACTTTGGGAATCTGGGACAGTATTCCTGACACAAACCCACCCGCTGCTTTCCCAAAATCCACTGATTTGGGGCCCCAAAGCAGTCCTGGGATGTGCCTGGAAGCAGGAGGCAGAGCCAGCCTGGCTTGCAGGTCATTCCCAACAGGGTGTATCAGGGAGAAATAGCTCCCTGGATGAGCCAGGCCTTGGGATCTATCCAGGTGTTATGCTTGGATATGGGATAACTTCCACTCCGGCTCTGCTCAAGCCCATCCCAGCACTGCTCTGCCTGTGTGGCGAGTCCTGGTGTGCTGCAAAGCCGAGGCAATTCCCGGTTTGGATGGGCTCCATCAGCACAGACCTCTTCACTCTGCCACTGTTCCCTGTCCCACCAAGGACTTGGAGCCTGCAGTCACTTCCCAGCGCTCACCGCATGGATATTATCCATGGGTTCTATGTAATCCAGGCTGGCACAGTGACCTGGATCATCGCTGCTTTGGGGACGCGCATCTGGGAATGGGAAATGGGAAGTGGTGTTTACCATATCCCAACCTCGCCCATGGGGAGAATTGAGTTATTGGGGTGCTCCCAGCTCCGGCCTTCCTCACATCCCCCTTCTCAGGTAACACTAATGGAAGGAGCAACGATTTGGGATGGGAATGGGAATGGGATTGCTTTGCTCAGCACTTTATCCTCCCGCTCCTGCCTGTCTCCCTGTAAGTTATTTATCAGGAACCTTACTAATGGACTAGGACAAGGTTTGATGGAAGCAGTTCCAGAGCTCTGGTTAATGACAGTAATAAACCTTGATGAACTGCACGTGGGGTGATTGCTTCCGGAGCCAGCATCAGCCTCACAATTGCATTGATCCTTCTTATTCCCATTGGCATCCTCAGAGCAACCTCTTGGTTTCATCACTGAAGCCTTCCACCCTGTTTCAGGATCAGCTTCAAGCTCCTCTTTCCTGCTTCCTTGCTCCCATCTTTCCTAAGGAACCTGTTCCGGTTGGAACCCATCACCCCCATCCCGTCGCTCCAGTCCCTGATGCAGAGCCCCTCTCCCGCATCCCTGTACCCCCTTCACACCCTGGGAGCTGCCCTGAGGGCTCCATGCAGCCCTGATATTCCCAGCCTGGCTCCATCCGGGAGCTGCTCCAGCTCCGGAGCATCCTCGTGGCCTCCTCTGGACTTCCTCAACAGCTCCAGGTCCTTCTTATGCTGAGGATGCCAGAGGTGGATGCAGCATCCAGGTGGGATGTCACAGAGCAGAGGGGCAGCATCACCTTCGGCCTGGCCTCCATCTCTAGGAGGTTTTTAGCCTTGGAGCAGCACTGGTAGGGTTGGAAGGAGGAAAACGATGCAATTCCTATAAAAATCCCTATTTATTACCATGGTTGTTGCTCATTAAATATCCGACTTGTTCCCAGTCATCCCACCCTCCCCTGCTCCTCACATCCCTATCCAATGGGATCTGGCAGGCGCGGGGCTCGCAGCCTTCATCCTGAAGCTGCCTGGCACAGGGCAGCTCAGTCTGCTTTCAGCCTGGCCTGGCTGAGAGGAAGAGCGTGGTGGATCCGGGATTGGAGACACGGAGGAGCTGGGAATGCCGCTCCGCATGGACCGAAGCGTGGCCGCGCCATTCGCACAGGTATGAATGTGCCTCAAACTCACACAAAGAGCTTAAACCCCCTTCTCCTCACACTCTCCAGTGGGAGAAGCTCAAAAGCAAGAAGAAGCCTCCTTAGGTAGGGCTTGAGCCCCTGGGAGCAGCCAAAGCTGGGTTGGGATGGCTGAAAGCTGAGCCTCACGTGCTGGGGGGAGCAGAGCTCATCCCATCGCTGAGGGGATGCAGGGAGGATTCCCTCCGAGGGGAGCAGTGCAGGGCTTTGACATCTCTTGGAGTCATGGAATGGGTTGGGATGAAGGGACCTCGAAGCTCATCCGGTCCCAACCCCAATGCTTCCACTGGAGCAGGGTGCTCCAAGCCCCTGGGTCCAACCTGGCCTCGAGCACCGCAGGGATGGGGCAGCCGCGGCTTCTCTGGGCACCCTGTGCCAGCATCCTCCATCCCCTTCCATGCGTTCATCATTGCATAGGGACACAGAAGGGGTTGGGTTGGGAAAGACCTTCCAAGACCATCACGTTCCAACCCTACCACAGGCAGGGACATCTTCTCCTTGATCCAGTTGCTCCTTGTGCTTCATCCCACCTTTTCCCGCCTGGAAAAGGTGACTGATGAAGGCAACGAAGTCATCTGTCCCCAGCGTGCAGGTAAAGCCACTAAGAGAGCAATCGCATTGCTTTGCTGCCGTGTGTCGTGAGCAGGGGGATGGCTCAGATGGGGCCCAGCACCCCGAGGGGTCACACTCTGCGCGCTGAGTGCAGGTCGTAGTCGCTATCCGAGGAGTTATCCGGAGGGTTGGAAGGTCGGAACGCTCTTTCCAGGGCTGCGGGGTGATGGATGCATGGTTATAGTGGGTGCTTCGTTGCCATTGGGAATGGAGCATGGATGAGCCGTTCCCAGCATCCTCCCGCACTCACCTGGGTACTCAGAGCTGTAGGAGCTATTCTGGGGGGGCTGAGCGTAGTCATTGTCCCCCCCCTGCACCCGCTGCCCCTCCGCCCGTGGCCTCTGCGTGGTGGTGCTGTTGCGGTGGAAGGAAACTGGAGGAGATGATGGGAACAGTCGGGAATGGGGGGGATTTGGGGCTGGAACAGCAGCTTGGAGGCGATGCTGCCCGGAGGGGAAGGGGCTGAGTCAAAGCAGGACCCAGGAGCGGGGCCGGGTTCACATCGTGCTATGAGTCAATGCGGGGGCAGGAAATGGGAGCGTTCTGCCTGCTGCAGGCCCCAAATCAGCCCCAAACAGCCCCAAACCATCCCTAACCCCCCCCCCCCCAACCCCCTCACCCGTCTGATTGAGTCCCGTGGGGCCGATCCATTGGCGCTGCTTCTTTCTGGACACTGGAAGGCAGAGGCCGGCGATGAGATGGGGATCTCCCCATGGATCTGATGCCGCTTCCTCCTCCGGCTGCTCTCCCCCCCGCCGGCCCCATATGGCATCCCAAATAACCCCCTCCTCCTGGTAATCCCCTCCCCGACCCCCCCCCCCCGGCTGCTCCATTGTGTGTGCTCAGTGCTTAATCCCCCCCTTCCACCCCCTTCTCTGTGCCCACCCGTGTGGGGCAGGCTCAGGGATAATGGGCATCCGTGCGGAGCATCTCCCAAAGCCCCTCCAAGGAGCGGGCAGGGATGGATGCACGGCAGAGGGAGAGGAAGAGGGGATCCAGGGCTTGTCACCTACTTCTCTTCATCAGCCTCCTGTAGGCAGGAGGACCACAGATGAGCGTGAGGATGCCGAAGAGCAGCAGGGCCAGGCAGATGCTCGCAATGGTACCCGCGGCCGTGCCAGTGGGATGTGGCTTCGAGTCCTGGCCTGGGCAGAGAGGATGGATGTGACTGAATGAGACCATTGCCTCTGATGCTGGGAGCTTGGGCACCCAATGTCAGACACAGCCCCTTTCCCCATGCCCTGCCCCATGCTCTGCCCGTTCCCCAGTGCCCACCCATAGGACTCAGCATCACCCATCCGCTTACACACAACCCCGATCCTGGAGCAGCTCTGGGTGTTCCTTAAGGGGCAGAGGTGTAGGTTGGGGACCCCACAAGTGACCCCTATGGAGGGGGGGTCCCGGATCTCAGTGCTGGACGAGAGGTTCCCGCAGCGCAGCTCCTGGCACAGGTCCCTGCCCCACTGCGCCCGCAGGGTCCTGTTGTGGCACAGCACCCGCCATTGGTCCCCGTGGAAGACCTCAATGTCCCCTTCGCATGGCGTGGGGCCGGACGCCAGCCTCCGCAGGGCCTTGGGCAGGGAGCCTTGGGCAGGAGAGAGAGGGATCAAATCCATGGGGAGGCATTGGAAGCGGCTGACAGGGCTTGGGATCCCACCCGCCTGTGGGCCTCCATCCCCTGGGATCGGCTCATGGCATCGCCGCTTCCCCTTGTGCCGCAGGGATAACGCATTGAGGAGCTGGGAGCTGTCCCCATGGCTCTGCCGGCTGCTGCCGTTCATCCCTAAATCCCACAGGAGGGGTTCTGAGCACGGGCAGATGGCCGGAATGCTTTGGGAAGAATCCTTCCCTGGGAGGGTGCTGAGGCGCTGGCACAGGGTACCCAGAGAAGCTGTGGCTGCCCCATCCCTGGCAGTGTTCAAGGCCAGGTTGGACACAGGGGCTTGGAGCATCCTGCTCCAGTGGGAGGTGTTGGGGTTGGGTCTGGATGAGCTTTAGGCTCCCTTCCCAAACCATTCCATGATTCCATGATCCAGACTGAGCCCACTCCTCACAGCTCTTCTTCCCATGGTGCCAGCGCCAAACAGCTCCACAGGAATATCATGGAATGGTTTGGGTTGGAAGGGACCTGAAGCTCATCCCCTTCCAACCCCTGCCGTGGCCAAGGACACCTCACAATAGGCCTTGTCACCAACCTGGCCTTGATGCTCAGGACGAGCATCCAAGAGGTGGGTGCATCCACCCCATCATCCCTGCATCCCCCCCAGCATCCCTGCATCCACCCCATCATCCCTGCATCCACCCCATCATCCCTGCATCCACCCCATCATCATCCCTGCATCCACCCCATCATCATCCCTACATCCACCCCATCATCATCCCTGCATCCACCCCATCATCATCCCTGCATCCCCCCCATCATCCCTGCATCCCCCCCATCATCCCTCCATCCCCCCCATCATCCCTACATCCCCCCCATCATCCCTGCATCCCCCCCATCATCCCTCCATCCCCCCCATCATCCCTCCATCCCCCCCATCATCCCTCCATCCCCCCCATCATCCCTCCATCCCCCCCATCATCCCTGCATCCCCCCCATCATCCCTCCATCCCCCCCATCATCCCTCCATCCCCCCCATCATCCCTCCATCCCCCCCATCATCCCTACATGCCCCCCATCATCCCTACATCCCCCCCAGCATCCCCATGGGGGTTTCCTCTCCCAGCACCGAGGCTCCCGGGGCACTCACCGGAGCAGCGGATGAACGCGGGCTCCGCGCCGCTCCGGGCGCTGCTCCCATTGAAGCACTCCAGGAGGCGGGGGCTCCCGCAGGGCTCCATCACCTCCCAGCGCACGGGCAGGGGGGGGCTGCCCCGGAGCGGCGGCGCGGCCCCGCCGAGGGCGCTCCCGCAGCGCAGGGCCCCGCACACCCGGGCCGCCAGCGCCGCGGGGATGCTCCGGCCCGGGGGGCTCCGGGCGGCGGCCACCGAGCCCCACGTCCCCCCCTTGTGCAGCTCCAGGAAGCCCGAGCATTCCGTGTCCCCGTCCACCAGGCGCAGCCGGGGGGGGGCTGTGGGGAAGCGGGGGGGGGAAATGCGCCTTGAGGGGGATTCTTTATGTTATAGAGCAGAAAGTCCCCCAAAGCGCCACTTATTGTCCCCAAACGCTGTTAATGGGGTGAAGCAATCAACAACGGGGGCCGGTTTGGGCATTGCTTCTTCAACCCCCCCCCACCATGCTGGGGCCTTACCGGTGGGCTCTGGGCTGGTGGCTGGGGGGGGCTCTGGGGTGGTGTTCGGCGGCTCTGAAACGAGAACGAGGTGATTTTGGGGGGATGGGAGCAGGGTGCCGGGGTCCAACTGGAACGGGTTCAGGTTGGACGTGAGGAAGGGATCCTGCCCTGGGAGGGTGCTGAGGCGCTGGCGCAGGGTGCCCGGAGGCGCTGTGGTTGCCCCATCCCTGCAGTGTTCAAGGCCGGGTTGGACACAGGGGCTTGGAGCATCCTGCTCCAGTGGAAGGGGTCCCCCCCTTCATCCCAAACCATTCCATGATTCTATGACTGAAGAGACGGGCCGTGTCCACGGGGATGCGGGGGACCAGGGTTGGGCTCCACACTCACCGCTGCAGATGAGGGCCACGTGCTCCGTGCAGTTTGCTGCCTCCCAAAAGCATCCCGTTGGAGCATTCACCAGCGTCTGGCACCGCAGCGGATCCGTGTGTGGCTCCTTCCCATCGGTGAGCACAAGCCAGAGGGGCTCGGTGGTGGGGGGACCACAGCCCAGCCTCCGGCACAAGCCACCGGCACCGGCTCTGATCGCAGCACCCTGGCACACGCGGCTCCATTTGCCATCCCGATTCACTTCCAGCATCCCGGAGCAGCGGTACCCACCACCCGTGAGCCGCAGCCTGGGTTCTGTGGGGAGACCGAGGGTGGAAGAGGATTCCCTTCCATTCACAGCGGGTTTTCCATGGGCACGTCCCCACCAGGGCTTCTCGCTGAAGGGAATGGATGTTGTGGGGTGCACGGGTCTGGGGGTGCCATAGGGCTGCATGGAACCCGGGGTGCACAGGACCAGCTTCATGGTCAAGGCTGCTCCAGAACCCACCACACTACTGGAGCCATGGCCAAGGAGCTGTAATGAAGCCATGGCCAAAGGGATGCTGATGGAGCCATGGCCAAAGGGATGCTGATGGAGCCACGGCCAAAGGGATGCTGATGGAGCCACGGCCAAAGGGATGCTGATGGAGCCATGGCCAAAGGGATGCTGATGGAGCCATGGCCAAAGGGATGCTGATGGAGCCATGGCCAAAGGGATGCTGATGGAGCCACGGCCAAAGGGATGCTGATGGAGCCATGGCCAAAGGGATGCTGATGGAGCCATGGCCAAAGGGATGCTGATGGAGCCATGGCCAAAGGGGTGCTGATGGAGCCATGGCCAAAGGGGTGCTGATGGAGCCATGGCCAAAGGGATGCTGATGGAGCCATGGCCAAAGGGGTGCTGATGGAGCCATGGCCAAAGGGGTGCTGATGGAGCCATGGCCAAAGGGGTGCTGATGGAGCCATGGCCAAAGGGATGCTGATGGAGCCATGGCCAAAGGGATGCTGATGGAGCCATAGCGTGGTCCCCATCCCTGCTCTTACCTCCAGTGCTTGGGGCAGCTCCTCCATGGCTGGTGATGGCTGCAAGGAAGAAGGGGATAGAGCATCACTCCAGCTTCTCACCCCAGGGGATGTGGGATCCCCCCACCTGGGGCAGCAGCTCCCACCTTTTAGCCTCTCACTGGTTATTTTGGGGGAGAAAAGGCCATTCTGGGGGCTCAGATCAGCCTTGTGCCCATGTAAGGATGCTGCTGGTGGGTAGAAGCTGGTGACGGTGGCCAGGAGCTCCCTGTTCGTGCCATACCCATCTGGGGGGACCCCTCTGTCCCCAGACCCCAGTGGCCACAGGAGGAGGTTGGATCGCGCTGGCAATAGAACGGCATTTCCCGGCTCATCCAGCGATGGAATGAGCAGGAATAAGGATGGGGCAATGATGGGTGCCCCCAGCACCCATTGGCTCAGGTGAGCACCCTGGGGACCCCTATGACCCTCACTTGTCCAGAGCCCCCACGCTTTGGGTTTACCCAAAGTGGGCACATGGGACCCCTAAATGATCACCAGCGACCCCCCAATGAAACCACAAGCCTGAGCCCCCCAAATAATGCCCAACAGCAGGAAAACCCTGGGGGGGGGGGTGTCCCACTGTGCTTTGAATCACCCCAAAGGCTGAGTGTGCACTGGGCACCCTCCATCCCTCCATCCCCATAACCCCGGCACTCACCCCACATTCCCAGGAGGAGCAGCAGGCTCCGGGATGCCATCGGCACGGCCGGCCCCGGGATGCTGCTATGGGGCCGGGGCGGGGGGCGGGCAGGAACAGGCTGGTTTCCTCCCTCTGTGGTTTTCTTCATCACTTCTGGGCTCGATTGAAGCCTCAGCCTGGCAGCTGCCTCCCCACGTCCTATCCGGGGGGGGGAAGATGGGGGGCTCGGTGCTCATCCTCTTCCTGGGCTCCCGCAATCTCTGCAGAGCACATGGGGTGGGGATAGAGCAGTGATGGGTGCAATGTGGAGCATCCAAAGGAGAATGGGGGGATTGGGGTAGGGGGAAAGATGGGAGGGGAAGCTCCCAATGAGGTGTTTTGGGAGCAAACAGTGGAAAACCAGGGCAAGCATTAACCCGAGCACTGTATCCTATGGGAGACCCAAGCCCCGGCCCAAGGCAGGCTCTGTTGGTGCTTCCTCCTCCTCCTCCTCCTCCTCCCCGGTGTGTGCCGGCTGCACCATCCCCATCACCACCATCTGCGGTCGCCAATGGAGGTGAGAGGCACCAGGGCAGGAAACGTGCCATGGTTGGGTGCTGCGATGAGGTGATGCAGGGCACCCATGGCACAACACGGCACATCGCACCAGGCCGTGCTACACCATAGCTCCCGGATGGAGCCAGGCTGGGAACGCTGGGGATGTATGGAGAGCTCAGAGCAGCTTCCAGTGTGTGATGCTGGGATGCTGGGTACAGGGATGCTGGGTACAGGGATGCTGGAGAGGGGCTCTGCATCAGGGACTGGAGCGATGGGACAGAGGGTGATGGGTTCAGACTGAAACAGGGGATCCAGATGGGATGTAAGGAAGGAATTCTTCCCTGGGAGGGTGCTGAGGCGCTGGCACAGGGTGCCCAGAGAAGCTGTGGCTGCCCCATCCCTGCAGTGTTCAAGGCCAGGTTGGACACAGGGGCTTGGAGCACTGCTCCAGTGGAAGGGGTTGGGGATGGAACTGGATGAGCTCTGAGCTCCCTTCATCCCAACCCATCCCATGGTTCTCCGATTCCATTCCACACCATTCCAAGCCACCACGAGCCCACAGGCCCCAGCAGCACCCAAAGCACCTCAGTGGCCCCATGTGCTGTGGATGGGGACAGCTCTCCCCAGGGCTCATCCCCTCTTCTCCCCATGGCTGCCCCCCAACAGCCCTGCTTCTCCCCGCAAGGGCACACGTGGGGCACAGCAGGAAGGGACAGGACATTGATCCTGTGCTATTGAATCCCTGTGAATCCAGGTCATGCACGCTGCTCCCATCGACACAGTGACAGGATTGGGCCTGGGGGGGGGAATGAGCTTCCCAAGCAGCGCGGTGGGGTCATGAGAGCTCCCATCCCCTCCATGGCCACCCGGATGCTTTGGTTCCCCAGGGAGTTTCCTGCCCTTTGGGTTGAAGGTTTTCCATGACACAAGAGGAAGCTCATTGGGTGCTGCAGTGTCTGTGGGTGCTGGGTGCGGGCAGCGATGCTTAAGGAGGGCAGGCAGAGATGCAGGGTGATGCTGGCACCGTGAGCATCCCATCTCCAGCATCCCTGGGGATAAGACAGCTGGATCCCAGCCCCTTGCAACCTCCATGGCTTTGGCGATGCTGTGGGATAGGGATGCAAGACTTGCTCCCGGATTAACCCTTTCCCTAGGCCTCAGATGGGACCAGTCCTATGGGCAGGAGCTGAGCCCCATCACCCCAAATGGACCTGAGGTCCATGATTCACCCTGTACAAGCCAGGATGAGGAAGCTTCACCTCCCCTGTGTTATCCAAGGCTCCCTGACCCCCTCCAGCACCTCGGGAGCCCCCGGGATGCTGCAGGCAGGGTTGGAACATCCCTCCTTGCTGCAGGCAATGCGAGGCAGCTCAGCACCATCTGCGTGCTGTGACACAGAAGGGTGATTGCAGCATCTCCCGGGGGTGCTGGGGAAGGGGGGGCAATGGGATGTGCTCACACGCTCCCTTTGGAATGGCAGGAGATGCCTTTGGTGGTGAGGGAATGGGCTTGTTGGCTCCAGCACGCTGCAGTGGTGGGAAGAGCCCGATGCAGGAGCAGCAGCTTCACCGTGGCCTTGATGTACCTGGAGGTGACACATTCCCGGTGGGAATCGGGGTGTCCCCTCCTTGCGCATTGATACCCCCAAGGGCACTGGTACCCTAAGTGTGAGCATCATCATCCCCCAGGGCGGGATGGGGAGCACCGAGTGGTCCCAAGAGCGAAGGTGGCATCACCCAGGCACAGCAGTGTGGGAGTGGGGCACCCCCCATCCCTGCTGGCTGCTGGCACCCATCTCCTCGCTCCTCTGCCTTTGTGTGGGGTTCTGGTGCTATTCTGGTGCTTCCGGCGCCGTTGTTGCGGTGCAGCCCCTTTGTTGGGAGCCTCTCGCCTCGGTGAGGAGCTGGAGGATGTGGTGGGGAGGCAGTTTCCATGGGGCAGGGCTGAAGGGTGAGCTCTGCTGCGGCTCCGCCTCGTCCTGGGGTGGAGGTGGTGGAGGGGAGAGGTGGAAATGATGGAGATGGAGATGGAGGTGATGGAGATGGAGGTGATGGAGGTGATAGATGGAGGTGATGGAGAGGGAGGTGATAGAGGTGGAAATGATGGAGATGGAGATGGAGGTGATAGGTGGAAATGATGGAGATGGAGGTGATAGGTGGAAATGATGGAGATGGACGTGATAGGTGGAAATGATGGAGATGGAGGTGATAGGTGGAAATGATGGAGATGGAGGTGATAGGTGGAAATGATGGAGATGGAGGTGATAGAGGTAGAAATGATGGAGATGGAGATGGAAGTGACGGAGATGGAGGTGTTGGAGATGGAGGTGATGGAGGTGATGGAGGTGGAAATGATGGAGATACAGATGGAAGTGATGGAGATGGAGGTGATGGAGGTGACAGATGGAAATGATGGAGATGGAGGTGTTGGAGATGGTGAAGACGGAGGTGATGGAGGTGATAGATGGACGTGATGGAGATGGAGAAGAAGATGGAGGTGATGGAGGTGATGGAGATGTGCCACAGGGTTTGGCTCGCTGGTGGAAAGACCCCATGGGCCATGCAGCCATGGATGGAGAGGTCCCCACCACGGTGACTATGGCTCGTGCAGCCCCCTCACCAGAGTGTCCCTGTCCCCAAGCTGTGCCGGGCTCTGGGTGATGTTGCCTTGCTCTGCATCCTGCCAGGGCTTGGCTGGACCAGGGGATGCTGCAGCTTTCACCCCAGCGTGGGGGATGCTGGATGGGAGGATCCATGCCTTGAGACCCATATCCCACCTCCAGAGCTCTGGGTGAGGGGGACAAACCCACCCTGGGCTGGATGTGGGCTGTATCCCACCTCGGTGTCTCTCTCACAGCCCCATATGGGGGTGAGAAGGGTCCAGGCCCCCAGCACCATCGTGCATCCAGCACCATTGAGTGTGCTCAGGTTCAGACCCTGGTGCCAACATCCCTTGAGTCCCCCAGCCACATTTATGTGCACGGTGGGAAATGATAGAGTTGGAAATGATGGAGATGGAGGTGATGGAGATGATGGAAATGGATGGGGAAGACCATGGACCGGTAACCTCCATATCCATCACTGTGTCACCATGGAGTGCTGGGGACACTATGGGACACTGCCACCCCATATTCCCCCTGCACTGATGGCCACCCCAACGCTATGGGGCTGGATCATGCCACGGGTCTGGTCCGGCTCCAGACACATGGGTGATGCTTTCATCATGGCTGTGACCACAGGAAGGACCACTTTGGGTCACTTACCCCCAGCTGGGAACCATTGGTGGCCCAACCTCCCTGTGGGGCCTGTGACCACTCTGACCAAGGGACGCGGTGATCCAGTGGGAAAAGCTTTTAATGGGAGCACGTAACCCATCACAGCGCATTGGGGCTGCACCAGCACCAGGGTCTGAGCCCAGGATGGAGGAGATGGATGGAGGAGACCCAGCAGTGCCAGGGCCCCCCTTGTGCCCCTCAGTATGCGGAGCCCTGGATGTCATCGTAGTCACTGCCCTCGGAGGGCTCCCCCTCGAGCCATGGGTCCGGGTCCCCCCCCATCCATGGGGCCGGGCCCCCCGGTGTCTCCATGCCCTGGCTCTCGGACCACTCCCCCGAGGAGGTGCTGGAGCTGTCACTGGGCTCGGGGGCTGCTGCGGACACAGGGACCCCCCCACATCCGAGGGAAGGCAGCGCTGGGGGGGGCACATGGGGCGCTGGGGAGAAGGGGTCAGATTGGTACCCACAGTCCCTGCTTTGTCCCATGGGGTCTCTTCAACCCTACTCCCATCCCCATCCCTCTCCCATCCTTAGGGCCCACACACCAACTCCGCTCCCCAGGGCTGTCCCCATCCCTACTGCCATCTCTGCTTCCATCCCCATCCCTCTTTCCATCCTTGGGGACCCCCGACCCCAATTCCTCTCCCCAGAGCTGTACCCATCCCAATTCCCATCCCCTAGGGTCTCTCTATCTCTGCTCCCAACCCCATCGCTGCTCCCATCCTTGTGATCCCTTCATCCCAGTTCCGCCCTCTATGGCTGTGCCCATCCCTGCTCCCATCCTATAGGGTCTCTCCATCTCTGCTTCCGTCTTTGGGGTCTCTTCATTCCTGCTCCCATCCCTTGGGGTCCCTCCATTCCTGCTTCCATCCCCATCCCTACTCTCATCCTTGGAGTCCCCCACTCCTTTTCCCCCCTCAAGGCCTATTTCCATCCCTATTCCTATTCCTACTCCCATCCCCTGGGACCATCCCTGCTTCCCTCACCTTCCATCCTCATGGTCCCCTCACTCCAATTCCCCTCCCCAGGGCTGTTCCCATCCGTTCTCATATCCCAATCCCTGCACCCGCACTTGGGGTCCCCATGACCACACATCCCTCCAGCAGCACCCACCGGAGCCGGTGCAGCCGTGGGCAGTGGGTGCCATGTGCCAGTGGGTGCCACTGTCGGGGTGCCCAGTGCAGGCCGATGGGAACACAGTGCCATTGCAATAGGGCTCCATGGACACGGATGAAGAGGTGGAGGTGCTGCCATGGGATGTGGATCCCGGCCTGGCCGGTGCTGTGGGACACAGGGACATCAGCCCCAGACTGCGGGGTGGCACCCATCACCTCATATGGGATGAGCACCCATCACCTCATACGGGATGAGCACCCATCACATCATGCAGGATGAGCACCCACCACCTCATACCCTCCTCAGTGAACGGCTCCATCCCATCCCTGTTTGGCATCAGCAGCAGGAGCTGCTCCTGGGGCTGCCGGCGCAGGGAATCTATAGGGAAGGGATGGAGGGGCCATCAATGCGGCCACCCCATTGATGGGGGTGATGGGGGTCCTGTGGCGGGTGGGATGCTCACTGTGGAAGGTGGACAGGGCCACAGGGGGTTTGCTGCTGAAGTCGTAGTGTTCATAGTCGGAATCAGAGTCGGAGTCCTTGGGAACGGCTGTGAGCAGCGGGATGCAGGGGTGAGATGGGGATGGGATGACCATTGCTCATAGGGAAGGGGGACAGGGGCCATCCACACATACCTGGCCCTTTGGGAACGCTCGGGGGCATCTCCCTGTAGTCATTGGAGGTCCCGGAGGACACGTTGGGGTGCTGGGGGCTGTGGGCCACCAGGACTGGTCCAGAAAGGCCGAGGGAGGACACAGTGTGGGCTGTGGGATGAGGGGATGCGATGCTCTGTGGCTCCATGGGAATGGGGTGGCTCTGGCTGGGCTGGAAGCATCGCCCCATCCATGGGCAGAGCCTGCCTTGCCCCTGGGGGGGGTCCTTACCGCTCCTCTTCCTCACCCTCAGCAGGGCAGCGGTGAAGGCCACCACAGTGAGCAGGAGCAGCGCTGCCAGCACCAGGCAGAGGATGAGGAGGGGCATGTGCAGAAGGGACCACGAGGATCCTCCATCAGCTGGGATAGAGAACGGACACAGCTCGTGACACCTCGGACATCCCTTCCTGCAGGGATGTGGGACATCCGGACACCCCTTCCTCATGGTAACAGGGGGGAAACGGGATGCTCCAGAGCGGATGCTCTGCAGGACACTCACCTCTCAGCACCGTGGCGTTCGCTGTCACCGTTGCCATCGGCGTCGGTGTCTGCAAACCCAAGGAGCCTGCAAGGAGGACATAGGGATGGGGGGACACCAGAAGCTCATCTATGGGAGTCCCCGTGGCTGAAGAGAGGCGCTCAGCACCCCAATACCCACCGAGCCATAAGGAGGAGGAGGATGGGGACCCGTACCATTGCAGACGACACCGGCAGCCCGGGACTGGTAGCAAGGGGATGACTTATTGAACACCCAGTGGCAATAGGCCAGCGATGGCTGGAGGCTCTCACACTTGTAGAACATCCTCCCGGGCAGTGTGTGGCCATAGGAGAGGGCCTGGAGCGGGGCCCCGCAGCCCAGCGAGCGGCACAGCACCCTGCGCTCCAGGTCGTACCAGGCGCTGTCGCACACCGTGCTCCACGTGCCGCGGTACAGCACCTCCACCCGGCCCGCGCAGCCATCCCGGCCCCCCGAGAGCCGCCACTGGTGATGCTCTGCAGGGACACACGGAGGAGGGATGCGCGGATGCATCCCCACGGCACCTCCGTCCTTGGGTGTGGGGGGCATGGATCATGGAATGGGTTGGGTTGGATGGGATCTGCTCTAGTGGAAGGTGTCCCTGTCCGTAGCAGGGGGTTGGAACTTGGATGAGCTTTAAGGTCCCTTCGAACCCAACCATTCCATGATGTGATATCCCCGGCACGCACCAACCCACCTGAACACACCACGCCAGCATCCTCCTTATGGGTGCAGTCGTGCTCCAGCGCAGCCGGGCATTCCCAGAGATGCTCCTCATGTCCCTCACACCCCATTTCATCCCGGAGGATGGATCCGTTGCCTCGGCCATAGGCGGCACCACCATGGACGCTCACGGCATGGCCACACCGGAGCTGCCGGCACACGACGTCGGCATCGGCCAGGTCCCATCCGTCGTCACACACCGTGCCCCAGGCACCTTCCTCCTCCATCTCCACCCGGCCCTCGCACCGGCTCCGGCCCCCCGCCAGCCGCAGCGCCCCGGGGCCTGCGGAGGCACAGGGTGAGGGTCCGGGCCATGGTGGTCCCCATAGGGAGCAGTGGGATGCGATGCCACCATCCATGGTGGCCCAATGGGACGCTGGTCCTGCCCTGCTCACCTGGTGCCACTGAGGTGTTTCCTGCTGGGGTGCTGGGAGGTCCTGATGGATCCATGGGGGCTGCAAGGAGGAACAGGAAGGGGGTAGGGATCAGATGGGGGGGGGGGCAGGAATGAGCACCCGTAAAGTGATGCTCTTTTGGGGAAGGATGCTCAAAATGGCTTCCCCAGCTGCACAAAATGGACGGCACCGCGGGGGCCCCTTCTTGCACCCCTTACTGTCAATCCCAATGTCCTTACATCAGCCCTGGGATGGGAATGTCCCCCAGGTCCAAATCCTGGTGTGGGATCTGCTCACGGGATGGGGGAGGCAGAACCTGGCCCTAAATGTGGTGATTCAGGGGCAGGACTCACGGGTGGAGAAGCTGAAGCGTTGGGTACCATGATCCTGGGATGCTGCCGCGTCCCAGCTCGCTGCTCCTGCTGATGGAGAGGGGCTGTTGCTGCCCGTGCCTGCCTGTGCCTGCCTGTACCTGTCTGTATCCCCAGCCTGGCCCCTCTGAGCCATCACTGCAGGTGAGCGGATGCTGCCGCCATCAAGGTCTCACTTTAGGCTTTAAGACATCCCAAAGGCTCGATCCCATCCTCATTGTCCCCTCTTTCCCATCCCTTCCCTCAATGCACATCTGTAGCCAAGCCACTTTTCCATGGTTACCACTGGAAAACCCCATTAGTTGCTCCTTTGGGATGAAGGATTCACCCCCGTGGTTGAAGCTGAGGTGCCTTCAGCATCACCACCACCAAAACCATGGCTTGCTCTGTACCCCGACTGCAAAGATGAGTTTTGACCAAAAAAGGGCACTTTTTGTCACTGCTGCATCCTCCCAACGTGCTGATAGAGCCCAGTCCTTGGTCGTGGATCACTCCTGGAGCCCATTCCCACCTTTGGTCATGGATCGCTGTTGGAGCCCATCCCCACCTTTGCTCATCCATCACTGCGAGTGGCATCGATAGGTGTTTAGGGGGATGCATTGGGTGGGTGTCTCCATGGGAACACACCCCTTTAGGCATTGGGCTTTGGCTTAGTGTTAAAGGAGAAGGTGAGGGATGAGTGTAGGAGCTTGGGATGAGCTGCTCCATGGGGTCCTGGTGCTGCTGCACCGTGCTTGACCCCAGAGCATCGTGTTGAAGGTGTGGGAAGGAGCCATTAGCGGAAGCGAGGGTGATGGTGACCGTTCCCCATTGATCTGAGGCTGCCTCTGGCATCATTGTGGATGTGAAACCACCCTAAACCCCGCTGGGATGGTGGGGAACAAGTGGCACCGTCACCGAAACCATCCCTGGGTGACGCTGGGGACACCAGGAGGGGTTTTGGTCCTGCATGGAGAGCATCCCCTTGCCCCTGCAGGGCTGGGGGTGGGATGGACCCGAGGGCTTCCCATCCCCCTGCTCCTTACTCGCACCCAGTGAGGGGCACCCTGAGGTTGGGATGACCACGGCAAGGAGAAAAGCTCAACCTTAGAGCCCCTTCACTGAGCACCATCCTGTCCACACAGCACCCCCTGCCCCAGCAGCACCCAGCCAGGGGATGGCCAGGACACCTTGCCCTGGCACACAGCAAGGGACGGGAAGGGAAAGGATGAGGATGCTGATGTACCTTGTCCAGATGCCACAGCAGAAAGAGCCACCGCGATCAAGCAGATCTTCTCCATCCTCCTCAGCCAATGTGGGGCAGCCCCATAGCGGTCGGAGAGCTGTGGGGCACGTGGTCCTGTCCCCTTCTAGCAGCTCAGGGGCATGGTGTGGATGTGACCCAGCGCGGTACCTACTGCTATCTGCTCCCTGCTCCCTGCCTGTGGTTCGGGGTGCAGGAAGCCAGCTCAGCGCCGTGGGGCGGAGGAGCTCGATGGGGTGGGTCCATCCTGCACGTTCATAGGGAGGAAATGGGGGGTCTGGTGGAGGTGAGGTCCGTGCCATGCACCTCCAGCATCCCTTGGGGTGATGGGAGGCACCTGCGGGATGTGGATCTTTACCATCACATCGTGGGGCTGGGGCAGCATCACACGGTGGGGCTCAGGCTCCCCCAGGTGCCAGGACCTCTATGGGGTGATGGAGCAGAGCGTGGGGCTCCTTCCTCCTCCTCTGAGGTGTGATGTGGGCAGGAGGATGTTTCCGAGGTGGGATGTGGCCTCGCAGTGCTGCCCGATGGAGGGTCCCTCGCATCCGGATCCACCCCATGGCATGGAGGACCTGCAGGGGAGAGGCCATGGTGACCCTGAGGATGTGGCACCAGTTAGCACTGCAGGAAGGGGGCTGGCAGCAGGTAGAGGGGTGCTGTGAACAAACTGGGTCCCATCCACAGCCTGAAGGGCTCTTCCCTGGCACAGGGTGCCCAGAGAAGCTGTGGCTGCCCCATCCCTGCAGTGCTCAAGGCCAGGTTGGACACAGGGGCTTGGAGCACCCTGCTCCAGTGGAAGGGGTCCCTGCCTGTTGGGGCTGGAGGAGCTTTAAGGTCCCTTCCAACGCTAGGGAACCCCAGGGGGTTGTTTGGGCTTCGTGCTGACCCTGAGGCTCTGATGGGTGCTGATGGGTGCACATGGGGCTCAGGCACCCCTATAGCAGCAGAGCCCCCAGCTTGGGTGCTGAGGACCATAGCGGGGGTGAGCAGAGCCCCCAGCCAAGGAGGGAGCAGAAGAAAAGCCCCCAGAAAGGAGAAGCCACGTTGGCTGATGGGGACTTTCAGTCATCATAGCCATCCTATGGAGCTTGCATGGAGCAGCAATGAGGAACTGGGAGGTGGGAAGGGACCGGAGCACAGGGCTTTGATGGGACGCTTGGTGTGGTGAGGAGCCAACACCAAGACCTTTGGTTCTCGATGGGGGTGATGGGGAGCAGACCCCCTTGCTGGTGATGGAGGGGTCGGAGCAGGGAGCATCACATCCATCCTGGTGCGGTGCCTTCGCCTGGGGAGCATCCATGCAGCCCGTGTCTGCCTCTTCCTCCTGGGAGCCTCCTGCCTGCTCTCACCCGTCGGAGACTTGGGTGGGCGATGCTTGCCTGGGCTCCTATGGGCCTGGGCTCCTATGGGCCTGGGATTCTATGGGCCTGGGATCCTATGGGCCTGGGCTCCTATGGGCCTGGGATCCTATGGGCCTGGGATCCTATGGGCCTGGGATCCTATGGGCCTGTGGCTGTACCTGGTGACCGCGGCTCTGCTGCCCATCACCACGGTGCTGGATGGGAGCTGCATCTCCGTGGTCCCCATGGGGACCTATGGGGAACATTTGAGCCCCATATGGGGCAGGGGGAAGGGGAAGGATGGGGATCCTACCAGGAGCAGGATGACTCCAAGGGTGATTTGGGGGTGTCTTGGGATTGAGGGGCTGGGAATGGAATGGGAAATCCCTACAGCATCCCAAAATGAAGGGACTTGAGGCTGTTATTGCAGGAGAGACTTTGCTGGAGCTTGGGACAGCCCCAGGAGCAGGCAGGGATGAGCTGGATGGGAGGAAGAGGAGGAGGAAGGCAGCAGAAGGCAGGAGATCCCATTCCCCAAGGTCCTCTCAAACACTTTATTGTCTGTAGCAAGGTCGGGGGGAAACCCCTCCCATAAATAACAGCCCCCGGACACGGGACGGGTACAAAACGTCAGTGGTACAAACCCGGATGCGTGGTCAGGGTGAAGGGACACGGGGGGGACGCGGGGACCCGCACAGGACTCAGCAGCACTATGAACACAATGGCGCGATGAGACCCCAAGCAGTAAGGACACCCCCGTTTCCTCCCCGACGCCGTACTGGGGTGACCCCAGACCCCAAGCACCTGGGTGAAGACCCCACCACCACCATGGGCCCTTGGATGAAGGCTCAGGGCCACCACAAGGGGTGGTCCCCAAGCCCCTGTGTGTGTGTCCCTATGGCGGCACAGGGAGGAGGTCGGTCCCTTACTGCCCTGCCTGGGGCTGGGGGGCACCGGGAGCTGCCCCCCCCCGGTCAGGAGCTGCCCCGGATCCTCTCCATGTAGCTGCGGAGCTCCTCGGGGTCCCGCAGCCCCATGTCCTCGCACACCCAGCGGATGTCATCCTCGCTGGCCACCAGGATGGACTGGACATTGGGGACGGGCTCGGGGGGCTCCTCGGGGGCCCGCGCCGGGGCGAAGGTGACGAATTCCACCCTCTTCCTCCGGCCGCCCCTTGGGGCTCCTCCTTCCTTATGGGGCTGGGGAGCGCCGGGGGACAGGGCGCTGGGGGCATCCCCTGCTTCGGAGCCGCAGCAGCAGCGCCCATCGGTGCCGCCATCGGTGCCCCCATCGGTGGCCGCGGGCTCGGGCTGCCGCCGGTCCAGCTGCCGGCTCAGCTCCTCCTGGTCGGTGCCCAACCAAACCCAGTTGTGGGGCTGCGGGGCCGATGGGGCAGCGCCAGCATCGGGCAGCTCCTTCTGCTGGTAGCGCAGCACGAAGAAGATGCAGTTGATGAGGAAGATGAAGATGGCCAAGCAGAAGACCCCCAGCAGGACGTACATGCCGATCTCCAGGTCGGTTACGCGCTCAGGAGCCTTCACCATCTCCTCCTCCTCCTCTTCCTCCTCCCCAGCGCGGTTATGGCCATACCCATCCTCCTCTTCCTCCGAGGAAGACCCCAGCCCTTGGAGCTTGGTGTTGGCGGGTCCCACTCCCACGGGATCCCTCCTCCGCGGCTCGCCGGCCGCCGTCACCGCCTCTCCCGACATCGCCCCTTCTGCCCTTTGGAATGGGGAGCTGGGCCCACGGGGGCCGCCGGGGGGGGTGGCGCGGTGGCCCCCCAGCACCTCGAGCCACGCGGTGCCGGTGGCCAAGGCGGCGGCGCGGTGCCGGCCCCGGCGGCAGGCGTCCGGTGGGTGCAGGCTGAGCTGCAGCAGCGCCCCGCGCCCCGGGCCCTCGGCCACCACCCATGGGTGCGCGGTGGGGACACCCGGGGAGCCCCCCACGGTGGCCACGGTGGGGTCGAGCGAGGTTAAGGTCAAGGCTGTGTCCTGCCACCCATAGAGCTCCAGTGGGGCCTGAGTGTGGTCGGAGAAGGACAACCAGACAGAGAGCGTCGCCTCCTGAAAGGGGGAAGGGTGGGATGGGGCCGGGAAGCATGGAATGGGCTGGGAAGGGAGCTTAAAGCTCATCCAGTCCCAACTCCAACACCTTCCATAGAGCAGGGTGCTCCGAGCCCCTGGGTCCAACCTGGCCTTGAGCACTGCCAGGGATGGGGCAGCCACAGCTTCTCTGGGCACCCTGTGCCAGCGCCTCAGCACCCTCCCAGGGAAGAGCTTCCTTAAATCCAACCGAAATCTCCCCTGCTTCAGGTTAAAGCCATTCCCCTTTTCCTGTCCCTCCATCCCATGCCCAAAGCCCCTCTCCAGCTTTCCCAGAGCCTCTTTAGGCACTGGAGCTGCTCCGAGGTCTCTCTGGAGCCGCACAGCCCCGGTTCCCCACCCCGACTCTCACCTGCTTGGGCACCCGCAGGGTCCCCGTGGCCCTGGCGCTGGTGGTCACCACCCCGCGGTGCCCCGGCTCTGCCCGCGCCGCCAGGGACAGCCCCGACACGAGCTGGGCGCGGAGCTCCGTCACCGTCACCTTCTCCTCCGACACCACCAGCGTCTGCTCCCCCAGGATGGAGTCCGACAGCGGGGAGCGGACCTGGGCCATGGGGGGACACTGTGAGCCCCCAGGTCACACCTCCAGCCCCTGACACCCCTGGCCTGGTCCTCAGCCCCTCCAATTCCCTCCCTCCATCCCTCCCTCCACCTCCTGCATCCCTCCCTCCATCCTTTGCATCCCTCCCTCCATCCCCTGAATCCCTCCATCCATCTCCTGCATCCCTCCCTCCATCCCCTCCATCCCTCCCTCCACCTCCTGCATCCCTCCCTCCATCCCCTGAATCCCTCCATCCATCTCCTGCATCCCTCCCTCCATCCCCTCCATCCCTCCCTCCATCCCCTCCATCCCTCCCTCCATCCTTTGCATCCCTCCCTCCACCTCCTGCATCCCTTCCTCCATCCTTTGCATCCCTCCCTCCATCCCCTGAATCCCTCCCTCCATCCCCTGAATCCCTCCCTCCATCCCCTGAATCCCTCCCTCCATCCCCTGCATCCCTCCCTCCATCCTCTGCATCCCTCCCTCCATCCTCTGCATCCCTCCCTCCATCCTTTGCATCCCTCCCTCCATCCCCTGCATCCCTCCCTCCATCTCCTGCATCCCTCCCTCCACCTACTGCATCCCTCCCTCCATCCTTTGCATCCCTCCCTCCATCCCCTGTATCCCTCCCTCCATCCCTCCCTCCATCCTTTGCATCCCTCCCTCCATCCCCTGTATCCCTCCCTCCATCCCTCCCTCCATCCTTTGCATCCCTCCCTCCATCCCCTGCATCCCTCCCAGCTCCCCTCTGCCCACCCCGAGCCCTCCATCTCCCTCTCTCTGGCTCCAGAAGCCCCCCCCAGCCTCCTCCTTCCATCTCGGCAGCTCTTGCACCTCTCCCGCTTCCCACAGCTCCCCCTTGCACCCCGTTATCTCCCTTCAGAACCCACTGGTACCCCCTTATATCCCCCCAAACCCCTCTGAACCCCCCAGCTCCCTCCAGCACCTCCTTGAACCCCTTTATCTCCCTCCAGGACCCTTTACACGACCTCAGCTCCCCCAGGGACACCCCTGCACCCCCCCAACTTCCCCCAGCACCTCCAGGACCCCCTATTTCCCCCCAGAACCCCCCTATCCCCCTCCAGGGCCCCTCAGGACCCTCCTATCTCTCCCTAAGACCCCCCCCCCCGGTCCCTACCTCCACCGAGGTGACCCCGGGCTCCAGTCCCACCAGGACGGGTCCCGGCTCCAGCGCGGCCACGCGGGGGTCCTGGACGCGGGTGCGTGCGGCCACCAAGGGGGTGACATCGAGGAGCCACGCGGGGCCGGGCAGGTACGCGAGGGGCCGCCCCCCGTCCAGCGGCCGCGCCGCGAAGTGCGCCAGGACCCGCAGCGCCGTGCGCTGGAACTGCGGGCGGCACCCGCGCCACCGCCGCGCCGCCTCCTCCGGAGCGCTGCGGGCACCGGGAGGTGGGAACGGGGCGGGGGGCACCGGGACACGGGGATGGGACACGGGGATGGGGGCACCGGGACACGGGGATGGGACACGGGGATGGGGGGCACCGGGACACGGGGATGGGGAGGGGACACGGGGATGGGACACGGGGATGGGGGCACCGGGACACGGGGATGGGACACGGGGATGGGGGGCACCGGGACACGGGGATGGGGAGGGGACACGGGGATGGGACACGGGGATGGGGGCACCGGGACACGGGGATGGGACACGGGGATGGGGGGCACCGGGACACGGGGATGGGGAGGGGACACGGGGATGGGACACGGGGATGGGGGCACCGGGACACGGGGATGGGACACGGGGATGGTGGGCACCGGGACACGGGAATGGGGATGGGGGGCACCGGGACACGGGGATGGGACACGGGGATGGGGATGGGATTGGGGGGCACCAGGACACGCGGATGGGGGGCACCGGGACACGGGAATGGGGATGGGGGGCACCGGGACAAGGGGATGGGACACGGGGATGGGGAGGGGACACGGGGATGGGACACGGGGATGGGAATGGGATTGGGGGGCACCGGGACACGGGGATGGGGAGGTGGATGGGACACGGGGATGGGACACGGGGACAGGGATGGGGATAGGTGGTACCGGGACACGCGGATGGGATTGGGGGGCACCGGGACACGGGAATGGGGATGGGGGGCACCGGGACACGCGGATGGGGATGGAACACGGGGATGGGATTGGGGGGCACAGGGACACGGGGATGGGGAAGGGGAGGGGATGGGATTGAGGGGCACCGGGACGCAGGGATGGGGATGGGGATGGGACATGGGGATGGGACTGGGGGCACCGGGACACGGGGATGGGGCATGGGAGGCACCGGGACATGGGGATGGGACACGGGTGGTACCAGGAAGTGAGAGCGCTGCAGGGCACCGGGAGATGGGAACGGGACATCGGGGGCACAAGGAAACGGGGATGTGACACAGGGGGTACCGGGACACAGAGATGGGACATGGGGATGAGGGGACACGTGTGATACCGGGAAAAGGGAATGGGACACGAGTGGTACCGGGACGTGGGGGTGGGAAAGGGCGGGCATGGGGGATGTGTAATGAGTGCATGAGGGCTCAGTGGGGCAGGGTTGTGGAGCACCATGGGGTTTAATGGGGCAGACACACGTCATGAGCATGTGAGGGCTCAGCGGGGCAGGAGTCCACAGCACCGGGGGGTTAATGGGGCAGGGACCTGTGTCATGAGTGTGGTTAGGGCTCAGTGGGGCAGGGGTGCACGGTGCTATGGGGGCTCAGCGGGGTCACCCATGCACCGATCACATTGGGCTCAATGGGGTCACCCATGCACCGATCACATTGGGCTCAATGGGGTCACCCATGCACCGATCACATTGGGCTCAATGGGGTCACCCATGCACCGATCACATTGGGCTCAATGGGGTCACCCATGCACCGATCACATTGGGCTCAATGGGGTCACCCATGCACCGATCACATTGGGCTCAATGGGGTCACCCATGCACCGATCACATTGGGCTCAATGGGGTCACCCATGCACCGATCACATTGGGCTCAATGGGGTCACCCATGCACCGATCACATTGGGCTCAATGGGGTCACCCATGCACCGATCACATTGGGCTCAATGGGGTCACCCATGCACCGATCACATTGGGCTCAATGGGGTCACCCATGCACCGATCACATTGGGCTCAATGGGGTCACCCATGCACCGATCACATTGGGCTCAATGGGGTTACCCATGCACCGATCACATTGGGCTCAATGGGGTCACCCATGCACCGATCACATTGGGCTCAATGGGGTCACCCATGCACCGATCACATTGGGCTCAATGGGGTCACCCATGCACCGATCACATTGGGCTCAATGGGGTCACCCATGCACCGATCACATTGGGCTCAATGGGGTCACCCCAGCACCGGTCACGCAGGGGCTCAGCACCGTCCCCATGGCACCCGCGCTCACCTCTCGGTGCCCCCGGGCAGGCGCCAGCCCCGCACTTGCTCCAGCGCCGTGTCCCCGAGCTGGACGCGCAGAGGCAGCAGCGGTGCCCACACGGTGAAGCGCAGGGACGAGTGCAGGCGCCGGCACCAGAAGTCCACGCGCGCCCCGCGCGCCCCACGGCTCTCCTTGCCCCCCACGAACACCGCGTCGCACCCATCCGAGACCTGGGCCACACAGGGGATATAGGGGGGTACAGGGGGGTCTATGGGGGCACTGGGGCGATCTGGGGGTCCCACTCACCTGCAGGACCTGCTTGTCGGCTGACTCGCAGCCCGGGGGCTCCGGGAGCTCAGTGATGCCACCCCCTGCCTCCACTGCCACCAGTTTGACCGGGACGAAGCGGGGGACCCCTGTCAACGGGGCCGTGTTGAGGATCTCCAGGTCCTATGGGGCAGAGTGGGGCTGAGCACGTGGCTCCATGGGGATGATGGGGATGGGATGGGGGGGATGGGATGGGGGGGATGGGATGGGGGGGAGGGGATGGTGGAGATAGGATGGTGGGGATGGGATGATGGGGATGGGATGATGGGGATGGGATGATGGAGATGGGATGGTGGGGATGGGATGATGGAGATGGGATGGTGGGGATGGGATGGTGGGGATGGGATGGGGGGGATGGGATGGGGGGGATGGGATGGTGGGGATGGGATGGTGGGGATGGGATGATGGGGATGGGATGGTGGGGATGGGATGGGGAGTACCCACCTGTACAAGGGGGACGAGGGCACGGACATCCCTCTCCGACACTTGGATCTCCCACACCAGTTTGTCCTTCTGCGCCTCGGGGTCCTGGCCTGGGTACTCCACTTGCCACGTGAGGGGCCGCGCCGGCGCCAGCCCCCCGGTCCCGTTCTCCACCGCCACATCCAGATGCAGGAATGCCGTGGAATCAGCCACCCTGTGCCACCATATGAGGGTCAAACTGCCCTTTACCCCCCGCCCCCAATGCCCACACTGGGCCGTACTGGGATGCATGCGCTCCACGATGGGCACCCCCTACCTGGAGCCACCACGGGCATCCCCGCTCCTCCAGCACGTCACCACCACCGTCGAGTGCTTGGGACCGCGGCTGCGCTCCACTTGCGTTGTCCATGCGCCGGGCACCCCAGCGCGGGCACCCACCACTTGCAGCCCCTTCTTGGCCTTGATCCTGCCGGAGCATCCCCATCAGACCGCGTCCCCAATCCCTCTTTGTGCCCCCCCCCTCCAAGGGGTGTCCCCGCATCCTCTCACCGGAGCACCAAGTGGTCAGCGGTGAAGTTGTGCCGCAGGGCGATGGTGGCGGTGAAGCGGTGCCCCGGGCGCAGGGTGGCATCGGGTACCCGCAGCAGCACTTTGTCATCCAGCCGCACCTCCTGCCACCGCACCGCCTCCGCCGCCCGCAGCTCCAGCGGGCCCAGGTACCGCCGGGCATCGCCGGCACGGCCCCGCTCCCGGCTCCCGCCGCGGCATTCCCGGGATCCCGTCACGCTGTAGTGCAGCTCGGCCGGCTCGGGGGGCTCGGGGGAGAACCAGCGCGAGGGGATCTCCAGCTCCACCACGCAGGCGCCCAGGGGGGCCTGGAGGGGAGAGCGGGGTCCTGGTTTATCCCGGTTTATCCCGGTTTATCCCGGTTGCGGGGCTGAGGGGGGTGAGCCCATGGTGACCATGGTGGCACTGACCTGCAGGTGGCATGAGCCATGGGCCACCCGGCCGCGGTGGTGTGCATGGAGGGTGACACACGGCAGGTCTTGGTCCTCGGCATGATCCCGTTCCATGGGGTGAATCCGTTCCATGGGGTGATCCCATTCCACGGGGTGATCCCGTTCCATGGGGTGATCCCGTTCCACGGTGTGATCCCATTCCATGGGGTGATCCCGTTCCATGGGGTGATCCCGTTCCACGGTGTGATCCCATTCCATGGGGTGATCCCGCTTTCCAGGGTGATCCCGCTCTCCAGGATGTTCCCGCTCCTTGGGGTGATCCTGGTTCCTGGGATGATTCTGCTCCTTGGGGTGATCCCACTCTCCAGGATGATCCCGCTCCTTACGGTGATCCCACTTTCCGGAGTGATCCCGCTCCCCGTGCTGATCCCATCCCTTGGGATGATCCCCTTTCCCAGCCATCCAGTCAGGCCCATACAGATGGAAGAGCACACGGGCAAAGGGCTCCGCCGGCGACACGGAGCTCTCAATGGACACAGCCCGCACAGCCCAAGCTTCCCCATGCTCCTTCTCCATGGGCACCTCCTGCAGCGGGACAGGGATAGTGGCAGCAGGATGCTGAGCACCCCCCCCCCCGCCATGGGGGTGTTTGGGGACCACTTTACCTGCCGGGTGCTGAAGGGGGGGTAAGTGGCCTGGAGCAGGGGCTGCGCGCCGGGGCTGTGCCGCAGCACCAGGAAGGTCTCGGTGCGGGTGTCCATGGAGGTGTTGGTGGGGACGTCCTGGTCTGCCCGTTGCAAGCGGTAGTACTCGGGTACACCGAGGAGCTCCAGCTCCGCCGGTAGGAACACGGGGTCCGGGGGGTCCCCGTCCCCCCTTGCTATGGGGACAAGGGGTTGTGATGCTGTGCATGGGAGGGCTCCATGCCCACCTCCATAAGAGCGCTGGTGCTGGCACCAGAAAGCATCCCTGCATCCATGCCACCCACCCCTTCGGGGCAGCATCATCCCATGTGCCCCCCAACTTTGTCCCTTGGGTGCTGTTCCCCCCCCACACCCCCGTATTCAGGACAACGGTGGTGGCATCCCGGTGGGATGCACGGGTAGGGCTCAGCTCCCCAGCGATGAATTGGGGAAAGAGGGGGGGATTCCCGGTGGGAAGCAAGGAGGAATTTCACAGCGTTCCACACGGGGATCCCCTCGGAATCGCGGGGGATCCCGTGCGGCGGAACCGCCGCACGGGATCCCCCGCGATTCCGAGGGGATCCCGCCGTGTGGAAGCGAATCCCGAACGCTGGAATGGTTGCGGGGAGGGGGGAAGGATTCCCCCGACATCGCTATCGCGATCGGTATCGGTCGCACTCACCCGAGGCGCAGAGCAGGGCCGCGGTCAGCAGCGCCAGCCGCGGGCCCGGGGCCGGTACCGGGGCCATGGCCGGGCTCGTCCGCCGCTCCCGTCCCTCCGCCTCCCGCACAGACAATGGGGCCGGGGCGGGACCCGCACCGGCACCGCCTCGTCCCGCCGGGTCCTAAACACCGGCTCTTGCCCGCCCCGTGCAGCGCCGACCACCGCTGCCCGTGCCCCGCACATCCCCATTGCCATCCCGCTCCCCAGCCCCATTTCCGTCCCTATCCCCATTCCCACCCCATTCCTATTCCCATCCCACTCCCATACCCGTTTCCATCCCTTTCCCCACTCCCATCCTGTTCCCCATCCCCATTCTCATCCCAATCCCATCCCCATTCCACTCCCCATTCACGTCCGATTCCCATCCTGCTCTCCATCCTCATTCCCATCCCCATCACTGCCCATCCCGTTCCTCATTACACTGCTCATTCACATTCCCATCCTGCTGCCCAATTCCATCTCCATTCCCAACTCTGTCCTATTCTCATCTCCTTCCCATTCCCATCCCACTCTCCATCCCCATTTCCACCCCTATCCCCATTCCCATCCTATTTCCCATCCCAATTCTCATCCCAATCCCATCTCCATTTCCATCCAGCTCCCCAATCCCATCTCCATTCCCAACTCTATCCTATTCTCATCTCCTTCCCATTCCCATCCCACTCCCCATCCCCATTTCCATCCCTATCCCCATTCCCATCCCTATCCCCATTCCCATCCTGTTCCCCATCCCAATCCCATCCCCCTTCCCATCCTGCTCCCCATCCCCACCTCATCCTGTTCCACATTGCACTCCTCATCCCCATTCCCATCCTGCTCCCCAATCCCATCTCCATTCCCAACTCTATCCTATTCTTATCCCCTTCCCAGTCCCATCCCGCTCCCTATCTCCATTTCCATCCCTATCCCTATTCCCATCCCAATCCCATCCCCATCCCCACTCCAGGACATCGGGTACAATGAGCCCTGCTGAGAGACCCCCAGGGCTGGGGGGGGGGGCTCTCAGTGTCCGTCCTTCCCCGTCCCACCCAGATCAAGGCAACTGGGGGCCACCAGGGACCACTTGGGTCACACTGGGGGCTACTGGGGTCAGACATGGCCGGGGAGCAGGGAGCAGGGAGCAGGGAGCAGGGAGCCGGGAGCCGGGAGCAGGGAGCAGGGAGCCGGGAGCCGGGAGCAGGGAGCAGGGAGCAGGGAGCAGGGAGCAGGGAGCAGGGAGCCGGGAGCCGGGAGCAGGGAGCCGGGAGCAGGGAGCAGGGAGCAGGGAGCCGGGAGCAGGGAGCCGGGAGCCGGGAGCAGGGAGCAGGGAGCAGGGAGCAGGGAGCCGGGAGCCGGGAGCAGGGAGCCGGGAGCAGGGAGCAGGGAGCAGGGAGCAGGGAGCCGGGAGCAGGGAGCAGGGAGCAGGGAGCAGGGAGCAGGGAGCAGGGAGCCGGGAGCAGGGAGCCGGGAGCAGGGAGCAGGGAGCCGGGAGCAGGGAGCAGGGAGCAGGGAGCCGGGAGCAGGGAGCAGGGAGCAGGGAGCAGGGAGCCGGGAGCAGGGAGCAGGGAGCCGGGAGCAGGGAGCCGGGAGCAGGGAGCAGGGAGCCGGGAGCCGGGAGCAGGGAGCAGGGAGCAGGGAGCAGGGAGCAGGGAGCAGGGAGCCGGGAGCAGGGAGCAGGGAGCCGGGAGCCGGGAGCAGGGAGCAGGGAGCAGGGAGCAGGGAGCAGGGAGCAGGGAGCCGGGCCCCGGCGGCGCCAGCGCCGACAACGGCACCGCGGGGGGGCCCGCAGGGGAGGAGGGGGCGCTGCTGGAACCGGCGGCACCAGGGTGCGGGGCTGCTGGCACTGGTGTGTGCGGTACTGGTGGCACTGGTGTGCGGTACTGGTGTCTATGGTGTCACTGGTGCCAATGATAGCACCGGTGTGCGGTACTGGTGTGTGCAGTACTGCTGGCACTGGTGTGTCACTGGTGTCACTGGTGTCACTGGTGTGTCACTGGTGTTACTGGTGCCACTGGTGTGTCACTGGTGTGTCACTGGTGTCACTGGTGTGTCACTGGTGTGTCACTGGTGTCACTGGTGTCACTGGTGTCACTGGTGTGTCACTGGTGTGTCACTGGTGTGTCACTGGTGTCACTGGTGTCACTGGTGTCACTGGTGTGTCACTGGTGTGTCACTGGTGTCACTGGTGTCACTGGTGTGTCACTGGTGTGTCACTGGTGTGTCACTGGTGTCACTGGTGTCACTGGTGTGTCACTGGTGTGTCACTGGTGTCACTGGTGTCACTGGTGTCACTGGTGTGTCACTGGTGTGTCACTGGTGTGTCACTGGTGTCACTGGTGTCACTGGTGTGTCACTGGTGTGTCACTGGTGTCACTGGTGTGTCACTGGTGTGTCACTGGTGTGTCACTGGTGTGTCACTGGTGTCACTGGTGTCACTGGTGTGTCACTGGTGTCACTGGTGTCACTGGTGTGTCACTGGTGTTACTGGTGTCACTGGTGTGTCACTGGTGTGTCACTGGTGTCACTGGTGTCACTGGTGTCACTGGTGTGTCACTGGTGTGTCACTGGTGTGTCACTGGTGTTACTGGTGTCACTGGTGTGTCACTGGTGTCACTGGTGTCACTGGTGTGTCACTGGTGTGTCACTGGTGTGTCACTGGTGTCACTGGTGTGTCACTGGTGTGTCACTGGTGTGTCACTGGTGTGTCACTGGTGTTACTGGTGTCACTGGTGTGTCACTGGTGTCACTGGTGTCACTGGTGTGTCACTGGTGTCACTGGTGTCACTGGTGTGTCACTGGTGTTACTGGTGTCACTGGTGTGTCACTGGTGTGTCACTGGTGTGTCACTGGTGTTACTGGTGTCACTGGTGTGTCACTGGTGTCACTGGTGTCACTGGTGTGTCACTGGTGTGTCACTGGTGTCACTGGTGTCACTGGTGTGTCACTGGTGTGTCACTGGTGTGTCACTGGTGTCACTGGTGTCACTGGTGTGTCACTGGTGTGTCACTGGTGTGTCACTGGTGTTACTGGTGTCACTGGTGTGTCACTGGTGTCACTGGTGTCACTGGTGTGTCACTGGTGTCACTGGTGTCACTGGTGTGTCACTGGTGTGTCACTGGTGTGTCACTGGTGTCACTGGTGTCACTGGTGTCACTGGTGTGTCACTGGTGTGTCACTGGTGTGTCACTGGTGTCACTGGTGTCACTGGTGTGTCACTGGTGTCACTGGTGTCACTGGTGTGTCACTGGTGTGTCACTGGTGTCACTGGTGTGTCACTGGTGTCACTGGTGTCACTGGTGTGTCACTGGTGTCACTGGTGTGTCACTGGTGTCACTGGTGTCACTGGTGTGTCACTGGTGTGTCACTGGTGTGTCACTGGTGTCACTGGTGTCACTGGTGTGTCACTGGTGTCACTGGTGTCACTGGTGTCACTGGTGTGTCACTGGTGTCACTGGTGTGTCACTGGTGTGTCACTGGTGTCACTGGTGTGTCACTGGTGTGTCACTGGTGTCACTGGTGTGTCACTGGTGTCACTGGTGTCACTGGTGTCACTGGTGTGTCACTGGTGTCACTGGTGTCACTGGTGTGTCACTGGTGTGTCACTGGTGTGTCACTGGTGTCACTGGTGTGTCACTGGTGTGTCACTGGTGTCACTGGTGTGTCACTGGTGTGTCACTGGTGTCACTGGTGTGTCACTGGTGTCACTGGTGTCACTGGTGTCACTGGTGTCACTGGTGTGTCACTGGTGTCACTGGTGTCACTGGTGTGTCACTGGTGTGTCACTGGTGTCACTGGTGCCCCGGTGCCACCAGAGCGGGGCCGGGTCCCGGCACTCACCGCTGACCCCGGCGGCCTCCAGGAGATCCCCCGGGATCCCGCAGAGCGCTCCCAGAGGAGATCCCGGAGGAGGAGATCCCGAGGGAGCGGGAGAGGAGCTGCGGCGGGGGGGTGGAGGGGGGACCAACGGGATGGAGCCCCATTCCCTGCCCCTCGTGTCCCACGTGCAGCCCCCAGCATGTGCCATAGGCTTGGGATATCCCTGGGATGCAGCCCCCCCTTCCACGTCCTATGTATGGCGTGGGACTGGGATATCACTGGGATGAACCTGCATTCCATGTCCTATGTCCAGTGGGATATCACTGGGATGAACCTGCATTCCATGTCCTATGTCCAGTGGGATATCACTGGGATGAACCTGCATTCCATGTCCCACGTGTGCTGTGGGGCTGGGATATCACTGGGATGCAGCCCCCCCCCTTTGGTGCCATGGGGCTGGGGTATCATTGGGATGCAGCCCCCATTCCAGGTCCACATGTCCCACATGTGCCATGGATCTGGGATGGGATATCACTGGGATGCAGCTCCAAATATGTGCCATGGATCTGGGATGGGATATCCCTAGGATGCAGCCCCCATTCCATGTCCCTTCCACATATCCCACACATGCCATGGGTCTGGGATATCCCTGGGATTCATCCCCCATTCCATGTCCCACATATCCCACACATGCCATGGATCCGGGATGGGATATCCCTGGGATGCAGCCCCATTCCATGTCCCACATATCCCACACATGCCATGGGTCCGGGATATCCCTAGGATGCAGCCTCCATTCCATGTCCCACATATCCCACACATGCCATGGGGCCAGGATGGAATATCCCTGGGATGCAGCCCCCATTCCATGTCCCACACGTGCCATGGGTCCTGGATGGGACTCCCCTGGGATGCAGCCCCCATTCCATGTCCCACAAATCCCACACATGCCATGGATCCGGGATGGGATATCCCTGGCATACAGCCCACATTCCATGCTCCACATATCCCACATATGCTATGGGTCCGGATGGGATATCCCTGGGATGCAGCCCCCATTCCATACCCCACACATGCCATTGGTCAGGGATGGGACTCCCCTGGGACGCAGCCCCCATTCCATATCCCACATATCCCACATATGCTATGGGTCCATGATGGGACTCCCCTGGGATGCAGCTCCCATTCCATGTCCCACACATGCCATGGGTCTGGGATGGTATTCCCTTGGGATGCAGCCCCCATTCCCTGCCCCACGGCTCCGGTACCCACCTCGGCCCCTGCCCGCAGCTGCTGCGGTCCCAGCGCGCCCCCCCGCGCGCCCCACGCGGCGCGGCCCATCCGGCTCAGGGCATCCTCGGTGCCCACGGCCGCGGCCCCGGCGCTCGGCACCGGCAGCGGCAGAGCCATCCCGGGCTCTACGGGGGGGGGACGGACCCGGGGGGACCGGATCCGGTGGGACCCCCCCCCCCCCCAAACCGGCCCTCGGGACCCCCCCGCGCCGGGCCCCGGCTATTTTGGGATGGGGATGCGGGACACGGCTCTGCCCCGGCCAAGGACACGGGGGGGGGCACCAGGATATGGGTGGTGCGGGGGGGGGGGGCATCATTGCACCCCCACAGAGACCCACACATCCCATGGGGCGCCCCACTTCTCATCACCTCCCTGCACCCCATTTACCTCCATGGCTGCTCCGGCCCGGGTGACCCCATCTCGCTGGGGGCACCCTCGGATCCCCCCCCCTCCATCCCCATGATCCCCTCATCCCTCCTTGTGCCCCCCAGCACCCCATGGGACCCAATCCCAGGGGGTCCCCCCTATCCCATTGGGACCTTCACAGTACCCCGGATCCCCGCCAGTCCCACCGGGACCACCCAATACCCGAGTCCCCCCCCCACTTGGGACCCCCCCCAATCCCCTCAGTGCCCCCCCAACCTCTGGGGATCCCCCAATCCCCCCTGGACCCCCAAATCCTCCCTGGAACCCCCTCTATCAGGGGTACCCCCACTTGGGACCCCCCAATCCCCTCAACGCCCCCCCCACCAACCGGATTCCCCCCCCCATCTCTCCCCTCCCTTTGTGCCCCCCCGCTCCCAGCTCCCCGCCGCCGCACGGGGGCGCTGCGGAGCAGCAGCGCTCGGGCAGCCCCCAAAGGCCGCCGCCGCGGGGCACGCCGGGAGTTGTAGTCCAGAGCCGCCGCGGGGCACCATGGGAGTTGTAGTCCCCTCCCCGTGGTCTCCATAGCAACGGTGGGGGGGGGTTGGTCCCCCCCGTTCCCGTTGCACGCCGGGAGCGTTTCCGTTTCCTCCGGTGCCGCCCGCGTGTTGCCGTTGGGGCGCGTTGCCGCCACCGGAAGCGGGGCCGCGGCCGTCGGTGCCCCGCGGCCTCCGCCATGGCGCTGATCTGCTCCAGTGAGTGCGGCCCAGGGCCGGGCGGGCGGCGACGGGCGGGGAGGCCGCCCCGGGGCCCCGCGGTCACCGCTGCCCTTGTCCGCAGTCTCCAACGAGGTCCCCGAGCACCCGTGCGTGTCCCCGGTGTCCAACCACGTGTACGAGCGGCGCCTCATCGAGAAGTACATCGCGGAGAACGGCACCGACCCCGTCAACAACCAACCGCTGTCCGAGGAGCAGCTCATCGACATCAAGGGTGCTGCGGGGGGGGGAACGGGGCCTGAAGGGCCTGGGGGGGGGGCTTTGGGGTGCTGCGGGGGTGATGGAGGGGTTTGAGGGGATGCGGCAATGGGGAGACCCCAAATGTGGCCGCTTGGGGGAGCTGTGGGTGCCCTAAGGAAGGAATTCCCGTGGGATTCCTCTTCTCCCCTCCCCTTGGTGCGGTTGGGATGTGGGACGGTTCTGTGGTGGAGCATTGAGGAGGCGCTTGAGAGCCTTGGGTGCCATGGTTGGGTGGGAGGTGCCCCTGCCCATGGCGGGGGGGTGGAATGGGATGAGTTTAAGGTCCTTTCCAGCCCGAACTGTTCTATGGTTCTGTGATTCTATGTTCTCCCCCCTCTCATTGACAGTCGCCCACCCCATCCGTCCTAAGCCTCCGTCTGCCACCAGCATCCCGGCCATCCTGAAGGCCCTGCAGGACGAGTGGGTAAGCATTGGGAATGGTGCTGAGCCGCCCGTGCTGCAGCTGCTCCTGCCGCCGTTGCCAACGTGCCCCATCCCTGCAGGATGCGGTGATGCTGCACAGCTTCACCCTGCGCCAGCAGCTCCAGACCACGCGCCAGGAGCTGTCGCACGCGCTCTACCAGCACGATGCTGCCTGCAGGGTCATTGCCCGCCTCACCAAGGAGGTCACTGCCGCCAGAGAAGGTGACCCAGGGGATGGAGGGAGCAGTGGGGGCTGGCGCTGCGCTGGGGCTGTGGTTGGGGTCGCTGTATTGGGTGTTGGGCAGTGGGGGCTGTGGTTGGGATCATTGTATTGGGTGCTGGGTGCTGTGGTTGGGATCATTGTATTGGGTGTTGGGCACTGGGGCTGTGGTTGGGATCATTGTATTGGGTGCTGGGTGCTGTGGTTGGGATCATTGTATTGGGTGTTGGGCACTGGGGCTGTGGTTGGGATCATTGTATTGGGCAGTGGGGGCTGTGGTTGGGATCACTGTATTGGGTGCTGGGGGCTGTGGTTGGGATCACGGCACTGGGTGCTGGGGGCTGTGGTTGGGATCACGGCACTGGGTGCTAGGGGCTGTGGTTGGAATCACTGTATTGGGTGCTGGGCGCTGGGTGCTGTGGTTGGGATCGCTGTATTGGGTGCTGGGTGCAGTGGTTGGGATCCCTGTGCTGGGTGCAGTGGTTGGGATCCCTGGGTGCAGTGGTTGGGATCCCTGGGTGCAGTGGTTGGGATCCCTGCGCTGGGTGCAGTGGTTGGGATCCCTGCGCTGGGTGCAGTGGTTGGGATCCCTGTGCTGGGTGCAGTGGTTGGGATCCCTGGGTGCAGTGGTTGGGATCCCTGCGCTGGGTGCAGTGGTTGGGATCCCTGTGCTGGGTGCAGTGGTTGGGATCCCTGGGTGCAGTGGTTGGGATCCCTGTGCTGGGTGCAGTGGTTGGGATCCCTGTGCTGGGCGCTGTCTCCATTCCCATTCCTCACCCATGGCCTCTCTGCTCCCCAGCTCTGGCAACCCTGAAGCCTCAGGCCGGGCTCATCGTGCCCCAGGCGGTGCCATCCTCCCAACCCAACGTGGCCGTGAGTCCCTCTCCCCCCATCCCGCCTCTTTGCCCTCCTCATCCCGCTCCTCTCCACTCCTTCCCACCCTCTTCCTCCTCTGGCGGTCCCCAGCCCTTTGCTGTGTCCCCTGCAGGGAGCTGGGGAGCCCATGGAGCTGGGGGAGCTTGCAGGCATGACCCCGGAGATCATCCAGAAGGTAAAGCAGCTTCTCCTGTGCTCGAGGCCCTTTGAGCCCTTCCCCTTCCTCCTGGTCCCCCTCTGACCTCGCTTCTCTTGCGCAGCTCCAAGACAAGGCCACGGTGCTCACCACGGAGCGTAAGAAGGTGGGTGCCTCCCTTTCACCCTCAAGACCCCCCCAGCAGGCCCATGGTGTCCTCCAGGGTGGATGGATGATGCCCATCCCCATCCCATTTCCCTTCTGCAGAGAGGGAAGACGGTGCCGGAGGAGCTGGTGAAGCCGGAGGAGCTCAGCAAGTACCGGCAGGTTGCTTCGCACGTGGTGAGTGCTGTGGTGCCAACGGGGGCTTCAGAACCTTCCCCATGGAGCTGGGTCCCTCCGTGCTGCTTCACCACGTCCATAAGGGACACATCTGCTGCTGGGATGAGCGTGGAGAGGGCCGTGGCTCTCCGTGCCTGAGGAGATGCTCCACAAGCTCTGCTCTCATGGGGCTCCTTCAGGAGCTTCTCGGTTCCTTTTGGGGCTGTTTTCATGCTGGTGGCGTTAACCTGGGGTCCTTCCGTGTCCCACAGGGGCTGCACAGCGCCAGCATTCCAGGGATCCTGGCCTTGGACCTGTGTCCTTCTGACACCAACAAGATCCTCACTGGTAAAGGGCTTGCTGGGGCTGTGTGGTGGCACCTGAGAGCTTCCAGGGCCTGGGAGCCAGGTCCCTGTCTCTGCGCTGTTATGGGATAGGGCTGGGACAAGGGACATGGGGGGTTCTTCTGGGTGGTGGAACCAAGAATGGAGGTGGACATGGACCTGGTTGGCCCCAGGCTCCCGTCTCTCCTCACTCTCTGCTCTGTTTTCCAGGGGGGGCTGATAAAAACGTCATTGTCTTTGACAAGAGCTCGGAGCAGATCCTGGCGACGCTCAAGGGGCATTCCAAGAAGGTCACCAGCGTCGTGTTCCACCCATCCCAGGTGTGCCCAGGCCCGTGTTGCCCCGCTTCCCCCCCAGCCAGGCTGCTCCACATGGGGGGTTCTGCTCCCTTTTCTGTTGGGGTCTCAACCTCACGCGAGCACCAAAGGTCTTTTGATGTCCAGCATCCTCCTTCATCCCTGTCCAGGACCTGGTGTTCTCAGCCTCTCCAGATGCCACCATCCGGATCTGGTCTGTCCCCAACGCCTCGTGCGTGCAGGTTGTCCGTGCCCACGAGGGCTCTGTGACGGGGCTGAGCCTCCATGCCACAGGTGACTACCTCCTGAGCTCCTCCGATGATCAGGTGAGACCCAGCCCTGGCCACAGCCCCTTCCTGCTGCTCCTCATCTCCATGTGCTCACCACGCTCCTCCTCCCCTCCAGTACTGGGCTTTCTCGGATATCCAAACAGGCCGTGTCCTCACCAAGGTGACAGATGAGAGCTCTGGCTGTGGTAAGGATGGGGATGAGGATCCCGACCCTGGTGGGAGCTGGTGGAGAAGGGATTTTCCTGCCTGTGGTGGGTCCCTGATGTCCTGGAGCTGACCAAAACTTGATGGGGATTGCTGGGAGCAAAGCCCTTCCCAATCCTCCAATCTGTGGGATGTTTTGGGTTGGAAGGGGCCTTAGAGCTTACCCAGTTCCAAGTCCCTGTGTCCAACCTGGCCTTGAGCACTGCCAGGGATGGGGCAGCCACAGCTTCTCTGGGCACCCTGTGCCAGCGCCTCAGCACCCTCCCAGGGAAGAGCTCCTTCCCAATGGAATTCCTGTGTCTCTGCAGCTCTCACCTGCGCTCAGTTCCACCCGGATGGGCTCATTTTTGGAACGGGAACCATGGACTCTCAGATCAAGATCTGGGATCTGAAGGTAGAACCGGCTCCGGGTGGGCAAGGGGAGGGGATGGGGAGGCAGCATCAGGGGTTGTGGCTCAGTGCCCTGCAGAGGGTTCAATCCAAGGAGTTCCAAACCCACAAAGCTTCAGCTCAGGAGCAGCCGCTTCACCCAGCATGGTTCTGACTGAAGCACTGATGGTCCTGGGATCATGGAGTCAGCCAGCTTGGGAAAGAGCTTTAGGAGAGTCAAGTCCAACCCCAAGGCCACCACTGACCCATGGCACTGAGGCCTCATCTCCACGGTGTGTGAACACTGCAGGGCCGGGGCCTCCAGCCCTGCCCTGGGCAGTTCCAATGCTGAGCACCCTCTGGGGCAGGAATTGGTCCTCAGCTCCATCCCAACCTGCCCTGGTGCAGCTTGAGGCCGTTTCCTCTCATCCCATCCCTTGGTCCTTGGAGCAGAGCTCAGCCCCCTCCTGGCTCCATCCTCCTCTCAGGCAGTTGCAGGCAGTGATCAGGTCCCCCCTGAGCCTTCTCTTCTCCATCTGAACCCCCCAGGTCCCTCAGCCCTTCCCCATCACACTGTGCTCCAGGCCCTGCACCCGCTCCATTGCCCTTCTCTGGCCCTGCTCCAGCACCTCAATGTCTCTCTTGCAGTGAGGGGCCCAGAGCTGAGCACAGGATTCCAGGTGCGGCCTCCCCAGTGCCCAGCACAGGGGCACAATCCTGCCCTGGCCCTGCTGCCGCACTGGTGCTGGTGCAGGCCAGGATGCTGGGGGCTTCCTGGCTGCCTGGGCACAAGCTGCTCCTGCTCAGCTCCATCAGCTCCTTTTCCATGAGCAGCTTCCCAAGCCGGGAGCCTTCCATGGGGTTGCCATGTCCCAAGCGCAGGATGCAGGATGCGGCTCTTTGCCTTGTTGAGCCTCAACCCATGGACCAACCAGACAGCAGCCGCTCAGGATCCCGTCTCCACCTCCTTGTGCTCCCAGCCACGATGGGGCTGCAGTTCCCTCCTGGCACCGTGTCTCCAGCTGCCTTTTCCTTTAGGAGCGCACCAACGTGGCCAACTTCCCGGGACACTCCGGCCCCATCACCAGCATCGCCTTCTCGGAGAACGGCTATTACCTGGCCACGGCAGCCGATGACTCCTCTGTCAAGCTCTGGGACCTGCGCAAGCTCAAGAACTTCAAGACCTTGCAGCTGGAAAACAACTTCGAGGTGGGAGCAGCCCCTTGCTTGGGTGCTGAGCACCCTCCGCTCCCAGTGCCCCCCAGCTCTGGGCCCGCCGTGCTTTGGAAGAGCATCGTGGGGAGGTGGTGGCCCCTTCCTGCGCCCCAAGAAGCCCTTTGGAGCTTCCTGAGCTTGATGGGAGCCTCTTTCCCCTTCTCGTCCGTAGGTGAAGTCTCTCATCTTCGACCAGAGCGGCACCTACCTGGCCCTGGGTGGGACGGATGTGCAGATCTACATCTGCAAGCAGTGGACTGAGATCCTCCACTTCACAGGTGAGCGGATGAGAGGGCCTGGCCCTGTCAGAGCCTCTCTGCGCCCTCAACGGAGGACAAGCAGGGTCTGCCTCTGCTCGGTCCCATACCCATGGTCTCTTCCCTCCCCAGAGCACAGCGGTCTCACCACAGGAGTGGCTTTTGGCCACCACGCCAAGTTCATCGCCTCCACAGGCATGGACCGAAGCCTCAAGTTCTACAGCCTGTAGCCACGGAGCTGGGGTCTCACCGGGGTTTGGGATGGGAGGGATAAGGGATGGGGTGGGGAGGGAGCCGGGTTCATCCCTTCTCCAGGCTCTCCTCTGTAGCTGTGGGGTTTTGGCCTTCCTGGGGTGGTTTTAGTTGGGTTTTGCTTTGCAGCCTCGTGTGTGTCTTTTCTTTCCTGCCTTTAGCTTCTGGTTTGTGCTTGGAATCGGGACAAGAAGCTCCCCCCCTGGCACTGGTGGATGTTTGCAGCTGGAATGAGGGGGAGAAGGGGAGGAACGGGCAGGTTTTGTATCCGTTATCTGGCTTCAGGGTGGAAATAAAGAGCTCTTCACCATCAGTGTGGTCCAGCGTGTGGGGCACGGGGCGAGGAGGGGAACCAAGGAGCTGACGTGGGTCGAGGGAGAGATGTGGGTGCTGCTATGGGGCCATGGGACCCTTTTCTTTCCTCCTACCCCCCCTTAGGGCCACAGCACCCCCCGCAGCCTTGCTCCACGTGCTTTATTTCATGCAGCTTGCCCAGAGGTGCAGCAGCATCTGCCTGGAGGAGAGGAAGAGGAAGAGCAGGGAATTCATCCCCCCCCTCGCTGCAGCTTGGGTACCATGGTGAAGGTGATGCTGCCCTGAGAGGTGACCGTGCCCATGGCTCCAATGCTCCTCCTGGCCCTCGGGGACCGCCGTGCTCCTGGGGAGGAGGGGACGGGGGGCTCGGTGTGGGGACACGCACAAGGGGGTCCCCGGCACCAGAGCCCCCCCCCTGCACTCACGTGAGGGCAGCCCCAGCTGGCAGGAGGGGCGGCAGGGCTCGGGCTGGGCCAGGTGGCACACGGAGGCGCTGCAGGAAATGAACACCTGCGCCCCACACGTGGGCCCCGTCAGGCTGGAGGGCCCCACTGAAGGGCCCCCGAGCCCCATAGGAGCCCATTCACAAGCAGCGTGGCTCCGTGGTGGGGTTCGGGGGTGTTTGTTAAGCCCGGGGGCAGTTCTGCTTCCGCCCCCCTCACCTCTCCTTCCAGCACTGCCATGGATGGGGGCTCCACAAAGGTGAAGGTGGAGATGACGAAGCGCTGGTAGTGGCTGGGGAAGGGAAGCTGTGGCGATGCTGGTCCGACAGGCACAAGCTGCGTCCTGTAGTTATCCCCTACAAAGGGGCACCTTGGGGTGCAAAAGGGACCTTGGGTTAACGCGGGTGCCCCCCACCCCCCCCATCTCCATCCTCTCGTTGCCCTCTGCTCACCCGTCCACCAGGATGGGCCACTGGGGCTCGGCCGTGGGCTCGCTGCTGGGGGATGCCCAGCAGTGGTGCAGCACCAGCACCAGGTTGGGGTCTGTCTTGTGCAGGAGCCGAACCTCCACGTAGATGGGGTCCCGCAGCACCTTCACCAGGGGGAAGTCACCATCGGGGTGGTAGGAGCTGTAGCTTTCATCTATGGGGATGGGGAGCAGCTGAGCGGGATGAGGGGGGAGCTGGGATGAGGGGGAGCAGCGGAGGGGCTGCTCACCAGTGGCGATGCGCAACTGGAGCCCCAGCGGCCCCGGCTTGGCCACGGGGGCTGCAGTGGTGGGGATGGCCACCTCCATGCGGAGGGGCAGGAGCTCGCTGGCGTTGTAGATGCAGCGGGCTTGGAGGCTGTGGGAGCAGAGCAGAGATGGGTGATCCCCCCCCCCATCCATGGCCTCCAGACCCAAAGAGGAACGGATCCGTGGTCCCAGCACCAGGGAGGATGCTGGAGGTAAGGGGGGGTGCTGGTATCTTACATGTAGATGCTGTCCCGTGTGACGGAGCCCCGGGGGGACCCCTGGACATCGATGGTGGAGATGAGCTGGTTCTCATAGATGAGCCGGTCCTCGATCACCTGGGGTGGGCACAGACACGGGGTGAGGATGCTCTGAGCGGCTCGGGGGGATGGCGATGGAGGGGGCCGCATCCCAACCTGGACCGTGGTACCGCACTGGGTGACGGCGAAGCGGAACATGACGAAGGCCTCGGTGACGCGCAGGGGCTCGCAGCCGGGCTGGGGGCTCGCCAGGCGCACGCTGTCCAGGTTGTAGGGCTGGGTGCTGAGCCCCCGCGGCACCACCAGCACGATGTGACCCTCCAGCAGGCACTGCACCGTGGCTGCGGTGGGAGGGGGGTGATCCCAGCAACAGGGAGGCATGGAATGGGGTGGGGTGGGAGGCAGCTTAAAGCTCATCCGGTGCCATGGGCAGGGATGTCTTCCAGGTTGCTCCAAGCCCCGTCCAACCTGGCCTTGAACACTGCCAGGGATGGGGCATTCACCACTTCCTTGCTGCCTCAATCAGCTAAGTTGGAAAAGACCTTAAGATCCAACCCCAAGGCCACCACTAACCCATGGCACCAAGGGCCTCATCCGCACTGGTCCTGAACCCCTCCATGGACGGTGCCTCCACGGCAGTGTCCCAATGCCTTTGGCTTTCAAACCAGTCCCAATCTCCCCTCTAAAGGGGCACCTCCAGCCCCATTTATCCACCCAGCAGCTTCCAACCAGGGCTGCAGGTGATGGCACATCCCCCCCCCCCCCCCCAGCATCCTACCGGTGTTGCCATAGTAACAGGGCGCAGCCCGGTCCATGTCGTCGTAGCAGCATCCCGCCTGCAGACACGCATCCCGGCCCCGCGGTGCCACGCAGGGCATCCTCCCCACGGCCACCTGGCACTGCTCCCGGGTCAGCGGGGTGCCTGGGGGGGCACAAAGGGGACGCTGCCCTCAGCATCCCGTGCCAAAGCATCCCCCTGCATCCCGAGCATCCCGCTGGGCCAGGGGACCCATCCCATCGCCCCATCCCATCCCCTCCCCTTACCTGCCCCTGGTGATGGGTAGAAGAGGGCTGTGGATTGCAGCAGACTGGGCTGGGATTGAAGGCCAGGCCGCATCAGACCAGGCTGGGCTTGGGGCTGCAGACCCGGCCGCATCAAACCCGGGCGGGATTGGAGCCCGGGATGCGTTAGACCCGGTCGGGAATGGCTGGGATGGACCAGCCCGGCTTGGCTCTGGAGCCCGGGATGGACACGACTCCCTTGGGAATGGGGCTGAGGGTTGGGATGGGTTAAACCCGGACGGTTCGGGGGGTGAGCCCCCGGGCGTACAAAGCCCATGTGGGTCTGAGCAGCAGCGTGCGTGAAGCCACCAGCACCGTGTGCCAGCCCGGGCTGGTTTTGGGGTGCGAGGCCTGGACGAAGAGCTCCTGCTTGGGTTTGAGCTCCTTGGTGTGCCAGAACGGGTTGGTTGTGGGTCTGAACCCCAGGGCGGACGTGACCCGGTTGGTTCTGACCCATAGAATGCATCACCCCAGCTTGGTTGTGGGTCTGAATCCCAGGACGGACGTGGCCTTGTTGGTTCTGACCCATAGAATGCACCACCCCAAGTTGGTTGTGGGTCTGAACCCCAGGACGGACGTGACCCGGTTGGTTCTGACCCATAGAATGCATCACCCCAAGTTGGTTGTGAGTCTGAACCCCAGGACGAACATGGCCTGGTTGATTCTGACCCATAGAATGCATCACCCCAGGTTGGTTGTGGGTCTGAACCCCAGGACGGACGTGGCCCGGTTGGTTCTGACCCATAGAATGCATCACCCCGGGTTGGTTGTGGGTCTGAACCGCAGGACGAACGTGGCCCGGTTGGTTCTGACCCATAGAATGCATCATCCCTGGTTGGTTGTGGGTCTGGATCACGGGATGAAGGCGACCTGGTTGATGTTGAGCCCCTGGAAGCACCATTCCAGGCTGATTCTGGGCCTGAACCCCAACTTGAAGAGCTCCTGCTTGATTCCGACCCATAGGATGCACCAGAGCAGGCTGGGTTTGGGTCTGAACCCCAGGCCGAAGGCGACCCGGTTGATTCGGAGCCCCGGGATGCCCCATTCCCAGCTGGTTATGGGGCTCTGCCCGTGCCATGGGGGGAACCTGCTCCGGGTGCACTTGGGATGCGAGCTGGGATCCTGGGATGGTGATGGAGGATTGGGACGCTTGGTGCAGGAGGCCCGGCTGGGACAGGGGGACCAGGACACCAGCCTGGCTCTGGTGGATGCTGTTGCCATGGCCACCACCGTGATGCTCGTAGTCACCGGGCTGGGGACAGGTCATGTTCACCTCATAGGAGGTGACCAGGGCCCCGTTGGGCAGCGTCTCCTCCAGCTGCACCCGCAGGACATAGCGGTCCTCCTGCAATGGGGCAAGGGGGGGACAGTGACCCCCAGCCCCATAGCACTGCATGGGGGCGATGGGAGGGACGGGTCCTCACCTTCACCAGCACGTGGCAGCCCTCGTAGCCAGAGGAGAAGACGATGGCACCGTCCGCTCCGGTGTGGAGCCAATGGAGGCAGATGGAGCAGTTGGCGACCTCAAAGGGGCTCCCGAACTCGTCTGTGGGGATAACGGGAGTCATGGGATGGGGTGGGATGGAGAGAGCTCAAAGCTGATACAATTCCAACCCCAACCCTTCCACTGGAGCACGGTGCTCCGAGCCCCATCCAACCCGGCCTTGAGCACTGCAGGGATGGGGCTTCTCTGGGCACCCTGTGCCAGCGCTCGGCACCCCCACAGGGAAGAGCTTCTGCCTAAGAGCTCATCTCGGTCCCCCCTCAGGCAGGTTAAAGCCATTCCCCTTTCCCTGTCCCTACATCCCATGCCCAAAGCCCCTCTCCAGGGTTCCTGCAGCCCCTTTAGGAGCCGCTCCATAGGGATCGGATCCCCCCCATCCCAACTCACCCATGACCCTGAAGCGGGCGCTGCGCCCGCGGCTGGGATGCGCCACGAGCTGCATGCGGTGCTCCCCGCACTCATAGCGGTACCGCAGGAGCGATGCGGCTCCGGGTCCCTGGTCCAGGAGCAGCAGCAGGAGCAGGAGGGAGCAGCTCGGTGCCATGGGGAGCGCGGAGCCAGGCTCAGCGCCGGGGCTCGGGATTTATACCCGGCCGCTTGGAATGCGCCGCATTCCGTGCCCCTGGAACGTTGGGATGGTTCCAGGGCTCCTCGCTCCTCTGCCAGCAGCGACCTCATTGCCCTGGCCCGTGGTCACCTCCCATGGCCGGGGTGAGCGGGGAGGGACCAAAGGCTCTTCAAAGCGGAGTCCTTGGGAATAGGGAATGGGAAGGGAGCAAAGAACTTCCTTATCTCCAACCTGAATCCCCCTGCTTCGGTTTGAACCCATCACCCTTTGTCCTATCGCTCCGGTCCCTGATGAAGAGCCCTGGAAGTCCATTTGCCATCATCCATCCCATCTCAGGTTCCACCCTCATCGTTCTGGGGTTAAAACCATCCCTCCCCATGGGAACCTCCATCTCCAGCATTCCCAATGGAAAACCTTCCGTAGGGCTCCTCCATGGTGCCCCCATCCCATGTAGCACCAGGCAGCGTTGCTCTCAGGCTTGCCTTTATTAACGGCATCCCCTTCCCCAGCCCCATCACAGCTTCCCACTGACACATCCCAGCTCTCGCTCCAAGAACCGGATAATCTCCTTCCATGAGTGTTCCTGAGCCCTGGCATGAGCTTTGGCTTCACCCCCCCAGAGCAGGGGCCGGGGGCTGCCCCTGATGCAGGATATGCTGCAAAGGGGGGAGCAAGGGGGCTCGATGAGGTGCCCGGCCCCAGGGTAGGACAGGATGCGACCCTGCTCCGGTGGCATCCGTGCCATGGCCAGCCTGGCAAAGAGCTTGCTGTTGAGGCTGCGGTCGGCTTCTCCCACCACAAACAGGACCTTCCCCTTGATCCTCTCCACCGGGATGGCCGAGGAGCGGGACATGGGATGCCGGGGGTCATTGAAGACAGCGGAGTTGTCCAATGCCCCCATCTCGGTGATGAGCAAGCGCTCAACTCCATAGGGAATAGCTGGGATGCAGAGGTCCCGGTAGACCAATGGGTTGCCGTGGAGGAAAGCGGTGCCATTGATCCACACCGTGGCCACCACCAGCGGCAGGAAGGAGGCCATGGCCAAAGCCACCTCTGCCCCTTTGGAGACGCCGATGACGCCCAAGCCGGGGCCGCGTACCTGGAACAGAGGGGAATGGAGCCGGATGGGAGCACCGCGCATCGGGATGTGTCACGGGATGCTTTGGGATGAAGCTCAGCTCCCAACAGCTCCATATCCCTCCTGTGTTGGGGACACCAATGCCCCAAGTGGGGTACCCCCATTGCGCAGCAGAGGGGGAGAACCCCCTCCGTGGATCTCCTTATCCACATCTCCCTCTCCGGACCCTGCCTATCCGGTACCCCACTGATGGGTGCTGTGGGCTCACCTTGGGGTGCTGGAGCAGCACCGCGGTCGCCTCCTCGAAGTACTCCAGGTCGAGCTGGGCCATGGTGCGGGGCAAGTCCTCGTAGGCAAAGAAAGCCAAGGCCAGCACCGCAAAGCCCCGGCTGGCCAAGAGCCCCGCTCGGAACTCAATGAGCCCTCCTGCACCCCCAAAGAGGTCCACAACGCCCGGGAAGGGTCCTGGTCCTGCGGGGAGCCCCGGGAACCATCACTGCCGCTGCCAATGGGAGCGCCGCCTCCATCGCGCATCCCAGTGGGAGCCCCCCGCATCCCATCGCTCACCGGGTGGCAAGAAGAGGGCCCCACGGACCCTGCCCTCCCTGATGGGCACCCGCTGCACCCCGGCACCCACGAACCAGCGCTCGGCTTCGCACGAAGCCAGAGGCCGGTCCTGGGGCCCATCGACCAGGAGGACGCCATGGAACACTTCCACGTGGATGCGGAAGGGGCTGCCGGTCACATCCCGCTTGAGCAGGCGGCGGAAGGGGGTGTCGGGCTGCAGGAACCACAGCAGCCCCATAGGGTAGAGGCCGCTGTAGCTGCCGCCGAGGGCAGGGTGGTACCCGGGGTCCACCTCGCCCATCGCATCCGCACGGAAGAAGGCCCGAGCCTGGAAGCGCTCCCCCTGCTCATCCCGGAGCCAGGCCCGCAGGGTGATGAGCTCGGATGGGGCCAGGCCCCGCACGTGCACCCGCACGGGGCGGTCGGCGAGGGAGGAGCGCGGCGTCACCGTCACCTCCACCATGGGGCACCTATGGGGATGGAGAGGAGCATCAACGCAGCTTGACCCACTGCATCCCGCATCCTGATCCTGAGAGTCATGGCATGGGGTGGGATGAAGGGAGCTTAAAGCTCATCCAATTCCAACCCCTTCCACTGGAGCAGGGTGCTCCGAGCCCCTGTGTCCAACCGGGCCTTGAGCACTGCAGGGATGGGGCAGCCACAGCTTCTCTGGGCACCCTGTGCCAGCGCCTCAGCACCCTCATAGTGAAGAATTCCTTCCTTACATCCAACCTGGATCCCCCCTGTTCCAGTCTGAACCCATCACCCCCATCCCATTGCTCCAGTCCCTGATGCAGAGCCCCTCTCCAGCATCCCTGTACCCCCTTCACACCCCGGGAGCTGCTCTGAGCTCTCCACACAGCCCCACTGTTCCCAGCCCGGCTCCATCCAGGAGCTGCTCCAGCCCCTGAGCATCCTCATGGCCTCCCCTGCACTCGCTCCCACAGCTCCGTGTCCGATGCTGAGGACCGCAGAGGTGGATGCAGCATCCGAGCGGGAGCATCACCCCCCCGGCACCCCACAGCCCCAAACCCCACCCAACAACAGGGACACCCCTTTTGCTCCTCACCCCCAGCACCCACTTTTCCCCCTCCCCATTCTCCCCCTCTGCACCCCAAGACCATGGGCAAGGGGACAGGGAAAGGGGGCACAGTCTGTGGGCCCCCCATTCCCATCCAGACCCCATTCCCATGCAGAGCAGGCAGGCAGGGATCCCAGCTCTATCCCAGTGCTGCCAGGGGACACCACATACACCCCATTAGGAACAACGGCCCCCCCGAAGCCATGGGATGGGCTCCAAACCCCCCCCCCAACCCTCACCTCTTACCCAGGAGCAGGGCAAAGGCTGGGGGGAAGTGTGGGGAGGGAGTTGGTGGAAGAGGTTGGGCTTTTCCATGCCTTGGGAATCATTCATTAACCAGGAAGCAACGAGGGCAAAGCCCTTCTGCCCCGTGACCTGCTGGCAACCGCCCCACAGCGCCACTGCCCCCCATAGGCGCTGCCTTCCTCGCCTCTGGAAGCCCTCAAAGGGATCCCCATCCCAAATCCTGCTCCATGGGGCAGCATCAAGCTCTGCTCCACACATTGGGGTCCCCTACACTGCCCCATCTGGGATCAACCCACCCTGAAGCTTCCTTCTGCCCCACGCAGGGCCTGCTCCCTGCTCATCCCACAGGCTCACGGTGCTCCCACCAGGATGAAGCTCCGGAGCTGGGTACCACCGAGTGCTCCCGTTCCAGGGGTTTATCCCCTTGGAACCCTGTGTTTGCCCACCCAGGGACACCCTCGGCCCCCACCCTCAAGAGGGATGGAGAAAGGGGCGCCCATAGAGCACGGAACCACAGGAAGGTGAAGGGATCCGGGGGGTCCCACCCCAAACCCTTCCTTCCAGCCCCACATTCCCTTCCCATCCCCACAGTGCAGCAGAAGGAAACCCCCGTCCTTTGGGATGTGTTCCGGGATCATTCCCAATGGGATGAGACCCCCCCTCTGAGGAACGGGAGCCTCAGGGGGTGCCGACCGCAGCACGGTGACCATAGGAGATGATCTCCTTCGGCATAGGAGGCCCCAGGATGGCACCGTTGCCCCCACAAAGCCATCGGGAGGGGATTTGGGGTCAGTTCCCGCTCATTTTTATACGGAAAAGGCAGATTTGGGCACCAGAGGCCCTTTTCCAGCCCCAACCCGGACTCCATAGGGCAGGATGGGACCCGGCCCCGGGTTCCTGTGGCTCACGGTGCTGCAGAGCCCACCCCAGCTCTGCCCCACTGTGCCCTGCCCCAGAGCCCATTCCTGCTCCTGGGGAGCAGCGGAGCCACAGAGCCCCGGAGCAGCGCGGGGAATCCCGGCTCCCGGCTCATTCCAGGGCCGCTCCGCTCCGCACGGGCGCCTTCTGGAGCAGGGCCACGGTGTCCCTCTTCTCCACCCGCCTCAGGTGCTGCTTCTTGGCTCGCTTCAGCTTCAGAGGGTTCCGGATCTGGAGGGGAGGAGGAGCAAAAGGAGGATTCCAGGAGCCGGATCCCCGCTTCCCACCCTGCTCAGAGCAGCTCCCAAAGGGGCCGCAGGGAACCGGGGAGGGGCTTTGGAGAAGGGATGGAGGGACAGGACAATGGGAACGGCTTTGAGCTGCCCGAGGGGGGCTGAGATGGGCTCTGAGGCTCTTCCCTGGGAGGTGCTGAGCGCTGGCACAGGGTGCCCGGAGCGGCTGCGGCTGCCCCATCCCTGCAGTGCTCAAGGCCCCGTTGGATGCAGCTCGGAGCATCCTGCTCCAGGGAAAGGGGTCCCTGCCCGTGGCTCGGGATCAGCTTTGAGCTCCCTTCATCCCAACCCATTCCACGGCTCCGTGATCCCTGCAGCCGCACACGGCAACGGGCGAAGCCTGCGCGAAACCCTCCAGCTCCTGATGGGATTCATCCCGAAATCCCTCCATGGCAACGCCTCCGCGCTCTTCCCCAGACGCCCCGGAGCTCTTCCAGGAGGAAAAGCCACAACTTCCCTCCAGGAGAACCCCGCCGGGATCCCCAGCGCTGCTCCCTCGGCTCCATCCCCCCGGGCGCGGCCGTCCCGGCCATGGGCGCAGCCGCTCCCGGCTGGAAGCGCTCCCTGCAGCGCCCCCTGCAGGAGATCCGCTCCCCGCTCGGCAGAGCAGCGCCCGCGCTCTTCCCGCGGGATGCGGGGCCGGGAGCGGAGCGCCCCGGGCTCGGTTCCGCCGCCGCGCTCACCACTTGCACGATCTCCGCCTTCCGCTCATTCTCCCGCCGCCGCTTCTCGTTCTCCTCCCGCCGCCGCTTCTTCTCCTGCGGGAACGGCACCAAAGCATTCCCTGCGGATGCGTCCTTCCCGCCTTCATCCCAGCCCGGGAGCGCCCCCGGCTGCCGGCGCTGCCCGGGAAGCGCGGAGCTTCCAGCCAGGCACGAGCCCGCTCCCTGCTCCAGGCTGGAGCTGACGGCGGCTCCAGGCCAGGTCAGGGAATTCCATGTGGAATTTGGCTCCGCCACAGGGAATTTCCCACCCCAGCTGCCCCCCGGAAGGGTTTGTGCTCACTGCAGGGCTGTGCCACGCTGATTCCATGCTCCCACAGCCCGGGATGGGGCACACACGTGGGGCTATGGAAGGAGGGAAGTGGAAGGTCTCTGGTCATGGGCTGACCCTGCGGCGTGGTCCCGAGCTCACCCAAGCAAAGGGAATGGGACATCCCCTTGGATTGGTGTTGCCCGATCAATCCAACAGCCTTCCATGATGCCATGGCACGATGGATGCTGTCCAGCTGGACCGCAGAAGGCTTTGGGCACCATCTCCCATCGCATCCTTGGATATGAGCTTAGGAAGCGTGGGTTGGATGGATGGAGAGCGAAGTGACTGAATGGCTCAGAGGGCTGCGATGAGCGGAGCAGAACCCACTGGGAGGCCTCTAATGGTATTCCCAAGGGATCAACAGTGGGTTCGGTGTTACTGAGCTCATCAGTGCCCTGGATGAAGCCCCCTCCATGGTACAGAGCTGCGGCAGAGGCTGGGGACACCTCAAGCTGTGCTGCCGTGAATGGGACCCCCATAGGGGAGGAACCTCCCGAGGCTCAGCAAGGGCAAGGGGAGGCTCCTGCGCTGGGGGGGCAGAGCCCCAAGCACCAGCGCATGGGGGACCCACACTGAGAAGGCCCTGGTGGGGGGGTGCTGAGTTGACCATGAGCAGGTTCTCGTGGCCGGGAGCATCCTGGGGTGCATCGGGAGCGCGGCGGCAGCTCAGGGAGGTGATGCTCCTGCTCTGTTTAACCCTGGGGAGGCCACGTCTGGAGCCCCGTGTCCCAGTGCCAGAGACCAGGAGCTGCTGGAGAGGGTCCAGAGGAGGCCGCAGGGATGTGCAGGTCTGGAGCATCCCTTAAGTGGGGAGCTTGGGCCTGGTTAGTGTGGGGCAGAGCAGCCTGAGCGGGGATCCCCTCAGTGCACATCCACAGCTGAAGGTGAGGCCCAGCAGGATGGTGCTCAGCGACAGGACGAGGAGCAATGGCCATAAACCGACCCACAGCCACGAATAGCACCTCGTTGCAGCCGAGGGTGTCAGAGCCCCGGCCCAGGGCAGGATGCGGAGCCCCCCTCTCCGGACACATCCCACATCCCACCATGGCCACGCTGCGGTGGAACCTGCCCTGGACCACATCATCTCCTTCCCGATGCTCCCATGGCCCCGTGCCGCGAGCGCTGCCCGCGGGGACGCTGGGAGGGGGGGGCCCTGCGCAGCCCCAGCCCGGGTACCTCTCGCTCCCTCCTCTTCCCGTCCTGCAGCTGCCGAGCCAGGTCCTGCACCGCCTTCTCCTGGCGCTCCCGCAGCTTCCGAGCCCAGGAGCTGCGCAGGGCCTTGTCCTGGATCATGTGGGAGAGCCTGGGGGGGCAAAGGAGGCGGAGCTGAGGCCACAGAACCCCCCCAACGGCCTCAGCTCCTCCAAACCTTCCCCTTCCCAAAATCCATGGAGTCACAGAGCCATGGAATGGGGTGGGAAGGGAGGTTCGAGCTCATCCAGGGCCATGGGCAGGGACCCCTTCCACTGGAGCAGGGTGCTCCAAGCCCCTGGGTCCAACCGGGCCTTGAGCACTGCCAGGGATGGGGCAGCCACAGCTTCTCCACAGCATCCCCCCTGTTCCAGTCTGAACCCATCACCCCCTGTCCCATCGCTCCAGTCCCTGATGCAGAGCCCCTCTCCAGCATCCCTGTAGCCCCCTTCACACACTGGAAGCTGCTCTGAGCTCTCCACGCAGCCCCAATGTTCCCAGCCTGGCTCCATCCGGGAGCTGCTCCAGCCCCTGAGCATCCTCATGGCCTCCTCCTCCAACAGCTCCATGTCCTTCTGATGCTGGGGACACCAGAGCTGTACCCGGTGCTGCAAATGGGCCCTCAGGATGGCAATGGTGATGCCAACTCCATCCCCTGCTCCTAGAGCTCCCCTCCAGCCACCGCATTCCCGTCTGGGATTCCTCAGCTCGGGAGCTGTCTCCACAGCCCTTACAAAGTCCTTTTGCATCTAAAGGTGGTTCTTTTCCAGCCTCCCCCCATCTCTTTTGTTCCTGATGTGAATGGTGCCAAATATTTGCTCTGGGATTGGTTTTGTGGCGCTGAATTCCGTAACTGGAATTCTGGCTGTAATTATACATCCCCAAAATCAATACCTGTCTGGGCGCAGTTCCCCATTGGCTGCGGGCGATGGAATCTATTGACAGAGGAATGAGCTGATCCAGAAACTTCCCCTCCTGTAACAAGTTAGTTCTTCCCAACAGAAGGAAAACTGAACCCTGGGTCCTCAGGGATTCCAACTGTCCTGTAACAATTGCCTGCAGGAAACCCTTGGAAAATGGCTTTGAGTCATCATTGCGTGACAGAATCCGGAATTTGGGATGCTGTTTGGCTGTTTGGAAGAGCCCAGCTCAACTAAAGGTCCATGTATCAGCCCAGGAACATGGGATGGAGATAAATGGAGCTGTTTCCAGGTGCTGTGATGGATGCGATCCAAACCCATCGCTGCCAGGGGGAGAAGGAAGCAAGTTGTGCTCCCTGGCATTACAAACCAGGTTCTATGTCCCTAAACCATGAGGCTCTTCCAGTTTCTTTGCTAATGCAGGGAGGGGATCCATCCCCAAGAATTCAGCTCTTGCCCTTCCCATTCCTCTGCTCATTACCACAGTGAATGCAGGAGGAGCCCTCTGAGGCAGCGCATCCCTCCATCGCCCCACCGTGAGCTCTGGATGAACATCCCAGCCAGCACCTTTCCCACTGACAGAGGAGAATCCACCTTGGCATCAGCAGCACCTCCACCTCTCTGCTCCCCAGCACCCAATGGTTACCTCCTGTTCCCCACTATGGAGCTGCACCAAGGACCAGTTCCAGCAGGACCTTCCTCTCCATCACAAGCTCTCCAATGTGGGAGCAACACCAACACATGCCCATGGCTGCTTTGTGGAGCTCCAGCCACCTCCACCAGCTGCCATGGACCTCCTATGGTGTTATCTATCCCAGCATGGAGCACATGGACCTCTTACGGTGTTATCTATCTCACCATGGAGCACATGGACCTCCAATGGTGTTATCTACCCAGCATGGAGCACATGGACCTCCAATGCTGTTATCTATCCCACCATGGAGCACATGGACCTCCTATGGTGTTATCTATCCCAGCATGGAGCACATGGACCTCCTATGGTGTTATCTACCCAGCATGGAGCACATGGACCTCCTATGGTGTTATCTATCCCAGCATGGAGCACATGGACCTCCTATGGTGTTATCTACCCAGCATGGAGCACATGGACCTCCTATGGTGTTATCTATCCCACCATGGAGCATATGGAGCTCCTATGGTGTTATCTACCCACCGTGGAGCACATGGACCTCCTATGGTGTTATCTACCCACCATGGAGCACATGGACCTCCTACGGTGTTATCTACCCCAGCATGGAGCACATGGACCTCCTATGGTGTTATCTACCCCAGCATGGAGCACATGGACCTCCTATGGTGTTATCTACCCACCATGGAGCACATGGAGCTCCTATGGTGTTATCTACCCACCATGGAGCACATGGACCTCCTATGGTGTTATCTACCCAGCATGGAGCACATGGATCTCCTAAGGTGTTATCTATCCCACCATGGAGCACATGGACCTCCTATGGTGTTATCTACCCCAGCATGGAGCACATGGACCTCCAATAGTGTTATCTACCCCGCATGGAGCACATGGACCTCCTATGGTGTTATCTACCCACCATGGAGCACATGACCTCCTATGGTGTTATCTATCCCACCATGGAGCACATGGACCTCCTACGGTGTTATCTACCCAGCATGGAGCACATGACCTCCTATGGTGTTATCTATCCCACCATGGAGCACATGCTTCCGAGGAACCTTCCTGGAGGAAAATCCAGGATCTCAGTCCTTGAGGAGTGAATGGGTGGGAACGTGGGAGCTTTGTCACCTCCCGACCACCCCCAAAGGACCATCTCTGCAGGATCCAGCCTCTGCCTTCCACCAGCGCCAAGGTGGAGAGAAGCTTGCAAAGCATGGGGTAATCAAGGAAGAGGCAGGCAAAGGAGTAAGCTCCAGCTCCGGATCTCCCTATATCCCAATGGGGTTTGGAGCCACTCTTCCTGATAACTGCAGCAAATCCCCCTGAGCCCTTTGGAGTAGTGAATCCCTCTGGGTAGTGTGCAGGAAGAAGCTTTTCCAAGTGGGAATGGCCACGTACCTGTGTGCCGGGACACAGTGCTGGGAAGAAGAAGTGTCCCCTTCACAGGGTTGGTGCTCACAGCCCATTGGAGCAGCCCCAAGGCAGCTTCCCCCTGAGGGGCACATCCTGAAGCCCTCTTCTCCAAAGCCTTTTCCATCTCTATGTATTCCACGTGCAGCACAAGGATGTGTGTGCAGGGAACCTCATCCCAGCTCCTTATCCCAGCTCCTGCTCGTAAACCATGCTGCTCCTGCCCAGGGCAGGGATGCATTGGGGTGAAGTGGGCATCAGACGCTGTTGGCTGCTCCCTGGTTCCCTTTGCAGTTCACAGCTACCTGCAGGCTCAGACTTGGCTCCTGGCGCTGGGGAGGACACGGTGCCACGGCCCCATGGGGCGCTTCAAGGCTGTGGCTTCCATCCAGCTCCAGACTTTCCACCTTGGGTGTCAGCCAAGACCTTCTCCTCAGCAGACCCCGCTTACCGCAGCAACACATCCATCCTCCTTTGAATTGGGCCTTTATCCCTCTCCTCCCATCCCCAGCCATCAAACCCTACCAGGATCTCCCTGGTGCAATTCAGCATCTCCCCTCAGTTCTGTGTCAGCCAGAGCTGGGCTGAAGCGGTGCTGAGGGACGAAGGCCGCTCCAGCCCATATGGTGCCTGTGGTCCCCAGCGCAGGGTCTGCCCTTGTTTTCCTGCAGGCCAAGGTGACCGTGCCAGCACGTGGTGCTGTGCCGGAGGCCAAGGAGCCGGGTCCAGCACCGCTGACGTAGCCCAGCCCCAGTGACCTTGGCCCTGCTCAAGCAGCAGCATCCTGAGCTGGGTTTTCCCCTGTGAGGTCCCGCTTTGACCCTTCTGCTCCCACTTCCAGAGGCAGCCATGGGATGGATGGAGGACCAGCGGCGCCTCGCTGCGGGGACACCTGAGGATGCTCCTCTCCCAGCTCCGGCCTCCCCCAAGCATCTCCGTGCCCCAGCATTCGACTTGGGTGAAGATGGGGAGCCCTCAGCTTGACATTGCCCCCGTGCCTCCGCTAAGGACGTTGTGATAAGTGCCCCAGAGCTGTTTGCCTTCCTTATCATGAGCGCTGCCCAAACAAGGCGCTTGGGATATAAGGAACCTGCCTGGGACACGCTCGCTGTGTCTACACCTGATCTGGTAGAGCCACCATGAAGCTGCTCCTGCTCTTCAGCTTGGTGGCCCTGGCACAATGCTTCCTCCACAAGTAAGCATGGGGGGTGTTGGGGTGCTGAGGACTCCCCAGAAGCCATGCTTGGGGTGACAAGTGGGGTGACGTGGGGCCAACCTGCAGCCCCCCAAGCAACCGCATGGCCAAGGCTCCCCGCAGCAAGGAGATCTCGGGGTCCCACATGAGCGGGGGGACCCCGAGCCCCCGGAGCACATCCGTGCCCGGCTCCTGGTGATGGATCCCTCTCCTGTGGCGCAGGGTCCCTCTGCGGAAGGGCAAGAGCCTGCGGCAGTCCCTGCAGGAGCATGGCTTGCTGGAGCGCTACCTCAAGCAGCACCCCTACAACCCGGCGGCCAAGTACTTCAGGACCGGCGTCTCCTCTGAGCCGATGCAGAACTACATGGATGTGAGCAGCGCAGGGAGAGGGCGGCCCCTGCCCATCCCACCGCCCCCTTGCCCATCCCTCAGCTCCTCACCCATTCCCCCAACCCATTCCCCTCCCCGCTGCCCTTTACCCAGCCCAATGGCTCCTTACCTTTCCCTCTAAGCCTTTACCCATTCCCCCAACCTGTTAACGTACCCACTGGCCCATTACCTGACCCACTAGCCTCTTACTTGATACGCTACTTCCTTACCTGTCCCTCTCATTCTTTACCAGTTGCCCTAACCTGTTGAGCCATCCCACTAGCCCCCTACCTGTTCCGCTAGCCCTTTACCCATTCCCCTAACCCATTACCTGTCCCACTAGCCTCTTACCTGACTCACTAGCCCCTTATCCATTCCTTTAACCTGTTAACTCATCCCTCTGGCTCCTTACCTATTCCACTAGCCCTTTATCCATTCCCCTAACCCATTACCCATCCCTCTAGCCCCTTACCTCACCCACTGGCCACTTACCTGCACCATAACCTCTTACTTGCTATGCTGGCTCCTTACCTGTCCCTCCAATCCTTTACCGATTCCCTTAATCCATTAAGTCATCCCACTAGCCCCTTACCTGAACCACTAGCCCCCTGCCTGACCCTCTGGCCCTTTACCTGGTGTTAGTTCCGTACCCTAATCCTGTACCAATTCCACTCATCCCACTGGCCCCTTCTGCATCCCATAGCCCATTATCCACCGTGCTAGCCCCTTCGCCATCCCGCTAATCCCTTACCCATCCCGCTAACCCCCAACCCCTCCTCTGACAGAATTCCTACTATGGCACCATCTCCATTGGGACCCCGGCCCAGGAGTTCACCGTCATCTTCGACACCGGCTCCTCCAACCTGTGGGTGCCCTCCGTGTACTGCGCCAGCCTGTCCTGCAGTAGGTGTCTGCGAGCCCTGCGGCCACCGGGCAAGGGGAGAACCCCCGGGAGTCCCCGGGAGCCCTCGAAGGGATCAGGAGATGGGGATGGCTCTGCCCTGGCTCTCCCAAGGGATTCAGGGCCATGGGAGGCACTGCAGACGCACCCTCAGCCCCTGAGGCTGGACCATGACCATCTCCCCCCGTCCCCACAGGCGACCACAAGCGTTTCAACCCCGCGGACTCCTCCACCTTCGTCAGCACCAACGACAGCCTCTACATTGCCTATGGCACCGGCAGCATGTCCGGGGTCCTGGGCTATGACACCGTCCAAGTATGGCCCCGTGCCCCAGCTCCCCCATCCCGTGGGATCGAGCACATTGGGACACCCAAACCAAGCCCTTCTCCCCATTTCCTTGCCCAGGTCGCAGACATCGTGGTTGAAAACCAGATCTTTGGGCTCTCTGAGACCGAGCCTGGTGACTTCTTCTACTACTGCCCCTTCGATGGCATCCTGGGGCTGGCTTACCCCAGCATCTCCTCTGATGGAGCCACCCCTGTCTTCGACAACATGATGGACGAAGGCCTTGTCAACAAGGACCTCTTCTCTGTCTACCTGAGCAAGTAAGTCCTGGCCAGAGCCGCGCGGGCCCATGGTGAGGATCTTCTCCCATTGCCTTCCTACCAGGGCCGACTCCAGGACCATTCCCTGGTGCTGTGACACCCTGTGGCTCCTGGGGACACGATGGTGGTGGCATTGCCATGGTGGTGGTGGCATTGCCATGGTGGTGGTGGCATTGCCATGGTGGTGGTGGCATTGCCATGGTGGTGGTGATGGGATAGGACCCTCCTCTGACGGTTTCCCCCCTGCAGGGATGAGGAGAGCGGCAGCTTTGTCCTCTTTGGTGGCATCGACCCCTATTATGTCACCAACGGCATCAGCTGGATCCCCGTCTCTGCTGAGACCTATTGGCAGATCAGAATGCAGAGGTAGCCCTGGGGCAGCTCCGGGGGCTCCCCCGGCCCTGCAGGCGCTGGGTTTGGGGGTGCAGCACCCAAGAGCCTCACCCTGGGTCCCTTTGCCCCCAGAGTGTCCATCAAGGACGAGGTGGCCGCCTGCCACTCCGGCTGCCAGGCCATTGTGGACACGGGCACCTCGCTGCTGGCCATGCCCTACGGGGACCTCACAAAGGTCTTCAAGGCCCTCGGTGCCACCTCCAGCGGCGAGGTGAGAGCCAGGGGAGCGCACGGAGCGTTGGCGCTTCCGTGGGGAGTCCACGGTCCCTTTGGGGTGGCCGCAGACCCCCACTGACCACCGCGTCCCCCCCAGATCAGCTGCAAAGATCGGCACACCCTGCCCGACGTTGTCTTCCACATCAACGGGGCAACGTTCCCTGTGACACCCAGCGCCTATGTGGTGGAGGTGAGCATCCTGCCGGGATGGGCACCGGGAGGGCTCAGGGAGGAGGTCCAGGAGCTGGGAGCCACCACGCACCCTGTCCTTGCCTGCAGAGCGATGGGGCCTGCAGCGTGGCCTTTGAAGGCGTAGACATCCCCACTGAATCCGGTGAGCTGTGGATCCTGGGGGATGTCTTCATCCGTGAGTACTACGTGGTCTTCAGCAGGGGCAAGAACATGGTGGGGCTGTCCCGCCTGGCCTGAAGGACGAGGCAGTGCTGCCCCACTGCTCTGCAGCCCCAGCGCGGCAGCTCCCTGCCACCTCCCGCCATGGCCACCAATAAAGCTGTATAGAAGCACCCCTGGGTTGTGTCTCTTTGGGCTCAGGCGCCGCCACGTCCCTGGGCATGGACAATGGGCAGCTTGGAGCCACCTCCACCCCCTGATGATGCTCTCGGCCATGCAACCGTGGCCAAGGTTCCCAAACGCCCTCCTCAGCACCGTTCCCTTAGGATCAACCTGCACAGGTCCTGGCTGGACGCAATGAAGTCCCCACTGGGACAAGGCGCATCCCTCCTGTCCCCAAACCCAACTCAGGGGGGGATGAACACTCCAGCACCATCTGGGGGGGATGCACACCCCAAATCCCCCTCCAGGGACACCTATAGCATCCCTATAGTAGGTACAAGCAGGAGTAAGGGGAGAGGGCATAAATACCAGGGTGACTTTATTGGTGGCAGGCAGGGCAGGTCCCCTGTCCCCAGGCCAGGAGCTGGGGCAGCGGCACCCCAGGGGTGCATGAGGCACTTGGGGGGCTGATTTGGGGCTGAGGGTCCCCAGGGATGCTCCAGGGCTTCCCTGCATCATCCTGCTGCGGGGATCCAGCCTCTGGGGCTGGGGTTCCTTAGGGATGCTCCAGGGAGATGAGGGCTGCTCCTGGGAGACCCCAGCACCCCAGGGTGGATGAGGGACCACGCAGCCTCTGCCTGAGAGAGAAGCAAGTGCCCATGCACCCATGGGAGGTGGGATGCACCCATGGGACCTGGGATGCACCTATGGGTGCCAGGGTGCACCCATGGGACATGGGATGTACCCATGGGAACCGGGATGTACACATGAGAGCCGGGGTACACCCGTGGAGCTGGGATGCACTCATAGAGCTGGGATGCACTTATAGGGGTCGGGATACACCCATGGGAGCCAGGATGCATCCATGGGAGACGGAATGTGCCCACTGGAGCCAGGATGCACCCATAGACCTGGGATGCACCTCTGGGACCTGGGATGCACCCATGGGATCCAGGATGCTATCGCCCACCCTATCTGCTTGGCACCCCCTCCCCAGCCACCTATCACCCCAGGGGCCTGGTGGGCCAGACCCGCTGGTCCTGCAGAGCCCTTCCCCTCCTCTTCCTCCTCCTCTTCCTCTCCATCCTCACCAAGTGCCACTTGGTCCCTATGGGGCCACAGCCCCGGGGCTCCCCCCTCTTTCCGGTGTCACAGCAGAGGGCTCCGTGTCCCTGGGGGGTCCCTGAGCTCTGGGGCTGCCTGTGGGAGCCGGGGGGGCTCCGGCCTCAGGGGGGGTGTTGGGGGGCAGAGATGGGTGCCCCGAGGGGCTCAGCGTGGCCTCGGGGGGCTCCGCAGCCCCTGCACCCCCCAAAGAGGGGCCGGGGGGGGCTGTGTTGGGGAGCAGGAGCTGGGCCAGGCGGGGCCGGGGGGGGTGGGAAGGTGGGGGGGGCGTTGGGGTTGCAGTGGGGGTGTCCTCATGGGTTGGGGCCAGGGATGGGGTCAGGGATGGGGATGGGGTCAGGGATAGGGATGGGGATGGGGATGGGGATGGGGCTGGGGCCAGGTCATTGCTCTGCAGCGGGAGCCGGACGTCTGTGGCTATGGAGAGATGCTCTGTGTTAGCCCCTGCCTCCCCCTTGGGGACCCCCATGGGCTGTATGGGTGCACCCCAGGGTGCTCCAGAGCAGGGGGGGGTCCCCATTCGAACCCCGAGCATCACCTTGAGCCTGGCAGGGCGCAGCGAGCTCCGCGCAGGACCGGGGGCACAGCCTCTGCTCGCAGCTCACCTCCCCGAGCTGGTACCAAGGGGAAGGTTGGGGTCAGCCCCCCCACTGCCACCCCCCCATTGTCCCCTGTGCCACCCCCACGTCCCCCCCCCGTTCACCTGGCAGGTACAGCGGGTGCAGGGCTGCCCCTCGGGGGTGAAGCTTTGGCCATTCCCCACCTTCCGACCTTGGTAGTTGCAGTCTATGGGGGGGGCACGGATGTGTGGGGTGATGGGGGGGGGACAAGGTGGGGACAGGACCCCCCTGCTTGTCCCCATTGGTCCCTACCGTAACAGACAGGGCAGCACTCGCCCTCGGGGTGGAAGGGGTATGTGCAGAAGATGGCACAGTCCAGGGGGGAGCAGGCCACCGATCCCAACTGCGAGAGATGGGAATTAGAGCCCTGCACTGGGAATTGGGGGGGGGAAAGGGAGAATTCCCAAAGCTTTTTCCTGCAAAGGAGGGAAAAACCTGGGCTTAAGCCATGGGGCAAAGAGCCGAGAGCATCTCATGGTGCGCGGCACAGCCTCACCAGGCAGATGCAGCTGAGGCACGGGTCCAGGACGGAGGGGAAGGTCTCGTTGTTGTAGAAGATCCTCCCCATGTAGGTGCAGCCTGGAGGGAAAGGGGGGATTTGGGATGGGGAGAGGGGTTTGGGACCCCCATAGAGTCAACGAGGTTGGGAAAGGGCTTCAAGAGCATCACATCAACCCCAGCGCCACCATAACCCATGGCACTGAGGCCTCGTCTATAGGGTTTGGGAATACCCCCAGGGATGGTGACTGCAGCCCTGCCCTGGGCAGTTCCAATGCTGAGCACCCTCTGGGGCAGGAATTGTTCCTCAGCTCCATCCCCACCTGCCCTGGTGCAGCTTGAGGCCGTTTCCTCTCATCCCATCCCTTGTTCCTTGGGAGCAGAGCCCAGCCCCCTCCTGGCTCCATCCTCCTCTCAGGCAGTTGCAGGCAGTGATCAGGTCCCCCCTGAGCCTTCTCTTCTCCATCTGAACCCCCCAGGTCCCTCAGCCCTTCCCCATCACACTGTGCTCCAGGCCCTGCTCCAGCTCCGGCGCCATCCAACCATCTCCCTGTATCCCTATGGATCCAGTGGATGCCCCCAGCAGCATCATCACCTGCGGAGCAGTCGGGGCAGCACTGCCCTGGGATGCGGATGGGATAGGGACACGTCTCCACGCAGTCTGTCCTCTTGCAGCTCACTGAGCCATCAGCCTGCAGGGGAGAAGCACTTGACCGAGACCTCAGGCTGCCCAAATCCATAGGGATCAAAGCCCCCCGAGGCAGGGGAGTGCGAGGGATGGTGGCCATGAGGAGCCCGGCATTCCGAGGGGAGAGTGGAGCAGAGCAGGTTCTCATTCACCTGGCAGATGCATAACTCACAGGGATCGCCCGGAGACCAGATCTGTCCGATGGGGAGCTCCACGCCGTTGTCATCCAGGAAGCAGCCTTGGGATGGGGGTGGGATGGAGGGGACGTGGGTACCCCCCGCCTGTCCCCCTCCTGGGGTGTGCATCCCGTGCTGGACGTGTGTGTGGTACCCATTGCCCACCTCCAGTCCGCAGGGATTGCAGCCTGCCGATGCCCTGCCAGCACCTGTGTGCCCACATCCCGCTCCCCTCCTGCCCTGTCCCCACGGCCCCTACATCCCATCCTCCTGGTCCCCATCTGTCCCCATACATCCCTGTGTCCCAGCATTCCCAACCTCCCACCCTCCCCATCCCCAATCGTCCCCACATCCCACCCTGCCTATCCCCATGTCCCTGACACCCCATCCTCCTTGTCCCCATGTCCCTTACATCCCATCCTCCTTGTCCCCATGTTCCCTATATCACAACCTCCTTGTCCCATGTGTTCCTACATCCCATCCTCGTCCCCATGTCCCCTACATCCCATCACCCTTGTCCCCACATCCCAAACATCCCATCCTACTTGTCCCCACATCCCAAACATCCCATCCTTCTTGTCCCCATGTTCCCTACATTCCATCCTTCTCATACCCACACCCTCTGTATCCCATCCTCCCTGTCCCCATGACCCCTGCATCCCATCCTCACTGTCCCACAGCTATCCCCCAGTCCCATTTTCTTTCTCCAGGCATCTCTCCCATCCCATCCCATCCCATCCCATCCCATCGCATCCCATCCCATCCCATCCTATCCCCTCCCATCCCATCCCATCCCATCCCATCGCATCCCATCCCATCCCATCCTATCCCCTCCCATCCCACCCCTGTTCTCACCGGCGGGGGCCGGGGGGTCCCTGCAGCTGAAGCAGCACTGCCCGGGGCTCAGGTGCTGCTGGTGCTGGGGACAATCCAGTGCAGGGCAGGGGGCAAAGGAGCACTCGACCTCGCCAGCCTGGGGACAAGGGACCTGCCACCCCCTGCCATGGACCCCCCCTGTGCCACCCGTCCTGCTGCAGCGCCAGGCAAGGATCCCCCCTGGATGATGCAGGGAAGCCCTGGAGCACCCCTGGTTCCCATCCAGCAGGATAACCCAGGGAAGCCCTGGAATACACCTGGTACCCCCTCCATGAGGATGATGCAGGGAAGCCCTGGAGCATCCCTGGTTCCCATCCAGCAGGATAACCCAGGGAAGCCCTGGAATACACCTGGTACCCCCTCCATGAGGATGATGCAGGGAAGCCCTGGAGCATCCCTTGGGACCGCAGGACCCACCCTGCAGACGTAGGTGGTGCACTCATCCCCATCCAGGCTGAAGCGGGCACCGTGCGCGTACGTCCGACCCCGAAAGCTGCACTTGGCTGGGGAGGAGGGAGGCAGCAGGAGCAGGAATGGGATCATGGAGCAGAGCACAGCTCCTCCTGAGCCCTATCCCCATCCCAGCAGGGCCTGGGGTCCCCCTGCCCCACACATCCCACGGGATGCGGGGCTCGGACCCACCTGGCTGGCAGGAGCAGCAGTCGGATGAGGAGGAGCTGGGGCAGGAGCCGGGGGGGCACTCGGGGGAGATGCAGGAGATGTTCCCAGCCTGTGGAAGGGAACACGGAGCTGCCACAAGGTCACCCATTCCTCAGGGCAGCATTCGCAACAGCACATCCCACTCCATCACCCTGAACTGGGATGCAGGGGGATGCTCCCTGTCCCTGGGGACAAGGAGGATGGGATGCAGGGGCATGGGGACAAGGAGGATGGGATGCAGGGATCATGGGGACAAGGAGGATGGGATGCAGGGATCATGGGGACATGGAGGATGGGATGCAGGGACACAGGGACAAGGAGGATGGGATGCAGGGGACATGGGAACAAGGAGGATGGGATGCAGGGAACACATGGACACAAGGAGGATGGGATGCAGGGGACATGGGAACAAGGAGGATGGCATGCAGGAATCATGGGAAAAGGAGGATGGGATGCAGGGATCATGGGGACAAGGAGGATGGCATGCAGGGACACAGGGACAAGGAGGATAGGATGCAGGGATCATGGGGACAAGGAGGATGGCATGCAGGGATCATGGGAAAAGGAGGATGGGATGCAGGGATCATGGGAAAAGGAGGATGGGATGCAGGGAACATGGGCACAGAGGAGATTGGATGGAGGGACACATGGACACAAGGAGGATGGGATGCAGGGGACATGGGCACAGAGGGGATGGGATGCAGGGACACAGGGACAAGGGCGATGCCGTGTGCTCACCAAGCAGACACAGACGGTGCAATTCCCATCGGACAAGGAGAAGACGTCGCCCTCAGCCCGGGCCACCCCTTCGTGCAGGCAGCCTGCGGGAGCGGGGGGTCATGGGGGGCTGCCCCATGCATGGGGCTGGGATGGGGGGGGTTGGGGCTCACCTGCGCACGTGGGGCAGCAGCTCCCGCTCGGAGCAGGCAATGGATGGGAGCAGGACAGCGGGGGGCAGGTCACGGCCTCGCAGAGCACTTGTCCCCCCTGCACGGGCACAGGGGGGCTCAGCAGGGCGCCGGTGATGTGGGGAGGTGACACGGGGGGGGACACAGCGCTCACCAGGCAGGAGCAGCTCCGGCATCCCGGCTCCATCCAATGGGCACCGGGCTCCCGCGGGATCCCCCGGGCCCAGCAGCGCGGGGCCGATGGGGTGGAGGATGCGGGAGCTCCGTGTTGGGATGGCTCCGGGGCCGGGAACGCCGGAGAGGACGGAGGGAATTGGGTACCGGGAGCCGCAGCAGGGAGCTGGGATGAAGGGGAGCCCCTGGGGACCAAGAGGGATGCCCCGGAGCCGGGAGGAGGGAGCAGGACCAGGGTGGGAGGATGCTGCAGGGATTGCAGGATGGGCGACGGCGCCAGGATGGATTTGGGATAACCTGGGAAAGGAGGGAACGGGCATCGCGTGGGGCAGCGAATGGGAGCATCCCGCTCCGCTTCCCAGCGCCGCTCCGGAGGGGATGGATACCTTCACAGGACACCCTGTCCCCGCTGAGGCGGTACCCGGGCCGGCAGGAGCACTGGAAGCTGCCCGGGGTGTTGTGGCAGGAATGCTGGCACGCGCGGCGCTCCCCCGGCCTCCGGCACTCATTGACATCTGGGAACAGGGGGATGTGTCAGTGACATCCAGGGAATGCCGCTGTTATCCCAGGAATCCGCGCGGGAGCACCGAGCCCGTGTAAGGACGAGGATAAGGTGGGAACGGCGCAGCAATGGGCTCAACGGCCGCCTCCATCCCATGGGATTCGTGGCGTGGGGAGGGAAGAGGGGGCTGGGACGCGGTGCTCACCCACGCAGGAGTGCCTGTTCCCGTGGAGGTGGTACCCGGGCCGGCAGGAGCAGTGGTAGCTGCCGATGCTGTTCCTGCAGCGGTGCTGGCACGGGGTGGCCAAGCACTCGTCTGTGTCTGCAGGGAGAGGATCCTGGAGTCATGGCATGGGGTGGGATGAAGGGAGCTCAAAGCTCATCCAGCTCCAATCCCAACCCCTTCCACTGGAGCAGAGTGCTCCAAGCCCCTGTGTCCAACTTGGCCTTGAGCACTGCAGGGATGGGGCAGCCACAGCTCCCCTGTGCCAGCACCTCAGCACCCTCAAAGTGAGGAATTCCTTCTTTACATCCAGCCTGGATCCCCCCTGTTCCAGTCTGAACCCATCACCCCCATCCCATCGCTCCAGTCCCTGATGCAGAGCCCCTCTCCAGCATCCCTGTACCCCCTTCACACACCGGGAGCTGCTCTGAGCTCTCCACACAGCCCCACTGTTCCCAGCCCGGCTCCATCCGGGAGCTGCTCCAGCTCCGGAGCATCCTCATGGCCTCCCCTGCACTCTCTCCCACAGCTCCATATCCAATGCTGAGGACCACAGAGGTGGATGCAGCATCCGAGCGGGATCTCACAGAGGGGCAGCATCCCGGCCCTGTGCTGCTGCTCCCGCTTTGGGGGTGCAGCCCAGCCCTCGGGGAGGTTCTGGGCTCAAGCGCTCCCTGCAGCCGGGTCATGGGGAGCTGCTCCTCACCCAGCACCCCCAGTCCTTGCCCCCCCCGTCCCCATCCCCATCCCGTCCCCGCGCACCCCGGCAGCTGTGGCGGTCGGCAGAGAGCTGCATCCCGGGGCCGCACTCGCAGACGAAGCCGCCCTCGGTGTTCACGCAGCGCCCCTCGCAGGCAGCGCTCAGGCACTCGTCGATGTCTGAGGGGTGGGAAGGGAGCGGTGGAGATGCGGGACCGTTACCCCCATCCCGCCCGGAGCCCCCCCCCCCCCCACTCTCACCGGTGCAGCGGATCCCGTTGGATGTCTCCACCATGGAGAAGCCGAGGGGACAGACGCGGGCGACCTCCTGGCACCCGCCGTGGTTACAGGAGAGGTCGCAGCCGTACTCCCCGCATGTCCCTGGTGGCTCTGGAGTGGGGACATTGGGGACCACAGGGCACCGGTGCCACCCCAGAAGCCACCCTGCGGCCCCTTGGATCCCATAGGGATTGCACCAGGAGCATCCCTACCCCTGCCAGGGATGGGGATGCAGGCGGCAAGGTTTGGAGCGGTACCTGGGCAGGTGATGCCCTGCTCTCCATCAGGGCAGGAGCACAGGTTGGGAGCGATGCACAGGCCATCGCCGCAGCCAAAGGGGCAAAGTGCTGCGGGGAGAGGGGACAAGTGGCCATGAGGAGGGCAGGAACCCCCATATCCCCCTTATGAGCCCATTACTCACACAGGGACCCCCATATCCCCCCTATGAGCCCATTACTCACACAGGGACCCCCATATCCTCCTATGAGCCCATTACTCACACAGGGACCCCCATATCCTCCCCATGAGCCCATTACTCACGCAGGAACCCCCATATCCCCCTATGAGCCCATTACTCACACAGGGACCCCCATATCCTCCTATGAGCCCATTACTCACACAGGGACCCCCATATCCCCCCTATGAGCCCATTACTCATGCAGGAACCCCCATATCCCCCCCATGAGCCCATTACTCACACAGGGACCCCCATATCCCCCCTATGAGCCCATTACTCACACAGGGACCCCCATATCCCCCCTATGAGGCCATTACTCACACAGGGACCCCTATATCCCCCCTATGAGCCCATTACTCACACAGGGACCCCCATATCCTCCCCATGAGCCCATTACTCATGCAGGGACCCCCATATCCCCCCTATGAGGCCATTACTCACACAGAGACCCCCATATCCCCCCTATGAGCCCATTACTCACACAGGGACCCCCATATCCCCCCTATGAGCCCATTACTCACACAGAGACCCTCATATCCCCCCTATGCGCCCATTACTCACACAGAGACCCCCATATCCCCCCTATGCGCCCATTACTCACGCAGGGACCCCCATATCCCCCCTATGCGCCCATTACTCACGCAGGGACCCCCATATCCCCCCTATGCGCCCATTACTCACGCAGGGTGCACTGCCCGCTGCCTGGAGACAGCATCCACCCGGGACAACATCCGCTGCCGAAGCCGGAGAAGCAGACGTGGGGCCCCACGCGGCGCCTGTGTGAGGGATGAGGGGATGAGGCCGCCCCATCCCAAACCCCTGGGGCAGAGCAAAGGTCCTGGGGTTGCTCCTTAAGCCATTGGGGAACCCTCTGCCATGGGAGCGTGGGATAAGGGGATACGAGGAGCGGTCACGGTGTGCCCATGGCCACTCCGCAGCAGGCAGCGCATGGGCGCAGGGGCAGAGCGAGCCCAGAAACAAGTGGGATGGAGGGAGAGCCGTGCCCCCAGGAACCCGAACGCAGGGATAAGAGAGCAGGACGCGGCTGCAGAGGGAAGGACACGCGGCGATGGGCAGCACCCCCGGAGCCGGGTTGGCACAGCCGACCCCAGGTGTAGGTGCGAGAAGGAGAAGGAAGAGGAGGAGGAGGAAGAAGGGGGGGAGCCCCCGGGGGTACCTCTCGACAGCGAAGCTGAGCGGCTTCTTCCTGCCGGGGTGCGCCCTGCCCTGCCCGGCCGCGATGAGCAGGGGCACGCAGGCAGCGCGGAGGAGCAGCTCCGCCAACATGACCCGGGCTGCGGCGCGCTCCTGCCTTCCTGCGCCGGGCGCCTACCGCAGCCTGGCCCTTGGCCCTGCTCCTCCTCCCGGCTTCCACGCCGGGAACAATGCGGGGGGTGGAGGGAGGCGAGAGCGGGGAGCGCTGCAGGGGTTGATGGAGGGGGGGGGGGGGAACCCATCGGCACCCGGCTGCGCGCCCGCGGAGGGAGGCGTCGGATGGGGATGCTCGCCTCGAACCCGGCTCCTATGGACGGAGCGAGCGGCTCCGATGCCGGCGGCGGGAGCGGGGGCTCAGGGATACGGGGAACGGGGTCTCCCTGCGCGGCGGGAAGCGCCGTTCCCCCCCCTTGCTCTCCCTTTCCCACATCTGGCAATGCTCCGGCGTGGCCTCTCCCCACCGCTCCTCCTCCTCCTCCTCCTGGCGGCACTGGGCCGCCTGCCCGGCCCTGCACAGGGACCCACCAGAGAGGAGCACGCAGCAGATAAAGGGGCCAAAGTGGAGCTGGGGGTGCTGGGGGGGCACCCAAGGGGGTGATTTGGGGGGTACCCGTGCAATGGGGTCACCCCCCACCGAACACCACCACCACCACCCCCCCCAGGCCAGGGGCTGGAGCGAAGGTCGGAGGCAGGTAAATGATTGCTAGCAGGGAGCAAAGGGCTGGGGCTGCTCCCGGGTCAACCCCTGCAGGCTCCAGGTCCCCATTCCATGAGGATTTTCTCCCCCCTCATACACAGCCCTGTTCAAGGTTGGGGTCACCAAAGCAGGATACAGCATCAGGCACCCCCTGCATGCTTAGAAGTGAGGGTTACCGGGTATTAAATGGGGGAACAGGGTGGGTTTAGGGGGGCAGGACCCCCAGGGTGGTCACAACATGGGGGGGGGACACCGGACATGATCCAAACCCTGGGATACGGATGGAGCATGGGATAAGCACCCACCCCAGGAGCCTGTTTGCACAGTAAAGGGGGGGATGCTGCCAGCATCATCCCAGCACCCCCAGTGTTGCGGACAGGAGCCATGCGGAGCCAGGCTGATGTGTTCCTTGGACCCCCCCAGTTGGGGGGGGGGGGATGTCCAAATAGAGCCTTCTGCCAGGAAACAGGGAGAGGAAACCCAACTGCTGGAAGGCAGGATGCTGCCCACCTCCTGCTGCTGGAAAAGTGCTGCTGCAGGGAGGGATGCAGGGAAAACCTGCCCAGGATGGGACATGGGGATCTTAACATGAAGGGTTATGGATGGGGATCATGCACGGGGTGCGATCCTGTGGACAGAGAGCCATGGAGAGGTGCAGGATGACACCTGAGGAATCAGACTCATGGAATGGTTTGGGAAGGGACCTTGGAGCTCACCCACTTCCAACCCCTGCCATGGGCAGGGACACCTTCCACTGGAGCAGCGTGCTCCAAGCTCCATCCAGCCTGGCCTTGAGCACTGCCAGGGACCCAGGTAACGAGCAGTCAATGGGATGATGCAGGATGAGAGGCTAAAATCACATCCTGATCCCCCAGATCCATAGGGATGTGGGCTGAGCACAAGGAAAAGGCTGCTGGAGAAGGAGCTCTGACTCCCATCCACTCCCCTACTGGTGGCTGCTGCCAGCGTGGGTGCTTCCGTGGTCCAACAAGCTTCCATGTGCCGCTGCTCCAGGGACAGGAAGGCATGGAACAGCGTCTAAATGGAGTGGGAATGGGGCATCCCTCTGGCCCTGCAGGGAGGATGAGGAGCCGGGTGCCAGGAGCCAAACCTTTTCCTTGGACTACTTTATTTGGTAAAACTCAGAAACCACCAACTGCTCCCAGAGCTTCCCAGAACTTCCCTCCCTGAGCCACAGCGCCTGCGGGGAGAGGAGCGTCCCCGCTTGGCTTCAGCGCTTGGATGGAGAGGAACCCTCCTCCTCCTCCTGCTCCGTGTCTCACCCAGCCCAGATGCCTCCTCTGGCCCTCAGCCCCGGGGCAGCTTTGCTTCCTCTTCCAAAGAAATCCCGGTGAATCCATAAGAATCCAAAGCAAAACTAAAAGAAGGAAAGAAGATGCTAAAGACAGCAGTAAAGAGGGAATCCAGGCCAGGGCATCCCATCAGCCCAAGCACAGCGACCAGTTCTGGGGCAGCAGAGTCCGCAGGATTCCTATATCCAAGCAGGAGATGATGCGGCGCCTGAGGAACACCCCCCAAACAAGCTGGATCCCCTCCAGAGCCTCCTTCCCCCATGGCCCTTTGGGCCACCATGGCTGCTGCTTGGTGCAGGGCGGGGAAGATTCCTTTGCTCTCCGTGGAGGAAGGTGGTTGGGAATGAGCCCGAATCCTGCTAATGGATCCGGGTCAGCTCCTCCACGATCTTTATGAGGTCGTCTACGGTGGCTTCCCTCTTCATGCCACTGCCATCATCAATCTGCAAGGAGAGGAGGTGTCAGAGCTTGGAGACATCAGGAAGAGCTCAAGAACATTCCCAGATCATCGCCTCGTAGGAAGGCAGCAGTTGGGATCTACTCATGCAGCACAGTCTGTATTCCTGAGTGGGATTGTGGAGGATCCCAGTGGGATAAACCCCATCTCACCTGCAGGTTTGCCACCACCTCCTGCATCTTGGGCCTGCTGATGTCCAGGAAGCTCTCAATCAGGTCACCATCAATGAACCCAGTGGCTGGTTCTGTCTTGCGCTCCGTGTGAAATGATCTCCAGGTACCACAGTCAAGGAGCCAAATCCATAGGGAATAAGCCCAATCCATAAGGAATAAACCCAACCCATACGGAATAAGCCCAACCCTGGTGGGGAGTGCAGCAGATGCCCCAGGCTGCCAGTGCCACATCACGAGGATCCCAGGGCCACCACCAAGGCAGAGGCAACCTCAAACCCCACAAGATAGACCCATCCCTACCTCCTCTATGAGCACAAAGTGTTGGCACCTGAAGACCTCACATCCACCCTCTCCAGCTGATGTCCACTCCCACCAGAGCATCCCAACAGGAAGAAACCTCTCCGACACCCCCCAGGCGCAGGCTCCAGAGGGAATGGTGGAAGGATATAAGGAATGCTCAATCTTGCCCACGCTCTTGATGACTTTATTCAGCCTGTTCTGCATGTCCAAGAGGAGGTTGTACCAGCTCTCTGATAGCGAGGTCACCAGGCCTGTAAAGGGGAAAGCAGAGGTGAAGGATCAGGGCTCAGCCCAAAGTGTCCCAACAGCTCCCAGGAGGCTGCTGGGACTGGAATTGTGCTGGGAGAGCTGGGATAAGGAAGTGTTCAAGGAGACCCAGAGGACTTTCCTCTTCTGGAAGCAATCCCGAGAGCAAAGCAGCTTTCTGAAGGGATTACGAGTGAGGAATGGAGAAGAACAGAGACAGGAGGGAACCCAGCCCAGGCTCAGCAGCAGGGATGGGCCCTGCTGCCCTCCATTCAGGATGAGACCCTTACCAATCATGCCATTGACAGTGCCGAAGAGAACCGAGCCCTGTGTCGGTGTGGAGGTCTCGCCCAGGTTCTGCATGACCAGAGACCCATGACAGAAGACATTGACAAACTCTCCCAGGTGGGACAACCCCACCTCCTGCAAGTGCTGACGTTCCTCATCGGTCGTGGCCGCACTGCAAGGCAAAGCACCCTGCTTAGTCTGTGCTGGGGTGACCTGAGACCTTGCCCTGCTCCCACCTCCCTCCTCAGAGCTGGATATGCTCCCCTGCCAGCTTTCCTGCCCCTAGCTGTGACGTGGAGGAGACCAGAAGGTCCCACCCCCTGTCCCTGCAGCTCACCTGTCCTTCTGGCACACAAACAAGTTGAAAGCATTCTCTGCTCCCAAGAAGTTGTCATCGTCCAAGATCTCCACAGCACTCATCCAGTTTGGATTGAAATCCCGGGCAATCTGGAAGGGGACAGGAGACACGGTGAGCCCAGATGGCTCTTCCTGTCATGTGGCATCATCATTCCACCCAGCACCACCATTCAGAGCGAGGATCCAGGCTGGCCTCTCTGCTGGAGGAAGCAGCTGAGTGGGCAAAGGCACCAAGTGCCTTCAGGAGATGGCCCATGTGGTGCTCAGGTGATGCCACAGCATTCTCATGGCAAGCCCAGAGAGCCCAAAGCCTCTCTAACAATGCCTGCTCCATCCCCGCACTGACAGAGCTGCAGCTACAGCCACACTGAGCTCTTCCAACTGGACAACAGGCACTCCAGATGGCAGCTCCCCACCCTGGCAAGCAGCAAGCATGCACCCAGAGCATGCTCTTCTCAAGGCTGCTGGTACATTGCCCAGTTCCTTGGAAGTCCAAAGATCCATCCCTCCAGAAACCACAGGGATCTATGTGGAAGCACGCCTGGGTGACGCTGCTCTCATTGCACAGCCCTAGATCATAGAATGGTTTAGGTTGGAAAGGTCCTTAGAGCTCATCCAGTTCCAACCCCCTTGCCAAGGGCAGGGACACCTTCCACTAGAGCAGGGTAGCAAGTTATCTCCACCTTGAACTTCCCCAGTTTGAACCCATCACTCCTTGTCCCATCGCTCCACTCCCTGATGAAGAGTCCCTCTCCAGCATCCCTGTAGTCCCCTTCAGACACTGGAAGCTGCTCTGAGGTCTCCATGATCTTTGCCTTCAACGGGTTGCAAGGTGGGCTGAGCCAGATTCCTTCTTCTATCACCTGGAACGCACCTCCTCGAAGTTGCCTTCCATGGGCTTGTATGCGAGGAGGAGCACAGACCTCATGAGATCTCCCACCAGGATGAAGTCCCCTTTGGTCTTCAGGTAGAGAGCCATGATGTTGTTGTAGTGGTTGCACTCCGTGCGCAGCTCCTTCTCTGCTGTCCACTCGTAGAGGCGCACCTGAAGGCAAGGACAGTGCTCTGAGCCACCATGGCCACCCACACCAGCCAGGACAGGCTCCTCCATAAGGATCAGGGACCTGACTGACACCTAAACGAGTTCCCAAAAGAAGGCGAGGTCTTGCAAGAGCCTTACCGTGCTGTTGATGCTGGCTAAGAGCTTTCCATTGAATTCCACCATGGAATACACAGCTCCTTTGACCTCCTTCTCAGCCAGGCTCTGCAGCTTCCCTGGAATAAAGCCATGCACCAAATGGTTATTTTCCCTGCATTCCCAAGGATGGCAAGGCAAGAGGATTGACAGGAGCTGCTCTAAACATTGTTCTCTTAGAGGCTTTGTGGGCAAGTAACACAAGGAGTGATGCGACTCAGAAAGGAATCCCAGAACCCTGGCAAAGGATTCCTGGGCTTATCTAGGAGATGGGAGCAGTGACAGCACCTACGGATCCAATGGGCAGCTTACAGCAGGACCCTCTGGTAAACCTCTACCTGCTACTGGCACATGAGGCCTTTGGGGTCTGAGGAGCTCCTCTCTGCTCTCACCTCAAGCAGCTGAACTTGGCCACAGGAGAAGACCCTGCTCTTACCATCGGAGTAGTGGAAGACCACGATGCGGCCCTGCTTGGGCTCTGCCTCCTCGGGATACACCATGGCAGTGCCCACGATGAAGTAGGTGTTGGGGTCCTTGCCAAGCTTGCAGGAGACCAGGCTGAGGGCGTACTCGTTCTGTAGGAACTGGTGAGCATGAAGCACTGTGCAGAGAGGGAGAGGCAGAAGACAACTGAGTCCCTCCAGGTCCTGGTAGGCAGCAACTTCAGGTAGAGCAGCTGAAAACTGAAGACATGTCCCAAGCAGATCCCACCTCCTGCTTCCCACCACCACCTTGTGTCATCAAACCCCACTATGCCTTAAACCTGTGCCCTGTGGCTGCTACTCCTCCGGGAAACACATTTTGACCGAAGGAGCATGCGAGATCACAGATCTTCCCATCACCAAACTCAGCCCCACACTCATGGGCTGGTCCTAGAGGAGCAAACTGGACTCTGGTACAGCCAACATTCGGGGTTGGTACCTTCAAAGGTGTGCTGATCTATGATGAGCAGGTTGTGCACCTCCACCTCCTCTCCAAAGGATGTCTCGTGTGGGGCTGTGCTGCTGGAGAACAGCTTGCTGGTGCTCACACTGCTGGAGAGGGCCTAGGACACACAGAACCAGTCACATCCTTGTGCTATCACCATGTCCTCACACTGCTCCACGTGGGCTGAGGTAGGAAAAGGAATGGGAGAGAAGGTGACACAAGGAGCTCCCTGGGCCTGAGTAAAGGCACACACTCCCTGGAGGAGAGCTGAGCAACAGCAGCCACAGAATTCACACACTGCTGTAGCTTCCATCAATGCTACTGCCTCGAAGGCCACTTGTGCTGCATTCCTGGGAGAAGGAAACCACTTGAGATCAAATAGGTGCCTGTATGGAAGCCTGAAGGAGCAGCACCCAAAGGTGATCACACACAACAGGGACGCTGAGGCTGTCAGAGGGCCCTCGTCACCACCATGGAGATCTCTTACAACCCCACCTCCTCTCAGGCTGCCAAAGGGAGAGCTTGCACTCAGAGCTTTGGAAGAGAAGACTGTCAAGGATGATCTGCACTGTGTTTTGGCCTGAGGACCAATGAAACCCCCAGGCCGGAGCTCAGGATGATCTGCAGCTACCCCTCACCTGGGTGCTGGCGCTGGGTCTGAGGGCAGTGGTGCCTCCACTGGCATCCTGCACCTCGATACGACTCGAGAGCACCCCAAAGCACTGGGACACTTCCTGGTAGCAGATCTTCCTGCAGGACAAAGAGAGCTGGGTGAGAGCCAGGACAGGCCACTGCAGGGAGAACACAGAGGCCCTGGGGACAGGAGACAGAGCTGTTTGCTTGCCCAGGCTGTTCTCAGCACAAGCCCAGCAACAGTGACCAGGAAGTCTTCCCCCCAAGCTTGTCCCATGCAGCAGAGCACGGACCTTCGAGCCAGGCTCCTTCTGCAGCTCACCTGGGTGATTCATAGAGGGGAACCGTGCGGATGTGCAGCTTCTGGATCTCATCAATGGTGCCAATTGTCAGGGTGCTGTTGTTGGCCAACGCCAAGCTGTGAGGAAACAAAGACACATGAGCAGTGGTGCTTATAACACAGACTCACAGGATCAGCTAGGTTGGGAAAGACCTTTAAGACTATCAAGTGTTAAACGCAGGTGGCATTTCAAGAACCTCCCTTTCTTCCACACCTCTCAAAACTGCTGATCCCAGCACAGAACCCCAGCCTGGTTTGTGTTGGAAGGGAGCTTAAAGCTCCTCCACCTCCAACCCCTGCCACAGGCAGGGACACCTTCCCCTGGAGCAGGGTGCTCCAAGCCCCTGTGTCCAACCTGGCCTTGAGCACTGCCGGGATGGGGCAGCCACAGCTTCTCTGGGCACCCTGTGCCAGCGCCTCAGCACCCTCACAGGGAAGAGCTTCTGCCTAAGAGCTTGTCCTGGGTTCCGCAGCCGCAGTCATTTTTCTCCTCAGCAGCTGGTGCAGCGCTGTGGGTTTGACTCTCACCCTGGGAACAGCGCTGATAACAGCGATGCTCTCAGCCGCTGCTCAGTAATGTTCACTCTGACCAAGGACGTTCTCAGCCTCATGGTGTGCCAGGGAGGGGGGAAGCCAGGAGGAAGCAGAGACAGGACACCTGACCCAGACTGACCAAAGGGGTGTTCCATACCACAGCACATCATGACTACTGTATAAACTGGGGGCAGGGACCCGGAAGGGTTCGATCACTGCTGGGTATCGGTGGGTGGGTGGTGAGCGGTTGTATTCCCTTCCCTTGTTATTTCCCTTACCATTATTACTATTGGTGGCAGCAGCAGTGGTTTGTGTTATACCTCAGTTACTGAACTGCTCTTATCTCAACCCGTGGCAACTACATCCTTTCCATTCTCCTCCCCATCCCTCAAGGAGCGGGAGGGAGGAAAGGGGGAATTGAGCAAGCGGCTGCGTGGTTCTGAGTTACAGCTGGGCTTAAACCACAACAGTTCTTTTTGGTGCCCAACGTGGGGCACGGAGGGTTGAGATAACGACAGATCTGACCAGAGCGTGTCTGACCGTATTTGTGATCAGCATTCATTGTTTCGGATCAACAGTCACTCGTCACAGTGCTGATTTATTGGCTCTCAGGGTTGTTGCTCTTGATCTCACAGGTTCAGCATGTCGTACCTTACTTACAGCCCATATTTGCTGTGTTAGTGTTTATCGGCTGGGGGCCTTGGGCTGAGGTTCTTCTTTCACTGTAATTTATAGTAATGACTTGCAATACAACAGACTCATTGATCATGAACCTGATCTGGCTTGCGTTCCCAGTGTGGTCACCACCTCTATACTTTGGAGGTATATAATACAATTGTATAGCAATTACACACCTTTTTTCCCCTCCTCGGGCGGTCAACCCATGAAGGAGACATTCCCTTACCTTCCCAACCCCTCACCAGACCGTTTACAGCATCATTTGAGAGTTGTGAAGGGTTTGAATGGCCTTTGGCTCCCCTTGAGACCTTCCTGCTGGTTGTGATGGGGATCACCATGTTGGGGCGCATAGAGTGTGTTTTACCCACGACCATTTCGTCTGGTCCCATGAGTTAAACACAGTCGGGTTTGGGCCTTGTCTGGGGTTAGACAATGATATAGGAGGACCAAGAGGTATTTCCCGAGGCTGCACAGCCATGAGTGGCAGGGTGTGTGGGACAGTATGGGCGAGTATCCAGGCCAGTGGGCCCCTCCAGTGCTTTGGAGCTTCCCCACCGAACAAGTGCAAGGCCCAGAAAAACCAGTAAAACACTTAAAGGAGGTGTGTTGTCATCCTGGTCATGGATGGACAAATCATGGCAACGTGCTGGGGCTTGGCCTGTGCTTACAGAGCCCTGTTCGACACCTTCAAAGGGAAAAAGATGTCTCTGGACCTGATGGCAAAGCAACAGACAGTGCAGCTACTCTGGCTTCAAGCACAACAGCTACCCAAACCCTGACAACAGATACTGCAGCCACTCCACCCCCAGGGATAATCACTGCAGCCAAACCAGAGGACCCATTCGTACCAATATCGGTTGCTCCTGTGCACAAGGGGAAGAGCAAAAAGAAGACAAGAAAGATGAAGGAACAAGATGAGGAAGCTCTTACAACCCGGGACAGCATCTGATCAGGAGTCATGGACTGGCCAGAGGGCAAAGACTTTGGAATGTCACCACAGGAGGTGATGTGTGCTGAAGAGACCCCCCCCATATAATGAACTGTCAGAAAGTGAAAAGCAATATGCCCTGTTTACTGATGGGTCCTGTCATATTATGGGAAAGCAGAGATGGAAGCAGCTGTATGGAGTCCTTGAGGACAAGGTGCAGAAACTGCTGAAGGAGAGGGTGAATGGAGTCAGTTTGCTGAGGTGAAAGCCATCCAGCTGGCCTTGGACATTGCTGAAGGAGAAAAGCAGCTGGTACTTTACCTCTATACTGACCCATGGATGGTGGCGAATGCCCTGTGGGGGTGGTTGCAGCAATGGAAGCAGAGCAACTGGCAATGCAGAGGTAAACCCATCTGGGCTGCTGCACTGTGGCAAGATATCGCTGCCTGGGTGCAGAACCTGGTGGTGAAGGTACGCCATGGAGATGCTCATGTACCCAAGAGTCGGGCCACTGAGGAGCACCAGAGCAGCCAACGAGTGGATAAAGCTGCTAAGATTGAAGTGGCTCAGATGGACTCAGATTGGTAATGTAAGGGTGAATTACTTTTGGCCCGGTGGGCCCCTGACACTTGAGGCCATCAGGGCAGAGATGCAACATACAGATGGGCTCGTGATTGAGGGGTGGACTTAACAATGGACACTATTGCCCAGGTTATTCATGACTGTGAAACATGTGCTGCAATTAAGCAAGCTAAACGGTTAAAGCCTCTTTGGTATGGAGGACGATGGCTGCAGTACAACTATGGGGAGGCCTGGCAGATTGATTATATCACACTCCCACCAACCCGCCAAGGCAAGCGCCATGTGCTTACCATGGTGGAAGCAACCACCAGATGGCTGGAAACGTACGCTGTGCCCCACACCACTGCCCGGAACACTGTCCTGGGCCTTGAGAAACAGATTGTGTGGCGACACAGCACCCCAGAGAGAACGGAGTCAGACAATGGGACTCATTTCTGGAACAACCTGAGAGACACGTGGGCCAAAGAGCATGGCATTGAGTTGGTATAGGACATCCCTGACCATGCATCAGCCTCTGGGGAAGTCAAATGGTACAATGGGCTGTTGGACACTACACTGAGAGCAATGGGTGTGGGACTTCCAAACACTGGGATAGACACTTACCAAAAGCCACCGGGTTGGTCAACACCAGCGGATCTGCCAACAGGGCAGGTCCAGCCCAGCCAGAACTGCTACACACTGTGGAGGGGGACAGAGCTCCTGTGGTGCACAGGAAGAATTTGCTGGGGAGGACAGCCTGGGTTATTCCTGCTTCAGGTAAAGGCAAACCCATGGGATTGCTTTGCTCAGGGACCCGGATGTACTTGGTGGGTAATGCGGGAAGATGGGGAAGTCTGATGTGTACCTCAAGGGGATTTGATTTCAGGGGAGAACAGCCAATGAACTCAATTGGATGCGGCTGCCTGCTATGTAGCACTTTCATAGCCCACCAACTGCATGTCTTCAGGTCACCAGCGACCTGACTTCCCTCTGACCATCATCCCTACAAAGAATGAACTTTGATGAAACCAAACGAGTTCTGCAGTAAAGGCAGCATCAGCATCAGCAGGCAACGATCCAACACTGCACACAGCCTCTCCTGCTCTGAAAGACTGCTGCAAGAGATGGAGCCCAACATCACAGACTGGATGGGCACAGCAGCTTTATAGGGATTGGTCCATGCACTGAGGAATGATCTCTCTCTCTCTCTCTGTGGATGTGTATATATATAATCATAGAATCATAGAATGGTTCGGGTTGGAAAGGACCTTAAGCTCATCCAGTTCCAACGCCCCTGCCATGGGCAGGGACACCTCCCACTAAAACATGGCACCCAAGGCTCTGTCCAACCCGGCCTTGAACACCGCCAGCGATGGAGCATTCACAACTTCCCTGGGCAACCCATTCCAGTGCCTCATCACCCTCACAGTAAAGAATTTCTTCCTCATATCCAATCTAAACTTCCCCTGTTTCAGTTTGAACCCGTTACCCCTTGTCCTATCACTGCAGTCCCTCATGAAAAGTCCCTCCCCAGGATCCCTATAGGCCACCTTCAGATATTGGAAGGCTGCTCTGAGGTCTCCACAGAGCCTTCTCTTCTCCAGGCTGAACAGTCCCAACTTTCTCATCCTGTCTTCATACAGGAGGTGCTCCAGTCCCCTGATCATCCTCGTGGCCTCCTCTGCACTTGTTCCAACAGTTCCATGTCCTTTTGATGCTGAGGACACCACAACTGCACACAATGCTCCAAGTGAGGTCTCACAGAGCAGAGCAGAGGGGCAGGATCACCTCCATGACCTGCTGGTCACGCTCCTTTGGATGCAGCCCAGGATACGGTTGGTTTCTGGGCTCAAGCGCACACTGCAGCCGACTCATGTTCATTTTCTCATGGACCAACACCCCCAAGTCCTTCTCCTGGGGCTGCTCTGAATCGCTTCTCTGCCCAACCTGGAGCTGTGCCTGGGATTGCTCCAACCCAGGTGTAGGACCTTGCACTTGGCATGGTTAAACTTCATCAGGTTGGCACCTTAGAGCTGCTCTAAGCTCTTCCTGGAGTGCAGCAGAGGGGGAGAACCCCCTCCCTGAGCTGCTCATGCTCTGGGGGTGGAGCCCAGCACACAGGTGGGGCTCTGGGCTCAAGCACACACTGAGGCCACGTCATGGGGAGCTTCTCCTCACCCAAACCCCTCAAGTCCTGCTCCTCAGGCTGCTCCATCCCATCTCCCCACCCTGTGCTTGGACCCCTTTCCACAACCCAACCCTCCCCACCCCATGTCACACAAGGCAAGGAGCAGACTCACCTGTCAGGATACCCATCCGAGTTGAGGGGACACATGTAGTTCACCTCCTTCAGGTTGACGTTGGAGAAGACCAGCTTGTGGTTGCTGCTGTAGATGACGGTGGGACGGTCAGAGCAGGCAAACACGTTGGTGGTGGACAGAGAGCGGAAGGTCCTCAGGACAGTGGGCTGGGTGCCGAGGGTCACCTTCTTCCTGTCGCTCAGCAAACCTGCAGGAGAGGAGCTCGGTGTTGAACACAGCAGAGTGCAGTGGGGCTGCAGCACCTTGAGAAGTAGAGAGTGTGGGCAAATGCAGCCTGCTGTCAGCACAGGGCAGCTAAGGAATGGATGGAAGCATCCAACTCCTTTCTCCACAGGTCAATGGGGAAATCCACCAACTCCCAGTGCCCACAGCCTGAGCACAGCCCCATCACAGTGAGAACACAAGGAAAAGTTGGGCTTGTTCCATCTGGAGGAAGAGAAGGCTCCTTAAGGGGAGACCTTAGAGCAGCTCCCAGTGCCTAAAGAAACCTGGAGAGGGGCTTTGGCCAAGGGCCTGTAGGGACAGGCCAAGGGGAATGGCTTCAACCTGCCCGAGGGGAGACTGAGATGAGCTCTTAGGCAGAAGCTCTTCCCTGGGAGGGTGCTGAGGCGCTGGCACAGGGTGCCCAGAGAAGCTGTGGCTGCCCCATCCCTGGCAGTGTTCAAGGCCAGGTTGGACACAGGGGCTTGGAGCACCCTGCTCCAGTGGAAGGGGTCCCTGCCCGTGGCGGGGGTTGGAGCTGGAGGAGCTTTAAGCTCCCTTCATCCCAAACCATTCTGCGGTTCTATGAAAGAGAACTCTCCAGAAGGATGAAAGAAAACACACCAAGCACATAAGAGGGCACAAGCCCAGGCTCCCTCCCCAGCAGCCAGCTCAGTGCTGGGCCCTGGACTCACCTGTCTCAAGGCTGAGCCCGAAGTAGAAGAGAGCTCCATCCCCCAGGGCACACAGGAGGTAGTGGCTGCTCTCAAAGGTCGTCATCAGGATAGAGCGAGGGATAATCTCTGCAGAGAGCACAAGAGAAGGTTGACATCAGTAAGGACTCCTCCAGGACAGTGACCACTGCCACCACCCAGCACCCCCAGGAGATTCCTACCTCCTCCCAGCATCTCTTTGTGCAGCAGCTCAAAGGAAGGCAGCTTGAGGATGCGGGCAGAGATGTCAGTCCAGAGCCCGATTGCACACAGCGGGGACATCCCATTGCTGTCCCCCAGAGGGGTGATGTCCAGGCAGGCAACTTCATGCTCCATCTCCGTGCAGCTGGAAGCAGAGGTGTCAGTCTTGAACACACAGGCAGACAGGAAAGGCTGAGAGCCCCCGGATTGGGATGGGAGACCTGCATGCACCTGATCTGCCTGAGCTCCTGGGGTCGGATCTCCAGGTAATACAGGGCTCGTCCCACAGCCACCACGACCTGGTTACTGTTGCAGGAAGCCACGCTGATGTTCTTGCCATTGGGCTCTTTCCATTCACTCACCAGGGCTTTGGGCTCCTGACTAACCAGTCTCACAGAGGCAGAGGTGATCTGGGGAGAGAGAACACCTTGGTCAGAACTAGAACATCTCCTTCCTTCCCACATTGGCCCAAGGAAGGACACCAAACTGTGCCCCAGATAAGCAAGGCAGGTCTAGGTTAGCCCAACATCAATAAGGGATGTGGGATCATCACAAGAGACTTACCTGCATTGCCCTAGAACGGGAATTACCTGGATCAATTGCTGGTGTGCCACATTGCCACAGAAGAAGGTCTGCTGATCATCCACAAACCCCGTGAGCTCTGTCTCTTCTACCTCCTCTCCATTTAACATAAGAACCCTGAGCAAGAAAGAGGACTCCTGTTATATCATTAGATATGTGTGACTTCTGCCCCTCGACTCTGCTCTGGTGAGACCCCTTTTGGAGCACTGTGTGCAGCGCTGGGGTCCTCAAAATCAGAAGGCCATGGAGCTGTTGGAGCAAGACCAGAGGAGGCCATGAGGATGCTCAGGGGCTGCGGCAGCTCCTGTATGGAGCCAGGCTGAGAACATTGGGGCTGGAGAAGAGAAGCTGCGTGGAGGCCTCAGAGCAGCTTCCAGTGTCTGAAGGGGGCTACAAGGATGCTGGAGAGGGACTCTGCATCAGGGCCTGGAGTGATAGGACAGGGGGTGATGGGTTTAAACTGAAATGGGAAGTTCAGGTTGGATAGAACGAAGAAGTTCTTCCCTGTGAGGCGCTGGCACAGGGTGCCCAGAGGAGCTGTGGCTGCCCCATCCCTGCAGTGTTCAAGGCCAGGTTGGACACAGGGGCTTGGAGCACCCCGCTCCAGTGGAAGGGGTCCGGGCCTGTGGCAAGGGGTTGGAACTGGATGATCTTAAGGTCCTTTCCAACCCTACCTTAACTATTCCATGATCATGCTTCAATATGGGGCTGAGAGCCCAGCTGAGCCTTAACCCCACCTCACCTTGTCTGGCCAACGAAGGACAGCACCAATGTATTGTCCGTCTCACGATGAGAATCTGACCTCAGGGGCCACAATCCTGCAACAAAGAGGCCACAAGTTGGCTCCCAGTCAGTACTCCAAGAGCTGGTGGGTGGTGAGAACCTGCCCCACACCCCAGCCTCAGCCTGCGCACACGATGTGTCCCCACCAGACCCTTTGAGGCTGTGGGCTGTATGTGACAGCACTGAGGAGCTCACACACCTTTAATCCCTGGCAGGTCAATGCTGGCATGTTCATGGATCCCAATGCCGTTCCGGATGATCCGCAGTGAGCCCTCTTTGAATGCACCGGAGCATGTGACCAGCTGCAGGAAAAGGAGATGATCTTCACCCACCGTTCCTGGGAAGCTTCCCCACTCCTCCCTGTAGCAATGGGTTCAGAGGGAAATGGGGAACGCATCTTCACTTCCCAAAGGAAAGCTTTGGCAGCTGATCTTTCCCTGTTGCACCAAGACAACCCTTGCCTCATGAACAGGGTTATCCAAGAATTATCCATCCCACTCGTATCACTCTGAATACCATCCCTGCAGCTGCATAAGACTTTGAGATCCTCCAGTAAATGGTTTGTGGCCTCTTCCTCCCATGGACAACCCACATGCATACATCTGGCTGGCCCAGAGACCCCCAACACCGAGCAAACCAAAGCAGAAGCAGCATTACCTGCCCTTGGCCTTGCCTTTCCAGGTCCACCACACACATATCAACAATGGGCCCAAGGTTGGTGAAGGTCTCCATGGCCACCACGTAGGAGCCCTGCTCGTTGCTGTCCACGTTGAGCTGTGAATTAACCCAACTGTCAGCTTTCAGCATGCAAGACCATGTGGAAAGGGTGTAGAGCAGACAAAGGGAAGGAAAACTGCTCCACGTACACGTCAGATGCAAACAACCGTGTACACAGCCCTGTCTGAACACACACAGAGCTGCTGTACCTTCACAAGCTGGGAATCCCCAAGGCGAGAGCCAACGAACACGACTCCGTTGTCCAGGTAGGTCAAACACTCTGCTATGGATGTCTGGGAAGTGAGAAGATGCAGATGAACCATCACTGGTGTGAAAAGGACCCTGTCGCACCCCATAAGCAGCACATCTGAGGTGCAGCCCCATAGGAAGACCCCGGGCACAGGATGGAGAGTCTCCCAGTCCTGCACATAAGCACCAGGCCAAAACCTTGGGAAGATGGTGTAGACTTTGAAGTGCTTCCATAGGGAATTCCCCACCCTGACAGTCAGATCCGGGACAACTGTGAAACATCACCCATTCCAGGCTCCAAAATAGCCCTCAGGGGAGCACTTCTATCCTATGGAGCCTCCCAGCCCCATGGGGAGAAGTGACAGGGCCGCGTGACGTGACCAGGTCCTACCTCACCGAGCAGCTCCACACGCAGGTCCTTCAAGGTGACAGTGCCATCCATCTGTTCTTCCTTCTCCAGGAGCAGCATAAAGAGGCGTCCTTCCATGTCCCCCAGCAAGTAACGGGATCCATTGGGATCCACACGGTTGTGGCACACGATTGTACTTTGCTGCATGTAAAGGAGGAAGGAATTTTTAGGAAGCCAAAGGGGCATCTTGGACCATCTCTGTCCATGCCTGAAGGGAACAACCACATCCACCATGTACCAGCTGCTGGCTGTAACCACGGCAAAGACCCACTTCTCCTGTGTAGAGAGCTGGATCCACCCTTCAGCCATCTGTCTCGGCGACCACAACCACAACCTGCGGTCAAACGGTCTCATTTCAGGCACTAGGAACCACCTCATGGTCCTAAACTGAACACAGCATCATGGAATGGTTTGGGTTGGAAGGGGCCTTAAAGCTCCTCCAGCCCCAACCCCTGCCATAGGCAGGGACCCCTTCCACTGGAGCAGGGTGCTCCAAGCCCCTGTGTCCAACCCTGTGTCCAACCGGGCCTTGGACACTGCCAGGGATGGGGCAGCCACAGCTTCTCTGGGCACCCTGTGCCAGCGCCTCAGCACCCTCCCAGGGAAGAGCTTCTGCCTAAGAGCTCATCTCAGTCTCCCCTCGGGCAGGTTGAAGCCATTCCCCTTGGCCTGTCCCTACAGGCTCTTGTAAAGCCCCTCTCACGTCACTGGCTTGCTCACAGCCCAGGAAAGATGCCCTCAGAGAGCCTGTTTTCTGAACACTGCTCCTTCCATGGACGCAGGGATGCTATCTGGGACGCGCAGAGCTCCAAACTTGCTGCATCTCCAGCCCCAGGCTCTGCAGGCGGATGCTGCCTGGCCTCCTGACAACAGATTTCGTTCTGGTTTAAGAGACTCCTCATCTTGCAGATCTTTATCGGATGCAAACATCCCACTGGCCTCAGCACAGATGTGCCTGTACGCTGCCTGCAGGTCAAAGCTCTGCCTGCTCCAGTATCCCCATCACAGAGCTCCAGCAGCAGTCCGAGAGCCTGCAGCATTCAGGTAACAGCATCAGTATTCCTTTACTCAAGATTTATTCCTCTTTCCTAGCCCATCATTACTCCCAGCTTAAAAGGAGCTTCTGATCCCAGCTCCAGCCTCTTTCAGCCCCAAGTGGTACCTCAGCTGTGCCATTTGTGCTTCCTGCACCGTTTCAATGTGGGAACTGGTCCATGCCTCTGACAAAAGCCACAAGCTATGTCTGTTTTCCTTTAAACAAGTGCCCCAGTCACGCACTGCTGGACTCAGGTCTCCAAGGGGCTCATTCATATCTTTTCCTGCTTGAAATGAAACCAGGCTCCAGCCTGGACCCATGCCCAAACCATGCTCTACATCCTGATTAAGCCCTTTCTCTGGGGCCCAGGCATGATTTGAGCCTTACTGCACCATTCCTATGCGCTCCACAGAGGCAGAGCCACCAATACAAGGATCACACGTCCCTCAGACCCCAAAACCACAGGCCAGGCACGGTGTGAAACACACTCACCAAACCCAGCCTGGGAGTGAGTGGCTCTATTAGACCAGACCTGGAGACAAGAGCAGTTAAGTCATGACTCCAAGTAGCCCAATACCCTATCAGGACTCTAAGAGATGCCTGGAAAGGACGAATCGCATGGGATGCATTTCTGGATCTCAGCAGGCACTCACCTTGATGATAGGTGGAGCTATAGCCAGGTATTTGTCTCCATTGTGGTAGGTGATGGACTCCTGCCCAATGATGATCGCGCCTCCGAAAGGCTCTGGCACTGCACAGGGGACAAGATAAAGGTCTCATTGGGGAACCTCTGCAGCATGGCTGAGGCGTTCAGCCTTGAGGAAGACAGAGGGAAGATCTTCTCCAGAGCAGAACCAACCTGCAATGACCATGGAGGCTTCAGCTTCCACGTTCTCCTGTTTCCAGGGGCCTTTGTTGAACTCCTTCTCGCGCAGGGACACCTCGTACGTCTTCACGTGGCGACCCTGAGGGTCCTGCAAGAGAAGCCTCAGGTGATGATGTGCAATGGCCACAGCCTCGTGGGCACTGAGACTCCAACCTGTGAAGCGAGGAGGCTCCACCTCATCTCCTGCAAGAGCCCCATCCTGAGGCTTCCCACCCTGTCCACCTCCTCTTCATCCTCTCATAAACCACACACGTGTCCGAACACACATCCTGATGTTCTCCTTCACTTTACCCTGGCATAGAACAACCTCTGAATAAATCCCTGTGCCAAAAAGAGACTGAAAACTACTTGTTGTGGGTTTAGAGAAGTGATTTTGCTAGCACTTGTTAGTTATCTGGGCACAAGTGGCACTGCACTATCACCACCACCTCCAGCTTCAACTGAGGAATCCAGGGCTGCTGCAGCAATGCAGATGCCACTGAGCTCCCATTTGATGCTCCTCAGGCCTTTCGGCCTCATTTCCTGAGGAAGCATAACCTGCTTGATGGATAATCCCCCTGAAGGCTCTGCCATTCCACGACTCCAAGCCCAATGGGTGATTTCAACCAAACCTGATGTGCAGAAAGGTCACCAAGGCAGCGATTCCACGTGGGCTTCACTATGTGGTGGGTGGAGAAGAGGCCCCCCAAATCAACACCCCACTATGGGAAAGGTGGTTTGTGCTAAGAGGCACTTGGGAACCTATATGAGCACCCAAAGCTTTGAACATAACCCTCTGACCGATTTCATGCCTAAGATGCTAAGACAAAGCTCTAAATCACAGCGAATGGGGTTTCCTTAGTAATGTCGTTCACAAAAGAGGTTATAAAGAGGTGTTCACCTCTTCATTTGTTATGCCACCACCTTCCAGATCTGAGTAAAGAGATGCTGGCAAATGCCCCATCCCTGGCAGTGCTCAAGGCCAGGTTGGACACAGGGGCTTGGAGCACCCTGCTCCAGTAGAAGGGGTCCCTGCCCATGGCAGGGGTTGGAGCTGGAGGAGCTTTAAGGTCCCTTCCAACACAAACCAGCCTGGGGTTCTATGAAGCATCCTCACGGATGGAGCCTGAGGGAAGTAAAGAGCAGCACGGGCTGACACAGAAGGGGAAGCTGGAGGAGAAACAGCTCTGTGGGGAGGAGAAAGCTGAAGTGGGGCTGTGAAAAAGGCAGAGGAGGCATTCATGAAACCTCTGCCATTTCTGCACCTTTTCGCTCCACCCCCCAGCAGCTCTGGAGCCTTTTTCTGCATCTATTTTTATCAACTTCCCCTTCTCTGTGGCACCTTCCTCCAGTTTCAGAACGACACAAACATCCTCTCCGTGTCATTCTCTTCAGCCCAAATCCTGTGATAATGATTGATAAGTAGAGAAGGAATCCAAGCAGCAGCTTGGAAACATCCCCCTCTCCACACACACACACGCACAATTCAGACACCCCAGGGCCTAAAACAAAGCCAGTTTTATGTAAGGCTGAATGAGTCAGGCAGAGCTTCCACCTCGCTCCTGCTGCGAGGAGAAAACCTGGATTAAGGGTTAGACATGGAGCAAGCCATTAATTTACTCTTCGTTTGTGTAAGACATGCTTAGAATGAGTGATCCATTAACAGCTCTGCCGGTTCAGCTGGAGATCTGGCACCTTCACAGGTTAAGACTTGACTTGCTGACGACATGGGGTCACCAAGCTCCTCTTTCCAATGCTCTTGAGCACTGAGCACAGGGCAAAGGAGAACTGCCCTCACACGGAGCTGCCCTCCCAAGCCCATGGTGACAAAGTGGTTTCCACCCATGCTCTTACTCAGTAACTGTTTGGGGGGGGACCCACAGCACCCAGGCAGGGAATAACCAAGTCTCTGTTGTCACACAGAAGCTCTTATGGTAGGAGTTTGCCACCCTGAAGCAGAACTAAGTTCCCAGCAGATCCCATGTGCTGCTGCACCAGGGACTCCCAGCTAAGGCCGGGCTGGGCTGGAATCTGACACGGCAAAGATAATCCCTTGCGCAGTCAGCACAGCAAAGGCTCTTTTGGTCAAAGCAAGCAGGAGAAGGGCCTACAAACATTGTCCCTCTGAGGACCCAGGCAATAGGAGAGGTTATGGCCCCTCTATACTCCTGAGTGGCCAAAACCAAGACACTCCCTTTCTTTTTTAAGGGGAAGGCTCAGGTCTTACTGCAATGCCTGCAGGAAACAAGTGATCCTGGTCCTGTGCTCAGCACTTGCTGGAAAGGTCCATGCACCGCACGTTTAACAAGGAAATGGTCCCATCTGAAGCATCAGCTCCTCAGCTTTCCTATGGGAGTGTTGTTTCTTCTCTCCCAGGAAGGGAAAAAAGCAGCACAGAGGAAAATGGACTTTCCTCAGCTACACAATGAGCCTGCAGGAAGGCAGAATCACCTCCTGCTCCATCCAAAGCACTGCCTACTGTTAGCCTCAGGACACTTCTACTGCTCCAAGCCCTTTGGAAGCCCTTGGCTGGTGCCTTTGCCCATTGAAATCAAGGTACCTGGTAGACAAAGCAGATGGTTGGAGCCTGACAGCCATAGAGGAACTTCACATCGATGACTTGGAGCTCTTCCAGGCGGATGTTAAAAGCCTTTAATTCCTTGTTCTCCCTGTCCAAGGGGATGACCTTGAAGAGGCCATCATAGAGCCTCAGGCCGATCATGCGGCACTCGGGGTCAATGATGCCAATGATGCCGGTCTCCGAGGGGCGGCCGATGCGATCCTGAGCCAGGGATCCATGGAAAGGGGACAGAGAAAGAGACGTCAGATAAAGATCCCTGTGTGGGACTGGAGAAGAGCAGGTACACGAGTTATCACTCCTCAGTTGAGGAATAACTCCCTGCACATCTCCCAGGAGGTGTTCAAATAGGTGGCACCAAAGGCAACTGAGGCATCTCCTGCCTCAAGCAGCAGCTCATGGAATCATGGAATGGGCTGGGTTGGAAAGGACCTTCAGATCACCCAGGTCCAACCCCTGCCATGGGCAGGGACCCCTTCCACTGGAGCAGGGTGCTCCGAGCCCCTGTGTCCAACCTGGCCTTGAACACTGCAGGGATGGGGCAGCCACAGCTTCTCTGGGCACCCTGTGCCAGCGCCTCAGCACCCTCCCAGGGAAGAGCTTCTGCCTTATCTCCAACCTGAACTTCCCCTGTTTCAGTTTGAACCCATCACCCCCTGTCCCATCACTCCTGTCCCTGATGCAGAGTCCCTCTCCAGCATCCTTGCAGCCCCCTTCAGACACTGGAAGCTGCTCTGACGTCTCCACACCTTCCCATCAGAGCTCCCATAGCAAGAAGTGGCTCTTCCCTGGGAACCAGGTATCCCAGGAGCAGAACCTGTGACTGCTTTCCTAATCCCAACTCTCCACTGAATGACCTCAGAGACTCCGTTGCTTTCCTAGAGCTGATGGAAAGTGATGCCCTCCACTGCTGGGAAGCGCTTGGATACCCACAACCAAAAATCACCCCCTGATAACCAGGACACCCCGCTATCAGCCTCCACAGGCCCCTCACTGTTAGTCGGTGGGAGCCGATATCAGCATCTCCATATGTCACAGAGCAGAACTGTGGCATAAGAAGATTAAGGGCTTCTCCCCAAACACATTGACACGTTACTGATGGGACACGTCCACCTCCATCTCCTGCCCATAACCCCCTCTCAGCTTCAGCAACAGTAAATCAGCAGAAGCTCAGTGCTTGGAAACAGATGGAAGGTATTTTGGCTTGACAAGTGATGGGAAGCATTTGGCTACTGACTAACAGAAAGCCATGGATCCATATGGAATTGCGACCTGCTCAGAAGGGTGATTTTAATTCACATGAAACAGAATAATGGGGAATATACACAATTATTAAGGATGCTGGCTGGTTGTGGTGGGAGGATTAACTCCAGCAGTCACGGTTCTGGTGTGCAGTGTGTACAAACCAGCCATGAAAGACCAAAGAAGCCATTTCCTAGGGAGAATTCCACCTTCTGTGGAGTTCTGAGCATTAATTCTCTTTGTGGGAGGAGTATCTCAAATGAATCTTACTGTTCTGATGCTGAGGCATTGGCACAGGCTGCCCAGAGAGGTGGTAGAAGCCTCATCTCTTCTAACAGCCAAGGTCATGGTAGACAGGACTCTGAGCAACCTGATCCTGTTGAAGACGTTCCTGCTTATGGCAGGGGGTTGGAACTGGATGAGCTTTAAAGGTGTATTCCAATGCAAACCAGTCTGGGATTGGGGATTCTGCAGACTACCCCATGAACACAGCTGCAGCCTCAGTCCCCAAGCACAAGGCTGGATGACTGCCGATGCCAGCAGCAGTGGGTGACCCAGTCAGAGGCAGGCAAAGGACCACAGAGTCGTTTGGGTTGGAAGGGACCTTAAAGCTCCTCCAGTCCCAATCCCTGCCACGGGCAGGGACCCCTTCCACTGGAGCAGGGTGCTCCAAGGCCCTGCGTCCAACCTGGCCTTGAGCACTGCAGGGATGGGGCAGCCACAGCTTCTCTGGGCACCCTGTGCCAGCGCCTCAGCACCCTCCCAGGGAAGAGCTTCTGCCTAAGAGCTCATCTCAGTCTCCCCTCGGGCAGGTTAAAGCCATTCCCCTGTCCTGTCCCTACGTCCCTTGGCCAAAGCCCCTCTCCAGGTTTCCTGCAGCCCCTTCAGGCACTGGAGCTGCTCTGAGGGCTCCCCTTCAGGAGCCTTCTCTTCCCCAGGCTGCCCCAGCCCAGCTCTCCCAGCCTGGCTCCAGAGCAGAGCTGCTCCAGCCCTCGCAGCATCTCCATGGCCTCCTCTGGTCTCGCTCCAGCAGCTCCACGTCCCTCTTGTGCTGCTGTCCCCAGAGCTGGAATCCCATAACTCCATAATCAGGAGTTAAGAAGGACAAACCCCATCCTCAGCAAAGCGAAACCACTCCAAAGGACAGGAATTGATGCCTTCCAGGTTCTTCAGCTCCACTCACCTGCACATTGCCATGAGCACGGGTGATGATATCAATGTTGTCTCCATTCTGCTTGTACTCCAGGATGCAGGCATTGTACTTGGCTGTCAGGATGAACAACAAGTCCTTGCTCTCCCCCTGCCAAAGCAGAGCAGCGATGAGCCTTGAGAAGGGTGGCAGAGCCAACGGCACCAGTACCCCTGGGGCCCTCCTCCCCACGGCAAGGTCCCTGTCCCCATAGCACACCCACCTTGGGGCGGAAGAGCTCCATCACTGCTGTCTTGCCATACATCCCCACCTCCTTGACGGGCCTCAGCCCCTCTGCTGTCACCACATAGATCTCCAGGCGCGTGTTCTTGGCAATGAGCAGGTTCAAATCCTCTGCTGAGGTGAAGTGCCCTGGAAAACAGAGAGGAGAAACCCCTGGTGAGGCACAAGAGGACAACACAGGGGGGCCACATTGAACACCCTGGGGAGCCTGGTCCACAACTGCCAGCCACAGCACCCCAAACCCCCGGCTTCTTCCTCCCACAAGTCCCAGCTCCCTCAGCAACCACATCCCCCGGGCTCTGACTTCTTGTTTCCCCCCCAGGAGCCTCACTCCCAGGGCTCTTTCCACTGTACCCCCTCTGCAGAGTACATTCTCCCTTGGCCCGTCCCTACAGGCCCTGGTCCAAAGCCTCTCTCCAGGTTTCCTGTAGCTCCTTTAGGCACTGGAGCTGCTCTAAGGTCTCCCCTTTGCAGCACCTCACAGCCAGACAACGCTTAGATACAGCCATCACCCCACAGCACCCCCCCCCCATTAACCTCACTTCACCCCACACCCAACACCCCCCTGAGCTCTCAGGAACCTCAAGCCAAAGAACCCCCAGAACCTCCCCAGTGCCCCCCATCACCTCCACCAAGCCACACCAGCCCCCAGTGCCCCACAGCCCCGCCAGGAGACTCACAACACCCCCACCGCCCCCAGTGCCCCACAGAACCCCAACAAACGAAGTCCTCCCCCCCGCTACCCCCAATGCCCCTTAACTACAGCGCTCAGGGCACCCCAGGGCCCTCAGGGTGCCCACAGCCTCCCCATGTCTCCGCACCTCAGCCCCCCTCAAGGCACCACAGTGCACTCACAAAGCCCCATGGACCTCAGGGAACACTCTGACACCCCCACAGTGCCCCCCAGCTCCCCAATGCCCCTCCAGTGCCCTATTTCCTCCCACCCCCAAGGCCCCACAGCTCCCCCAGTGCCCCACAGACCCCATCAATGCCACCCCAGTGCCCTATTTCCTCCCACCCCCCAATGCCTCACAGACCCCCCAATGCCACCCCAGTGCCCTATTTCCTCCCACCCCCCAATGCCACACAGACCCCCCAATGCCCCATTTCCTCCCACCCTACAATGTTCACAGCTCCCCCAGTGCCCCACAGCCCCCCCAGTGCCCCATTGACACCCCTAATACCCCACTTTCCCCCACCCCAAATACTCCCCCAAAGCCTCAGCCCCCTCCATCCCCTCGGTGCCCCATGGACCCCAATGCCCCCCAGCCCCCTCCATGCCGCCCCCTGAACCCCGCACCCCCTTTTCCCCCCCATAGCCCCCACACGCCCCGGCTCCTCGACCCCCGGCGGTACCGGTGACGCAGCCGTTGACGGCCGTAGGCTTCTGCGCCGTTACCACGTAGTTGTAGGACATGGTGGCGGCGGGGGGCGGCGGGGGGCGGCGGGAGGGCCGGGCCGGGAACTGGAGCAGGAAGCGGGGCTGAGGAGCGGGGCTGGAACCGGGGCTGGAACCGGGGCCGGAACTGGGGCAGAAACCGGGGCCAAAGAGCGGGGTGGGAACCGGGGCCAAAGAGCGGGGCCGCGCACGGGGAGCGGGGCCTTGCACGGCCTCTCCGCCGCTTCCGCCCGCCGCCCTGACGTCAGCGGAAGTGAGCCGCGCAGGGCCGCTCTAGGCCGGTTGGAGGACTCCGAGGAGCAGACGAGACGGGCGGCGGAATAGGGCGGCGCTCCGGTGGGGATGGATCCGGTGGGGATGGATCCGGTGGGGATGGATCCGGTGGGGATGGATCCGGTGGGGATGGATCCGGTGGGGATGGATCCGTATGGGATGGATCCGTATGGGATGTAGCCCCCAACACACACACCCCGGGGGCGTCCCCGCTGGGGAAGGGGCCCTTCATGAGGGGAGCATCCATCCTGGTCCTTCCACACCCCCTAAAGGCGATCCCTACTGGGGGATGCATCCACACTGGACCCCTGTTCCCAAGGGATAGTGCCCCCCCCTTCCTATCTGCCCCATGAGGGGGGCCCTGCTTGGGGATGCACCCCTTAACACAGGAGTGGGTCACTTTGGGGGGGTGGGGATCCATCATGGTCCTGCCCTACCCCATGATGGGGTCCCTGCTTTGGGAGTGCTCTCATCCTGATTCCCCCAACCCCATTCGTGGGTCCCTATTTGGGGGGGGGGGGGGGTGTAACTCCCACCTTGGTCCCCCAGCCCTCCCCCAACCCAGGATGGGATCCCTGCTTTGGGGCTGCTCCCATTCTGGTCCCCAGGTCCCCATCCCCATGGGGGGGGTCCCTGCTTTGGGGATGCTCTCATCCTGGTCCCCAGGTCCCCATCCCCATGGGGGGGGTCCCTGCTTTGGGGATGCTCCCATCCTGGTCCCCAGGTCCTCATCCCCATGCGGGGGTCCCTGCTTTGGGGATGCTCCCATCCTGGTCCCCAGGTCCCCATCCCCATGGGGGGGGGTCCCTGCTTTGGGGATGCTCCCATCCTGGTCCCCAGGTCCCCATCCCCATGGGGGGGGTCCCTGCTTTGGGGATGCTCTCATCCTGGTCCCCAGGTCCTCATCCCCATGCGGGGGTCCCTGCTTTGGGGATGCTCTCATCCCGGTTCCCATCCACATAAGAGGGTCCCTGCTGTAGGACTCGTTCCTCCCCATCCTCTCCCCATACCCCAGGTTGAGCTCCCTGCTTTGGGGGTTATCCCCCTCCTGATCCTGCCCCATCCCAGAGCTTATCCCCATTCAGGAACACACTGAACCCATCTCCCCGATCAGGCGCTGTTCCCGTGCCAGGCCACCGTATCCCGTGTCCCCGCTGGAGGTGGACCTTGCCCTGCCTCAGCCCCTTGGACTCTGTGAGCTGCAGCTGCGAGGGATCCGCACCACCGCCACCGCCACCACGCTGCCCTATGGAGGTGAGCCCGGGGTGGCGATGAGCCCACCACCCCCTGTACACCCCTATGGGGTGCCCGTGCCACCCCTCTGTGCCCCCCCTTTGTGCCGCCAGGTCCCCAAGAAGCTGGTGAACTCGGTGTCGGGCTGTGCTGACGATGCTCTGGCCGGGCTGGTGGCCTGCAACCCGGGGCTGCAGCTGCTGCAGGGACACCGGGTGGCCCTAAGGGCTGACCTGGTGGCCATCCGGGGCCGGGTGGCTCTGCTTTCCGGGGGGGGCTCCGGCCACGAGCCCGCCCATGCAGGTAAGTGCCTCAGCGCCGCGATCCGGCGTTCCCCGGCCTGGCTCTGAGCTCCCTGTCCCGTTCCATAGGGTACATCGGGAAGGGGATGCTCACTGGTGTGGTGGCTGGAGCCGTCTTCACCTCTCCGGCTGTGGGCAGCATCCTGGCGGCCATCCGGGCGGTGACGCAGGCTGGGGCAGGTAGGGGTGAGCTTTAAGGTGCCTCCCAACCCAAACCAGTCCATGATTCCATGGTTCCGTGATTCCATGATTCCATGGTTCCGTGATTCCATGGTTCCGTGATTCCATGATTCCATGATTCCATGATTCCATGGTTCCATGGTTCCGTGATTCCATGGTTCTATGGTTCCGTGATTCCATGATTCCATGGTTCCGTGATTCCATGGTTCCATGATTCCATGATTCCATGATTCCATGGTTCCATGATTCCATGGTTCCATGGTTCCATGATTCCATAATTCCATGGTTCCATGATTCCATGGTTTCATGATTCCATGATTCCATGATTCCATAATTCCATGATTCCATGATTCCATAATTCCATGGTTCCATGGTTCCATGATTCCATAACTCCGTGATTCCATGATTCCATGGTTCCATGATTCCATGGTTCCATAACTCCATGATTCCATGATTCCATAATTCCATGGTTCCATGATTCCATAACTCCATGGTTCCATAATTCCATGGTTCCATGGTCCCATGATTCCATAACTCCATGACTCCATGGTTCCATGATTCCATGATTCCATAACTCCATGGTTCCATGATTCCATGGTTCCATGGTCCCATGATTCCATAACTCCATGACTCCATGGTTTCATGACTCCATGATTCCATAACCCCATGATGGAGGGCTGTGAAGACCCGCTCCCCTAGGAAGGAACAACTCAGCTCACGGTTCCCTCTTCCCAAGAAGGGACATCCCAACGGAGACCCCACTCCCTGGGGTACCCCCCCCATCACCCCATTGCCCCTCAGCCCCCACCTCGGCCGCCCCAAGCACCCGCACGGCCTCAATGCCCACCTCCAGCTCCCGGGGCGCATCCTGCCTTCCCCCTGCCCCCCCCTCCCGTGTCCCCCCCGCAGCCGGGACCCTCCTCATCGTCAAGAACTACACCGGGGACCGGCTCAACTTCGGGCTGGCGCTGGAGCGGGCGCGGGCAGAGGGGGCCGACGTGCGCATGGTGGTGGTGGGGGACGACAGCGCCTTCGCCACGCTGAAGAAAGCCGGGCGCCGCGGGCTCTGCGGCACCGTCCTCATCCATAAGGTCCGTGGGGTGCTGCTGGGGGCCGGGATCGCCCCAGATCCCAATGGGAATGTGGGATCTTGGGAGGGGGGGCCTCACCCACTGTGCTCTTTGCAGGTCGCGGGAGCTCTGGCAGAGGCAGGCGCCAGCTTGGATGAGATCGTGGAGAAGGTGTCGGCGGCTGCCAAAGGCTTGGGTAGGTGTGGGGGACCCGTTGGTGCTCCTTAGGGGGGGCTGAGCCCCATCCCTGGCAAACCAGAGCCCCCCATCCGCCCCACTTCACCTATCCCGTCCTCCCCACACAGGGACCCTGGGGCTCAGCCTGTCCCCATGCAGCGTTCCCGGCTCCAAACCCACCTTCCAGCTGGCTGATGATGAGATGGAGCTGGGCCTGGGTGAGGAGCTGCCCCCCCCCCGTGTCCCCCCCTCTACGTCCCAGTGCCCCCCATTCCCCGTGGGACAGACATCCCTTGGTGCTGGAGGTGGCCGCAGCATGGGCTGATGCTGCCCTATCTCCGCAGGGATCCACGGCGAGGCAGGAGTGCGCAGGATGAAGGTGAGCGGGGTCCTGTTGGGTCCCCCCCAATGCTCTCCAACCCCCCCCCCCCTTCCCTCAATGTCCCCCCATTATCCCCCCAGATGCTGACAGCGGATGAGGCGGTGGAGATGATGCTGGCACACATGACAGACCCCTCCAATGCCTCCCACCTCCCCCTGAGCCCTGGTGAGCACCCCCCCACCCTCCAAACACCCACCCCCGCTCCAGACCCCATGGGGCAGGGGTCTCATTCTGCTCCTGCCCTGCAGGAGCCTCTGTGGTGCTGGTGGTGAACAACCTGGGTGGTTTGTCCTGCCTGGAGCTGGGCATCGTGGCCGGGGCTGCTGTGCGCTGCCTGGGTGAGTGCCGGGGAGGGGGGGGGGCTCCATCCCTTTGCTCTGCTCCTTCTCCTGCTGCTGCTCATGGACCCCCCCTCCATGGCCACAGAGAGACGGGGGATCAGCATCGCCAGGGCCCTGGTGGGCTCCTTCATGACGGCGCTGGAGATGGCCGGGGTGTCCCTCACCCTCATGCTGGTGGAGGAGGAGCTGGTGGGGCTCATTGGTGAGTGCCTGCTGGTGGGGGTGTCCCCCGGCGGGGGGGGGTGATGGGGTGCTCAGGACCCATGGGGTGGCGGCTGAGGATCCGCTGTTGTCCTGGGGGGGGGGGGGGCCACCACTCACCTCCTGCCTCTCCAGATGCCAACACCACGGCCATGGCATGGCCCAACCTGGCCACGGCGCCTGCAACGAGCCAGAGACAGGAGCTGGCAGCACCAAAGGAGGGAGCAGGGACCGAGCAGCATGAGACCAGCTCAGGTGGGGCAGCAGCAGGGAGCTCGAATCCCTTTGGAACCATCACCTCCGCGTGCCTTGGTTTCCCTGTATCCACAGGGATGAGCAGGGCCATGTCCGCTCCTCGCAGGGCCCGGTGCGGCGCGCGTGCAGAGGGTGCTGGCGCTGGTGTGCAGCACCCTGCTGGGCCTGCAGGACAGGCTCAACGAGCTGGACCGTCAGGCGGGAGATGGGGACTGTGGCCACACGCACGCTCGGGCTGCCCGAGGTGGGTGCTGGGGGATATGGGGCAGGGAGTTATGGGGAGGGGGCACTGCAGGGATCACCTCCTGGGAGCGGGGTCTTCCCTGGGACATCCCTTTATGGGGAGCAGGGAACCCTGAGCTGTTGAGTTCCCCCTTCCTATGGGCCAGGGCGCCTGAAGCGTGGAATCATGGAATGGGTTGGGATGAAGGGAGCTTAAGGCTCATCCAGCTCCAACGCCTGCCATGGGCAGGGACCCCTTCCACTGGAGCAGTGCTCCAAGCCCCTGTGTCCAAGCTGGCCTTGAGCACTGCCAGGGATGGGGCAGCCACAGCTTCTCTGGGCACCCTGTGCCAGCGCCTCAGCACCCTCCCAGGGAAGAGCTTCTGCCTCAGAGCTCATCTCAGTCTCCCCTCATCCCATTCCCATTGTCCTGTCCCTGCATCCCTTGGCCAAAGCCTCTTTAGGAACCCAGTGGCAGCTGCCCCAAGGCGCTGAGATATCTCCTTGCCTGTCCCCATAGCCCAGGGGGTCATCCCCCACCCCCCCCAGATCCCAGGGCTCCATCCCAGCCTGCTCCCATCTCATCCCTGCAGCCATCCAGGAGTGGGTACGTGCCCGGCCGCCCCCCGCAGCCCCAGCCCAGCTCCTCTCGGCCCTGGCTGACCTCCTGCTGGAGAAGATGGGGGGCTCCTCCGGCGTGGTGAGTGCGGGGAGGTGGAGGGGACGTCCCCCCCCGTGTGACACCTCCTGGCCCCTCACCACCACTGTCCCACAGCTCTATGGGCTCTTCCTGACCGCGGCCGCCCGGCCCCTGCTCCGCAGCACTGATCTCCCGGCGTGGGCTGATGCCATGGATGCGGGCATTGAAGCCATGCAGAGGTGAGCGAGCAGGGCCGGGGACCCCCCCGGCACCCCCAGACCTTCTGCGGGGCCCCCACTAAGCCCCTCCTGCGTCCCACACAGGTACGGAGGGGCTGCACCAGGGGACAGGACAATGGTGAGTGCGGGCGTGCTGGGGGAGGCACTTGGGAGTTGTGGGGTCCCCAACACAGGAGGGGTCTGGAGCTGTTGGAGCGAGGCCATGGGGATGCTGCGAGGGCTGGAGCAGCTCTGGGCTGGAGCCAGGCTGAGAGAGCTGGGCTGGGGCAGCCTGGGGGAGAGAAGGCTCCTGAAGGGGAGACCTTAGAGCAGCTCCAGTGCCTAAAGGGGCTGCAGGAAACCTGGAGAGGGGCTTTGGCCAAGGGATGGAGGGACAGGACAGGGGAATGGCTTTAACCTGCCCGAGGGGAGACTGAGATGAGCTCTTAGGCAGAAGCTCTTCCCTGGGAGGGTGCTGAGGCGCTGGCACAGGGTGCCCAGAGAAGCTGTGGCTGCCCCATCCCTGGCAGTGCTCAAGGCCAGGTTGGACACAGGGGCTTGGAGCACCCTGCTCCAGTGGAAGGGGTCCCTGCCCATGGCAGGGGTTGGAACTGGAGGAGCTTTAACCTCCCTTCCACCCCATCCCATAACTCCACGTGGGGCACAGCCACAACCCGGGGTGCTCCCCGCCTGTCGCCAGCTCTCAGCCCCTTCCCCATCCCTCCAGTTGGACTCTCTGTGCGCTGCAGCCCAGGCTCTGCACCCCCTGCGCAGCCCCGGTGCCGATCTGCTGCCGGTGCTCACCACCGCCGTGCAGGTACCGTGTGGAGGGATCCCCGCGCCACGCTGGCTTGGGAATGGGGTGCGGGAATGCCTTCGGTGCCCTGCCCCATCCCGTTTCTCCCCGGCAGAGCGCCGAGGCTGCAGCAGAGGCCACCAAGCACATGGAGGCCGGGGCGGGCAGAGCCAGTTACATCAGCTCAGCGCGGCTGCTGCAGCCCGACCCGGGGGCTGTGGCCGTGGCTGCGGTGCTCAGGGCAGTGCTGGAGGGGCTGCGGAGCTGAGGGGGGGCTGCATCTCACTTCTGCCCCCCCCCATACCCTCAGTAAACCTTTGTGGTTCTCCTAAAGCCGTTCCGGAGCTTCCATCCCCTGGCAGAGGGCCGGGGCGGGGGGGATGCAGCGGGATGCAATGGGGAAGGGGAGCAGGGATCCTGTGCTTCCTCGTGATGAGGAAGGAAGCTCCTGGGCCGGGCACGAGCTCAGCACCAGGGGAACCGCAGGGCTCACATGGCCCCAGGCACGGGGCTTGGAGGAGCCTCCGGGAAAAGGCAGAAAGAAGCAGCAGGGGATGGGGCCCAGCACCAGGATGTGCTCCACAGCACCCACTGCTCCATCCCAGCTCCCGCGGCCCCGCTTTGTCCCCAGGGATGCAGATGCGGGAGCACTGCAGAAGCCAATGGTTTATTACGTGCCCATGGGGGCCCTGGGAGGCTTCTGGGCTGCTCCCACCCCTGGGGGGGGTGGAGGGGGGAGGCACCGTGGTGAAGGGCAAGGCACGGTGTGAGGGTCCCCCGCATCCCCGGCAGGCACATGGGTGCTCCTCCAGCACCGCTCCGGGTGCTGCTTCGAGCTGGTTTGGAGCACAACAAAATCCAGGCAGGAGATTCCAGCCGGCAGGAGCTGGCCCATGGAAGCACGAGGATGCAGGCAGGAGCCTCCCCCTGTGGCTGCTCTCATCCTGCAGCAGGCCACAAAGGAGGCAAAGAGATGTCCTCATGGCAGCAGCATCTCCTGCAAGGGTGCTGAGCGTGTTCCGTGGATGGAGGATCCTGGGTGGGCGGCCACGAGCAGGACCAGCAGAGCCGGCAGGGATCCAAACCTCAGGGCTGGGATCCCGGGAATGGCAGGGAGAGACCTCAGCTGCTCCAGCAGAGGAAGCAGCGAAGCGATGGATCCAAAGCTTGGGAAGGGCAGGGATAGACCTCAGCTGCTCCAGCAGTGCAGGCAGGGAAGAGATGGGATTCCACAGCTCGGGAATGGCAGAGAGAGACCTCGGTTGCTCCAGCACAGCAGGCAGGGAAGCGATGGGATCCAAAGAGCCCAGGAATGGCAGGGAGAGACCTCGGCTGCTCCATTGGCATCAGCGCTCCGCAGCGAGCAGCGGCTGTGGGGAGAACACGGCTGAGCCCCACATCCCTCCCCACGCAGGGGCAGCCCGGGCAGGGCTGCGGTGGGACCCCCACAGCCACCCCACAGCGGAGCCGGTACCTGGCGGGAGTCCGAGGCGTCAGCATCAGGGCGCTTCCAGCTGGGCCGGGCCAGGGCGCCCAGCACCAGCACCCCGAAGAGCAGGATGAGGAGCCCCAGGGTGTTGGCAAAGACCGCCTCAGCAGGCAGGAGCTTGTACTGCGCTGGCCCGTCCTTCCTTGGGGGAAAGGAGCCCAGAGCTGGCCTGGATGCGCCCAAGCTGCCCCTCTGAGCAGCACCACCGGGGAAGCAGCACTTCCCTTCGCACCCAGGGCTTGGTTTCAGCCCGAGCCCAACCCCTGCTCCCTGCAAGAGCTCTCCCCAGCGCCACGCGATGCTCACAGGCTGAAGAAGAGCTTCTCGTTGATGCCCGACACGCAGGAAGCCACAGCCAGCAGCAGGATGGTGGAGCCAAAGAAGAGGTGGACGGGCTTGTAGAGCCCACGGAGCCAGGCAGGAGCCCAGGGCAGCAGGAAGGTGCTGAACCCAGCCAGCCACTGCGGGGAGGGAAGGGAGGATGAGGCGCGCACGGAGCAGGGATGCAGGGAGCAGGGCCGGCACCCACCTGACAGGAGAAGAGCAGGATGGTGGCCAAGCCCAGCCAGCTGTGCAGCGAGTACATGTTGGGGGTACCGTGGGCGTTGTGGAAGCGGAAGACGGCCACCAAGCCCAGCACCGCCAGGGTGAAGGCTGCCAGGGCCAGGGAGCCGTGCAGCACCTTCCAGGGCAGCTTGGGACCGCTCCAGGATGCGGGCAGGCGATACACCAGGGATGCTGCGGGATGAGGAGGTCAGGAGGGAGCCGCGCTGGGTCCGCGGCCGCCTCCGTGCCCTGCTTACCTGCCCCGTAGAGCACCACCATGCCCGTCACCATCAGCACCGGGTGCCAGTTGAACATCTGGGTGCTGCCATCCCAAGCGAAGCCGCCGCGCCAGTACTGGCACCAGGCGCTGACGAAGGCCACGCACACCAAGCCCAGGATGCCCAGGAGGATGCAGAAAGGCAGGAAGGGCACATCCAGCATCTCCACCACGGGATGGGGGCCTCTAGGGAAGAGCAAGGCAATGGCTCAGCCTCCGTCGTTGGGTACCCGCCAGGGAGGAGCCAGGCTAAAAGGGGAACTGAGGAGGGGTGGCTCCAGCCCGGCTGCTGCCTGCACAGGGCGCGGGCAGGGGGAGGGCAGCCCCTATAGTCTATGGGCTGCACCCCACTGCCCAGGGGACCACATTAAGGGCATCCCAATGGGTCAGGGCTCGCCTGTACCCCCCTATGTGACCCCCAGGACCCCATTGATGTGATCCCCTCCCTCTTACACACACTTAGACCCTCTTCACCCCCCCCAACCTCCTCCCACCTCTCTCCCAACACCCCCCCCTTTCATCCCCCCCCCCCCCAAGCTGCACCCTAATTGGGGTGAGCCCCATCCCCACCATAGGGCTCACCCCAACTGGAAGCAAGGCACCGCTCCCATACCCTTATCCTGGCAGGCCCAGCAACACCCCTCGCCCCATAGCGGCAAAGGGGGACCCAGGGGCAGCACCCCACATGGTACCTGCGCTATGTATGGCCCCGGCTGGGTCCTGCCCTCAGCCCCTGGGGCTCCAAGCGTGAGGCTGAGCTCATTTGCCTGGGGATTTGCATCTGCCTCCAGCTATGGCTATTTCTGTCCCGGCCCCGGGCGGGGACGGCCCCGTCCTGCCCCACAGCGGCCGCCCCATGGGGTGGGACAGGGTCGCGGTGCGGCGCGTGTGGGTCTGGGGCTCGGACACCCATTGCTTGGGGCACTGCGGAGGTCACTGGGTTGCCCCATGGCACCCATTGAGGATCGGGGCTGCCCCATGGCACCCATAGAGCACGGGGATCGGGGCTGCCCCATGGCACCCACAGAGCAAGGGGATGGGGCTGGCCCCATGGCACCCACAGAGCACGGGGATCGGGGCTGGCCCCATGGCACCCACAGAGCACGGGGATCGGGGCTGGCCCCATGGCACCCACAGAGCACGGGGATCGGGGCTGGCCCCATGGCACCCACAGAGCACGGGGATCGGGGCTGCCCCATGGCACGCATAGAGGATCGGGGCTTGCCCTATGGCACCCATAGAGCACGGGGATCGGGGCTGCCCCATGGCACCCACAGAGCACGGGGATCGGGGCTGGCCCCATGGCTCCCGTAACACCGGGCCCTGCCCCACGGCTCCCCCCGGTGCCGGGGCCGTACCTCGCTCCCTCCGCCCCGCCGGGCGGCTCCATCGTGGCCGGCGCCGAGCCCAAGCCGCCAGTGCCCGGTGATCAACGAGAGCGGCGGCGAGAGCGGCGGCGAGAGCGGCCCCAGCGCGGCCCTTCTAGCCACGCACTTCCGCCTCCGTCTCGGTGGCCGCGCCGTTGCCGTGGAGACGGAAGATGGCGGCCGCAGGTCAGCGCTGAGCCCCGGTGCGGGGACACGGGGGGCGGAGTGGGATATGAGGGGACATGAAGGGGCAAGGGGGGGGCACAGCGGCACCCACAGCCCCGGCGCTACCGGTGCCTGTGCTCCGGGGGCCGGGGAGCCCCCTCTCGGTGGGGAAGGGGAGGTTCGGGGGTCTCCGGTGGGGCTGCGGCCTCCTTAGGGCCTGGTAAAGAGGGTCCGGGGTGTGTGTGTGTGGGAGGGGACAAGAGGGGACCGGGGGGCACCATCGGTGTTGGGGCTGTGTAAGGGGGCGGTTGTCCGCTTCCCCCCCATCGCAGCCCTATGGGTGCCTGTGGGCGCCAGGAGAAGGGGGATCCCCCGTTGTCCTGCACCCCTCATTGCTCCGAGCACCCCCTTACCTCCCTGTGCTCCACGTCCCTCCTTTGCCCGCGGTGGGAAGGGAGCTCGGAGCCTCCCTACCGCTGCCCGGACAGCCCCGTGTGTCCTCACTCCCGCCCCGGGGCTGGGTGCGGGGTCCTGACGTGGGCTGAAGGAGGCACCGCGTGTCCAGGCCTGTCCCTAGAGCGTGGCCTGCGCAGCGCCGGCCGCAGTGCCTGAACCCGGCTTTAGGGCTTGTCCGGGGCAAGAGCGGGGCCGGACCTGCCCGGGTCTGCGCCCTGGGCCTCACACTGGGCCTTGGCCCTGCTGAGGTCGGGGCTGGAAGGGGGAATGGCACTGGGGAGGCCGCACCTCGGATCCTGTGCTCAGCTCTGGGCCCCTCACTGCAAGAGAGACATTGAGGGGCTGGAGCGGGGCCAGAGAAGGGCAATGGAGCGGGTGCAGGGCCTGGAGCACAGTGTGATGGGGAAGGGCTGAGGGAGCTGGGGGGTTCAGATGGAGAAGAGAAGGCTCAGGGGGGACCTGATCGCTGCCTACAACTGCCTGAGAGGAGGATGGAGCCAGGAGGGGGCTGGGCTCTGCTCCCAAGGACCAAGGGATGGGATGAGAGGAAACGGCCTCAAGCTGCACCAGGGCAGGTTGGGATGGAGCTGAGGACCAATTCCTGCCCCAGAGGGTGCTCAGCATTGGAACTGCCCAGAGCAGGGCTGCAGTCGCCGGCCCTGCAGTGTTCACTCACTGAGACCCTCAGTGCCATGGGTTATGGTGGCCTTGGCAGTGCTGGGGTTGATGCTCTTAAGGGCCTTTTCCAACCTGGCTGATGGTAGCAGTGAATCTGAAGCTGCTGCCTGGGGAGAAGGGAGCGGACGCCGCTCGGGGCTTCATCCCATGCCACCAAACCAAACCTCTGCTCCCCCTCCAGGTCCTGGCAATGGAAACGAGCAACACTGAGCCCCTCAGCTCCACACCATGAGCTGGCTTTGCCTCCGGGGGTGCTGGAGCTGAGAGCTCCGACCCCAAGGGAAGGAAGATGCTCCAGACCAGCAACTACAGCCTGGTGCTGTTCCTGCAGTTCCTCCTGCTCTTCTACGACCTCTTTGTCAACTCCTTCTCGGAGCTGCTCCGCACAGCTCCTGCTGTCCAGCTCGTCCTCTTCATGTGAGTGCCAGGAGGGTGCTGTGCCCACCCGGCTGGGACAGGAGGCCTGGGAGCTCACCACGTTTCTCTCTTCCTGCAGCATCCAGGACATCGCTATTCTCTTCAACGTCATCATCATCTTCCTCATGTTCTTCAACACCTTCGTCTTCCAGGCTGGGCTGGTCAACCTCCTCTTCCACAAGTTCAAGGGGACCATCCTGCTCTCTGCAGCCTACCTGGGGCTCAGCATCTCCTTCCACGTGTGGGTTATGGTAGGTTGAGGCTCCTGGTTCCTCCTGAGGGGGGGCAGCACAACCCTCTGCTCCCTTCAGTCCCTCTTCCATGAGAGGAAGACCATGAGCGACCAAGCAGGGGCAGTTTGGTGTCCCCCCATCGGCATCAGGCTGGAAGGAGGGAGCTGCCCCATCCCAGCCCCTTTCCTAAAGGCTGGAAAATCCTCTTTCCCCCCGGGAAAGCTGCTCCAGCTCCGTGCTGGACGGGATAATCCCTGCTGAGGGCTGGGGCAGCAGCTCCTGCTTTACCTGCGATTAATCCCCAGCAAACACCAGTGCTCAGAGCCTGGGGACAGCCACGTCCCTGCTGGCACAGGGCAGCCCTGAGGGCTCTCAGGTGGTCCCGGGTCTGTTGAGGCAGCATCTTCCCCTTTTCATCCCCAAATAAAGTCCCTCCTATCCCCATCCCCTGAACAAGCAGCCCCACACCCTGCCCAGCCCTGGGCATCCTCCTCCATGGCATCTCATCCCCCTCCATCCTCACGGGGAGGGTCTCTCCTCACCCCATTGCCCCATGGGGCTGAGGCAGCCACGTTGGTGCTGCCCACACCCCCCAGGCAGGGGATTGACCTGGGATTTGCAGGGATCTGAAGCAGGAATAGGTCCTGGCTCGCTGGTTAAATCCCCTGAGCTGCTTAACCTTTGGGGTGGGGGTGCCCCCAAAGTAATGGAGCTGCTGCGAGGGCTGGAGCAGCTCTGCTCTGGAGCCAGGCTGAGAGCTGGGCTGGGGCAGCCTGGAGAAGAGAAGGCTCCTGAAGGGGAGACCTTAGAGCAGCTCCAGTGCCTAAAGGGGCTGCAGGAAACCTGGAGAGGGGCTTTGGCCAAGGGATGGAGGGACAGGACAGGGGAATGGCTTTAACCTGCCAGAGGGGAGACCGAGATGAGCTCTTAGGCAGAAGCTCTTCCCTGGGAGGGTGCTGAGGCGCTGGCACAGGGTGCCCAGAGAAGCTGTGGCTGCCCCATCCCTGCAGTGTTCAAGGCCGGGTTGGACACGGGTTGGAGCGCCCTGCTCCAGTGGGAGGTGTCCCTGCCCATGGCAGGGGTTGGGACTGGAGGAGCTTTAAGCTCCCTTCATCCCACCCCATTCCATGACTCTTAACTCCTGTCTGTGCTCAGAACCTGCGCTGGCGCGACTCCAGCCGCTTCGTGTGGACCGAAGGCCTGCAGACCCTCTTTGTGTTCCAGCGCCTGGGTAAGGGCTGGGGGGTCACAGGCGCCCTGCTGGGGTCCTGCTGCTTTTGGGGTGCCTACCTTCACCCCCCATTCCTCCTTCCCGCAGCGGCCGTGCTCTACTGCTACTTCTACAAGCGGACCGCGGTGCATTTGGGGGACCCCCTCTTCTACCAGGACTCCCTGTGGCTGCGCAAGGAGTTTGAGCACTTCCGTGGCTGAGGGTTCCCTCCAGCTCTCCATCACCTCGTGGCCCATTGGGGACAGCTCCACCTTAACCTCTTCTTCCTCACTGGTACCAGCGCCTCAGGAGGATGCCCGGAGCCGATGGGAAGCTCATCTGCATCCCGCTGTGCATCAGGATGGAGCCACGTCCCTTGCTGGGGCTCGAGTGGTTTTGTACTCAGTACAGAATTAAATGAGCTGTGTTTTCCAGCGCTGCCCCCCCCCCGGCTCTTCCCTCCCTCGCACTCACTCTCCGCACCCCAGCAGCCTTCCCCCAGCTCCTCGCTGCGTTCCCAGCCCGGTAACGGGGCAGTGCCCACCCTGCAGCGGAGAGAACCGCGGCACAACCCGGGGGGGAGCACCCGCAGCGCTCCCCCCGCACCGTGGCCAAGTGCCGGCTGCGGGACTCGAACCCGCGGGCCCGCGGCTCGGTCCTCCGGGACCATAGAGAGGGCGGAGGGAGCGGGCGAGGGCGGCGGCGGTTACCATGGAGAGGGAAGATGGCGCCCAGGAGTGAGTGGGGGGCCGCGGCGGGGCCGGGAGGGACCGGGGCTCGGTGGGACCGTGGCCGGGGTCCAGGACCGGGGCTGAGCTCCGGGACCGGGGCTCGGTGAGACCTGGTCCGAGCTCCAGGACCAGGGCTCGGTGGGACCGTATCTCGGTGGGACCGGGGCCGGGGTCCAGGACCGGGACTCGGAGGGACCGGGGCCAGGCTTCAAGACCTGGGCTCGGAGGGACCGGGGCCGGGCTCCAGGACCGGGGCTCGGAGGGACCGGGGCTCGATGGGACCGTACCTCGGTGGGACCGGGGCCGGGCTCCGGGACCGGGGCTCGATGGGACCGGGGCTCGGAGGGACCGGGACCGGGCTCCAGGACCGGGGCTCGGAGGGACCGTACCTCGGTGAGACCGGGGCTGGGCTCCAGGACCGGGGCTCGGTGGGACCGGGGCCGCCCCCTTTGCCCCTTCTCCGCCCGCAGCCGCGTTGTGCCCGCAGGCCGCCAGCGCTCCTCGGCCCCGCTGCAGGTCCTGCTCTTCCTCAACGGCTGGTACAGCGCTACCTACTTCCTGCTGGAGGCCTTCATCTTCGTGTACAAGGGTGAGCACCCCGTGCCCCTCCAGCCCTCCCCCGGGTACCAGCCCCTGGCCCTGGGCTGGGCGCTGAAGCAGCCGTGGCTGTGCCCACAGTGCTGCTGCTGCCCTATCCCTTCACCAACCTGGCGCTGGACGTGGTGCTGCTCTTCCTCTACCTGGGCACTGAGGCTACGCGCATCTTCTTCGGTGAGGTTGGGAGGGGCTTGGGGCAAGGGATGCAGGGACAGGGCAAGGGAATGGCTTTAACCTGCCCGAGGGGAGACTGAGATGAGCTCTGAGGCAGAAGCTCTTCCCTGGGAGGGTGCTGAGGCGCTGGCACAGGGTGCCCAGAGAAGCTGTGGCTGCCCCATCCCTGCAGTGTTCAAGGCCAGGTTGGACACAGGGGCTTGGAGCACCCGGCTCCAGTGGAAGGGGTTGGGGTTGGGCTTGGATGAGCTTTAAGCTTCATCCTAACCCATTCCATGGTTCTAAGTCCTGGTGACACCGAGCTCCAGGAGGGGCAGAGGGGGACCCACAACCCCCCCCCTCCCCTCCCCACACCAGGGTCCAAGGGCAACCTGTGCCAGCGGAAGGTTCCCCTCTGCATCAGCCTGGCCCTGACGGTGCCGGCGGCCGTGATGGCAGCCTATTACCTGCTGCTGCAGACCTACGCCCTGCGCCTGGAAGCCATCCTCAACGCCATCCTCCTCCTCTTCTACGCCCTGGAGCTGCTGCTGGGTGTCCTGGCACTCCTCTCCTTCTCCAGGTATCTCTCCCAGGGCACTCCATACGGAACGCCACACTTCCAAGCTGCTTTGGCACTGATACATCCCTCTTTTCCCCCTTCTCTACAGCGTGGATTCCTCCTGAGGCCCTGTGCCACGCCGAAGGACCAGGTACAGGAGGCAGTGGGTGCCCAGCACCCCCCGGTGGGTGTCTCCCCGTCAGGCAGGAGGGACCTGCGAGGCAGCCCCCTCCCTGCTGCCCCAGGACGTGCACGGCAGCTCCAGGTACAGAGAATTCCTATTTTTTCGCTCCCTTCTCACCAGAATTCCCTATTTTCCAATAAATATTTATTTTTACCTGGTGCCTCAGCACTTGGGTGTCGTCCCCCCCCCCCCCCAGGGCAGCGCTTTGGGCTTGCAGCCCCCCACTGCTGCTCTGAGCCTGCTTGGAGGGGCAGAAGAGCCCCTCAGAAGGGGCCCAGAGACACTTTGAGTCCTCAGCCACCACTTCCCACTCACAACAGCTTTAAACCACTCCAAAGCCCTCTTTATCACTTCCAGCACCTCATAGGCAATGCAGGGTCCTGCACCTGGGTCAGGGCAATCACAGGCACAGCTCCAGGTTGGGCAGAGAAGAGATTCAGAGCAGCCCAAGGAGAAGGACTTGGGGGTGTTGGTGATGAGAAAATGAACATGAGGGGGCTGCAGTGTGCGCTTGAGCCCAGAAACCAACCGTATCCTGGGCTGCATCCAAAGGAGCGTGACCAGCAGGTCATGGAGGTGATCCTGCCCCTCTGCTCTGCTCTGTGAGACCTCACTTGGAGCATTGTGTGCAGTTCTGGTGTCCTCAACATCAGAAGCACATGGAACTGTTGGAGGAGGAGGCCATGAGGATGCTCAGGGGCTGAAGCAGCTCCCGGATGGAGCCAGGCTGGGAACAGTGGGGCTGTTCAGCCGGGAGAAGAGAAGGCTGCGTGGAGACCTCAGAGCAGCTTCCAGTGTCGGAAGGGGGCTATAGGGATGCTGGGGAGGGACTCTTCATTAGGGACTGTAGTGATAGGACAAGGGGTAACGGGTTCAAACTGAGACAGGGGAAGTTCAGGTTGGAGATAAGGAAGAGGATACTGAGGCGCTGTCCCAGGGTGCCCAGAGAAGCTGTGGCTGCCCCATCCCTGGCAGTGCTCAAGGCCAGGTTGGACCCAGGGGCTTGGAGCACCCTGCTCCGGTGGAAAGTGTCCCTGCCCATGGCAGGGGTTGGAGCTGGGTGATCTTAAGCTCCCTTCCGACCCATTCCATGATTCCATGACGGACACCAAGAGCCCTCCAGCACCATCTAAAAGATTGACAACGTCAGCCAAGTTTATTACACAATTTGCACCCTATCAGAAAGACAAAACCAATCTCTATAACCACTGCGAGCAGGAGGGCAGCGCCTCGCGGGGCCTCGGCGGGGTCTTCGCTCTGCGCTTGGGTTCTTTCCCCCCCCCTCCCTCCCTCCATTGGTTGGAAAGAAACCTACAAATGTGGCATTAAGTACAAAAGGAAAACCAATCGGAAGCCCCCCCCGGCCCCCCCCACCCGCAGGGTGCTGGGGTCTCATTTCCACTTAAAGACCCCCAGAGGCAGCTTTGCTCCTTGGCCAGCGCCGCTCCAGAGGGTGCCGCCAGCCCTGGGAGCCGCCCCGTGTCTCCTCAGCTCAGCCCGACCCCTCTTGGGTGCTTCCCTTGGGATCCCCTCACAGCCTGGAGAGGTGCAGCCCCCTCGAGCATATGGGGAGGGGGGGATAAGGGAGAGCACCCCCAGGGATAAGCATCTGGGGGGGGGGGTGTCGCATCCTGCCCTGCTGCTTCCTCTCCCTCTAAAACAAGGAAGGTGCTGCAGGAGAGCCCTGGAATGTGGGGCAGAGGGAAGGGGTGACCCCCAGCTCCGCTCCAGCCCCCCCATCCCAGCCCTCCTGGGCTGAGCAGGGAGGAGAAAGGGGGAAAAGGAGCAGCATGGGGGGCCTGTGCTGGCACTGCTGGGCAATGGGGACACGGGCATCCCCACCTGAGGGGGGCAGGAGGCTGGAGACCCCCTGGTTCCGCTTCCAGCATCCCTAGCATGGAGCGGGATCCATGCACCCCTGGGAAAGGTCCATCCCCTTCCCAGCACGGCCTCACCGACCTCCCTCCATGGAAGGCCAAGCACCAGTTCTCTTTGGGTCCGAGTCTCTGCGGAGCAGAGCGGGCTGAGCCGGGTGCTGCCGTTCCCGCTGGGAAGCAGCAAGGAGCCCCAAGGCCACGAGGTGTCGGTGGGAGCCCCGGCTGCTGGGGTGCTCCACGGCTTGCCTGGGGTGTCCGGAGGGAGCTGGGGGGGGGCTGGGATGGGCTGGGGGGGGGAGGAGCGGCCTCGTGGCGATGTCCTGGTCGAGGTGAGGAGATAGGAGTCCATTAAAAACCACTTCCTGCCAAATCCCTGCGGGAAAGAGGAGCGGCGCGGTCAGGGCGACCCTTGGGATGTCTGACAAGGACAACGGGAATGGCTTTATCCTGCCAGCGGGGACACTGAGAGCGTTCAAGGCCAAGTTGGATGGAGCACCCTGCTCCAGTGGAAGGCGTCCCACGGCTTGGAACTGGAGGAGCTTTAAGGTCCCTTCATCCCAAACCGCTCCATGATGACTCCCAGCACCTCGGGGACACCCCTCACCTGTCTCAGTGGTGCCGGTCCCTCTCTCTGTCCCTGTCCCGATGCCGCTCGTGCTCCCGGTTCCGCTCCTGGAAGTAGTCCTCGTGCCGGTCCTCGCTGTGGAGCACATCCCGGTGCCGCCGGCTGCTCTCACGGGAGCGGCTGGGAGAGCGCTCCCGGGATCGGTGCCTTTTCCTGGGAAAAGAGGAGAGAAAAGGACTTTGGGTGTGTGCGGTGCTGGGGTCCCCCGCGTCAGAACACAGGGCAAGTCCAGAGGAGCCACGAGGGTGCTCAGGGGCTGCAGCAGCTCCTGGATGGAGCCGGGCTGGGAACAGTGGGGCTGCGTGGAGAGCTCAGAGCAGCTCCCAATGTGTGAAGGGGGTACAGGGATGCTGGAGAGGGGCTCTGCATCAGGGACTGGAGCGATGGGATGGGGGGTGATGGGTTCAGACTGGAACAGGGGGGATCCAGCTTGGAGACAAGGAAGTTCTTCCCTGTGGAGGTGCTGAGGCGCTGGCACAGGGTGCCCAAGGAAGTTGTGCACGCTCCATCCCAGACAGCATCCCAAGCCAGGTGGGATGGAGCCTTGGGTGACGCGGTCCAGTGCGTGGTGTCCCTGCCCGTGGCAGGGGTTGGCCTTGGATGATGTGAGCTCGCTTCCGACCCAACCCCTTCCATGATTCCAGGCTGGGACGCCCTGAAGCCACCCCAGGGCAGCCGCAGCCTGGCGGTACCTGGAGGAGCTGCTGCTGGCGCCGGTGCTGTAGGACTTGGCCTCGATGCCGTGCAGGCAGTCTTTGAGGGACGAGAGGAGGACGCGGCACCGCTCGTCGCTGGCGACGCGCGACTGTTTGATGACAGCGATGGCCGTGAGGAGGGTCTCGATGGCATCGCTGTAGTCACCTGCGGGGGGGCAGAGCAGGGTTTGGGGGGGGGCAGACCCACCATGGGACAAAGGGGACACGCACAGGGACATGGGGGGCACGGTCACTGGTACCTGCGCTGGCGCCGGACACCGCCTTGGATATGGCGCTGCTGGAGATGGCCCGGTTCCTGTTCATGATCTCCTCAAACTCCCCTTCGCTCACCGGGGCAGGGGGAGGGCCCAGCTCCCGGCTGCACAAGAGACAAGGGGGGGCTCAGCAAACTCCCCCCCCCCCATCCCCATCGGTACCCCACTGAGACCCCCCCTTCACCCCTCCTCACCTGCTGTGGTTGTAGGGAGCCATGGCCTTGCCGTAGGTGTCGGGTGGAGGACCCAGCGCCGCGTTGGGTGGGGGGAAGAAGGCAGGGTTGAGGTGCAGGGCAGGGGGGACAGCCCCCGGGGGGGGCACAGCAAGGTGGGGGGGCAGTCGAGGCGGGGGGGGCATGAGATGCTGGTAGTGGATGCCGGGGGGTGGGGGGGGGACACCGAAGCCGGAGGACAAGGGGGGGGGTGGTGGCATTGGGGGTGGGGGCAGCCCCATAAGGGGCAAAGCGGTGGGGGGGCGGTTGAAGAAGGGAAGGACCGAGGGGGGTTTGTCCACGCGGGCTGCGGGCAAAGCATTCTCTGTCGGTGTGGCGCGGCCGTCCACGGAGTCCACGGAATCCCGGGAATGGGCCCTCGGAGGCACACCTGGAAGCGGGATGGGAAAGAGCCGTGAGCTCCAGTCAGAGCATCTGCGGGTCCTGGGAGAGCTCCTCCCTCCCTCCTAGAGGAGATTCCGGGCCTCGGGAGAGCCCGAGGGGCCCAGAGCGAGATCCAGCCGCAGCCACACGTAGCCTCCGCTTCCACGCGCCTCCGAGAGGGGAGCAGCTCCCGGTCCCCAGGGCCCCGCAGGGCTCTGCCGAAGCCACCGAGCAAGGGGGTTACAAGGACAGAAGCCGAAAGCCACAAGAGAGGGTCCCCAGCAGAGAGCTCGCTGGGGCCCCGAACTGATCACACAGCCCAGAGATCCACACGTGGGTCCGGAAAGGCGTGGAGGAACACGAGGGGACAGAACCCAAGTGCTGCCAGCAACGGAGCTGCTGCAGGAAGGAGAGCCTGGAGCCTGGTTGCCATCCAAGGGATGTGGCCAAAGAGGCTTTGAGGATGAGAGTGATGCTCAATGAGGGCCCGGAGCCCCACGGGGGAGCCACAGCTCCCCACCGGGCTCTGCTGCTCTGATGGCCATCAAGCCAAGCGCTGTTGAGGCTTCACATTGAGCTCAACCGTGCCACGATGAGGCCCCCCGGGGCCAGGCTGCAGCGCTGGTGCCTGGCAGGGTGAGGGAACACCCTGTGCTCCAGCAGGACACAAGGGCAGGTGTGGACAGGCTCTAACAGCGCCCAGTGCTGCCAAGCAGCGATGGAGCTCAAGGAAGGAAGCTCAGCTCTGCCAGGGTGCTTGGGAAGAAGTGCTTTCTCCTTGTGTGAAACAGGCCATGGGATCTCCAAGGGCCAGAGCTGGCCAAGACCTCCTCCTGCCCCAACAGTCGCTGTGGGTCCGGCAGAGCCCCCCAGCACTGGGGCATCGCATCGCTGCGGAGTGAGGCGAGGACCACCTATTGCCATTGTAGAAAGCCCCACGGCCAGGCCCCAGCTGGAATCCTGTGTCCAGTGATGGGCACCTTACCTCCGCAGGGATGGGCAAGTTCTGGAGGAGATCCAGAGAAGAGCTACTAATAGATATGGAGGGTCTTAGCTATGTTGATAGGCTGAAGAGCTTAAGCCCATTCAGTTTGGAGAGGAGGAGGAGGAGGCTACGAGGGATCTTCGCGGTGTGTGAGCACCTAAAAAGGGGATCATAAAGACTCGGGTCAGGATCTAAGCGGACTCAGCAGCAACAGGAAACAACCCCCAGGGACTCCTGGCGGTGGCCCCTCCACCCTGAAGGGGTCGGTGGGCTCAGGCTGATGGCTCTGCGGGGGACCTGCAGTGTGGAGACCCCCCCCCCACCCCATTGCCTTCGCCCCACTCACGTTTGCGAGCCTGGGCCTCGAACTGGGACAGGTTCTGCCGGGTGGCCAGCCTCACCTCCACCTTGTCCCCGTTGAGCATCTTGCCTGGCAGCAGCTCCAGCAGCTTGTGGACCGAGTTCTCAGAGGCAACCACCACCTCTGCGTACCTGGGGGGAAGCACAGCGGTCGGCGATGCAGCCCCAGGCTGAGCCCACCTTGGGGTCCCACATCCCCTCCTCCTTATCCCATGCTGTTTGGGGGGCTCTGCTTTACCAGCCCCAGGTGGGAAAAGCATCGTCTGAGCCCACCTTGGGGTCCTGCATCCCCTCCTCCTTATCCCATGCTGTTTGGGGGGCTCTGCTTTACCAGCCCCAGGTGGGAAAAGCATCGTCTGAGCCCACCTTGGGGTCCTGCATCCCCTCCTCCTTATCCCATGCTGTTTGGGGGGCTCTGCTTTACCAGCCCCAGGTGGGCAAAGCATCGTCTGAGCCCACCTTGGGGTCCCGCATCCCCTCCTCCTTATCCCATGCTGTTTGGGGGGCTCTGCTTTACCAGCCCCAGGTGGGCAAAGCATCATCTGAGCCCACCTTGGGGTCCCGCATCCCCTCCTCCTTATCCCGTGCTGTTTGGGGGGCTCTGCTTTACCAGCCCCAGGTGGGCAAAGCATCGTCTGCCCCCTCACCACAGTGGATGTGGGGGTGAGGACCTGGATCCCCCCCCTCTCAAGCTCTCACCCTTTGGATTGGCCATTGGCTCGGTTCTCTGCGAACTTCAGCTCCACCACGTCGTAGACACCGACGGAGCGGATGGTTTGGATCAGCTGCTGGTCAGTTGTCCACTGAGCGGAGGAGAGAGACGCTGCTGTCACCCCTTGGTGCCCCCCCGCTAACCCAGGCGCAGGACACCCGAGTACGGACACCCCTCAGAGCCCCTGCATGGAGCTCCAATCGACCTCCAGCCTGAAACAGGCTCAGGGCACAGCCACCAGAGGCCTGGATGAGACAGAGCACTCCAGAACGGTCCATCGAGGAGCAGGGGACTCACCCACGCAGCCCCAAGAAGGGAGAGCCAAGCAGGGCCAGCAGCACTGTGGTCACTGCTCCCCTGCTTCAGGCTGGACCTGACGCCCCTCAGAGCTGATCCCAAAGCGGAGCCCAGCTTCAAACCCACCCTGAGCCACCGCACTGAGGAGGATCCGCATCCCCATCCAAAGAGCCCCTCGGAAGCTCTCCATCCGCATTCCCACCATGGGAGAGCCAAACTGGACCCCCCCGCACCCCGCAGCAGCCCAGGCAGGGATGACCCCACTCACCCAGGAGAAGCTGCCCACGTAGACAGCGGCTCTCTTGTTGCGCAGCCCGCTGTAGGTGTACAGGATGGCCGGGGCCTTGCTGTTGGCCTTGGGGGACGGCTCCTGGCGGATCTCGGGGGGGGGCTCGGAGCTGCTGCTGCGGCTCTCGGGGGGCTGGGAGCTCACGGCCAGCACGTCATCATACAGATCCATCTGATCAGCACTGCTGAACTCGGAGTCCTGCGGGGAGACCCCGAGGGGGGGGGAACAATTCCATGTGTGCCCCCCCCCCCGGGCCCTGCTCAGCATCTTCCACTGGAGCAGGGTGCTCCAAGCCCCTGTGTCCAGCCTGGCCTTGAGCACTGCAGGGATGGGGCAGCCACAGCTTCTCTGGGCACCCTGTGCCAGCGCCTCAGCACCCTCCCAGGGAAGAGCTTCTGCCTAAGAGCTCATCTCAGCCTCCCCTTGGGCAGGTTAAAGCCATTCCCCTGTCCTGTCCCTCCATCCCGTGTCCAAAGCCCCTCTCCAGGTTTCCTGCAGCCCCTTCAGGCTCTGGAGCTGCTCTGAGGTCTCCCCTTCAGGAGCCTTCTCTCCCCCAGCCCAGCTCTCAGCCTGGCTCCAGCCCGGAGCTGCTCCAGCCCTCAGAGACCTCCTCTGGTCTCACTCCAGCAGCTCCAGTCCAGCCCAGGCAAACGTCAACACAAGCCCCACAACAAGGGGATCAACACCTCCCTTCCCCAGCAATGGGGTTACTGATGCCCCAAAGATGGGTGATGGGCTCCGCTTCGTGACACTGACATAACCCTGGAGCACTTTTAACAGGGAAGGAGGTGGGGAAGGGAGGAATACCCCCGGAAGCAGAACCACGCAGCTTCGCGTTGCTTTTCCTCCCCCAACCACAAACCTTCTGCTTTTCCACCCGCTGAGCCCCAGCCCAGAGCTCATTCAAGCAGAGAACATCATTAGGACGTCCTGAGCAACGAGACAAGACTCAACTTGCCCCTTTGGGAGCTACCAGGAAGAGCTTCACCTTTCCTAAGGCAGAGCAAGAGTCCAGCGGTGCAAGCCCTCAATGGACGAGCCTCTTGCTCCTTGGCAGGCGCATCCATCACCACCCCAAGGCCACCCTCCAACCCTGTTTGCTCCATACAGCACCACGGTGAGTGCTCTGTGGGCCAGCAGAGCCCTCTGCAGGGTAGGAGCCACAGGCACCGTCTGCACGCCCAGATGCAGGAGCAGGCGCCGCAGCAGCAGAGCTGTGAACTCCACCGTCCTGGCCCTGCCTCCCCGTTCCCACATTCCCACTCTGTTCCAGGCTATATTTAATGCGGAGCGTAGAGCGGCTGCTGTGTTTACTACACAGCTCCAGCCTAACGGCTCACCCGGATTCAATGTGCGTCGAGCATCCTTGCGTGCTACGCGTTACTACGTTAGGTTCTGGCCCATGGGTCCCTGTGTAGCAGAGAAACACTGAGGCTCTGCTCCCAGATCCTTAATTCCAGGGATTCAAAGGCAGTTTGGGCAATATTATCCCTAGAAATAGCATGAGGCGGTTAAATTCCCTATGCTGGGATGGTCGGGGAATGGTACAGATAAAACATGGGGTGAAGGGAGAGAGGGACAAAGGTGCTCAGCCAAAAGCATTCAAAAGGTCATGGAAATACAAAGATAAAGCCATTTTCATGGAATCATCATAGAACCCCAGACTGGTTTGGGATGAAGGGACCATAAAGCATCTCCAGTCCCAACCCCTTCCACTGGAGCAGGGTGCTCCAAGCCCTGTGTCCAACCTGGCCTTGAACACTGCCAGGGATGGGGCAGCCACAGCTTCTCTGGGCACCCTGTGCCAGCGCCTCAGCACCCTCCCAGGGAAGAGCTTCTGCCTAAGAGCTCATCTCGGTCTCCCCTCGGGCAGGTTAAAGCCATTCCCCTGTCCTGTCCCTCCATCCCATGTCCAAAGCCCCTCTCCAGGTTTCCTGCAGCCCCTTCAGGCACTGGAGCTGCTCTCAGGGCTCCCCTTCAGGACCCTTCTCTCCCCCAGGCTGAACCACCCTCACTCCCAGCCTGTCCATCATCCCCCAAGCACCTCCTCAGCACCAGCACCATTTCTAAGGCAGCTGTAACACTTCCACCCAGCTATTTCAGCTGCAGAGCTGATACAAAGGTCACAAGGACTCCAAGAGGGAGCTGCGTTTTCCTGCTCCTCACACCAGCTCAGCTCTTTGTTTAATCCACCTTACACATTCCTAGCCCTACTCCAAGTGCTTTGGACACGGCCCAAGGCTGGAAGATTCCTGCCTGGAAGTTGCAGAAAGTTGGGACCAAAACCAGAGAATTTCCTCAGTTGTGCTCCTATGGGGATGCTGCAGCTTGGGAGATTCTTGAGCTCTTCTGGGATCTCTATAAATGCTCTCCTTTAATCATGGAATCAACTGGGTTGGAAAAGACCTTTAGGATCATCTGCGCCAACCGTTCCCAGCACTGCCAAGGCCACCACTGACCCATGGCACTGAGACCTCGTCTCCATGGTGTGTGAGCACCCCCAGGGATGGTGGCTCCAGCCCTGCCCTGGGCAGTCCCAATGCCTGAGCATCCTCTGGGGCAGGAATTGGTCCTCAGCTCCATCCCAACCTGCCCTGGTGCAGCTTGAGGCCGTTTCCTCTCATCCCATCCCTTGGTCCCTGGGAGCAGAGCCCAGCCCCCTCCTGGCTCCATCCTCCTCTCAGGCAGTTGTAGGCAGCGATCAGGTCCCCCCTGAGCCTTCTCTTCTCCATCTGAACCCCCCAGGTCCCTCAGCCCTTCCCCATCACACTGTGCTCCAGGCCCTGCACCCGCTCCAGTGCCCTTCTCTGGCCCCGCTCCAGCCCCTCAATGTCTCTCTTGCAGTGAGGGGCCCAGAGCTGAGCACAGGATTCCAGGTGCGGCCTCCCCAGTGCCCAGCACAGGGGCACAATCCTGCCCTGGCCCTGCTGCCGCACTGGTGCTGGTGCAGGCCAGGATGCTGGGGGCTTCCTGGCTGCCTGGGCACAAGCTGCTCCTGCTCAGCTCCATCAGCTCCTTTTCCATGAGCAGCTTCCCAAGCCGGGAGCCTTCCATGGGGTTGCCATGTCCCAAGCGCCGGACCCGGCCCTGAGCCCTGCTGAAGCTCAGCCCATGGATGCAGCCTGGCCAGATCCCTCTGCAGAGCCTGCAGCAGATCCACGCTCCCACCCAACCTGGTGTCACCTGCAAAGTGACTGAGGGCGGCCTCAACCCCCTCATCCACACCATCAGTGAGGATCTCAGCGGCCCTGGGGGACACCATAGTGACCAACCTGATGTGACTCCATTCACCACCGCCCTCTGGCAGTCTTTTACCCAGCAAAGAATGCACCCATCCAGGCCACGAGCAGTCCAGAACACTGCAGGCCACAGTGTCCATGCTGTATCGAGGTCCACAGAGCCCACGTCCACAGCCTGATGGGACGATGGTGCAGAACTCCCAGCCCAAGCACTCAGTCTCTGCTGCTCTCTGCCCTTGCCCTCACACCACGTTTGCAGACCATCAGTGCTGAGAAGCTTCTTCCATCCCTAACACCTTCACTGCTGCCACCCAACCCCCAGCTCAGCAAACCTCACGTGCGGTCCATGAGGCTGAACCCAGGCATTCCACATGTTCCATGGGATCTGGAACCACATCAGCATCCCCGCTGTGCCACAGCCACCGCAGGGCAACCACGGCCCCTTCCCACTGCGCTTTGATCCCATGGAGTAACTCCGGTTCCTTCCTGCCGCGGCACAGCCTGAGGTGCTCAGTGATCACTTCCAGCTCCAAGAAGCCACCACCTACCTGGTGGGGCCAAAGGCCTTGTGTCTCCTGGCCACCATGGCCTCCAGGTAAAGCTTTCCCTGCTGTGCAGCCAGGATTGCTCCATCCTCCTCTCAGTGCTGCTCCACTTCACTCCTAAAGATCTCCAAGACTTGACCAACACCAGAGCAGATCCATCAGAGACCTCTCAGCATTCCAGCAGCCATTCCCACGTCAACTCGAGCCACTGCTTCCATCCCCATTCCCGCTCCTGGGAGCCAAGCCTTCATGGGAAAGCCTACCTGCAGGCATAGGCAGGCACAGGCAGGACCTGCCCATCTCCATAGAGCGCCCATGAAGCAGCAGCAGAGCTCTCCCATTAAATCCTTCCACCTGTATTCCCGCAGCTATCCGGCAATTCCCTGGGCTCCCAAATGCAGATGGGATTGGGTATCCTCAGGCATACTCATTTCCTAATGCTTTCCAAAGCAAATTGCACAAAACCATCCAAACTGAGCTTATCCCTAAGCCAGAGCAGTTCCATTTGGTCCCAGCACCACCACTCGATAGTTGAATGCATAGAGAGCTGGGATTATTCCAGGGTTTTTTAAGGATGCAGTATGTTGGAGTCAGAAGGTGTCCCGGCAGGAATTCACTTTACAACCCCCCTTCCTAGCGAGGATCCCATTACTTTGGCAGTGTCACAGCCAGCTCAAGGGCACAGAGCCCCTCCGCTCCAAGGTGCTTAACACTGCTTCCACCATCCCACTCTTCCCAACACAGCAGGAAGAATTCCTTGGAACAAAGGATTTCCCACCCTCAGCTCCTCTTCAGCCCTTCAGGAGCCCATCGGGATTCCCTTCCTCCATGTGCTTGGATCCCAGTTCACGTGTTTTCCCTCTAGTTCATCCCAACTTCCCTCCTTGGGTGCTCCGCAGCACTTCCTAACCTCCAAACATCCATGTCCACATTCGCTCTCCCGGATCCCTGAATCCTTTTCCAACAGCGGCGCGCTCTCCTTCTCCATCACTTCTTCCTGGCATTCCCAAGCACCCCCAAGGTGGGTGAGGTGGCACCTGGGGCACGTCCCTGACCACAGCTTTGGTGCTCTGGGTCCCTTCCCTGGGCCATTCCCTGGCAGAGCCTCTTCCCGTTGGGATTTGTCACTGCTCCAACCAGGCTGATGCTCCCCCTCTTCCATCCTCACTCATCACTTCCCTGGCAAAGGCTCTGATCCAGACCCTGCCTCCCCTTCCCAAACTCTGGGTGACAGCGGAAGTGTCCCTGCCCATGGCAGGGGGCTGGAACTGGAGGAGCTTTAAGCTCCCTTCAACCCACACCACTCTGTGCTTCTACGTTGAAATCCATCAGGATTTAGGGCCATTCCTAAAGCCTAAATCCTGGTGGATTCTCCCCGTAGGAACTCCTCAATGCTGGACCACGCTTTCCTGGTCGCATCTTCTGCCTTAACTCAACGTGTTCACACACACCACTCAATGGGGCCATCCATAGTAACTGATCCAGCACGCATTAAGGAGCTGGATGCTGCTGCTTCCAGTGCTTTTCCCACCGGGAAGCGGGATGTGCAGCCTCTCACCTGGTTGAACTCCTCATCGGCGTAGATATCGATCAGGTCCACCCCCTCCGACATCCTTCCAGAGGCGGGAACAGAGCAGGAGCCCGGGCTGGGACCGGGAGGTCGGGATGAGCACTGCAGCAAGGGGGGGGGTGTCCCATCAGCGACCCCCTCTGTGCCCCCCACTTCTCCCTATGGGATTGGGGTCCCCCCTATTCCCTGCAGCACCCCTTCAACGGGACAAAACCCACCTCCACCCCCTCTGTGCCCCCCACTTCTCTCTATGGGATTGGGGTCCCCCCTATTCCCTGCAGCACCCCTTCAACGGGACAAAACCCACCTCCACCCCCTCTGTGCCCCCCACTTCTCCCTATGGGACTGGGGTCCCCCCTATTCCCTGCAGCACCCCTTTAACGGGACAAAACCCACCTCCACCCCCTCTGTGCCCCCCACTTCTCCCTATGGGATTGGGGTCCCCCCTATTCCCTGCAGCACCCCTTTAACGGGACAAAACCCACCTCCACCCCCTCTGTGCCCCCCACTTCTCCCTATGGGATTGGGGTCCCCCCTATTCCCTGCAGCACCCCTTTAACGGGACAAAACCCACCTCGACCCCCGGGGGGAGGGGGGGGGGCAACGTAGCCCCGTTACCCCCAACCTCACCCACACCAGGGGGCGCCCACCACCGGCCCCCCCCATCCTCTCCCCACACCCCCTCTCTATGGTACCTCACACCCCCTCCTCACACGTTGAGGCCTCCCCCTCACACAACCGGGGCCGAGACCGCCATAACGGCGGTGGGGGGGGAGGAAGGGGTGGAACCGGAGGAGGGGGAAAGAAAAGCATGGGGGAGGGGGGGGTCGGTTTCGGTTCCCCCCCCAATCCCGGTCCGGTTCCCGCCCCCCCCCCCCCCCCCCTTCCCCGCCCGTAGGCCCCGAGCGCGCGCGCCAACCGCGCTCACCGCCACCGCCAGCGCCGCCGCGCCACGCCACGCCCCTTCCGGCTCTGGCCACGCCTCCTTCCGCCCCGCCCCTGCTGGGGGTCCTCCACCGCCGCCGGCGCTGCCGCCCCCGGTGGAGGGGAGGGGGTCATAGAGTTGGTCCGCCCGGTGGGGTAGAGCGGCCACGGGGGAGGGCAGAGGGGCTCTGCGGAGACATGGCGGCCGCCAGGGTGAGCGGGGCAGGGGGGTAGAGGGAGGCCTATGGGGGCGGGGATAGCGAGATCGGGGGGGTGTTCAATGGGGCTGAGGGGCCCGGAGTTTGTGGGGTTTTTATGGAGGTTATATAGAGGTTATGTGGGTGGTCGGGGGGTGTAAGAGAGTATGGGGAGGTTCTGTAGGAGAGTGGAAGGAGGAGGGTCTGAGAAGGTTTTATGGGGGGTTGTATGGGGGGGGTAGCGGGGTCTGGGGGTTTATATGTGGGGGGGCTGGGAGGTTCTGTAGGGGATTGGGGACAGCAGGATCTGAGGGGGTTATATAGGAGATGAGGGGTAGGAGGGTCTGAGGGTTATAGATGGGGGTCGGGGCAGTATGTAGGGAGGTTATATGGGGGGTCGGGGGGGAAGAGGGTCTGGGGCATTAGATAGGGGTTCAGGGACAGCGGGGCATGGGGGGGTTTAGATGGGGGGTTGAGGCCAGCAGGGTTGGGGGGATTGGAGGCAGCATCTGGGGAGTTCATATGGGAGATCAGGGGGGCAGGAGGGTCTGTGGGGTTATAGATGGGGGTTTAGGGGGGCAGGAGGGTCTGTGGGGTTATAGATGGGGGTTTAGGGGGGCAGGAGGGTCTGTGGGGTTATAGATGGGGGTTTAGGGGGGCAGGAGGGTCTGTGGGGTTATAGATGGGGGTTTAGGGGGGCAGGAGGGTCTGTGGGGTTATAGATGAGGGCTGGAGGTCAATGGTGTCTGGGAGGGGGTATATGGAGGTTGGGGGGGCAGCAGGGGCTGGGGCTTTATAAGGTGGGGTGGAGCAGAAGGGGCTGTGAGGGTGTCAAGGGCAGCATCCGGGCTTATATGGGGGTTTAGGGGTGCAGGAGGGTCTGGGGGGTTACAGATGGGGGTCAGGGGCAGCATCTAGGGGGCTATATGGAGGGGTGGGGGGCTATGTAGGAGGTCGAGGGCAGCAGGGTCTGAGGGAAAGTGTGTAGGATGGGGGCAGCAGCTGGGGGGGCTTATGTGGGAAATTGGGGGGGGTGAGAGGTTCGGGGGGGGATTGGGGACAGCAGAGCCTGGGGAGTTATATGGGAGGTCGGGGGGGGCAGCGGGATGTGGGGGTTCATGGGATGGGGTCAGAGCCAGCAAGGTCTGGGGGCTCTGTGTGTGCTGCAGCAGCCAGGCCTGACGTGCCCTGCGCCATCCCTGTCTCTCCCAGCTCTGCTCCCGGCCCGTGTGGGCTCTGTGCCGGCGGGGCCTGGGCCCGCTGACGCTGCAGCGCGGCTACCGAGGCGATTCCCCGTCGGAATCGGGGAAGGATTTGCTGGAGATCCCATTGCCCCCCTGGCAGGAGCGCCCGGAGGAGCCTCTGGAGACCAAGAGAGCCCGGCTGCTCTATGAGAGCCGCAAGAGGGGGATGCTGGAGAACTGCATCCTGCTCAGGTGAGCTGTGGGGTGCTCGTCCTCCATCCCTGCTCCTCGGCCACCCTCCACCTCAGTGTCTGTGCTTCCCCAGGGTGTCCTCACGGTACAGGGCCGGGGATGAGAGAACATCAGCCCTGGAGAGCTAAGGGGAAAAAGCTGCTTGAGGTGAGCTCTGCGTCAGCTCCCTGAAGGTATCTCTAAAGGTTTTTAGGCAACATTGGCACTGGGGAGGCCGCACCTCGAATCCTGTGCTCAGCTCCGGGCCCCTCACTACAAGAGAGACATTGAGGGGCTGGAGCGGGGCCAGAGAAGGGCACTGGAGCGGGTGCAGGGCCTGGAGCACAGTGTGATGGGGAAGGGCTGAGGGACCTGGGGGGTTCAGATGGAGAAGAGAAGGCTCAGGGGGGACCTGATCGCTGCCTGCAACTGCCTGAGAGGAGGATGGAGCCAGGAGGGGGCTGGGCTCTGCTCCCAGGGACCAAGGGATGGGATGAGAGGAAACGGCCTCAGGCTGCACCAGGGCAGGTTGGGATGGAGCTGAGGACCAATTCCTGCCCCAGAGGGTGCTCAGCATTGGAACTGCCCAGGGCAGGGCTGGAGCCCCTGGCCCTGGGTGTGTTCACACACCATGGAGACGAGGCCTCAGTGCCATGGGTCAGTGGTGGCGTTGGCAGTGCTGAGGAGTGGTTGGATTTGGTGATCTTTAAGGTCTTTTCCAACCCGGTTGATTCCATGGTTCCATGAAGAGCCCTGAGCGTTGTAGCAAAGTGTTTGCTGGGGTACTGGGTGTGCAGCTGGAATCCAAACCTCAGGAGATGGGATGCTGCTTGGAGGATGGCCGCTCCCCTGGTGGGCAAATCACTGCAAGAGCTTTGCTCTGGTCCATGCTGGATGCAGTGATCAGTGCTGCAGGACAGGATGGGGCAGAGCCAGGGGCATGTGAGGAAGCTCCTGGATGATGTTTGTGGCAAAATCCTTTGGGAAAGAAGTATGTAATCCCTTGGGATGTACAAAGAAGGCACGGCCGGTTGTGTTTTGGGACTTGAGGAGTGTTTAATGGAGAGGAGGTCCTTTGGCCCAGCTCCTTCATGTCTTCTGGCACCGTGTTGGGTGCTGGGTGCCAGCCTGGCTCTTCTTCCCCTCATCCCAACGCATCCTCACCCATCCTCTCTGCAGCCTCTTTGCAAAGGAGAACCTGCACCACATGAGTGAGCACCAGCTGAACCTCTACGACCGCCTCATCAACGAGCCCAGTAACGACTGGGATATCTACTACTGGGCCACAGGTACGGAGCAGCTCCCTCCTGCCCTGCCCTGCCATCCCATCACTGGTGGGATGAGTGTGGGTGCTTCAGGACAGGACACAGCCCTTCCTTTACTGCCCTTTCCTCTTTGTACCCCAGAAGCAAAGCCCACCCCAGTGGAGTTTGAGAGCGAAGTGATGGCCAAGCTGCGGGACTTCGCCAAGAACAAGAACAGGGAGCAGCGGCTGCGGCAGCCGGACCTGGAATACCTCTTTGAGCCCCCCCGCTCACAACAGTGATGCTGCTGCCCTCCCTGGGGCCTTCGTTCTCCTCCTCTTCCTCCTCCAGCAGCTCCTTTGGACTCTCAGGTCACGCTGAATAAAGCTGAGGCTGCTCCCGCTGCACTGTGTGCTCAGGGCTCTGCTCTTTGGCAGCGGTCAGGAGGGAGGTGGTGGAATTCCAAGCACGTGGCAGCTCATTGCTGCCTCCAGCTCCTACCTGTCCCTTTGAAACCCCTTTCTGGGGGGACCTGGGGGGGTTGGAGTGGGGTATCCTGCGCCCTGGTGCCCTCAGCGGGGTGTCATGGTGACAGCGGAACCCAAGCAGCAGTGACACTGTGACCCAGCCGTTACTAGGAGACACTGTCCCCGTCATAATGTCCCCTTCCACAAGAGCGTTCCACAGGCTCCAAACTTCCTGGGCAGGCAGGGAGCTGCTCTCTGGAAGAGCCCAGCCATGGAGGATGCCTATCCCTTCGTCTGTCACCGCACCAAGCTGCGGTCCATGGGGCAGGACCCCCCTGCCTCAGGGCTGGATGCTGTGTCCCCTTCGGAGAAGGCACTCACCGGGGGGAGCTCCGACCTCATGGACTTCTATGCCACAAACTACGCCGTGGCTCATGGTAGGGGGGGCCAAAACCTTCCCTAAAAGCAGGGTGGGCTCATTCCCAAAGCTCATCCCTCTTTCCCTGTTGTCAGCCAGGCTTCCATCCCCAGCTCGGCCACCACGCAGGCACTGGCTACGTGACCAACAACCACTCAGCCATGTCCTGCCTGCTGCGCCCCCGCAGCGTAGCAGAGGGGTAGGTACCTTTGGCTATGGGGTGGGGGGGACAAAGAGGACAAGTTTTGGGGCCACTCCATCACATCTGTGTGGCCTCCCACTGCAGCCACTACCAGGATGCCATGACCACCACTGCTGAGCACTTTAAGCCCCTCTGGCTTCCCAATGGCAGGAGCATCCTGCCCCAGCACATCCGCCAGCCACAGAGTGGGTACCTGCAGGAGTGCCCCCCTTCCTGCCTCCGTGCTGGGATGGTGAGTCCCCAGCACGTGAGGCTCCACCAGAGCCGGCCCAGACTAGGTGAGAACCACTGCCCCGGTCCTCTCCAGCCAGGTATGGATTTGGGGTGCTGGTGGTCCCTGGACAAGCTCTGTCCCCAGGAGGGTTTTGGGATGCTGGTCATCTTGGGGTCAGCTCCATCCCCAGGAGGGTTTTGGGGTGCTGATCATCTTGGGGTCAGCTTCATCCCCAGGAGGGTTTGGGTGTGTTGATTGTCCCAGGGCCAGCTCCATCACCAAGAGAGTTTTGGGGTGTTGATGGTCCTGGGGTCAGCTCTATCACCAGGAGGGTTTGGGGGTGCTGATGGTCCCTGGACAAGCTCCATCCCCAGGAGGGTTTTGGGGTGCTGGTCCTCTTGGGGTGAGCTCCATCCCCATGGGGATTTGGGGTGTTGGTGGCTCCCGGACCAGCTCCATCACCAAGAGGGTTTGGGGGTGCTGATGGTCCCTGGACAAGCTCCATCCCCAGGAGGGTTTTGGGGTGCTGGTCCTCTTGGGGTGAGCTCCATCCCCATGGGGATTTGGGGTGTTGGTGGTTCCTGGACCAGCTCCATCACCAAGAGGGTTTGGGGGTGCTGATGGTCCCTGGACAAGCTCCATCCCCAGGAGGGTTTTGGGGGGCTGGTCCTCTTGGGGTGAGCTCCATCCCCATGGGGATTTGGGGTTCCAGGACCAGCTCCATCACCAAGAGGGTTTGGGGGTGCTGATGGTCCCTGGACAAGCTCCATCCCCAGGAGGGTTTTGGGGGGCTGGTCCTCTTGGGGTGAGCTCCATCCCCATGGGGATTTGGGGTTCCAGGACCAGCTCCATCACCAAGAGGGTTTGGGGGTGCTGATGGTCCCTGGACAAGCTCCATCCCCAGGAGGGTTTTGGGGTGCTGGTCCTCTTGGGGTGAGCTCCATCCCCATGGGGATTTGGGGTGTTGGTGGTTCCTGGACCAGCTCCATCACCAAGAGGGTTTGGGGGTGCTGATGGTCCCTGGACAAGCTCCATCCCCAGGAGGGTTTTGGGGGGCTGGTCCTCTTGGGGTGAGCTCCATCCCCATGGGGATTTGGGGTTCCTGGACCAGCTCCATCACCAAGAGGGTTTGGGGGTGCTGATGGTCCCTGGACAAGCTCCATCCCCAGGAGGGTTTTGGGGGGCTGGTCCTCTTGGGGTGAGCTCCATCCCCATGGGGATTTGGGGTTCCAGGACCAGCTCCATCACCAAGAGGGTTTGGGGGTGCTGATGGTCCCTGGACAAGCTCCATCCCCAGGAGGGTTTTGGGGTGTTGGTGGTTCCAGGACCAGCTCCATCGCCAAGAGGGTTTTGGGGTGCCAGTGGTCCCAAGGCCAGCTCCAACTTTAGGATGTTTTGGGGCATTGGTGGATCTTTGACCCCCAGGAGGGTTTGGGGACCCCCTGACCTGTATCACCCATCCCTGTACATCCCCAAACTCAGGGTCCCCAGGCCCTGTGACACCAGTTAATGCCATGGCATGGACAGGGTTGGGGGCAGGACTGGATACAATGGGACTCCCTCCCTGCCCGCCTGCTCCCCACAGATATCCTGCAGAAGGTCACCATTGGCACCAGGGAGCCATCAGGCTTCACCAAAGCCACCAAGAGGACCGACTCCTTCCTGCCACCTCTGCCGATCCGGCAGGGCCAGCCCGTGAGCACCCATCCCATCGTGTCCCCCATCTCCCCCCAACCCCTCCACCCCTTTTTGCACCCCATGGGACACTTCTTCTCTCCCAACAGCTCAGCGTCAGCCTCACCTCAAGGGATTACCTGCCCTCTGTGCGCAGCCATGTAAGTGGGGCGAGGGGATGCCCCAATGAGGTGTCATCACCCCACACCCCACCATCCCATTCCATCCTCCTGCAGGGCAATGAGATGCTCCCAACGCTGCCACCAGGCTCTGAGCGAGGCAGCGGCTTCACCCGGGAGGGAGGGAGCTGCCCGGGCACGGTGGTGAGCAAGATCCCATCCCGTTGTCCATCCCCATCCCTCTGTGTCCTCCTCATCCTCACCCGCTGTCCCCACACAGGTCTTGCCCGCGCTGGGACACTCAGCATCCCTCATCTCCCGAGGCCTGGAGGCAACCCAAGGGACCCAGGCCAGGCTGCTGGGCCGGCAGACTGCTGGCAGGATGGTGGGTGCATGGTCCTGTCCCTATCCTCCATCCTCATCCCTTGGGAATGCATTCCCAACTTGCCTCCATCCCACAGGAGCCATCAGGGTACACCACTAACCGCGGCCAATATGTGACCCCCCACCTAACCCCATCCCCTGAAGCTCCAGGTGAGTTTGGGGTGGCCATGGGGGGGTTTGCAGCCCCCAAAGGGAGGGGCTCCAGCCTTACCACCCCATCTATGATATTCCAGCCTGGGATGCAACCTGGGTAGCGAGACCCATTGGTGGAATCCAGCCCCAGCGTCCCAGCGGCTTCAGCACCAACAACCACCCCACTGGGCTGGGGGATGTCATTGACCACCCTCTGATGTGATGGCCCCCATTGTCCTAGCCTTGGGAGCACCCCCAACTTCATTGGGCATCCCCAAATCCCTGGAAGTTCCATTTCTTCCCACATGGAGGAATAAAGATTGCAAAGCAACCTTCTTGGGCATAACACCATTGGCATTGCCACCCCCATGCAGGGGTGGTGGCTGCCCACAGGCATCATTTGGGGGGCTGCCGACACCCCAAAGGTGAGCAGGGGGATGTGGGGGGGGGGGAGCTGGGGGTGCTGTCTGTCCGACAGCCACTGGAGGGCTGTATGAGCCCAGCTTATCCGAGCTGGCTTTGGGATGACACAGCTGATTTCAGGCAGGGAAAAGCAGGCAGGGCTGGCTGTGGTGGGCAGTGAGAGGAGGAAGAGGAGGAGGAAGGTGGTAGCTGTGCCATGGGGTTGTCACTCGTGGTCTTCATCCCTGCCCTCCATGGCCATGGAGCACTAACGAGGCTTCGTGGGGTGGGAAATGGCACCAATGGGGTGCAGCAGCACCCAGGGGTGCCAGGGGATGTGGGTGATAACAGAAGGACACCCCCCCTCCATAGCCCGGTACCCAGGGAGGTGCTGAGCCTGATGGAGGGACCCAGCAGGGGAAGGGGCAGCGTGGGCAGGGGCAGATGATGGGCAGGGAGCTAGGAGAGGGGAGCAAGGTGCTGCTGCTGCCTGGGGTGAGGGTGCAGGCAGGGTGCAGGCAGGGGTAGAGCAGGCAGGAGTGAGGCAGAGCAGAGCAGTGGTGGGGCAGGGTGAGGTACAGGCAGGGCATGACAGAGCAATGGTGGTGCAGAATGGGGTACAAGAGGGGCACAGGCAGCGTGGAGCAATGGTGGGGCTGGGTGAGGTACAGGCAGGGCATGACAGAGCAATGGTGGTGCAGAATGGGGTACAAGAGGGGCACAGGCAGGGTGGAGCAATGGTGGGGCAGGGTGAGGTGCGGGCAGGGAATGACAGAGCAATGGTGGCGCAGAATGGGGTACAAGAGGGGCACAGGCAGGGTGGAGCAATGGGGGGGGCAGGGGACAGGCAGGGCAAAGCAACAGCAGCGCAGGGTGAGGTACAGGCAGGGCAATGGTGGCACGGAGAGGTACGGGCAGGGCGCGGAGGGGGGCGTGGCCTCGGCGCAGGTATCCCCGCCTTCCCATTGGCCGCCGCTCGTTGCCGTGGCGACGGCGTTGCCCCGCGTTGCGATGGGCAGCGGCGGCTCCGCGGGCCGCGGGGCTCCGTTGGCCGTGGCCGAGGGCCCGGACGGGGCCGAGCAGCGGCTGCCGGTGCGGGCAGGGAAGGTCCCGGCCGCGCTGTGGGCGCAGCGGGGGCTGCGGAAGCTGTACCTGAGCGGGGCGGGGCTGCGGGACGTGCCCGCGGAGCTGGAGGCGCTGCGGCACCTCCGCACCCTGGCTCTGGACGGGAACGAGCTGATGGAGGTGCCCGAGGCGCTCTGCCGCTTGCCCCGCTTAGCGCATCTCTACCTGGGCCGCAACGGGCTGCAGGGGCTGCCGCCCGCCTTCGCCCGCCTGCAGAGCCTGCGCTGCCTCTGGCTGGAGGGCAACTTCCTCGCCCGCTTCCCCCGCGCCCTCCTGCTGCTCCCCGAGCTCCGCAGCCTGCAGCTGGGGGACAACCGGTTGGCCCGGCTGCCCGCGGCGCTGCCCCGCATGGCCGCGCTGCGCGGGCTCTGGCTCTACGGGAACCGCTTCGAGGAGTTCCCCCCGGTGCTGCTGCGCATGGGGCAGCTCCGCGTCCTCGACCTGGATCGCAACCGCATCGCCCGCTTCCCCGACCTGACCGGCCTCGCCGCCCTGCGCCTCTTCTCCTACGACCACAACCCCGTCCATCGGCCGCCCCGCGTCGGGGATGCCGTGAGGCTGGTGGGGAACGGGGCGCAGGAGTTCATGGAAGCGCGGCAGGAGCGCCTGGAGAGCCTCCAGCGCCAAGAGGAAGAAGGGGAGGAAGGCACCGAGGCCCCGCCGGTGGCCCCCGGGGATGGGTCGCCGCTGCTGGAGGATGGCGAGGGTGGATCCGCATCCCTGCCGGGCTCCCAAGGGGAAACGTGAGCCGCGTTGCTGCAGCCAGGCATCCATAGGGAAGCACCACAGAGGGATGGGGAGCCTCGGCCAGGCTCCCAAGGACCAGCACCGCCCGGCTGGGGCTGGGGAAGAAGGAAGCTCACAGCCTCCGTGTAAAGAAAAGAGCCCCAGCATCAGCATCTCCCAGTTGGGCCAGCAAAGAGCTGTCTCATGGGTCTACACTGGGATCCACAAGCCCACCTTGGAGCATCCCATTAACCACAGGGTGCCTTGGATGGGGGAAGCAGCCCCACGGTGCTGCTGAGAACCAGGCGTCCCCATGGACGTGGGGACCTTCTGCAGCCACCCCAACACCCCCATGGGCATCCTTTGCTGCTGGCCCTGTGGGGCAGGACAGGTAAAGCAGCGCTGTTTGCATCCAATCTATGTGGACCCCATCGACCTGAAGAGCAGCAAGGTTGGAGAGCAAGGGCATGGACCCCTTTTCACCCCCAATCCCCCATCCTGGTGCTGGAATTGGGATGGGGGAGAGGGAACTCCCTGCTGGGGTCCTCCTGCGCCTGTCTTAAGCCTGGAAAGGGTTTTACCTCGGTATAAGGAGCCCCAGCTCCGGCTCTGTCTGCCCCAAAACGGGCATCAAAGCCAGGGGCTGCCCCCTCATCCTTCCTCTTCCCTTCCCCAGGTGCTCTTTGTACCAACCTCAAGCAATAAAAAGCACAAACCCAAGGAAGCCTGGTGTGAGGAAGGGGATGGGGCTGCTCTGCGGGATGGGGTCTGTTGAGGACCCACTTGGAACACAGCAACACCTCCTTGTGCAAGAGCTCCTCTTGTTGCTGGCATCGAAGGCAGTTCTGCTTCCCTCTGCCTGTCTCCAGGCCGCTGGAGCTCAGCCACACCGGCACCATTGGGAGGGCCGGAGGCTTCAGGCCCTGCATCCGCTGTTGATCACAGGGGGTTTGGGGCTGGTGGCTGGGAGGCAGCCAGTGCCCCCGCCACATCCTCTCCCATGCCGATGGGATGGATGCTGCCTGGCGCTTCCCCTCCCTGCCTGCTCTGTGGTGGAACCACAGCTATTTCAGGTGCGCTGGAGCAGCCGCATCCAGGTCGGTGCCAGCCCCTATGGCAGCAGAGGCTGATGGAGCCCCTGACTTCCCAGCAGTGAGGTGGCCCCATTCTCAATCCCACTTCAGGATGCTGGATTTGGCAGGTCTTATCCCCCAAATCCAGGTCTCCGTATAGGGACAGATACAGGCTCTTGGGCCCTGTTGCCGTCCAAGCTGCCTTCACTGTTGTGGGTGCTAGTGGGCATGGGGCACCCCCAGTCCCATGTGTAGCAACCTGGGGTGCTGATACAGCAATGGGGGGGCTCCCAGCCCTCTGGGTGATGCCATAGATCCCGGGGTGCTGCTGTTCCACCTGGGGAAACACTGCTGCTAATAGGCAAGTTCATTGCGCATCACCCCATGGAGTGCTGCTGTTGGCAGCGACTCCAAGCTCCAGCTATAAGATGGGAATTCCTACATTCCACATCCCTCCTGCTCCCCCCAGCTCCATGCAGACCCTTACCAAGCAGTCCATGCTTGCAGGGCGAGGGTAAAGGCGGCCTTGGTGCCACCAGCCTGTCCCTGCAGCCAGATCCAGGAGCTCTGACCCATGGGAAGGGGGATCCCTGCATCCCAGCAGCCTCTTCCCACTATTCCAGCCTTAGTTTTCACCCTCCGGCTTGGGAAAAGAGCAGGGTCTGGGTCCAGGCACCAGGGTGGCATTGGGGAGGTGACACAAGAGCCAGGAGCTGCTGCAGTCAGCAGGAACCTCACCCGTCCCTGCTACACACAAGCACCTTGGGGATGCTGCTGCACGCAGTGCATCATCCATACGTCTGTCCCTATATATATCCCTGCCCACTCCCCATCCCCGCGTACAACAGCGCATGGCCTCAATGCAGCTGGGATCACGCTGCTATTTCCATCTGCTCCCGAAAAACACAAAGGAAGAGGCTCGGGGACGGGGCTGGCTCCGCGCAACAGGAGCACCGGGATCGCGGCGCCGGGCCAAGCGCGGATGCGTTCGGCTGCGTTCAAGGATGTAGCGTGCTAAAACCACCCCAGGCTCGGCGGCACTGGTGCCGTCTATGGCTTGGTAGTGCCAAAAGGTCCAGGAGGGGAGCGAACCAGAGCCCAAAGGGCTGGAAGCAGCAGGGATTTACCCTCCATCAGGATGCGGGAGCTGGCAAGGGGATGGCTTTGTCCCCTTCTGTCACCTCTAACACTAAGGAAAGGTGGATGCGGAGGGCACACGGGGCCCGGCTCTGCTGCTTTCCCTGCGTCTGGAGTTTCTCTTACTTATTCAAGACCAGGCTTCAGTGAATTATTTAACACAGGCACTTGAGGCTGAGTGGTGGCAGCCAGCTCCTGGCACATCCCCTGCCTCCCCAACCAGCGCCTATCCATACCGGACACATGTATGTGTTCCCTGCCTCTATCCCTCAATCCAGAGGTGGATTCCAGCCCTCAGGGACCCAGCACTCACCCTTAAGCTGCTGCCTTTGGGGTACCAGCACTGTCCCCCCTATTTGGGGACCCCAAAGCTCACATTGGGGCCCCAAGCCCAGGCAGGAGCCATCTCCTAGCACAGCCACTGCTTGCAGCCACCTTGCCTTGAGAAAGAGCTTCTTGCTTGAGGGCTGCTCTTAATAAACCCATGTTAATTGCCCTCATTGGCTGCTCATTAGCAGGCCCAGCCTTAAGTCCATGCAGGTGGGTTGCGTAGCCTTGGGGCTTACAAGAGGTATCCTGGAGGCCATGGGGATGCTCTGAGAGAGGGGCTGTCCTTGTCCCATCTCTTTGGAGTGCTTCACCCCCAGCATGTACCCTCTTTACCAGGGGGTCCTTGTGTATATCCTGCTTCATCCTTCCTCTGCCTTGTGCATGTGGGGGGGGATGCTCAGAGCCTGGGGGGGATTCTTGGTGCTGGGGAAGGATACTGAGTGCCAAGGGCATTGGAGGGAGGAATGCTTCATGTTGGGGGGATGCCTGAGGGGGGCATTTGTTGCTTGGAGTGATGTTCAATGCTGAAGGGGGGATACCTGATGTTGTGGGGATGCTCAGTGTTGAAGGGATGCTCAGTGTTGAAGGGGGAACACCTGATATTGGGGGGATGCTTCTTGTTTGGGGGGATGCTCAGTGCTGAAGGGGGGATACCTGATATTAGGGGGATGCTCAGTGCTGAAGGGATGCTCAGTGCTGAAGGGGGGATACCTGATATTAGGGGGATGCTCAGTGCTGAAGGGATGCTCAGTGCTGAAGGGGTGATGCCTGATATTGGGGGGATGCTCAGTGCTGAAGGGATGCTCAGTGCTGAAAGGGGTATGTCTGATATTAGGGGGATGCTCAGTGCTGAAGGGATGCTCAGTGCTGAAGGGGGGATGCCTGATATTGGGGGGATGCTCAGTGCTTGGGAAGGATGCTCGATGTTGAAGGGATGCTCAGTGCTGAAGAGGGGGGATACCTGATTTGGGGGGATGCTCAGTGCTGAAGGGGGGATGCCTGATATTGGGGGGATGCTCAGTGCTGGGGAAGGATGCTCGATGTTGAAGGGATGCTCAGTGCTGAAGGGGGGGGATACCTCATTTGGGGGTGATGCTCAGTGCTGAGGAAGGATGCTCAGTGCTTGCGGTGGGATGACCCACGCTGGGGGGATGCTCGATGCTTGGCGGGATGCTCAGTGCTGGGCAAGAACCCTTAATACCAGGAGAACCCCCCCACCCCCCCGAGCCGAGCCACGCTGGCAGTTCCCGACTGTCCTTTATTACTGAGAACAGGGGCTGCCTCCAGAAAACGAGGGGCCCCGCTCCCCAAAAAGAGCCTTCAGCCCAAGCCCTCACCCCCAGCTCCCCCCGCGCCACCCGGCTCCTGCTGCTGCCATTGGCACGGGGGCCGGCCAGCGCGGCCCCCCCCCCCCCCTTTAGCAGAGCCCCCAGCAGTGGGGGCATCGCTTGTCTTGGTTTTAAGGTCTCTTTTCGCTGTGGCTTTGCCTCGTTTTGCCCCGTTTTGCTGTATTTTACACACCAGTTGGATGTTACCGTCACATGAAGAAGAGAGAGACCTGGACAAGAGAACGGCTACGAGCTCAAGGGTTAAAACACACAACCACCCCTTCCCCTATGGAATCCTTCCTGGAGGAGAGGGGTGGCTGAGAGGTGATGGGCGGGCAGCCAGCGTGGCTCCATCCCCGCCCCGGCCGTGTCCACCTCTTCTTTTTAGGGGTAAAAAGAAAAGAGAATGGGCTCAAACCACAAGTGGCCCTAAAAGCATCGTTATTACTGCAGAGCAGGATTATGACTTCTCTCCAGATTGTCCAAAATCACCGAAAGGAGGACTTTGGGGCCTGCTGAAGATGGTCCCGCTGCCACCGTGGTCCCCATGGGATGCGATAGGGGTGTCCCCCCTCCTTGGTAGGAGAAGGAACAAGCAGCCAGCTACCCCAGGGAGGTTTTGGGGGGTTTCTGGATGCAGGCTCCCCTATGGAGCACCTCAGGGTTCAGTGGGTGCCCCCCTCCATCACCCTGTGCCTGGTGGGGTGGCGCTGGGTGCTGGGCCCCACTGTGCCGCAGGGGTGATGGTGATGGGGTGAAGCACTCTGATGGTCTATAATGAGGCTCCTGGGTGTTGGCGGCACCCTGGATGTGGCCTCGGTGGTACCCAAAGGGGGCAGATCAGTGTCCTCCCCATGGATGCCTTTGGAGGGGCATGGGAAGACTGAGGATTGGGGTCCTCCCTGTCCAGGAGGGGTGGCTCTGGGGCAATGGGCTCCCTCTGGGTGCCCATGGGTGGCTGTGCCAACCAGAGATGGCTGCGGAGGTGACAGCACCCACCTCTCCCCTCCTGCTGCTGTGCGTGGTGTCACATCACACCCAGTGCCGCTGTGGTCCTGCCAGCACCCATGTCCACCATGGGGAGCCCACCACCACAGGGGGACACCATTGTCACCCCCAAACCCCTGCACCCCATGGGGCTCCCAGGAGGGTCCCATAGCCTCGGTCCCAGGGGGTTGGCAGGGATCTGGCACAGGAATCCCAATGGGAGCTGACAGGGAGATGCTGGCACTGCTCCTGCCAGGCTGGCTGACCCAAGGAATGCCACCTACCCAGGATGGGGACAATGGCACTTGCTCCATCCCTTATCCCCAGGGACCCCAGTGCTGGGCACAGGGCTCATGGGGGTCAGCCTGGCTGCAAGGGGATGCTCTGGGGCTCAGCATCCCTTTGTGGGTACCACCACATGGGTCAAGGCCAGTCCCCTGCCCAGCCCTACAGGGACAAGCCCCGGGTGGGCGTAATGTGGGGTGAAGGCTGGGTTGGGGGCAGGATGGGGGGGTCCCCAGGCAGGGGGGTGAGCCCCAGGATGGGGTTCTCAACCTCCTGCTCCCACTGAGCCCGTGGACGGAGGTAAAGCATCAAACCCAGCTGAAGGCAGTGCACAAAGGAGCCCGCTTTGGCTATCGAACTGTGTCATGGCTTCCGATCCCAGGAGCCCGCGCCTGGCCCAGGAATGGGGGTTACCCCCTCCCATGGGTGCCCTCCTTCCCCATCCCACCCCAGCAGGGGGCTTGGGGAGGGCTGTGGGGATGGGGAAGGGCAATGGAAGGGGGGGGGCTCCATGGCCCCCCTCAGGCGACGCTGACGGCTCGGAGAGGTTCTATTGAGCTGGAAGGGGAAGTGGGGGACCCCTCTTGCCTCACCCCCTGCAATGGGGGGGATGAGGCTGGGAAGGGGCAGAGGGGCTCCCAGGGAGTGGGGCTGGAAGCACTCACTGAAGTCCTGTCCAGTGGTGGGATGGGGACGGGGGGGCTCTGGCACCCATCTCCAGGTTGGGGTGGGGGGGTGGTCCTGGGTACCCCAGCGCCGGGATGAGGTGAAAGCAAAGGGGCTGGTGGGCTCCATCCCCCTCCTACCGCAGGGTCCCCATGAGCTGGGTGCTGTCCTGCTGGGAGCCCCGAGGAGGGGTGATGGGCGCTGGGAAAGGGGGACCCCCCCGCCCCGCAGTCCTGGGGCGGTGCTCAGGCCTTCAGCTGGTGCCACTGTGCCACTGCCTGCCGGGGACGGGCGATCATGTCCTTCCAGTGCTTCACCTCCCCGGGGCCGCTCTTCCAGGACAGGTAGATCTGGGGGGGACAGGAAGGACTTGGACCCATGGCTCGGCTATGGGAGCCACCAATCCCATCCTGCTCCCTCAGTGTGTGGCTCCATTTATCCATCAGTTTTCCATGTGGTGACATGGAAAACCACATGTGCCGAGCCCTCCCTGTAGCTTTCACCCTGGAGAAGAATTTGCTCCTAGTGATCAGCCCACTACTGGCTATGGTGGGGTGGCCAGGGCATGAAGGGCATGGTCCTCACCATCAGCATCACTGTGTTGCTCTAATGCTGCAGTGGTCCCCGCAGCTTAATGCAGTGTGGTGGCATCATGGGCACTGTCTGTCCATCCATCCACCCACCCACCCGTCATCCACCCATCCTGATGGCACAGTCATGCTCATGCCACCAGTGATGTTCCCGATGGGGAAGCTCCTGTCCATCTCCAGCATCCCACCATTCCATCCCCCCTGCCCAGCTTCATCCCAATCTCCATGTTTCCTTGATGACAGCACTGCGTTGGGGGATCATCAGCTCTCTTTGGCCATCACTACTCTAAGGAGCTGTGAACTCAATGGGCTTGACTATATCAAATCCAGATGGGGGGGAATTCCTCCCTTCCTGTCCTTGGGAAGTGGTGGGTAATCCCAGCGCGGGGATGGAGGTTGGGGTCTGTCTGGTGGTGGACCCACTATGACACACAGGAGCCATAGGAGGCCTCAATTTGTGCCTTGCTATAAGGAGACTTTTGGCAGGCTGAACCTCACTGTAGCATAGGCTATGGACATGGATGGAGCCCCATCATCTCAATGCTCATAGAGTCACAGAATGGCTTGGGTTGGAAAGGACCTTAAGATCATCCAGTTCCACCCCCCCTCGTGCCAGATGAGGCCTTGCCACCACGCACCATGGCCAGACCCAGAGGTGACCGCGCAAAGCCAACACAAGGGAACCCCACCACACTCCACCTTCTTCTCCAGCTTGAGCTGACACCATCAAGCAGGGACCCGGTTGTCCCCCAACTGCCACCCTTGTGTAGGACACATTGCTGGGCACCCTCCACCCCACCCCAATGCCATGGGACCCACCTTGCCGATGACATCGTTGCGGCTCAGCCTGTCCTTGTCCATGACGGTGATGACGATGGTGGTCTCGCGCAGCCGCTCCGTGGGGATGTCGAAGGCGAAGGACTCGTTGAAGACGGGGTTCAGGCACCGTTTCATCACGACCGTCTTCTTCTTCTCCACCCGCTTGTCCTTGTACATCAGCCACACCTTCACGTAGGGGTCTGGGGGGGACAGGAGATGCTCTCAGCCCTGGCTTGGCATGGAGCGATGATACCCAATGGGGCAGGAGGCGGAGCTCATACCTGACGTGCCCCCGATGTCCATGGCTTTGAGGTTACGTGCTTTGATGATGTTCACCACGATGGAGTTGGCGGAGGGGTTGTAACACAGCGACAGCAGCAGCTCCCCACGGCTTCCCTGTGGGACCCACAGAGTCCCTTAGGTTGGGTGCTCCTCACCGCAGCACCCAGTCCAAGCCTTGGTAGGGCACCCAAAGCCCCCATGTCTCACTGTGGGAGCCGGGTGCTGAGATGGGAACCTCCTTCCAGAGCTGTCCCAAAGGTGGACTTTGGGGCCACAGTGAAAATCAGGGCAGGAGGAAACAGGGCCATTCCCAGTGGGACATTCTGTGGTCTTGCTGGAGGTAACTTTCATTTTAGATCTAGCCAAAATGGCTTGTTTTGACCCAAAATGAGATGCTCTGGACTATTTTAGATATAGCCAAAACAGCTTGTTTTGACCCAAAATGAGACACTCTGGACTATTTTAGATCTAGCCAAAACAGCTTGTTTTGACCCAAAATGAGACACTCTGGACTATTTCAGATCTAGCCAAAACAGCCTGTTTTGACCCAAAATGAGACACTGGACTATTTTAGATCTAGCCAAAACAGCTTGTTTTGACCCAAAATGAGACACTCTGGACTATTTCAGATCTAGCCAAAACAGCCTGTTTTGACCCAAAATGAGACACTCTGGACTATTTTAGATCTAGCCAAAACAGCTTGTTTTGACCCAAAATGAGACGCTCTGGCAACTTAGTACCTTCAAATAAAGATGTTGGATGAGAAACCTCTCCAATGGACACCAAACCTTCTCACAAGGCAGGAAAGTCCCCATTGGGGTAGCACAAGAGTGGTGGTCCCATTGGGACACCCCAGGAACAGTGGGGAGCCTCCCCTTGAGGACTGTCCCCATGGTCTGGAGGGGGAGCAGGGCCTTACGCTGCCATCACTGCAGGGCTTCAGGTCCTTCCAGAAGGTCTGCATCTGGGTGAGATCCACCTTGTTGAGGGGGATGGACACCTCCCCAATGGGGTCATTGCGGCTGAAGCGGTCGTAGTCCAGGACCTGGAGGTACAGCACCCGCTGCACCACCTTCTCGTAGGGGAACCCTGTGCCAGAGATGGAAGAGGAGGAAGAGCCATCATGGTCATGCCAATGAGCACCCAATGCAGGCACTGCTCTTCCTTGTGTTGATGGGGAGATATTGACACGAGGGAGCAGACCACGGCATGAGTGGTGGTAGACTAATTCCCATGTATGCACCCACCCATGGTTGCTTGGTGGGAGAAGAAGGAGCCCCCCTACAAGTCCATTATATGCAGAGCAAACACCTCCAACACAGCCTTGATAGCTTGGCCACCCCATCTCATCACTGCTAGCCATCACGTTGGCAGCTCGAGCTGAGCGGATCCAGCCAAGGAGGGAGGGAACAGGGTCCCACCACCGCTCTGCTCCCATCCTACTCCACTCCAATCCATCCCAACCCCTACCTTCGAAGAGGAAGGTCTCATTCCAGTGCGGGTTGAGGTTCTTCCGCTTCACCTTGGTCTCCAGCTTGTGCTTCTTGTCGGGGAGCAGGTAGATCTTGACGAAGGGGTCGCTGGTGCCGCTGAAGTCCTTGGCCGGCAGCTCCTGCGCCTTCATGATCTTCACGGTCAGGGTGGACTCCTGGAAGTTGTAGCCGACGCTGAACTGGATGCGGCCCAGGTTCTCCCGGCTGATGCCATCATGGGCCTCGTCGTCCTCGGAGCCTGGAGAGAGCTGTGGCAAGGGGAGAAGGGTGATGAGCTCCTGGGGACCACCAGTGGGGTCTGCACATCCTTTCCCCCCTCTGCGCCAGCACCCAACCTCCAACCCTGTGAGCTGTCACTGGACATCAGCTTCTCAACCAGCTCCCTGTCACCAGCATCACTTCAGATGACTCCTGGCTCCGCATCACACATCCCAAGGATGGGAAGTGCCAATTAGCCAAATTCCTCCTGACAGCCATCCCTCACATCCCCATCACTGCTTCATCATGCTTGGCCCAGGGGGAATGGCTGCGACACCTCCGTTGTGACAGGGACGTGCCACTGCTTATGGCACAGGGAAGAGACACCCATATGGTGCCCGGGGTGGGTTACCGACCATGGGGGGCCCGTCCTCATCACTCCCCATCACCCACCATGAGCATCTCACTGGTCAGGGAGTTGACGAGGTCGGAGACGGAGGAGCGAGGCTCCGTCTTGCGGTCAGACTCATCGTGCGGTGGCTGCCCGGGCACCGGTGCCGTGGTCACCGCCTTGCCACCGGCCGGTAACCTGTGGAAAGAGAGGCAGGGACTCAGAGGAGAGGGGCCAAGAGCCGAGGGTGAGACAGCGAGGGGCTCCCAGTGGATGCTGCACCTGGCTGGGATGCTGGGCTGGGATGCAGGGATACTCGGCACCGGCGGCTGCGTGCCACCAGCATCCCCACATCCTGGATGATGCAGGCAGCTGGTTCTGCCTGTGCTGCTGCCAGCTCGTGCCCTAAGACCTGCGCACATCACCTCAGAGCACCACCGAAGGTCCCACGGTGCCTATGTCTCCCCCAGCATCAGCAGAACTCATGGTGATAGTGGGGCAGCCACTCAGCCATGTGGCCATCCAGTCCCTGTCTCCACCTCACATGGCCCATTTCCACCCTGGTAAGGTCCAGTGTAGCTGACACATGGGTGCTTCATGCTGTGCTGTGCGCTCAGCACCCAATGCCAACCACTCCTTGTCCCTCTGCCATAGAGCCCCTTGTGTCCCATAGCCAGGACTGCTGCCCTGGCTCTAGAGACCAGGCCCGGAGGGGCTGTGGCCGTGGCTCCCGGCTGATTGTGGGATGATGGACACAGTGCCAGCGAGGGAACATCCCAGAGGGAAGGCGGAGAGCCAGGAGCACACAGACAGAGCAGCAACGAGGCGCCCACCAAGGCCACGCTGCCACGATGCGCGGGGACAGCAGGGATGGGGCCGCACTGGGTGGCCCCATGGTGCAGAGGGAGGGTACGTGCACACAGACAGCACCCCACGATGCACCATCCCGAGCCGAGACACGATGCTGGGATACACACAGCCCCAGCACGGCCCCACAGGGTCACAAAGCCACCATCATGCCACTGGGACACGCCAAGCACACGCAAACACACACATGCCCCCCAATGGAGATGCAGAAGGGGGAGCTGAGGGTGATGGGGATGGCAGCACGGGGGGGGCACCCTCTCACACACGCGCACGGTTCACCCGCCCCGGTGGGACGGCATCAAGGGAGGACCGGAGAGCCCGAGGTAGCTGGGGAGGTAAAACCAGGTTAGAACCAGAGGGAAAATGGAAGCAGAGGAGCTGGTGGTGGGACCCGCTGGGCGAGAGGAGCCGGTGGAGCGGTGGGTGCCGGGGTGGGGGCACCGTGTGCCAGCGGAGGTCGAGGACAGCAAGAGAGAAAGAGCAAGGAAAGAGCAAGAGAAGGAGGAGAAGCATCATCCGCTGCTGGCCTGCAGGGAGGGAATGGGGAGAGAGGAGCAGGGAGATGGACGGACGGAGAGAGGTTGCTTGGTCGCCGGGACGGGAACCGCGCCGAGGAGCTGGGCTGGAGCCGCCGGGGATGGGCTGGAAGGAAGAAGCTGAGAACGAGGGATGGAGGAGACGTTTTGGGGTGGAGGAGCGGGTGGTTGGCAGCACCGGGTGGGCAGGGAGGAGCAGAGGGTGAAGCCAATGCTGGCTGAGCCCCCCACGTCCCATAGGATCCAGGGGAATAGGGAGCAGGGGATGGATGCGGAGGCCATGCATGCGCAGCGATGGGGCTGGGGGAAGCAGGGAGCAGGGTCTTGCTGCGGCACCCACCGCCACGCAGGGTCCCCCATCCCCATCACCCAGCACCGGGCAGGCAGCACGGGCCCTTCTGCGCGGCGCGGAGCCGGGAAAGGGAAGTGCTAAAAGATGGAGCGAAACCAAGCGGGTACGGGGTAAAAATAGGCGCTGGGCGAGAACGGCGCCAGTTCATCCCCACGGGGAGCACACAGGGAGGCAGAACCCGCTGGCTTCACACCTCCTCCCCGCTCCCGAGAGGGGATTAACACCCGCTCCCGGCAGCACAGGGCCCCTCTGCTCCTGCCGGTGCCGGTGCCAGATGTGGCGCTGAGCCTTTGGCACCCCGAGAAGGCAGGAGCAGGCGGAGGCGCAGCTTGCTTGGAGGAAAAAGGGGGGTGATGTGTGTGTGTGTCCCCCCCCCAGCCTGTTGCGTTTGCTCTGCCCTTGGTTGAGCACTGGGGCTCTAAGGGATGAGCAGAAGCCACTGCAGGGATGCTCGTGCATCCCTCAGGGTGCTGCCAGCCCCACACCAGGCTGCAAACGGTGCGATGGACCAGACATGCATTAGGATGGGATGCGGCATCACCGGGGGCATCCCATCTGTGTGCCCCCGCTCCGGAGGTATGCCCCCCAGCATGCAGCCGGGATGGGAGGGCTGGAGGTGGGGATGGCAGGAGGGGAAGGGCAGGGAGGGAGGAGGAAGGGATTAAGGGGGGGTCCTCTCGGTGCCGCTGCTCCAAAGGCAGAACCGCGGGTGCTGGCGGGTGAGAGCTGCAGACGTGCCGGTGCCCGCTGGGGCCACCCTGTGCCGCTCCAACCTTGGCGCTCCACGAGGCCAGCCTCCTCCTCCTCCTCCTCCTCCACCCTGCGTGAGGCCCTGGTCTCCTCCTGCGGGACTGCCCTCGTCCTCGCTCATACCTCTTGTCCCCCTGAGCGTTCGGCTGGTTCGGCTGCGTCCCAGCGGGTTGCAGGTCGGGGATATTGGCAAAGTCATCTTGCTCTGAGAGTCCCAAAACCAGGGATAACACCACCATCCGGCCTTCCCTGCCCAGGCATCCCCGCAGGCAGCGGGAGAGAGAGAAAGAGAAAGAGGAGAACACAGCATCAGGCAGAGAATAGGCAGGAGCCGCTGGCGCACCAAGGTCCCCTGATGGCAAAGGGACCCCGGCTCTGCCCGCTGGAGGTGATGGGCACAGAGGGCTGTGGGGAGAAAAGTGCCAGCTCCTGGGACTCATGGGTACCACCACCACCCTTCTCCTCCACTGGTCCAGGCAGGGAGGATGCCAACGTCCTGCCGAGAGGGGAAGATGGTGCCCAGAGGGGCTGGGGATAAGGGATAGAGCGACAGGAGCGAGGTGCCAGCATCCTTCCCAGGAGGAGGAGATGGCAGTGCCACGGCTGAGGCTCTTTGCCCGTCTCTGGCACCGCTGGCACAGCCTCCCCAGGCCTGTAACCACGTTTATGCCATGGTGATAGCAGGATAAAGAGCAAAAGCAAAGGGAAAGCTTTGGGAAGCAGCGCTGGTGAATGGAAGCGGCTCCTCCACCGGGAAGTGGTGCACTGGGTCAGCACATTGCAGCTCTGCGGCTCTTCCTCCCATCCCAGCAATAAAGGCTGGGATCCAGCACCAGGAAACAGGGGGAATGTGACCCTTGGGATGGTGAATGAGCCACATCACATTGGGAAGCTGGCAAATGGGGCCCATGAAGAATCTCTTGTGGGAGAGGGCAGAGCTGGTGTTGGGAAGAACTGGGGGCACTGGCTGGCTGGTGCTGAGGATGGGGGGGGTTCAACCTCTCCATTGCTGCCTGTGGAGGCAGGAGTGGGGTGGGCAGCCAAATTTGTGTCTCTTAGGGCATTTCCCACCTAACCCTGATGCAGAAGGTGCTGCACTGAGCAGGATCAGACCTGTGTCCCCTACCCTGAGCACTATTAGCCTGCAGGAAGCACATCCGGGGCCTCAGCATCCCCTTTCCTAAGGTGCTGGGTGGCAAACGGAGGCCAAGAGGGAGCAGGAAGGCACTGGGGAGGATGGAGGCTGAGGGGGGGGGCTGTCTCCATGGAGGAGTGACAGTGTCATGTGCTGGAATGTGGTCACAGCACGGGACTCAGATTAGCCCTCAGTGCTTGAGGGCTGAGAGGCAGCGCTGATACAGCAGATAGGGTTAAGCCAGATTAAAGACCACATGACTGCAGCAGCTCGATATCGGGGCTGAACAGATGCTCACCCCTGCACGGGGGCCACCACCACTATGGTTGATCCCCCCATTCCTCCCTGGGGCAATGTCACTCCTTGGGACCACACCGGTGGCTGTCCCATGGGCTGGAACATCTCTGCACTCCCTGGGGACCAAAGGGGACCTGAGCCCTCACACGGGGAGTGATGGCTCGAAGCCAGAGGGCAAAGGAAGTTGGGGGGGGTGAGGGGTCTATCCCTGAGCCCCCAGGGTGGGTGAGCTGGGATGGGGATGGAGGGAGCTGGCTCTTCCCAATGACCATAGGTAGTGGGTCCCTGAGGAGGTGCTGGCTGAGCAGAGGAGAGAGCAGAGGAGAATACAGTGGAGGGAGCAGAGGAGAATGCAATGGAGAGGAGAGAAGAAGGAGATGGAGAAAGAGAAGGAGAAGGAGAAGAAGAAGGAGAAGGAGAAGGAGAAGGAGAAGGAGAAGGAGAAGGAGAAGGAGAAGGAGAAGGAGAAGGAGAAGGAGAAGGAGAAGGAGAAGGAGAAGGAGAAGAAGGAAAGGAAGGAGAAGGAGAAGGAGAAGGAGGAGAAGGAGAAGGAGAAGGAGGAGAAGGAGAAGGAGAAGAAGGAAAGGAAGGAGAAGGAGAAGGAGAAGAAGGAAAGGAAGGAGAAGGAGAAGGAGAAGGAGGAGAAGGAGGAGAAAGAGAAGGAGGAGAAAGAGAAGGAGGAGAAAGAGAAAGATAAGGAGAAGAAGGAGATGGAGAAAGAGAAGGAGGAGAAGGAGAAGGAGAAGGAGAAGGAGAAGGAGAAGGAGAAGGAGAAGGAGAAGGAGAAGGAGAAGAAGGAAAGGAAGGAGAAGGAGAAGGAGAAGGAGAAGGAGAAGGAGAAGGAGAAGGAGAAGGAGAAGGAGAAGGAGAAGGAGAAGGAGAAGGAGAAGGAGAAGGAGAAGGAAAGGAGGAGGAAAAGGAGAAGGAAAGGAGAGGCAAAGGAAGAGAAGGAAGAGGAGATGGAAGAGGAGAGGAAGAGAAGGAAGTGGAGAGGGGACAGAAGAAGGGAGAGCAATGGGGAGAGCAATGGGGAGAGCAGAGTTGAGAGGAGAATGAGAAGGGGATCAGAAGAGGGAGCAGAGGAGAATGCCACGGAGAGCACCATGGAGAGAGCAATGGAGAAAGCAAAGGAAAGAGCAAAAGAGAAAGCAAAGGACAGAGCAGTGGAGAGAGCAAAGCCAAGAGCAAAGGAGACAGCCAATGGGGGAGCAGAAGAGCCCACACTTACAGGAAGGACTTCATGTCCAAGCCGCGGTTGCGGATCTGCCCCACCACATGGTCCCAGCTGCCGGGATTGGAGCGGCTCCGGCCGCCAGCCGTCTGATGCTTGGAGCCGGCGGCGATGCCGGGGCGCGCCTGGCCCCCGCGGGAGCCCCGGGCAGTGCCGGTGCCGGTGCCGGCCGAGGAGCCGCTGTGAGCCTGGAGGTGGCCCAGGCTCTGGCTGGTGGTGGGCTGGCTGTGGTTGGAGCGCTGGTGATGGCTGAGGGGCTGCTGCAGACTTTGCTGGCGCATGAGCGTGCGGGGCCTCTGGCATTTGGGGTCGCCTGCTGAGGTGGGGATATACTCAAGGGTAGTGGCTGTGGACAAGGTGGAGTCCTCGAAACTTAGGGAGAGGAAGGGCAGAGGAGAGGAGAGAAAGGAGAAGAAGGTGAAGGGGTAGAATTGGAGGAAGGAAAAGAAGAGAGTTAGAGAGAAGATGCCCCAGCGCAGGGAGCGCTCCGGCAGCGCCCAGCGGATGCAGCCACCGGTTCCTCTGCCCCTGCGCCCCGGCTCGCCGCTGGCCCGGCGCTGTCGCACCGCTGCCATGTCGCCCGTGCTGGTGATGGTGGTGATGGTGCCGGGCGCCCTCCCTCTCCCGTGCCTGCCGTGCAGCAGCAGGCACCTTCCCAGCGCGCCGGGCGACCTCGTCTGCCAGCTGAGTAATTAGGCTGCTGCGTGGAAGGCGAGTCCCCTGGCGCCCGCTCACGTGCTGCCGTCCCCATCCCCATCTCCATCCCTCCCAGCCCAGCACCCGCTGGGTCTCAGCATCACCCATCGCATGGGACTGTGCCAAATGGGGTCCCACAGTGATGGAGAGGGTCGTGGTGGGGATGAGCCAGCAAGTTCCCCAGCGGTGAGGGACCCCATTAGGGTCCAGCCACGCTCCCAGTGCTCCAATAGTGGGATGGGGGTGATGCAGACGCGGCCCCAGTGGGATAGAGAGAGCAGGAAAGCCCAGCCCTGCATAGAACGGGTTCATCTGGTTGTTGGAAAGGGAATAGCGGGTGCGGGAAGCGGCGGTGCCCATTGCTGGCCATGCAGCACATGCATGGCACGGCCCATGCAGCCAGGTGCTGATGCCCACAGCAGCCTGCAAAGCTCGTGGCTGAGTCCAAGGAGGCTCCATCCAGCCTGGCCAAAGCCCCCAGGATCACACCAGGCCTGGCATCACCTCCAGCAATAGCCACGGAGCCAGCCCTGGTCCCGGCATGGTGGTGAAGCTGTGCCATCGCGCATTGCCAGCAGCGGGGGGGGGGGGGGGGGGGGGGGGCAGGATAAAGACCTTACAACATAAAAAACAGAGGGGAAGAAAGAGCGAAAGGTGAGAGAAAGGGAGAGAGGAGGGAGGGGGGGTGAGAGGAGCTGAGAGCTGGGATGGATCCAGCCCCATGGAAGGGCTGAAGGCAGTGGGGCACTGCCCGGGCGCCGCTCCGTGTGTTCCCCCCTGCGCCTGCCGCCGACCTCCTTTTGCTTTCCTCCCAAATCCCAAATTAGTTCCATTTACAACCTCTCAGTCGCAGGAAACTAAATCTGGCTCCTCTCGGCCCCGAGCCAGCCGGAGGCGCGAGCTCCTGCCAGCACCGTGCCAGGCGGCAGCACACCCTGCCTGCGCCCTGTACAACCTGCCCGCACCCTGCCTGCGCCCTGTACAACCTGCCTGCAACCTGCCTGCGCCCTGTACAACCTGCCTGCACTCTGCACACACTGCAGGTACCCTGTACACCCTGCTTGTACCCTGCACACACTGCCTGCACCCTGCACACCCTGCCTGCACCCTGCACGTCCTGCCTGCACCCTGCCCACACTGCTGGTACCCTGTACACCCTGCTTGTACCTTGCACACCCTGCCTGCACCCTGCCCACCCTGCCTGCACCCTGCCCATCCTGCCTGCACCCTGCCCACACTGCCTGTATCCTATACAATCTGCTTTTACCCTGCCTTTACAATGCCTGCACCTGGCACATCCTGCCTGTATCCTGTACACCTTGCCTGTACCCTGCTTGTACCCTGCACACCCTGCAGACCCTGCCTGTATCCTGTACAACCTGCCTGCACCCTGCCTGAACCCTTTGTACCCTGCCTGCATACCCTGCCTGTACACCACCTGTACCCCCTGCAGGCACTGCATCTGCACCCTGCCTGTGCACCCTGTCTGCACCCCCTACATACCCTGCCTGTACCCTCTGCCTGTACACCCTGCCCGCATCCCCTGCACGCCCTGCCTCTACTCTGCCTGCACACCCTCCTGCACCCATCTGGGTGTCCCTGGTACCAGAGGAGGGTCACAGCAGCTGACCCCCCATGAACACCCCCAAACCCAAAGGCTCTGTACAAAGAAGATGCTGAAAGGCACGAGGATGCTTCTCTGGTGGCTTCCATTTCCCATTAACTCCGCCCTTGCTGCCTATGCGAGCCCTGTGAAGTACAGCATCATCCATCCAGCATCCGTCTGTCCAGCTCCCAACCCCCCCGGGCTCTGGAGCCAGGAGAACAGAGCCCATCCCCACACCAGCATCACTCCGAACAGGTACTGCAGCTCCCAAGAGGGGGGACACCAACCTCTGGGGCTCCAGGAGGCATTTGGGGTTTGACCAAGACATCAGGAGTGGCCTTTCCCCTTTGACAAGGTTTTCTCCCCACCAACAAGGCTGGAAGAAGCCACTGGGAATGAGGAACATCAGCGCCTTTGCCATCACCAATGAGCTCCCTGAGGGCGCCGGGACCCACCATGAGCACTGGAACCAGGGAGCCAGAGCAGAGGCAGAACGCAGGATGGAGCCCACGGCCAGTTCAACCACCTATGGTCACTGCCAGCAGTGGAGGGTCTCACCAAGACCCTCACCCAGATTTGCCACTGCCAAAGCTCTGGTTTTCCCCTAAACCTGATAACCCCCCATATTCCCAAACTATCTCCCGGTATCGGGATGCGGAGCGCAAATGAGATGCCGGCGCCGGGTCTCATGAATCAGGGAAGAGGCTGGCGATGGCCACATCCCAGGGATGGGGAACAGGGGACTGCAGCTCCTGCCTTTGAGCCATCACCATGATGATGCTCCAAGGAGCCTCACTGAGGACACGGAGCGGCACTGAACCAAAGCCACCCTCAGCGCTGGAAATACACCGGGAACAACACCCAAAGCCGCTTCTCCTGCAGCCAAACCCCTGCCAAACCCCAACCGGGGGCACGGGCAGCTCCTCAACACGGCGCCTCTCGGTGACCCCCATCCAAGCACGCTGTCGGTGGGGTGGGGGGGGCGCTCCGTGCCGGGTGCGTGCTCACTCACTTGGACAGGCTGAGCTTCCCTGCGGCCAAGTGGCTCTGCACCGTGTGCCAGCGGCCTCGCGCCGCCTTCCCCGCGCCGCCGGGCTCGCTGTGGGCAGAGATGCTGCTCCTCAGGCCGTCCTCGCTGAGCCGCTGCTTGTCCCCAGGGCGGCCGTCGCGGTCCCCCGCCAACCCCGCCGCGGCCGATGCCGTCAGCTTGGCCCCTGATAACAGAGAGCCACTGGGCCGGGCCGGCGGCCAGACCCCCCCAGGACAGACAAGGAAGGAAGGCAGACGGATGGACGTGAGAAAGAAGGAGCCGTTTGATGGGGATCAAGGGGTTACACGGGAGAGAGCCGGTGAAGGGGGACAGACGGACAAGAGACGGACAGACAGACAGAGAGAGAAAGAGAGACATCAGCACTGCAAAAGAAAAGGGGGTCCTGGATGGGGGGTGCGCGGGGGCCTCGGCAGAACCATCCAATGTAAAGGGTCGGGGTGAGGGCTCGCGGTGAGGGTCCCGCTCGCCGGCAGCCCAGCCCCGGGGGGGACCTGTCCCCGCACCGAGGGGGTGCCCCCAACGCGCAACCCCATCCTGTGCTGCCACGGAGAGGATGGGGGGGACCCACCGGGAAGGAGGGGTTGCTCGTCTCCATGGGGCTGCCCATGGGTGGCCTGCGGGGAGCCCGGGAGGAGGAGGAAGGAAGGAGGAAGAGGAGGAGGAAGGCGAGTGGGTGCTGCCCATATACTCACTACACGGAGCAAACCAGGTAAGGAGAGACTCACTTGAGGGAAAGGCGCGGGTCACCATACGGGGCGTAAGGTGAAATGTTTAGGATAAACTCCTTGGGAGGGTAGGAGCTCCATTTCTGCTGCACTGTGTTGTCATTGTTATTCCAAAAGTCTCTGTCTAGATCACTACAGCGGCCGGAGACCAGGGCGGAGAGAAAAAGGGAAATACAAGAGAAAGAAGCTGAATTCCTGTGATTGGGAAGGAAAAGCAGCCCTCAAGCCCCGGAGCGCCGGGATCCTGCGGAGAGACATGGGGCTGCCCACCCCTCGGCCACCAGCACACACACACGCACAGGAGGATGGATGGATGGATGGATGGATGGATGGATGGATGGATGGATGGAGGGGTGGAGGCATGGAGCAGGGAAGAGCTGTGGAGAGACAGGAGCGGGCGGCTCCATTGGCTGGGGAGGAGAGAAGGATGGTGCAGGGTTAGAGAGGTGCTGGTGAGCGTGGTGTGCCCGGCACATGTCTGTGTGTCCTTGGTGCATGTGTCTGTGTCCTCATCATGCATGTCTGTGTGTTCTCATCACATGTCTGTGTGTTCTCATCACACATGTCTGTGTGTCCTCATCACAGGTGTCTGTGTGTCCTTGGTACATATGTCTATGTGTCCTCACCATGCATGCCTACGTGTTCTCATCACACGTGTCTGTGTGTCCCCATCACACATGTCTGTGTGTCCTTGTTACATGTGTCTATGTGTCCTCATCATGCATGTTTATGTGTTCTCATCACACATGTCTGTGTGTCCCCAACATGTGTGTCTGTGTGTCCCCATCACAGGTGTCTGTGTGTCCTTGGTGCATGTGTCTGTGTCCTCATCATGTGTGTCTGTGTGTCCCCATCACGTGTGCCTGTGTGTCCCTGGTACATGTGTCTGTGTGTCCCCATCACATGTGTCTGTGTGTCCCCATCATGTGTGTCTGTGTGTCCTTGGTACATGTATCTGTGTGTCCTTGGTACATGTATCTGTGTGTCCCCATCATGTGTGTCTGTGTGTCCCCATCACATGTGTCTGTGTGTCCCCATCACACGTGTATGTGTGTCCTTGGTACATGTGTCTGTATGTCCTCATCATGCATATCTATGTGTCCCCATCACACGTGTCTGTGTGTCCTTGGTACATGTGTCTGTGTGTCCCCATCACGTGTCTGTGTGTCCTTGGTACATGTGTCTGTGTGTCCCTGGTACATGTGTCTGTGTGTCCCCATCACGTGTCTGTGTGTCCCCATCACATGTGTCTGTGTGTCCCCATCACACGTGTGTGTGTGTCCTTGGTACATGTGTCTGTATGTCCTCATCATGCATATCTATGTGTCCCCATCACACGTGTCTGTGTGTCCTTGGTACATGTGTCTGTGTGTCCCCATCACACGTGTCTGTGTGTCCTTGGTACATGTGTCTGTGTGTCCCCATCACACGTGTCTGTGTGTCCTTGGTACATGTGTCTGTGTGTCCCCATCACATGTGTCTGTGTGTCCCTGGTACATGTGTCTGTGTGTCCCCATCACGTGTCTGTGTGTCCCCATCACATGTGTCTGTGTGTCCCTATCACATGTGTCTGTGTGTCCCTATCATGTGTGTCTGTGTGTCCCTGGTACATGTGTCTGTGTGTCCCCATCACGTGTCTGTGTGTCCCCATCATGTGTGTCTGTGTGTCCCCATCACATGTGTCTGTGTGTCCCCATCATGTGTGTCTGTGTGTCCTCGCCTCCTCAGTAGCCAGGTCCTGGAAGCCCACACTGCTTGGTTAACCATGATGCTGCTGCACGTTGGAGACCCCTCCGGGTCCCCTCCTTTCAAACCAGGCCATTGCCAGCACCAAGCCTGAACCTCCTGGCTCCAGCAGGTCACCCATAGCATCCCACTACAGCTGTGTGCTGGGGGCTGTGGAGCCCAGCAGCTCCTCACTGGTGCTGGGGTCTTGCCCAGCCCTTGATGATGTCCAACAGTGGCTCTGGATTGATGGAACCCATTGGAGCTGGGGATGGAGAGCCCCATGTGCCATGGCATCAGGAGGGGATGTGCCTCCTCCTCCAGTCCCCACTGTGGCCAGGAGCCACTGACCAGGCTGTGCCCAATGGAGAGGTGCCCAAGGTAGCCCCAGATGCTTGCACCCCAATAACACCCTGGGCAGACCAGGCCAGCCAAAGGAGGTTTGCAGTAGCCTTACTCCAGTCACAGGCTATTTCCTCCTGGTTCTCCATCCCTGCCTGCTCCCAAGAGCCCTGTGGGGTACCAAAGGGGTTGAGGGGATGGAGCTGGAGAGCTCCCCTTGGCTGCCAACACCCTACCTCACTCCATACCCAGTGCTGTGAGATGCCCCATCTCCCACCACCTATCCCAAACACATCCCTGTTGCTTGTGGTCTACAGAGCTCTGCCAACCATGCACACAGGGAGGGCTCCATCAGTGGGCCTGGAGCATCCTTAGGGATACTCATACTGAGGTCTCCATGTGGTCATGCCCACAGCTTGGTGGGCGAACCAAAAGGGGTTCCTGAGGGTGCTGGAAACACCCATCAGCTCTCCCAGACCCCTTCTCCCATTAGGACTGGGAGATATGGGAACACCCCTGCCCCATCCAGGGGGATGATCCCATCCTGCAGCAGCTGCAGGAGGAGGAGGGATCAGTGATGCTTTGGCAGCATCATGGGCATCACCCATTGCTCAGTCTCCCCGGCATCCCTCACTCTGCCAAAGAGCTGGGCACGAACCATCCCCTCTGGGAGCAGAGGGAGAGCCACCTCTGTCCCCAAAGAGGGACTTCCCTGCTTCCAATGGGGATGGCACCAATCCGGCACGGGGTGATGGGGGGTTGGCATGTGCAGAGGCTGTGCCAGACCCACGGGCACAGAGGCTCCTCACAGCCCCTGCCCCTCTTCCCCCCTGCCCCTGGCACCTACTTGATGGTTTTCTTCTCACTGCGGCCTCGGCTGGAGTCCGGAGTTCCCACAGTCTCCAGGGAGGTCTTGTAACGCTTACCCTGCGGAGAGGAGAGGGTTGGGGGTCAGGGGGGGCAGCGAGACCCCCTGCAGCACAGGATGGGGATGGGAGCAGCTCCATCACCTGGAGGGGTTGAATCATAGGAGGTTTGTGGTGGAAGCGACCTTAAAGCCCATCCAGTTCCAACCCCCGCCACGGGCACGGACCCCTTCCACTGGAGCAGGGTGCTCCAAGCCCCTGTGTCCAACCTGGCCTTGAACACTGCCAGGGATGGGGCAGCCACAGCTTCTCTGGGCACCCTGTGCCAGCGCCTCAGCACCCTCCCAGGGAAGAGCTTCTGCCTAAGAGCTCATCTCAGTCTCCCCTCTGGCAGGTTAAAGCCATTCCCCTGTCCTGTCCCTACATCCCTTGGCCAAAGCCCCTCTCCAGGTTTCCTGCAGCCCCTTTAGGCACTGGAGCTGCTCTGAGGTCTCCCCTTCAGGAGCCTTCTCTTCCCCAGGCTGCCCCAGCCCAGCTCTCTCAGCCTGGCTCCAGAGCAGAGCTGCTCCATCCCTTGCAGCATCCCCATGGCCTCCTCTGGCCTCGCTCCAGCAGCTCCACGTCCCTCCTGTGTTGGGGTGGGTTTGTTTTCGCCCTTTCCCCTTACAGCTTCCCAGTCGCTGGGCTCTATCCCATTGATCCAGGCAGGAAAACTCCTGATAGCTTCATCCCTTGGTCCATAGGAGCCAGCAAAGGCACCAGGGAGATGCTGACCTGGTGGCCTGGTTTCAGCTGTAACACTTATTTATTCTCATTCCCAGTATCTGGTGCAGTGCTGGGTTTGGGCTTCAGTCTGAGGATGATGCTGATACCACACTGATGCTTTAGCTGCTGCGCAGTAGCACTTACCCCGACCAAGGACTGCTCAGTCTCATGCTCAGCCAGTGAGGAAGGGCACAAGAAGCCAGGACGGAGCAGAGACAGCACCTCTGACCTAAACTATCCAAAGGGGTATTCCATACCATTCCATACATCATGCCCAGAATAGAGACTGGGGGGAGTCACCCAGGAGGGACTGATGGCTGCTTGGGTCAGGCTGGGTGTCAATCAGTGGGTGCTGAGCAATTGTATTGGACATCACTTGTGTTTATTGGTTTCTTCCCTTTCCCCGTCCAGTTTTAATGTTATTTCCCCTATCATTGTTAGTAGTAGTAGCGTTATATTATACTTTAGTTATTAATCTCTTCTTATCTCAACCCATGGGGTTGATTTGATTGATCCTTTGATTCTCCTCCCCATCCCAGTGTGACGCTGCGTTATCGGCTGGGTCTAAACCACAACCCCTGTCTCCTGGCCACTGTCCCTAAGGGCCACAGGAGAGCAGCAGCCACCTCCTGAGGACCATTCCATGGCCCCACCAGGGGAGGAGATGGCAATTTTAGGCTTAATGAGCCTGAATTAATTGGATTTCACCTTCTCCAGCGACAGGGAAGAGCTGCCACATGATAACGGAGCTGGAGCTCGCTCCTAACTGGGGCTTGAAATCAGGGCGCTTTGCTGTGGTTTCCAACGCAGGTTCAGCACGAGCTCCCATCCAGGGAGGGCAGGAGCACAGTCAACGCCAGTTAGCAACCAGGGAGGAGTGGGATGGGAGCAGCTGCTGGAGCAGGAGGGGTTTGTGGCCCTGGACCTGTGAGCATCCCTCCTGCAGGAGCCAGTGCATGGAGCTGCAGGGATGTTGGATCTCCTTGGATGCCTATGGGCCATTCCTGCTTGGATCTGCAGGTACATTGGACTTCCTTATATACCTATGAGGTAATTCTGCTGGGATCTGCAGGGATACCCAACCTCCTTGGATACCCATAGGCTATTTCTGCTGGGATCTACAGGGATCTTGGATCTTCTTGGACGACTATGAGCCAATCCTGCCTGGATCTGCAGGGATGTGGGATCTTCTTGGATGCCCATGGGCTAATCCTGCCTGGACCTTCAGGGTTACCCAACTTTCTTGAACGCCAATGGGCTAATCCTGTCTGAATCTTCAGGGATACTGGACTTCCTTGGATGCCTATGGATCATGCCTGGATCATCAGAGATACCCAATCTCTTTGGATGCCCATGGGCTAATCCTGGTGGGATCTGCAGGGATGCTGGACCTCCTTGGATGGCCATGGACCATCTTGGATGGAGCCAGTGCAGTGCTGAGCATTGTCCCCAGCCAGGCACAGCCCAGGGCTCATGGGGACATAGCTGCTGGCCCCTGCTCTGCCGGCGCAAGCCAACTGGGGTCAGTCACTCAGCGGGTTTGGCCATGGTTCCCAAGCAGCCATTCCAGCTCCATCGAGGCCCGGCCAGGATGTGCCTCTCCATTCCCAGCCTGAACGTCTTCCCGGCCAATTCATCCCTCTTTGTTCCTCTGCCAGCTTCATCCTTCAGTACCTCCGTCCCTTCTTCTCCTGGTCCTCAACCCTCCATCACGTCCATCTCTGGGTGGTACCAGCCAGGCTTGCAAGCCCCTTCCCATCCACCCCGCACTGCTCCCACATCCACAGCCAAACCCCATCTCCCATTCCCAAGGGATCTGTGCCTTCCCACTCACTATGGCATTGCCAGGGTGGGCACCTCAAAAGCTGCCACCACCACAGCATTTGACCCAGATTTGAATCTGATGGTGAAGGAAACACAGCCAAGAACCAGATCCTGGTCCGTGGGGAGGAGGAGGAAGGATGCGGAGCAGTAGGAAGCTCCGGCTCAAGCCAAAACCCCCTTTAGCCACAGTGGGGCTCGAAGTGGGGTGCCCTGGGGGTGCTGTAGAGCTGATGTATGTGGCACAGCAATGGCAGAGCTGCCTTATAGCACCCAGCACTGCCAGACACGGGCTGGCCACCTTCCCATGGGGCTCTTCCAGGCAGGAGCGTGCCCAACAGGACAGGGGCCAGCTTCCTGCTCATCACAAATGTATCTATATCTCTATCTATGTATTTGGAAACTTCCCTTTATGCTGCACAAACAGTTTTGCCCAAACATTAAATTATCGCATCCCCTAAAGAGCAAAAGAGAAGCTGCCGCCAGCACCCGACACAAAGCTCTCTCGGCATCTTGCCTTTATCTGCTGGCGTCAGTGGGCACTGCCCCCCATGCAGTGGGACCCTCATACCCAGGGCAAGGAGAAGGGGTCCCCCCCACCCATCCATCACGGGACACTCACCAGTTTGCGCTGGCACCACTGGCAGATCCCGCAGAGGACAATGGTGACACTAAGGCTGACGGTGATGATGGCTGAGACGAGGAGGACATCGCGGGAGGGAGCCCCTATGGGGAAGCAAAGCAGAGCCAGTGCTTAGTGAGGGGATAGGGGATGGGGGTGATCACCCGGGGGTGTCCCCAGTGTGGCCACGCAGCACCCAGGGGGAGCTGCACGAGAGCAGGGAGGGTGAACACAGGGAATGCGGTCCACAGGCACCAACCCCATCAGGAGCCACCAGCACCGGGGCCCCCTCCATGGGCTCCAGGTTCCCAGTGGGGTGCATGCAGTGGGGCAGAGCTCCAGGAGCTCAGCTTGGAGCAGAGCAAAGGCTTTAATCCCTGCTGGCCCCCTGGGAGCTCCGGCATGTCCAGTAAAGGTCACAGCATCACACGTGCCTCCTGCAGCACCCGCCACAGCAGCGCAGCACCACGGCTCTTGTGTTCGTTCCTCTTCCCCTTCCTAATCACCATCTCTTCTCCTTGTCCCTCTCTTCCCCTTTCCTCTTTCCCTCCCGAATGCTCATCCCTTCCCCATCCTTTCACCTCCATCTTTTTCCCATTTTCCTTCCTTTTCCCCACCTCTTCCCTTTCCCCTTTCCCATCCCCTTCCCCTTCCTAATCACCAGCTCTTCCCCTTGCCCACCCCTTCCCCATTCCCCTTCACCTTTCCATTCCTCTTTGCCTTCCTTATGTCCATCCCTTCCCCATCCCCATCCTCTCACCTTCTCAATCCTCTTCCCCACCCTTCCCCTCCCCTTTTCCCTTTCTCCTTTCCCTTTCTCTTCCACTTCCCAATGATGAAAGCTTCCCCTTGCCCATCCCTTTCCCTTTCCTTTTTCTCTTTCCCTTCCCCTTTGCCTTCCTAATGCTCATCCCTTCCCCATCCAAATCCCCGTCCTTTTACCTTCTTCATCCTCTTCCCCTTTTCCTTCCCATTCCTCACCTCTTCCCCTTTCACATCCCCTCCACACAAGCCATCCCCACTTTCCTTGCAGCTCCCATTCCCTTTCCATCAGTGTCCCGCAGCCACCCCACCATGGAGGTTCCTTCTTTGGATCATCCAAACCCCATAGATTCACCCCAAACTGTGCACTGCGGGCACTTGGCAGGGGCAGGAGCTGCTGCCTGACCCAGCCTGGCCATGGGGACAACCTTGAGGACCCCAAAAGTGGGGACAGACCCTTCTGCTGCTCCAGCATCACCTCCTTTGGGTGCTGGGGATGGTTACGGGTTAATGCAGGTGTCTCCCACCCACCCTGCTCCTGTCCTACATCCAGCCACCCTCTACCAGCCCCCATAGCTCAATACTGGGCATCCCCATCATCATGCTGCCAGCAAGCGGGGTGGCCCTGGCACCATAAGAGGATGAACATGGACCCAAGGTGGCCTAGGGGGGTCCAGCGCATCCCCCATCCCACCCCAGTCCTTTTTCCATGCAGGACCCCCTGTATGGCATCCCCCCATGCAGCTCAGCATCCCGGGATGGGGATCCCATCACTGGAGCTGTGGGAAGCGGCGGGGCCGGAGCCGTGCGCCCGGAGCTGTGCTGCACTCTAAATATTAAACACTAATTGTTAATAATTAATTCTCCTGCAGCCCTTGTTATTGTAATGAAATTTGCCAACGGCTCAGAGGCTGCCGTGAGTCAGAGCAGCCCCGATCGGGGCTCAGGCATCCCCTGGGCACACGGTGCGGTCCTGGTTCTGTTCCTCGGGAAGCAAAGGGGATGGTGGTAATAAAGGGGATGGAGCTTTATAACAGCACCTTAAGCAGCCACATGGGTGCTGAGTGGGGGATGAAGGGCTTAGAGGGTGGTGAAGGGGGTTGAGGACAGGGCTGGGGGTCCTGGACCACTTCAGTGCTCCATCACTGGTACACGTGCTCCCTCCATCCAAACCCAACGTGGGGCCCCTCCATCCCTCCTCGGTCACGAGGAGCCTGTGTATAAAGCTCACTTAGCAACTGTTGCCTAGGAGGGAATTTGGGACCAGCCCTTAATTTCAAACATTTATGAAGCCCAGCTACATCAGCTGCTGGAGGGGAGGGGGGGGGGGTAAAGCAGCCATTGAAATAGAGCCCCCCCCCCGCCATACCTGGGTCTTGGTGGTGAGAGAACCCAACCAGTGCAGCACATGGGCTAAAGGGGCAGCCTGGTGTGGTTAAGAATTGGGGTGAGCCCTCCTCTGACCACCCCCCTGCCCAAAATGTGTCTCCCCACAGCCCTGATGCCTGCCTGGGGAAGCCGTGGTATGTGGCGAGCAGGGTGACCTGCTTGGCTGCTGTGCAAGAGGTGAGAGTAGCTTTGGGAGATGCAGGCTCAAGTTCATCCTCAATTCAATCAGGCAAGAGGAAAATCATGGATCAGAGAACCATGGAATGGTTTGGGATGAAGGGAACTTAAAGCTCATCCAGTTCCAGCCCCTGCCATGGGCAGGGACACCTTCCACTGGAGCAGGGTGCTCCAAGCCCCTGTGTCCAACCTGGCCTTGAACACTGCCAGGGATGGGGCAGCCACAGCTTCTCTGGGCACCCTGTGCCAGTGCCTCAGCACCCTCACAGGGAAGAGCCTCCACCTTATATCGAAGAGGAAAGGACAGAGGTGCTGCCATGGCACAAAGGAGGGATTACCCTGCTTAGGAAGGAGAAATCCAGCACCAAGGGGCTTGGAGAGGGATGTTGGTGCTGGTTCCTATGCTGGTACCTGCCCCTGGCCCAACTGAGCTGTCACCACAGCCCCAAGCCTGGCATCACCCAGTGAACCTGATGATGGGGTCTGCCCGGTGGGCTCCATGCCCCCAGTGACCTCCAGTTCATCCACACTGGTCCCTATGTACAGACGGCTCCTAACCCTCCCCAGCAGGGAAACAGGTCCCTGTGCTGGCCCTGTCCCCAGGGCTGGGGGAGAGATGCTGACCCCCAGGCTCTGCTGCCCTCAGCACCATTGAAAGGACTCATTGTCCAGGCAATTAGCACTGGTTAATTAGAGAAGCTGAGTGGAGCAGAGCTCCTGGTTTGGCCCCAGCCTTGGGTGCTGGCCTGGTACGCTGCATAGGGTCCCCATGCAGGCATCAGCAGCTCTGTGCCTGGGATGCTTGGCATAGGGATGCCATGGGGCGGGTGGCTGTGGGACCTCAGCTCCATGCATTGGGGGGTCCCCAGCCCTGTTCTGGGGTCCCTGCAGCCACATTTCCCCCCACATCACCCCCACCCTTCGCTGGTCCTGCCCCATTCCTAAAGAGGAGCTGCTCCATGAGCCGGAGACCCCACATCGCCCCTTGGAGGACATGGAGGTCTCCCCATGCTGCCAGTGGAGGCTGGGGAAGGAGCCAGCACAGCCCTGCAGCTCTTTCATCAGTATTCAATGCCACTTGACGGGCTATAATTCCACTTTTACAGCCGGTTATTGATGAGGGGATTACCTGCCTCGTTAGATCCACAGCTCTGCAGCCTGGGGGCTGCGTGGTGGTGCCACAAGAGCAGGGAACAGGGCTCCTGTAGTGGGAGAGAACATCCCTGCACACAGGGAGAGGGTGTCCATGGATAAAGTGCCCCTCAGCATGGAGGACCCGCGCCCTTGGATAAACAGGACAACCCCCCCCCCCCAGCACCCATAGGAGTGCGTTGGGAGATGAGGCTGGTGGTGGCATTGATGGCATCGCGCCACCAGCGCTTATCCCCCCTAAGCCGCCGCTCCTGCAGGCATGGAATTAGCTGCCTCCGGAGCACGACCGAGCTCTGGCCTTTGCGGCTGAGGAGGAAACACTTCAAAACCTGACCTCAGCACAAGAGAGAGGCTCAGAAATCCCAGAGGGATTTGCACATCCTTGTGGCTTTGGACACCTCCTGGCTCTGTGCATCTCGGATGCTCAGAGCTCGGTAGCGCTGCGTACACTGAGCTCCCGGGGATGGACATCCCTCAAGTTCAGCACAGTGAGACCTTGGTGCTCAGCTCCCCCTGATTTCCTTCCCCATGGCATGGATGCCGTATCCCTGCGTCCATCCCTGTACTCAGACTCAACCAACAGCTCTCCCATCACCTCCAGCTCCCCATCATGGACCAGCACCAAAGTCCATGGTCCTGAAGCAGCACTTCCCACCATGGCATGTGGCAGCACTGGGAGGACAGAGCACTTGTGAGGGGCTTCCATCTCCTGGCTGCCCTCCCAATCGAAAGGCTCTTTGATGGGATAAAGAGGCTGGAAGTCTCTTCCATGGAGTGGCAAGTGGCCAAGGGCTTTGGATGAGTGGTGGGCACAAGCTGACAGCATCTACCAGCACCAGCACTGGGGCTGACTTCTCCATGGTGAGGATGGTGCTGGCCATGCTCTCAGCACCATATTGTTGGGTGCAGAGCCCAAAATACCCATCTTGTGTCGAACGTGGCATCTCCCCTGCTGCCGCTCAGTATTCCCTTCTTCCCGAGCATCCTCCCGTCCTCTTTCCATCTCCATCAAAACCCATCAATACCCAGTACCCTGGGGGAGAAATCAAAGCGGACGGACCCCCCTCCAGCCCCAACCGCTCTTTGGAAGCGCTGATCAAAGCTCATCCCCACAGCCACCACGTCAGAGCTCCATGCAGAGATGCCGCACCGTGTGCCAGCCGCCTGCCACCGCCACCGCTGAGCGTGCCAGCCCGCACCGGCAGCGGAAACACGTGTGTGCATGGAGAGGGAATGGGAGAAGGTGCCAAGGGAGCGGTGCGATCCCACCACTACCACCGCCACATCATGCTGTGAGCCGTGGAGCTGGGGTGGGATGTGACGTGGAGCACAAGTTGGGATGGGGAAGCAATGGGGAAATGCTGTGGAGTGAGGGATGGAGTGGGGCTGGAGCAGCTCCTGCATGGAGCTGGGCTGGGAACATTTGGGCTGTTGAGCCTGGAGAAGAGAAGCTGCGTGGAGAGCTCAGAGCAGCTTCCAGTGTGTGAAGGGAGCTACAGGGATGCTGGAGAGGGACCCTGCATCCGGGACTGGAGTGATGGGACAGGGGGTGATGGGTTCAGACTGGAACAGGGGGGATCCAGATTGGATGTAAGGAAGGAATTCTTCACTATGAGGGTGCTGAGGCACTGGCACAGGGTGCCCAGAGAAGCTGTGGCTGCCCCATCCCTGGCAGTGCTCAAGGCCAGGTTGGACACAGGGGCTTGGAGCACCCTGCTCCAGTGGAAGAGGTCCCTGACCGTGGCAGCGGTTGGAGCTGGATGAGCTTTAAGCTCCCTTCCAACCCAACCCATTCCATGGTTCTATGGGAACAGGGCTGATCCTGCCCTGCGTGGCATCAACACAACTCCACGTGCGGCTGTGGTTGATGGCCGCGGGGCGGGGAGCGAGGCGACCACGTTGCCACTCCGGGGCTTCCCAGATGCCGTTTGCCTGGCGCCAGGCCATTAATTCCTCCTCTTCTCCTCCTCCCACTCATTTGCTCGATATTTCCCAAACCTCTTATTTTTAGGTTGCAGCTGAAAAGCTGTGAATTTGCAGCTTTCGCTCCGGTGCAGGAGCCCGGGCGCAATGCGGGTGGGAGCCGGGCAGGACCACGGTGGGGCAGGAGAGCCCCATGTCCACAGCGCAGGCAGAGGGACCAGGATCAGGCAGGGAGGGGCTGCCAGGATGCAAAACCTCCGAGGGGGGCTGAGGCCTCACCAGCATCCATGGGAACACCATGCTGGGCATTTTGGAGCTGCTTTGGATGTGCCACGAGGCAGAGTTGGTGGCCACAGGGCTGGAGGGATGAGGTGGTTGTGGTGGTGCCAGGGGCTGTGCGGCCATAAGATGCTCAATGAAGGATGTTGGTTGTCCCAGGGTCCTGAGTGTCCCACCGTTGGACAAGCCTCAGAGGAGAGGCCCAGCGCAGCGATGCAGCTCAGCACCTCCGGCCTGTCCAGGGCAAAGATGGAACAGGAGTCTGTTCTCCATCTGTGCCTCTGTCTGTCTATCCGTGCGTCCTCCTCTCCAACACATCCATCAATCTCTTCATCCATCCATCCCTCGTACACATCTGCTTCTCCATCCAGCCATCTGTCCATCCCCCGGAGCTGTCAATCTGTCTCTGCCTCCTCCATGTGATGCTGCCTGCCCTGGGGGGCTTTGCCTCCGGACCCCTGGCATGGTGCTGCCTCCTCTACCGGGAACACCATGGATGGGGCAGATGGTGCCACGCTGTGTGGGCACCCCCAGGGTGATGCCAACACACCAGGACCCAGCACAAGCATCGTGGTGAGGACAGGATGACAGAGCCCATGGGCACCCTGTGTGCTGTCGAGGAGGACACCTTCTAAACACCACATAGCTCCTGTCCAACCTGTTGCCATGCATGGGCATGGCCCTGGCACCACGGTGAGGGGCAGAGTGAGAAACCAGCTTAGATCTAAGGCACAAGCTCTTCCCCGGGAGGGTGCTGAGGCGCTGGCACAGGGTGCCCAGAGAAGCTGTGGTTGCCCCATCCCTGGCAGTGCTCAAGGCCAGGTTGGACACAGGGGCTTGGAGCACCCTGCTCCAGTGGAAGGTGTCCCTGCCCATGGCAGGGGTTGGAGTTGGAGGAGCTTTAAGGTCCCTTCCAACCCAAACCATTCCATGATGGAGGATGGGATGGGTGTTTTGCCACTAAAGCCATCAGGTCCCTCATGCAGACAGGTTTCATTTCATGTTGCCTTCAAGGAGCAAGCCCCCACTTATGGTTTGGATATGATGCCGGGCTGTGCATCAGCCTCCCCAAGGCCGGCAGGCACCAATACAACATGGTTCACCCTCTTGCCATGGGACATGCCCACCAGGACGAGCTCAGCCCACGATTCCCTATGGAGAGCCAATCCAGAACGCTCAGCATCCAGTGTGTGCTCTCATCACTCCCCGGTCACAGGGAGAGGATGCTGAGGCCACATCCATCATTGAGCCCCAACGCTGCCCGCCAGCATCCCCGTTCCCTGCGCTGTCCCGGCATTCCGGCAGCTCCCGGCGCACAGCCCCACGGCAGAGCAGACCCCACAGCAGCCACAAGCAGGAGCTGGCGGTGGAGGGAGGATTTGGCAAGCGAAGGCAGCTCCTTCCCCCGGTGCTGAGCTATTTTTGGCCGAGGATTTCCGGAGAGACGTGTGGTTGCTTTCTCCGCTCAGTGGTCCCCACCGCATCTCTCCTTCCTCAACCCCCCCAGGACTTCCTGCCCTCAGGTCCAAATCCCATTGGATTCGCATCCATCACCCTCCCTGTTTCAAACCCAGCAGCCTCACGATGCTCCGCACCCCTTCGGCTCCTGCTCAGCCTTGCTCCAGGTCATCTCTGCCCTAAACCACGCTCCCTACCCCCTGAACCTCACCTCCTGCAGGCAGGGAACCGTCTCGGTCGGCGGCAGCAGGCTCGGAGGAGCGGGATGGGCTCTCGCAGCCAGCAGCGCTGCCAGCCCCAGCGCCGCCGCGCCGCCACCACCACTTAGCCTCTCGCCCCAGGGTCCTCCATCATTCCCGGGCACTTCGGGTGACAGCGGGAGAGAGGGAAGCACAAAGCCAGAGGCTCCCGAGGGATGGGGATGAGCAGGCTCCGCACGGCCGTACCCAGCCCCATTGGCCCCTGTTTGCTTCCCCTGCGTTAAGTGTCCCCACTTGATGCTGCGGCCAAGGAGGTCACCAGGAGGGGGAGAAGAGCCCCATAGAGAGCTCAGGATCAGCCGCAACACCCAAAATAAGGGGGGGGTGGGGGGGTGGTGATGATGAGGGAGGAAGAGGAGGGTGGGAGGGAGCAGAGCGCATGGGAAGATGGAGAAATGCAGCTCGGAGGGGTGGAGAGAGGAGGGAGAGGAGGGGAATAAAGGGCAGAGGAAGGCTCCAGAGGGACACAGAGGTGTGGGCAGGTGCCTGAGGGGTGCAGGGCTGGTGGAAACCCTCCTGCAGACCCTGCTCCTGGGGCTGCATCCGCCGGTGACACACGCTGAGACCCCGGGGCAGCGGGAAAGGACACATACGGACGTGTGGGGACAGTCACCCATCACCCCCTCAATGCCGCCAGCATCCCACAGACTGAGTGCACCTCATTATAGGGGCCCCAGAGCCCCCCCAGAGGGCTGTGTCCCCCTTGGGAGGGCAGGGAGAAGGCTCCTGTCCCTCTGCCACCACCCTGGCTCCATCCCCATCCCCACCACCAGCCGCTTCCCTTTCAAACCTCATTAGCTCCCCCCAAGGTGACCCCTCTCCCTCCTGCAGCAGCAGAGGACAGGAGGGGATGGGGTGCTCAGCGGGCACCCCAAGGCGGGCACACAGCACCCCTGTACCACCACCATCCTCACACCCACAGCAGGATGTGCTGCTCCAGCCCAGCCTGACCCACTGCTCCCTGCGCCCACCCCAGCCCCACATCCCCCCCCCCCCCCCCGAGCCCCCCAAGTTGTAACGCAGGGAGCTCGGCCCCTGCTCTGTGCTTTGGGTGCTGCTTCGCCTTCGCACACGCACGGTGGCTGCCGGCTGCTCTCCGAAACCCTTCCCCTGCTGAGTGCATCTATAATAGATATTGTAGCTGAGCCCCCAGGGGCTGGGGGGGGTGGCAGTGATATTATCTGCATCTGTCTTCATTCCCTGCTCCCCCGCCCTTCCCTGCCAGCCCGAAAAGCCGCGAGATGTGGCGGTGGGAAGCCGCCTCCAGCTCCAATCCTGCTCCTTGGTGTGATGGGGGGGGGGGGGGTGTTTAAGCAGACCCCTGCCTGGTTGTGGGCCCCCCATCCTTGTCCCTGCAGTCCCCAAGTCATGCATGGGGCTATGGGACATGCGTTGTGCATCAGCCGCCCCACGCGTGACACATGTCTGCTTGTGGGTCACCCCCCCCTAATGAATGGATTGGGGGGGGACATAAGGCAGGGCCCCTGGGTGGGAGAAGGGGAAGAAGACCTAAAAGGGGGGTTCTATATGGATACCCCACTGCCACGCAGGATGTGATGGAGCTGTCACGAGGGGGATGTGAGCGCTGGGGGACAAAGGGACACGGTGAGGCCGTGGGGATGCTCTGGGATGCAGGCAGGAGCATCCCTCAGGCTTGAGGTGCTGCGGAGAGGCTGGAAGGGAGGAGAACCCCAACCCCATGCAGGATGCGGGTGCCAAGCGGGGGGAACTGGAGCCAGCAGCGCTGAGCCTGCACCGTTTGGGACGTGTGGCTGCAGCAGGTGCCTGGCTCCCAGCCCTCGGCTCTTTGTCTGCCTCCGCTGCTGCCGCGCTTCCCCCCATGCTCCCAACGTCTCCCTGCACATCCCGGCCCCCCGCCTCCCTCCTCGGGGCATTGCAGCTCATTTCCAAGCCGGCTCTCAGCTCCTGTCCCAGCCCTGGGGACGTGCTCCCATGGCACAGCCCTCTCCATCGCTCACCCCGAGACAGCGCGGGGGGGAAAACAGGCAGCAGCCTGGTTATTGATTCACCACCGGCAGCAGCACGGCTCTGCTCCGGCAGGAATGGAGCCTGGGACATGGGGATGTGGGGCAGGGGGAAGCCAGGGCCCCCCAGAACCTCTCTGATGCACTGAAGCAGTTGGGGTGCAATCACCTCCATGGAGAGGGACATGGATGGAGGGGGGGGGTGTCATGCATTGAAGAAGGCAGGAGAGGGATGCCTGGTGTCCCTGGAGCTGGCATGGGGGACATTGTCCCTGTGGCACAGAGGGCACCTTTGTCTTCAAACCCAATCTCTGCTCTGCACTCGGCCCATCATGGGATGATGGCCCCATCGGCACACAGCCCCCAGCTGGAGGGAGCTGCTTTGGGAAGCACCTCGGCTCCATCCCAATTCCCATCACCTCTCCCTAACCAAGGCTCCCTCAGGCATCTCCCACCCCAGAACTGGACCTGCCATCGCCAGCATCGCCTCCGAGCTCCACCTCGCAACTGAACCCCCTTCACAAAGCCCAGGGCAGATGGCACCAAAGTGGTCCAAATTTCCCCCTGTGGCATCTTCTCCCCAGTGAAAAGCAGCCAGGGCTGGGGACCACAGTGGCACAGAGCAGGGGATGAGGCTGGTGCCACCTCCACCTGAAGGAGCTGTGCTGGGGGCACGGGCATTGCTTCACCCAAGGCTGCACCGTGGCTCTTGCCATACCCAGTGGGGGGGTGAGCCCCCAGCACCCCCCCAGCTCCATCACTGGGAGACAGACCCGGCACCCACACAGCACCGCGGCCGAGCAGCGGCCCAGGAGGAAAAGCAGGAGCAAGGAGGGAAATCGGGAAGGAAGCAGATGGTGTCCCAGCACCAGCCGGGCCCCACCACAGCACCCCACGGCTGCAGGCACCACGGCACAGCCGCGGGTGCTGACGTGGGAAAACTCCCACGTGATGGGAGACCCGGCAGCCGGGAATGGGGGGGATTGGGAATGGGGGGGATTGGGAATGGGGGGCAAGGCCTCTGCACCCCCAAATGTCCCAGCACCTCAGGCTCTGCCTTTTCACCTTAAAGGCAGCAGTGGCACAGGCAGCCGGTGGTGCTCACAGCACACCAAGGGGACACCGGGCAGGGGCAAGGGGGCAGATAAGTTTGGAGGGGGAATAACACCAGTGCAAACCTCAGCACTGGGAGGGGAGGGCAGCTCTGCCACAGTGCTGCTGGTGGGAACAAGCCGGTGGCCCCACTGTGCCACCAACCCACCCGGTGACCTTGGGCCAAGCTGTGCCCGGCTCGCTGGGCATCCCTGCGGGCTCCCAGGGATGGGGTATCCCAGGACCGAGCTGCGATGGGAAGGGATGCTCAGCCTACGGGCAGGAGGAAACTTCCCCTCGAAGGCGGCTTGTGAGGAGCTGCCGGGTGCCGGGGCAGCACTGGCACTGCCACCAGCCACGGGTGACAACGTGTGGCTGTCCCCAACGCTGCCCAAACGTGTCATCTCCCGCAGGCCTGGCTCTGCCGAGCACCTGCAGCTCGCTCCAGCGGCTCTCCCCGCATCCGTGCTGGCGCCGGCACGTCCCCACGCCGCCGCAGGACACCGTGTCCTTCTGCTCCTCGGGCCCCGGGACACCGCAGGTGAGGGCTGCCAGGCCCCTCTGAACCGTACCGCACCGGTAGCAGCATCCCTTCCCCTCCGCACCGGCTGCCGCCAGCTCCGGCAGCCCCAAAACCTTCCCGGTAGCGTCCCAGATTCCCCGGCATGGGGCCGATTGATGCCTTCGGAGCATGAGCTCAGCAAAACCGCACTGGCCAAAGCCCCTTCCCCAGTTGCCCACCCCGGTAAGCGGAGGAGATGCAGCGGGATGGGGCTGGGGGACCCCCACAAGGATGCAGGGGGTGAATGAGGAGGAGCGGGGGGACCACTGGATGCTTGTCCGGGTGCTGGGGGCTCACCCGGGGCTTGCCCCGGGGCTGGGGGCTCCCCTGTAAAGGGGGGAGCTGGCCCCGGGGAGGGGGTGACCCCGGTGGGGGGTGTCCCCGGGATGTAGAGGGGGGGGTGTCCGGTGCTACCGGGTCTCCATCGGCTCTGCAGGGCAGTGATTCATCCGGCAGTGACTTTGTCCCTAAACTACCGTAACTCCCGACCGGTCACTCCGGCAAAGCCGCAGCCGGGGAGGCGAAGGGGGGAGCCGGGCAGCGGGGACGGGTCCCAGCGGCGGAGCCAGGCAGGGAGGCAGCGGGAGGCGAGCCCCGGTGCGTGCGTGCGTGTCCCCATCCCCTTCTCCCGTTCCAAGGCGCTCGGCGCTGCGCACCGCGGGCTCACCTGCGGGTGCAGCCTCCGGGTGCAGGTACATGGCGGCGGGCGGCGGGGCGCGGCGGGGCGGCGGGGCGGCGGCTGCCCGGTTCGGCGGGGCCGCGGCTCATCAGACGGCGGCGGCGGGCGGCGGCAGCGGGGCGGGCGCGGGGGCCGCGGGAGGCGGCGGCGGGGCGGCGGGGACCCGCATGCGGCGGGGAGGGGGGGGCGGTAGCCCCGCGAAGCCCGTGCTGCCCGCCCGCTGCCTGCCTGCCTGCCTGCTGGGCGTGCGTGTGTGTGCGGGTGTCTGTGTGTGTGTGTGCGCCCCGATCGCGCATCCACTTGCTGCTCGCTGCTGGCGGGAGAGGAAACTGCAGCCGCCGGGGAGGGATGGAGGGAGGGAGGGATGGGGGAATGAGGGGATGGAGGGAGGGAGGGGTGGAGGGATGGAGGGATGGGGAGAGGGAGGGATGGAGGGATGGATGAAGAGAGATGGAGGGATGGATGGAGAGAGGTGGATGGATGGATGGATGGATGGATGGATGGATGGATGGATGGATGGAGAAGACCTCGGTACCCCTCACGGAGAAAGGGGAACACGGCCCCGGTATGGCCCCACGCGTGGTCAGTGGTCACTGAGTGAAGACACGCACTCACGGACCCCTGCACGGCCACGGAGGGGGTGCCACGCGTGCGGACACTCCCGCAGCCCCGCACACAGGCACCTGTGAGCACAGATGGGGGCCACTCACGCGCACACGGACACACGCTCCCACACCTCGCACATGTACGGCAACGGGCACACGCGGTCTTGCACACGCACATGGTAGCACGGAGCGTGGCACACGCGTGTGCACGCACACGGTGGCACTCCCAGAGAGGTCCAAGCAGAGAGTCCCGTGTCCCCCCCACCGGCGCTGCCACCGCGTCCCGAGCCACCCCCGCGGGTTCGCCGTTGCCCCGCTCCGCTGGAATCCAGGCCGCGTCTTCCCGGTGCCGGGGCGCGGCGGCCGCTGCTGGGGCACTGCGGGCGCGGCGGGCGCTGCGGGCGGCGGAAAACCAGGCCTGGAACATTGGAGCGGGTGGGAGCCGTGCGGTGGCTCCCGTTACCTCCCCTCCCAGCACACAAAGGCAATTTGTGCCCGGGCGTTTATTGCTTGTTTAGCGTTTGCTGTTCGAGATGCAAACAAACGGGGAGCTTCTCAGGGGTGTGCACCTCCACCTCCAGCCGTGCTGGCTTGGGTGTTCCCGGGCGCAAGGGAGACCCCGAGACCTGATACAGGAGGTGCCCTGGAGGGATGCAACAGGGCAGGGGAGGACGATGGTGGGTGAGGATTGGGGGCTGCACCCGCTTTACCCCTTCTGCTGGGATGAGGGGGTCAGAGACCCACCCCAGCACAGCGCAATGGGGCTGGGACACTTGCATCGATGGTCCAGGTCTTGTGGGAATCTCGAGAAGCAGAACCCAGAATGTCCTTGCAGGATGGAGAGGATCAGATGGGAGCTCTCTGGAGTGATACTGGGCTGGGAAGAGCGGGAAAACCACCCCATGGTGGCTCCTGGGACTAAACCTCAACTTTCCATGCCCTCAGGCTGCGCATCGAGCAGGGAACTAAGCAGGGAATATCTCCTTATAATGACGTTTAAAGCCTGAAGAGGCAAACCTGAACCATCAGGGACTGGTTTGAGGCATGGGGCTGAGCTGGTGGGGAGCGTGACCCAGCACCATTGGCTTCCCTGGCTGTGGGGTGCCAGCGTTGCCTGCTGCCTGTTGCAGCAAGGCCGCGTGGGTGATAAGGGACCCAGTCTCGTGCGCCTGACTCACTCTGCAGGCTCCTCATAGCCTGTTCTGGCACGTCACCCACCACGGGGGACCGGGGACTTCTCCCAGCCCCTCGGAGCCGGGCCAGCCACAGCCCATCTCGGGGCCGGTGCCAGGAAAGCGGGTGCTGGCAGCCGATGCGGCTCGCTGGGGAGCCATGTGCCAGGCAAACTTCAGCACATCCACCCGGGAGAAGCTCTTCCAGCGAGCGGGACCAGCCACCAGCCTGCTCCCAGCACCAGGAGGCTGCGGATGGGCTGGGAAGGAGGCAGCATCCCCCTGCCCTTCTCTTCCCCAGGGCTGGCAGAGCTTTACTTTGATTTTCCCTGTTCTTTCCCCCCTTCCTTAGGTGGGAACCTTCTCATTAAACCCTTGGCACAAACCCTTGCTTTCACTCTGCTTCTCTCTGCTTCCTTCCCACTCACTCTTCAGCGAGCTCCAAGCTCCCGGTCCCCGCACGCTCAGGCATCCCGGCAGCAGCAGCACCGTAACCTCCCGCTCCCACACAGCCGCTCGCTTCCACCGGGGGCCAAGTGGGTGTGAATCGCTGCTGACTCACGGCAGAGCCGGCTCCGGTGCCTCAACGGGGGCCACACGTGAGCTCCTGACACCAGACAGGCTCCTGCCTTGGCATCGGCACCCACGGATGCTCTTCCCGGCCTTGCCAGGTCCTTGTGGAGGGGGAAAGTTGGCCTCAGCTCAGCCAGGGCTGGGGGGTGGGTGTGCGGGAGGTGAGACCCAAGTGACGCTTGCTATGCTCTCACCCATCACTCCTTGTCTCCCTGTGGTGGAGATATGAGCTGGCCCCGCTCCTGTCCTGCTCTTCTCCCAACACATGGCCCTGCAAACCCCTGCACCCCCAAACCTCTACCCCTAAAACCTCTGGGTGACTCAGCTCCTTGCCATCCCAAAGCAACTTGCCCTCCCAACCCCCTGCACAGCCTCAGCTCCTGCTATCCCAGCCCTCTGTGTATCCCAGATCCCTGGGCAACTCAATACCTAACCCCATGGGCAACCTCAGCCCTTGCCAGCCCAAACTGCTGTGTATCCTGAACCCCTGGATAACCGCAGCATCTACCACCCCAACACTCTGGGTATCCCAACCCCTCTGGGCAACTGGATCGCTGCCATTCCAAAGCTCTGGGCAACCTCAGGCCTCACTATCCCAACCCTCTGGGTAACTGGAGTCCTTGCCATAGCAAACCCCTGTGTATCCTGAACCCATGGGTGACTGCAGCTCCTACTATCCCAACCCTCTGGGTACCCCAAAGCCCTGGGCACCCCAAGCCCAGCCCAGTGTGACCCCCTCCATCCTGGCTGCAGGGCAGGGAGATGCTCCCTCGTCTCCAGCATGGTACTGGGCTGTACCAGAGCAGCACCATGGGGACCATGGGTGTCCCCTAGGCTTGGCTCAGGGCTTGGCTCCATCATCCAACATTGGCTCCCAACCTCACTGGGGAAACCACAGCTCCAGCCTGGAGCATCCTTCCCGGATCCTTCCTGCAGCCCCAGGCACAGGGAGCTCCTTGGTCCTGAGCCGCATCTCCCACATGGCCAGAGCTCCTCAACCCACATTGCTCTCTGCGGAGGTTCTACCCCAGGGCTCCTGAGCAAGGGCAGATTCTGCTGCCGAATCGCAGCGCTCAGTTCCCAGGCTTGGCTTCCCCGCTGCTCAGAAAAGAGCCATTATGCGCCTTTCTTTCCTCTTTGTTTCTGTGGATGGGGAGAAAATGGGCACTTCTCATTCTCCCCTCCCACCCAATGGAGGAGCTTTTCCTCCCCTCCTCTCACAAGCCTTAAATTAATCTCGGGGCTCAGGCCAAGCCTGGGGGAATTTCATCTCCAGTGATGACTTCTCCCCGAGCCGAACAGCGGTAATTACAGGGGGTTACAAAGCGAACTCCTTCGCAACTCAAACAAGAGCAGGCTGTGACCCAGCACTTGTTCCAGCTAATAAAGATGTTAATGAAGCAGCGGCAGCAATGGGGCTCGCCCATTGCTCCTTCTTTCTTCTCTCTGCTCATCGCGGTCCTCTGGATGGGGTGGAAGCAGGAGCAGCGGCTGAGCTCACGCAGAGTTGGTCCAAGAGGATGCTCATCCCTTTGGTGAGTTAGTGCAGTGTGTCAATGATGCTGATTGACAAGCTGGAGAGTCTGGGTGTGAGTAAAGCCCCTTGAGCACCGGCTGTGGCCCCACGGGGAAGGCAACCGGAAACCCATCCATAGGGACCACAGTAGACCTGCTTATCTCATTCCAGAGCCAGTGTCCCCGCTGGTGACAAGCCATGGTGGGAAGCTGCCCGTGGATAATGGGCTCAGTGGTGAGTGAATCCCTTGGTGTGTGCGTTAATTACAGAGAGCATCCGCTGGGCTGCTGCTGTGGAGCAGCTGCTCAGTGCTGTTTGCCTGGGGCTCGGAGGGAGATTTCGGACTCCCAGCCTGGTTTGGGTTGGAAGGGAGCTTAAAGCTCCTCCAGTTCCAACCCCAACACCTTCCACTGGAGCAGGGTGCTCCGAGCCCCTGTGTCCAACCTGGCCTTGAGCACTGCCAGGGATGGGGCAGCCACAGCTTCTCTGGGCACCCTGTGCCAGCGCCTCAGCACCCTCCCAGGGAACAGCTTCTGCCCAAGAGCTCATCTCAGTCTCCCCTCAGGCAGGTTAAAGCCATTCCCCTGTCCTGTCCCTATAGGCCCTTGTCCAAAGCCCCTCTCCAGGTTTCCTGCAGCCCCTTTAGGCACTGGAGCTGCTCTAAGGTCTCCCCTTCAGGAGCCTTCTCTTGTCCAGGCTGCCCCAGCCCAGCTCTCTCAGCCTGGCTCCAGAGCAGAGCTGCTCCATCCCTTGCAGCATCCCCATGGCCTCCTCTGGCCTCGCTCCAGCAGCTCCACATCCCTCTTGTGCTGCTGCCCCAGAGCTGGTGCAGGCCTGCAGGTAGGTGGTGGCATGACTGGAGTCAAACCAGGGTGCCCATGGTACCATTCCCTGCAGCCGCACAGTCCCTGGGCCCCTCTGCAGCTCCCCGCCCCAGACTATCCCCAATACCCTTCCCCAAAGCCCCTTTGGCTCCTAAATCCCTGCTGATCTCCCTTCTGCACTCATCCTGAGCATCCCTTGGTGCCAGCTCCCTTCTTGGTGAGAGGGCTTCATGTGCTGCCTGCGGGATGTCACATCTCCCCCTTTCCTCCTGCCACTCCATTCCCACTCTTTGCTGCCACATGGTCCCATTCAAGGTGTTTAATATCTCTTTTTTTCCAGGTATCCAACACTTGTTGTCCCTTTGGGAGCAATTCTGGCTAGAAATACTCCTGGTTAAGCATTCCTTTCTCCCATGGACCGCTGCCTTCCTGGTGTTAGCAGGGGTGTCCAAAACCAAGATAGGGTGGTGCAGGTGGGATTGAAACATGAGGTTTTCCCATGCCGTATGCTGGGGTATCTGATTTTGAGGGGCTATACCAGGGCCCCAGTGTGGTGATGTAGGGAGCTGGAACGGTGCTTGACACCACGGGGATGGCCACCCTGGCTGCTGCCAGTGCAGGCAGGAGGGTTCTCAGCCCATTGGCATCACCAGGATGGTTTAAAGCCCAGAGGAAGGCAGGGAAAGGCAGCAGATGGAGGCTGAAGGTCACAGCTTGGACTTTGCCCGTGGCATCGGGAGCAGCTGCTCTGCAGGTGAGATGGGTGCTGAGACTGCGCCATGGGCTGGTTCCCCCCCCTTCACCCTGAGCCATGGGATGCAGGCAGACCCTATAGGTGCAGTGATGCTCCAGGTGCTGCTGCAGTGGGGTTTGGGCCAGGTCCTGCCCTCCAAAACGGTGTAGAGGAGGTGCCTGGTTCAGAGCAGCCACCTCGAATTGATGTTTGTCCTTTCTGGCAGCACAGAGCCAAAAGTGGGGCAGTGCCAGGGTCCTTCTCTGTAGATGGACCATTTCCTCCTCCCTGTACCCTGCTCACGCTGGGCAGTGCCTCCTCTCATTCGATATGCCATTAAATAAAGGGATAGACAAGTGCTGGAGCACTCAGCCTGAAATGAAGGACATGTGCTCACCCATCACCTCTCATCCCTGTATCCAGGCTGCTATAAGATCCTGCTTGATGCCAGCCTCCACTGGGGGCCTGGGACACAAGGAGCAATGATGCCAGCATCCACGCAGGGCCTGGGACGCAAGGAGCAATGCAGTGGCCATCAGCAGCCATTCCCTGAGGAGAGTTTTCATCTTCTCATCCCTGGCTTTGGAATCAGGTTTCGATCGATGAAGAAGCGCCTGCTCCAGCCCCGCTGCCCTGACTCAGCAGGTCCCCGCTGCCCGGCAGTGCTGGGCATCGTGGTCATGCCCCGACTCCCCAGGGATGGCCACTGTGCCTTCGGGTGCTGACTTGCTGGGACCCCTGCAAAGGGCTTGGAATGGGGATGTGCTCCCAGTGTCTGGGATGCTGTCCACAAGGAGTTGGGAATGGTGGCAGCGCAGCACCACAGGGGTGGCGGTCATGCCCTTGCTCTGCTTGCCAGGCGCTTCCAGGGGAGAATCTTGCAGGGTACAGACACTGGGACGTGTTTGCAGCAGCATCAGGCTCTGCTCTCCCCTCTATCCCCCATCCAAAGCCTGCTGAAGCCCCATCCTCCCTCCCATTGCTTTCAGAGCCCTTCAGCACTGGCCTCGGGTCATCTTTATTTCATGAGTGCTGGAAGGCGTTGGCGGTCGATGCCTGGGAAAGGCAGTGCTGGAAGAAGATGCTGCCCTTGGGCAGCCTGGCTGGGGCTGCTCTGCAACCACTGCCCTTCCTAAAGTGCTCCTGAGATGCCGACGTGGGCCTCAGAGCTCGCCCTGCATCCGAAACAAAAGCTCTCCGTGTCCTGATGCTTGTATCATTTGCGGTACCCGGCTCCATCACGAGCAGTGACCTCTATTAGTCATGCTATTAGCCTCATCAGGGGTTCCTAAAGGACGTTGCAGCGAGGTTCTGCCGAGTAACCGTACAATTAGGGATAAATCAGCCCTGAGACTGCAGCTGCTGATGGATGGGAGCCGTGGGGATGGCTGGGGGTGATGTAGGATGGCAGGGATGGGAGGGCAGGAGCGAGGTCATGTGGGAATGGCATCTCTGATGGAAAAGTTGGATAGAGATGGAAAAGGAAAGATGTGCCTGAAGGTCAGGCAGGGATATACAAGGAGATGGAGAGAGAAACTGCTGTTGCACTCAGCACCTGGACTAGCAGCAGACCCTTGGCTCTATCCTATGTATGGGCATCTCTGTGCAGCCACTATGGACTTGCTGCCTCCCCCTCATGGAGTCCTGGAATGGTTTGTGTTGGAAGGGACCTCAAAGCTCCTCCAGTCCCAACCCCTGCCATGGGCAGGGACCCCTTCAACTGGAGCAGGGTGCTCCAAGCCCCTGTGTCCAACCTGGCCTTGAGCACTGCCAGGGATGGGGCAGCCACAGCTTCTCTGGGCACCCTGTGCCAGCGCCTCAGCACCCTCCCAGGGAAGAGCTTCTGCCTAAGAGCTCATCTCAGTCTCCCCTCGGGCAGGTTAAAGCCATTCCCCTGTCCTGTCCCTACATCCCATGTCCAAAGCCCCTCTCCAGGTTTCCTGCAGCCCCTTTAGGCACTGGAGCTGCTCTGAGGTCTCCCCTTCAGGAGCCTTCTCTTCTCCAGGCTGAACTTCGGGCTGAGATCTCCCTCCAAAGCCCCATGAGATGCTCCAGCAGCGCCCATGAACCCTCGTTTTGCCTTGGCATTAAAGAAACCTCCCTGCAACGCAGCAGTAGTGGGGCAGAAGCAGACTGGAGAAGAGAGTGCTCCTTGTCCTGAATGACCAGAGTCACAGGGGAGGGATGGGGTGGGCAGATCCCAAAAGGAAAGCTCATAAGGACCCAGGGCAAGCAGGGATGTGGTGGGGGAAATGATGTGGAGGAGGGTGGAAAGGTGGCGGCGCAGAGCAGGGTGGTGATGCATGGCTGAGTGCTGCCACATCCGCCTCTAATCCAAACATCTCTGCTCCACTGCAGGCGTCGGAGCAAAGTCCAGGAGGGTTCATATCCCCTTGAGGGCTGGGGCAGATCCAGCAGGAAAACCCCCGGGATGGATCCAGGAAACCAGTGCCAGGGAGGAGCAGAGAATGGGGAAGGGGAGGGACCATTGTCCCAGCTATGGGACCAGCAAAGGTGGGAGCTGCGCTTGCCATCCCATCCTGGCAGGGAGCAGCGCAGGAGCGTGCTCACTAATGCAGGCTTTTAGGAGAAAGGGTTTTAATAGCCAGGGAGCAACACGGGGTTATTGAGGACAGGTTGTGCCAAACCCCTCCATCAGCCTCCTTCGGTGTGGGCGCTGATGGAGATACAGGAGCAGCTCTGCACCTCCCAGCCAGCTCACTGCAGGGCCACAGCGCTCACATTAAGGGGAAGGGGCTGCTGCCAATGTGAAAGCAGCCCCAGGGAGGAGGCTGGTGAGAAGCTGGTTGATGGGGAGCTCTCCATGACCCATCAGTGTGCGCTGGCAGACCAGAACCCCCCCGTGTGCTGGGCTGCACCCCCAGAGCATGAGCAGCAGCTCAGGGAGGGGATCCTGCCCCTCTGCTGTGTGAAGGGGAGACCTCAGAGCAGCTCCAGTGCCTGAAGGGGCTGCAGGAAACCTGGAGAGGGGCTTTGGCCAAGGGATGGAGGGACAGGACAGGGAAATGGCTTTAACCTGCCCGAGGGGAGGCTGAGATGAGCTCTTAGGCAGAAGCTCTTCCCTGGGAGGGTGCTGAGGCGCTGGCACAGGGTGCCCAGAGAAGCTGTGGCTGCCCCATCCCTGGCAGTGCTCAAGGCCAGGTTGGACACAGGGGCTTGGAGCACCCTGCTCCAGTGGAAGGGGTTGGGGTTGGGGCTGGATGAGCTTTAAGGTCCCTTCCAACCCAAACCAGGCTGGGGTTCTGTGATTCAATGATTAAGACCTGGCTCCTTCCCAAGCACCTGGAGATGCCACCACAGGCATCAGCCAGCGGGATCCCTCTGCCCAGAGGCCATGGGGATGCCAGCGGCCCACAGTGGGGTTTGTAGCAGCTATTGAAGGTAATGACCATGCTCAGGGCAATGGGGGGAAGCAGAAACTTCTTGTCCCAGCCCTGCCACTGGCCATGGGGCCATTGGGACAGTGAGCAGGCAAGGAGCTGCTGGTTCCATATCAGCCAGGGACCCACGGGAGCCCTTGCAGCACCTTGAGCCTCGCTCATCCCTCTGGGAGCCAGAACATCCATCAGCTTGCTTGGGATGACTCTGTCCTGCCAGTGACAGACTCCAGGTTGCTGTACCAGTGTCCCACAGCCCCCCAGTGCCTCCAGCTCCCTGCACCCCTGGACCACTGCTCTCCATCCTTGGCTGTTACCCGACTTAGCAGGGGATAGAGGCTTCACCCCATCATCTCCGTATGGGTTACAGCAGCAGAGAGCAGGAGAGGATCCTTGATCCCATCTGATTCCTCCCTGACACCATCCTCTGGTACCTGATTTTGTGGAGGGGGGGATTTGCATCCTGTCCATGGAATGCTGGGGTGGGGGGGGTGGGTGTCCCCTAATAGAGGCTGGTTCTGCTCTGCACCAGATCCTGGTGTTCAGCCCTCATCCAAAGCCATCCCAGGAACAGAAGGGTGTGGGTATGGAATGCTCACAGCAGCTCCAGCGCCGTGCCAGCATCCATGCCTGCGCTGGCAGATGCTGTGGCTGTTAACACCCTGCATGCCTCCAGCATCCTGCGGGCTCCAGCAGCACACACCAGTGCCTGGCACCATCCCCTCCTGCCTCCGTGGTCCCCGAGGCTGGCAGCAGATGTCCAGCGCTGGATCCCTTTGGAATACACCGTGTGCTCCCTTATCCCAGGGCTCAGCCAGTGTGGAGAGCACCAGATGGGCAACCAGGGAGTGGCAGCACAGGGAAGCAATTCCCAATGCAGCAGGGAGCGGTGGGAGGATGAAGCCGCTGCCGGCACCTCCTGGCCCCGCATGGTTGACCGAGCCTGTTATTCCCACGTGGATGGTGCAGGATCTGTTCTATGGCACAGGTGCGGCGATTCCCAAAGAGGCCGAGCACGTGCTGCCCCCGTTGGGATGCTTGGGAACACTGAATTGTCTGAACAGGGGATTCGCCGTGTTTGAGCAGCATCTGCGGCTCTTCCCGGGTCCTCTCAGTGCTGGGAAGGGAAGGGATGAGGATGAGGATGATATGGGATGGGAAGAGAAGGAAGGGATGAAGATGAGGATGATATGGGATAGGAAGGCAAGGGATGAGGATGAGGATAAAATGGGATGGGAAGATAAGGGACGAGGATGATACAGAATGGGAAGAGAAGGGAAGGGACGAGGGTGAGGATATGAGATACGAAGGGAAGGGATGGAATGAGGATGAGGATGATGTGGGATGAAAAGGGAAGGGATGGGAAGGGAAGAAAAGATTGGGATGGAAGAGGTGGGATGTGATGGGAAGGATTGGGATGGAAGAGGGGTGGGATGGGAAGGGTTGGATGGAATGGAGTGGGGTGGGAGGGGAAGGAATGGGAATGATATGGAATAGGAAAGATTGGGATTGGGATGATACGGGATGGGATGATGATGATATCGGATGAGAAGGGATGGGATGGGGATGATATGGGATGGGGATGATATGGGATGGGATGGGGGATGATATGGGATGGGATGGGGATGATATGGGGTGAGATGGGGATGATATGGGATGGGATGGGGATGATATCGGATGGGATGGGGATGATAAGGGATGGGAAGGGGTGGGATGGGGATGATATGGAATGGGAAGGGGTGGGATGGGGATGATATAGGATGGGATGGCTGAAGTGCCTCCCAAGCAGCATCCAAGCAGGGTGTCTCCATCCATCACCGATGTTTCAGGGTGCTGCCCCTGCTCCCTTATGGCAGCGTAAACACCCCTGGGATGGGCTATTCCCGCTGGGAAGTGCAGGGGGAGCACGGGGTGTGGGGGGGACACCTCATCCCTCCTGGGCTCCCGGGATCTCTTCAGCCCTGGGTGGGGGAATGCTCCGGGCTGGAGCTGGCCAAAGGCTCCTCTCCTCCTTCCTTCCATCCTCCTCTTCTCCACATACAGGGATGCATGGGGGTGTGTGTGTGTGTCTCCCACATGAACCGGGATGGGATGCATGGCGCGGGGGGGAGATCTCCCGGGTGTCTCCCACCCTTTGGATGGGGAACTTCTGGTTCAGCCACCGCTGCTTCCCCGCTGGAATCCTGCTCCACAGCTGAGTGTCGCCCAGTGACGCAAATCCTGCCACCCCCAGCACCGGGAGCCACATTTGGAAAGGTTTCCAAGGGGTTTCCAGGCAGGAATCAGACACTCAATGTGGGAGCTGCCGTCGGATTCCACACATGAAGGCATGGAAGGGTGAATCCCTACATGTGGGGTGCTGTGGGGCGGACACCCTCCCCATCCATAGGGATGCAGGAGGTCACTGAGCCCTGTGATGGAGTGTTCTGAGCTCCTCTGATCTCCTCACTGGGAAGAGCTGCAGAGAGGAGGGTGGGAAGCTGCTGTCATTCCAATAGCAGGGAAAAGTCCATCCAGCACTGAACTTCCAAACCTCCACCCAGCCCTTTCCCAGGGGAGCAATGTTGGACTCCAATTCCCAGCACACAGGGAGGATGGGGATGGTGGAGCGTGATGTGAGTGTGGATCCTGCTCCTGCATCCCTCATGCCCTTTCAGCAGTGATGTCCCATGTCTCATCACTGTCCCACCATGCAGGAGGGATGAAGGAGCCGGAGCAGCTCGCAGGGACTTTGGGAAAGCCACAGCCTGGATCCAGCCTGAATCCATTCTTTCCTGCGGGATGGCAAGGGAGGACATGTGGGACATGAGGACAGAGCTCAGCTCCTGCCAGCCCTGGGTTACTGCAGCCTGGACCCTGTTCCAGCATCTCTGGGTACAGCCCTGGGGACCAGTGTGAAGAGCTGAGGTAACTGGGAACACTGGGAGCACTGGGATGTGGTGGGAGCAGGAGGAACCCCAGGAGGAATCCTAGGGTGCACTGGAAGCATCGGGACCCCTGGGAGCACAGGGATGTGCCAGGAGCACTGGGAGCCTTGGGAACAGAGGGAGCACGAGGAGCACTGGGATGCACTGGGATGAGCAGGGAGTGTAGGGATCCCTGGGAGCACTGTGATGCTCTGGGAGCATTGGGAGCCCTGGGAACAGGGGGAGCACTGGGATGCAGTGGGATGCACTGGGAGCACCAGGATGTGATGGGAGCATGAGGAATACCAGAGGAAACCTAGGATGCACTGGGAGCAACAGAAGAACCAGGATGCTCTGGGAGCACTGGGAGCCCTGGGAACAGAGGGAGCACAGGGATGCTCTGAGAGCACTGGGATGCAGTGGGAACAGAGGAAGCACCAAGAGCACTGGGAGCATCGGGATCCCTGTGAGCACAGGGATGCTCTGAGAGCACAGGGATGTACTGGGAGCATCGGGATCCCTGTGAGCACAGGGATGCTCTGAGAGCACAGGGATGCTCTGAGAGCACAGGGATGCACTGCGAGCATCGGGATCCCTGTGAGCACAGGGATGCTCTGAGAGCACAGGGATGCACTGGGAGCATCGGGAACCCTGTGAGCACAGGGATGCTCTGTGAGCACAGGGATGCACTGGGAGCATCGGGATCCCTGTGAGCACAGGGATGCTCTGGGAGCAGCAGGAGCCCTGCGCACAGCGGGGGCCCCGGGACGCACCGGGATGCACCGGGATGCACCGGGATGCACCGAGATGCACCGGGTGTCGGTGCGGTCTGAAAGCTCCTCCTCGTGGCTCCCGCGGAGAACTACCGGGCACCGGCAGCGGCCGCCGGGAGAGCCCCGGGCCACGGCCCCAGGCCGAGGAGCGAGCCGGGACGCGGGGCACAGCCCGGTGCATCCTTCCCATCCCATGCGATCACAGCCACATCGCTGGAAAAGGCGGGTGATGGGGATGCTGGGATGGGACAGGGATGTGCCTATGGCTGCTGTGATGGGATGAGCAGCCCGGCTGGCTTCCCACGGGCACCCCACCAGCGTGGGCCCCGTGCAGGATTTCTGCTGGCTTCCAGGAAGCATGAAGTTAATCCATGAAAGAGGATTTCAGGCTGGGTACGAGTGTGGGGAGTGCTGCAGGTGGAAAATCACTTCTGCTGCCAGCAGCGGTTTCTGCTTTTCTCCTCGCTGGCAAAGGTGTTTAAATAAGAGGGAGAAAAGAGGAATGGGAGCAATCAGGATCTGCAGGGCAGTGCCTGGGGGAGAATCCCCCTGCATCCTGCATCAGCTCTGGGGCAACAGCACAAGAGGGATGTGGAGCTGTTGGAGCGAGGCCAGAGGAGGCCATGGGGATGCTGCGAGGGCTGGAGCAGCTCTGCTCTGGAGCCAGGCTGAGAGAGCTGGGCTGGGGCAGCCGGGAGAAGAGAAAGTTCCTGAAGGGGAGCCCTCAGAGCAGCTCCAATGCCTGAAGGGGCTGCAGGAAACCTGGAGAGGGGCTTTGGACATGGGATGGAGGGACAGGACAGGGGAATGGCTTTAACCTGCCAGAGGGGAGACTGAGATGAGCTCTTAGGCAGAAGCTCTTCCCTGGGAGGGTGCTGAGGTGCTGGCACAGGGTGCCCAGAGAAGCTGTGGCTGCCCCATCCCTGGCAGTGCTCAAGGCCAGGTTGAACACAGGGGCTTGGAGCACTGCTCCAGTGGAAGGGGTCCCTGCCCATGGATGGGCTTTAAGGCCCCTTCCAGCACAAACCACTCTGTGTGTCCATGAGCTCTGTGCTCCTTTCCTTGCCTGTATGAACGCTGTGCCCCATCCCAGCAAGTTGCTGCCTCTCCATGCACTTCAATTGCACATTGCCAGCATCAGCCGCAGGAATCCCTCTCTGCCAATCCCCCGTGGAGGGAGCAGAGCCTGGCAGTGGCTGGAAGAACTGACAGGACCTGGAGTCATTTTGGGTGCTGGGACTTTGCTCATCCCCCTTTCCAGCTGGTACGGTCGGGATGGGCTCACCCCCAGCTCTGCCACCAGCTCCCATGGGGATGGGTGGCTGGTTCCTGCATGGGCAGAGCTGCTCCCCCTTATGCTGTAGCCTCCAGTTATAGATAACACAAGGAAAAATCAATACCTGGCTGCAAAAAGGAGGCGGCTGCGAGCTGCTTTTTATAGCAAGTTGTCCCATTTGCATCCTTCCTCCGTGCTGACCCAGGGACACCGAACTCCGGCTAAATTAGCTGCGTTATCCCAAGGGAAACCGGCTTGGAAAAGCACCAGCCAAAGACAAGGAGCTGATGTTGGCTGAGCTGGAATATTCCACCCCAGCCACCCCTTCCTTTGCTCCTTGTTGCCCCAAGCCTGTGCTCCTCACAGGGATGTTAAGCTGGTCCCCAATGATCTTGTCCCCTTCCCAAACTGGACTGGGTGGTGGGATAAGGTGGTTTCCAGTAGTCCCAACCCCTATTTAGGATATCCTATAGGCTACCCTATAGGCTGGATTTGGTTCTGGGCAACCTGCTATAATGGAAGGTGTACAGGGGGTTCGAGCAGATTGCCTTTGAAGGTCCCTTCCATCCCAAACTATTCCATGTCCCTTGGAATCCCTTCCCAGAGGAAATAAAGGATGTGGGCAGGAGCAGAGCCTGGATACCCCTTCCCATGGGCTGCTGTGGGATCAAGGATGGCAGAGAGTACCACAGGGAGCAGGAGCAGCCTCACAGCAAGCAGGGAGAGGGATGGAGAATGCTGCAGGTCCAGCCCGGGATGGAGAGGGGCTGCTCCTTTCCTTTCCCCCTGAAGATATCCCGCTTTTCCCCCTGGATTACAGAGGTGCCAGGGTAGGGGAGCAGAGCACGCTGGCATATCTAGGTCACTGATGTGAGCAGCTAAATGAGCTCCCTCATTAATTCCCCCTGTCTCTGCATTGCACCTACACGGGGCTGGGATGTGCAAATCAGGCTCTGCCCTGACAAGGAGGGGATCTGGGAACCCCTGAGTGGGAGGGAAAGACGGATGGAGCCATTATCCAGGGAGGCTGGAGCAAGATGAAAGGTGAGGAGCTAATATCAGGGTGGCAGGTTGAGGAGGAGGAAAGCATGGCATTGACAGGGATGGATGGATGGGCAGACAGAGGAGTGTGGGCTCCTGCATCCTCATATCACCCTCGGCTTAGGGCTTTCCTGCCCTTGGAATGCTTTTCCTGCTTGCAGCACAGCACTAGAGGCAAAGCTGCCTCCCCAGTTATCCCAAGGGCTGTCCATCAGCATCACACCTGCGGCAGATGAGGGATAAAAGAGCAACGGAGGGAGGGAGGAGCTCTTTGAGGGGAGGGCAGCGTTGCCTGCGGCTCTGTGCGCTGCCTGCAGGGAGGGCCGAGGCGCGGGGCTGCATCGGAGGAGGGTGAGTTACATCCTGAAGCCTGCACAGAGCGCATGGAGAGGGAGTTTTCCTCCACCTTCCTTCCAAACGGCTCCTTCTCCTTTAGCTCTGCCCGGCCCTGTGGGTGAGCGCAGCCCTTTCTGCTTGAGCTGCTTATAGAGCCATAGAATAGAATGGAATGGGTTGGAAGGGAGCTTAAAGCTCATCCAGCCCCAACTGTGCCACAGGCAGGGACCCTTTCCACTGGAGCAGGGTGCTCCAAGCCCCTGTGTCCAACCTGGCCTTGAGCACTGCCAGGGAATGGGGCAGCCACAGCTTCTCTGGGCACCCTGTGCCAGCGCCTCAGCACCCTCCCAGGGAAGAGCTTCTGCCTTTATCTAACCTAAACCTCCCCTGTTTCAGTTTGAGCCCATCACCCCTTGTCCTATCGCTCCTGATGAAGAGCTCGTCCACAGCATCCTTGTAGATGGCCGCTTTAGATGTTAGAAGGCTGCTCTGATAAAAGCATAGGTTATCACCTGGCTATTGGGGGTTTAACATGGCTCTGTGGCCACAGAACCTTTGCTGGCTCTCATTTGGTGCTGCTTTGTAGTGGCTGAACCCCAAATTGTGGCTGGGTTCATTGAGCCCTGCTGTCACATCGCTGTGATGCACAAGTTGCGTCCTTCCCATCAGCAGGATCCCATTCCTGCCTCTGGGAGAACTCCGGGTGCTTGTGAGTGTGAAGGGGACACCAGCCCCTGTTGAGGAGGACTCGCTGGCTCTTGGTGGTGGCATTAAGGCTTTGCTGAGAGGCCTTTGGGAATCACCAGCACTGTGCTATAAGGCTGGGCTGTGCTCCGTGCCTCATGAATGGCTATAATACCAGCATCCTCGGGTGAGCAACAGCAGGCAGCAACTGTGCGGTGCTGGGTGTGTAATTGGTGTCAGTGTGAGCAGCTGAGGCCAGTGCTTTGAGGATGAGTAATTACATCAGCCTAATTGTGACAATCAGGCTCTTCATGTGGTGCCAAGCTCATCTGCAGGACAGGCGGGAGCTGCTGGGACAGCATCCAGGCAGCGTGGTACCCGCGCATCCCTGGCCCTCTGCTGCCAGAGGTGGACAGAGCAGGGCTGCACGTCCCTCTGCCCTGAATGAGGAGGGTTTCCTGCCCTGTGAAGGGTGGAAAAGGGAAGCTGTGTTCCATTAGTACCCAGGAAGAAGGGATGGACAAGGGCCTGTAGGGGCAGGCCAAGGGGAATGGCTTTAACCTGCCAGAGGGGAGACTGAGATGAGCTCTTAGGCAGAAGCTCTTCCCTGTGAGGGTGCTGAGGCGCTGGCACAGGGTGCCCAGAGAAGCTGTGGCTGCTCCATCCCTGCAGTGTTCAAGGCCAGGTTGGACCCAGGGGCTTGGAGCACCCTGCTCCAGTGGAAGGGGTTGGGGTTGGGGCTGGATGAGCTTTAAGGCCCCTTCCAACCCAAACCATTCCATGACACCAAAGCCCTGGTGGATGCAGGGGAGGAGGGCTCTGGGATAAAAGAAAGCTTTCGCCAGCATCCTTTCATTTTACCCTCTGCATTTACGTTTTTCCACATCCTTTGGTATCTCTATGGTTGTAGGCTGAGGAGAGAGGATTTAGGAAGAAAACACTTGAGTCTGTGCACGAATGAGCTCCAGATGTGCCTGAACGCAGAGCCTGTGCATGGGCTCTTCCCGGCTCTCCTGAAGTATTAACTTGCTTCTAAGGCAGCTTTCTGCCATCGGGAGGTGCTGTGTCAGTGTCCCAGGGTGAGGATACTTCGTCTGCCAACACGGATCCCCCTGGCCCGGCTGCTGCTCTCCAAGCTCCATCACCCCAACATTCCCACTCCCAGCTTCAACTGAAGCTGCTGTCACAAAGGGCTGGCAATGAGGGGGCTGTGTGTGTTCCCTTGGCATCCCCACTGCAACGCCCATGGACAAGGGGTGCTGATGGCTTCTCCTCCCCACCAGGACCACAGCAGGGGACAAGCTGGAGAGCAGCGAGCCCGGGGCCAGCCGGCGCTGTGCGAGCTGTGCTGCTCTAGCATCATCATCTCGGCTTGCCCCAGCATCTGTTTGTTTGTGTGGGTTTATCTCAACAGCAGCCCTGGCAGCTTGGCACCAGGATGGGAGCTGCAGCTTCTTTGATCAGAGCTCCAAGATGGAGCTGCCTACACAGCCAGCTGAGCTGGGTGAGCAGCTTGGAGCTGGCACTCGCGCCTCAGCTTCTTCCCTCCCCTCAGAGTCTATGGGGGCCCAAAGCTGTCTCATAGCAAAGGTACCAAGTGATGGTAGCGTGCCCTGTGTCCTGCCCTGCCAGTGGCACATCCTTGAGCTATCCAAGGATGTTTTCCATAGCGCTGCCTGCTGTTGCTCCTGGAACAGGCACATCCCTGTGCCTCCTGCCATGGGTATTAGGAAGAGCTATGTCACTAATGGCTAATCTTCCCAATTCATCTCCACTAGGAGGCTGGTGGGGCTCTGGCTGCTCAGAGAAGCTGTGGCTGCCCCATCCCTGGCAGTGCTCAAGGCCAGGTTGGACACAGGGGCTTGGAGCACCCTGCTCCAGTGGAAGGGGTCCCTGCCCATGGAATTGGATGAGCTTTAAGGTCCCTTTCAACCCAAAGTCTTCCTCCTTTGCTTGGCACAATGAAGTGACTGATCCTGTCCCTGCTGCTTGGTCCAGCTTGAGGCTGCGTGTGTCTGTGTCTGCTCCACAATTCTGTGTGCACAGATTGTGTGTGTCTGTCTATTCCACAGGCACAGATGTGAGCTCATTGGGAACAAGTGCCCATGTGGGTGCTTATTGAGATCTGCAGCTCCTCATGGACCTTCTGGGGTGGTTTCAAGCCCAGGAGGTGCCTGCGATGGGGGACAGGCCCCTCTTTTACACGCGGTGGCTGTTTAAGAGCTTGTGACTGGAAGCAGCCTCATCCAGCCTGAGGGGTGCAGGGGTCCCTCAGACCAACAGCGTTCCCTATTAGACTCGCACCCCTCAAACCCCAGCACAGAGCTGCTCTGTTCCATGCGTGCCTCATTCCAAGCTCTGCTGCCTTGGCTGCCAAGCTTTGGGATGGGGTTTTCTTTCCAGCTCTTTCCTTCAGAGACTTGTTTATGGCCGTCAGGGTTTGACAGACTCTTGGCACTCTCCCAACCCAGCAAACGCCATGGTAGCAGCAGCTCCCGCCTGCTTTCCCCTTGCCCTGCCACTGCGGTTTGAGCCCTGTTTGGAGCCTTGTCTTTGCAGGGAAATCAAGTTGGAGACTTCCAGAGCCAGAAAAGACCTGGCACAGGGATGACAGCAGCAGAAGCCAAAAGGCTCAGATGGTTTTAAATGTCAGGGAGAGGTGTAAATGTATCGCAGAGACAGCATGTCCAGGAGCGATGGTATTTTACAGACAGCCTGATCTCCAGAGCCAGCATCCCCATGGCTTTCCCCTCGCTCGGAGCTGGGACTTTGCCTGGGTGCTGCTGCATGGCAATGCTGGGGCTTGGCCTGTGTGGAGCACCCAGCGCGGGGATGATGCTGATGGCCATGGCCTGGGGTGAAGAGGAGCAGGATGAAGGGCTGGCAGGGGGAAGAGCTCTTGATGGGCACAAGTGCAGATGCAGCTTGTCTCCTGCTGCCAGGGTGACCTTTTCCATCCTGAGATGATCCACGCTGACACGCGGAGGTGGAGGGGAAGGAGGCCGTGGTCATCATCTCAGCTTCACCGCTGTGTATGTGCCTGCTCCCCTCTGCCACCCCCCCCCCTCCAAAAGAGTTTTAAGTCTCCAGGAGTCAGCAAGTTCCCCGTGCCGGCTATCTGTCCCATTTCCCTTAGCAACCACCCGTCGTTTTCTCCTTCATTCAGTATCCGAAGCAGATCCTCACTGTCAGCCCAAATCTTGTTTCCCTTTTTGCCTCTCTGGGTCATCCTTTGTCACCGTGTCACAGGCTCTTTCCCTGGGAGCACGATGCCTGTCCCCGCAGGGGACACAGCCATAGTCATGTTCAGATGGGGTCTGTTTGCCCATGCACTGGGCAGGCTCTGGCTTCTCTGCTGGCTGGTTCTTTCCAGCCTGATCTTTCCCAGTTCCTTCACCTCATCCTGATCCATGTGCTGCCTCCTCGGCTTGTGTCGTGCTTTTGAGGATGGAGCAGGATCTGGCGCTATTTCTGTGGCACATCTGGGCTCTGACTCGTTGGGATGCAGGGCTGCAATTAAGCAGTAATTCCTGGGGACGAGCCTTTGGCTCTGGAGCTGTGGCATGTGTTAACTTGATGCCGGAGGCACTGAGCTACTGACTTCCGCAATAACAGAGCTGCTGTGATTGAAGCGGAGGGGAATGCTCACAGCTGAGGCTCGGGGTGGTCCCACCACCCCATCTCTCAGCACTTGCCCACCCATCATCTCTGGGCATGACCAACAGAGCTGAGCAACTGCACTTCCAGCATTGCCTGCTCCGATTCGACCTTCCTTGTGCTGTTTCTGCTCCTCACACAGGAATCCAGCACCCCTGGAGATGCAGCCCTGCTGCTTCACCATCGCTGCTTTAGCTCTTCCTGCTCCTTCTCCAGGCTGTTGTTTGACCCAAAGGTGCACCAGGAGGGATCAGCCTGGGGTTTGCTGCTCTTCTCCCATCAAAACCAGGTTCTGGGTGGTGAGGGCAGCTCCAAGAGGCCACCTGGATGTGATACCTCAGGTGGGCTTCTTTAGTGCTCCTGGGATGAGGATAAGGGTGTTGGTGCATCACAAACCCAAACCCTGCCATGCATCTCTCCTGTGGCACAGCAGGGCTCTGCCAGAAAGGTCCTGGAGGAGAAACCCCCTGGGATGAAGGATGCCCTCTGCCAAGCCGAGACCATCATGGAGACTCGAGCCCTGTGGTAACGCCTCAGTTGATGCTGTAAGTATTGAGCAAGCTGTATTCAAGGGAGGGAGGATGCAATGCTCTGCAAAGGAAAAGCAGGAATTCTCCATAGGATAATTATTCCAGGAATATTGGTCTTCATAGCAACCTCTGCTTTGCTCCTAAGTCCCTCTCCCATCTGCCTGATGAGCTGTGATCCCAACACCTCTGTGTACTGTGAGGAGGATTAGGATGGCAATGGGATGCTCCATGGCAGTTCCGAGCTGGGCTAAAGCCAAGTGGGTTAGAAAGGTCTTTGAGGTCCTGGAGAACTGAGGGATGGCTCTGCAGGAGGCGTGAGCAGTGGGAAAGGAGCCAGTAGCAGAGCCAGAGAGAGGAATCCTTAATGTGAACCCTTCTGGTTTGGTACGGATGCTTCAGCCCTGCTAAGAATCACCCCTGGAAGCAAGCACAGGCTCCTGAGTGAGCAGAGAAGGGATTTGGCCTAATGAAGTTATCCAAGTGCTCTGGCTCCAGCTGCTGCTTCTAATTGTGTCTGTCTGCTATCCAGAGACATGGCAAGTAGGGAGGGATGGCATCCTCCTTGCACCATCCATATCCATCCTCTGTGCTCTGCCTGCATCCAACAGCGGGTATTGCTGGCCCCTCTTGCTTCCCAGGGAGCCTGGGAGGCTGCAGGTGCTGCTTGGTGAGGAAGAGGCAGACTTGGTGCTCTCTTACAAGCGCTTCTCTCCAGCACTGATAGGCACAACACAGCTGAACCATGAACTTCCCTATCCTGCCGCAGTGATTCCTGTCGCAGGAGGTGAGCAAGTGCCTGACAACCGGGAAGCAGCTCCTTCCTGGTCAGCCCTTAGGGTAAAGTCTCCTGGTTCGCTATCTCCGGCAGCATCCCTCCGCAGGGAAGCTGTGTTAATGCCACCTGAGCCCTGGGATAAGGCCAGCCCTCCTGCTTGTGGGGGTGAATGCATCCCACATCCCTAAAGCTCCTGTTAAAACTCCTGATTCATTTCTGGGCTGGAGCTCTCCTTCCAAAGGAGGCTTTAGCAAGGAGGATGGAGCCAAGGGCATTTGAGAGGTGGGTGGTGAGGAGGAAGAAGAGCATGTAGGAATTTGGGGGGTGTGGGGGGGTACAAGCAGATAAGGAATAGGAGGTGTTATTGCACCTGAACTGATGCCGTGATGGAGCTGGGATGCTCTGGATGCTCTGCTGAGCTGCCAGCACTGCAAACACAACACCATGAGTCAGGTCCTCGGGATCAGGAGCTGGCGGGTTTGTATTTTAGTCCCCTCTGAGCCTTCAGAGCTCATTTCTCTCCTTGGTTTTCCTTTCTCTGCAAAGCCACGAGGTTGGAAAAGCAAACTCCAGCCTATGGCTTGTGGGAAATGAGGGGTTCATCCAAGCGGGAACGAGTGAGAGCTGGAGGATGATGGTAAATGCACCAAGAGCTCCGAGAGCTGCTGCTCTCTGATGGAGAGGCCACCTGCAGCTGCTGGGCAGGAAAAAGGCCCTGGGCTTTGCTGAGCAGCCCCAGCAGTGGTGGGAAGCCCAATGGAAGGTTATTTAATGTTCCTCTTCAGTGGAGATGGCCATTTACCAGTGAGAAGTCTCTGAGCTGAAGAGTCGCAGCTTGGTTAATGCTGGATAATGTCCTCGGGAAGGGAGGGATGGAAAAGTGCTGGCGGGATTCAGAGCAAGTCTTTGAGGCTTGGCTTCCATAGTTACATCTGGCACAAATAGAGCAAAGCAGCTGGAGGATGAGTTTGTGCTTGGAATCATTAGCAGCGAGGGCCGTGCTGAGTTACTGAATGCAACCTGAAGTGGGGGGGGGGGGAATGGTTTCTAGGCTCTCTGTTAAGGCCGGTAAAGCAAATACATGGTGCACGTGCATGTGTCTGCTACACGGCAAAAGCAAACCCACAGCAGGGTAAAGGCACGGAGGGCCCTGCTGGGAGATGACCTGCAGGGAGATGAGCTGTGGGAAGGAGGGATCATGCAAAGCAAGCCCAGGAAAGCAGCTCTGTGCCTGGGAAGGTGGTTTCACCTCCAAGGCGGAGCTGGGAAGCGTCACGGCTGGGCAAAAGGGGCAGCTGAGCCCTGTGGTGTCTGCTGGGGGTGTGCCCAAGGGAAGGAGATGTCAAGTTGGCCGGGAATGTGCCAGCAATGCCGTGCCCTGCTTGCCTGTGGTGGGAATTGGGTGATGCCCCATATCTCTGTAATGGTCTCTTCATGTGTCACATATAGGATCATAGAACAGTTCGTGTTGGAAGGGACCTTAAGGCTCATCCAGTTCCAAACCCTTCCACTAGAGCAGCTTGCTCCGAGCCCTGTCCAACCTGGCCTTGGATACTTCCAGGGACGGAGCAACCACTTCAGCTCATCTCCAGAGCATCTCTCCCTGGGTCATTCCATCTCTGAAATGAGCCTTAGCTTACAGCAGGGATTAACTTGTTTTAGGCGCTCAGGCACAGAGGATGGGACAGGAGCAGATCCAGCCAGCTGGGCTGCTCCAGGTTAAACCAGCCCTTTGCCTTTTGAAAGGCACAAAAGGGGACAAGGCACCAGCTTGCATGGAATGGGAGCTTGTGCTTGTCCACAGCAGGAATCAAGCACTTCTCCTGGGGTGCCCTGTGGAGTCTGACTTGACAGCATCCCTGCTTTGCCTTGTGCAGCTCCCTGGGCTTCACTGCGGTACTCCAGCTTGGTCGTCAACTGCTACTGAGCATTGGTTTAACAGGAGGGGAGGTTGGGTGCAGAGCCCTGAACGCGATGTGGGGACATAGCGTGGTGCATGCCGTGTCCTCCAAAGCATGTCCTGGTGCCTGGAGAAGGCCCTGACTCATCTCGGGGAACATTTTAGCATAAGACATGCTGAGCACAGGAGAAACACCTTTGTCAGGACAGTGCCTTTTAGTCAGGATCTGAGTAATGCAGTTTATCCGCAGTGCTGCAGCAGCTGGTGCTGCTGCGGGGCATTAACATTGGGCTCCGGAGCTCTATGGTGCCAGGGGAGAGGGGAGGGAAGAGGAAGAGACAGAGGGGTCAGCATGGGAGGTGGTGATGGCTTTGTGTGTTGGGATACAGCTGCTTCTGTAGGGGTTGAGGCAGAGCAGGCTTCTGGGGAGATGTGATAGTGGGGAATGAAGGACCTGGGTAGATGGTGTGGATGGGGCGCTTCATCATGGGATGGTTTGGGTTGGAAGGGAGCTTAAAGCCCATCCAGACCCAACCCCTTCCACTGGAGCAGGGTGCTCCAAGCCCCTGTGTCCAACCTGGCCTTGAGCGCTGCCAGGGATGGGGCAGCCACAGCTTCTCTGGGCACCCTGTGCCAGCGCCTCAGCACCCTCCCAGGGAAGAGCTTCTGCCTGAGAGCTCATCTCAGTCTCCCCTCGGGCAGCTTAAAGCCATTCCCTATTTCCCTTATCCTATTTCCCTCCATATGCAGTGGAAGAAGCTGTGGGATGGTCTCTTGATGGTGAGTTTGTGCCATACAAAGAGGGATCTGAAGGCAGTTTCAGCCTGTAAGGAAGTAGAAATGAACCTGCCCCAACACCTACAGCGGCTGTAGGGGTGATGGGGATCACCAGGGTTCGGTGTTCTGCAGGGCTTGAAGAGGAGACAGAAGGCGGTTGGGTACCCCTTGTGTTTGAACCACTGTGTCCAGGAGGCTGCAGTGCTCTCAGATGATCCCATATGGGCTTGTTAATAGATTTCCGTATGATTTTATTGTAATCCTCATGGAGCAGTTTTGGGAATCTGGCAGCACTGAGCTCAAGGAGGAGCAGGGCTCGTTACAACAGCAGGAATGAAGCACCTGGTTCCTACTGGGAAGCAAGCGAGCAGGAGCGGGATGGAAGAGCAGTGGGATTGGATGCGCTGCGCTTGGGGGGGGCAGGAACTAAAACAAAGTGAATAACACCAACACTCTAAAGCTCCCCATGTCCACAGCTATTTTGGGCAGCTGATGGCTCCAGGCTTTGTGCCTTTGGGAGCCTTGTTAGCTCCCCAAATTCCCTGCAGAGGGGTTTGTTTTGCTTTTAGCTTCAGGAGAACGTGATCCTTGATCCTGGAATCCCACAGGGCAGAGCTGGATGCATTCGCCGTTGATCGCATCCTCCCTGGGCCTTGCTGGGATGTTAAAGATCCCCGGAGCTTCGCCAAGGCTGCCTACAGTGATCCAGGTTCTTGTCCTGGAGAGCTGATACCGGCAATGCCAAGGCTGCGGTGACAGCAGCTCTGTACCTGTCCGTAGGGTTGAAGTATGATGTTCTCCAGCTTAAAGAACAACACACAGTGTCCCCTTCCTTCACGTTCCTGGCTTATTCTTCAGCCCAGCTTGGCTGCAGAGCAATCGAAGGGGGAGTAGGGATGATGAGGGCCAGCAATTCATTAAGGCAGTGCTGGTGCTGAAGGTTTTATTGTGGAACTGATGGGGGGGTGTCAGTGGAGGTGATGTCCTGAAGGAGAGGCCATAAAGCAAGCTGGGTAAGTGAGCTGTAATGGGCATGAATCTGAGCTAGCCGCTGTGATAACCCAGCTGATGGATGTCTCTGCTCCCCTGCATCCCTCCTGAGACGTAGGACTTGTCATTGACACCTCTGGGTGCTCAAACCCCAAGTCTTTCGTTTCCCCCAGGTTGGGAAGCTCCTGAGTTAACATTCCTGCTCCACAGGATGTAGGTGGGGATCAGGTTCACTGGGGCTTAGCGGGCATCCCACCTCTCCTGTGATGCACTCCAATGAATGCCTTAAGTGGCTTTGGTGCTGGTGAGGAGTTATTACTGTGAGTGCTCTGCCACCTTCCCGGTATGCGATGAGAGGGCAATGCCCTTTGTGTGAGAGGGGATGTGAGGGGGGTGAAGTCCTTCCATTCGCACCTGAGGGAGCGTTAAGGAAACAGGTTAAGGCAAAGCAAAGCCCACATTGGTGTGTAAATTGTGTCACTGCCATAGAGGAGTCTGGAAATGAAGAGCTGCTCCCAGCTGGGATGTGCTATAAATACAGGCTGCCCTTTGATAAGCAGCAGCTCTCATGGAGCTGAGTTAGATACGGACATCTGAGCATCATAAGCAGAAAGCCTGAGCTGTATGAGAGTAATAACTTGAATACATTAATTGGCAGGATCCAGGCTGGAATATACTGGGAAGTACTGGGAATAAAGCACCTATTGATTGTATTTTCATTAAGTCAGCTGTTGCTTATGGTCTTCCTGACATTCCTGCTCCTGTCTGCTCCAGGTTCCAGGAATGGCTGCCCACCAGGATGGCACTGGCTCTGCTCACCATGGTTCATGCTGGAGGTGAAGACCTTGGGAGGATAAAATGGTTTTGCCTAAATACTATATTTGGCACCAGCTTTTCATCTAAACCCGAGCCATTCGCACCTGTCTGGAGAGATAAAGGGACTCAAAATGAGCGTGAGTGTGATTTTGCTGCCTGAACGGTACACAAAGACCTCAGGAAAAACGAATCCAGGGGCTTCAAAGCCTTTGCTGGATGTTTTTCTACCACCTATAGCACTGTCAGGCTATTTTATTTCCAAGGTACGGTGACTTCACCGCACAGACCGTTTGAAGGCTGCTCTACTTGCTTTAAGGAGGAACGGACAGATGGGTATGCGCTGCTATTCCCTGCTGGATGAGCTGAACTGCTTTCTGGGACACGCATTTCTGCCCACAGGAGGCTCTTTTTGCTGCTTTTCCGGTCTTGGGCAATAGCAGCATCTAAAGTATGACCTGGAGGATTGAGTTCAGCCTTGGGCAGCTCTGGATGTGGAGCGGTTGAGTGAGGCCAATGGAGGCCATGGGGATGCTGCGAGGGCTGGAGCAGCTCTGCTCTGGAGCCAGGCTGAGAGAGCTGGGCTGGGGCAGCCTGGAGGAGAGAAGGCTCCTGAAGGGGAGACCTCAGAGCAGCTCCAGTGCCTGAAGGGGCTGCAGGAAACCTGGAGAGGGGCTTTGGCCAAGGGATGGAGGGACAGGACAGGGGAATGGCTTTAACCTGCCCGAGGGGAGACTGAGATGAGCTCTTAGGCAGAAGCTCTTCCCTGGGAGGGTGCTGAGGCGCTGGCACAGGGTGCCCAGAGAAGCTGTGGCTGCCCCATCCCTGCAGTGCTCAAGGCCAGGTTGGACACAGGGGCTTGGAGCACCCTGCTCCAGTGGAAGGGGTCCCTGCCCGTGGCAGGGGTTGGAACTGGATGAGCTTTAAGGTCCCTTCCAACCCAAACCATTCTATGATGTTCTTGGCTGATACTTTGGTACTTGCTGAGTCCATGCTGTGCCTAACCCAGGCCACCGCTGTCCTTCCACCACTGCAATGCCATGAGAGGGGAGGGAAGGCTGTTAATATGCGTCCATCCTCACGAGGGGTTGGACAGAGCCTTGGGTGCCATGGTTTAGTGTGAGGTGTCCCTGCCCATGGCAGAGGGGGTGGAACTGGATAGGCTTAAGGTCCTTTCCAACCCAAACTGTTGTAGGATTCTGTGATTTGGTTGGTAAGTGAACATGTGAGTCTGGGAGGGTCCATGAAGAGGCTTCCATAGGGCTTTAATGAGGGAAGGGACGTTGGGAGAGCCAGGTATGTCTGGCTTCCATCCGTCAGTGGTGCGTTGGGGGCATAAAGCTGCTTCACGCTTGGGGTGGGATTAAGTGGAGCTCTGGCTGCGGGGCTGGGCTTTGGGCTGGCAGTGGGGAGGGAACCGGCGCCCTCGAGCGGGCTGTGGCCCTGACGCCAAGCAGGGGCAGGCGGAGGCTGCTGCTCTATGGCCCCCGCGCTCGGTGCGTGGTCCAGGGCTCGATTCCCGTTACCGGCGGCGGCCGCCGCCGCCGCAACCCCCCGCAGCCCGCCCGCACCGCCGCCGCAGGCCCGCCAGGGGGCGCCGCCGCCTCCCTTACTCACGCGCGCGGTCTTCCCCCCCCCCCCAACCTCCCCAGCCGTCTCCATGGTGACCGCTGGGTGCGTAGCGGCCCTTACGAAGCTGACGCAGTGGGCGGCCCGGCACGGGCGGGGGCGGCCCCTGCACGGGCGGAGGCGGTGTTAGAGAATCGGGGGACCGCGAGGCCCCCGGGATGGAGGCGGCGGCGGCGGCGGCCTTGGGCCTGCGTCGCGGGCGGCGGCGGCGGCTGAGGTGAGGCGGGAGGGCGGCGGCGGGAGGGCAGCGCCCCGCGGGCCGTGAGGGGCTGAGGGTGCCCCCCATCACCCGGCCCCAGGTTGGAGGCTGCGGGCCCGGGGCTGGCGGAGCCGCTCTCCATCCTGGGCGGAGCAGGGCGGGAGCCGCGGGCTTCCCCTGGCTTCCTCCGCCTCGCCGTGTGGCCTGCGCCCGGTGGGGGAGGCGATGTCCCCCTGGGCCATGTGGGGGCTCAGGATGGAGGCCCAAGCGCCCAGGGCCAAGGTGGGGTTGGCTGTCACGGCCGGGCTGGTGCAGGAGATGGGATGGGTGTTGCGGTCTGTGCCATAGGCAGCTGCTGGTGTGTGGAGGGTGGGTGTGACCCATGGGTTCGTTCAGGGCTCGTTGCCTCTCCGCAGGGCCCGGTGTCTCGGGCAGTTCGCTGGGGCTAAAAGCGCTCCAGTGATGCGGGTTTACCACAGTGCGAGGTGAGCCCTGGCTGTGGAAGCCCTCATTTAGGCTCATGCTTATAAAGTAAAGCATATATCGCTCCGAGACCGTATAGCTGGGATGTTGCCAGGCTGCTCAGCCATGTGCCCGTTCTGGGAATTGGGACCTGCCGCCGGGTTTGGGACAGGGTTCGGTTGCCGCTTGGAACGTGGGAATGGTGGTTGCTGAGCCTGCGGGTCCTGATGTGCGCAGGATGGTTCTTACAGCCCCAGCTCCAGGTGGGAAGCAGCGGAACGATTGCCAAAGGTGCTCTGTGCAGCTCCTGGGATGCTGGAGCGTTGCAATGCTGTGTGCTGTGAGCAGCAAAGCTCTGTTGAGTGGGTTAAATGGTGCCTTAAAGGAAAGGCTCTGAGGGTGAGGATAACCTCTGCCAGGGTGGGAAGGCTTTGTCCTTGCCTGCCAGGATAAAACTTGGTGCTGCCGGGTGTTCTTACACCCGGCTGGCTGCTGTTTCCTGGATGACCAGGGGGAAGAGCCTGAGCTTTGTGTGGTCAGGCTGAGTGTTCTTAAAGCAGTCGCGGTTGGGAGATAATGAAATCATAGGAAGTGGCTTTTGTAAAGGCAAAGTCTTTAATGTCTTGGCTTTATTACGTTGAAATATGTATCCGGTGGGCGCAAGTGGAAAGCTTTCTAAATAGGAAACGGTATCAGGGTGAAGTTATTTGTTGGCCTAGGTGTTGGCTTTCTGTGTCATCAAAGTTACATGGGGTTCTTAAAGGTGCTGCTTGAATTACTGCTCAGCCCTGGTGTGTGTCAGGCTGCAGTGGACGGGCAGGCCAGGAACAGCTAATGGGGACGAGAAACTTGACCAGCATCTGCTGCGTGGTAAATAATGTACGTAGCCTGGAACTTCTGTAACTAAAGCTCTTCAGAAAGGAGGAGGAGAAAGAGTCCTCTTTAAAGCTGTATTTAAATAAGAGGTTTGGGAGTTGCCATCTGGTTTACACAAATTTTACTCCTTCTATAACACGCTAAGAGTCAAAATGACTTGGGGATATGAATTATGTATAGATTTTGATAGCGCTGACCTGTAAAAACCAGATTTGATCAGAATTCCATCTTAACTTAAAGCACTGGGCTTAGGTTCTTTGCCTGCTTGCTGCAAAATCCAGTCGGAAGTCGCACAGAAACAGGGATTGCTTTAGGCCCCTGACAGCTCGATTGCTGTTAGGGTATGGGTGCTGAGAAAGTCAAACTTCACAGTGCTGTCCCCCCTGTTCCTCTTCTAGAGCCCTAGAAAGAAGCAGTTGTGCAACAAGATGTGGTCTGAGTGGTTGAAATGGAGGAACGTGCTGCTCCAGGAGGAAAAGTGGAAGGACGGAAGTCCTCCAATGCCAAAAAGTTACATTAAAAAATAGAGAAATAGGGTCAAGCAAAATACCCGTCTTTCATAAAACAGGAGAAAAGAACGTCGCTATCAGACTGTTGAGAAGTGTTAAGGCTTTCCTTCCGCAGAGACTCTGTGTTTGCCTTCTACTGAATTTGGCAGAGTTTGGTTTCTCAGCAAACTGTCAGAATTCCTATGGACAACACAGGTATGACCCCAAAATATCTGCTTTGTATGAATGTGCTTTTGGGCTTCGTGTGGGAATAGAAATCACATTGCCTGTGCTGGGTCTACCTCCGTTTGCTCTGTGAAGAGACTTTTGTGTACCCCTTAACCACTGTGTACATCTAACTAGGAGCCGGAGGCATAAACTTGCAAACCCCTTGCTTGCCCTTTGGAAAATCCATTTGATTTCCACGGTTTTATCAGTCCCACCTGTCTGTGCTTTCCTCCTGTGGAAAAAAACCCCAAACCTAAAAGGTTTGGCATTCCCCATGGATCTGAGTGCAGGAGCTGTGAATTGTCGTTGTGACCCATGCGAAGTTGAAGTTGTGGCTCTATCTGTGGGGTGACCTTTCATCCTGGGCCCTGAAGGTACAGATGTTTAAAGATGCCAGGACTAAAACCAGGCAGATGGGTGTTTCCAGTGCAGCCTCCTCTTAGCAATTCATTAATTTTGAGTTAGCTCCTCAAAATAGGTCACTTTGGTTGCTGAGCTGGGATATAATTGTATGCATTTGCAAAAAATAGATTGATATGCTGCTTCCAAGCCTCTGTGACTTTGAAAACTCTCCTTAAAGCAACATGGATGCCAATCTTCTTGGGTTTGGAGGTCTCTTCCAGGCAAGAGCCCCCAAGCTGGAGGGTTGTAGGAAATACAGGCTTGGGGCACTGCTCAGCTTTGGGCAGCCAAGAGCCCGTGAGGCTTTGAGTTGTCATTTGCTCCATCCCTGGCAGTGTTGAAGGATGGGGCTTGAAGCAACCTGCTGTAGTGGAAGTCCCTACCCATGGCAGGGAGTTGGAACTGGATGAGCTTTAAGGTCCCTTCCAACCCAAACCATTCCATAATTCTATGGTTTAGAGGCCTGCCTACAATTAATTAAGCTTTCTTGCATTAAACAGCAGCCGTTCTGTTGTCTTCAGACAGGGAAAGAACGTTTGAGACCTCTTCCTTGGGCAGCAAAATGTGTTTACCCTAGAACAAGAGGCTTTTACTCTGGGGAGCCTGCTTCCACCCTGCTTTTCCTCTGAGAAAACAGCATGTTGCCTTTCTCAGCTTGCCACCTAGGTAGCAGCAAATAATACCGATTTAAAGCTAGCTGATTCTGACAGTGATCCAGCAGATGAATAAGTACATCCTGAGCCGGATTCAGCATTGGAGTTTGAGGAAGTTCCATTTAAAGAGACAGCTATTGAGATGTTTGGATGAGTGCAAACTCTTTTCAGCTGCTTTGAGAGAGCTTCAGGGCTGGAGTTTTGAGAGAGCTGGGGGAAAGGAATTTATGAAAGTGGCCTTTGTGCTCTCGGGAGCGTGACAAAAGGACTCTGGGGATCTGGGGTTAGCTTTAGGATGTTTATTCCTACTGGAATAGATTCTTTGGAGTCAATCGGACTTTACTTGACGTTAGTTTGTTCCGATATCTTCTTTATCTGCGCTGTATGTGCACACTACTGTTAACTTAAGTGTATATCTGCCAGAACAAACACACATGGTTCACAGTGATGGGAATCCTTGTGATGCTTCTACTTAGAACTACATTCCTTCCCTTGCAAGCCAGCACTTCATTTTGTGTATTTCCTAGGAGAAATCAAGGGAAAAACATCTTGTAACTGTGGTGGGTGCGTTATCTGTGCAGCTTTGAACTTCTGTGAGAGAAGAAACTGAAATGATCTCTCTGCTTTTGATAAGAAATGGAAAAGTTTGCCTACCGAAACCCTAGCATTACTGTGTATTTTAAGAGCACAACTAGCTGGGAGTTGATAGTTACTCACAGGGCATGGAAATTAGAGTCTGCTGCCTTTGTGCAACCATGTTATGTTGATCCTGCTCACTCCGTCTCTCTCTGCTTTCCAATAATGCAATCTATTTCTTGTCCCCTACAACAGCAATCACTCTACGTATAATTCTACAGTGCAAGATGCTAAGACTCTTAGTCTGCTTGCTTGGGTGCATGAGTTTAAGTCCTGGTACTTGGCATCTTGATCCTAAGTTCGTTATCAAACTGTCTATAAGAACATACCCAACTGATCTGTTGAAGTGTAAAATACTGCGGAATATGAACTCTTTGAAGCATCACAACAAGCTTTAATGAATGGTAATGTGAAAATTGCTGGGTTTATTTATTAGAAGCAAGATAAAGGGGAATATTCTACTATAAAACACATCCAAAACTTGGGGTTTCAATGCAAAGCATAATGCTGCTGCAGCTTGGTCATGATTTCAAATACAAAGTAGAATTCCTACTGAGCTTGAGGAAAAACGTGCCCTCTGTCTTCAGTCCTTTCTTATTTCTGTTCTTTTCCTTCCTCCTTTTTACCCTTTTTTCTCCTCCCAGTGAAAGGGGTTTGGGTTCCTTCCCTCATACGCTGGGTTTCTTTGTAAAGGTGTCAAGCTAAAAGATGAAATAAAGAGGTTGTTGATTATTTTCCTCTTCCTTGCAGCAAGAGCAGAAAACTCTGTGCTGCAAGCAGAGCCTTCTTGGGCAAGGAATAGTTTTGTCATGGGCTCTTAACCCCCAAGCTTCCAGCCTGTGCTTTTACATTGATGCTTCTTTAACGGGGCTCATGCTCCTGCAGACTTGTGCAGGCCCCTGGAATTCCCAGTCCTGCCCTCTCCACTGCAGCTTTTGTCTCCCTTTCAGGAGACCTGGCCTTATGGTCTCCTTCAGGCTGACTGCAGATGTCTGTAACTGTGAATTCATGGCTCTTGGAATCATAAAATCATGGAATGGTTTGAGTTGGAAAGGACCTTAAAGCTCCTCCAGTTCCAACCCCTGCCATGGGCAGGGACCCCTTCCACTGGAGCAGGGTGCTCCAAGCCCCTGTGTCCAACCTGGCCTTGAGCACTGCCAGGGATGGGGCAGCCACAGCTTCTCTGGGCACCCTGTGCCAGCGCCTCAGCACCCTCCCAGGGAAGAGCTTCTGCCTAAGAGCTCATCTCAGTCTCCCCTCGGGCAGGTTAAAGCCATTCCCCTGTCCTGTCCCTCCATCCCTTGTCCAAAGCCCCTCTGCAGGTTTCCTGCAGCCCCTTTAGGCACTGGAGCTGCTCTGAGGTCTCCCCTTCAGGAGCCTTCTCTTGTCCCGGCTGCCCCAGCCCAGCTCTCTCAGCCTGGCTCCAGAGCAGAGCTGCTCCAGCCCTCTCAGTTCTGTTCAAGTACATCAGCAGCTTTTGGTTCCTGCGTGTTCCCTTTGTGTGAAATTCAACCAACCAGGGGATTCCTCAGTGATGTCTTTGACCTTAATAAAAATTCCTGTCTGAGAACAGGATACAAGATGCACTCTAGAGTCTTTAAAATTCTAAGTTTCCTTGTTTCTTCCCTTCCCTTTTCATCATGCAGAGCTGCTGTTCAGCAAGCAATGATACAAAACCCAGTGGAACTGATTTCTAGTAAGCTCGTAATATGCTAAATTCTCCCTGGGTTGTTTGATCTCATTTCCACAGCCTTATGCACAGATCTACATGGCTGCATTGGCAGGAACCTGGTGCTGAAGAGCTCTCCTACCAGAGGCCTGCTGGTGTGTGGTTATTATGGGAATCCTAGAGAAGACTGTTGGGGTGGAGTTTGTGCCTAATGTGTTATGTATCTTTTCTAAATGCCTGCTGTTTCATAAGGAGTTTTGTGAGCTCCTTCATCCACAGAGAGGTTTGTGCTGCTGCGCTCCCATTTTCTCCCAGTCTTCCTCAGAGTGAGAATGTCCTTGTGCTCTGAGGGGGAGCTCACTGAGAAAGCTGCCCTGGAAGGGTGTCTGGGTCAGTCTGTCTTCATCCCCATGCTCCTTTCTGTCAGGCACTGGCATCTTTAGGGGTGAGTAAGCACTGAAGATCCTTTTCAGGATCTGTGGGATAGCTTCTTTGGTACAGTTGGTGCTCTGTGACATGGGAGGTGGGAAGATTTGCTTGTAGCATCTAAATGATGTGTTGTATTACTGAAGAGCTTGTAACTTCGTGCTGAGTGAGAGCAGAGACTTGCTGATGCTGAAACTGTGTGAGGTTCTTCTCTTGTGAAGACATGGTAAGGTGATTTTAAACAGCATTTATGGTTACTATGAGTAGTGAGCTAATGGATCAATCTGAGAAGGCTGCCTTAAATGAATAGGTCCTCTAAGCATTTGCCATGTCTTTTTTCCTCTGTAATATGTTTCTTTGTGATTTGTTGGTCCAGAGATACGATTATCAGCACAGACCTGAGAGATCCTGAGCTTAGATCCCGGCAGGCTTTGAGATTGAGTCCTTACTCTGTTCTGAAGCAAATATGCCAATAATATGGTGAATCCCTCAGACCACCTTAAACAAAATTGAACCGGATAATAGGAAGATTCCAGCTCCAAAGTCTGAGCTTCTGGAGGTTTGTCTGTTCATGTGATCTGCCAAACCATCCTGGTTTCTCTCACGGGGAATTAACCATTTCAGCTCCCAGGAAATAAAGACAAGTCAGAAGCTGCTTGTGAGTTTGCGGCATCTCAGCCAGCCTAAGACTGCCCTGAATAAAGTGAGTCCAACCCTCTTGTGTTGTCTTCACATACAATAGTTCTTGGTCGTATCAGCATCCCTTAAAAGCGTTCTTCATGGAAATTAAACCTCGCGCTGTCTGTGATTTCCCTTTTTGTATGGCTTGTCTTTGTCCAGAAAGTGTTTTCCTTTTGGAACACAACTCAGATTTCAGTGTTTGGAAATTCAGCTGTGAGAAGTAGTAAATGAAGTGAACTCGGTGCAGATCTCCATTGCTAAATGTTTCTGGACCACTTTGCTGCTTGTTTGCTATTGAACACCAAACAAGCCCCTTTTGAAAGGGCACCAGGCAGTCTTCAAGAACTTCAGCCTCAGACCCTCTGGAGCTGTCAGGTTTTCCAGCCCAGCGGCCTGTCTTTTGTTCCAGAATATCCCTGTGCAGAGGCTGTGCCCTTCCCTTTCAAGAGTCCTGTGTGAGTGCTTCACCTCTCAGCCAGATTTAACCTTTTAAACCACAGTGCCCTTTCTGTGACTTGGCTTTGTGTCTGATTCAGTTGTTTGTCACCATCGCCATGGTACCCAAGGACAACCACTTCACTAAATGAGAGTATTCAGATAGGAACCTCTATGTATTTGCTTGGAGGGGAAACATGTGCCTGTGATCCTGTCAGAGGAAGCAAAAGCGTTCCCTTTTGCTCTGCTGAATGGTGGGTAAGTTCCATCCTTAAAGGAAAAGAAGCAGCAGCAATTTGCAGCTTGTCTCTTAAGCTCCTGTTGCAGTGGATGCTCTCTTTCTTCCCTGAATAGAATGGAGAGTAATAACACATTTCTTTGAGAGGCTGTGTGCTGTGGCATTGCTCTTCCCTTCACCTTTGTCATTTCCACTGATTTTCCAGCAAAGAGGCTGCTCTTTCTTTTCTGAAGCCTTTCTTCCGAGGTTAATAAGGGGCTAAAATGATTTGGTGCATGAATAATGAAGCACACAGGAAGCCAGAGATGCCTTTCCTGAGATGTTACGTGTGTGTTCTAAAACTGGAAGGAGTAGAAGCTTTCCTTGAGCTAATGTGACAGGAGAACAAAATGTGGAATTGTGTTCAGCTTCATTCTCCAGGAAGCCACTGCTCTCCAGGAGCCCTTTCCCCTCTAAATTTCAAGCCTATTCCTGGTTCAGTCTCTTGCTTTTAGGAAACAAAACTTTTGTCCTCATTGATTTTTCTCCTGAGCAGAAAAGGACCATGTTTTCCTCCAGACCTTTTGAACACCTCAGGGGCCATCCCTGAATTTAACTTGATAGGAAATGGGGACATCCACAAATGAAGTGTTGTCCCGGGTTGTTCCAAATGTTACTGGCCTGGAAGAGACTGAGATAAAGAACTTTGGGTGCATGTAGCTATTATTTACCTTCTTTTATAGGACCCCGGCTCTGTGCTGGAGCCAGGCTGAGAGAGCTGGGCTGGGGCAGCCTGGAGAAGAGAAGGCTCCTGAAGGGGAGACCTTAGAGCAGCTCCAGTGCCTAAAGGGGCTGCAGGAAACCTGAAGAGGGGCTTTGGACATGGGATGGAGGGACAGGCCAAGGGAATGGCTTTAACCTGCCAGAGGGGAGACTGAGATGAGCTCTTAGGCAGAAGCTCTTCCCTGGGAGGGTGCTGAGGCGCTGGCACAGGGTGCCCAGAGAAGCTGTGGCTGCCCCATCCCTGGCAGTGCTCAAGGCCAGGTTGGACACAGGGGCTTGGAGCACCCTGCTCCAATAGAAGGTGTCCCTGCCCATGGCAGGGGGTTGGAACTGGAGGAGCTTTAAGGTCCCTTCCAACCCAAACCATTCTATGAAAGACAATTTATCCATTCTCCAAGGCCTTGGTCTGACTTTGTCTTTCTCTTGCCTGAGGGTGCAGGGATTAGTACAGGCGGGTTTGGAGGTGGGAACCACGTAGGATGCTGCCGAAAATGTTGTTCTGCTGTGAACCAGTAGCTGAGTAAGTGTGGTGCATCCCTCTCAGTGCCTCATGGGAGCCTGCTGCTAGTAGTTACAGAGTGTGTGAATCTGGAGTGTGCAGTGCATGGGTTTTGTATGATGCAAGCCCAGAAGCATCAAGAGTGTTTGATTTGCCCCGGTGAAGGGGTGTGTGTGTGTAAGTTTGTTCAGGGAGGAGTGGGTACAAAGCCTGAAAGTCCGCTTTGAGGTGGAGAGTAGGGATTTGGGGAGAAGAAAGAGAGATGAAATTACTTTGTAATCTGATGTGCAGGTTGGGAGGACACCTCTTTGTCTATGGGCAGGCCACATGCTTCTGAGTGATGAGGCATGCGCAGAGAACAGCTCCACCAGTGCCCTTCATAGCATGAGGAATCTACTTTTAGCCTTAGTTTTAGTGACTCCTCGGGTATTTGTCCCCTGGAATGGCTTGAAACCCTCTGCTTGGGAGCTGCAAGGTATATTGAACTCAGCATTCATTCTTTGAGACATCTGATGCTTGTTTTGTGATGAGTTGCCTTCACCAGCTCCTCATGGAGATGATCTCACCACAGAAATAGTGATTTTCTTCTGGGAGTGGTAAGGAGCAGAGGAGCTCAGCCCACTGCTCTGCGCTGTTCTTTGCCCGGAACACATCCGTGTTCCCCTCCTGTGTGTGTCTGGGCCTGCTGATGGAGGAGCTGGGGGTGGCTGGGTGAGGCTGTCGAAGGAGCTTTCAGGGCTGGAGGCGTTAACAGGGACATGATGAAGGAAGTGTCCAGTATCAAGCACAAGAAAAGGACATGAGCCTTTGCTGGAGCTGCACTTGTGGCACGGTGTGAATTGAAAAGCCAGTAAGGTCTTGCTGCTGTTCTGCATTTTGAGGTTGAGCTGTAGAAGCTGGGGAGGTTGAAGCAGATCTACGTGGAGGCTGCTGTTACTGCCTCCAAACTCTCACAAGTACTTCTTGGGCCAAGAGAGTGGAAGGACATTCCCCGTGTTCACTCTCTCAAGTGAGCATGCATGCTAATATGAAGGGCTGGGTTACTTTTTAAACTGATGTGACAGCTACTACTGGGTGTACGGGGTGCTTTTGTTACCCCCTGTGAGCTGCCCGGGGAGGCAGAGGAGGAGGATGGAGTTGCCCAAGGGAATGTGAAAGTCTCTCCAGCACTGATTATCCTGGATTATCCCTCTCTGAGCCACCTGAGTTGATGATTCTCTTTAAACATTGCAATATTGGGCAATGGACCAGTCAATATCCTTCATGTCCCCAGTGCTGTTGTGTTTATCCTGTGAAGGACTGGTTTACCAACTGCTTTGCTCATGTCTGTTCTAATGAGCTTTTAATTTCATAGAATCATGGAATAGTTCGGGTTGGAAAGGACCTTAAGCCCATCCAGTTCCAACCCCCTGCCATGGGCAGGGACACCTCCCACTAAACCATGCCATCCAAGGCTCTGTCCAACCCGGCCTTGAACACCGCCAGCGATGGAGCATTCACAACTTCCCTGGGCAACCCATTCCAGTGCCTCACCACCCTCACAGTAAAGAACTTCTTCTTCATATCCAATCTAAACTTCCTCTGTTTCAGTCTGAACCCGTTACCCCTTGTCCTATCACTGCAGTCCCTAATGAAGAGTCCCTCCCCAGCATCCCTATAGGCCCCCTTCAGATACTGGAAGGCTGCTATGAGGTCTCCACGCAGCCTTCTCTTCTCCAGGCTGAACAGCCCCAACTTTCTCATCCTATCTTCATACGGGAATTTGTTCTGTAAAGATTTTAAAATGGTAAAATGGATGGGCTTTGACTGAAGAGAGGACAGCAAGGAACAAAGCTCTAGTCTTGCTTCCCTCGTAAATGTGTTCGTAAGAAATAAGACCTTTTGTTCCTATGGTCACAGCCCTGGATGAGGAGGAATGCTTTTTGGAAAGTAATATTAAACTGGAAGGGAATCTTACAGAATCCCAGACTGGTTTGAGTTGGAAGGGAGCTTAAAGCTCATCCAGATCCACCCCCTGCATGGGCAGGGACCCCTTCCACTGGAGCAGGGTGCTCCAAGCCCCTGTGTCCAACCTGGCCTTGAACACTGCAGGGATGGGGCAGCCACAGCTTCTCTGGGCACCCTGTGCCAGCGCCTCAACACCCTCCCAGGGAAGAGCTTCTGCCTAAGAGCTCATCTCAGTCTCCCCTCTGGCAGGTTAAAGCCATTCCACTTGGTCTGTCCCTCCATCCCTTGTCCAAAGCCCCTCTCCAGGTTTCCTGCAGCCCCTTCAGGCACTGGAGCTGCTCTAAGGTCTCCCCTTCAGGAGCCTTCTCTTCCCCAGGCTGCCCCAGCCCAGCTCTCTCAGCCTGGCTCCATGGCAGAGCTGCTCCAGCCCTCGCAGCAGCTCCGTGGCCTCCTCTGGCCTCACTCCAGCAGCTCCACGTCCCTCTTGTGCTGTTCCCCAGAGCTGGATCAGGACTGCAGGGGGGGTCTCCCCAGAGCAGAGCAGAGGGGGAGAATGCCCTCCCTGAGCTGCTGCTCACGCTCTGGGGGTGCCGCCCAGCACACGGGTTGGGGTTCTGGGCTGGAAGGAAGGAGTCACACTGGTTCCTGTTGCCGTAACTGCAGGTGTTTGGCATTTGGTGTCACTGCTCTGCATAATCATGGCCATGGAATGAAATCCTTTTGAGTGCAGAAGCATGAAAGGGCGCGGTTAAAGCCATCAGAGCCTTTTCACTTCAAATTACCTGATTTATGAAATGCAAATCTCAGTGTTAACATAGATTTCTTTTGCAAACCATTGGACTGGAAGGTACCTGGTGCTATGCCAGAACACTCCCTCTTGCCAAGCCTGTGAACATACAGCTCTTGGGCCACTGGTCTAGACCACGAGGGCCAAAGGCTTCTGAAGAAAGAGCAAGTTGAACTTTCAGTTCTTTCAGCAGTAACACACTTCATTTAATGGGAATATTTGAGTAAGTCCTTTGGCTTGAGGTGAGTGAACCCCCTTTTCTCTTCCTGTTCTGGGCTACTTTGATCATTCCAGTGTGTCTAGGCTTGCAGCTTTTGTGTTGACGTTATGAGCTATAGGTTGTTCTTCTGCCTTTTGCATCTGGAGGCACTGATCTCTCACCGTACCAGTGCCAAAGGGTGGGATACCAGAACTCCTGGTTGTCCAAGCCTGGAGAAGCAGGAGATCCTGGTTCCAGAAATGCAGGTCCATTTGTTTCCTTGTACTTTAGCTGAACACGGTGGTGTTTGCTCAACAGCTTTGCACCTCACTGCTGCCTCTGTGTAGGAGTTCTCCAGGAGTTTGTGTTTCATAATGGAGTTTTTGTTTAAACTCTAGCTTTTTGACGAGGAAAAAGTGACAGATGCCAATGAGGAGAGAGAAAAAGGGAGGAAAATAGGATTAGCCAAAGCTTGGTGGCCCTCAGGACTGGGTGGCTGCTGCTGCTTCTTTGTAGGGAGCAGGAGTAGGAGATGAGAAAGTGTTATCTTTATCTTCTCTTCAAATATGCAGAGTGTTCCTCCTGCACAGGAGCAAGGCTACCAAGGCTTCATCAGAGATTTCTGCTGTTGGAGAAGGCAATGGGGTTGGAAGCAGTTGTGGCTCTTACGTTCCTATGGGAACAGATAGGAGCTGCAAGGCCTTGAATTCTCAACTCTCAGGGAATTTGTCAAGAAAGGTGGGAAAAGGATTTAATTTCTGATTTGAGTGGGAAACTAATATTCATTTTCCCCTTGATTGGCTCCTGGCTGCAAGTTCTCTTTCTGCCGAAGAGGAGACGGAGTTTTGTGCAGCATCTTCAAGGCTGCTGAAGAGGAGGCAGATTCTTATGCAGTGTCTTCGAGGCTGCTTCCCTGAGCCTGGCCACAGGCTTCATTCCAAGTTGGACAATGAGATGCATGGGTCCACCCTGCTGCTGGTTTGCGGACTCAGCTTTTTGTGTGGGGTGAGGGGCAGCAAAAGGTCTGCCTGTACAGAATCATGGAGTGGTTTGGGTTGGAAGGGAGCTTAAAGCTGATCTACTTCAGCCCCTTGCCATGGGCAGGGTCACCTTCCACTGGAGCAGGGAGCTCCAAGCCCCTGTGTTCAACCTGGCCTTGAACACTGCCAGGGATGGGGCAGCCACAGCTTCTCTGGGCACCCTGTGCCAGCGCCTCAGCACCCTCCCAGGGAAGAGCTTCCTTATATCCAACCTGTTTCGGTTTGAGCCCATCGCCCCTTGTCCTATTGCTACAGTCCCTCTCCAGCATCCTTGTAGCCCCCTTCAGGCACTGGAGCTGCTCTGAGCTCTCCACACAGCTTCTCTTCTCCAGGCTGAACAGCCCCAATGTTCTCGGCCTGTCTCCATATGGAGGTACTCCAGCTCGCTGATCATCCTCATGGCCTCCCCTGGACTCGCTCCAACAGCTCCATATCATGCTGGATGAGAGTGCAGCCACAGCTCCGTCCCATTGAGCAGTGGTGCTTGTGGAGCAGGGTTAGTAACCCAGTCCGAGTGAATGCTCCAGACTAAACTACTTCTGAATCCGCTTTTACCACCCTATTTAAAGCAGATAAGATTCTGAGGGCAGAGACATCCGGGTTTGTTTCCAGCACCCTGAGCTGCAGCCTGGTGTTAAAGCAGTTCCTAGGAAAGGTGGGACTTTGCCCAGCCCTGTCTAAGCTCTTCCTGGGAAGATCAGCCAACACGCTGTAAGTAGGTTCTCCCTGTTCGGAAAGGTTGTGTGCTATAAGATTCCTGGTGTAGGAAGGAAAGCAGCAGCATGATATGATCCAAGAGGAATTTCAGTCCCAAAGTTAGGTTGCTCCGTCTGAAAACTGAAAAGGTAAATGGCAAAAAGGAGCTTGATGAATGAAGAAGCTGAGGATTTTAACAGTAAGTGTCTTGTTTCCAGCTAAATTCAATGGAAAGCAGGCACCTGCCCAGGGGTGGTGCTTGGGTGGGTGCACTTCCTGGTCACCAACGAGAGCTTTTGTTCTGTTAAAGAGAAGAGCTGGTGGCTTTGGCAGCTTGTCACAGTAGCTAAAGGCCCAGGGAACAAAGGACTGTTGGGAAAACAGGCCTTGTTGGTGAGTACAAGTTGCACTTACCTCTTAGAAAGAGCTCCTTGTAATATTCCTTTATATTCTTCTAGATACATTATATTTTAGCTGCACATCCTGGTTCTTTGGCTGTTGCGAGGTCAACCCAGTGCAGCCAGTGAGTAAAACCCGGCCTGTGGCTCCTATCTGCTGTCTGAGCAGTTGGTGTGGTGTTTGACTGCAGGGATGCTCTGGCAGTGCTGTGCTAAGTACTGTTTTGGTGTTAGGGTCCTGACTGAAGCAGTTGTGCATGGTAGAACTTATCCCTTTGGGAGCTTCCAGGGCTGCTTCTGCCCTGGGTTGTGGTCAGCACATCTGGGTGGCCTGTCTGCAGGTTACAGTCTTTTATTGTATTATAAGGGGGATAACTGTCAGTTACATGTCCAAAATGGTCCATGAGAAAATGAACATGAGCCGCAGTGTGTGCTTGCAGCCCAGAAACCAACCGTATCCTGGGCTGCATCCAAAGGAGCATGACCAGCAGCAGGTCATGGAGGTGATCCTGCCCCTCTGCTCTGCTCTGTGAGACCTCACTTGGAGCATTGTGTGCAGTTCTGGTGTCCTCAACATCAAAAGGACATGGAACTGTTGGAACAAGTCCAGAGGAGGCCACGAGGATGATCAGGGGACTGGAGCACCTCCCGTATGAAGATAGGATGGGAAAGTTGTGGCTGTTCAGCCTGGAGAAGAGAAGGCTGCGTGGAAACCTTATAGCAGCCTTCCAGTATCTGAAGGGGACCTATAGGGATGCTGGGGAGGGACTCTTCATGAGGGACTGCAGTGATAGGACAAGGGGTAACGGGTTCAAACTGAAACAGGGGAAGTTTAGATTGGATATGAGGAAGAAATTCTTTACTGTGAGGGTGGTGAGGCACTGGAATGGGTTGCCCAGAGAAGTTGTGAATGCTTCATCGCTGGCAGTGTTGAAGGCTGGGTTGGACAGAGCTTGGGTGGCATGGTTTAGTGGGAGGTGTCCCTGCCCATGGCAGGGGGTTGGAACTGGATGGGCTTAAGGTCCTTTCCAGCACTACCTATTCTATGATTCTAAAATCAATGGATTTTCAATTAATTCCTAGCTGGCCATTAAATCTGATACCTGCTACTTCACTGTGCTTAGGGTAGATAATATCATTTCTTTGTAGTACTTATGTGTTACCTACATTGTAGAATGCAGTTTGAATTAAGATCATTAGGTGTGCAGGAAAGTAAGTGCTTCAGTTGAAGAACGGCTTTGCCTTCCTTGTAGCCTTTACCCTGAGGTGCTTACTGAAGACCTTCAACTATTTAGAGAACATGATTTCAGCTTCCCCATAGAGAAGGGGGGGAACCTACCTTAGAAATGGGGGTGGGGTGGGGTTGAACTGCTGCTCTTTACTGCAAAACCCACAACGTTTTATGTGATTTCCCTAAAATGGGTCTGTGGCAAAGCCGTAGGTAGGTGCTTGAAGGCAAACTGCCTGTTAGCTGTGTGTTGTGGTCTCTGGTTCTGTGTCCTCCAGAGATGGAGATCACAAAGGTCACTGCAGCCCTGGTTGGCAGCCTGGAGGAGGAACAGGATGCCTGGCTGCTGTCAGCTGCTGAGGGGTGTTAAAGTGCCAGGCTCTGCCTGTTCTCCTTCACTGCCATTAACACCTTCCCTCCTGGTTGTCTGCTTGATGCTTTGCCGCTGGATTCTTTGACTCTAATCCTGGTCATGCTTTTGTTATAGAAACCATTTCCAACTGACTCAGTTAGAAAGTTGTGCGTTTTGTTGCCAGCCCTGGTAGGCAAATGGAGCTGAGGCCACTTGAGAGCTGTGGCCCAGATCCAGCCAAAAGTGAGGCTGAGCATGTTAAGTCCTATAGGCCCACACGTACCTACTCAACACGTACAAGAATGTATGTATGTATCAAAAGGAGCATGAGCAGCAGGTTGAGGGAAGGGATTCCCTCTGCTGCGCTCTGGGGAAGACCCCCCCTGCAGTCCTGATCCAGCTCTGGGACACAAACATAGGAGGGTCGTGAAGCTGTTGGATTGTGTCCAGGGGAGGCCATGGGGATGCTGCGAGGGCTGGAGCAGCTCTGCTCTGGAGCCAGGCTGGGAGAGCTGGGCTGGGGCAGCCTGGGGAAGAGAAGGCTCCTGAAGGGGAGACCTTAGAGCAGCTCCAGTGCCTGAAGGGGCTGCAGGAAACCTGGAGAGGGGCTTTGGCCAAGGGATGGAGGAACAGGACAGGGGAATGGCTTTAACCTGCCAGAGGGGAGACTGAGATGAGCTCTTAGGCAGAAGCTCTTCCCCATGAGGGTGCTGAGGCGCTGGCACAGGGTGCCCAGAGAAGCTGTGGCTGCCCCATCCCTGGCAGTGCTCAAGGCCAGGTTGGACCCAGAGGCTTGGAGCACCCTGCTCCAGTGGAAGGTGTCCCTGCCTGTGCAGGGGTTGGGACTGGAGGAATTTTAAGCTCCCTTCCAACACAAACTATTCTATGATATACTTTCTCCTGTGACAGCCCAGAGAGGAGCCAAAGCAGAGGCTCTGCTTCCCCATCTAGATTAATGGGGTTCTTCTGTCGGCTGTAGTGTCTCTGTGCTCCTGTGTGTGTAGGTGAGCTTTTTATCTCATAACCTAAGGCATTTCGGAGACCAGACTGTCTCTCTGCCTCTCTCCTTTCACGCACAGCCTATCCCTGATGGAAGCACATAATTCTTTCCATTTTGCTGTGTTTTTCTCCTGCCTGACTTCTTGGGGTATAGCATAGAGAGAGGAGGAGGAGGAGGGAGAGAGGGAAGGAGGCTGCTGGTTTTGCAATTCCAAACCTACCTGTGGGGTCATTCTTGTGTCCTGTGGGTACTTTTCCCTTTGCCACATGAGCTTGGCTCTGTCAGCTGGAACACCTTTAATGTTTCAGTGGTGCCAGGAGAGATCATTGTGCTGCTGGTGAATTATTCATAGTATCGTTCCACCAGTATCAGTATTTCTTTACTCCATAGTGATCACTTTGACCTCTCGGTATCATTCATTCAGTTAAAGCTGGGTGCTGTTTGTTGGACATTCATTCTTGTGTGACTGAGGAGTGCAGAGGAGGAAGGCTGTGGACGTTAATCTTTTCCAGTTTAAGGAATGCTGGAATTCATCATGTGCTGGGCAAGTCATTACTCAGGCGGGCTGCTGCAGTAGACTCTGCTTTGTGGGTTTGTCTGTTCTGCTGTTCTCCTCTTTACAGTGGCAGAAGATCATAAATTACCTGTGTGGTTTCTGCCACGTGATGTATTGACTGCCGGGCAGCTGGAGATACCCAGGAAGATGAGTTGTTCATGTGAATAATAGCAACACTAATAGGGATAAATAAGAGTTCTTCATTATCTTGCTTCCAGCAGCAACCTAATCACTGACTGGTTCTCATCATGAATTCCCTGGGCAGTGCAAATGCTGCAGGACTTCCATCAGGCACCTTTTGGTTGTGCAGCTCTTTTCAAATACCCCAGTGCTGCAAGTACTGGATGTAGTTCTGATGTCCTCAACATCAGCACATGGAGCTGTTGGAGCAAGTCCAGGGGAGGCCACGAGGATGCTCAGGGGCTGCAGCAGCTCCTGTATGGAGCCAGGTTGAGAACATTGGGGCTGTTCAGCCTGGAGAAGAGAAGCTGCTTGGAGACCTCAGAGCAGCTTCCAGTGTGTGAAGGGGGCTACAAGGATGCTGGAGAGGGCCTCTTCATCAGGGGCTGTAGCAATAGGGCAAGGGGTGATGGGTTCAAACTGAGACAGGGGAAGTTCAGGTTGGAGATAAGGCAGAAGTTCTTTCTTGTGAGGGTGCTGAGGCGCTGGCACAAGGTGCCCAGAGAAGCTGTGGCTGCCCCATCCCTGCAGTGTTCAAGGCCAGGTTGGACACAGGGGCTTGGAGCACCCTGCTCCAGTGGAAGGGGTCCCTGCCTGTGGCAGGGGGTTGGAAGCAGATGAGCTCTAAACGTCCCTTCCAACCCAAACCAGTCTGGGATTCAGTGGATGAACAGAGAAAACTGAACTGAATGATGGACGCCTGCATAGGGAAAGGCTGGAGGGAGGAGGCGGGTGCTTGGCTAAGCATGGATCCTTGAGGTCACCAAAATTTGACTGTCCAATGTCAGAAGCATGTTTTTTCTCACTGGAGAAGGTGGAGTGTGAGAAATGCTGTCAGCAGGATTGCCATGAAGGTATGTGAGAAGCTACCTGGCATTTAAGTGCAGTTGTCTGGTGATCTGTTCCAGAGTACTCAAGGAAATCCCCTTCTCCAAGAGATTAGTCATGGTTTGGAAAAGACTTGGAGCCATCTGACAACTCTTGTGCGGCTTTTGGCCTTGCAAACTGTTGTGCACCCAGATCTCAGGCTGTGAATTGAAGGTAACTTTGCTGGTGCTGTGGGCTGTGCTGGGTGGTCTGCAAGGGCCTTGCAGTCTAATCTAAACCCTTCTGCCAGAATGCAGGCGTAACTCCTAGAATTCCTTTTCCAAAGGGCTGGGAACATCTTCCCATCTTACCTGTAGGTGAGCGTAGGAAACTTCAGCTCCAGTGTTTGTGCCTGTGTTCAGAATTCAGGTAGCTGAGGGAAGAAATTGAGGGGCAGGGGTGAAAGAAGTAGCCCAGGATTAGGATGCAGAAGAGCTCAGACCTGGGCTGGGCTTCTGTCTGGTACTTGGGTGCTTGATTATGCTTTAATCAGATGGATTAATTGCAACATAATATTGTTCTGAGGGCTTTGAGCTGTAATCAAGGATGAGGCTCTGAATCAAGGACTACAAGTGAAAAAGATGAACTAAAGATGTTCTGTTTGCAGGCTGTGAAAGTTCACTTTCAACAGCAGTGAGTGCACTGGTTACCAGCGCTCAGATCCTGTGCTTGGGATCTCTTCCAAGATGATCAGGGCCTGGAGCACCTCCCATGTGAAGACAGGGTAAGAAAGTTGGGGCTATTCAGCCTGGAGAAGAGAAGCTGCGTGAAGACCTCAGAGCAGCCTCCAGTATCTCAAGGGGACCTACAAGGATGCTGAAGAGGGACTCTGCATCAGGGGCTGGAATGGTAGGATGAGGGGTGATGGGTTTGAACTGAAACAGGGGAAGTTCAGGTTGGAGATGAGGCAGAAGCTCCTCCCTGTGAGGGTGCTGAGGCGCTGGCACAGGGTGCCCAGAGAAGCTGTGGCTGCCCCATCCCTGGCAGCGTTCAAGGCCAGGTTGGATGGGGCTCGGAGCACCCTGCTCCAGTGAAAGGTGTCCCTGCCTGTGGCAGGGGGTCGGAACTGTGTGATGTTAAGGTCCTTTCCAACCCAACCCATTCTATGATTCTATCATTATAACATTCTCACCAAGGACTGTTTCTTCTGAAGCCCAATTGGAAAGCCTGAAAGGAGTGGACACCTCATGGTTAATTGTAATTTAATTAAAGGGAAAATAGTTTCCACCAGGGCAAATCCTGCAGAATACATTGCTGCAAAGGCACTACATTTAATTACAGGGATATAATGATGCATTGCCTACAGCATAAAAGGAAAAGTACTTTCTCTTCTAACAGCCTGAAAGTGCGTCTCCCCAGAGCCAATTTCTTGTCCTGGAGTATATGTGAATAAACAGCTTCTTTTTCTCTTTATAATCCTGTTTAGATTGTAAATTCAAGTGTGACGATTCCGTGTTTGAAATTGTTTCCTGATAGGCCAGAGACAAAAAGACTTCTCTTACAGAGATCAGTTTAAAAGCCATTCTTTTCCAAGGAATAGCATCCCATCTGCTGGTTGAGCAGGAGCCTGACTCTGTTAATAGGATCTCTGCATGAGATTTGGGGTCAACTTCTTGATGGAACAGTCACGTTGCTTTCTTCTACAAACACTGCTAACTTCTTGGTGTCTTAATTTGCCAAGGGAAAGGAATTCAGTAGGGATCTGATCTGGCTTTTGTCCTGGATGTGTGGCAGGCAGGTCTGTCCCAGAGCTTTTATATGGATTTGGGAGCAGATAACAAGGCTGCGTGTGGCTCTGAGGATGACTCTGCTGATGATACTCGGGAAAGATGACCTTTTCCTTGTTCATTCAGACTCCAGTGATAATCCCAGGAGCAAATTATGTTGTTCCACTCTCTTTCCTTGCTCCTTTGTGGCTCTCTGGCACCAAGGTGATGTTACCTAGACCTTGTACATAGGTTTTGCCCACTTTGGCAGGGAGAGGATACCTGGCTCCTTTCCCAACCCCTCTTATGCTTTCTGATCCCTTTCCTCTTATTTTCATGGTTCTTCTCTTGCTTTTAAGTAACCATGGTTGTGATTTATGTTCTGAACAGTCTCCTGCTGCGTTCTTGTACCTCCAGCCCTAGTCCTAGCAGTCTGCAGCACTGGAGTTGATGGCCTCCTGTGTGTGGCCAGCTCATGCTTCCTGCACTCCATGAGCGTGGAAGCATTGCTCCTCATTTTCTGTCAGCACACCCAGTTATTAGCCATAGAAACAGACAGTTGCAGGATGTGCTTTTTGGTTCATATCTGTACAGCTGCTTAAAGCCAAGGAATGTTTTTTCCAGGGTATTTCTACTGCTGCAGCTCTTGTCACATGGAACGTTTGCTTCTGTCTCACCTCCTTTCACCTCAGTTTTGTCCATCTTTACTCAAGTCATTCTAGGTGCAGAGCTGGATGGGCAGTGTGAGAGAGATGCTGTCCTTGCAGTGACGGGCTCCCGTAGCTCCTGGCAGGAGCTAATGGGAGAAAGGGAGGACTATATGGGAATAAGGAGGATGGGGGCAACAGGGTTCTTTATGACAGTAGCAAGGCAACACTTAGGAGAGGCTGGAAACACTTTGCTTGCATTGAGTTTTTGTACAATCAGCTACAAGCTATAACACATGTGTGGTTGTATGAAGGGGTATGTAGTAATCAGAGCATCCCAGACTGGTTTGGGTTGAAAGGGAGCTTAAAGCTCCTCCAGTCCCAACCCCTGCCATGGGCAGGGACACCTTCCACTGGAGCAGGGTGCTCCAAGCCCCTGTGTCCAACCTGGCCTTGAACACTGCCAGGGATGGGGCAGCCACAGCTTCTCTGGGCACCCTGTGCCAGCGCCTCAGCACCCTCCCAGGGAAGAGCTTCTGCCTAAGAGCTCATCTCAGTCTCCCCTCGGGCAGGTTAAAGCCATTCCCTTGGCCTGTCCCTCCATCCCATGTCCAAAGCCCCTCTCCAGGTTTCCTGGAGCCCCTTCAGGCACTGGAGCTGCTCTAAGGTCTCCCCTTCAGGAGCCTTCTCTTCCCCAGGCTGCCCCAGCCCAGCTCTCTCAGCCTGGCTCCATGGCAGAGCTGCTCCAGCCCTCGCAGCATCCCCGTGGCCTCCTCTGGCCTCCCTCCAACAGCTCCACGTCCCTCTTGTGCTGTTGCTCCAGAGCTGTTTGCACGATGCAGGGTGGTTTCAGCAAAGCAGAGGTGCACAATATTTGCTGTCTCTGTGTGCAGAAGGTGCTGTGTGTGGGTGTTGCAGAGGAGGGATGTGTGTGCTGGTGTTGACGAGTGCAGCTAATAGAGGCTCTGTCTGAAGGGAGGGGCTTTTTAGCTCTGGGTTATAGGGAGATACATATATATAAGGCTTAAATCTGACACAGGAGCAGAGAAACCTGGGCTTGATTCATCCTTGCTTACATAAGCAAAATGAAAATAGGATTCCAGCCTTTTATCACATGCATCCACATCTGAGGTGCAGGAAGAGTCCAGCTCCTGCAGCTTGACAAGATCAGCCTGCGATTTCAGCTTCCTCTTGCTGTGCCGTTAGGGAAACACCAGCCAGTCAAGAATTCCTGGGAAGAGGAGGAAGTATGTGGTCTGCTTGTCCCTGTGATCTGTACACAGAGGTATGGGACCTGTTCTGTTTGTTTGCTTGTGCCTCTTGCAGCAGTGTTGTACATGCAGGGTTACAGCATCCTTATGAGAAGCACCAGCTGGAGAAACGTGGCTCCAGGGAAAGCAATCAGTCACAGGGGAACTGCCTGGATTTGATTTCCACTGGGGCTGAATTTGGGACTTAATTTCCTAAGCCAGGAGGGAGCTTTTGCTGCACGCACCGAGCAGTTGGGGATTCTTACTTCTTGCGGTGCTCTTTCTCAGGGATCTCCTCTGGGATCCTAATGGACAAGCCTTTTGGGCTGTAGAACAGCTGTCAGCAGCTGGAAGGAGGAGCTGTGATTGTCTCAAGATACTCCAGGGCCTCTTAGCAGCAAAAAGTGGAGGAATAGATGGAGAGCTGCAAAGCAATGGAGGGAAACCACAGAAAATGTGGAGAAAAAGAAAAGGGAAGAAGAGAGTGACAGAATAATGGGGGAGTGGGTTGTAGAGGAGAGAAAAAACGTGTAAAGGGGAAGGGATTGGGTGAGGAGATGAGTTGTCAGTGCAGGACAGTGCTGTTGCAACAGGTCTAGGATGAGGTATGGGGGACCTATGAGCAGGAGAAGCACATTGGTGTGTGAAGAGCTGTGTACGGAGCAGCACAGGCTGTAGAGGGGGTCTCAGTGAATCATAGAATCAGCGAGGTTGGAGAAGTCCAACTGTTCCCAGCGCTGCCGAGGCCACCACTGACCCATGGCACTGGGGCTTCATCTCCATGGTGTGTGAGCACCCCCAGGCGTGGTGGCTCCAGCCCTGCCCTGGGCAGTTCCAATGCCTGAGCACCCTTTGGGGCAGGAATTGTTCCTCAGCTCCATCCCCACCTGCCCTGGTGCAGCTTGAGGCCGTTTCCTCTCATCCCATCCCTTGTTCCTTGGGAGCAGAGCTCAGCCCCCTCCTGGCTCCATCCTCCTCTCAGGCAGTTGTAGGCAGCGATCAGGTCCCCCCTGAGCCTTCTCTTCTCCATCTGAACCCCCCAGGTCCCTCAGCCCTTCCCCATCACACTGTGCTCCAGGCCCTGCACCCGCTCCATTGCCCTTCTCTGACCCCGCTCCAGCACCTCAATGTCTCTCTTGCAGTGAGGGGCCCAGAGCTGAGCACAGGATTCCAGGTGCGGCCTCCCCAGTGCCCAGCACAGGGGCACAATCCTGCGTTGACCCTGCTGCCGCACTGGTGCTGGTGCAGGCCAGGATGCTGGGGGCTTCCTGGCTGCCTGGGCACAAGCTGCTCCTGCTCAGCCCTGTCAGTCAGCACCCCCAGGTAAATGAGGTGATGAAGATTTGGGTTCCTGCAACACTCAGCCCTGGAGGGGGGTTATTTATAGCAGCAACCACTGAGGCAGGAAAAGTTTGCTCAAGCTGTCATTTGTGTGCTCCGGAGAGCTGGAATCTCACTCTCCCTCCTCCCTCCTGCTCTTGCTTGTTCGCATTTTCACTGTAATTACCAGGCTTTACATGAGCAGGGTCAGAGCAAGCAGCTTTCTTTAGAAGATTGTGTTCTCCCGGCAGGAATCAGGCAGGATTTTTCTGTCTTCTGGGAATACTTCCCTTGATCGTTTGTGTTATTTCAAGGGCTGTTCTCGTGCACTGAGCTGGAAGCCACGAGATGGGAGGGACAGAACCACACTGCTTCTGAAGTTGCAGCAGCCAGAAGCCACCATCTGAAAGTGCAGAGTTGAAATGTTCACTTTGGGTTTAGGAGGGATGGAAAACTCCAAGTACAGATTATAATCTGTGCTAATTTGGGTTCGTCTGAGATGAGAAAAGCATGTTAGTCAATACAAAGCTGTTCTGCTGTCACATACCTTCAGAAGCTGTTTCCTTTCAAATGGGAAAAGCTGCTTTTCGAGCAGCCAAAGGGATGGATTGGGACCAGCAGAGGGTCAGTGTGCAGTTCCAGCTGGGTAATAGCTGTGTCTCTGTGACAGATGGTGACAGTGCTCTGCTGTCACATGCTGTAAGGCCTTGTATAGTGTATATTGTAGAATCATGGAATGACTTAGGTTGGAAAGGACCTTAAGATACCCAATTCCAATCCCCTGCCATGGCCAGGGGTGATTTACACTAGATCATAATGCCCAAGGCTCTGTCCAGCCTGGTCTTGAACACTGCCGGGTGTGGGGCATTTACCCCACTTCTTTCAGCAGCCTATTCCGGTGCCTCATCATCCTCACAGGGAAGAACTTCTTCTTTATCTCCAACCTGAACTTCCCCTGTTTCAGTTTGAACCCATTACCCCCTGTCCTCTCGCTACAGTCCCTGATGAAGAGGCCCTCTTCAGCATCCTCGTAGCCCCCTTCAGACACTGGAAGCTGCTCTGAGGTCTCCATGCAGCTTCCCTTCTCCAGGCTGAAGAGCCCCAATATTTTCAGCCTGGCTCCATATGGGAGCTGCTGCAGCCCCAGATCATCCTCATGGCCTCCTCTGAGCTTGCTCCAGCAGCTCCATGTCCTTTTTATGCTGAGGACGCCAGAATTGCACTTAGTGCTGCAGGTGAGGTCTCACGAGAGCAGAGCAGAGGGGCAGGATCTCCTTGATAAACCTATGAAGATAGGATGAGAAAGTTGGGGCTGTTCAGCCTGGAGAAGAGAAGGCTGTGTGGAGACCTCAGAGCAGCCTTCCAGTACCTGAAGGGGGCCTATAGGGATGCTGGGGAGGCACTCTTCATGAGGGACTACAGTGATAGGACAAGGGGTAACGGGTTCAAACTGAAACAGGGGAAGTTTAGGTTGGATATGAGGAAGAAGTTCTTTACTGTGAGGGTGGTGAGGCACTGGAATGGGTTGCCCAGGGAAGTTGTGAATGCTCCATCGCTGGCAGTGTTGAAGGCTGGGTTGTACAGAGCCTTGGGTGGCGTGGTTTAGTGGGAGGTGTCCCTGCCCATGGCAGGGGGTTGGAACTGGATGGGCTTAAGGTCCTTTCCAACCCAAACCATTCTATGATTCTATGTTGTATTATCCCAGCTAAGGAAGCTTCCAAGCTGAAATCCACACTATGATAAGATTTCAGCAGTGTTTATGGTGTGCGGGGTGTAAGTTAGTTACTGCTACAGTGACACTAGGCTTGGTGACAACACACGTGTGTGTTCACGTGTGCTGAGCAACACGTGTACATCCAGTAACCAGAGCTCATTACATTGGTGTTTGATCTCTGCTTTGTTCATGCCCCAGGGGAGACTTTGAAGTGAAAGTGGATCTGTTCCATGGTATGGACACGTGGCCTGGATTGGAGCCTGGAGAAGCCCTCCTCTGGAAGCAGTAGCCCTGTGCTGTTAGGAGATTATTAGGTACACAGATCTTGTTGGGAAGAAAAGGATTCAGGGGGTTTCTTTGCCATTCTCTCTATGTAGTCAGGGTTACAGCAAGTGGAGTGAGTGATGGCAATATAGAGTTAGGTTTCTAAACAGGATGCCATAAATATTGCTTTAGGTTCTGTTTTATTAAATACTGATGTTCCTCTTGCAGTAGATCCTGCTGTTAACTTGATTTTCAGTGAAGGCTCCAAGAAATCCAGAGTGGTGGGCATGGAATAGAGGAGATTCTGCTTGATAATGGGCAGGGGTGATGCTCTCAGGAGGGATAAACTATGGGAAAGTGGGAAGGTTTGAGGGGTAATGGGAGAAGGCAGATGTGCACTGGGAATGAAATACAAACATGGTATTTTCAGGGAATTCATGGAATCCCAGCCCGGTTTGGGTTGGAAGGGACCTTAAAGCTCCTCCAGTCCCAACCCTCTGCCATGGGCAGGGACACCTTCCACTGGAGCAGGGTGCTCCAAGCCCCTGTGTCCAACCTGGCCTTGAGCACTGCCACGGATGGGGCAGCCACAGCTTCTCTGGGCACCCTGTGCCAGCGCCTCAGCACCCTCCCAGGGAAGAGCTTCTGCCTAAGAGCTCATCTCAGTCTTCCCTCTGGCAGGTTAAAGCCATTCCCCTGTCCTGTCCCTACATCCCTTGTCCAAAGCCCCTCTCCAGGTTTCCTGGAGCCCCTTCAGGCCCTGGAGCTGCTCTGAGGTCCCCCCTTCAGGAGCTTTCTCTTGTTCAGGCTGAACCAGCCCAGTGCTTGAAATACTGCCGCAGGATGAGGTGGGTCCCTGGAATAGTGTTTTGGTGTCTGTCTGCTGGGGGTTTCATGTGATCATTGGAAGAAAACAGGTTGGGGACTGTGGGAGACAGGATGGGCTTCCATGTCTTCATGGTTTTGGCAGGACCTGTTGAAAGATAGTGGTGAAATACGTTGACTGCATTTATGGTGCTGTTTGTGGGAGTGGAGGATGTTCAGAAATGGGTAATTTGAGCTTCTAGGAAGCAATCCTTAGTGGTAAATGGCATGGAAGAACAGTGAGAACTGAATTAAGTCATTTGCAGTAACCCAGAGAGAGCTTTTACATTCAGCTCTCATGCTGGGCGACTTGAGGGCGTGACAGAACATGCATGTCTTTGGGGTGTATGACCTCAACAACCCAATCTTTTCAGTTATGATTTCTAGGAACATTAGATACAGGCACGTCTTGCTTAAAGTCAAGAATATAAAGCAAAAGTGGCACTTGGAACCCAAGCGGAGGTACAAGCTGTCCAGAAAGATCAGCAGATGGGTTTAGTGCACATGGAGAAATCAGAGACCAGAGGAAAGAGGTAGGGGCCAGATGTTTGGGTAGAAACAGAGCTGTTGGTCCGGGGTTCCATCATCAGGGCTGTGATTGAGGGAAGGCAGCACCAATAAGATGAGGATAGATCATATCCAGGTAAGGTTTTGACTGTTTGAAGCCCATTTCCAATGTGGTTGAGCCTGGAAGCTTTGTGGAGCCTGCATCCAGATTTAGTGAGTTAAAAGTACATTAGGGTTTAGTGTTCGAGGCCAGGTTGGATGGGGCTTGGAGCAAGCTGCTCTAGTGGAAGGTGTCCCTGCCTGTGGCAGGGGTTGGGGCTGGATGAGCTTTAAGGTCCCTTCAGCCCAAACCAGGCTGGGATTCTGTGATGCCCCCAAGATGGGGAGGGAAGAGAGGCACTGCTTTTAATTCCAGAGCATCTTTCCCCTCCAGAGACTCCTTCCTGTATCAAACACTCCATGGATGCGAGCAGATCCAGCACATTTCCTCTTTCTCTCCTGGCAGTTGCACGTGGAGGAAACCACTCTGCAGCGATTCCCTTTGCTCGGGAGCCTGGGGCTGCCTCTGTGCTGCCTGCACGGATGTGCTGCTGCTCTCCGGCATGTTTTTTGGGGAGGGAAACAGGGAAGTTCTGCCAAGGAATGGTGTTGACCACACAGTTTTCTCCAGTTTGGCACTGATCTTGCTGTTCTCCCACTTGTTTCGCTCCTCTCGTATTGGCAGCGGTGGTCCCTTTAGCTCCCGGAGAATGACTGGTGGCTTTCCCTCTCTGTGACTCATCCTCTAGGGAATTCCTGAAGCAGTGAGTCAAGTTATTGGGAAAACTGTTTGCCCACTAGTGTAAACGAAGGAGCCAAGGAGCCTGCCTGAGGTGTTGTGGAGGGGATTAGTGTTCACTGTGACTGGTCGTCCTCTCTCTTGCTAAAGGCAGGTCACTTCCAGAGAAGCTATAGCAGGGATGCAGTAGTGAATAGATGGATTTTCACCTTGCAATATACTCCTCCTGATGGTTTTCCTCTTTTTCTTTCAAGGTGGCTGATCTGATAAGCATTCCAGGGTGGAGAAAAAGTGACAGGTTTGACTTTGCCAGGATTAGAGTGAAAAATAGCTTGCCTAAAGAGATGAGGCTGTCAGATTGGCACCACTCAGCTCCAGCTGCAATACTCCTTTCGTAAGTACCATTTACCATTTCATTCTGCCCTGGCTGACTTTAATCCAGCCTTTTGTTCTTTTGACTTAAGACAAATGAATGGCTGTGTGCTTTCCAGCTAGGAATTAACTAATCTGAAATATTGCCATGGGATATTACAACAAAACCGAAGCACTTGGATGCATCCAGGAGGAATTACCTAGTGTGCCACGTATGTAAGTGTGGATTGAGCAGGGTTGTTTGTGCTGATGCCAGTCAGACTGAGGGTGCATTTTTAAAGCAAGGTGCTTTTTGTCTCTTAGTTCAACTCATCCAAACGTTCTCTTTCTACATCCTTCCCCTGTCCCATTCAAACCCAGCTCTCCTTGTCACTGCCTATTAAACATTAGCAGATCTTATTACCCAGTAGAACAGCAAGTTCTATTTAAAATCCAGAATTAGTCTCGCTTTTGAATCCATTTCTTTTCTTCCCCTTAGCAACTTGGCCATTTATTTTTGCTCAAGCTTGGAGGCTTCAGCAAAGCTCAGCTTGTGGGCTTCACTAGCACAAGCTGTAGGTGGTTGCAGATATGTCTGCATTGATACCACGACTGGGGGTTGGTTTTAACTGTCAGTACACTTGGAGGGTGCTCCTGCTCCCCTCCCAGGTTTGCAGTCCAGGGGCTCATTTGAAGGTAAGTTCATCTCTCAGCTCCTCTTCTTTCTCCTCCACTTATTCAGGAAGGCTTTGGTCTGACAAGTACGAAGCTTGGAGTTCAGTTGTGCTCCTATTGAGGTCATGGAGTAAAGTGCTAGGAAGCTTGGAGCTGGAGGGTGAGGAGGCTCCTTCACCTCCCTCACATCATTCTTCCTTCAACTTGGGCACTTGAAGTGTCTCACAGTGTTCATGGTCTTGACGTCCTCAGTTGAGAGTGGTTTTAAGAGGGCTGTGCTTATCCTTACAAACTGCTTTTTGCCAATGGAAAAATCCTGTCCTGTGGGGTATTCCAGCTGGAAAAAACCCAGGAAGCTCTGAACTGATAACAGCTGATTAGAGGAGGTATATCCCGTACTAGAGTGTTTCTTTTTAATTCAGTGGCTCCCTTCTCCTGTTTTTACACTGGTGGCTGTGAAGTTGTGAACAAGTGCTGTGAATAGTAGCGGTTGGCTCTCAGTTAACTCTTACACTAAAAGCAAGGAGATTTGCAAGATGATGCTTTCTTTCCTGAAAGAAAAGACTTCATCACTGTGGACAAGTCCATGCCAAGCAGATACACTGCGTGTTCCCGTGTCTCTCTAACAGGAAGTTATCACTCAGAAAACGGCTTCAGCTTTGCAAAGAGCTATCACAGGCTGAAGGTGAGAATCTTACAGAATCCCAGCCTGGTTTGTGTTGGAAGGGGCCTTAAAGCTCTCCAGCTCTAACCTCTGCCATGGCAGGGACACCTTCCACTGGAGCAGGGTGCCCCAAGCCCCTGTGTCCAACCTGGCCTTGAACGCTGCCAGGGATGGGGCAGCCACAGCTTCTCTGGGCACCCTGTGCCAGCGCCTCAGCACCCTCCCAGGGAAGAGCTTCTGCCTAAGAGCTCATCTCAGTCTCCCCTCGGGCAGGTTAAAGCCATTCCCCTGTCCTGTCCCTCCATCCCTTGTCCAAAGCCCCTGTCCAGGTTTCCTGCAGCCCCTTTCGGCACTGGAGCTGCTCTGAGGTCTCCCCTTCAGGAGCCTTCTCTTCCCCAGGCTGCCCCAGCCCAGCTCTCCCAGCCTGGCTCCAGAGCAGAGCTGCTCCATCCCTCGCAGCATCTCCATGGCCTCCTCTGGCCTCCCTCCAACAGCTCCGCATCCCTCTTGCGCTGTTTCCCTTTGCATATTTTATGCTTGTGTGTATCTGCACTGAATGGAGGCAAAGGGATGTTGCCAACTTGCAGCATATTTGTTGTTTTCCTCTTAAACGATTGCTTTCATGTGGTTTTTAGACAGGGGAAATGTATTAATCCTTAGAATTGCAGAAAAACGGTTGAAAACCTGAACCCTTTGTGTGCAGAGCCTAAACCCCTGATTTAAATATTTCAGTGGGAGCATCTCATTGTAAAGGTACTTGTGGATTTTGACATCTCAATTAATGCCTTCGACTGCCTGGGATTACCAATACTATTGCTCAGGAGCAGGCAGTATGTCAGCGTTGGGCCCTTTGTGGTGTGCACAGCATTGTTCTGCAGGGAAATAACCAGTTTGGAGTGAATAGCAAATGTGATACTAAATCTTCTGTGTTAGTAGGAAGGTTTTTGAGAGCTGAATGTTTTCTTCCTGTCTCGGGAGAGAAAAGGGCCCATTTAAGGAAAACCTGATAAGAGGCTTTTGAAATTCAAGGGTGTAAGTTGTAAGGCTGAAAGGTTAAAGACGGGAACAAGTAGGAGACGTTGCCTGGGTTTGAAGATAGCACGGGGCTCAGGGGACCTGTTTCTAGCCAAGGCAAGAGGTGTTCGGAGTAAGGCACAAAGGGGATGGATTTAAGCGAGAAGCACATATACATAGAAAACATCTCGATGTGTTTATGCTGCCTGAGGCAGTGGGGCTGCATGAAGAAATATAGGGAGGAATAAACTGAAATGGAGATCATGGAATGGGTTGGAAGGGACCTTAAAGCTCATCCAGTTGCAACCCCCTGCCACAGGCTGGGGCACCTTCCACTAGAGCAGCTTGCTCCAAGCCCCATCCATCCTTGAACACTGCCAGGGATGGGAGTGCAAATAGCGCTTCACTAATGGATGGCGTTCGAGCCCCATCACGTCACCTCTACCTGAGCTCTCCATCTTTTCTCTCCTCACAAGGATGTTCCCCATGGGCTTTCTACCCCTGTTGGGTCATTGTCCCTGAGGCTTACAGAACCTCACTGTTCCCGTTAAATAAAGCCTTTCTATAAGCACTTACTGTCCTTGACGGAAATCCTCAATTAGAACTTGGATCCAACTTCATCGGTCCTCATCCAGCTATTTTTAAGAGCTTTAAATGGAGCTCTTTCTGCTTGAGCCTGGTTCCTCACAATCTGGGAATTGTTCTTCCTCGCAGGGAGAAGGGAGGATGTCATTGCATCCATGCAGAGTGTCCTGGAGCTGATAGGAGGCACTTGCTTCCCTGTGTCTGCCCATATGCAAACCCAGCTCTCCTCCAGCACCTCTTGCAGGACCCAGGAATTACCTACTCAACACAGTGTGGACCAGAGGCCCATAACATAAGGTGGGGCCAAATGAGACAGCATCAAAGGAAGATGACCTCTTCCAAGGCAGAGCTGCCTTTTACAAGTGGCAGAGGATATCTGCTGCAAACAATGCCCACAGGAATTGCAGGGGAAGCTCCTTCCCTGGGGGAAGATGGTACAGCGGCAGCCAGAAGGAGGTGAGGAGAGTTCTAGCATGACTATGATTAAAGGAACAGATCTGTACTTCAAAGAGTACTGTATGTGTTAGTGTAACATCTACTTACAACTAAGCCAAAGGTGGCTCAGCATGGGGAGGGGATGGTGGTACAAATCAGTGGGGTCTTTAACACTGCAATATCAATTTCACACCTGCTTTTAAGATTCTCCTTTATTTATCCCATTTTCCAAGAAGAAGGAGATAAAATGAGTCAGTGCCAGGGCCTGGGGACTGAGGCATCGGGTTCAAGAAAGAAAAGGTTCAAAAAGCCTCTCGTGACTTGGCACATTTCAGTTGCAGCTCCCACAGGATCAGGGCACTGCCCCACAATCTTCTCCCTGCAGTGCTCTCATCACAGAGCTATATGATTAGATCTGGAGCTATAATACTGCCCATCGACACACATACCCAAAATACATCTCAGAGTAGAAGCTGACCTTCAAAACCCAGGGGACAAGAACTTCCCCATGGGTCCCACCAGCTTAAATTGTATGTGCTGGCAGAAATACAGCCTTGAAGTGCATGGTGATGGTCACAAGAATACTGATACTAACAAGAACAGACTGTTGGCCCAACACTGGCTGGAGAGAGACTTACAGGAGCAAGCAGGGACAGGCCAAGGGGAATGGCTTTACCCTGCCCGAGGGCAGACTGAGATGAGCTCTTAGGCAGAAGCTCTTCCCTGGGAGGGTGCTGAGGCGCTGGCACAGGGTGCCCAGAGAAGCTGTGGCTGCCCCATCCCTGGCAGTGTTCAAGGCCAGGTTGGACACAGGGGCTTGGAGCACCCTGCTCCAGCGGAAGGTGTCCCTGCTCGTGGCAGGGGTTGGAACTGGATGGGCTTTAAGGTCCCTTAAAACACAAAGGGGATTCTATGATAAAGAGGAAGTGCAGATGTACCAGCAAGGGACAGAACCTGTTTCTGTTGATGGGGATGAGGAGGGTTGTGCTGTGCATGAGTACTTGCAGGTGCTGTCCTATGTGGCAGGGAGCAGAAGGCAGTTCCAGAGGAGCTAACAGGATGGAGTTGATCTGGTGGTGTTCAGACATTGTACGGTGCCTGCCTGGACTACTTGGGTGACTCTTGGGGGTTTCTGTTCTCCTAGTGGGGCTCTGGAGCCAGTCTGCAGCTCCAGTGCTGTGCCTGTAGGACCAGCATCTCTGGGTACCTGGGCTGAGTGACCTCAGGGAGAAGGGAAGGTGTCTCTGCTGTGGTAGCACAGGAGGAGCAGGGAAGAGCCCTAAAGGAGATGCTGCTGTTGGAGCTGCCCTGACTCAAGCTTGTTTCCAGATGGATTTTTCTCCATCTCCATCCTTTTTCTTCCTCTGTTCCAGCAGATGAGCTGTGAGGCTGTGACTTCTCAGTGGGACCGCAGGTTGGAGCTGGGATGTTCCCTTGGAACACGGTGGCATTTCATCCAGTACCACAGCAGTGTGTTGCTGGATTCCAGTGGCTTTGTCCTGCAGTGACTCCCACAACCATCTACAGTGCTAAGACCTAGACATCCCCTTTCTTTTGGGCTTCCTGTGGGCAGTGAAGAAGGTCTGGTCCCTGGGCTTTGAACACTTACTTTGAGGGAGTTTCTCTTGGGTGAATCGTACAGTAGGACTCAAGGCAGAATCTGGGGAGGCTGGCTCAAAGTGTGCTTCCAGATAGGAACCACAGCCGAGTTGGGATCGCTTTGCCATACCTGGGGCATGTGGAGTTGCAAGCAGGTCATGAGCTGAGGCTGAGGGGAGAGGTGGGTGATGGATCTATTGTCCTGGCAGAGCTTTCTCCTGCTGGTGCCTCCAGTGGTCTGGCAAAGTGGGAAGAAGCTTGGTACTGGCACATCCAATTTCACTGTCTTCTTGGCCCCCCATCATTTGCTTGAGGGCCATAACAAGGGATGTTCTGAACTCCAGGAGGTTGCGTGGGCCAGGAGGAGTGTTTGGAGGATGCTGAGTGAGTGTTCAAGCCCTTGTAGATCCCCAGGGATGAGGGTTTGTAGGGGATTAGTGTGTTGGGCTGTGTGGGTGCGACTGTGCTTCAGGTGCCTGTGTGATGGGTGAGCTTAAAGCTGCTCGTGGGTTTTTGGGTGGTGGGGAGTAGCTGATGCTCTCCCTTGCTGTTGGCATGGTGTGGGTGGTCTCCTGTGGTGCAAGATCCATGCTCAGCCCTTTTCCTCCAGCTCTGGCTGTGTTCAGCTTGTATTTACTTGTATCCCTTCTCCCAAGGCTAATGTCAGATGGGATGGGATGTTGGATTAGCCTAAATCTCCTCGGTTTAGCTGGAATGTTGTCTCGCTGGAGCGTTTTTCTCCTTTGCTCTTTTCTCTAAGCCTTCCCTTTCCAGACAGCTAATTCTCCCCTTCCCCCACATCCTGTCATACCCCAGAGCATGTCACAAGGAATTAAGGGCTGAAAGGCCTGGGAGAGGCTGCTCCTCTTGGAACAGTCTCTCCTTTCTATGACCAGGGTGGCCCCCTCTGTGTGTCCCTTTTGTGTCCCATCCAATTCCCCTCCCCCTGCCCATTCAGTCCATGCCAGAGCAGAGAGCAGCGGTCCTCAGCCTTTCCCAGCCCTGCTTCCAGGACTGCTGCTGATGGGATGTATGGCTCAGACTCCAGGATGGTCCCAAACCGCTGCTGCAGTGCTCCTGGTCCAGCAGCAAGAAGGGAGGAGGTTTGTGCTGCTGCAGTTGCTGCTGCTGGAGGGTTTTCCTTCTCTCCCATCTCCGTGTGGCTCTGACAGCATCACTCCCGGTCCTCCTTCCCACAATCCACATACACGCTCCTCAGAATAGGGATGATGTCACTTCCTTCCAGAGGGTGCCGGGGGTGTGGAAAGGGGGAGTCACGACCCCTGGCAGCCCTGAGGAAGAGCTGAGGTTGCTGCCTGCCTGGGAAGAGGGAGTTGCTCTGGAGATGATGCCCAGCTCTGTCAGCAGGCAGTCACCACGCCGCCCTTCCCTGTGCCGAGTGGGGTTTTCAATGGCTGCAAGAAGAGTTTGCTGGTCCCTCCTTCACTCGTGATGCCTGTCTCCGTGGATATGCACTATTCCTGCAGTACCCTGATGGGAGAGAAGAATGTGCAGCAGCTGGGTAAGATTCCTGCTTCCATAGATCTTTGAGCCAAGGGTCAAGGGCTTTGGACTTGTTGTGCACAAAGCTGGTGCCTGCATGTGCTTCCCTTCATTCCTGTGTTGGGAGCTCCGTGCTGCTTGTACTGGGATTCAGGCTTCAAGGTCCTGGGAATTTTTCCCGCTCTTTGCAGCAATTTTAGGGATGGCGCAAAGGGGTTTTTGCTGGTGCAGAACTTGGGTCAGTGGTCTCAGGGCTGTTTGTGCTCTGAGCTTCCCCTTCTCTCCTGGTTCTTCTGCTAAATCCTGTCTTCATCATCTGAAGCAACTCCTGGGATCTGCTGGGATGGCGCCAGGATTCCTTACACTGAGAGCTTTGCTTTTTTATCCTTTGTGGGCTTTGTTCTCAGGCCTTCTGTCATTTCCCTTCTTTCCCAACTGGCCCCATCCCTCATGGGGGGGGGTTCAATAGATGGGCTTTGGGAACTGTGGTTCTTTCTGCAGTGCGCTGGGAGCATGATGAGCATGGAGCCGGGAGTGACAGGCCCTCCGTGAGTGACAGGCTGCTCTGCTCCAGCCCCATCTGTTGCTGTGGGTAAAGGAATTCATGTTGGATGGTTGCTGCTCTTGCCCATTCCCTGCCTCTTCAGCTGGCAGGGAAGAGCAGGGAGAGCACAACCACTTGCGCACGGAGAGGTGGAAGAGTTGTTGGGAAAGTGGGAAATGCGTTGGTGGGATGCAGCCGTAAGCTGAGGGATGATGGGAATCCAGGTCTGAGCTTGGCTGGGAGGTGCTGTGGTGGCCAGAGGCAGTGTGAAGGGGCATGATGGAAAGTGCATCCCCAAATCCTGGGCAGGGGTACTGATATTCCAGGTATAACTGCTTCATGTGGGTGGGTTATTCAGGGCAGGGCTAGAAGAAGTCACCAGATGGCCAGAGGAGTGAGCAGTTTGAAGCTGCAGTGTACTGAGTGCTCTGATTGTAATGTGCTGAGGAAGTGTGAATCCAAATGGTGATGGAATTTCACATTTGCTTTGTTTGTGGAATAGAGCATTCCCTCCATGCACTGGGAGTGTGTCAGCCTGTTAACCATGGAATCTCCTGGATAGCGGGGAAGGTTTGTGTAGGTTTTCAATACTCAGTGACTGAAATGGGTGGGAAGGTTTAGTCCAGGGGCTGTGGGTGGTGCAGGAGTGGTCCCTCCTCTGGTTTGAAGTGATCTGCACAGTAGGTAAGTGATGGGGTAACCACAGCTGACCAGGGAATAGGTGTGAGTACCGTTACTGCAGCAGTGAGTGCTGTGATGCTTGGTGATCTGTCACAAACCCAACCCTTGTGTTGCTTTCAAGGTTCAGATGAGTTTCAATGTGATGGTGTCGCTCCTGGCTGCCCTCTTTTACCCAGAGCACTAAATGAGGTACATCACATACAAGTTTGATTGGGTTTTGTCCTGTGCCTGAGGTGTGGCAGATGATGTTCCCTCTGAAATGCTATTGGAAATCCTGAGTATATTGGAAGTAACAAATGGGAGCACTTTGATGTTCACCTCCGAGCACAACAGTGTGTTCAGATCAGTACAAAGAGCTTTTATTACTTTGGAGATGCAGCTTTGGATCAGTGTGGTCACTGCAGGTCAGGAATGGAGCGCTCCAGCAGCAGTGCATGAACATGAAGACTGGGAGGTTGGTGGGGTTAGAATATGCAAAGTGCTGTGATTTCGAGCTGGGATGCATCAGTTGGGAGAATCATGGAATCCCAGAATGGTTTGGGTTGGAAGGGACCTTAAGGTCATCCAGTTCCACCCCCCTGCCGCTTGCAGGGACACCTTCCACTAGACCGGGTTGCTCCAAGCCCCATCCAACCTACCAGAACTTCATACTGTTGAGATGGTGTCTTGGGGCAGAGGGGCACAGGCCAATGTGTGGTGTCCCCTGGTCTGGTAGCGCAGGTGGGTACAGCCAAGACGTGTGACAGGGGTTAGGGCACGGCAGAGAGGGACAGGACTGACCGCTGCAGCCAGGAGAGCGCTGCTGGCAGTGGGTAGACCACATAGACACAGTCTCAGAAACCAAAGGCTGACCAGACGAAACAGGAGTCATGGTTGAAACATGTTGTACAACATAGGAGGGGACTGAGCCAGTCTGATGCAGTGGACTTGGGCTGGAGCAGACTGGAGTGTGTACAGCAGTGCTGGAATGGTGTGGGAGAGCTGTGCTGGGAGGCGGTGGTTGGGGAGCCCTGTGGAGTCTCGTGACTTCCACCACTGCTGTTGCTGTTCTTCAAGGGTTTATGAAGCTTTAAAAATAGGAGCACAAACAAAATGTGGGGAAGAACAGCCAGCTCCTCAGTCTCTGACCTTTTAACTGTTAGTGCCCATCAGTGTGAACACAAAGCCGCGGAGCTGGCAGGGTGCTCCCAATGATGGAGCGAGAGGTCTCCTAGGAGCTTGCTCCCTCAGCTCTAAGTGCTTGCTGTTGAGAGTACGTCAATAGCTTCCCCAGACACCGCTGCTAACTGCTAATGGGTATTTTGGCTTGCTGAGGGAGGAAGAGAAGTGTTGGACAACAAGAGAAGAGCCTGGCAGCAGGGGTGCCTCTGGAACAACATGAGAGCAGAGCCTTCAGAGCTGAGGCCGGTATAACGTGCCCAAAGCACCCCCCAGTGACTGCTGCCCAGCACAGAACCCTAACAGGATCCCAGGTAATCTTATGAACTGGAGCTGGGGGAGCAGTGGTTGTGTTCAGTGAGTTACACACTGGCTTCACCTAATACTTCCCACTCTTTCAACTCTTCGTTACTCTCCTGTACATCTCCTTCCCAAGCGTGCCATGCCCCCTGGTGCTGGAAGGAAGAACCTCTGCCATCTTCGGTGGACCACAGGTGCCATCCTTCTGCTGGTGTGGGGTTACGGAGCTGTCTTGAGGAGGATCAGCAGCATGTTTTGGCTCTGTTCTTTTCCAGGAGGTGAGTGTTGTGCCTGCTGAACCCCCTCAGACCCACTAGCCATGCCAGGGATTGTCGTGTTCCGCCGCCGCTGGTCTGTAGGCAGCGATGACCTGGTTTTGCCAGCAGTCTTCCTCTTCCTCCTGCACACCACCTGGTAAGTGAGAAGGGCAGAATTCGCCCATCCGTTCTTTCTGTTATTCCTATTCCTTGCAGCTGTAATTCTTCCCGTGCTTATCCATGTGGCTGGAAGGCTTGTTTGGGGCATAGACACCAACGTATTCCCAGCTTCTTTGGATAAGTCCTATTCTAAGCTCTAGCTCCAAAGAGGGAGCCTGACCAGCTCCTTTCATCCTCCTGCACTACCCAAGGTTGTCCACTGGACTTTGGGGCTGTGTTTCTTACAGGGGCTCAGGTTAAACAATTGGAGTAGCAGATCCCAATGGGATAATGGGACTTGACACAGGTCATCAAATTGTTCTGACTCTGGATGGCTTGTGGGGAGGAGATCTCCAACCACATTAAGTAGCCGTGGGTGACTGAGGAGCCTCAGGAGCTTGGTGTGGGTTATTACATGCAGCTTGCTTTAGCTTCCTGCTGGTAACAAGCTGGTTTGTGACTGGCAGGTTTGTGATCCTCTCTGTGGTGCTCTTTGGGCTGGTGTACAACCCCAACGAGGCCTGCTCGCTCAACCTGGTGGACCACGGCAGAGGCTACCTGGGCATCCTGCTCAGCTGTATGATCGCAGAGGTGGCAATCATCTGGCTCAGCATGAGAGGCAGTATCCTGTACACAGAGCCCCGGGACTCCATGCAGTATGTGCTCTATGTCAGACTGGGTAAGAGGCAGAGGCCTGAGGCCTCCTAATGACTCAGCCTCCACACTGCCATCTGCTAGCGCAGAAGACTTCTCTCCCCACACCCTGACAAACACACAGCTTCTGAAAGGCATCCAGATGGCCACTTGTATGTGCTATGCATCTGAATACATCACATAGACAGCACCCTGTCATTGCTGTAAGACTCTCATGCAATGCCCCAAATATCTTTCTAGCAAACCTTTTAACTTGCCATCCTCATTGCAATGCAGGTACATCCTTTCCCTCGAACCAAATGTGCTCCCCTTCTGGCTCACAACGCCGATCTGCCACCGTGAGATGCATCTACACTTCTCCCCCATCTTTTTTCCCCATGTTTTCCTAGGATCCAGGCATGTGTCTGCATAAATCACAGTGGGTCTGACCCTGAGGCATGTGTGTGTCCTTGCCTGTCATACAAGACGCATCTACACCCACCTACCTTGAGATGTATAGTGGACCTCTTGACTCACAGGAGGCGCATCTCCATCCAGTGCCTTAGATTCTCCCCCTCCAGGCCCAGTGAGATAAATAGGTTTACCACCTGCTCACCGGTTGCATCCTCTCTCCGAGTGCCTATTTGTCTTCCTAAAAACGTCTTCTCCTGTCTCTCTCACCCACCAAAAAGTAGATCAGAAAAGAGAGATTGTTCCTTGATCTCTTACTCAGGGCTTCCCTTTGAGCTTGTTTTCCCTCCTCTGCTCTGTTGTCTTCCAGGTACAGAAACTTGAGCAGATTTTTTTCTGTGCTGTGTGAAGATTTTAAGAGGGGGGAAAAAATAAATCCTTTCGGAGCTGCAGAGTCAACCCCATTCCAAACAAAACACCTCCTGGGTTTGCATCTCTGTTTTTGCTGGATTCCTTCCCTGCAGAAGTCACTGAAAGAGGGCTAGCCTTGCTTGAAAGCTCTGTCTGGGAGTGCTAAGTGCAAGTCATTAACACAAAGAGCAAACAAATCCTTCTCTTCACTTTCCCAGGCACGCTGCACTCTCCCTAGGGAAGCGCGTGGAGCCTGACGCTGAGTTACAGTGTGTTAAAACCAGACTAAATGGGGCAAGGGAGGTAGAGAAAGATCCAAAAATCCATTTTCCTGCCCAAGAAACACCCGCTTTTCTTCCTTGTCTGCCTTAAACTATACATGGATCAGTATTTACACTGTAGTTTGGGTCTTGTTTGTAGTTGTTTCGTGGGGCTTTCCACTCTTAATGGCTTCATGAGTTCTGATGATAGATTAAGGAGTGTGACCAGCATGTGGGCAAGGTCCATGTGACTGTCCTAGTTGAAGCATGTGCTGTTTATTACATAGGAATCTGGGAAAGAGATCCATTGTGAACCCAGGAAAGTCTCATGCATGCTCCTGTCCTGCAGCAGGTCATCTCAGAGGGCAGACAAGCCATGGTACGCAAAGCCTGAGCTAAGATTAAGCAAATAGTTTGTGCTGAGGAGGAACCAGGTCCAGCCCTGGTTCCTTGCCCACTGCTGTTGTAGTCTTTGTGTCTCTTTGAACTGGTTTTTCCAGGCTGGTGAGAGCCTGTAGTAAGCCACTTGTGGAAAGACACCAAGCCAACACATAGATAAGGAGGGTGGATGGTTAGCTAGCTAGGCTGGAATGTGGCTTTAGTCCCAGCTCCACCAAAGCCTTGCTAGACATTACTAAGCAAGCTATTTACTCTCCATATCTGGTTGCTCACCTGTACTTTGGGCTCGTAGTGTGGAGAGAAAGCGTGGGGGTGAGCACTTCAGAGTAGTGTTTCCGAAGTGTTTTATTCCAGGGAACCATGAATCCCCAGTTCCTTGTTTGAATTGGAAGGCATTTTAAAGCTTATCCAGTTCCAACCCCGTGCATGGGCAGGGACACCTTCCACTAGGCCAGGTTGCTCAGAGGTTGACATGCAAAACTGAGGAGCTAGTAAATGACTCCTTAAGGATTGTGTCCTGGGAACTGTTACTGAAAGGACTGCAAAGGGCAGAGGTGCTGAGGACATTTACAAAGTGTAATAAGCAGAATTAATCCAGGATACTCACTGCTATTCATTTCCCATCTTTGAATCAGACCCGCTGGCCAAGGTGGTTAAGTCCTGGGTGCTGCTACATGGTGATTGCTCTGTACACATGTGGTCCTTGTATCATTTAGGAGTAGTTTTAAGGCCATATTACACTTTTGGTTCATATGTTTGGAATATCACCTTCCAAAGCATGGGGCCCGATCCTGAAGTCACTAATTCTGTGCAACCATCCTGCTAAAGAACCTTTCTTTGTGTTTCCCTTCCAGAAGCTGCGGAGAAGCAGTGGTTAATCCATAGGGAGATGCTGCTACTCTCTATTGTGTTCCTTTTGTTGCAGCTATCCTGCTGATTGAGTTTGTGTATGCTATCGTGGGCATCGTTTGGCTAACGCAGTACTACACTTCCTGCAATGATATCACAGCAAAGAGTGTCACTTTGGGTATGTATTTGGAATGTGGTTTGGGTGCATCCCTGTGGATGAGCAGGCATCCTCTCGCCTCAGAGAGCTAATTCATTCCTGCATGTGGGGATTGACTGTTGGAAGTGGCTTGTGGCTGTAAATGTGGTGCTTGTTTTCCTGAGACATTAGTGCTCAGAACAGTTGTTCTATTCAGTTGTTTGTGCTGTCTGTGCTGAGGCAAGAATTCGTGTTCCCATGGAAGGGTCTGGCTGGGGAGTCTGGAAGACCTGGTTCTCCTTCTTCAGTTCCAAATGGCTTTGCTGTGTTCCTGGAACTCCTTTTCAGTCTCAGCCAGTCTCTTGGCAGGGGTGATACTAATGTTGTAGTCACTCTAGCTACTCAGGGAGTACTTAATGGTCTTTTACATGGGCAATATCCTAAACCAGCTGGAAACTTAGAAGCTTTTCCAGAGGATTTCTTTTGCTACAGCTGGGGAGACATTGGGGTGACTACTCCGCCCTGCAGCAATGGAGAGATGGGTCTGATGCGTGTGATGAAAAGCGGGAAGTGTTGCTGCCATGACCTGGGGGCAGAGCACCCGATTCCTCTTCTTTCCTTGCAGGAATGGTGGTGTGCAACTGGGTTGTCATCCTGAGTGTCTGCATCACTGTCCTGTGCGTCTTCGACCCTACGGGCCGGACCTTTGTCAAACTACGCGCCACGAAGCGGAGGCAGCGTAACCTGAGGACATACAACTTGAGGTAAAGCAGCATTCCCGGAAGGATATCCTGCTTTTCTCCATGCTTAACATCCCTCCTTCAGGGAAGCATCCAGCTTCAGACATTGCTTCCCTTTGGTGAGGGAAAGATGTAGCTCAGACTGTCAGGTGCTGTGTGTGGGCATCTGTATCCAAAGGAGGCCAAGTGATGCAGTAGCTGCCTGCGTTGTGTGTTAGTCACTGCATCTGTGAAGCCTTAGGAGCCTCTTGAGCCAGTGCTGACCACAACAGCTTCTTTTGTCCGTCCTGTAGCAGCCTTTTGCCTGGTAACAGTGAGGCAGTGCTTAGATACTGCTTGGATTGAGAGAGCATCTTCTTCCGAAGGCCCTTTCATCCTTTAGTTTTGCCTTTAGAATACAGCCTCTTGCCCTGAGGTTTCTTGTATATGCTTGTGGCCAAGAAGCAATTTCTTTCATGTTGGCAGGCAGGTCTTTTAATTAAGAATTGATTACATCTTGGAGCTGCCCAGATGGGGATAGGAAAGCTTTATTTCACCAAGCAAAGCATTTTTCAGAAGGGGGACAACACAAACAGCCTTTGTTTTCTTGTGCACTCTTGACATATGCAACTGTCAGCAAGGAATGTGGCTTTGTAGGACTCGAGGGCACTGGGTTTTGAACACTAGAAACTGAGGCTTTGAAAGAGTACTCTGCAAATCTTGCATTTCTTATGAGGGATGTATATCCAAGAGGGCATTTTGAATACATGTTCTTCCACTGACTTGACATGGGATCCTTCAAGTTGTCTTTTTGAGGGGCAAAAAGCCTTTTCCAAGGACTGTGCAAGCAAGTTGTGTTTGAAGGAGCCTGGATTTCACTGTGGAATGCAACACATTCTTCCTGCCCTCTCCAGTACGTGACACTAGACTTGATTATTTGGAGTTAGTTCCCTGTTAGCCTAGTGTGTGTGACTGCTGCAGTGTGATCAGGACATTCCCAGGGGGATTGGGGTAAGAGGCTTTGATGATACTATGGATCTAGTTCCCCACACTCCCTCAAAGCTGTGTGGCTCAGGGTGTTATTTTTCCAAAGGGAAACTGAGTGCCAATGATGGCAAAAGTTTTTTGACCCTCTCTACAAGAGAGACATTGAGGGGCTGGAGCGGGGTCAGAGAAGGGCACCAGAGCGGGTGCAGGGCCTGGAGCACAGTGTGATGGGGAAGGGCTGAGGGAGCTGGGGGTTCAGATGGAGAAGAGAAGGCTCAGGGGGGACCTGATCGCTGCCTACAACTGCCTGAGAGGAGGATGGAGCCAGGAGGGGGCTGGGCTCTGCTCCCAAGGACCAAGGGATGGGATGAGAGGAAACGGCCTCAAGCTGCACCAGGGCAGGTTGGGATGGAGCTGAGGACCAATTCCTGCCCCAAAGGGTGCTCAGCATTGGAACTGCCCAGGGCGGTGCTGCAGTCACCATCCCTGCAAGTGTTCACACACTGTGGAGATGAAGCCTCAGTGCCATGGGTCAGTGGTGGCCTTGGCAGTGCTGGGGAACAGTTGGACTTGGTGTTCTTCAAGGTCTGTTCTATCCTGGTTGAATCTGTGTCCTATAAGTGAAGGTATTTGTCCCTTGGGCTGTGGCCAGCTTTTCCCTCCAGGCCTGTGCCAGTTTTGGACAGCTCGTGCCTGCTGTTTGCAGCTTCCCACTCTGCAAAGGCAGTGTGAACAGATGTGAACAAGCAGAACGCTGTGGGCTCTGATGTGAAAGGCAAACAGAAGATGTTACTACGTGTAGCAATTGTTCCCATAGAGCACATTGTGAAATTCTCTGCTTGCTTCTGGATCATGATCCAGAAAGGATGCTGAGGGCCAGGAATTGCTATTGAAGCCCCTTAGGCTGCAGCAATACATGCCTCTGCTGTACAGCAGGAACTCAACCTTTGCATTGTATTTATCCTGAGCTGTATTTCCTCTGTCTTAACTCATGAATAAGCGTGATTTGTTGCATTAGGGAGATATCTAACTTCTGCCTTCCCTTTGGTGGTGCTTTGCTGTAGGTGTTGGACTCTTACACAGAGGTTTTCCTTCACCAGTGGCATCGTGATGTGTGTGGGCACTTCTGTTCTTGCAGAGCTAAGAAAATAAAGCAACAAAACAAAAGGCTCAGCTGATTGTGCTGAGGCTTTGCTTGCTTCAGAGCCCACTACACACGGGGAAGTTCAGTGTTAGGAAGAAAGAATTCGGGCAAAGTTGCAGTGAAAATAGCTCAGAGCACACTTGGCTTGTTCAGCCCCCGCGGTGGAGTTGTGAAGCTCTTTGCATTCCTGCCCAAGTACTTTGGCATTTGGTGGAGCAGAGTACTGCCAGCTCTGCCTTGGGATGATCGTATTCCTGTTCCTCTTCTAGAGTCTTCCTTGGACGTTGTGGATAGTTGAAGATTACCAGGGGCTGGAGCAGTTCTGCTCTGGAGCCAGGCTGAGAGCTGGGCTGGGGCAGCCTGGGGAAGGGAAGGCTCCTTAAGGGGAGGCCTTAGAGCAGCTCCAGTGCCTAAAGTGGCTGCAGGAAACCTGGAGAGGGGCTTTGGCCAAGGGATGGAGGGACAGGCCAAGGGGAATGGCTTTAACCTGCCCGAGGGGAGACTGAGATGAACTCTGAGGCAGAAGCTCTTCTGTGTGAGGGTGCTGAGGCGCTGGCACAGGGTGCCCAGAGAAGCTGTGGCTGCCCCTGTTCAAGGCCAGGTTGGACACACAGGGGCTTGGAGCACCCTGCTCCAGTGTAAGGTGTTGGGGTTGGGACTGAATGAGCTTTAAGCTCCCTTCCAACCCAAACCAGGCTGGGATTGTATGATAGTTGTTGTATCATAGTTGTTTTCAAATGCTCAGCTGTAAGTTGATGGATTGCCCTGTGGGATCAGCTCCTCCTATGCAGGCAAATACTCCTTTATCGGCATCTTTCTATTCCAGGTACAACTCACTTTCTGTGCTTCGGCTTTTCCTGCTGTAAGAGCCTGCCAGAAAACCAGAAGCGGTCTATTGTTTTTGATTGCTCTGACCTTAGTCTGTGTCCACATTAAAGACCCTGCTTCAGGGGAGCTGTGGCCTTTGTTGGTAGCCTCGCACTCTGGCACAGACACCCACTTCAACGCCACTGAGCTCAGGGTTGTTAGCAGGTATGCCAGTCAAGAAGAAGGGCCTGTCACCCCGCAGAGTGTAGTAACTGGGACAAGCTGACAACGGTGGAGGCAACTCAGCTCTGCTTCGTTGAAACAGGGCTGTCCAATTAGCTCATGGAATTGAAACGTCACATAAACCAAACGCGGGTTGAGCTAAACCTGCCCTATTCAGCCTATTTTAACCTTCTCTAAATGGAAAGAGACCCTTGAGCTAACTTTTCTTTCTGTTGAAAGCTAAGCACTATACTTAAATAAAGAGTGTGAATTTCTTCACTTCTGAGCCTGTATTATGTTTTATAAATGTATTTTCCCCAAATAAGCAATTTACTGGGGAGAAAAGTGCCCAGCTCCTCTCGTACTACGTGCTCCGGGTCTTTTGTATCGTTCGCACTCCCTTGCACTGAGGTGGAGTTTTCCTGCTGAGTGGTGGGATGTGCTGGCACACGGTGCAGCTACCAAGTTGCCAGTGGATCCTCCTTCCATCCACAGCACTGGGTGTGCTTGACCATCTTGCTTCCAGCAGATCTGTAGAGCAACAGGAGCTTCATTATGGTCTTCTCATTCAGGTGGGACACCATGTGTATAAATACAGAGGACAGTTAGATTTTTTTTGACCTTCCCATCATAGACTGTTTTGTGTTGGAAAGGACCTTAAGCTCCTCCAGTTCCAACCCCTGCCACGAGCAGGGACACCTTCCACTAGAGCAGGTTACTCCAAGCCCTTGTGTCCAACCTGGCCTTGAACACTGCAGGGATGGAGCAGCCACAGCTTCTCTGGGCACCCTGGGCCAGCGCCTCAGCACCCTCACTTGGAAGAGCTTCTTCCTTATCTCCAACCTGAACTTGCCCTGTTTCAGTCTGAACCCATCACTCCCTGTCCTATCACTCCAGTCCCTGATGAGCAGTCCCTCTCCAGCATCCTTGTAGCCTCCTTTGGATGCTGGAAGCTGCTCTGAGGTCTCCATGCAGCTTCTCTTCTCCTTGCTGAATGAGCCCAACTTTCTTAGCCTATAAAATGAGCTGAGTTGTCAGTCTTTATGTGCTCTCCTTGCCTCTGGTAGACCAGGATTCATAGAAGAATATGGTTTAGCATGTATTTCAGCAGTGATAGTGCAGACTTTGGATCTTACTATGTGTTTGCAGACCTGTCCTCATGCTCATGCTTTACCCTTCATTCACAGACACCGCCTGGAAGAAGGACAAGCCAGCAGCTGGACACGCAGGCTCAAGGTTTTCCTTTGCTGCACAAGGACAAAAGACTCTCAGTCGGTAGGTACCAAATAGCTCTTGTCAGAGCAGGAGATAGCATCCTACCTGCATGAGGTGTGTTTCATTACAGTGAGATCTGGAGGCACTAGGAGTCCAGGGAGCCTTGTATACATGCAGGGACCGGAAATCCCTTCCAAGAAGCATTCCTTCAGGATCACCAGACTTGGAGCTTTGCTGCATTGCTGATTCCTTTTCCGTCCTTACAGCCCAAATAGCCTGAAGGAGCCCTTGCGTTTCTGCAGGGGTGGACGTGGTATCCCATGCAGAAGCTGATGTAGCAGCAAACGCAGATGTAACAACACTGAGCAGGGCAGCTATCAAAATGACTAGTCTGAACCCTCTGGTTTTGAGTATTAGAGAACTCCGAAGGTAAAGCCAGCACTGAAAGGCAGTGTCAGTGCTAAGCTCTTCTCTTGTAGTTGATCTGTACCTCGCTGTTGCAGTGAACTGGGATGATAATGTGTAAGTGAAGATAGCAGTGGATGAAATACCTATTTTCACTATGGTTGGGCTCAACGTTTGACTTTGTGATCAGTTTCCATTTGCTCAGGCAGTTTCTCCTGCTGTTTGCATCGGTCTCATTCACTTGAGGAGGAGAGAGACCTCTCTGAAAACAGGAAAATGTAGATGTGGCAAGCAGCTAAAGACTCCTTCTGGATTTACTGACAGTCAAACCCCACTGCTTAATCCCTAGATTCACACGGAGATCATTGGTTTGAAGTTTTCCTGTGCTGCAGTTGGGATTTTCCCCTCTTATCCAGCAGGAAAGGGGAAGGGGCTTGCTATTGCTCCCCCAGAAGTTAGCAGTCCATTCCTACTGGAAGCAGTAGGAGCAGGTTTATGTCTTGGGGTGGCATTCAGCAGGATTCCTGAGGAGCTGCTGGAGATGGGAGCAAGAACATAGAAACCTTTGCTGATTAAGACTCCTAATGTTTAAATGGGTCAGAATTAGGAGGATTTGGGAACTCCTGGAAGACCGAACGGAACCAGGGTGTTGTTATCAGAGGTAGTTGTAAAGAAAGACCAAGTGATGAATGCACATGTATCATGACTCTGACAGTTCCAGCCTCTCAGGAGAAGAGCTTGGAGTTATCAGGGACACTTTGTGAAAGACATCAGTGCACAACAGTGGCCAAAATACCACAAGAACACTTAGCATCAGTAGAAGGGCATAGAAAATGACAGGGAAACCACCAAGGGACCGACCACATCAGTGATGTCCTCACTAAATATAGCCTGGGGTTGGGTCTCCTCAAGGGTGCAGCAGAGAAAGGAGCATATTGGAGGGGATATAGACTTGGAAGAGAAATGAGATTGGGATTTTAACCTCAAAAAGGAAGATGGAATAAGATGAAGAGCTGTGTAAGAATAATGGAGTCAGGTGAAGGCTACCTGAACATTTGTTCATCACAGATGGCAACCAGTGTGAATTAGATTAAAAGAGTGTGTTAAGAAGTGCTGTGGAGTTACCCACAGGGTGCATTCCCAAAGTGTGGATGGCTGCAGGACTTGTCATAACCCTCTTGCAGCGTGTCCTGGCACATGGATCCTCCCAGCGGCACTGGATGCAGTGCCACCATGTTCCCAACCTGCTGTCCCACTGGGAAGTCAGAGCCTAGGCCTGGCAGTGCTCACAGCTCATCTGCTGGAGCTGCTGAGGAAAATCCATCTGGAAAACTGAAACAAAATGAGCTTTTGTGTCAGCAGCATTTCCTTGAGGGCTCTTTGCTGCTCCTCGCGTGCTACCATAGCACAGGCACCTTCCATTCCCCCCGGGAGCACGGCCAGGTCACCCAGGTACCCAGAGGTGTGTGTCCCATGGATGCTGCAGCCTGGCTCCAGAGCTCTGAATGTCCTGGTTTCTGAACAACTCCATTTTATCCAGGAATGTGACATATTTCCCTGTATCAAGCTTTTTTAAACAAGCTTCTCATTCTGCAGTGACTGTTTCTACTTCTGATGTTTTTCTCCAGTTCAGGATAAAAGCAGATACCACAATCTTCAGATTCTTTGTGCTATTGAGATTCCATTTTCCATTCAGCTTGAGCAATTCCCAGGCTCTTTTCTTTACAGAAACAAGCTCTGGCTTTGTGTGTCCTGGCATGACAGTGTGTGGAATGAATGCGTGTGTAATGGATGAGAAATGAATCCATTGCTGTCTCTCCCAGTCTTCATGGAAAAAAATGTTCTAACACAGAATCATCATCCTCATCCTCTGGGCTGGAAAATAGTTCTGTGGAGTGGACATGGTGTTTGGGACATGAATGTGGGTCTGGAGTGAAGTGTGAGGTCTCCAGCCCTGGAGCAAATCATCAGAGCTACAGTTAGTCTTGCAATAGAGTATGAGATGCTCCAGCAAAAACTCACCCTTTGGAACCAAACATAGACTCATGGAGTATTTTCAGTTGGAAAGGACATTAAGATCACCCAGTTCCAACCCCTGCTATGGGCAGGGACACCTTCCATTAGAGCAGGTTGCTCCAAGCCCTGTCCAACCTGGCTTTGAACATACCAGGGATGGGGCAGCCACAGCTTCTCTGGGCAAACCTGTGCCAGCACCTCAGTATCCTCTTCCTTATCTCCAACCTGAACTTCCCCTGTTTCAGTTTGAACCCATCACCCCTTGTCCTATCCCTACAGTCCGTGATGCAGAGTCCCTCTCCAGCATCCCTATAGCCCCCTTCAGACCCTGGAAGCTGCTCTGAGGTCTCCACACAGCTTCTCTTCTCCAGGCTGAGCAGCCCCAGTGTTCCCAGCCTGGCTTCATACGGGAGCTGCTGCACCCCCTGATCATCCTCATGGCCTCCTCTGGACTTGCTCCAGCAACTCCGTGTCCTTTTTATATTGAGGGCACCAGAACTTCACACAGGGCTCCAAGTGGGGTCTCAGGAGAGCAGGGTAGAGAGGGTGTTGCTGCCCCTTTGGTTTAAGAAGTGTTTTTACTTTGGGGCTGCATTTCATGTGTGCTTATAGGAGCTCTGCTAAGCTTTCTGGGGTCAGTACTTGAAGGTTGCTGCAGTTGTAGCGTCACAGAGGTTACTGCCAGTCCATTTGCTCTTCAAAAGGCACAGCTGGTGTGGAAACCTGCACAATTGGCACCTGAAGCCCTGTTCTTAATGGTGATTTAACTTGCTTTTGTAGGCAAAAGTGACAAATGAAAGAAAGTAATCTGGCGCTCCAGGAGTTTATCAGAGATGAAAGAATAGAGGTCATTCCCTGCAGGACTGCTTGGGAGAGAAGGGATTTACTTTCTTCCCAGTCAAAGAAGAGACACAGAGAGATCCTGGCCTGAAATTCAGCCTTCCTGTTAGTGCACAGCTCAGGCTTTCTACAGACAGGACCGCAATTGGTGCTGAGTAAAGGATGCTCTGAAAACACAGTCTAAAAGATCAGGGTGAGGCTGTGACAGACCTTGGTAGGAAAGGTTACTGATGGCAGGAGTCAAAATACCAATGCCATTGGTGTAGTACAGCACTTGCTCAGTGATCCAACCTCAGGGTCACCCTTGTCTTTGAGCCTGCTGGTCTTAGAGATGGCCATATCAACATTGCCTCGCAGTGCAGCCCATCTCCAGCTCCCAAACCATTCCCGCTTAACATCTTTTGTCTTTGTAGTACAGAGCAAAAGGGAAAATAACCCTTTTTTCCTCATAGCACCTTTGGCACTCTGCTTTAGAGCCTTTGCTTGACCCTCTCGGGTCACTTCCACTTCTGTCCCTCCTTTTTTGGCCATCTTCTCTTCTGGGAACTCTGCATTTAATGACTCTAATCTTCATCCAGGTTTTCCCTTTCAGGCCCTTTTGCTTGGATGCAGTCCAGGATAAACCTGGAAAAGCCTCATAACTTGGTCTGCTCCTTCAGCACCAAGAGCTGCCCTCTGTAACACTTGTTGCAATGAACTCTTTGAAATCACATAGCAAAGAGGATGATGGTGAGCAATGAGCTGCTACAGAGCGGCAAGATTCAACAGTTGTCACCTTTATGTGCTTGCAGTGGCGAGGTCTGGGTTAAATATGGGCAAAATCAATGGGGTTTTCATCCTGAGGAGCCTTTGCTTGAATGAAATTGCTTTTGAGGAGCAAGGATGACTCTGAGACGATGCTGGGTTGGCATTTGCTTGGTTCTCCTCATACTTCCTCTGTCTTCTTTACAGTGTAGAGATGTGACCGTTTCTCTCCCTTTCTGCCTGCTCTGTTTTGATGGCGAGGTGCTCTGCTTGCCCACACACCAGCACCAAGTGTAGTACAAACTCAGCCGCAGCTGAAGCCTCTCAGTGTGACTGTGTAAAAATAAACAGGATCCTCATCTGATCAGACCAGATATGGTGTTCCCTAAAGGAATCTCGTGGATGTTTTGGAGCGTGAGCTATAGAAATGAGGCCATTGCTGCCGCAATGGTTCTCATTCCGTGGCCTGTTTTGAAGCTCCCCATACCCAAACTCCTCCTTTTTCTCCTCAACTCTTCTGCCCTTGGATTTTGCAGGATGCCTATTCCGAAATTGCCTATCTTTTTGCTGAGTTCTTCCGAGACCTTGACATCGTCCCATCTGACATCATTGCAGGCCTGGTTCTTCTGCGCCAACGGCAGCGGGCAAAGCGCAACGCTGTGCTGGATGAGGTGGGTGGAGAGGGCATCCCTCTTGGCCTCTGACTTACCTGCTGCTCTTGACTCACTCTCTGAGACTGCATGACTCTGCCCGCCTCATTTCTGGTGTGTGTGATGGGCTATTGCCAGTCACTGGGCTGGAAAAGAAAGGTATTAACTGCTTGAGCAGCTTTTCCCAAGGCTTCCAAAAGGCCCAGCTGACACTGAGTCAAGCTTGGGAAATGCATTATCTTTTCTAGGCAGGTGATACGGATTGAGTCTATAGTCTAACCCCAAGTGGGCTTGAAGGAGGTGGTGGGTGCTTGGGAGTGAATGGGACGATTACTCCTCCTCTACACAGTAATGTGGAGAAGATTCCAGCATCTGGGAACAGCGGCAGGAGGAACTTTCAGGACAAAATTCCTAAATTCCAAGCCATTATCGGCATTGAGATTCATGGATTGTCAACCCTGTAGAAAATGGGGCTAGCTTTTCTGAGAGGTGGGGTTCAGAGAGCAGTGATCAAGAACAGCAGAATTGGACCCAAGTAGAGGAGGCTGGTTGGGATACTTGAGAGCATCCTATCCCAGGTTGCACAGTACTTTCTGTTTCTCTGGTGTAGCTTTGTCCTGGTGTCACAAGGAAGAATCTGTGTGTTTGTATCTACAGGCAAACAATGACATTTTAGCTTTTCTGTCGGGGATGCCAGTGACCAGGAACACAAAGTACCTGGATCTGAAAAATGCGGTAAGTGGCTGCATTGCGAACTTGCAAACCCATCCTGCTTCCCTGTGTTGCCTGTTTTCTCTTTCTCAGTGGCTTCTCTCACTCCTTTCTGCCCCTTTCTGGAACAATCAAAGAAAGGAAAGATGAGTACAGCAGAAACAGACTGGTTTGGGTTGGATGGGACCTTAGAGCTCATCCAGTTCAACCTCCTGCCATGGGCAGGGACACCTTCCACTACAGCAGGTTACTCTAAGCCCAATCCAATGTAATAACAACACTTGCTGTCTGGAGGCTTTTAAAACATCACTTGTAAAGCGTTCTCTCTGCCCTCTGTGTGGTGGGAGGTGATAAGATTCCCACTTAGATGGGGAAAGGCAGCATGAGTTTTGTCCAACACCAGAGTGATGCCCCCAGGAGCATCGTGCAGAGCTCCATATGGATGTACCACCAGGCAGGGCTCCATCTTGGAAAGGTCAGGGAACTGCCTGGAGTGAGGTGGAGCCTTCCTCCCTAGGGCTGCTTGTCAGCAGCTCTCAGGATGGGAATGCCAGCTGTCTGTTCTGTGTGGATTAAGCTTGGTTTTCCTTCTGGCATGCTGCTGCTGCAGCCCTTCATGGGGCAAACTGTATTCACCCCCCTGATTAGATGATATTCATAGAATCATAGAATAGTTCGGGTTAGAAAGGACCTTCAGATCATCCAGTTCCAACCCCTGCCATGGGCAGGGACACCTCACACTAAACCATGCCACCCAAGGCTATGTCCAACCCCGCCTTGAACACCGCCAGGGATGAAGCATTCACAACTTCCCTGGGCAACCCATTCCAGTGCCTCACCACCCTCACAGTAAAGAACTTCTTCTTCATATCCAATCTAAACTTCCCCTGTTTAAGTTTGAACCCATTACCCCTTGTCCTATCACTGCAGTCCCTAATGAAGAGTCCCTCCCCAGCATCCCTATAGGCCCCCTTCAGGTACTGGAAGGCTGCTATGAGGTCTCCACGCAGCCTTCTCTTCTCCAGGCTGAACAGCCCCAACTTTCTCATCCTATCTTCCTACGGGAGGTGCTCCATCCCCTGATCATCCTCGTGGCCTCCTCTGCACTTGCTCCAACAGTTCCATGTCCTTTTGATGCTGAGGACACCAGAACTGCGCACAGTGCTCCAAGTGAGGTCTCACAGGGCAGAGTCACTATTGCTGCAAGAGTGACCCAGTCCCAGCATCTCTGATTAAGTGCTTCTGTGATTAACCTGCTTGTGGCTCTGCTGTGTTTAACACTCGCCCTACTTGTGCTCAGCCTCTCTCTCCTGAATAGGAGAGTGTGGGGAGAGATGGAAGCAGAGCTTATAGGAGACACTGCTGAGGCATGAGCCCTCAGACTGGCTTTATGGCCCTCTCTGTGCATCCTATGGCCTGTGCCTATGTGGAAGAAGTATATTGAGAGAGCTTAACTTCTTGCAGCTTCACAGAATCCCAGACTGGTTTGGGCTGGAAGGGAGCTTAAAGCTCATCCACTTCCAGCCCTCTGCCATGGGCAGGAACACCTTCCACTAGAGCAGGTTGCTCCAAGCCCAGTCCTCTGATTAAACTAGTTTATCTCCTCAACTATGAGAACCCCCAGGGCATGGCCTTCCTGTGAGCAGGGTGTTGGATACACAGAGGAAGGTTTCTCTAGAACTAACTGCTTCTTCTGTTAAAGAGCTGTGGGGGCCCCGCCATGCAGGAGAACAGGAATAGCTGTCCTTGGGAGGGGTTGGATCTCACCCAGCACCGCCAGCTTGTGCCCTCCTGCAGTCACCTGCAAACACTGACAGTGCTGCTCTGATGGTGCTGAGAGAGCAGGTTGGTGCTCAGAAAGAAGGGTGCACGTGTCTAATGGTGATGGAAGAAGGGAGCCAGCAGGAGAACTCCCTGTCTAAAAGGGGATATGGCCTTTAGCAAGTCTCTTGTCTCTTTCAGCAAGAGATGCAGCGGTACAAAGAGGTGTGTTACTACATGCTGTTTGCCCTGGCTGCCTATGGCTGGCCCATATACCTGATGAGGAAGCCCACATGTGGACTCTGTCGCCTGGCCAGATCCTGCTCGTGAGTGGCCATCCTGTCTATCACTCTGCCTTTTCCCCTTTCCCCTTCTGTTTTCCCCAGATTTAGATATATTGTTTCCTTCATCAGTTTATTCTCCATCACCCCTCTATTCCTTCCTCCTCCTTTTCTCTTTTCTTCCTTTCCCTTCTCATGCGTTTTCTTTCCATCTCCAACTCTGTCCCTTCGTACTCCGATGTCTTTCCCCTCAATCTCTTCCTTTACAGTTGCTTATCTGCTTACCTTGTTAAATAAACCAGGCTGTCCTATGCTCTGTACTCTCTGGTGCACTAAGGATCATGCCAGTCCTGTGCAGTATGAACAGCCAGTGGAGAGAACTCATCTGGCACAAGGCTGCTTTCGCTTTGAGTCAAAACAGCTGTCTAGGAGCTCTGCAATCAAATGTATCAGCAAGCCCAGATAAGCTGGGAGTTGACATTTGGGTCTCTATTAAAGCCTTGGCAAGACTTGGCCAGTCTGTGCTGTGTTCTCTGTGACTAATTGTTTTCTTCCTGCCGTGCTCTGTGGTGCTCACCTCATGGTAGTTCAGCGCAGGATATATTGGGTTTAAAGGTTTGCTTTCAGCTGCCATAATGCTAGCATCAGCTTCTCTTTGGGGCTGAGCTTTTTGCACTTAAGCAGGTGACTTCTATGCTGAACCTATGAGGAGGAATCTCCTTTCTTTTATCTGGCAAGTGCTTCATAAGGGAAAGGAGAAATAAATCTGTGCTTCTGTTTTTGGCCTGGGATGATGATTCTAGACCTGTTTTCTGTTTTTGTTATAAATAGACCTTGAGCTCAGTATGATTCTAGACCTGCTCCTTGTTATAAATAGATCTAGAGCTCAGTATATGCTAGCTGCTTTGTACATTGAAGCAATGTAGGACTGCACTGTGAGGCATAGTATCCCTTGAGGAGGGATCCCAGCCCCATCATGCATCGAATCCTTGAGGATTGGTGGCACTGCAGCTCTCCCTGGTGCTCAGAAGGGAAACTACATCTGCTCTCAGTGCCCCTTTTTGATGCTACAACATCAGTTGTGTGCTCTTTGGTGCAAGAGCCCCTACCAGGGGAGGGCATCACTGCAGGGTCTGGCTTTCCCTTATCTCTAGGAATTCTGCTCTAAAGCCAATCTCTTCCACATTCCTCTTTTCCTCAAAGCTATTGCTCTTCTGCAGATGTTGCTGTCTGTGTCCTTCACGTCCTCGCTATGCACCTAGTGTCACCATTGAGGAGGACAACTGCTGCGGCTGCAATGCCATTGCCATCCGCCGCCACTTCTTGGATGAGAACATGACCTCGGTGGATATTGTCTACACGTCGTGCCATGATGCGGTAAGAGCCTGCAACCCTTTGGGCCGTGCTTCTAAGGCACTTCCTAATGGGATCTATGGGATTCCAGGTGTAGTGGTACAAAGGAGGAAACTTGAAGTGTTTTTTCTGACCTTAGAGCTTCCCATCCTACCTCTCCCTCAAGGAATTCTGTCACTTGGACAGACATATTTGCTACTGGCAAAAATCATCACTGAAAGGAGTGCTTACACCTAAGGCATAATCTGTCACACCATTGCCTCCCTGAGAATAATTAAACAGGAACGTCTCACCTGATTGCTAGTCCTGGATGTTTTCCAGGTTTATGAAACACCTTTCTATGTGGCTGTGGACCATGATAAGAAGAAGGTGGTCATTAGTATCCGAGGAACTCTGTCTCCAAAAGTAAGTGCCTCGCATCCCTTTTGGTGCCCTGGTAAACTTGCAGGAGGGTCTCAGGCCTTCCTGTCTTATGCTTGGTGTTTGATTTACCTGAAGGACAACCATGGCTTTTCTTCCAGGATGCCCTGACAGACCTAACTGGGGATGCAGAGCGCCTTCCGGTTGAGGGTCACCATGGCACATGGCTGGGACACAAGGTATGTAAAAGAAGAACCCCCCCCCCCCCAAAAAGCAACCTCCAAACCCCCAAACCAACAAAATCCCAGCCCAACCCCCCCAAAATAACCAACCCACCCCCAAACCCCACACTTTGCTCATGTTTTGACTTGAGAAAACAACTGGTCTGAATTGCTTGAGGTGCTTCTAAGGGAGTTACATGATTGCAGTGCAACGGCTTGGAGCTGTTAATACAAAATCCTTAGTTGTAACTGTTAAAACCACTATGTGTGTAATTAAAACCTCCCATATCATTAGTGAAAACCAAGCAGTAAAAGGCATCTGGGGAGATCTAGAACAGAATTATTGCGTTCATTGAGAGGACTTCTTCTTCCAATGACCTTTTCAGAACTTGCAATCAAACCCTGAGGACGTGTTTAGAATTCTCTGGCAATGAGACGGGCACTGAACCTCATCCAAGGGAACTGGCAGGACTTGTGCCTGTGTAATGAGACTGATGCTCTGGGTCTGTGTTAGCAATCAGGTCTGGGCTGATTAAATCCATTGATTCTAGAGCTGATCTTTGCCCCAATCCAGCAAAATAGTGACATGCCCACTGAGTTTTAAGATTATCAGGGACTTGGCAGCCTCTCAAGGTGCAGGGCCAGATTGGGAAGGAAAAATCCAAACTGGAGGTTGTGTGTGTTGGAGGGAGTGTGGAGGTTGCTGGATGCTGCTGCTGCTCAAGGAGAGGAGATGTTGCTGATCATCTGCTTGGGGTCCCTTTGGGGCAGGGCACCGAGGTTGTAACTCCATGGGAGTGGGGAGGTGGGAGCTCCTGATTCCCTCATGATGTCCTGCTTGAAAGATGAACCTTTTCCATGTGCTCCGATGCTCGGCTTTGGGAAGTAGAGGGTAGTAGCTGATAGAGAGCTGCATACTCAAGTGCTCAGTTGGGTATGGGTCTGATAAAGAGATGTTCACCTAAGAAGGCCTTGTTTGGGTTCTGCAGTCTCCAAGTCTCCCCGAGTAGGTAGTCTTGAAAAGCGTTGTGTACTTCCATTTGGCTAGTGGGCATTTTTTTGTGTGTCATAAAATCATAGACTCCCAGCCTGGTTTGTGTTGGAAGGGAGCTTAAAGCTCCTCCAGTCCCAACCCCTGCCATGGGCAGGGACACCTTCCACTGGAGCAGGGGGCTCCAAGCCCTGTGTCCAACCTGGCCTTGAGCACTGCAGGGATGGGGCAGCCACAGCTTCTCTGGGCACCCTGTGCCAGCGCCTCAGCACCCTCCCAGGGAAAAGCTTCTGCCTAAGAGCTCATCTCAGTCTCCCCTCTGGCAGGTTAAAGCCATTTCCCTGTCCTGTCCCTACATCCCTTGTCCAAAGCCCCTCTCCAGGTTTCCTGGAGCCCCTTTAGGCACTGGAGCTGCTCTAAGGTCTCCCCTTCAGGACCCTTCTCTTCTCCAGGCTGCCCCAGCCCAGCTCTCTCAGCCTGGCTCCAGAGCAGAGCTGCTCCAGCCCTTGCAGCATCCCCGTGGCCTCCTCTGGCCTCCCTCCAACAGCTCCACATCCCTCTTGTGCTGTTGCCCCAGAGCTGGATCAGGACTGCAGGGGGGTCTCCCCAGAGTGCAGCAGAGGGGGAGAATCCCCTCCCTTGCCCTGCTGCTCATGCTCTGGGGATCAGCCCAGCACACGGGAGTGCTGGGCTACAAGCATCCAGGAGCAAATGAATTAGAGAATGAGGAAATTAACGCAGGCATTACCCAGGGCATGTTATGGAAGCAGTGAAAAGAGGTGGTATTTTGTCACACAACTGCTATTTAGCTATGGGAATCTTTACTATGTATCAAACAGTGTTGGAGTGTTGTGTCTGCTGTTGCTGCTGATGTGGCTTCATTTTGCGCTAATTCGTTTAGCTCAAAGTGACTTAGCACATCCGTGTGATCAACAGCTCATGCAAAGGAAGGCGGAAGGAAACCAAAAGACAGTGAGGGGGGATTTGTTCTAATGTACAGAAAAACTAATGGATCCTTGCAGAAGTTGGTTTTCTTTTGATCTCCATGTGAAAGCGTTCATGTGCCAGTGACTTGCATGAAACGTTATCAGCTCCTTCCCTTGCTTCGATATGGAGGTTTTATTTGGCCTTTATGTTTTGACTGTTGCTAACACAGAACTATAGCTGTATCTCAAATTATTATCACTATGAATCTTCAGACTGTAATGTCCTGCTGATTCCTGAGGGGAAACTAATGGAGATAATAGAATTTAAATCCTCCATCCTAATGCATTTTTAATGTCCAGAAGTCAACTTGAATACACAAATAAATGAAGTGCTTTGCAAACACATTTAATTTGGAGCAAAGGACTCGGCCGTCCGGGAGCTTCCTGTGGGTCGGTTGATGTCTGTTCTTGTTCTTCCTGCTTCTGTCCTGCGCATCCAACAGGCCTCTTATCTCCACCTGCAGAGCTCTCCTGGTGCTGGGCTTCGTGTGGTGCCGATCAGACATGGCACAAGTTAAACCTCTTGATGTTCACACGAGCCGCCTTATCGCTCCGCTGCTACCCCAGCTCAAAGTGTTGCACTGCTTGGGCTGCTGTGAATGCCACAGTTAATATAGTGTAGAAACAGATTGGTTTGTGTTGGAAGGGAGCTTAAAGCTCATCCAGTTCCAAGCCCTGAACGAGCAGGGGCACCTTCTACTGCTCCAAGCTCCTGTGTCCAATCTGGCCTTAATCTCAGTCTCCCCTCGGGCAGGTTAAAGCCATTCCCCTTGGCCTGTCCCTACAGGCCCTTGGCCAAAGCCCCTCTCCAGGTTACTTGTAGAGCTCTCTGAGCTATTTTGCATCAAACCTCATAGCTGTAACTAGCATTTAGGGCTTAGCATGCCAGAAAAAAGAGGGATGTTTAGAATTTGGAGGGGAATTAACCACAAAAACCAATCCAGCTTCATAGTATTTGAAATAAATCCCACTGATCTTATAACAAAATTCATTTTAAAGTAATCATAAGGCAAGAACATCAATGAGCGCTTAACTTTGGTAAACTCCTATAGAACAAAGCTACAAAACTGATGTTATGGAGGTTGATTTGTGGTGCTGAGCCAGCTGGGATGACAAGAAGTTGCCAGAAGGAAGCTCACCCATGATGACAGCTCTTCCCACTTCCATAGAACACTCAGTAATAGCAAGAACTTCCTATTCCAGCTCTTTAGTCTATCCAATACACTCCCTTTGTGGGTTTTTACCCCCAATTCAAATATCCCCGAGCAGTTTCATGCCTTCAGACTGCAAAACAACAGACTATTTCCCTTTCCTTCCATCTCCATTGTGGTTATTTACATGTGAGCTTCCATAACTAAACCCGGATAGATTTATTCCTTGAAAACTTAGGAAAGGAGGTTCATTTAAATGGCAAGTCTACATTTAACACTGCAGTGATGAAAGGCTCATTCCATACTATTAAAATCACTGTCTATATTAGAATATCATTATCAAACCTATCGCTATCAGCCTGACTAACAGCCCATTATTAATATCACCACAGATTTAGGTCATGCTATTCAAAAATAGCATCCTAAATTCATGTTAGGACTTTATATAAGTAGTTTTGTCATTCACTTCTCATTAGAAAGGAGCTGGAGACTCCTCTGAATGCTGCAGAGAGATGGGAACACAGGCATGGAATATCGTGGCATCTGCTTTTGATGATGCCGGTGGTGTTACAGGTGTCCCATTTACAAGCTCAGCACAATCACCATGGTCTGCTCTTTCTCTTCAGGACTCACATTGGGTTTGATATGTATTTGATATTGAGGGCTTTGAATGCTCCACATTGTTTTGCTTCCTGAGAGGGGCATCAGTTCTTTTATGCCCAAAGCAGGGGGTTGGAACTGGATGATCTTAAGGTCCTGTCCAACCCAAACCATCCTATGATTCTGTGTCACAGAGATTAATCAGTGCTCAATAACATTCAGTTGGTACTTCAGCTGTTTTCAGGTAGGGGTGTAATGCAGAACAGCAGAGGAGATGATCTTCCTGGGTTTAGAGCAGCCCAGGCAATGTGAACTCTTTGAGGTCTGTAGTCACCACATTCAAGCAGATCGTTTCTGTTAACTCATGTTCACCCTGGACTACATGACCGGTTTTCAGCCCTTGTGCTTCAGGTTTGCCTGGTACTGAATTAACCTCTAGTAAAGGTGTAACCAAGAAGTGGTTACAAGCAATGGCTTTAACCTGCCCGGGGGGAGATTGAGATGAGCTCTTAGGCAGAAGCTCTTCCCTGGGAGGGTGCTGAGGCGCTGGCACAGGGTGCCCAGAGAAGCTGTGGCTGCCCCATCCCTGCAGTGCTCAAGGCCAGGCTGGACACAGGGGCTTGGAGCACCCTGCTCCAGTGGAAGGGGTCCCTGCCCATGGCAGGGGTTGAAGCTGGAGGAGCTTTAAGGTCCCTTCCAACCCAAACCATTCTGTGGTTCTGTTTATGCAATGGACTGAATTACAGTTGCTTGTTTGTAACAGAGCAGCTGCATTTGTAATTATTACAGAGGGGGAAACACTCTTCAGCTGCAGCTGTCAGCAGGGAGGATAAATGTTGAGACCCAGACTGTTGGCTTGTTTCACATATTCCAGCAGTTCTTAGCTTCTAGTGGATAAAAACCCGTTAATAATGAGTGGTAATCATAAAATCATAGAACCATGGAATGGTTTGGGTTGGAAGGGACCTCAAAGTCCATCCAGTTCCAGCCCCTGTCACAACCTTGTGTTTAAGCAGTGGGTTGTTTTGCTGTGGTTGGTTCATTTTCTTCCTGGACTTTGCATTGTGAGCCCCGGGCTGAGCCTTTGACCATGCCAAGTGCAAGGTCCTGCACCTGGGTCAGAGCAATCCCAGGCACAGCTCCAGGTTGGGCAGAGAAGAGATTCAGAGCAGCCCAAGGAGAAGGACTTGGGGGTGTTGGTGATGAGAAAATGAACATGAGGGGGCTGCAGTGTGCGCTTGAGCCCAGAAACCAACCGTATCCTGGGCTGCATCCAAAGGAGTGTGACCAGCAGGTCATGGAGGTGATCCTGCCCCTCTGCTCTGCTCTGTGAGACCTCACTTGGAGCATTGTGCGCAGTTCTGGTATCCTCAACATCAAAAGGACATGGAACTGTTGGAACAAGTCCAGAGGAGGCCACGAGGATGATCAGGGACTGGAGCACCTCCCGTATGAAGATAGGCTGAGAAAGTTGGGGCTGTTCAGCCTGGAGAAGAGAAGGCTGCGTGGAGACCTCATAGCAGCCTTCCAGTATCTGAAGGGGGCCTATAGGGATGCTGGGGAGGGACTCTTCATTAGGGACTGCAGTGATAGGACAAGGGGTAACGGGTTCAAACTGAAACAGGGGAAGTTTAGATTGGATATGAGGAAGAAATTCTTTACTGTGAGGGTGGTGAGGCCCTGGAATGGGTTGCCCAGGGAAGCTGTGAATGCTCCATCGCTGGCGGTGTTCACGGTGGGGTTGGACAGAGCCTTGGGTGGCATGGTTTAGTGTGAGGTGTCCCTGCCCATGGCAGGGGGTTGGAGCTGGATAATGTTAAGGTCCTTTCCAACCCAAACCATTCTATGATTCTATTACCTTACTTTAAGACCTGTCATTACTTCCAAGCAGTTTGTGGCTCTGGTGATCAGGGAGGACATCTGCCTAATGAAGTCTGTTCTTCACTGTGAAGTGGAGTCAGTCTTATTCCTCAAGCCTGACACATGCTGTGTGGCACTCTGGAGCTTATCCAGCCTTCGGGGCAGTGTAGTGTCTGCTAAATGTTCAGATTGGGAGCTGATATGTGACCATTTACATCGTGTTCTGCCTTCGTGTTTCCTCAGGGAATGGTGCTGTCTGCTGAGTACATCAAGAAGAAATTGGAACAAGAGATGGTGCTTTCTCAAGCTTTTGGAAGAGACTTAGTGAGTATTAGTTTTCTGTTATCCTTGTGGGCTATACAGAAGAAGTGATAGTGGGAGATGTTCCTGCCCATGGCGGGGGGGTTGGAACTGGATGGTCTTAAGGCCCTTTCCAACCCTCACCATTCTGTGATCCTATGATTTCCCTAAACCACTGTTTTTAGGGAAACCTCAGTGTCCCTGACTGTTGTTCTGATTTCCCAAATCTTTCCATCCGTCTGGATTGCCCCGCAGGGAACTTGTTCATTATTCCCCCAAGGCTTCCTTATAGTGAAACCACCAACGCTACCAAGCTCCTGATGATGGTGTTTGTTTTTCTCAGGCAGAGCTGAGGTCGGAAATCCCATTTGGTGGCAATGCAGGACAGGGAACACTAAAACCAAATCGACAGGAACTAAAACCTCATTTCTGTGGAGGTTCTCTTTGGAGGCAGCAATGGGATGCCACGCTGACTGCCTCTGCATGTGCATTTCTTGGGGTAGGCAGCTATCAGAGGACTCAAGAGAGGTGTTAGGAAGCAGCTTACCGTAGCTTATATGGCAGTAATAGCACAGTGTGTCCCTCTTTGGGAGGGAACTTCTGAACCGCCTGTTTCCCTGCTGTCAGACAGCTTTCTTCTTCCCATGCCCAAAGAGTGCTTGGCCTGAGCAGTGCCCATGGGGAAAATAGCAGTAGCTGAAGGAAGAATGAAAAGAGGGATAAAAGCCTCAATGGTTCCCCTGAACTTGAGTCAGAATTGTAGAACCCCAGCCTGGTTTGTGTTGGAAGGGAGCTTAAAGCTCATCCAGATCCAGCCCCTGCCATGGGCAGGGACCCCTTCCACTGGAGCAGGGCGCTCCAAGCCCCTGTGTCCAACGTGGCCTTGAGCACTGCCAGGGATGGGGCAGCCACAGCTTCTCTGGGCACCCTGTGCCAGCGCCTCAGCACCCTCCCAGGGAAGAGCTTCTGCCTAAGAGCTCATCTCAGTCTCCCGTGGGGCAGGTTAAAGCCATTCCCCTTGGCCTGGCCCTACAGGCCCTTGGCCAAAGCCCTTCTCCAGGTTTCCTGCATCCCCTTTCGGCACTGGGAGCTGCTCCAAGGTCTCCCTGGAGCCTTCTCTAGGCTGAACAAGCCCTATCGCATTCTGTTCAGTTTGAAGCTGGCTTTATGTATATTGGGTCCAACCTCAAACGGAGGAAATACAGTGTAATGAACTGGACCTGACCCACAAAGATGGAGAGAGTTTGATGAATAGGAGCAACCTTGTGTGTAGGAAATTAAGAGCTGTCTGAAGGTGAACTGGGATCAATACCTGACCAAGTGCTGTGGCCAGAACATTAATGCCATCCCAGGTCCTACCAATGGCTCATCTAGCCCAGTGCACTGTTTCTCAACAGTAAACCAGCAGTTCCAGTTACCAGCACCACATCTTCAGGGATGAAGTATACATGAGGTGTATAAAGTCTTAAATCTCCCCCTGCATTCGCCTTGCTGACTGTAACAGGCAAGGTGATGGCTTGGAGGTGGCCTTGAGAAGGAAGATGACACAAAGATAGATTCTTCTTGTGGGTTGGTCGTATGTTCTATGCGTGCTTTGTAATCTAATGCAAGAAGTCCCAGTGTATCCCCAGGTGCTGGATAACAAGAACAGTATAAAGCGTTAAGGCATACTTCTGTCTCTGTTACTTGAGCAGTGTCCTGCTGTTGAGAGCATCTGGACTTAAAAGGCGACTATCAAACTGCTGCTTGGTTTCCTGCTGTTCAGTGTTGGAATTCCTGAAAGCAAGTCATTTCTAGAACCTGGGAGACCTCAGTTTGTGGGGTCAGATATGATCAGAAGGCTCCTATCAAATCCTAAGTAACTTGTGTGCCTTCCCTTTTTCTTCCTCCCTTTTGTGTTTTAGGGAAGACCCAGTAGGTCAAACACTGCCTGATAGAGATGTAGGAGAGAATAACTAGGGAATGAAATCTCGCATCCCTTCAGCAACACTGTAGGACAGGAGTGTGCCACTGTGACTTAGCCTTGGCAGTGTAAATCAGAGCTCTGCTTCCATTTCACATCTAACATACCCTCCCTAGTTCCTGTTGATGGAGGAGCTGGTGAGCTGGGGTACTCATGTATAGGGAAGACTTAGAGCAGGGGAAAAGGGGCAGATTTGGGGACTGTGGACTTACCTTTCACTCTGAGCTCAATTTTGTGTTTTGTGGCTTTTGTTTCCAGGGGAGAGGAACAAAACACTATGGCCTGATTGTGGTTGGTCATTCCCTAGGGGCTGGCACAGCTGCCATCCTGTCCTTCCTCTTGCGTCCGCAGTACCCATCGCTCAAGTGCTTTGCCTATTCTCCTCCAGGTGGGCTGCTGAGGTAGGTGCTGGGATGGACCGGTGAGGGTGGGGGGGTTGTAGTTGTAGCTGGATCAGATCCTGTTTGTGATGCTCTGAGGAGCAGTGGAAGACAAGTCTCTGCTCTGAGGAGTGTGCAGGAAAATGGAAAGGCTGAAAGCTCTTGGCAACATTTGCTCTGTGATATAATTGAGGCTATGATTGCATATGGCCATTTTCCTATATATCCCGATTAATGACTCAGCTGTCTGTGGCTGTAGCTCTGATTTCCCCCTGACTAGTGGAAAATGCTCACTGAGTGGACAAGGTGCACTTTCACAGACCCACAGACTGGTTTGTGTTGGAAGGGACCTTAAAGCTCAGCCAGTTCCAACCCTTGCTATGGGCAGGGACACCTTCACTACACCAGCTTCCTCAGTTTTCCATATTCTCTGCACAGTGCCAGTGTCTCCTCTCCCACCTGATGTGAATAGATGTGCAGTAAGGGAGATACCTGACCAAGTGTAGGTTTCTGCATCAGTTAATGTAGTTGTTTGGACTCCTTTGGTAGCTGACAGAGAACTTGGCACTTCTGGAGGGTGATTTCTGTCATTCTAAAGTGGGTGCCTAGAATAGGTCTGACGGGTTGTGCTTGGGTGCCTGTTTCCCTCCCTTTACTGTAGGAGGGATCTAGGGTAGCTGCCATGGACATCTTTAAAGAGAAGTGTGGTGAATTGCTCCCACTATAGATTGGGACAGGTCTGCTGATCGTGTTGTTTATGTGGCAGCCAAACCAAACTGTCCCACTTGGTTGCTGTGAAGTGCCATAAAGTCTTTCTAGTTGTGGCAGACCTCATGGGGGCACTTAAAAGCAGCTATGGATTATCAGAAGCTTCTTGTGATAGTTACTGCCTCATGTTCCAGGAGCAGGCAAAGGGTTTTACACCATCCTACTAATGAACCTGGATACTGGCCTTGCTGTGATAGTTATCCCTGGGCTTCAGCTACAGAGGAGTTGCTCTGTAGGATGTTTCTTGAGGTTTGATAGCTTTTTGCTCAGTTTCCACTCCTGGCATCCCTCAGGCCAAGCTGTGCTGTGTTAACTGGTTCAGGGGTGCCTTTAACTGCCACACTTCTGTTGTGCTGTGGTTCATGCCCAGGATCATCTCTCGGTCAATGATGCAGCCTCTGCCTGCGGACACTGGTTTGGAACATCTCTAAGAAGGTGGCTGATTGCAGAACCAGCTCTTAGAGTGGAGACCTTAATTCCCTCTTATCTTGGTTCTCAGGTTGCTACAGAAAGTGGCCATCTTAGTTCTACAGCATCTTTGTAAAGTCGCCTTGGGGGGATGGGATATCTTCTTACTTTCTGCTGTCCTGGCCATTCCCAAACTTGGAAAATGACTATGAAGCATCAAGTTAAAGTACTTTTCCAAGTATATTCAGAGCCATATGCAGAGTAATGTTACTTTGGACATGGGATGTGCATAGTTAAGCTTTTCTTTACCAACGTGCAAGTCTCCATAATCTTGAGCCTCTTGGGGTTTATGGCTGTTTGGTAACCAGACACCAGTGTCAAATTTGGGGGTGAAGTGCAGTCTGCTGCTAGTGAAACACTCTTTGCTTCTTCTTGGTGCTGTTTCTCTTCCAGCGAGGATGCCATGGAGTATTCAAAAGAGTTTGTGACTGCAGTCGTGCTTGGCAAAGATCTAGTGCCCAGGCAAGTGAAGAAGTGTCTCGATGTCTTGATGAGTATCTGTTCTGCACACAAGTCACCTCCTTCCTATCACAAACGCCTCAATCCTATCTGTCTCCGCTTTCCTCATTCACCTGTCCTTGTTACTTCTTACTTGTCTTCTTGTATTGCTGCATCTTTCACCTGGACTTCTATATTGGTGTTTCACACAGCTTTTTATAGGCATATCCCTGCCCATCTCTCAGCTGCCTGTATGAAAGAAAAGGGTGAATATCCTGCCTCTAATTGCAGTGTCTGACATGTCAATGCCATCTTGCCTTTGTTATCTTGGCCTTCTTTACACTCTGCTCTGAACTAAATGTCCTGTCATCTCATTTTGTACTGTCTGTCCCTGAATGCTTATTCCATATCACCTCACATCTCTGAATCAGCTCCCTCATTTCTTGTGCCTTGGCATCTCTCACCTCTCCTCCTGGGACATGTTCTGCTGAATGGGGCATTGGATTGGGAGCAACAACTGGGTTTTCCTTTTGCTTCTGCCCCTGTTCTGTGACCTTGGATAAATGGTGACATTCATCTGGACACGTATAGCATTCAGTGGAGGAAAAGTTCTCCACAGTACTGAATATGCCTTTGGGTAACCTGTTGACAAAGTCTTTTCCATCCTATAGTCTACTGGTGGCACATAACTCTGTGGCACCTTCACTTACCTGTTCTTTGTCATCCTATACTCCTCCTTGCTCACTTGTCCCTGTGACAGCATCATCTCCCTTATCTGTTCATCGACCTCTCTCATATCTGTGTTCACTGATCTCACTCTCTTACATTTCGTGCTTCTTTATTGTCATGATGGTTTCCTGCAGCCTCTTAACCATGGTTGCTGGTCCTGGCTGATGCCATAGCCCTCCTCTGAAAGGATGTGTTGTATTCTTGTAGTAGCTTTTGTAGCAGTTTCTTCTTGTTGTGTGCGGTGTGTTCCTGCAGTCCTGTTCCCTGACACACCTTCCTCTTTTCCAGAATTGGACTCTCTCAGCTGGAGGGATTTCGCCGGCAGCTTCTGGATGTTCTTCAGCGAAGTACCAAACCAAAGGTAAGAGTAAAGATCAACAAACACCCAGAGTGCCTCTGGGCAGTGACGGTGAGCTCCTAGTGTCACACAGCAATACTGCACACTGCTCCTGCCCTCCAGCTCTCCTTAAGTCATAGAATCACTGAATCAACCAGGTTGGAAAAGACCTTTAAGCTCATCACATCCAACCGTTCCCAGCACTGCCAAGGCCACCACCAGCCCGTGGCACTGAGGCCTCGTCTCCATGGTGTGTGAACACTGCAGGGCCGGTGACTGCAGCCCTGCCCTGGGCAGTTCCAATGCGTGAGCACCCTTTGGCGCAGGAATTGTTCCTCAGCTCCATCTAAACCTGCCCTGGTGCAGCTTGAGGCCGTTTCCTCTTGTCCCATCCCTTGTTCCTTGGGAGCAGAGCCCACCCCCCTCCTGGCTCCATCCTCCTCTCAGGCAGTTGTAGGCAGTGATCAGGTCCCCCCTGAGCCTTCTCTTCTCCAAAAGCCCACTGTGACCACTACTTGCATGACCAGAGGAGTGATGATAAGAACTTGAAGGCAGCTAGAAGGGTCAGGGCAAAGGGCTGTGCTTCATCTGCAGCCTGCATGATACACATGCCTCACACATCACAAGTTCACCATCACAGGTCTACGCTGAGCAGGATGTTTTCTCCTCTAAGCCTGTTCTGAAGTCTGTGTTCCAACTGTAGCTGTTCTTGGCCAGTAACGAATGGTAACAGGCTAGGGAGTACAACAGTTGTCTGTGTGTAGACACTGCTGATGCTGTTCCAGTATAAGCGGTCTGTTCATGTTTTGAACACAGGATATGTGGGAAGTTGTTCCTCCCCAGGCTTCTTTACCATTAGGCCGAGGTGGAAAAAAACCATAAGGCATTAAGATTGCTGAGGGTGAAACATTCTAGAAATGACCTGTAGAGGGAGAAAACCGAGTTACATTTATTTTTCTTGCTGGTGTTCTATGAGGTTTGTGTTTTGGCTTTTCGGGAGTTTTAGGATTTCTTCTGGTGCATAAAGGCCTAAACAGATTGTTTTGTCTGTGTTGTATAATCTCTTGCTTATGTTTGTACATTAAACATTCAGATTCCATCTACCTTGGTTAGCCTGGAAGATGCCAAGTTATCGGTTGGGGGATCAGTTGGTGCTTGCTCTAGATCCTTAGCTCTACAAAATCCTCCACCAAAAAGAAGGAATCATTGAATCATGGAAGGGACCCTGAAGCTCAGCCAGTTCCAACCCCTTGCCCTGGGCAGGGATGCCTTCCACTAGAGCAGGTTTCAAGCAAGACCTGGCCAGGAGCAAGTGCAGGGGGACCTTTTCTGCATGCCAGTAGCACTGAGCTGTGTGCTCAAGTCCTACATAGAATCATAAGACTCACAGAGTGGTTTGGGTTGAAAGGGACCTTAAAGCTCATCCAGATCCAGCTCCTGCCACGGGGTTGCTTGCTCCAAGCCCCTGTGTCCAACCTGGCCTTGAACACTGCCAGGGATGGGGCAGCCACAGCTTCTCTGGGCACCCTGTGCCAGCGCCTCAGCACCCTCCCAGGGAAGAGCTTCTGCCTAAGAGCTCATCTCCGTCTCCCCTGGGGCAGGTTAAAGCCATTCCCCTTGGCCTGTCCCTACAGGCCCTTGTCCAAAGCCCCTCTCCAGGTTTCCCGTAGCCTCTTTAGGTACTGGAAGGCTGAGATGTTGCCACTTCTAAAACTGGGGAAGGAAGAAGCAGCTGTTCTAGGCAGGGTTCTCTCTCTGTCTAGGTCTGTTATTTAAGCAGTTGGGTGCAAGGCCTGATTTTTCTGGTATCAGGTATTCAGTTTAAACCTCCCAGTAGTGTCTTGAGATGACTCTGCTTTTCTGTGTTGCTTTTCTCGCCTCAACACTCTCCCTCATTTCTCTTGTGGTGGGACAGTGGCGCATCATTGTGGGTGCCACAAAGTGCATCCCCAAGACAGAGCTCCCTGAAGAGACAGAAGAGAACTCGGTCACTAGTAACCGCCTCTGGACCCACCCCAGTGACCTGACTATTGCCCTGTCTGCAAGCACACCCCTGTACCCACCAGGCCGCATTATCCACGTGGTGCACAATCACCCTGCAGAACAGTGCTGGTGAGTATCTGCAGAGCAGCACAACCAGTCCTTGGTAGGGGTGGAGATTGCCCTTAGGAAAAGACTTCCCGAGACAGGAATCCATCTGTGAAGGTGATTTTTTATCCCCCCCGCCACACACACTGCCCTATAGTGACAGTGATTGTGCTGTCAGAATGAAAAGATCGTAGAATGATTTGGGTTGGAAAGGACCTTAAAGCTCATCCCGTTCCACCCCCCTGCCACAGGCAGGGACAGCTTCCACTAGAGCAGCTTGCTCCAAGCCCCGTCCAACCAAAGACGGTCATGTCACTGTTGGCTAGTGCAGTTTGGAACAATGGCAGGACCATGTGTCCTTTAACATCTTTTCCCTCTGTTTCCCCTCCTGTTGCTTTTGTCTCTGCAACCTGCTGTTTCTTTTGCATGCCAAAATATTGGCCTGTTCTTTCCTCTGCTGCTCTCTGCCTTTCCCTCTCTTTGGATCCCAACTCGTCTTCCAGTTGCTGTGAGCAAGAGGATCCCACTTACTTTGCCATCTGGGGTGACAATAAGGCATTCAATGAAGTGATCATCTCGCCAGCAATGTTGCACGAACACCTCCCATACGTGGTCATGGAAGGGCTCAACAAGGTAATGCAAAGAATTAGGATCATAGGATCAACAGGTTGGAAAAGATCAAGTCCAACCGTTCCCCAGCACTGCCAAGGCCACCACTAACCCATGTCACTAAGGGCCTGACGGGTGACTGAGCTGATGTCTGATGGTTGTAGAGTGGGTCTCTGTCCCTAAGCTCTAGAGTTCCCAGCCATGCAGCTCTACCATGGAGGTTTAGCCAGGTCTCCTCTGCCCTGCTGATGTGAAGGTGCCTCCCCAGCACTGAATTCCCAGCAGAGCATTTGGACAGGATAAAGTATATCAGAATGTATTGCTCTAACCCTTTACCTCAAGATCTTACCCTGTGTTTCCAGGGTAAGAAATAGGCCTTTACCTTGCAGGCTCTGGTAAGAAACAGAGGCAAATGCAGCTGTTTGAAAGCCCTGAGCCGAGAACAGTCTCCACTAAAGCATTAACTGCTCCTCTGCTTCCCCTGCATAGGTCCTGGAGAATTACAACAAGGGGAAAACAGCTTTACTTTCTGCAGCCAAAGTGATGGTGAGTCCTACAGAAGTGGATCTCACCCCAGAACTGATCTTCCAGAGTCAGCCCTTGCCCAGCGGCCCCTCAGTGCAGATCGGAACTGGAGCCGTAACAGCGGACAGAAGGAACAGCAGTACTAAGTAAAGATCTCTTTGGTTTCTTGGAATGGTTGTTGGCTCTTCGTGGGTCTTCTTTCTCTTGGGGTATTGTGATTGATGTTTGTGGGAAGGGGGGATCCAAGGGCTGCCTTTTGGGGGGCTTTGCTTAGCTTCAGTGTGTCCTGTGTCATGTTGGGAAGGGGGAAATCCTTTGTGTGCTGCAAGATGAAGAGAGCCTGGAAGTGTGAGGGGGTGGAAGAAACTCCTTCTCCATCCTTGTCCTGGCAAATGAGAGGGGGAGGAACATCTAGAAGGTATGTCGTGGAGTGACAGGGGGAAGAGCTTGTTCTTGATGGTGTGTGTGAACAGCTTTCCTCTAGGAGCCAATGGCAGAGAGACTCCTCGCAGACTTTCAGATGACGTTTGAGGCATTGCAGGACCCCAGATTTGCAAGAAGCAATGAAAATAAGTATAAAAATGTGGGCAAAGGCTGAGTTCAAAGTTGCAGCGCAATTTCCATCACAGAATTGCTTTGCACAGGGCAAATTTGCCGACAAAACAGGGGAGATGAGAGAAGATAGTTCATAGTCGCAGATAGCAAATGGAGGTTGTGAGTGGAAACAAAGCAACACGGTGGGTGGGAGAAGATTGTTTCTTTGCAAGGGAAGCACTTCTATGGAGATTACAGGTAGAGATCCAACAAGAAGCTCCGTGTGTGTGTGGGAAGAGGCAGGGTGAGGTGGTCCGTACTGAGCATCCTTGAAATAACATGAGTGAAGTTGAAGCTTAGAAGAAACGAAAGACAGCAAATGATATGACAATGGTGGGGTTCTTGTCTCAGAGAGAGTGATAATGGCCAGAAACAGTGAAGGAGAGCTTAGAACTGCAGCTGAGATGAAACAGTAGGAGAAGGGATCAGCCCATGTTGCGAAGGCTACAATAAGCCTGAGAAAATGAAGTAGGTCAGGCAGCAGGGAGAGGAGCAGGGCTTTCTGTGCACACCCAAGGAACTGCTTCCCTTCGAGGTGAGTGAAAGCAGAAGGGCAATTCTGAGGTCTGAAAGGGATGAGGGGGAGAGGGCAGAGAGGCTTCAGCGAGGTGCCAGAGGTTGTAGGCTGGTTGTGTTTGATCCAAGGTTAGAACCGGTTTCCTGTGTCACCCTCCCTTATCTGGGGTTCTGGAAACCTGTTCTTAGATGGCTGTTGAAGTTAAAGGGATCCAATCATGGCCGAACTTAAAAGCTTCTCCCTGTCCATCAGGTCCTCCTGGCAGGTGCAGCAGTCCTCTGCCAAGCTCAGGCTCCTTTCCCAAGTATTCCTTCCTTTTCCCAGGAAGCTTGGAGCAAGCTGCTCTAATGGAAGGTGTCCCTGCCCATGGCAGGGGATTGCAACTGGATGAGCTTTAAGGTCCTTCCCAACCCAAACTATGCTGTAATTCTATGAGAGGTCCTCAAGTTCTTGTCTTTAGGGCTGTTGCTTTGGCTGCAGCTCATCTCAGGCTTTGTGTGTGCCTGGGGTGGGGAGCTCTTTCCCTGTATCTTTGACATGGTGTCTTCCTGGAGGAGCCTGCCTGATCCTTTGCAGTCTTAGCGTAGCTGGGGTCTTTCTAAAGGTCTTCACTTGTCTTAAGCTGAGGAAATCGCTTTTTAACCTGTCTTAAAGTCTGCCACCTGAAATGATTGCTGAATTGGGCACGGGCAATGCTCTAACAGCCTCCTGGCATTGGTGGTAGCCACGCAGGGATTGCCAGCGTGGAGCAGGAGGGGAAGGCATGAGACTGGAATGGTTCCAGGGTGAGAGAAGAAAGAGTCAGAAGTTAATTGTAGGCTGATCCTTCAAGCTCTCGTGCCCCAGTCCTGCCTTAATACAGAGAGAGGGGTTTGCATGTGTGCAAACTTCAGCTGGGAGCACCGCAGGTTTCGCTGGGAGCAGAGCCATGGTCCTCAGTGAAAAGGGTGCTTGAGAGAGAACATATTTAGCCAGGAGAGAAGGGAGAAGGGCAAGAACCTGAGTTTGCAGAAGGGAGAAACTGTACCTAATACTTTCAGGTGGGAGGATGGAGACCTCAGGGGTTTCTTGCAGTTGTGAAGGGCTTTGGTTAGAGCAACCAGGGTGTACAAGGACCTCTGTGCTCGGTTCCTGTGGCTGTTGTGGCACCTTGTGGTTGGTTCTATGCCGTGATGCAACCTCACCTTGTCTGTTTCTCACTGCAGGAGCAAATCCCACTCTGAGATCAGCTTGGAGGGCTTTTATGAGACAAAGCCACTTTCCCCTGTGCAGAAAGACCCCGTGGAGCTGCTTCTCCTGGACACAAAGGAACGTCTGTCTGTGGAGCTGCAGGACCGCCGTGCCCCTCTTGCCACCATGGAGAGCCTTTCAGACAATGAATCCCTCTACAGCTTTGATTCCAGGCGCTCCTCTGGTTTCCGGAGCATCCGGGGCTCTCCCAGCCTCCATGCTGTCATGGAGAAGGATGAGACACACTGCTTTTATATAGACCCTGCTATCCCCGAGGAAAACCCTTCCCTGAGCTCCCGGACAGAGCTGCTGGCTGCTGACAGCCTCTCCAAGCACTCCCAAGAGACTCAGCCCCCTGACAACGTGCTCAACAGTGGTGGCACTACCCCGCAACGACGCTGCAGTGAGGAGAGAGCCAGCAGCGAAGGGGACCGTGTTTCCTTACCCCCTCGTGAGGAGTTGTCCCTCCAGAATGGACGTCTCACTGATGTTCCCAGTCCCCAAGTGTTGGAATTTGCTGAGTTCATAGACAGCCTCTTTAATCTGGATAGCAAAAGCAGCTCCTTCCAGGACATCTACTGCATGATGGTGTCAGACAGCTCCAGTGACTTTGCAGAGATGCCCAAATCTGTCAGTGATCAAGAGATCCTGTTGAGGGCACAATATGAACCCAACTTAGTCCCTAAGCCCCCGAGGTTGTTTGCAGGCTCAACAGATCCTTCGTCGGGCATCTCCGTATCCCCCTCTTTCCCTCTTAGTTCATCTGGAGAACTCATGGACATCACTCCTACAGGTGTGAGCAGCCAGGAGTGCCTGGCCACTGAGAAAATCCGGACTTCTACCCCCTCTGGGCACGTAACCAGCCCTGCCAAGCAGGACGACCTCATGATTTCAGCCCTCTAGTTGCAGGGTAAAAGGGGTGCAGCTCTGAGAGCTGATCCCATAGGCTGAGTGCTGGGATAGTGCTTGGAGGAGGAGGTGGTCATGGGGCAGTTCACAGCAGAGGAGACAGTTGGAAATGTTCCTTCTGGGGGTGACACAGTGGTGGCACAATGGTGTCTGGAGGATGGGTCGGGAGAAGCAGCATTGCCTCGCAGGGCCTGCTCCAGGTTTTGTGTCTCTAAAGGTAGATGGAGTTCCCTACCTCAGCCTGTCTCGTTGCATTTCTGAGGCAGATTCCTTGCCCCAGGGCACCTGCTGAGTTTGGGAGTGACATTTCCTGCTTCAGGGAATCCTCCAAGGTGATGGATTCTCTGAAGCTCAAGGATTGGATAGGTTGAGGGAGCCAGGCCAGATCTCCCCCTTGGTACCATGTCAGTGGGTTTGGAAATGAATGGATTGAGACTTTGGGCCCTATTGCACTACCAGGTTGGATCTGGCCCAAGATCCAATCCATCCCACTTCCATAGGCATTGCTTTTGTAGGGGACTCTCCTGTTTTAAAGCCATTGGGGCTGTATTCTCCCCACATGCAGTCTCCCCTCCTCTGGCCAGGCACAGCAAGAACAGGGCTGGCACTGTGCTCTCTCCCCTGGGTCCTTCTGTGTTCAGTGACCATCAGGCTGCTGCTGAGAGGGAAGGACACTGTTCTGAAGAGCCAAAGTCCTCTGCACGTCCCTCCTTTGCCAGAAAGAGTTCTGGATGTCACCACCATCACTTCTCAGCTCCCTGGACCACTCTGAGCTGGCCTGACAGAATCCTCGTCTTGGAGCTGCATGGATGGATCAACTTCAAACAGCAACAGGCTTCTCAACACCCAGTGCTATGTGCCAGGCCCTTGTGGAGCCTGGGAGCCTCTGCTGGGTCCTCACACCACCCATATGCCATAAGCACAGATCAGTGCCAGCCGCTGTCATTGGGAGTTCAGGGGAAAGATGGACTTTTACAGGAGTATTGAAAATGATGAGAGTATTGCCAAAATACTCTTTTTCAGTACAAAAATTACAAGAGTATTGAAATCTCTTGTATGTTTACAGAGCTGCTAAGCTTCTTGGAAGGTATTTATTAAGCAAACAGGGAGGCGTTCCCTCAGCTAAAAGCGTGTTCATCCTCTCCTTTCCTGTGCTGTTCCCTCTGGGATCCAAGGGGAGAGAGGATGGGCAGGTATGATTGCAAGTCCTCTGCTTGTCAAGTGGCTCAGAGGCTGGGGGGAAGCATTGCGCGTCCCTCACCCACCCTCCCTTGGCTGCCTCTCCATTGCACACCACCACATTGCAAAGCTTGACCAAGGTACCAGAACTCCCTGAGCACTGCTGTGCAGAGCCTCAGGGCCTGGAGGAGCCTTCAAGACCATTCCAGGCAGGGACTTGCCAATGATGGGAGCAGGAGAGAAACTACCTATTGAGAGAGTTTAAACGTACTGTGACCTGTAAAAAGGCCTTTCATTGACACATAACGTTCATGTTCAAGCTCTGCAGTCGTCAATCAACCTCACTGGAGCTCTGTCCTCCCTCACTGGAAAAGAAATTCCCATTTTACCTTCCTTGTAATCACAGAGATGTTCATTGCTCTCCTTTGCCCTCCTTAGTTGTGATCTTCCCACTGGGGGAGGATGCTGTGCTTCCCAGGCTCATGGCAAGCCTCTGCGCTCCTGTTATCCCTGTCCTGGTATCCCACAGCCTTTAGCTGTGATCACTGAGTAGTCTCTGAAGCCCCAGCCGTAGGTCAGGGCTGTTCTGTCCTGGACACCACACAAACCGAGCGGCATCAAATGCCATCAAGGCAGGACTGGAACACTTTATTTCCATCAATGCACACTGGTTATAACCTCAGCTGCATGGAAGTGAACTGGACTTTGTGTCCAAGTCCCACAGTTTAGCCTGGGGTACTGTGTTCCTGATCCTCACACAGGGCCTTCAGAAGCACAGGGGCTTTGTTCAGTGGCCAGTAAAATACTGTCCCTGGGGTTTAGGTCCCAAAGGTGACCTTTTCTTTGCTGTCTTGAATTAGAAGTAAGAAACCCCTTTGAATTTCAAGTCAGTTCTCAAAGTAGAATGCTTTTAAAAGCAAAAAGTTACTTTTCCTCTTTGTAGATCCTTCATGGAAGAGCAGTGTTGTTCCCTTTGCTGAGAGCTTGTTCAGGAGCTCCCCTGGAGCAGTCGTGTAAGTGCCATCACATCACCCACTCTTGCAGAGCACAGGGTAAGGTTGACTTGGTGCCCACGCCCAAGACACACTAAAAAGGTGGTGTCCAGGAGCACACACAATAGACTGGAGTGGTTTTGAGGGGGAAAGGGTATGTTGTAGCATAGGGAGGCTGAGGCTAGCAGGCTGGCTCTCCTCCTGATGCAGACTGCTCACACATGTTAAGAATAGGGGAAAGGAGTTAATCTCTGCCTTTAATCATTGGCAGAAGATGGGCAGTAATCACTTAGCACTTAGGCAGAGCTTTCTATCTGCAAAGCACTTTACAAACACTGGGGAAAGAATCATCTCTGGCCCTAGCAGTGAAGGTGGTAGGAGATGGGTATCTCTGAGACTAGGTGGAACTACTGGTGCCCTACCAAGGATGGTGGGGCGATGCCTCAAGGTGGATTATCTCCCTGTGGTGTTTCAGTGATGACCTGAGGATGTTTAATGGGTTATAATATTGCACTAGAAAGTCACTTCTGAGCTTGGGCGTACATCCACTACGTCCTGGGAGACACAATCCTTGTGTGTGACTCTTTCCTTCTCTGTGCCATTGGAACTGTGTCCCAAGGGAATGGCTTGACCTTGCCCTGCCCAGCTGTAGCAGGAAACGAGCTGGCATGCTGCATTAGTTAGCTTTGTGCTCTGTGGTTATTAGGCTCCTACTGAAAAGCCTGGAAACATCTAGTGCTTGTGACCAGGGCTTGCCATAAGGCAGTAAAGGTGCAAAAGCGCCCTTTTAGTTAAAGGTCTCGTATCACATTATGTGTAATTCCTGGCTTTCTTTGTTCTCTCTTGACAAACAGATCTGTTCCCAATCACAAGTAAATCATCCTGGAAGAGTGTCTCTGGAGAGCTAAGGATGAAGCCTATAGCTATCTCCTTTGCACTGCACATGGTTCCTTGCTTTCTCTGCCCTCACTCCACTCTGATGTGCAGCATCTTTGGAAACACGGCGTATCTTCACATTCCTTAATCTCTTGTCTTCTGGTTCCTGCTCTTCAGCTCTGTGCCTTTGAATCTTTAGGTGTTCCCATGAGATTTCAATGGGATGTTCCAGCCAGCAGTGCTGGCAGCGCTGTTCATCGGGCCTGACAGTTCATCAGCTCCATGGCACATCCTTAAAATGCCCTCCAGGAGCGTTTTGGTACAGCTGAGACCACAGCATTCGTGGAGAGCAGAGAGTGGACTTTGTGCACCTTAAAGTGAAGTGATTCCTGCTCCACCAACACAGCTTTGCTAGCGTCCAGCAGGGTTCTCTGTCCCTCCATGATCTCCTGGTGTAGCAGATCTCATCCAAGTGCATACCTGACACTTGCTGCTGCGTCCTTCTTCAGGATGCTCTCAGCAGACTGTAGTGAAACGTAATCCTGAAGCCTCAAAGAGTTCAAGGGCAGCATGGGAGGCCCTTCACTAAGTGTGTGTTGAGCTCAGTCCCACAGTTTAGCAGGGTCAGAGGCAATTCTGGTGTTCAAAGGCCAGGTTGGATGGAGCTTGGAGCAAGCTGCTCTAGTGGAAGGTGTCCCTGCCCACGGCAGGGCTTGGAACTGGATGAGCACTGAGGTCCTTTCCAACTCAGATCGGTCTGGATTCCGTGGTTGACAGGAGCCTTTCTGTGTTTCCCTTTGACCTGGCTGGGCTGGAGCAATGCTTGGGGCTGGGTTCACTTTGGCCTTGTGTGTGCCCACTGCGGGGGTATTCTCTTCCTTTGAAGGATTCTGGCTTTGTAGCAAGGGTCGAGTAGCATTTGATTACCATTATTTTAGGTATGTTGGTTGCAGCTACCCTCTGCAGAGCATGGTAAGCCACACGGGTCAGTCATTTGCTAGTAAAGTGGTTTATAACTCATTCAATGTAACAGGAATACTGGCAGACATTTAAAATAACCTTTATCTCTCAACCTGCCAGCTTTGCTGTGTGCTGAAAAGCTCCTTCAGCTTCCCTCCTATCTATAGCATCACGTTTGTTCCTTTCTGCTCAGACAACTGAAGTCTGAAATGGCTTTTGCTGACAATCCTTCCATGCTGTCAGTGTTCATCGTTCCTTCTCTTTAAATTCACTCCACTGAAGCTGGATTTTTATGGAGTGCTGTTATTTCATTGTGCTGCTGCAAACAGACTCTCTCAGAGCTGCTCTGCACTTTAGGAAGCTTATAGACAATCTCAGCTGTCCTCTGGCTAGTTGGAATAGCATTGGGTGATCAGGTTTTTCTGCCCTGTGAGGGTGCTGAGGCGCTGGTACAGGGTGCCCAGAGAAGCTGTGGCTGCCCCATTGCTGGCAGTGTTCAAGGCCAGGTTGGACACAGGGGCTTGGAGCACCCTGCTCCAGTGGGAGGTGTCCCTGCCCATGGCAAGGGTTGGATCTGGAGGAGCTTTAAGGTCCCTTCCAACCCAAACCACTCTGTGGTTCTTGTTGGATGAGTGCTCCCTCATTAGAGTTCTGTAGCAACAGAAGTAATGAGTTCCAGAAGTAAAGTAAAAGGGAAATGGGTTGAACATCTGACACACTGAATCTGGAAGCTCAGTGTAACAACCAAGGCATTGAACATGGATGGCTGTTTCTTAGCTGTGAAATCATAGAATGGGTTGGGTTGGAAAGAATCATCCAGTTCCAACCCCTGCTATGGACAGGGACACCTCCCACTGGACCAGGATGCTGTAGTGAGAAGATGTCACCTTCTTCCCTGCTTGCGCTGAACCTGGTGCTTGTTCAGCCTGCCTGGGGAAAGGGAGGATTGGAAATCCCACAGGGCTTAAGCACAGGCTGCTCTGGTGCTATGAAGGAATATCTGGCTCTGAAGCACTGGAAAGCACTGGCTGAATCAGGCTTGTGGCACCTTCTCCTCGGAGCCTGTGCAGTGCTGAAGTGGGATTTAGGGAAGAGCTGCATCTCTGGTGCCAAAGCTCCCTCTTATGGTGCTCCTGTGTGGAGGAGGCGATGCTCCGTGTCTCAGGCAGAGTGCATCCTGCTGGAGGCAAACTTTCTTGGCCCTTAAGGGAAGAAAGGGCCATAAAGATCACAGCCGAGTGGTGGGACTTGAGCTGGGAATTCCTTGCTCCCCAGTCTGATGCTCATACTGGTGTTAGGGTGAAGTGTGAGAGAGAGGTGAAATAGTGTATTGCATACAGTGATGTTCTTCCCCCTTACCAGCTCCCGAGTGAGCTGTGTCTGCTGTGGTCCCTTCAAGGGAGGATTTACTGCCCCTTGGAGTGAGATGTGGCAGGGACAAGCTTAGGGACCTGGGGCTTGTGTGCTTCAGGGTTTTATATTCCAACTCTGAGAGTCAGGGCCTTCCCTGCTAAGATGGGCGCATGTTTAGGGACAGACCCTGAATCCTGAACCCATTAGTTTGTGAGCTCTGTGTGGTTAGAGTGGAGAAATACTTGAGGAAGGGGGTTCCTGCTGTGTGGAGGGCAGCGTGTTCCACGTGTGACAGCGCTTCTGTAAAGAGCCACGCTTGTGCTGTACCATATCTGCATCCACCACCTCCCTGAGAGCTGTCCTCCTCTGCACAGGAGGATGTTGGTAGCCTACACTTCATCTGCTTAAGGGTATAGAAATTCATAGCAATCCAGGAGGGAGCAATGCCTCCCTTTGCCATAGGGACTTGCTGTCCTAGAAAAGCATCATGTGTCTCCAAGCCCTTTGCTGTCTCAGTTCCTGTTCCTTTCTTCTTTGCTTGTTCTCTGGAATTCATACCTGTTGTGCCTTTGCTTCCTTTGGCTTGGGACAGGACATCTGCCAGCTTCCTTTCTTCTGCATGTCATTTCTTCTCTGGTGTGTGAAAGGGAATGCAGTGTGGCCAAGGACTGGTTCAAAGCTACCTTTGCTGTCAGCTTCTCCCTTTCTGCCTCAGATTCCTGCCTTAGGTCATATCCAAGTGCCAACAGCAAAGCCTGATCTGAGGCAGACTCTACCCTCAAGCCCACACCACCATTGGGCCAGCACCCTCTGATCTAGAACCTCATCTTGTGCAAAGCAAGTGCTTTCCATATGGAATGGAGGGAAGACTTCCTGCCACTTCTTACCTTTGGTGTATGTGACCTCAGTCAGTGTTTTATGGGTCTGCTCACGAGTAAAGCTTCCTCTTAGCTCTGTTCATGAGTAGAATTCTTTCTCCTCTTCAAGGTTGGATTCTAGGTTTGCCAGAACTTAGCAAACTGAAACAGGGGAAGTTTAGATTGGATCTAAGGAGGAAGTTCTTCACTGTGAGGGTGGTGAGGCACTGGAATGGGTTGCCCAGGGAAGCTGTGAATGCTCCATCGCTGGCAGTGTTCAAGGCCGGGTTGGACAGAGCCTTGGATGCCATGGTTTAGTGGGAGGTGTCCCTGCCCATGGCAGGGGGTTGGAACCTGATGGGCTTAAGGTCCTTTCCAACCCGAACCATTCTATGATTCTATGAAAGGGACTTAGTTCAGAACTTGCCATGCTCTGTCCACTGCAGTTTTATTTGGGGATGTTTCTTTCCCTGGCTCTGCAGCATCCGTCTCCCAAAGGTGAGCTCTCTTAGAGATTTGGGCTTTTTCGCTGCTTTCATTGGTGTGTTGGACACCTTGGACCTCACCACATCATCCTGTGCTGTTTTTCATGTGCTGAAGTTCTCTACCTGCCCAGCTGGCCTGTATGAGGGGAACCTCTATCTGGCTACTTACTTCTACAAAACTCACTGAACACAGGAGCACAGGAGCAAGCCTTGGGTTTTATTGGGATTCCACTTCCCTGCTTTCCATCCCAGCCTTTATGCAGTTCTGATGGCTCAGAGATGGAGATACCTGATGCACGTGGCAGTGCCAGGAGCAACCCAAAGCAGCACATCCATCACTCAGCCTGGCTTGATGGCACCTCTCCAGTCTGTCCTCTCGATGCACTGCTTTGGGGATGCTGCTAGCGCAAGGTGATCACACCATTGGGTGTTTCCTAGTGCCACACACCTCTTTGGGTCTTAACTCCTTCATCGCAGCACTTGCTGATGGTCCCTGTCTGGTGGCAAAGTGGCTACTGAGGCTATGGCTTCCCAGCTTTCCCTCCACACATGCTACAGCAGACTGAAGAGGTGACGGCCAGGGAATAGTCTAAACTCCTATTGTAGTGAATGAACTTAGTTACTCATGTCAGCACAGGGGTTATGGTGATGGGCTCCCTGCCTGTGTCCATGGGGCAGCAGGAGAGGGGCACTCTGCCCTGTACAACCCTTTCCTTTGGCTCCGTGCTCTGCTTCCGTGTCCTGCTGGGACAGCCACTGGTCTGGCCTGTCCTCCCTTATAGCTGTGAACAAGCAGAGACAGCAAGAGCAGAGGAACTGGGGGAAACTCTTTGTTTTCTCATCTTTTGGGGCATTTTAGTGCTGGCTGCATTGGGTAGAGCCCAACCGGGTGGCCTCGTGCAGCAGCAGCAGCACTGGCACACAGAAACTCACCTCCCACTTCTCTCTCTGTCACTGGACACCAGTGCCTCTGGTGAAGCACTTCTGCCTGCTTCTGTCACCTCTCACATGTGCTGGGGCAGCTCAGGGTTGGGTAGCTACGAATTAACCCCAATTGCCTCTTTATAGCTAAAGCCTTTTGCATTAATGGGAGAAACAGTCCTTAGGGAGCTCAGAGCTGCTCTGACTGCCTCTTGCAGGGCTTAGAGCGCTTGCATATGCAATGGGGGGGGGAAACAGCACAGGGTCCTGTGTCCCCATGCTCAACCAAGAGGTTGCTGCCTGTCCTGGGAATGCTGCCCTCCGAATCCCTGCTCCGAGCTGCCCCAGCATGAAGACTACAAGGAAACTCAAGCAGTCCTCACGTGCCATTCTCATGTGACTGACTTTTTGTACCTATGTATGAAAGATTCAAACTAATATTGCTGTAAAGAAAGAGACAGATTAATATAGCATATTCTATAAAGATATATGTATATAAACGTTTCTGTATATTATATGGCACTGTGTATAAAATGGATGTAGAAGCATGACTGGTGTATGTGACTGTTCCCACGTCTGACCTGGAGGATGCTCGTTGTGATTTGCTTGAGGTTATGCCTTCAAGGATTGAGTGTGAGTTTGAGAGTTGGAAGGAACTGCACTGGGCTCCCTCATTGCAGAGGGATGAGGACTATGGTGTTGGTGCATCACCGTAGCTCCTGGAAGGCTCTCTGGGACAATTTAGGTGCTGCTGGGGCTGATCATCACCTCAGTACCTCTGTTTGTTCTGGATCTTGGCCTTTGATGGAGATGCAGGGGATATGTGTCTTCCTTGAGATGAGCTTGACACTTGTATGCCCTGCGCAGCCCGGGTTGGAACTGCAGGAGACTCGGTTCTAGCATCTTTCATCTTCAATGGAGAGGAGAGTTAAGGAAGAAACCCAGGGCTTTGAGTTACCAAGTACTGAGTTCAACAGCCATGCAAGAAGAACAGCATCAGTGCAAACAAAGGCACTGGATCACAAGGGGCTCTTTGGAAGGGTACGAGTAAGTGGCAGGGAGAGGATGGAGTGAAGCAAGAAGCGTGTAAGAGTTTACCCTATGGAAAACCAGCTCTGTGCTGGGTTCCTTCGGCAACGAAGGTGAATTCAGACTGGGGAGGGATTGCTTCGCACCCTGCAGAGCAGGACCAAGATCCTGCTTTACGAGTACTTGTAGGTGCTGTTTACAGCAGCCTAAGGCTGTAGCAACTCCTGTTCTGGAAAGGGGAAGCGGCACTTGTGGTTCACGGGGTCAGAGTAAGGAGAGGAACAGGAGCTTTCTGCCAGGCCATGAGCAGCACGGGCAGGAAAAGGAATGCCTGGAATAAAGTTAATCCTATTGACGGCTGCATGGAGTAGTTTTTAGGGTTGCTCCTGAAGAGACGAAGTACTATCAGGGAATTAAGGGCTTAAAGGTGGCAGAACTACTGAGTTCCTATAAAACTGCCTATAAAAAGGGCTGGTATGTGTAAGTGCTGCCTCTTGGTTGCGGTTTGTGGCTTTTTACCCTACCTATAACTATATCAGCCTCATAAAAGGCTATTGCCTGTTCTTTAAACACTTCCTCTCATGGGGAAATCAAAGCATAAAAGTCTGGATACAACCCTTGTATAAACATGGAGTAATCCATGCTTAGGAGTGACTGCTTTAATACAGTTACTAAGGAGAATGTGTACCCAGCAGGCGTGGAGGATGTTGCTTTAAACCCTGTTTTCCTACTCAAAGCCTTCACTATCGAATGCAGCTAGGGATGCTATTTCCAAGACAACTCTCTGGCTCTTTGGTATGTTGGTGGCCATAGGAGGAATTTCTGCCTTACCGAGGAAAGTGGGGTCCACCCATTGACCATAAAGCATCCGGAGAACAAGGTTTCCAGTGATTCCTATGCTCTGGAGTGATACATTCCCAAGTGAGCAAAGAAAAGGAGTGGAAACTAATGGAAATACGTAAGTACAGCTGTGATTTAATTGTTCATTCATTGTAAATAGAAACGAGCATTGCGCAAACCGGTTCATATTTGGTTGTTTTTCAGGGATGTTAGGTTATACTTCAGTTAGAAAAGAGACAAAGGATGAGAAACAGTGACCTGAAGGTGATTGTACAGAGGCCTATCTGCAAATGATGCTATGAGAGGGTATTCGATTAGCTTGTGCTTTTCAGAAGAGGCAATGTTGTGCTCAGGTGCATCACAAAACCTTGCTTAAAAGTGATTCTTCTTGGGAGCAGTGCTATGATGGAGGGAAATGAAAGCAGTGTGTGTGTAACCTCTGCTCTGGAGCCAGGCTGAGAGCTGGGCTGGGGCAGCCTGGGGAAGAGAAGGCTCCTGAAGGGGAGACCTTAGAGCAGCTCCAGTGCCTGAAGGGGCTGCGGGAAACCTGGAGAGGGGCTTTGGACATGGGATGGAGGGACAGGAAAAGGGGAATGGCTTTAACCTGCCAGAGGGGAGACTGAGATGAGCTCTTAGGCAGAAGCTCTTCCCTGGGAGGGTGCTGAGGCGCTGGCACAGGGTGCCCAGAGAAGCTGTGGCTGCCCCATCCCTGCAGTGTTCAAGGCCAGGTTGGACACAGGGGCTTGGAGCACCCTGCTCCAGTGGAAGGGGTCCCTGCCCGTGGCAGCGGTTGAAGCTGGAGGAGCTTTAAGGTCCCTTCCAACCCAGGCTGGGATTTGTAGCTGGGTGGTGGCTCTGTCCCTTAGTGCCTTGATGCAGGTTGACTTGGTGCTTTCAGTTAATAGCACATTAGAGAAGTCAGTAGTGCTGCTTGCAAATACAGGGTGATGCTCACACATCTAAGGAGGTCGGATTAGCAAAAAGAGATCAGGAGCTAGGTCAGGCTGCTTCAGTGTAAGGAAGAACTTGGAAAACTGGTGGAAGAGCGGCATGTAGAGATACAGAAGAGGGAGAGTGTGGGTCAGAGCTTATGGCTGGCCACCAGGACACAGCTGGAGTGTCTATGGATGCAACTTGTGCAGAGCAAGTCCATGTATTAGTATTGTGTGTATTGTGAAACCACACACGTGAGATCCATGGGCTCTTCTGACAGCATTTGGATTTCCCTTCCTGTTCAGCAAGCTCTGCTTCCGCTGCTCTTCCATTAAGAGACCTTCCCTGAAGGCAATATCAGCTTTGTGGGCTTGTCTGTTCCTCTCAGAGTCAGCAGAGGGGCTCAATGAAGCTGAGATGTCCTCGTGGGGAGATGCAATAGCAGATACAGGACACTTTTCAGCAGAGGGTGCTGTGCCCGTGCTGGCAGCGCTGCTGCTGTGGGTGCTTCCATCAGTGGAGTTCCCAGTGCCCAGCTGAGCATCCTGGCACTGAAGTGTTGCTGTCTGCTTCTCTGCAGCTGGGAAGGGCAGGCCTGGGGAATAGTGATAATAGATGTGAGGGAACGGCCACTGGGGGGGGGATCTCACTGCTGGAAGGGTTCATCTGTGCCCTTGCAACCCAGAACCCCTCCGTGTGCTGGGCTGCACCCCCAGAGCGTGAGGAGTTGAGGAAGGGGATTCTCCTCCTCTGCTGTGCTCTTGGGAGACCCCCCCTGTGGTCCTGATCCAGCTCTGGGGCAGCAGCACAAGAGGGACGTGGAGCTGTTGGAGGGAGTGCAGAGGAGGCCATGGAGATGCTGCGAGGGCTGGAGCAGCTCTGCTCTGGAGCCAGGCTGAGAGAGCTGGGCTGGGGCAGCCTGGAGAAGAGAAGGCTCCTGAAGGGGAGACCTCAGAGCAGCTCCAGTGCCTGAAGGGGCTGCAGGAAACCTGGAGAGGGGCTTTGGACATGGGATGGAGGGACAGGACAGGGGAATGGCTTTAACCTGCCCCACGGGAGACTGAGATGAGCTCTTAGGCAGAAGCTCTTCCCTGGGAGGGTGCTGAGGCGCTGGCACAGGGTGCCCAGAGAAGCTGTGGCTGCCCCATCCCTGCAGTGCTCAAGGCCAGGTTGGACACAGGGGCTTGGGGCACCCTGCTCCGGTGGAAGGGGTCCCTGCCCATGGCAGGGGTTGGAGCTGGAGGAGCTTTAAGGTCCCTTTTCCGTAATTTTGATAGTCCACCAAGTCCACAAAGGCCTCTGTGCCAATCACTTTGACGTTATTATTCTGCTCTGTGTAACCGCTGTTGTTTGCACCGGAGCTGAACTGCTCTCCTGCTCAGCTGTGTATTGATCTGGGGATGGACTCTTCATGAGGGACTGTAGTGATAAGACAAGGGGTAACGGGTTCAGACTTAAACAGGGGAAGTTTAGATTGGATACAAGGAGGAAGTTCTTTGCTGTAAGGGTGGTGAGGCACTGGAATGGGTTGCCCAGGGAAGCTGTGAATGCTCCATCGCTGGCGGTGTTCAAGGCTGGGTTGGACAGAGCCTTGGGTGCCATGGTTTAGTGGGAGGTGTCCCTGCCCATGGCAGGGGGTTGGAACTGGATGGGCTTAAGGTCCTTTCCAACCCAAACCATTCTATTATTCTATGACTTGGGACATCTTACCCCAAAACTCCTGGTGGGTGCTACTGAGGGGTCCCTCTCCTTGGCTTCTCACTGCATTTTGGTTACAAACACAGCTCCTCAGAGCAGAAGCTCTTCACTGAGCACTGTCTTGCACCCTCCAGGCTGAGGATGCTCCCAGCCAGACCCCCCCAGCAGTCCCGGTTTGCCTAGAAACCAGCAGGAGTCCCCCGCATCCCGACTTGAGGGGCAGCCCATGCAAACAGCGTTGTGTTCAGGCGCCTGCACCGCTTCCATGCTGACCCTCCTGAGTTCTGCACCTCGGGTGGCTCCCAGGACAACCATGCTTGTGATGAGGGAGGAATGACAGTGGTGTTTGGGGCAAGGAGATGCTGTAGCGCAAAGGTGAAAGCTTTGGGGCAGCTTGGGGGAGAGACCCCCAGGGACATGGAATGGAGGATGAAACCTACGGTGGTTTCACACGTTGCTGTTCTGGATGCCTCAGGGAGCGCTGGAGGGAAGGATGTTTGCTGGGTAAGGCCATAGGAGGATGCAGGGTAAGGAGAAAGGGTATTTAAGGTGACAAGAAAGGTATCAAGTGGCTGGACTTGTATGAGCCCTGGCTCTTCAGCTGGGCTGTGTTTAAGCTCCCTCTGTCCAGTTACACAAGGAATTCAAGGGAGAACGAGTTGGGAGAGTTGGGAATTACGGACAGTTGACAGCATCCATCAATCCTTCATCCAGTGTGTGGGCAGGGAAGTGCTGGTGGAATGGGGGGGGCACCTTGGAACAGAGGGAGAGCAAAGCCCCTCTGGGTGCCCTCCTGAGGCTGTGCAGGGAGAGGGGTCGTCTCCATGTTCAGGTTGTCCTGGCAAAGCAGCGGAGCAGTCAAGGTGTGCTCACACATCCATGGTGACAGTGTTGTGATGCTGAAGCCAACTGTGCCAATGACCCCGGAGCGAATGACACTCGTTTTACTGCACTGGTGTTACCTCTCACCAGTCTCTTTGTGCTTCCCTCTGCCTCTGTGTCCTCAGACAAAGCCCAGTTACAAGAACAGGAGGAAGGTGCTGAGCTCCAACAGAGGGGAGTTTGGTAGAGCACGGTAACAAGAAGCAGAGCAGCACTAAGGCTTCCATCACTCTCCATTTAGCCTGGAGAAGAGAAGTGCATGGGGACCTCAGAGCAGCTTCCAGTGTCTGAAGGGGGCTGCAAGGATGCTGGAGAGGGCCTCTGCATCAGGGACTGGAGCAATGGGACAGGGGGTGACGGGTGCAAACTGGAACAGGGGGAGTGCAGGTTGGGGATAAGGAAGTTCTTCCCTGGGAGGGTGCTGAGGCGCTGGCACAGGGTGCCCAGAGAAGCTGTGGCTGCCCCATCCCTGCAGTGTTCAAGGCCAGGTTGGACACAGGGGCTTGGAGCACCCCGCTCCGGTGGAAGGTTTGCCCTGGGTGATTTTAAGGTCCCTTCCCACCCAAACCATTCCATGATTCCTTGCCAGCTTGCTGCCTCCTGTCATTGTCTGCATTCCTATGGAGTTACTCATTGAAGCCATCGTCTTCTCGTGAAGGTTTTGTTCTTCCTGTGGTCCTGCTGGGTTCACTCAGAGCAGCACTGTCGCCCCAGGTAGGAGCAACTGCTCTTCCCAGGGGAAGCCAGGTGGGATCAAGGAGAGGAGTTTCTCCGGCCTCCTCCATGGGGAATGCAAGGTCTGTACCAGCTGAGCTGTATCAAGCCCTGTCAGACACTGTAGAGCGCTGACAACGCTGCATGGACCCATCCCCAAATAAGGCCCTTGCACAGCAGACCCTTTGTCACCCCAAACCCCAGTAACCCTTGTAGAGTCCAACGCAATGTGTATGGAACCTTGGCAGCTCCTATAGCAGATGGGTCGTTGACCCTGTCACTTCTGCAATCACACCGGTCAGGGAGGCAGGATGCTGTCCCAGGGTGGCTGCCAGGTTTTCCCCTTGCATTAACCCTAAGGGAATTCCAAAGCCCTCACCGCAGTGTGGCACATACCGGAGTGACCATCACCTATGGGTAACTCCGGACTTGCCAGCTCGTGGAAGGGAATGGTGGGAGCGGAGGGAGGGATCTGCTGGAATGAGGCTCTTTCAGCCCTCCTGGCATCTGTGAAGAGCAAAGGTCTGTGCTGGGGGCAGTAACTACTAATACTTACCCCAGAGTACCTTCTTTCTGCAGCCTTCAAGAGTGGCAGTGGATTGGTGTTATGGTTTCTCTGCTTTTCCATGGAATCATGGAATGGTCTGGGATGAAGGGCTCCTAAAGCTCCTCCACCTCCAACCCTCTGCCATGGGCAGGGTCACCTTCCACTGGAGCAGCTTGCTCCAAGCCCCTGTGTCCAACCTGGCCTCGAACACTGCAGGGATGGGGCAGCCACAGCTTCTCTGGGTACCCTGTGCCAGCGCCTCAGCACCCTCATGGTGAAGAAGGAGCCACCTGACATCTCTTGACCTAAGTGCCCTGCTCAGGTGAACCTCACGTGAGATGCTTCCGTGGCACAGGGATGCATCCGTGCTTGGCGCTGAGGAGGGAAGATGGAAGTAAAAGGCCTTCCTGCTGTGCCTGAGCAGCCTGGCTGCGGGTTGGGGCGTGGGGAGCGATGGGGTGAGGGGCAACAACTGCTGCGTGAGTTCTTTTTGTGGTTGTTTGAAACTGGACTTTGAAATCCAGCGCTGGAGGGAGCAACAGCCGCACCTCCCGTGAGTAATGTCCCTTCCGCCCTTCCCTGGCTCACATTCGCGCCCCAGCACAGGGGATGGGGACAGCGGTGTTGGCAGAGAGGAAATGAGGACGTTTGTGTATATCCAGAGGAGGCCACGGGGATGCTCAGGGCTGGAGCAGCTCCCGTGTGGAGCCAGGCTGGGAACAGTGGGGCTGGAGGAGAGAAGCTGCGTGGAGACCTCAGAGCAGCTCCCAGTGTGTGAAGGGGGCTACAAGGATGCTGCAGTGGGGCTCTTCATCAGGGACTGCAGTGACAGCACAAGGGGTGATGGGTTCACACTGAGACAGGGGAAGTGCAGGCTGGAGATGAGGAAGAGGATGGTTGGGCACTGGCACAGGGTGCCCAGAGAAGCTGTGGCTGCCTCATCCCTGGCAGTGTTCAAGGCCTGGTTGGACACAGGGGCTTGGAGCACCCTGCTCCAGTGGAAGGTGTCCCTGCCCATGCAGGGGTTGGAACTGGAGGAGCTTTAAGCTCCTTTCCAACCCAAACGCTTCCATGATTCTATTCTATGATTGTCCTGGGTTCAGGATCATTCTGGGATGATTGTATCCAAGGGGAAGAGATGTGGGAAGTGGGGAGGATGTGGAGTAGTAGGGAGAGACAGCAGCAGGGATGGCAGAAAGGAAAGCAAATGGCACAGGGTGATGGGGGCTGGATTTCCATTCGCTGCCTTCTGTGCAGCAATAGGAGATCAAAGTGATGTACCAACTTCCCTGGGGTCGGATCTCTCTGTGTATCACTAATACGGTACATACATTACTGTGCAGTCTCTGGGGATTGCACAGCTCTGAGGCGCTGGTTTCTGAGCTCATTGCAGTAAGGGAGCAGCTCTTTCCCCTTTGGGAAGGGGTGATGGTGGGTGCAGACCTTCCTTATCTCCAACCTGCACTTCCGCTGTTTCAGTGTGAACCCATCACCCCTTGTCCCATCGCTCCAGTCCCTGATGAAGAGTCCCTCTCCAGCATCCCTGTAGCCCCCTTCAGACACCAGGTTAGGAGCCACAGCTTGTGTTTCGCACCCTGCTTGCTTTGGTTGGGATGAGAGTGGGCACCCGACCTCTGCCTTCCCCGTGCAAAGTGGGAGTGGGATTTACTACTTCCTGATGGATCTTACTCATGTAGTAACTTAGCACATAGGACTGTGCTAATGGCACTGTGCAGGTGGAACAGTGTTGAGCCTAGGATACCATGGCTGTGTTTTGGCTTGATGCCGTTGCCTAAAGGCACTGAGTTATCCCAAAGACCATTTGTGGGCCGTTGCCCTGCCTGCTCCTATGCTCCCTTTGTGGCACGGACACTACAGATGAGAGCTGTGTTTGTCCTGCTCCCCCTGCTCTGCTCTCAGGGTGTTTCTCAGGAGGATGGTTTACAGCCGCTCTCAAAGGGGTTTTCATGGCTCTTTAGTGGAGGCAGTGACCGGAAGGCCTCCCTGGTCCATGTCGTGTTGTAGAAGGGTGAATTTGCCCCTTGGATGTTGGGAATCCCAAGCAGAGATTGATACGATCGGTTCAGACGGGTCCACATCGGAAGCAGATCACTCCCAGGGTTATTCGCCTTTCAAATCCTTTGACCATCTTTGGCCCCAGCTTTCGGGTCCATAACAGGGAGGAACTTGTCCTTGGGCCAGCTTGGCCTGTTCACAGGTCCCTTTGCAGAGCACAGTGAAGTGACCCAGAAGAGCCTTGGCCTTCCCTTGTTGTTTTATTGTGCTTGAGCAGCCGAAGCTTCAGCTCCCGCCTGCTGCTGCTGTGATTTATCAGCTGCCTCCGGGAGATGCGGAGGGGATGCACTGGAGGCCTGGTGCCACAGCAGCAGTGCTGATGGGTGGGTAACACTGCAGTGACCCAGCGGGGAGGAGAGAGGAGGTTGTGTAAGCAAGACCTGGCCGGGAGCAAGTGCGGGAGGGCCCTTTCTGCATGCACTGAGCTGGGAGCTCAGGTCCTACAGAGAATCACAGACTCACAGAGTGGTTTGGGTTGGAAGGGAGCTTAAAGCTCCTCCAGCCCCAACCCCTGCCATGGGCAGGGACACCTCCCACTGGAGCAGGGTGCTCCAAGCCCCCGTGTCCAACCTGGCCTTGAACACTGCCAGGGATGGGGCAGCCACAGCTTCTCTGGGCACCCTGTGCCAGCGCCTCAGCACCCTCCCAGGGAAGAGCTTCTGCCTAAGAGCTCATCTCAGTCTCCCCTCTGCAGGTTAAAGCCATTCCCCTGTCCTGTCCCTACATCCCTTGTCCAAAGCCCCTCTCCAGGTTTCCTGCAGCCCCTTCAGGCACTGGAGCTGCTCTAAGGTCTCCCCTTCAGGAGCCTTCTCTTCCCCAGGCTGCCCCAGCCCAGCTCTCTCAGCCTGGCTCCAGAGCAGAGCTGCTCCAGCCCTTGCAGCATCCCCATGGCCTCCTCTGGCCTCACTCCAACAGCTCCATGTCCCTCTTGTGCTGCTGCCCCAGAGCTGGTGCAGGAATGCAAGGGGGTATTCCCAGAGTGGAGTAAAGGGGGAGGATCCCCTGTGAACATCTTCTGTTGCATTCTCAGAAGTAATGCGCGTGTCCGGGGCTTTGTGTTGCTGGGATCTCTGTTCCCAACATCTTCACCCAGGATGCTCCTGCTGAGCAGGGATAACGTGGTATTGGGAGGATGGCGGACCAAGGGTCAGGGCTTGAACTGCAGCAGGAGCGTTTAGTTCCGGGGTCTCATCTGCTCCCAGGCCTAAAGCCTGACTTGGTACTGACTGGATTTGGGGCCAGCAAGAACAAATCGACTTCCTTCCCCACACAGCTTGTCTGCAGAGCTGGGGGAGGTGGGTTTGTGTGCCCGGAACAAGGGGCGTGGGGGAGCAGAGAATAACAATTGTCTTAATGGAAAGAGATGGGGAGAAAGAGAAGAAAAAAGGGCTGTTGAGCTCTTTCTCTCCATCCCCGACATAATAGACCTATTACTGTCCCCAAACCTCGGTCCCTCTCCCCTCCCTAGAGAAGAATTGGTCACTGCACAGCTGTGAGAGCTGGGAAAATATATTTATATATCGAAGAGAATCTGCCCTTCTGAATTGGGTTGTGGGGCTGGACAAAACCTCATTGTGTGCTTTATCTGCCCCGGAGAGAATGGCCCCACAGTGCTGGCCTGGCAGGGCCCCCGCGCTTGGTGAACTGTGGTCACATCACTGTAACTTCATTTAGATACTGCGCTGTTCTTTAGCTGATTTCGGGGGGTATCGGGAGTCATTGTGGCCACATCTGGGCAAGAAAACACAAGTGGCCCTTCCCCCAGTGCTGGGGTGCGGGGATAGGGGGGTTTGGGGGGGGGTTTGTGGTGGGGTTTGAGAACTGAGGCTTTTCTAATGGGAAAAGGCACTTTTGGGGGGATGAGGACCTGGTTTCTGGTGTGAGAACTGGGTGGGAAAAGGCACTTTTTGGGGGGGACCAAGACCCGGTTTTGGGTTTGAGAATAGAGGCTTTTATAGTGGGGAAAGGCATTTTTTGGGGGGGGATGAGGACCCGGTTTTGGGTTTGAGAACTGAGGCTTTTATAATGGGAAAAGGCACTTTTTGGGGGGACACAAGGACCCAGTTTCAGGTTTGAGAACTGAAGCTTTTATAGTAGGGAAAGGCACATTTTGGGGGCACAAGGACCCGGTTTCTGGTTTGAGAACTGGATGGGAAAAGGCACTTTTTTGGGGGAATGAAGACCCAGTTTCGGGTTTGAGACCTGAGACTTTTATAGTGGGAAAAGGCACTTTCGGGGACACAAGGACCCGGTATCGCGGGGAGCCCCGGGGCCGGACGGGCTCTCCCTGCCGGCGGGAGGAGGAAGAGAAGGAGGAGGAAGAGGAGGAGGAGCGGAGGGGAGGAGCGCCAGCAGCGGGACAAGTTTGGGGGCAGCACCGGGCGGGCAGCGGCGGAGGCCGATGGGCTGCGGGCGGCCGCGCTCGGCGCCGGCAGCGGCACCGGGACCCCGCCGCGGGGGCTGAGGACGGCGGCGGGGAGCGGAGCGCGGAGCGCAGGGAGCCGGGGGATGCCGCGCTGCCGGCGCGGACACTGAGGCTGCCGCCCGGTGCATGGCACAGCCATGGAGGTGGTGGACGAGACGGAGGCTCTGCAGCGCTTCTTTGAAGGTAAGGGCTGAGCCTCGGTGCCGGGGTGCGCCCCGCGCTGCGCAGGGTGCTCCGAGTGCGTCGTGTTGTGCGTTAGGTGCCCATTGATGGACCTCGGAGTGGCCCTCACCGGTCCCCATAGGAGCTGGGGGTGTGTGGGTTGTGGGCATCACCATGGGGGCAGGCTCCTGCTCCCCTCTCCCCTTGGCACAGCCTCATGTGCCCGGAGCGATGGGCTGCGTTTCAGGGTGCTGGAAGCAGGTTCCTCACTGTGTGTCCCCTGGGGAATTCACTCCGGTGGGCACGATAGGTCCTCCAGCAGCAGACCCCGCACCATCAGTGTCCAACCACAGCCCAAACCCCTTGGGGCATCTCTGCAGACCGATCTCTTTCCCCTCAGCGCAAACCAACAGCAGCTTGTACCCAAACCGAGGATGGAAGACTGCTTGTAAAGAGAGGAGTGAAACGCGGTTGCTCCTGGCCCCGGAGGGGTTGGTGGGGCTGCACCGTGTGGCTTTGGGACCTCAATTCCCTTTGTTGCGCTCCCCTTGCTCCGTGTTTCTTCTCCCCGGTGTGGCTTTGTTGGCTCCGCTCTTCCTTGTTGACTCTGTTGTTGCTTCTCCCTTGTGCCGTTGTCTTTGTTTCTCCTCTCTGGTGCTGTGCCCGCACCCTGTGCCCCTTGTTCTCTGATGGGACGTTTGCCAGGCGGAGGTTTTGGTTGCTGTGGGTTGTCACCTTGATGGGAGCCCCTGGTACCCCAACCAGTTGAGTGGGGGACAACGCACCCATCCTAGTGAGGCTCCGTTGTGTCCACAGGGCCTTACTGCTGCTGGGACAGTTTGGGGTCTGCTGGGGGGGATCCTGGTCCGTGGAGAGCAGGTCGTGTGCATGGGGCAGCTCTGGGGCTTGGATCCCCTCCGGAGGCCTCGTGCTGTGCTCTGTGTCCCTTCTGCTTCTTTGGCTGGTGGAAGGTCTTGCCCTGGGGAGGAAGGGGAAGGTGGACCATGAACAGGAGATGCTCTCGGGAGCAAACAGGGGCTCATGCTGCTCACTTCTCACTTTCCTCACTTTTGGCATCTGTGTGATGCATCAGTAATGCACTTCCTTCAAGGGGAAAAGTGTGATGCGTCAGTAATGCATCCCCTCGTCAAGGGGAAAAGCATTCCCTGTTTGTCCCAGCCGCGGTTTGGGATTGCCAGGAGCACCAGGGATGGGAAGCCTCACCCACAAGGGCCCTTCTCGTGCGCTCCCCTCCTATCTTCAGCCTTCAGAGCCTTTGTTTTGCTTTTAGGGTTCCACTTGGACCCATCTCCTAACTCCTGTCCGCTGGGCCCTGAGCACCCACCCAGCACCGGTGCAGCCGTTGCTCAGCACCACTTCCTCACTGCCCGTCTCTTCCTTTCCTGTGTAGAAGTGGGATGTCTCTCTCCCTCCCCACAGCACCAGTTGACAGAGGGAAGGATTCTTTCTTCTCCCGTCTCGTTCTCGCTCGCTGGGTGCTGTGGGTGACCCTGCTGGAGATGTGGAGATGACCTCAAGGGGTCCCTGCCAACCTCAACCATTCTGCATTCTGTCTCTCTTTTCCCTTCTTTCCCTTCTTTCTCACTTGGTCTTTGCCTCTTCGCCTCTTCCTCCTTCATTCCTTCTGCCTGTTTCCCTCTTTTGAATTCAAACCTCCTCATCCCTGCAAGCGAGGGAACCCGAAGGGTGTTTCTAACTGCTCACTTGTGTGGCTCCCTGTTGAGAGCATCTTCAAGCTCAAGTCTCTCATGGAGCCCATTGTGAGCAATTGCTGTGTTTGGGCAGTAGATCCCTTTGGTGCTGTTATTAAGGAGCATCTGTTCCCACGCAGCGTTTGAGGGTGAGAGGGGAAGAGGAGAAAGCTTTACACGAGGGATTCCTGCTCAGTTCAGGTCGGGCAGCACAAGGAGCAAGGCGCTTCCCTTTTGGGCACGCTCTGATCGCGGTACTCGGCAGGAGCACGTGGCCAGACTGAGCCTCTGTGATTTGGAAAGGAAGGTCGGTGCCTTGAAGTGCAGCGCGGAGTGGGATTTGCCCTGGAATCTCGCTGTCCTGTAGGATTAACGGCTTCCGGATGTGTCGTCTAATGGGGAGCAAGCTCTGTCAGAGTTTATTCATTTACAGGCGTGAATCCATGAGTAGAACCAATCCCTCACTGCCCATCACTTCTTTAGGTGCCCGAGTCCTTTCCGATGGGGAACATCTTCAAACCACCTTTTCTCCTATAGGGAAGCGTTTTTCCTCCTCACAGACCACGTCCTCTCCAAGCAGAGGTTTTGCACCGAAGGAATCTCTTCCTGTAGATTCGGTTAATCCGGGAATTCCCATTCCTTTGCTTGCCTTTGCCCAGGATCCGAGCCTGCAGGAAGCAATCCCACCATATATAAGAGCAATCCTTTAGTGCTCGGGTAGCACTCGGTATGTCAGTGTCAGACAAGGATTAACTGGGCTCTCCTGGCAGGCTTTTCGGGAGTGGGGGCTGTGCTAGGTGAGGTGCGGAAGAGGATTGGGGGCTGTGCTCATTCCAAAGCCTGGCATTTGCCTGGCTCCAGCAGCAGGTCCCATCTGCAGCGCAAGGCTTGTCAGGGGCAGTGAGTGCTCCCATGATCTCAGGTCCAATTCCCTGTTTCCAGCTTCATAAACAGAGCTCTCAGTCCTTATTGCCCTGGAATGTATCCGTCTGCTCCTAGAGAGCGGGATCTGGGATGCGCAAGGATGGAGCAGCAAAACCATGTGAAAAGGCCAAGGCTTTGATCCCTGCAACTGCCTGAGAGGAGGATGGAGCCAGGAAGGGGCTGCGCTCTGCTCCAAGGACCAAGGGATGGGATGAGAGGAAACGGCCTCAAGCTGCACCAGGGCACGTTCAGATGGAGCTGAGGACCAATTCCTGCCGCAGAGGGTGCTCAGCATTGGAACTGCCCAGGGCAGGGCTGCAGTCACCGGCCCTGGGGGTGTTCACACAGCATGGAGATGAGGCCTCAGTGCTATAGGTCAGTGGTGGCCTTGGCAGTGCTGGGAATGCTTGGATGTGATGGGCTTAAAGGGCTTTTTCCAACCTGGTTGATTCTACAGTTTGGGATGGGGCTGGGAAAGAGATGGATTGGGCATCACTTCTCACCCTCTTGGAATGACGATGCTGTGAGTGTGAGTCTGATCGGCAGCACAGCCTCTGGGCATCCTTAAGGTGGATTTGTCCTGCATTGGGAAGACCATCACTGTCCCGGTTTGCATTAGGTTCACTGTGCAATGTATTTGATGATGCCCAGGACCATCCTGCCAAGGAGAGCTCGGGAAGCTCGCGGGCGGAGAGCGTGGGATGCTGATGGTTCTGGCAGGGGTTTGGTCTCTTCCATAGCATTGGGAGTGTTTACCCACAGCATTCGTATTCCGTATCAAAGGAAAAGAAGGGAGTTGAAAGCGTCTGACCCTTGGCTGGCACCCTGCTAGAAACCTCACCTTCCTCCCTGCCTGCCCCTCGCGTCAGGGAAACAGTTACGCCAGAGCTCAGCTATTCGGGATCCCGCTCTCTCTCATGGCTAATTTATGAGATAAGAGGTTGGTAAAGAATGTATATGGGGCAGGATGTGCAGAGCAGGGCTGGGGAGCAGGGGGGGGGTGGTTCGGCAGATGGCTGAGCGGGCTTAGGGCAAGAAACGGGGAAGGAATAGCTGAGATCGGGGGGGAATTGTGAGTGGGGAAAGATGGGTAAATAGGAAGGGCTGAATTCCAGCGAGGGAATGGAAGCCCTGTGGAATGGAGCAGCTCTTTACAGCGTTTCACTGAGCCCAAGCGGCTGGAGCATTCAGAAGCACGCTTCTGGAGTGACCATGGGTCTGTGTGTGATGCTGGGGGGGTTGCAGGAGCTGGGAGGGAGCATCAGGGCATGTATCAGCAGCACGGCGCTTGTGTTAGAGCCTGGGTTTGCCCGTGGCAGTGTGTGTGTTCATGGTAGGAGTTACTTTCTTGGTGGGGTTTATTGTGTGCTGTGGAGTACTTTGTGTATGAGGAGGCAATGGTGCCTTGCAGCCTGCAGGGAGAGGTCTGGGCCATTGCCCGTGTTCCTTGGATGAAGTATGAAAGGATGGGGCTGAAGTAAAGAACTAAACCCAGGGCTGCCAGGTCTGCACCCTGTGCACTGCGCTGCGTTGTACGGGATGGGTTCCTGTGTGCTGTGGGGCTGCAGGAGGTGGATGGGAATGAGCAGAGGAGGATTTCACTGCTTTGGAGGATGGAGGAGAGCGGTGGTTTCTTGAGGCTGAAGGCATTGGAAGGAGAATCACAGCATCCCAGAGTGGTTTGGGTTTAAGGGACCTTAAAGCTCCTCCAGTCCCAACCCCTGCCATGGGCAGGGACCCCTTCCACTGGAGCAGGGTGCTCCAAGCCCCTGTGTCCAACCTGGCCTTGAACACTGCCAGGGATGGGGCAGCCACAGCTTCTCTGGGCACCCTGTGCCAGCGCCTCAGCACCCTCCCAGGGAAGAGCTTCTGCCTAAGAGCTCATCTCAGTCTCCCCTCTGGCAGGTTAAAGCCATTCCCCTTTTCCTGTCCCTACATCCCATGTCCAAAGCCCCTCTCCAGGTTTCCTGCAGCCCCTTCAGGCACTGGAGCTGCTCTGAGGTCTCCCCTTCAGGACCCTTCTCTTGTCCAGGCTGACCCCCTCCCTGGTCAGTGCCTGGCTGCCTCTTGGCTCTTTGCATCCCCTAAATGCAAGCTCCGATCCTGTGCTGGAGAGAGACTTTCCTGCAGCGCCTGCATGGAGCTGTTTGAGTAAGAAAAGAGGGAAAGCAGCAGGGAAGCACTGTGGAGAACCATGGGGCTGATGTGAGGAGCCCAACGTTATCCCTGCCGCACATCACTGGGTGCTCCCTACCTAGGGCCCACTCTGGGGAGGTGGCTTTGCAGGGTGATGGTGTCTCCATGGCCCGGCGGGCGCAGTGGGGAAGGTAAGAGGCTTTGTGTGCAGTGCTTTGCACGGAGTCAGCCCGTGACAGAATGGTCCTGGGGAACCTGGTACAGCGCAAACACATGACCATCCCTCCTGGTAATCCCCCTGCAGAGCCAAATCCCAGCGGGAAGCAGCAGCCTCCTCCCGGGCCCTCCCACTATTCCCTAAGGGAATAGGGAAACCCGCAGGCAGCAGCACTGGGACCTGGACTTGCTGAGCTAGGCAGCATGGTGCCAGAGGGGGAGAGCAGGGGCACAGCAGGATCCTGACATCTGCCCTCACCATGCTCAGGATGCGCTGGATCCGAGCAGGTAACAGCACGGATCTTCCCCCCTTTGCTTTCCCTTCTCCATCTCTCTTTCCAGTGTGACTGCTTCCTTGTCCCGTTCACTTCCCCTTCTATTTCAAGCTTCCCCTGCCACTCCATGTGGTGTGTGCCCCTGCGCAGCGCAGGCCATCAACCAGAGCAGGTAACGGGAGGATGCTGCTGAGCCCACTCCATCCTAGGGCATAAGGAGAGGAGGGAGGAGAGGAAGATGTGACTTTGAGCTCATCACCAGTGGTCCGCAGAGCATGGCTGAGGCCATGGGGTATTCCTGGGCATGGGGGGAAGCTGCCACCTCCCTCCCAACCGGACCAGCAGCAGGAAGGTCCTCAAGTCTTGAGCCAAAGTGTGGGTCCTCATCCGCTGCTCAGGACAATGCTAGTGCAGAGCAATCTGCTCCTTGCAGGATGATGGTGCGACAGTGCGGGTGCTTCTCTGGGGTCTTCCCTTTCTCCCTGTTTCCCCCAAAAACTCCTTTTTCCTGGCTGGGAAAAGCACAGGAGCCATCGAGATGGAGTCAGGCCAGGCTGCTGCTCATAGGAGGGTGGATCCTCAAGGCATCTGATAAGGGGTGGGTTGTGATTCAGAAGGAGCAACGGTGAGCACAACACCCACAGAGGCTCCGCGGGTGGACGGAGGTACTTTGCCCATGTTCTGGTTAATGTATCTTCAACAGGTTGATGTCCTGGACATGGACCAGGACGGGCTTTGGGAGGAGGCAGCAGGAAGATGTGGCTGTCGGGGTGGGTGAGAAGGGAACGGCGCTGGAGGTGTGACCAGGCTGATGGAGACGGGCATGGCGGTGACTCAGAGATCCGGGTGACCCGCACTGCTCCCCACGCAGGGCTTGCGCAAGGGCTGCTGTGTGCCAGGGCATGGGAAGGAGATGCTGAGCAAGGAGGAGCCTTGCTGGGGTGCTGGGTAGGCAGGATTCCCCTCTGCACCTTCGCCCTTGTCAAGCCTTCAATAGGAATGGCTTTTGGAGCCAAAGTCATCCCAGCGGCACGTCACTGGCCGCATAAACGTGGAATAAAATGGATCCTGGGGGGATCCAGCATTGCCTGAACAACCGTGGAAGGGTTTGCTTTGGAAAGGACCTTAAAGCTCCTCCAGTTCCAGCCCACTGCACAGACAGGGACACCTTCCACTAGAGCAGCTTGCTCCAAGCCCTGTCCAGCCTGGCCTTGAACACTGCCAGGGATGGGGCAGCCACAGCTTCCCTGTGCCAGGCCCCCACGTGGGTGCTGTGCAGGGAAGTTCTTCTCCCCATGGACTTTCTGCTTCCTATCATAGTTCCATGGTCTGCTTCCTGCTTTGCCCCTCTTGTTCTCCTTGTTACTCTTGTTCTCTGCATGGTCACTTAGTGAGAACCAGAAGAGGCCTTTCAAAGAGATGGGGTCCTGCTGGCCTGGACCACTTTGGTTTAGGGACCTCATGGGTTCCTCCTTCTGGGGCTGGACCCAAGTGATGTGGAGCTGGGAGCTGTGCTAGGAGGGTACCAGCCTATGGCCAGAAACCCCTAAAGCCCCCTCCCACAGCAGTGCTTCAGGTGTCTGTCCTTCCTCTGCGCTGCCCAGACAGGCTCCCAGGCCATGGCTTGCATCCCTCCAGTGCCTCTCTCCATGAGGAATTCCCTGCCTGGGGATGGCGTTGCTCTGGCAGAGCTTGTTGGGAACCCCTTTGCCTCCTTCCAGTAGTGCTGCAGATTGGACTTGGACTTTGCACCCTCTGATAAGAACCTCACCAAGCTAAATGTGTCTGAGGAATCATTAACCAGCATGTGCCTTGCCAGAGGACAGGGGAGCAGCTGGGACTGGAGACACAAACAGCTACAGCCTTGTGGCTTCGGGCCTGAGCTGGTGCCTGCTGGATGCCCCTCCTATGTGCCAGCTCATGGGGCAGCATCGTATGGGAGAGAGAACCCATGCCATGGAGTCCTTGATGCTTTCCAGGCGCAATGGGGGATGGACGGAGAGGGATGAGGCTGTGTTAAATCAGCAGCGGAGGTGCAGAGTCCAAAAGAGGGTTTGCTGCTGCGTAAGGGAAATGGGTGCTATTAGAAGTTGGGGGTGGGTTGAATTGAACACCACGTTTGGCTGTGTGGTGGCTCCACTTATGGTTTTATAGCATCAAAGAGTGGTTTGGGTTGAAGGGAGCTTAAAGCTCCTCCAGCCCCAACCCCTGCCATGGCCAGGGACACCTTCCACTGGAGCAGGGTGCTCCAAGCCCCTGTGTCCAACCTGGCCTTGAGCACTGCAGGGATGGGGCAGCCACAGCTTCTCTGGGCACCCTGTGCCAGCGCCTCAGCACCCTCACAGCAAAGAACTTCTGCCCAAGAGCTCATCTCAGTCTCCCCTCGGGCAGGTTAAAGCCATTCCCCTGTCCTGTCCCTCCATCCCATGTCCAAAGCCCCTCTCCAGGTTTCCTGCAGCCCCTTCAGGCACTGGAGCTGCTCTGAGGTCTCCCCTTCAGGAGCCTTCTCTTCTCCAGGCTGCCCCAGCCCAGCTCTCCCAGCCTGGCTCCAGAGCAGAGCTGCTCCAGCCCTTCATTGTCCCCTGTGCCTGGGCACAGAGAGCATCTTCAGCCTGACTCAGTGGATGTGGATCTTGTGGTCACCCGAGGACCATGTGCTCCCGCCGGCTTCCAGCACACCCTGGAGCGTGTTCAAGGCATGTTTGAATGAAGGGCTTCCTTCCCAAGGGAAAATGGAACGTGATGCTCAGGGTCCAGCACTTATCTCACTGACCTTTGTCTGGTTTGGTGCTGTGAGAGAGGGAGATGTGGGAGCGGGGCTGCGGAGGGCGGCCAGCCCTGGCTGCAGAGCCAGGATGCTGGATTTCTTATGGAGTGAGAGCCAGTGCCTTGGATTTTGCTGCCTCTTGGAGTGATGGGGAGCAGGACTGGTTGGAAAGGCCAAGGCTGGAGTTTCTAATAGCCTCAATGTGGTCAGATCCTGGATTCCAGGGAAGAGGAAAGGGTGGACCAGGGAATGCCACGTGGCTGTGATCTGCATCCCATGGCATGGCCTGGGGCTGCAGGCAGAGGTGGGAAGCATTCCCTCTGCTGCAGCACAGCATCAGTGCTTCTCCTTCACATCCCAGTTGCTGTGATAGACCAGCATGGACACAGGGAAGCTGGTACCAACCTCTGCAGTGGTTAAAGTCTTCTTACCCTCTTGTTACCTTTTCCCCAACAACTCTTCCTCATCCCTTTTCCCTATCCAGTCTTCTTCCCTTCATCTCATCATTTGCTTGCCGTGTGTTGAAGGAGATCATGTCCCGAGTGGTTGCAAACCGCATCAGTAGGAAGAGCAGCACAAGTGGGGCTGGGATTGCAGAGCAGAGTGTGGACCGAATGGACTCGCTGAAGCGATGTGGGATGAGACCAGAAGTGACTCAGGAGCTCAGCTGTTGCAGCAACCATGGTTTGGCTTTGGAGATATCTCTGCTTCTTTTAGAACATGGGAATTAAAGCAATTTTTCCTGGGATTGATTTTCTTTCCCCCTGTAGAGTCTTTGTCATCATCCCAACATCACAACCGTGTGTTATCTCGGGAGGCTCCCAAACCGAATTGATCCCAGGGGGAAGAGGACAGTAGTTGGTGGGGAAGAGGCAATGCAGAAGACATGGGTGCACATGGGACAGGACTTGTGGAACACGGGCAGGGTTGCCAGAAGGTTTGGAGGCCGAAGTCCTGCAAGCTGTCCATCTGCTTTGATGGCAAAGACCATGGGGCCGCTCTTGCTTGCAGCTTTGGGAATTGAATGTAGTGTAAAGAATAGATTTGTCTCAATTTGGAATGCGGAATTCACTTAGTTTGTGCCTGACAATACTTAGGAATCCACAGCTGTCGTTTATGACATTTAATCCCATGTGCTGATTGCAGCTAGAAATGGAGATAAAGAGGAAACCAAACAACTTATCAGCCTGCTTGATCTGGGCTTATTTCTGATGTTAAGACAAGTGATGGTGATGGACATTGATTCATTAGAGCACTAAAAAGTGTGCTTTGGCTTCATTGGAAATGAAATACAGCTTACAACCTGGGGGTTATAAGGGCCACGAAGCCACTTCACTGTTGGCTGCTTGCTGATAATGGGCTTTTCCCTGAGGAGATCCCATCCAAGTCGATACCTGAGGTCAGTGACAAGTTCTGGGTAGGGTGAAGTAGGAGGACTTGTGTCCATCTCCTCTCCCTCTGTCTGTATTAACCCAGTCTTTGGAATGGGGGGTTGGAATGGTGAGGTGCATGGTGATGAGTTTTCACATGCAGTGTAGTGGAATGTGTAGGTGAAGAGAGAGGGGTGATTAATGTGTTTCAGAACTCATCTCGTAGGTGTTGAGGGGCTGAAGGGACACAGAAAACAGCAATGTGAGGGCATACGGCTGTGGACAGGCTCTACAGCCCAGAATGAGAACTTTGGGTGCTGGAGGTTGTGCTGCATGCAGGGTCTTGGGAAGAGGAACTGGTTGACAGTGAACCCAGTCATTCCATAGATCTTTGACTCCCAGCCTGGGTTGGGTTGGAAGGGAGCTTAAAGCTCCTCCAGCCCCAACCCCTGCCATGGGCAGGGACCCCTTCCACTGGAGCAGGGTGCTCCAAGCCCCTGTGTCCAACCTGGCCTTGAGCACTGCCAGGGATGGGGCAGCCACAGCTTCTCTGGGCACCCTGTGCCAGCGCCTCAGCACCCTCCCAGGGAAGAGCTTCTGCCTAAGAGCTCATCTCAGTCTCCCCTCTGGCAGGTTAAAGCCATTCCCCTGTCCTGTCCCTCCATCCCATGTCCAAAGCCCCTCTCCAGGTTTCCTGGAGCCCCTTCAGGCACTGGAGCTGCTCTGAGGTCTCCCCTTCAGGAGCCTTCTCTTCCCCAGCCCAGCTCTCAGCCTGGCTCCAGCCCAGAGCTGCTCCAGCCCTCGCAGCATCCCCATGGCCTCCTCTGGATGGTCACCAAGAGACATTCTTACAGAATTCTTCCCATGGATTTTCAGCACAGTTTTCTTAATTCAGTGAAGGCACAAAGCAATGGGTGCTCCTGACATGGGGCCAAGTTGGGCTTTGGAAGAGATGGGAACGGTACCAGGGACAGTGAGCTGTGATGCGCAGTAAAGCTGATACCAGACGTCATGTATAAGTTGGAACGCTCTCCATTGGCTCCTCGGTGGAGAGAAGTAGTGGGATTTACCAGGCTTTATTGCTTAAACCCTCTTCTCTGCAGTTTTGGAAGCCAAACCACACTGAGAGTAAGCTATGAGGACTCAATAGTGGGAATGGGATGCAGAAAGTTGCTGTGATGTGTCCTTGTTTTGTGCTTTAAGTGTGTTTTCCTCCCTGGGGGTGGGCAGTGCCTGAAGGAGCCTTGCGGAGGTCTCTGGTTTGGCAGAACTAAACCCCGTTGTTTCTTTGCTCAGCCTGGTGCTTGAATGGCTCAGGGTGGTGGTTGTTGGGTTTAGGCCAGGAGCACCATGTTAAACCTTTTATGGTGTTTCCCAAACTCCAGAGCACTCAATAGCCCCAGAAGCTTTGTCCCAGCGAGTGGTTGGGCAGTCTCACATAGTTACGGTGTTCATCCTCATCACTGGTTACACTGCAGCAGGGGTGAGGTCCAAACCTCTTTGGGCTGATCCTGGACTGGTAAAGGTCTTGTCCTGAAGTCTTGATGGTTCAGGTGAAGGGTGGAAGAGTGGAGGGATGAACCTCACAGAGACAGCTCAGGACCTCCTGGGACAAAGTGACCTCTGCTATCTGTTCTCATCCCTGCCTGCACCTCTTCCCTTGCTTGCTCATAAGGCCCAGGGAGTGGCAGTAAAGATGCCGAACTGAGTTCCAGGTTGGAAGGAACCATCAGATCTTCTAACCTGAGCCATCAAACGTCTTTGAGCAATGCAACCTCAACCTGAACGTATGGAAGAACAATATGGTTGGTGAGTTTTTTACTGCCACAGAGAACCTACCTCTGAGATGGAGGTTAACATCCATGCTTGCAAGAACAACTGTGGGGCTTCTCATCACGTGTGGTTGTAGGTTTGTGTTTCATCTCTAAAAAACCCAAACCAACACAAAACCCAACCAACAAATCAACCCAAACCCCATTGCTCCAATTTGGGGCTTTGACAGGGATGAATATGTCCTGAACTGTGTAAAATGGGTCAGTCTTTGCCCTTGGATTAGCCCTCAGGGTCCTTAAGGGCTGAGGACTTCTCTGAGGGACTGGAGATCTCAAAGAGGCTTGGTGCAGAGCATCAGGAATTGTCAGCAACTCATTTGCTTCCAAAGAAGCAAATTGATGGAGCTTGGAGCAAGCTGCTCTATGGAAGGTGTCCCTGCCCATGGCAGGGGATGGAACTGGAGGAGCTTTAAGGTCCCTTCCCACCCAAACCAGGCTGGGATTCTATGAAATAGAGCAGTGTGGGTTTCCAACTAGAGCGCAGTGTTCAGGTCATGGGGCTGACTCACCGGCTGGGCTCAATGCAGGTCTCTATAAAAGAAAGGTCCTGGCAGAGGCAGAGCTGAGGTCCATCAGCCTCTTCCAGCAGATCTTCAGGTCTGTGTGCTCTTTGCTGAAGGCCAAGATCCATCTTTTCATTCCTTGTATCCTTGCACAAGCAACTACGTGGAAACAAGAGGTCAGGAATGTTGGGAACTTCTTTTGTCCCACATTGGCAGAGATGTGCCAGGGATTGGAGCTCTGGGAACAGTCACTGGACAAATAACTGATAGAGGCTGCTGTGGTCATTCAGTAAGTGTGGATTTTCTCTCTGGGAAAGAGACTGCTCAGCAATTCCATCGGATGCGTGTTGATGAGGTGTGTGCCGGTGGGAAGAGGTGATGGGTGCAGTGGGGTGGTGGTACCTTGGACAGCAGTGCTGTCCTGCCAGGGCCTTCCCACCCCCCTTCCCTGCCAGGGGGTAAGCTCCAGCCCCATGGAGAACCCCCTGGGATGTGGGGATGGCAGGATAGGAGTTGCAGCCTCTTTGCCATTTGTAGACACAGATGGGTGGAAGAGCTTCAGGAAGTTCACTGAGCGATGAATGAATCATAGAATCATGGAATGGTTTGGGTTGGAAGGGACCTTAAAGCTCCTCCAGTCCCAACCCCCTGCCATGGGCAGGGACCCCTTCCACTGGAGCAGGGTGCTCCAAGCCCCTGAGTCCAACCTGGCCTTGAGCACTGCCAGGGATGGGGCAGCCACAGCTTCTCTGGGCACCCTGTGCCAGCGCCTCAGCACCCTCAGCGGGGTGAACTGTGCTGTCTTGGGGGAGCTTTGGGTGGCTGAAGCTCTTCTTGCGCATCTTCTTGGCTCAGCTTTCCCAACCAGAACCGGTCGGAGTCACCACCCCAGCCTTTTAGATGACCTTTCGGTGGTAGCTCCCAGTGTTGCTCATAGGTAGTGAGGAACTGTCCTACAGCCTTTGGAGGGAGATCAGCTCCAGAACAAATGATAGCACTTCTCTGCTGAGGTTAAGGGATGCTCTATCACTTGTGTGTCCAGGGAAGCTCCCTTCAGAGCTGGGGACTGGCTAAAAGACTTGGGGCAAGGGATGAACCCAATGTGCTGTGTTGGTCTGGTGGGAGTGGGACGAGGTCATGGCTTTATTTGCTCCCTATGGTCAGCTCATGACTCCGGAGCTGCAGTAACATGGCAACACGTGCTATGGATGAATTTTGCCAATAGAACCCTCTTGGGAGGGTTGGTGGGGATATGGATATAGGAATATATTGTCAGAAGTGTTCCTGAACTATTGAAAAGCCCAAATCAGCTTTTAATCCCTAAGTCACCTCTGAAACCTCTGTCCATAACTGGTGATGCGGAGGACCTGGAGCACAATGGGACTGTGGTTGTGGTTTTCTGTGCTGAGAGCCTTTGCTTTGTCCCCCTGAGCTTCTTGTATGTGTTGAGAGCCTGTTTGCTGCCTCAGGGTTGTATCAGAGCACAGTGGGCTCTACACCTAGGAGGAGCCCCCAAGATACCCAAGAGGCGGAATTGCTCCTACAGCATCTCTGAGAGTTCGATCTTTATACAGCTTCCAAAAGCTGGTGACCAGGCATGTTAATATCCACAGTTACTGCTGTCAGACACGAGGGCCGTGGGCCTGCTGGGGCTGTGCTTTGCAAGCACGAGGAGCAGAGGGTCCTCCATGACCTGCATGGTTCATCTCCATGGGGAAGCTGTTGCTCCCTGATGGGAGCAATGTCTTATTTCATGCTGGTCCCAGCAGATCTTCCACTCCAGCTGCCATATCCCCTTCACAAGGCTGGAACTCCCTCTCAGCAGGCTGCTTATTTCAATGTGAGTTCGTATACATGAGGATTCAACCGCTGCTCAGCCTCCTGGTAACAAATAGGCCAGATAGGGACTTCTGTAGAGCTTCTTGTGCCCCCCAAGCAGTGTTATTTTGACCTTTTCCATGGTCTTTCCAGTATTTCCATGCCCTCTTCCAGACAAACAGCGGAGAAGAGTAGTAAAAACCCCTGCATGGCTTTGCCCTAGGTACCAGTCCCTGGGTCTATGCTTGTAACCCCTCTTTGATGTCTCCATAGTAACATCTGTACTTCAGCTCCATTGGTGGCACTGTGTTTGATCTCTCTCATTCTCCCTGCAGAGGAGGTTTCCAATCAGGATGTCATTTGGCATTGGAGAACGTCAAGGCTGTAAATGCTGCAGGACAGGGGCTGCATGCTTGGTATTTGAATTGACACCAATCAGCGCTGCAGGGACCTCAGAGCTGTGGCAGAGGCACCTCAATGAGTGTATTTAGCAACCTAAAGATGCTCCAAGCACTGAGTGAGAGGATGAAAAGTGGATGATGAAGGGAGATACATAGATATCCAAAGGGAGAGAGACATCCTGCCTGCTCCTGGCTGTGATGGGTGCTGGGGTAGCAATGGGAAGGAAGAGCATGAGGATTGCTGTATCCAGAGCAGTCACAGGAGACTGTTAATGCCAGGCTGATGGTAGCCAGGCCTGGAGGAGTTTGCCTGTGGTTAGAAGATGGTGAATGGCCCAGCTGTGGAATCTTTGCTCTTTAGCACATGGGGACTGGTGGTGAGTGGAGATAAGAAAGGCAGCATTCAGGTTGGGCTCGGAGGAGTGTGGGGCTGCAGCATCATCTCCCAAAGGGAAGTGCTGGAAGTCCAGACACAAGGCAGAGCCCCAAGGAGTGAGCTGGGAATGAATGACCTTATGCTGGCTTGGACAGAAGGCTCTAAGAGGTCTTTTAATCTACAGATCTAATGACTCATGCAATTGGGGTGATTTCCACTCTTCCCTCATCACTTGGCTCTTTGTCACAGTGCTGGCTGGCAGCAGGACAGGGCTGTTCACCCAGGGCACACACGCTGCTCTCCCAGCAGGTGCTTTACAATAGCAGCAGCAGCAGCAGCAGTGTGGGAGCTGGTGGAAGAAGCTGCCTGAGAAATACTGGGAAGCAGCAGCAGCTCCAGCCCGTGGTCCTCTGTGATGGAGTGCAGGAGGGATGGGTACCAGAGCTCTGCCCAGCCAGGGACCAGGAGAGGGCTCTCGGTCCTGACCCTCACGCATCTCTTCTGAGCTCAGTCATGGAATCCCAGCCTGGTTTGGGTTGGAAGGGAGCTCAAAGCTCCTCCAGCCCCAACCCCTGCCATGGGCAGGGACCCCTTCCACTGGAGCAGGGTGCTCCGAGCCCCTTGTCCAACCTTGAGCACTGCCAGGGATGGGGAGGCCACAGCTTCTCTGGGCACCCTGTGCCAGCGCCTCAGCACCCTCCCAGGGAAGAGCTTCTGCCTAAGAGCTCATCTCAGTCTCCCCTCGGGCAGGTTAAAGCCATTCCCCTTGTCCTGTCCCTACATCCCTTGCCCAAAGCCCCTGTCCAGGTTTCCTGCAGCCCCTTTAGGCACTGGAGCTGCTCTGAGGTCTCCCCTTCAGGAGCCTTCTCTTCACAGTCTTTTATAAAGGTGTTACCACCATCCTCCATCCCTTGTGCTTCTGCGCCCACAGCTCAGGCAGTGCTGCCATGAGGTTTATCTCCCTTTGGAACCCTCTCACCCTTATTTGTGTCCCATTTGCCTCCAGTGGTGAAACACATGGAGACACCTCGTTCTGCTCATCCAGAGGAGCTGTTCTCCCTACAGGAACGTGTGCAGCCAGTGCCTCACAGCTCCCTGTGACCTCCTCATCCTCTCCTCCCTGTGCTTCCCTCCCCACTAGCATCCTGGAGCAGCGTGCCAGGCTCCTTCCCCCTTGGTTTGTGCTCACTGCTTTGAAGTGAGACCCAGAACACACAGAGAGCTCACAGGGTGGATGGGATCCAGGCAGCAGGGTTGGTATCTGATTTGTATTGTCTGGGGAGTGTTTGCTAAATCCCTGGTGCAGGAGCTATGTTCCAGGGCAGGAGACAGCTCACTCTTAGACAATACAAACAGCAGGGTTGTCTTTATGAAACAAACCCCAGTTTCAGTCTGAAACCGAGATGGGAATAACCAGGATGGCAGTAATCCCATGGGATAACTTCATACTTATTTTAATGGCATCAGTACTTGTGGGGGCTAGAGAAGCTTTGCTTAGCTTGGGAAAAGCCAGAGCGTGAAGGTGATGGAGCAGGTCCATAAACACCTTATTGAAAAGGAGCTAATTTGGAGCAGAGGGCTCTATAGTCTGGTTATTAAGGATATGGAGACACATGGTACAGAGCAAGGCGAGGAACTAAAGGGTGGGAATGGATTAGTGCGTCCCTTCCTCAGGAGTCAGGCTGAAGCCTAATCCCAATTGCATCTGCCCAAAGGATGGTTTGGTGGGGGACGCCCTGGGTAAAATTCTGTGGTTGGTGTGATTTGGTGATGTAATTATTGGTGTTGCCTTAAGATGGAGACCAGGGTCCAGCTCTGGGGCAACAGCACAAGAGGGACGTGGAGCTGATGGAGGGAGGCCAGAGGAGGCCATGGGGATGCTGCGAGGGCTGGAGCAGCTCTGCCATGGAGCCAGGCTGAGAGAGCTGGGCTGGGACAGCCTGGAGAAGAGAAGGCTCCTGAAGGGGAGACCTTGGAGCAGCTCCAGTGCCTGAAGGGGCTGCAGGAAACCTGGAGAGGGGCTTTGGCCAAGGGATGGAGGGACAGGACAGGGGAATGGCTTTAACCTGCCAGGGGGGAGACTGAGATGAGCTCTTAGGCAGAAGCTCTTCCCTGTGAGGGTGCTGAGGTGCTGGCACAGGGTGCCCAGAGAAGCTGTGGCTGCCCCATCCCTGCAGTGTTCAAGGCCAGGTTGGACACAGGGGCTTGGAGCACCCTGCTCCAGTGGAAGGGGTCCCTGCCCATGGCAGGGGTTGGGGCTGGATGGGCTTTAAGCTCCCTTCCAACCCAAACCAGGCTGGGATTCTCTGACTGCCCTGTACCTGTGTCCATGGCTGGTCCACTTCTTGGTTGTGTTCTGCTCTTAGATCCTTGGAAGTGGCCGTGGGTCTTGGGAGGTTTGTGCTATTAGAGGCACATGAGGACTTACTGCAGCGATGGTGGAGGAAACCCAAGGATGTAAGAAGCTTTTGATGCCTTTTGTGATATTGTAAGGAGCTAATTCTTGTGCGAGCTATTGCAGTGTGTCACTGAGAGTAAGTGCTGTGCGGACGCGCATCCCAGCTGTGTGAGAAGGAAAAGCCCCATGACCCGATCCTTCTGCTTGTAGAAGCTCAGTTTTGGTTGCACAAACGTGGTGCTGGCCCTGCCCAAGTGCTGGCACAGGCCCCATCTTGATAAATCCCTCTGCTTTCTTCCACTCAGTCTCCTCTGGAGGCCGTCCAGGCTGGACAGGAGAGACCTTGTTGCCTCCCAGTTAGAAGGGAGGAACGGAGCACCCGACCTGGACGTGGTGTTCCAGGCGATGCTTGGCTGCTTGGGCTTGTGTTCTGGTGCTGTTTGATCATTAATCTTCCTGCCTAAGGATTGTTTTGTGCTGAGGAGTTCCAGGCCAGGCAGCTCAGCTCCACGTCCTGATTCCCTGTATGGGTGTATCGAGTCCGCATCTTCAGAACCGGGATGAAAGTGGTCTCCGGAGCAGCTCCTGGATCCCCAGATATCCCAACACCCATTCCAGGAGCACAATCCAATGGTGTTGGTGGCCCTGCAGTGAGCTCAGTGTTTGGGGACTGTGTCCCTGGGCTCTTTCCCTGGTAGTAGCGGAACAGCAGTGCCATTGGGCAGGTCTCCACCATGAGCCTTGTCACATCCCTGTGCCTCTCTGGGTGTTCATTGTTCCCCAGTAGAAAAGGTCACTTCTGTCCCCCAAGACCTTCAGTCTACGTCGAGTTAGTGGTCTGCAGAGAGGAGTACACAAGGGCAGGATTAGGTCTCCTTATTTACTGTCTAGTCCTTTAAGTGCAGCCCTCTAAAGCATGGTGTAATGAGGTGGCTGATGTGCTGTGACCAGGTGAGGCTGTGCTGGAAAGCCTTTCCCCGTTCTTCATAGCAGCATTCCTGTATCTCAAGGAGGCTACAGGATGCTGGAGAGGGACTCTTCATCAGGGACGGGAGTGACAGAACAAGGGGTGATGGGTTCCGACTGAAACAGGAGAAGTTCAGGTTGGATATGAGGAAGAAGCTCTTCCCTATGAGGGTGCTGAGGCGCTGGCACAGGGTGCCCAGAGAAGCTGTGGCTGCCCCATCCCTGCAGTGCTCAAGGCCAGGTTGGACACAGGGGCTTGGAGCGCCCTGCTCCAGTGGAAGGGGTCCCTGCCCATGGCAGGGGATTGGGACTGGAAGAGCTCTGAGGTCCTTTCCAAACTGTTCTGTGATTCCAATCTTCCTCCTGCGCTGGGGAATGGAGGTGTGAGGGTCACAGAGCTGATGGTACCTCCAGCATGGGAGATGCCAGCTGAAGTGACCTCTCTGGTGCTGGCATCCCCTCCAGCACCCTCCAGAGAGGCAGATAAAGGCGTTGTCTTCTGCCTCTGTGGGACTCCAAACAAACAGGGCAATGTGCCCCCCTGGGCAGGCACCTTGGACCCTGCCGAATGGCGAGGCTTGTGTGGGTGCTGCTGTTCCTGCCATCCTAGTGCATGAATGGACAAGCAGGGCATTGACGCCTGCGGGGACGGGCACAAACGCTCCACTGTGTCCCCTCTCACACCTTCCCCTCCTCCTCCTCGGCCCCAGTGCCCCGAGGACAATGGCTCTATCCATGCCAAGGTTCACAGCTGGCAAGGGCGGAGGAAAGGCCAGGACAAGGGTGGAGAGCTGGATGGAGAAGGGACTCAGGAGGGTCTGGAGGGATAATGGCTCAGGGAGGGAAGGGATGAGGGGAGATGGAGAGATGGGACAGGGGAGAAGATGCTGAGAGGTGGCTGGTGGAGAGGACAGGAAGAAGAAGGGAGTAAGAGGAGCTCAGGAAGGTTTGGGAGGGAGGATGATGCTCACTCATCTCTTCTGGATGGAGCTGCCTGCCTTTTCCTGCAGGGCTCCCTGAGGGATATGTCCATACCCTGCTGTGGCACAGCTGGATGATTTCCTCTTGCTCCTCATGCCTCTTCTGTCTTGGGATGTCTCCACCACACACCTCGTCCTCCCTGAGGCCTAGGAGATGGACAGAGAGGGCATTGTGTCTCCATATATACACCTAAAAAGGGTATATATACTGATTCATATCCCCTGCTGCTAGCACGTGAGGAACAGCAACACTGCACACAGGTACAGGGTGAGGGTGGCTGTGGGCTAGAGCCAGGATGTGTTACTTGGTTAAGGACACTTCCCAGCTTATCCAAAGGCATTTTGTCACATATATTCTCCTGTGCACATGAGCTGAGGAGTTGTGGGCCTGTATGAGAGCAGGAGGGAGTCTTGCAGGAGATAGGGAGACGCTGCTGTGGATGGTGGTACCCGGTGTGGGCACTGGGCTGCGGGATGGGGATGGTTGTACCTGGTTCTGGTGTGGTTCATGGCTCTGTTTTGCCACTGACTGCTCAGCCAGGTTTTTGCTCCAGGGTTTTCCTGGCCCTGGAGACCCTGGAATGGTTTTAACCGAGGTCCTCATGAATCTCCTTAGCCCTGTGTGGTGTTTTCCCGGGATCTTGTCCCATGGATGCCAAGGGCTCAACCTTGGCCGTGTTTCTGGTGTGACTTTGGACCTTGGGTTTCTGCTCCAGCATGAATGAGGGATGCAGAAGCTGTTCCATCGCTTTGGAGGGGCAGGGCTGTCCTTGGTGATGGGACAGGGGTGGGACACAGGGTGGTGGCTGTACCTCTGCATCGACTGGGACAGATCTACCTTTTGTGATGGGAAACGTGCTGTGTTTGTGTGTGAATGGGAGCGGATTGTCCTAACATGACTGAAACTACTCAGGGATAGGAGTTAGCAGTGAGTAACCAGCCGGTGCAGCTCAGCATAGCTCCATCAGCATCAGATCAACCCAAGGTCCCTGAAGTTGCGTGTATTGACACTATATAGAGGTTTCCCCCACCAGCAGGCTGTCCTGAAGGGGCTGAAGGAAGATGATAGAGGAGATGGGGTGAGCCCCTCCTCGCCCCATGGAGGAACTACACTGTGGTTCCGAGAGGGGGTCTGGGGGCCCCTTTGGGTACCTTGGGCAATCAGGGCTTCACTCTGGGGTGGTCCTGAGAGCACTCGGGGGGAGCTGGGGGAGTGGTTGATGTCCCACTCAGGTTACAGCAGCCCCTTTGCTGGAAGCGGCTGGTTATTGTTACGGTCAGGTAATAAAGAGCATTAATTAAGGAGGAATGCTGGGCTGGTAGCCAGGGGGAGGCAGGGGCTGCATCCGGAGGGAATGTTTCCATCCCTCCATACCCTCTGGACAGCCCAGGGTTGGGTGCATGGAGTGATGGGGACATCATCCCACTGTCCCTTACGCAAGCAGCATATCCCCACTGCTGGTGGCAGTTGTGTAGCCCAGGTCTCTGGGCAGGGTTTTGCTGTGATTCCTCACTGTATCCCACCCCGTGCGTGGGAATGGAAGGATGCAATCCCCACCCAAGCAGAGCAGGGATGTCGCGCTGGATGCTCGAGCTTCACCCTGCATGCAGATGGGGTCCTGCTGGTGGGGAAGGAGGTCTGAAGCCAAGGGTTGGCCCTGCAGCACCCTGGGCTTAGGCAGTGTTTGGTTAACCAGCCCCAGCACAGATTCCTCCTGCTCGTGGCCAGGCCAGCAGCCAATCTGCCAGGACCAAAGGATAAACAGGGAAGGAAGGAAAAGGGGGGTGCTGAGCAGCAGGAGGCCCCGGGAATGTGCCGATGCGGCAGCCCAGCCCCATGGTTGCACAACTCCTCACTCACGGCCGCAGGAACGTGCTCAGAGCTGTGTGTCAGGGCTCTGCACCTCGCTGTGGGACCAGCATCCGCTCTGGAGTGCTGAAGAGCCATCAGGAGAGGGAATGCTGCATCTTCCCATGTGGAAACAGCAACCGGGTCCTGCTCCACTGTACATCCACTGGGTATTTTGTTATTGCCTCCCTGTAGAGTGATGTTTTTGCCACCAGGGTGCTCTGTGCCTCAGTTTCCCCATAAGCATCCTACTTTAATGTGCTTCGTGTAGGGAGGTCCTTGGGCAGAGATGTGCTTTGCTGGAAGCTGTGGCTGCCCCATCCCTGGCAGTGCTCAAGGCCAGGTTGGACACAGGGGCTTGGCGCACCCTGCTCCGGTGGAAGGGGTCCCTGCCCATGGCAGGGGTTGGAACTGGAGGAGCTTCAAGGTCCTTTCCCACCCAAACCACTCTATGAACCGTTCCCAAAGCTCCAGGCTCTCCATCGTGCTCCAGCCACCCTCTGTACCACCAACACCACATCCACGACCCTCCTCTCTGCTGTGTCTGCTGGCTCTCATCCTGCTGCAGACATGAGTGAGCTCCCTGCCCTTTGCACCAGGTTTCAGGTGAAGGTTTGCCTGCAGCAGATAATGAACCTGGCCCGTCTGTAGGTCAAGGACTTCAAAGCCAAGCTCTGGTGCTGCTCTCACCTGCAGGTTACTCCCTCTCCTGGCTCTGCTGCGCCTTGGGCATTGCTGGCAATGGAGGTGTCCTCTTCTCGCTGTCTTACAAGCACTCAGGTCAGAGAATGGTGCTTTAATACCCTCGATAGGTCCCCGAAACCCAGAAGTAAACCCCACCTTCTCTTACATGGCTTCAGTGCTATGGGGAGGCTCCGGGCTTGGCACAGCCTCTTCTCTTCCACCTCATCACCGGTGTTCCCCCACCCTCCACTGATGCTCCCCAGTTGCCCTCATTGTCATCTCCAGGTTCCCACATCTGGTTCATGTTAGCAGATCCCAGGATGAAGTTCCTCAGCCCTCTCCCTTCCTCCCACCCCCAGGTGACCCAGGCAGGATTAGGGGTGATTAGAAGACAAGCAACAGAGCAGGAATAGAGGGGGGAGGGCCTGTTATAAATAGAAATACCATAAACTTCTCAGCCTATCGCTCGAGGTACATTCTGGCTTTAATCTCTCAGACCTGTAAATATGACAACTCACGGGGGCCAGACACCATTAACTCTTCCAGAGCCCATCTCTGATGGGATGCAGGATGCGCTGGAGCACCTGAAAACAGGGAGCCTAGAGGGTGTCACCGGCTGCCAGCAGAGCAGGGAGGAGCCAGGGGGAAGCACCTCTGTTTGGATGTGTTTGGAGCTTTGGGGAAGGCAGAGAAAACCAGTCCAAACATTGGGATTCCTGACATTCTCACACGTACGGGGGCCTCTGCTCGCCAGGAGGCTGCGGTGGATTTAGCAGCTTGCTCTTCAGGCTGTTTGTGGATCCCTTCCATCCTTCTGCAATGGAGGGGTTGGAAAGTGGTGCAGGAAGAGTGGGGACGTGGAGTGAGAGCAGGGTGGCCAAGAGGAGGGCGGGACATAGGGACATGGGAGGTTTGGGAGCTGCTTTGCAGCAGCATTGGCTGAAGGAGGTGGGAAATAGAAGGTTGGCCTGGAAGAGCCTCCGTGTCTGTGCAGGGAGGTCAGTGTGTGAGAAGGGGCTGAATTACCTGGTCCCTGCCCTGGGATGTTCATTGTGTGCAAGAACATTTGGGCAGCTCTATGGGTACCTACAGCATCTCTCCCAGCTTGCTGCTGCGGGATGGAAGGCAGAATGCCTCCTGGTGAGCTCTGGGGACAGCAAAGAGGTTACGGGTGACAAGAGCCTTTGTGTCCTCTTTGGAGCAGGCACTGGTGCAGAGGTAAGGCTGTAAATGAGATGCTGTGTGTGGGTCGCTGCGGTTCTTCCCACAGTAAGGACTAAGACCAGCAGCACTGGGCTCCTCCATCCCTTGCTGGGGTGCGATGTGGGATCTGACCGTGGGTGTTGAACTCCCCAGGGTGGCTTCCTGCTTCCTCCTAATCCCTGCTTTGGAGGGGGAGGGAGCGTTGTTCCTGTTGTTGGGAGCTCGTGACTCTATGGAGAGGTATTAGCCTGTAATTAATCACCTAAAGCTGGCTTTAGGTAAGAGCCCGGCTTGCATGGGAGCTATGGGCGGTGGGACATTGCTCATGCAGCAGGTCCCACTGCCCTCACACCCCTCTTCCACCCCGGCTGGCGCATGGAAAGTCCTTTCTTTCCAATGGGAACGCCCTATCCCATCCCACACGTGCAGCCAGACCCCCCCATGGTTGTTATCACAGCTCTGCAGCAACACAACCGACCCACCCCTCACGTCATGCTGCTTATCTCACCCTTTGTCTGGGTCCCACCTGAGGGCTCCTGAAGGTGACTTTTAAGACAAGGTAGCAAAGAAATAGGAAAGCCCGGCACAGCGCTGTCTATTGAGGGCCTCTTGTCCTCTCTGGATAGGTCCTGGGCTCCTCTTCTACCACGGAGGAGCTCCTGGAGCTTGGAGGCATGAGGAAAACTGAGGTCAGGCTTTTGTTGTACAGGTTCAGTAGCTTGTGGAAAGGCAGCAAAATTGGCGAAGCACCTGGTTTTGCTTCTCTGAACCTGGGTCCCAACCTTGGGGCTTGGGAGAAGACAAGTTACTTATTGCTTCTGTGGCCTACAGGGATGCTGGAGAGGGGCTCTTCATCAGGGACTGCAGCGATAGGACAAGGGGTGATGGGTTCCAACTGAAACAGGGCAAGTTCAGGTTGGAGATTAGGAAGTTGTTCCCTGGGAGGGTGCTGAGGCGCTGGCACAGGGTGCCCAGAGAAGCTGTGGCTGCCCCATCCCTGGCAGTGCTCAAGGCCAGGTTGGACACAGGGGCTTGGAGCACCCTGCTCCAGTGGAAGGTGTCCCTGCCCATGGCAGGGGTTGGAACTGGAGGAGCTTTAAGCTCCCTTCCACCACAAACCATTCCATGGCTCTATGGAGCAGGACAACAGGCATAGTTGCTGGCACATCACTGCAGCTTCAGGAGAGGATGTGGCTGTCACAAAGGAGCACCCCTGTGCTGACCTGTGGCACTGGCACAGCTTGGGACCTCATAGGCTCTGCCTGCCTTGTCCTCTTCTCACCACAGTGCTACCCTAGCAGCAGCATCACATATCCCTGCTCTGGATCATAGGATGGTTTGGATTGGAAAGGACCTTAAGAGCATCCAGTTCTAACCCCCTGCCATGGGCAAGGACACCTTCCACTATACATCCTTCCATAGCAAGACCTTACATTGGAAAGCGTTCCCACCTTCTCCTCCACGTCCCTTGGCTCTGCTGTGGAGGCATGTGGTGCACAAAGGGTTAGGTGCCTCACAAGCAAACAGCTACCCAGGTTTTCCCCCTCTAGCCAGGGTTTCTAAGGCAGAGATCCCTCCATCCGCACACACACCCTGTCCGTTGGCAGAATTCCTAGCTGGATTTATTTCTGCCCGTTTGCTTGTCTTGGTATGAAAGGGATTTACAGAGGGGAAAGCTGCCATTGGCCGGGGCTGGGATGAAACCCCCCGGCCGGGGCTTTGTGGTTCAGCGGGTGACCTTTCCCAATGCATGGTTCCTGGGGGGAGGTGGGGGTCAGGGTCTTCTCCTGGGCAAGGGATGTGCTTTAACGTGGTGCTATGGGGTCTTTCAGGAAGGGGCCGTCTGCGTTATCTGAGGTGGGGGGAGCTGGACCTTCTCTTCCACTCTCTTGGCAGTGGTTTTGGCACCGGCCCCGGAGGGCTGCAGCCTCCCACTTGAGAGCCACAGATAAAGAAAGCACTTTCTGTCAACAAACCCCAGCCCAGCTTCCCCAGAACCGGGGAGGGAGGAGGAATCCTGCAGGAGAAAGGAGAGGGAAGTCCATTGCTTGCCCATGAGGAAGAGGAGAGGATGGAAAGGAGGGGTCCTGTGGGGTCAGGACCTCATCCGCAGCTGTTATGGCAGCAGCGGCAGAGAAATTCCAGCCCAAAGATCCAAAGGGATGGAAAGCAGCTTTCCCAGCACCCCCAGAGCCTCCACAGGATTGTGCTGTCCTATGGCCTGCTAAGGGGAGCCCTTCCATCAATCCCAGTGAGGCCAGCGGGTCCTACAGCTTCGCTGACAAAGCTGTTGTGGTGGTTGGGCAAGACCTGGCTCTTGCGCTCTGTGGAGCCATGTGTCTTGCCTAGCTTAGCCCTGACCCCAAGATCTCCCTTCTCCCACGTGTCCTGAGCCTGGTCCTGGGAAGCCCATGTGTCCCACAGGCAGAGCACGGCTTGAAAACGGCTGTAGAAAAGCCCCACTTGTGACCAGCATCCCAGGTAGTGTCACCACCTTGGCTTGTCCCAAGGACCCCGTTCCCTGTCTGGTCTTACGCTGGGATGCAGATGGGAATGGACAGATGACAGTCCTCAAATTGATGTTCTCAGATGAGTTTCTTGACTCTGCAAAGGTCTGGTGGTGTTTCTGAAGCAAGGATCTTCTGTGTCCTTCTCATGGCTCATGCTTCCACCTCCTCTTCCTTCGCAGGCCACGACATTAATGGAGCTCTGGAACCATCGAACATCGACACCAGCATCCTGGAAGAGTACATCAGCAAGGAGGACTCACCAGATATGTAAGTTCTTCACTTGCTCCACAGCAGGAACTCTGTTCTCCGTTGTTCTCTGTGTGAGATGTTGAGCCATGTCCTGCCCTGCGATTCAAGGAATCATTGAACAGCGATGTCCCTCCTGGAATCCTACTTTATTGTTCTTTGCTCTCATTTCCACTTCTTCCTCTTGTCTCTTCCTGGCTTCTTGCCTTTGAATGTTCTCAGTCTCTTCTGGTCCTTCTCCTTCCCCTCCTTGAGGGCGCCACAAAAGGCTTTTCCTTAATTTGAACAATGGGAAAGCAAGAACTAGGAGCTCAGTGGGAAGTGTGGAGCTCCATGAGTGTGGAGCAGGGATGTGTGCCAACATCAAGGCCAGGTTGGATGGGGCTTGGAGCAAGCTGCTCTAGTGGAAGGTGTCCCTGCCCATGGCAGGGGGTTGGAACTGGATGGGCTTTAAGGTCCCTTCCAACCCAAACCATTCAACCGTTCTATGATTGGCAAAGAGGTGGGAACACATGTGGGTAGCTACCAAGGAGACCTGGGCTTCAGGCTGGGAGCAGGATCTTTGGGGCTTACGTGACAAAGCACCTTCCCTGTGTAAGCTGCAGCACAGTGAGCAGGTCCTGCTGTCTCCCACTGTCTCTGGCCTTTAACACCTCCCTGGGCTGCATCAGTTCCACCAACCCAGGTGACTGACCTGCCTCCCTGTACGCTCCTGCTGGTGCCACCACAACGCTGCCTGGTTTTAGGTGCCCCACAGCACCATGAGAAGCTTCATCCCCATTGCTGCACGGCTGGGCAGGGGTGGGCTGAGCAGCAAGTGCCATCTACCTGTCCCTCTGCTGAGGTTGTCCCCTTCTCTTCCTCAGCTGCTTCCCTGACATCCCTGCTTCAGCCAGCTATGCACACCCCCAGCCCTCCAGCTCAACCACCATCAACGCGCCTCTTCCCAGCTCCATCGCCAATGTGACCAACCCCACTTCCAGTGGTTCCCTCCACCTTCCACCCCCGGGCAGCCAGATCCCAATGCGGCATGGTCCTCTTCTGGCCAACCCTTGTGGACCGGGCTACGGTGCTCACCTCAACTGCAATAACAACAATGGCATGGTGGTACCCAAGGGTTACCTTGGTGGCCACTGCCTAAACAACGTGGTCCCTCCAATCAAATCAGAGCCCAAGGCTTCCTACGCACCTGGGTAAGTGGGGTTGGGGTGGTAGAACAAGGACAATTGGTGGGACAAGTGCTGCTCCAGGCTGTTGGGGCCTGGAGGGTTGGTGGTGGTTGGTCCCATTGCTACAGCATCAGTCCTGGCTTCACAGAGAGATGCTTTATGGTAAGGGTAGGTCCTGAAAGGTTGTTTGGTGGATCTTGTCTGTATGCATTGAGTTAGAGAGGATCAGTGGCGTCTCCCAGGTGGTGGTAGAGCTCAGGTAGAGCTCAGGATGTCAGTGCTGCACATCTACAAGTGTGTGATGGGAGAATGTTTAAGCGTTGTGGGGGTTTTAAGGAGGAAGAGGCATGGAACAAGACAAAATTCACTCTCCAGGATGTCACCATGACCATCTATAGGGAAGATACGAAATGAACTGGGAAGAGAGATGCACCTCTCATGGCCTGACATTGTAGATACTGCACTCAAGAGAAGAAAAAGCCGGCGTCTGAGCTGGATTTGTACTCCTTTGCAATGAGTTCTGCACGCAGACCTGGTGGAGGGGAAGAGGATGACTGGGATTTAGCACTGTTGGGCAATCAATCTGGGAGAAAACACGTGCTTCCTGCTCTCTGGAATGGCCTTGCCTGGAACAGGCAGGAAGGGAATGACCCTGGCAGGCTGGGAAAGCCCAGCAGCATGGCCCAGCATCATCTGGAGTGGCCAGAGAGTCCATGTCAGTGCAGACAGGACAGGCAGGCATGGTGCAGTGAAAGGGTATGGTCCTGCAGTGGTGTCTGGGATACGAGCTGGAATTATAAAGCTTGGAGACCCAAAGGAACCCATGGTCTATGCCGCTCTCCTCCAGCCATAGGGGTGTGAAGCAAGAAGAGGGTTGAAGCCAGACAGATGGAAATCCAAGTGTTCAGCAGCATGTTCATCAGCAGGAGGCCTTGGTCATACCATGAGGAGCTGTGCCATGGTCCAGCCTGCCTCTGTGGCACAGGCGATGGGTGGCCCTCATGTGCTGCCTGCACAGCCCAGCTCTGTGCCTTCTCCAGTGGAGATGGTGGATGTAAGGACCAAGGAGGCTGGGTGGCCCCAGGGCTGCTCATCCCTGCAAGCCCCTGCCTGGCTCTTCTCCCTCTGCTTTGTGCCCTCTAGTGTTGCCAGCAAGTACAACGTGGTGATTCCCAGGTTTGGAAGCCTTCCTCCAGCGCGCCAAGGATTCGGCAGCTTCATTGGGATGGCTTTGGCCCTTTGGATGAACATGGATGGATCTTCCAGAAAGAGACAACTCAACAAAACCTGCTCTTGTTTTATTCCCAAACTGGGGAATTCTCCCTTTCTCTGTTCCCGGAGGCAGCTTAGGGTAAACCATGCCCATGTCATGTCTCTTTCTTCTGCATGCATCTGGCATTCTTCAGGATGTGGGGACCGTAGCTGGCTCTTAGAGGTGGAAACCTTGGTTTGGATGTAGATGAACTGGGTCAGCTCTAACGGCAACATTTCTTCAGCATCCCAGAATGACTTTTCCCTGTTATATTGGGGTTTTCCTGGAAGAATGATGTCTCACATGTTGGATACCAACAAATCCCTTGGACTGAGCACATCCACACTACCTCCATGTGTGAGCTCTGCAGTGTCCACCTTTCTGCTGCAAGACCTTTTCCAGCGCCCAGGATCCCCTGAATTGTCCCAGAACCTTTTGTTATTGGCCAGAACTTGGCTTTGCGGGGCACAAACTCTGATAAATCCATAGGGCATACAGTCCAAAGTCATGGCCAGTGCAGCAAGGAGCCTGGAGATAAGGCTGGAGATAGATGCTCCAGACCAAGTGTAAGAGGGGAGTGGTGGGAAGGTGCTGTAAGTGAAGGTGGGGGATGAGGGAACTATGGTGAGGGCTTTTGGGGGTTACCCTTCCTCATCCCTCTCCAACTGCTACTGGGTTTGGAGGCCAACCTCAACTATCACTTACTATGAGCCTATTGACTGGGTCTTGGGCTCCTCTGGTGCAGGAAGGTCCTGGTGGGAGCAGAGTTTGAGGTGTGTGTGATGCACTGCCCATTCCTTCCCCATAGCCCCAAGCACCTCCTTGCTTTTGGCCAGCTTCCATCCAAAAAGCACTGCTTTGTCCGGGCTTATTCTGCAGCCACAAAGCTGATATTTAAGACAGGAAAAGGATCCCCCATTGAAAATCCAGTGGTGATGAGGAATGGGGAGTCAGGAGATGGGGAGGAAAACAGTGTTTGTTTTAGATGAAGCAGCTTTGGCTTGAGGTTCTGGGCTGCTGGAATCTGCTGGGGCTTTGCTGAGGTGATGGAGAGGGTGTGAATGGGCTGAGAAGATAGTTCCCTGCCAGAGATCTCCACCATATTGTGAATGCTAAGGTGAAGTGATCCTGCCTCTAAAGCACGAATTGCGGCTGCTCCAGCCACCAGAGCCGCCATCTCCCTGCCCATCTCTGCTTCAGTGTCCATGGTTTGGTCTAGCTGGGAGTAGGACCTCAGCTCTTTCCATCCACTTCATCTCCAAACTGTTGCTAGAGAAGAGCCAGTGTCTGAGACAGGCACAGCCTTTACTTGTGCACCAGGGAGGTGGACATGTTACCCTGGCCTGAAGATGTGTGAGGCCCAAGCTTCTGCTGCGGTGGGATGCGTGTTGAGGAGAAGCTGCAAAAAGGGGAAAGAGACATTGGTTCAAATGAATTTCCAAGGAAAAATTGCTTTGGAAGTGGCTGAAGAGCCCATGTACTTGGAATCTGTGCTGGCTTGAGGTGGAGTAAGGAAGGATGCAGGAGCTAACCAGCACCCTGCAGTGCATCGCTGCTGCCATCACAAGCAGGTTGCCCTGGGAAGTGATGGATGCTCCATCCCTGGAGATATTCAAGGCCAGGCTGGATGTGCTTCTGGGCAACCTGATGTACTTCAAGATGTCCCTGCTTATTGCAGGGGGATTGGACTAGATGAGCTTTGAAGGTCCCTTCCAACCCATTCTATGGTTCTATACAATAGGGCTGGTCCTCAACCCCCCCGCCATGGGTTTGTGCTGGAGAGCCCAATCCTGCTCCTGGTGATACTGGAGTAGAGCCAGAGCGTTAAGCCAGCAGCTGTGGTGGTGCTCAGGTTCGTACAGGTCATGAGGCCAAATCAATCCCATGGCCTTCCCAGCATCAGATCCCAGATCCCAGCTTCTCCCCCAGACCCCTTCCCCCCCCCCCCCATCTTTCTCTGGGGAATGGTTAGATTCCTGTTTGGCTTCTTCTACTGGAGGTCTCATTGGCAGGTCAATGTGTCTATCCCTGCCCCTGAGGTCCAGGGAGTCACTGTGGGGTGGCAGTGACAGTCACCGGGACACACTTGAGGTGGTGGGAATCTGCTGTGGGAGCAGCTGAGAATTCCACCCAGAGCCTGGAGGGTGCTTTGATCCAAGTGGCCCTCTCAGCTGTGCTGGAAGCTGCTTTCAAATGACTTTCCCTTCTCTTTGCCCATTGCTCTGCAGCACTTTGCCTGACTCTCCCCCGGATTCTGGATCAGAAGCTTACTCCCCTCAGCAGGTGAATGGTAAGTGCTTCAAAGAGAGAGTAACGGGGGGGGGTGGAAATCCAAACCCCGATCCCAACATCCTCCCCCTCTTTGTTCTGGGCAAGTGGTTGGCTCTGCAACCTTTATCAGACGGGAGAAAACAGGCGGCTGCAGTACGTGGGGAGATTATCAGTTAGTAAATATCCCTCCACTTTCCCTATTGTTCTGCTCCTGGGCTTTGCCAGGGAACAAGGGAAGGAACGGGAGAGCAGGAGGCAAGGTGGGAACCCACTCACCCGGGGACAGCTTCGCCCTGGGCAGGGTGGGATGTGGAGCCCACAAACCTCCTTGTCCTACCTTATCCCTGCACCTCGGGTGAGCCAAAGGGAAGGAATGTCAGCGCGTCCCTGACATGAAGCCCGGCTCCAGGAGGCAGGAATGAACCCGCCGTTGAGCAGTAAGTTCCTTCCCAGCCTTTCCCTCCCCTCCAGTGATACCAGCTTGATCCGGGGGGATGTCTTCTGCTCCCAATGCAAAGGGCACAGGGAGCTGATGTCGGAGGCAGGGTCATTGCCAGGCTCTCCTTGGGGAAGCCACCGAGTGCTGTTTGGTTCCTGTGGTGACCTTCAGTGCTCTTTGATGGTCTCCCTTCCCCCTCGGCAGCAGCACCCTCTTCGCCAGGCTCCAGCCCGTTCCCCAGCAGGAACAACGCCTGCTCTCCTGGTTTTTGATGGAAGAGGTCAAGAGTTCTGTTTATCTTGCTAAAAAAAATCCCTGGAATTCCTCCTGGCCCTTCCTTAAATATAACAAAGAGGCCGGGTTGCTTTCCACAGGGAGAGCTGCTCTGGCGGGGAGGAGAGGAAGCTCCGGAGAGCCCCCACAAAGCAGCTCCTTCCTCAGGAGGGAAGGGTTGGTTTCCCAGACCTGCTTTTTCCCTGGAGCTGGGAAGCACGGAGCATGGGTCCTGGATTTGGTAAATGCATCCCTGTCTTGGTTAGAAGCCTGTGGAAATGGTGATGTGTGTGCAGATGGATGCTGGGAAGATGCAGTCTGCTGTGAGGATAGGCATGGTCTCGGACACTCGTGCATGGGTTGTCGTTTGGGAGCTGCAGCTTGTACCTGCGCCACCAGTTGACTGTCGTGACCATGCTCAGGAGCAGGATGTTCACTTAAGATGCTGTAAAGATGCATTTCTTGCAGTGTCCCTCAGGGGAGGACACGAGGCTGCTCTCCCAGCCCTGACGCCACTGTCCTATGCAGGATGGGTCTCCAAGGGTTGTTCTGAGGCTGTTGGATCCATATCCATCATTGGGATGAGCAATGCCAAAGCTGCCTGGCTGGTTCTGCTGTGGAGCTGTGCTAGTCTTTGCTCCAAGGTGGAAGTTGAGTGTTTGTCAGGATGGCAGGAGCGGAGCTGGGGAAGGGGGATGTTGTTCCCCGTCGATTCTCACCAGCTGGAAAGCAGAGAAATACTCTATCCCAGGAATGATTCTCAGCCTTGGTCCTCATCTCCAAACTCCTCAGGATGGAGACCTCCCCTCCCCCTTGGAGCCCTAGTGCTGGTCCCTGGGACAGCTCCAGAAGGCAGAGGAATCCATTCCATGTGGGCCGGAGAAGGGCTTTGAGAGGGCTCGGCAGGGAGCAGAGCGGGTGGAAGCAGCCCTGTCCCAGCAGTAGGAGGGCTCAGTGACATAAGTACAGGTCACTTCTCCAGCCCTTGCAACAGGAGGAGTTCACTGGTTCCTGGTCAAGTGCTTTGGCCTCATTAGTCAACCAGTGACTGGTGGTTCTGAGGGCAAAGTCCATCCAGACCAGTGTCTGGCTCAGGGCTGGTTGGTGGCACCTCCTTAGGGATGCAGCCTGGCAAAGACCCAGCAGGTATCTCCCTGCCATCCCCCTCTGTGTCTCTGTAACAGCCTTGGCAGGTCCCTGGATGTGCTGGTTCTCCACTCCTTAGGTAGAGGCTATGGAAACAGATGAGCTTTGTCCCGCTGAAGAGAAGATGGATAAAGGTTTGCTCTGTGGGGTGGGGACCAGGTTGTGTGTTTCCTACAGCAGAAAACCCAGCAGAGAGCTCCTGATCAGGGCCTGGGGCTGCACTTTTGTCACTCCCTGGGTCTTTCAGTTCCAGTTCCTCTTAGGTGATGGGCTTCCACCAGGTTTTGACCCAACCTGAATGTGTTTCATCAGCATGGATGTGGTACCGGGGAGGTCTCGGGAGGGTAGCTGAGTTCACCTGGTCTTCGTGCTGTTTTAAATGGTCCACGCTGCCATGGACTCCTTACCAAGCTCGAGCTTTGGGAGTGGTGTTGAAATCTTCCCTGGGAGGGTGCTGAGGCGCTGGCACAGGGTGCCCAGAGAAGCTGTGGCTGCCCCATCCCTGGCAGTGCTCAAGGCCAGGTTGGACACAGGGGCTTGGAGCACCCTGCTCCAGTGGAAGGTGTCCCTGCCCGTGGCAGGGGGCTGGGACTGGAGGAGCTTTAAGGTCCCTTCCAACCCAAACCAGGCTGGGATTCTATTCCATGATTCTATGACTACAGAGGAGACCAGGCAACACACCAAGCTGGGACCCCAAGCTCTGAGCTGAGCAGGGCTGGCTGAGATGAAGCCCACCTTTGGCTTTTCAAGGCTCTTTCAGTGGGTGATAGCCTGGTTCCTTGGCAGGGTGCTGTGGTCCACAGCTATGAGGAGCTCTGGCATCACAGAGTGGGTTGTCTTTGCTGTGTCCAGAATCAGTAAAATCAGGCCAAGTTCAGGTGCTTTCTCTGTAGTTCTGCTTTTCCAGGTGCAGGCTTCAGATGCTGTTCCTGACTCTTGGATCATTTGCTCCCTATTGTGCTTTAATGTAGTTCCTAGAGGAATATCATGGTTGATGGCTTTTCTGTTTGAGGGGAGCTACAAAGCTAACACAAAAGCTCCCTGGGAATGCCTAAAGGCATTCTTCCTCTGCATCCACATGATACCTGGGTTTAGCAAATACCAGGAGTGTTTGTGGGCATCTTCCCTGTCCTTCAGGCCCAGGACCCGATTGCGCTTTGAGTTTTGGTCCTTGGAGCTTCAAGATACTGGGCCCTGCCTGCTTCCTTGTGCTGATGCCTCCAGTCTCACCTCTCCTCAGAAGGTGTATGGTGCAACTGGTTTCATAGTGATGATGTCCCTTTACCAGCCGGCCAGGACCCTGCTGTGTCCTTGCTCTGTAGATACCACTTGGACACAGCCTGTGTCTGCAGTTGACAGCCAAGGCTGCTGACATGAGAAGGGAATCCCAGCAGGGCAGATGGGGTGGCTGAGAAGACAGCCATGCTGAGACGAGGTGGAAGAGCAGCGAGATATGGATTCATGAAGATCGTGGGGTGGTTTGGGTTCAAGGGGGCTTAAAGCTCATCCAGTTCCTCCCCCAGGCCCCAGGCAGGGACACCTTCCACTAGAGCAGGTTGCTCCAAGCCCCATCCAACCTGGCCCTGAAGATACCCAGGATGGTTCAGGGGTAGAGGAGTGCTGTGTCTGTGCTGGACCTGGCTTTAGGACCCAGTGCACGTCCCTCCCTGCTGCTCTGACACCTTTGACTCTTTCTCTCCTTCAAGATCCTCACCTGCTCCGGACCATGACCCCCGAGAACATGTGCCACATGACTCCCCCTTCTCGCCTGGAGCATCCTCCTCCTCCTCCTCCTCCTCCACCGCCACCACCCCATCTCCCAGGTCCTCCGCCTCCTCCTCCTCACCCGCACCAGCAGCAGCACACCCCGCACTACCCCAGCCTGCAGCGGGACATGTACATGAAGGCTGAGCCCCTGCTGCCACCCTATGGCATCGGGCAGGGTATGGCTCCTCCTGACCTCCACCATGCCCAGCAGTCGCAGATGCTGCACCAGCTTCTCCAGCAACACGGAGCAGAGTAAGGACTCGGGGCACTGGGGCTTGGCAGAGCTATTGGTGGGGTTTGGGGAATGGGGAGGATGAGGGAGGCTTGGAGATGCATGAGCAGAATGACTGGATTTAACTCCAAGTTAAGGAGCTTGCCCTGGTTCTATGGGAGCAAGATGGGGAGCCACTGAGGTGGAGATGACCTAAAGTGGGGGGCATGGGCATGGCTTAGAGGTGGGTGGTAAGGACAAGAGGAAAGCAAAGATGTGGCTCAGTGCATGGTTAGCAGAGCCACTGAGCTTGGGACTAGTGCTGCAGGAGCAGCTTTGGTGGTAGCTGAGCAGCAACTCAGACCTTGGTCTGTGATGAAGGGTTGTATTGGCAAACACGTACCCTGAGCATGGTTTGGACCAGCAGCAACCTTTCCTGCTGCCCAGGCTTAACAAGGGCCTGGGGTTTGAATGAAGTGATGGGCTTTCCAAGAGAATGGGAGAAGATGCTGAGAGAGCTGAACGGGCTCCCTGCATGCGAGATCTATGTGAGATCCCAGCTTTGTGCCTGGTCAGGGGCTGTCTTCTGCCCACCTCTTGCTTCCCTGCTCAGCCTTTGCTTTCCCGTGGTCCCTGCAGCCTCCCGGTGCATCCCGCCAAGAAGAGGAAACACTCTGAGTCTCCCCCCAACACCCTCAATGCCCAGATGCTCAACGGGCTGATAAAGCAGGAGCCAGGGATGGGGTCGGTGCCACTGAACCCTGATAGAGTCCAAACACCTCCCTGGCACCAGCCAGGAGCGCTCTCACCAGGTATGTGAGTGCCAATGACTTCCTTGTGCTCTTCCCAGCTGGACACTGTCTCAGAGGGACTGGAATAAGCGTTTTCCCCTCATTCCAGGCCTCATCCAAGATAACGACAGCTTGAACGGCTCCTACTTGGATCCCAACTACCAGTCTATAAAGTGGCAGCCACATCAACAGAACAAATGGGCAACTCTGTATGATGCCAACTACAAGGAACTGTGAGTAATTCATTCACCGTAGGAGGCAAGGGAGTGAAGCTGGGGGCACCATGCCCACCAGATGGGACAAGGATCAACCTGGACACCCTGTTCTCCTCTCCTGTTGCCTCCTGATCTCTGCTTGCCTGCGTTGTGGTGGAGATACTCTCCCCACAGTACCTTTGCCATTGGGAAAGTTACTCCTCTGTACTTCCAGAGGGCTGATGGAGGATTCAAGACATGGGTTGGTGCTGTAGGTGATAGCTCAGCAGCTACTCAGACCTTGGTCTTCCATGGAGGGTTGTATTGGCTCTCCAACCCTTGCTCTGAGCATGGCTGGGACCAGCAGCTACCTTTCCTCCTGCCCAAGGACCTGGAGTTGAAGTGTTAGGATTTCCTAGACAATGCATAGCACGGATGGCTGGAGGTAATCTAGAGCCACTTCAGCGCAGCTTGAGGGCAGCATGGAGAGGAGCCTGAGGAGGAGGAGTGGGAGTGGTTGATGGGCAGAGGAGAGAAGGGAAGGAAGAGAGAGGGGGTTGAGGAAAGCTGGGAAGCCAGGAGGGGTGGCAGAGGGGCAAAGGGAGAGGGTGGAGAGGAAAGGGGTGGCAGAGGTAGGTGGGGGGCAGAGAGCAGTTGAGGGGCTGGGAGCTGGAAGGTTGTGAAGGGTGGAGGCAGTGCAAGGACAAGCTGCGTAGGGAAAGAGGAGTGCTCAGGAGGAAACCACTCTGGATCCTCCCTGCATTCCTTGGAGGTGACAGGGAGCTGGCAAGCAGCAGGCTGGCTTCCAGGAAGCTCTCTGGGAGCAAATGAACCTCCCCCTATTTCCCCTCCTCCTCTTTGTGCTGAATCAGGGGCTGGTAGGGGTCCCCTTGGGGAACATGGAGGAAGGGGTGCTCTGTTGTTGACACCGAATGACCCAAGGCTCTTATCACACCTTGCCTGGATGGTGCTCAGGATGGGAGCCAGGACCCGAGTCATGGAGGTAGAGCAGGAACTGGGATGTGCAGGGATGCGCTGCTGCAAGCCCTCATGCATCCCAGCTTCAGTCCTTGCACCAGTCTGTAACACAGACCTGAGGTGGCTGAGCCATGCTAGGGGTTGTTCCCTATGAGAAGGGGCTGTTGGAGTTGGTTACTTCACTGGGGACACCCACTCATTGGCAAACACTGTGTTTGTGGCTCTTTCCCAACCACAGCAGGAGGGGGTTGATTTGCAGAGGGGTTACTCATGGTTTACTAACCTGTTTCCATAAAGGAAGCATCTTCCTCCTTCAGGAGGAATATCAGCTGCTTCTGGGCAGTTGTGACACTGATTTCCCCCCTGTCAAAGCCACCTTTGCCTATTGCTGCTGTTCCTGCTTCTCCCAGACTCTCTTTTTGTGCCAATAATGCCTCTAGCCTTGAGCCTCGCTCCCTTTGCCCTGCATCCAAGTGCTCCTGAGAAGTGGAGGTCCCAGGAGGAGCAAACCCCTCTTCTCTGACTCAGGCCATACTTGGTCTCAGCCTGTCACTCACTGGTCTGGCTTCTCTTCCACCATCAGTCTCCACAGGGCTTTCACTACTACAGCAGTACCTTGCGTAGTCAGCAGGGTCCAAAGAGCTCTGTGCATCCTGGAGCAGACCTTTTGCATGGCCTTGCTTTTGTCTTGGACATAATGAGTCCCCTTTGCCTTCCATCTCACTGTTTACCTGCGCTGGGTAAATGGTTTCTCATCTGAAACACGTCACAACCCTTCCAGTTTGTCACAGACCATCTGCAAGTGATCCAGTTCCTGTTATATTCCTTGTTCCAGAGGTTCTCCATGGACTCCAGCATCAAACAGGCAGTTTGACAGAGCAAACTATGCTGTATTGGCAGCAGAGAAGCTGCTGAAGGGCTGCAAACCCCAGCTTTTGACTTCTGCAAACCCATCCCGTGTTCTTTGGATCACTTGGGCTCACCTCCTCAATACCTGCTTTTAGGATTTAGCCAGAGCAAACGCACTTCAGTGGCATTTAGGTCATTGTCCTGTTGTGCAACGAGAAAATTCCTTTTACCTGACTTCATGTAGGTTTGAGGAACCCGCGTGAGCTTTGTTGTGGCGCTGGATTTGACCAGAATTAAGGGTTGAGGTCAAGGTTGGTTGATGATTTTCAGTTTGCACACTGCCTCAGTGGACTTTTCCTCCTTTGTGGTGGGTTTGAGGACAGGTCGCTCTAAGAGTGCCTCTGCAAGCGGACCCTACATCTGCTTCTACATGGAAGATCTCTTTGTTCTCCTGGTAGAGCACTGCACCAGAGTATGTCATAGAATCATGGAATGGTTTGGGTTGAAGGGACCTTAAAGCTCCTCCAGTCCCAACCCCAACCCCTTCCACTGGAGCAGGGTGCTCCAAGCCCCTGTGTCCAACCTGGCCTTGAGCACTGCCAGGGATGGGGCAGCCACAGCTTCTCTGGGCACCCTGTGCCAGCGCCTCAGCACCCTCACAGCAAAGAGCTTCTGCCTAAGAGCTCATCTCAGTCTCCCCTCTGGCAGGTTAAAGCCATTCCCTTGTCCTGTCCCTCCATCCCTTGGCCGAAGCCCCTCTCCAGGTTTCCTGCAGCCCCTTAAGGCACTGGAGCTGCTCTGAGGTCTCCCCTTCAGGAGCCTTCTCTTCTCCAGGCTGCCCCAGCCCAGCTCTCAGCCTGGCTCCAGCCCAGAGCTGCTCCAGCCCTCTCAGCACCCTGTTCTCCTCCTTTTGCTCACACAAAATTAGGTCTTTTGGTATAGAATCTTTTAGGCTGGAAAAGATGCTTCAGACCATCGAGTCTATGGGTAACCATCACTGCACATTATTTGTTCCTTTGAAGAGTTTCCTCTAGGGTTTGCAATGATCAGTAGCCCTATGAGAGCTTCTTCTAGCTTGTCTCAGCACCATTTGAGCCCATTTAACAGCTCTCTCTTCTTATGCAATGAGTGTAGCTGTCACATCTGATCATATCTGTATCTTGTGCCTGTGAATGAGTGGACAATTTCCTCTCTGTTCCATCGTCTTCCTGGCAGAAAGCTACAGAGAAGTGCCCAATCAACCATTACTCTTTTCCTGCTGTTCTGAGCTGTATCTTGGAGCTCTATCTCCTCACCTATTGCCATGGGTCAGTGAGATGGGGACGGCGTGGGGGCATCTGAACTAATTCTGCAGTTCCTAAGTAGCTAGACCTGTACAGTGAATGTGAATACAGTTGTGTGAATGACAACTGATTCCCTGTCCCTATGGATCCCCATGGAGCAGCCCTGCAGCAACCTTCTGCCAGGAGAAGAGGGAATCATATGAACAACCTGGATTTAGGTTTAACACAGACTTCTTGGAATGGGGCTGGATTCAGGAAATGGAGGGAAGGAAAGGAGGGTTGCTACATGGATTCAATTGGAGGTGCCTGGAAATCTGTGCCTTGGCTTGCTGGGCTCGCATCTCAGCCTTTCGCTTATGTTTGGCTGGGGATTCTCGGTGTTGAGGGAAGGAGCCCAAAGTCTGTGGGTTAATGTTATTGACAATATAGTTCTCCTTGCCTTTTGCACTGGTTTTGTGGTTGGAGACTCGCTGAACCATCAGAAGGGTTCCCTGGTTTCCAGCAGCGGTGCCGAGGAGGTCTGGAACCAGACAGTTGAGTGATTCACTCCTGGGAGCAGGGGTAATTCATCTCCCTGACAGCCTGCGCTGATAAATGCCAGCAGGCGCCCTCCTCCCTCCCCACCTTTGTTTGGTTTGAGGGAAGGCAGCTGGGGAAGGGTAGAGCAGCTCCCAACAGAAAGGTTCCATGCTGAGCCCGGAGCTCCTCTGCGCTGACCCTGGGAACTGGTGCTCTTCTCTTCCCATCAAACAAACTGGTGCTCTCCATGTCCAGGCTAAACATGAGCTCGAGCTCCTTGCGTGGAAGTAGTGTCCTTACGACCAGCACTAAACCTTGTTGCAGATACTGATCTCACCAAGGGGATGGAGAGCAGTGTGATGGGGTCCAGTCCCGCTGGATGTGTTTTGCGTTAGGGACATGGTCTGTTGGCCCTCTTGGCCAGCTTGGTTAGTCCTATGGTGATGGATCGCTGAGGTCTCATGGTGTGAGTGTATCTGAGGTAGCTGAAGGGATCATGTAGGGTGCTGAGTCTGGAGAAGAGAAGGCTCCTTAAGGGGATACCTTAGAGCAGCTCCAGTGCCTACAGGGGCTCCAGGAAACCTGGGGAGGGGCTTTGGCCAAGGGATGTAGGGACAGGCCAAGGGGAATGGCTTTAACCTGCCGGAGGGGAGACTGAGATGAGCTCTTAGGCAGAAGCTCTTTGCTGTGAGGGTGCTGAGGCGCTGGCACAGGGTGCCCAGAGAAGCTGTGGCTGCCCCATCCCTGCAGTGCTCAAGGCCAGGTTGAACACAGAGGCTTGGAGCACCCTGCTCCAGTGGAAGGGGTCCCTGCCCGTGGCAGGGGACTGGGACTGGATGGGCTTTAAGGTCCCTTCCAACTCAAACCAGTCTGATTCTATCAGTGCATGGAATTAGTGAGTGCTCCTTGAGTTAGGGAGTCTCCAGATCTTACATTGTTGGAGCAGTTGAGGTATTGGGGATCCTGGAAGGAAGGAGGAGGGAAATGGGGGAGGCTTTACTTCCAGAGAGGAAGCAGTTGAGGCATGCGGGCATCCCTCTAACATCCTGCTCTCGGTCACAGATCCCGGTGCAGATCCCTTTAAATAGAGACGTTTCTCCTGGCAGTGTCTTTCCCTTTGCACTTCAATGTGGAGGACGAGGTTGCGCCCTGCTCCACTAAGTGTGATGCCAGACATGGCTGTGGGGAGTTTGCAACCTCTCACCTTCACTTGGATTGGGAAAACCCTCCTCTCCTCTGCTCCTGGCCTTAATCTGCTTTTGTCAGTGGGGGTGTTTGGCTAAACCAATCCATTTGACCTCAGCCCTTGACTCCTGACACTTTGCCCTCTGACGCTCCCTGGGAAAAGCCAGCATGGTTTTGGCTGCCCTTGGGATGTTGCCTTGTCAGCAGCTGGTGTCATCCCTATACCCAGGAACCGCTTCTGCCTCAGGTCACCTGCGCTTCCTTCTCCTATCACCCCATTTACTGCAGCCACCCATCAGAGAGAGGCACTGCTGCCCAAGGACTGGGTCCAGGGCAGGGTGATAGTCACTGATATCCCTTTGGGTTAACATATAGGGGAGGATGGGTTTTATAAGGGTCACCAGAGTCCTGACAGTGCCACAGGCAGCACATGGTGGTGAGGGAGTGGATTTGCTGTTCCCATCTGGGATTTACAATGTGAGAGTGAAAAACCACTGGAATAGGAGATCCAGGGCTACCCCATCCTGCAGTGGGGTGAGCTGGGAGCAGCTCCTTGGCATAGTGATGGCCAGGAGGCTGGGGGGATCCCTGGGCTCTTTGACACCTGGAAAGCAGCTTCTTGCCTCCCATCTATCCCAGAGCAGGATCCCACTTTGGGGAATGCCCCAGCCCCAGCCCTAAGGAAAACTCAGAGCAAAGGAACCTCTGAGATGGGGATTTGGGCATTTCTAGAAGGCAGAGGAGGGGGAGCCCGTCTGTTGGCACGTGTTTTGCAGCCATCAGTTTGATGTTAACCAGAGCATGTTTTGGAAGCATCCATGGTTTGGAATTTCAGTCAGACCCTCCCTCTCCTCATCTTTCTCTGTTAAAATACAGCAGGGCGAGTGGTGAACACTCAGGGTGCGGGAAAGACATAGGCAGAGGCAGGAAAAGCAGTCGGGAATGGCCCCACCATCCTTGGAGGGAGCACAGGGAGTGCTTGGGCCAATCCCAGCCACTGCTCCTCATCAGGAAGAGCCAGATGGAGAATTGAGGGCTGAGGTTAGGAGGAGGGTGAGAGCATAGAAGGGAATTCCTCTCGTGCTTTGGGGCTAAGGTAGTGCTCTGCTCCCACCGTCTGGTTTGTGTTTGGGACACGGCACGACAGCCTCAGGTCCCTGGGGTGCAAGTAATGAGCAGTTGCTCGTGGTCATCCCAGCGGTCATTCCAGGTTTCATGCACATTAACTCCTCAAGCATGTGTGGGGGGAGGATGGCTTTATTCCCAGAAGAAAGGTAGGGATAACAGGGCAGCGAGAGTGACCTTTCCCTATCTCCTGCTTCCCAGTCCCCTCCCATTGCTCTGGGCAGTATCTGTAATAAGGTGGAAGCCACCAGTGGTTTGCTTTTGTGGAAGAGCATTCCAGAGTCTTTAAGCCTGATGTCAAGGCTGAGCTCCCCTTTACCTCATCCACAGCTCCTTAGTTACAATGGGATGGGGTGTGCTGCTCCAGCTGCTCGATGGGGAGGTGGGAAAAGAGGCATCTCCTTCCCCACCACCTGGGGCAAGCGGTGCCCCAGGGGCCCAGCAGCCCAGTGCTGGGGTTTTGGATGGTGAGAGAAAAGGGACTTGCTGCAGAGGCCACGTATTTCCCTTGTTCCCATAGGAACCAGCCCATTAAAGAGATGTAGATTAAACCTCCCCAGCTGGTGTGTGCTCAGGGCAGCCAGGGCCCCCTCTTCCTCCTCCTCCTTCTCCTCTGGACCTGCCGGAGCTGGAAGCTTTCGGCAGCAGCCGGAGCAGGGGGTGTGAGGTTGGGAATCCAGCATGCAGGCAGCAGCAGGGATTAGGGCAGGCAACGCTGGGAATGTGATGAGTGAAGCAAGCAGAGGTGTGGGACACCCCTTCAGACGAGTCTGAGCTGCTTCTCCCAGTGAGCAGCACTAAAGGGTCTGCTCCAGGCCTTGGGCAAGCTGTGGAGGTTGAGCCAGGGCTGAGCAGCGCTCAGAAAGGAGGTGGTAACATGTAGGGGTTCCTGTTATGCTATGCTTACAGTATTAGTGCTATAGTGTGGCATATAGAGGGGTGTTTGCCCTTCATCCCCATCAAACCCCAGTCGTAGAATCCCAGACTGGTTTGGGTTGAAAGGGAGCTTAAAGCTCCTCCAGATCCAACCCCTGCCACGGGCAGGGACACCTTCCACTGGAGCAGGGTGCTCCAAGCCCCTGTGTCCAACCTGGCCTTGAGCACTGCCAGGGATGGGGCAGCCACAGCTTCTCTGGGCACCCTGTGCCAGCGCCTCAGCACCCTCCCAGGGAAGAGCTTCTGCCTAAGAGCTCATCTCAGTCTCCGCTCGGGCAGGTTAAAGCCATTCCCCTTGGCCTGTCACTACCTGCCCCCAGAGCTGGATCAGGACCGCAGGGGGGTCTTTCTGAGCACAGCAGAGGGGGACAATCCCCTCCCTCGACTGCTGCTCATGCTCTGGGGGTGCAGCCCAGCACATGGGGGGGTTCTGACTGCAGGCTCACACTGCCACAGTCACAGGAACCATGTTCCCTTCCAGGTAAAGACCCACCTAAAGCAAATCTTGCAGCTTCAAGGAGCTGTGGACCTTCTCTGAGCTCTCACCCCTGGCCAGGAGGGTGGGTTGCTGTGTGGGCTTGGACTAGGTGTTGGGTTCATGTCGGGCAGAGTCTACCTGTGCCTATCAGCCCTGAGAGCAGCATCAGTACAATTGAGGAGGGACAGCATCAGAGGCCATCTCTTTTGCCCCAACACAACCCTCCTTCCCCTCCCATGTGCCTGCTGTGCCTCAGGATTGCTTTGTGGCTGTATGTGTGCTGTGGTCTCCACCATCTGTGGCAGTGGGACTGTTCATGTCTGGTGGGACATAAAGGTGAGCTGTCTGCCCAGCCCTTCCCATGCACATCCATAACCTAGAACATGGCCATGTACCATGCCCCATGCACCCCTCCTTGCCTCTGCTTTGGGTGCTCATCCTTCCCCCCACCAACATTACCCTCTGTGGGGCGCACAGGGCTCTGCTCTAACCCCCGTTGCCTTCTCCACAGCCCGATGCTCACGTACCGCGTAGATGCTGACAAAGGGTTCAACTTCTCCGTGGGTGACGATGCCTTTGTGTGCCAGAAGAAGAATCACTTCCAGGTCACGGTCTACATCGGCATGCTTGGAGATCCGAAGTATGTGAAGACCCCCGAGGGCCTGAAACCCTTAGAGTGCTTCTACCTGAAGCTGCACGGAGTGAAGGCAAGCGGGAGCTAAGGGCCAGCAGCAAACCCAGAAGGGAGAAAGGGGTGCTCAGCAAGCTGGGATCAAGCAACGCCTCATCTTCATGTGCTAAGTCATAGAGGAGTGTGTAGGAGAGTGCCGACGGCCAGAACAAGGCAGATCTTGATTAATGAGTGCTAAGATGGACTCAGGTCCATGGATACACCATGCCTGGGTGTCTTCAGGGCTGCCTTTCACTCCCCTTTGATTCTGGAGGTATATAGGGACTTTGGGACGGTCCTTTCACCCTCAGACACCCCATTGTCCAAGCCATGCTTGGCCAATGACCACGCTCAAGCTGGGTGTTGCAAGTCAGTTGTACGGAGGGATAGGAGGGCTGGGCAGACAGCTACCCTGTGCTGGGGTGAAGGAGGTGGGATGGGGAAGGTCTCATGCTCTGCTCATTGTCACATGCCCCAATCTTTGTCTCCAGCTAGAGGCCTTGAACCAGTCGATCAACATAGAGCAGTCGCAGTCTGACCGCAGCAAACGGCCCTTCAACCCTGTGACGTGAGTACTGTTTGTGCAGAAGAAGTGATGTTGGGGCATAAGCAGCAGCAGAAGAGGGTGAAAGGGGCTGAGCTGTAGGTCTCAGGAGCATGCAGTGGGTGTCAAACTCTCCAGTTTGTTCCAATGCTTCCCACAGCAACGTTTTCCTCTATTTACATACCCTTTACATGCCTTGATAGAGCAGGCCAGGAGATGGCCATAGAATGATGGAACCATAGAACGGTTTGGGTTGGAAAGGTCCTTAAGCTCATCCAGTTCCAACCCCCTGCCATGGGCAGGGACACCTCCCACTAAACCATGCCACCCAAGGCTCTGTCCAACCTGGCCTTGAACACCACCAGCGATGGAGCATTCACAACTTCTTGAGCAACCCATTCCAGTGCCTCACCACCATCACAAGGAAGAACTTCTTTATAACTAACCTGAACTTCCCCTGTTTCGGTTTGAACCCATCGCCCATTGTCCTATCACTCCAATCCCTGAGGAAGCATCCTTGTAGCCGTCTTCATATACTGGAAGCTGCTCTGAGGTCTCCACGCAGCCTTTCCCCAATCACCTCCTCTCCAGCAGTGCCATCACTCCCTCCTCTCTTTCCTTTCCTTCCCTCAGGGTCACCCTGCCTCCAGAGCAGGTCACCAAAGTCACCGTGGGGCGGCTGCACTTCAGCGAGACCACAGCCAACAACATGAGGAAGAAAGGCAAACCCAACCCAGACCAGAGGTGAGGAGCACAGGTGCCTCCTCCAAGCCATTCTGAGCACTCAAGGCTTGTGGATGTGCCAGTCCCTGGCTTGGGCAGTGGGGCTGGAGGGAGGGAGACATGGGAGACAGTCCTGGATTGGCCAGCCTTGTCTGTGTGGAGGAGAGGAGGTGTCTGCTGTGGCCACAAGAAGGGTCACCAACTCCGTGAGAGGTTGGGGCCAGTGCTTGTGCCCAACAGCACATGGAGAGGGGATGTTCCGAGCCCACCTCAGGCTCCAGAGAGGGGAGCAGACTCAGCAGGACCCAGTGCAGGATGGCACCCTGACCCGTTTTCCCTCTTGGCAGGTACTTCATGCTCGTGGTAGCCTTGCAGGCACACGCACAGAACCAGAACTACACGCTGGCTGCCCACATTTCAGAGCGCATCATTGTCAGGGTAAGTCCCTTTCTCCTCCCTCAACCTCTGCAGGTGCCCAATAGTCCATTGCTGGATGTTCTGGGTGTTCCTCCTTCCTTCCTCTGGCTTTTCAGTGCTCTCCCCACCTATCCCTTTCCCACCTTCTCCAAACTGTTAGCTTTCCTTCCCTCTGTCCATGCCTGCCTTCTGGCTCCATCCTTTCCACACATGCTTCATCAGAGCAGCCTCAGAGCATGCAAGAACTCTCAGCCTCCTTGCTGCCCATCACGGGGAATTGCAGGCAGCCTGGGCTGCCCCATCTCTTGTGGGTCACAGAACCACAGCAGCAGGGCAGCACCCCAGGATTTGGAACCCAGGAGCAACAGCCATGTCATTTGGTTTCCTGCTGTTCTGAATGGTTCTGGTTGGGATTGTTGGAACAGCTCTGATAGCTGAGATAACAGATAGCTCAAGAAAGCAGTGATATTCCTTTAGGGAGAGGAGCAGAACAGGCATAGCCTTGGTTTCTGTAGGCTTAGACAGAGGCTGCCTCTGTTATCAGGACAGGCTGGGATCTGTTCCCAGGGATGGCAGCAGATCCCTGTCCCTGTCACCTCGTGCTGCTGCAGAGCTCTGTCTCAGACCTTGCTCGTGCTCTGCTGGCTCTGTCCTGGCTGTCCCCAGCTCCTTGCTGTCCTTGCAAGGCTGGAACTGCCTCAGCTCCATCTCAAGGCTTCCTAGGGCTGTAATTCAGTGTGCTGCAGGCTGGAGCGGGCACCAGTGCCAGGGTCTCATGAGCTAGAAATGTTTGTCCCAACACACTGTTCATCCCAACAGCCCCTTCTTATTTCTCAGGATCCTGGGATGAACATGCCCCAGGTTCAGCCAAGATCCTCCCCATTTCTGTGGAGCAAGAACACCCTTGTTGGGTGGTTCTGCTTATGCCAAGCTTTGTTTTGGAGCTGTATCACATCCATACTAATGGAGACAGCACCATCCAGGCCACCACAGCAGCCTGGAGCTCTCTGATGCCCGTCTGTTGCCCTCAGCCTCTCTTGCTATACAGTCCCGCAACATGCATGGAGGGATGTGTCTGTGGGGCTGTCCTGACCTCCTCACTCTGTCCACACCTCCAAGTGCCTCTGTCCAGCACCACTGCAGCGTTCCTCCCCCTGGATCTGCTACTTCTCAGTCCCCACTTCCCTGTCTGTCCACAGGCCTCCAACCCTGGCCAGTTTGAGAGTGACAGCGACGTGCTCTGGCAGCGGGCACAGCTCCCTGACACTGTGTTCCACCACGGCCGGGTTGGCATCAACACGGACCGCCCCGATGAAGCCCTCGTGGTCCATGGCAATGTGAAGGTCATGGGTTCGCTGATGCACCCTTCAGATGCCCGAGTGAAGGAGGACATCCAGGAGGTAAGAGCCGGGCAGAGCAGATCAGGGACCGGAGGCACCACAGAAGGTGTGAGTGTCCTTGTGAGCCTGTTTCAGCTGCTGATTTGACATGGTCCTTATGGGCATTTGACGTAGGTCCTTACGGGCAACCTGAGCTCCTATTGACTAGGTTTTGACATAGTCCTTATGGGTGACCTGAGCTCCTGTTGACCAGGTTTTGACATAGTCCTCGAACCCCAGTGCAGATGCTCTTTGTCCTGATGCTGGTCTGAGCAGGTCCAGAGCTGTCCCACAGAGGTATTACTGTGAGCTGCAGTGGGTTTTGCTGCTTGGAGCCGGAATGATGGGATCTGAAGGAGCCAGATCCCATTTAGGAGTTGCATGTGTCTGTCTCATCCAGGTGGACACCACAGAGCAGCTGAAAAGGATCTCCCGGATGCGGCTGGTGCATTACAACTACAAGCCTGAGTTTGCAGCCACAGTGGGCATTGAGAACACCTCTGAGACAGGTATGGGCCCTAGGTCACGCCACAGTCACCTGCTTATGTCTCTAGTGCAGGGCCTCACGTTCCATAACCCACATTTTGTTCACGGTGCCAAGCCCTGCCTTTCCCTGCAGCTCTACCCAAGCATGGGGTAGGTGAGAGGGGGCTTCTCACCACCTGAAGTTTGGTCATCTAATGGAATTCCCTCTTTAATGAGTGGGAAAGAGGATGGCACTTCACACAGTGGCTTCTATGGTAGAGACTACATGGGCCAGAGCAAGAGCTGTGCCAAGAGGAACCCTGCCCGGCCCACCTTGACCCTCCACTGTGCTGTTTCCATGCAGGTGTCATTGCTCAGGAGGTGAAGGAGATCCTCCCTGAAGCTGTGAAGGACACCGGGGACCTGGTCTTTTCCAATGGGAAGACCCTTGAGAACTTCTTGGTGGTGAACAAGGTTGGTACCAGGGGGGCTGTTGAACTTGTGGGGCTGGAAATGGAAGAGGGAAGCTGATGTCTGGGAAGTGCTTCTAAGCCAGATGAGTTTGAAACCTGGCTGGTCTTGCAGATGATGGACAGCAGACATCAGCAGGGAGGAATTAGCCTGGTGCTGGTGAAAGTTGGCAGCATCTCCCTTGGGAAGGGAGCATCTCCTTGTTGGCAGCCTCCTGTAGGGAGGCTCTTTGTCATAATCTCTCCTTCCTAGATAAGATAAGGTGCTTATGTCAAGATAACCCAGAGCACCTGGCTGCCTGACCTCTCTGTAACCTGTTTGTTGCTCAGGGCAGCAAGGGCACAGCTTCCCAAAGCTGCCAGCTCTCTCCTACATCACTGTCCAGAGTGGGAATAGCCAGGAGTGACCTTAGTGCCTTGTTTTCCCTTGGTGGAAGCCTAAATCCCTGCAGTTATATCACCAGCTAGCAGATGTGAACCTGACTTTTCTGTCCCATCTGCATGTGAGGAGGAAGGATGCTCTCCAGAGGCATCTGGATTTGGGCTCTCCATTGATCTGGATCAATTCTCTGTTGGATAATGCTGCAGAGTGACTCCAACAACTTGTGATGTAGAGCAAGAGACAGACTTAGAAGGCTGGAGAAGGGCAGAGAAGGGGTAGATGGGGAGTGTTGCTCACTTGGTTTGACCAAGGGCTCCTTGGAGACCCTGTATATGTCTTCTGTGAGTGAGGAGGACTCTGAATTAGCACTAGTAGGAGAGTTCTCAGGGATCCTGCACTAACATTCGTTGTTTTGGTTGGGTTCAAAGAGAATATAGAGTCACAGAATGGTTTGGGTTGGAAAGGACCTGAAGATCATCCACTTTCAACCCCCCGCCATGGGCAGGGACACCTTCCACTAGAGCAGGTTGCTCCAAGCCCTGTCCAACCTGGCCTTGAACAGTGACAAGGATGGAGCATTTACCACTTCTTCTTGCATCCAGGGGCTGTAGAGATCTAGATATGATGGTGTTGTGTAGCCTTTCCCTTGGGACAGGGCATGGCAGAGCAGTCAGGGCTGCCAGATCCATTGGAGCAGGAGTGTCTCCACATTCCGGGCCACTCCCACTGGGACCTGTTCCCTGCAGGAGCGCATCTTCATGGAGAACGTGGGAGCTGTGAAGGAGCTGTGCAAGCTGACAGACAACCTGGAGACCCGCATCGATGAGCTGGAGAGGTGGAGCCACAAGCTGGCCAAGCTGAAGCGCTTGGACAGCATGAAGTCAACCGTGAGCTCTGGGGCGTTCAGGTATGGCCATCCTGAGGGCACAGGAGCTAGGCGGGATGTCCTTTTGAGCCCAGGCAACCCTGGGTGACAGCTTGGTTTGGGACAGGGGAGGTGGGGAGGAGTGGTGGGGTGGTGGTAGTTGTCATTTAGCCTGGGGTAGATCGAAGGTGTTGAGATTGATCAGACAGGTTTGGCAAACACATAGCAACAGCCTGCTAACTGCAATAACCAACAGCCCGAACTATTCTATGATTCTATGATTCTTAGACCGGCCCAAAACCCCTGGTGTGACATTGTCTTCACATTGCCCTAGAGTAAGTGAGTGGCTTTCTCAGGGCAAAGAGTTTCCCATGCTTCCATAATCATCATACTGACCCTGGTGAGCTTATCCAGGTTTGGGGGCAGAATTCAGGTGCTCTGGGCAATGGACAGCACTGCACCTACCCCTGAGCAGATGAAGTGGCAAGGGCTTGTGGCTGTCATAGAATCGTCATAGAATCCCAGCCTGGTTTGGGTTGGAAGGGAGTTTAAAGCTCATCCAGTCCCAGCCCCCTGCCACGGGCAGGGACAGCTTCCACTGGAGCAGGGTGCTCCAAGCCCCTGTGTCCAACCTGGCCTTGAGCACTGCCAGGGATGGGGCAGCCACAGCTTCTCTGGGCACCCTGTGCCAGCGCCTCAGCACCCTCCCAGGGAAGAGCTTCTGCCTAAGACCTCATCTCAGTCTCCCCTCGGGCAGGTTAAAGCCATTCCCCTTGTCCTGTCCCTCCATCCCTTGGCCAAAGCCCCTCTCCAGGTTTCCTGCAGCCCCTTTAGGCACTGGAGCTGCTCTAAGGTCTCCCCTTCAGGAGCCTTCTCTTCCCCAGGCTGCCCCAGCCCAGCTCTCTCAGCCTGGCTCCAGAGCAGAGCTGCTCCAGCCCTTGCAGCATCTCCATGGCCTCCTCTGGCCTCCCTCCAACAGCTCCACATCCCTCTTGTGCTGCTGCCCCACTCGTGCCACACATGAGAATCACATTTTCCCCTTTGAGTGCTGTCCCTGCACAGCTCAACTCTGTTCCTCCTTTCCCCTTGCAGCCAAACTGGAAGCCAGTTCAGCCGTGCGGGAAGCATGCCCCACAAAAAGAGGCCCCACAAAGTAGCCAGCAAGGTAAGGAGAAAGTGGCCTAAGAATAGTCATCTGCATGGTCCTCATGTGTTCTCTTACACATGCTGCAGAGGGAGAGACCTTGTCTGCCATGAAATGTTCTCATTTCCATTATCTCTCTTTGCTTTGTCCATGCCTTATGAAGATGCTATTTGGCTTTTGTACTGAGGGGGTTTGGGGCTTGCAGGGGAAACAGGAAGAAAGCTTGGGATGGGCAGGATGAGATCTGAGTGGGGACCAGAGCAATAACGAGTCCTGAGCTGATCTTGGGATCTATCTCTTGCAGTCACCATCAGTTGTCCCAGAGCAGGCATGCATCAGCCAGCGCTTCCTGCAGGGCACCATCATCGCCCTGGTCATCATAATGGCATTCAGGTGAGATCCACTTCTCCACTGTCTCCAGCTCATCAGCCAGGGGCTGTGGACCTATAGCTTCTTCCATGGGCTGGAATCCCTTGGAGGGAGATCAGTACCGTGACACGTCCCTTGACCCAGCTCGTCCTCTTTCTTTCCAGTGTGGTGTCCATGTCCACGCTCTACGTGCTGAGCTTGCGCAGTGAAGAGGACCTTGTGGATACTGATGGGTAGGTTCTTCTGGCTCAATGGGAGGGATGTGGCGACCAGGGGAGTCTGAAGCACAAAATCTAGCGACTGTGGGGCTACTGAGCACAGTTCCCGTGAGTCAATGTGTAAAGCCATCCACACATCCCAGGCTAGTGTCAGTTAAATTATCTGGAGCAAGAAGCGAGGAACAGAAAATTGAAAAGGAAATACCCTCTTGTTTGGTTGTTCATATATCCACTGTGGCTGCTCTGAATGTTCTTTGGATGCCTCTTCAGCTGTACTAAACAGCATCATCCCACTTATTACAGTGGGGCTGGACCAAGCAGGAGTGTTCATAGTATCACAGAATCATGGAATGGTTTGGGTTGAAGGAACCTTAAAGCTCCTCCAGTCCCAACCCCTGCCATGGACAGGGACCCCTTCCATTAGACCAGATTGCTGCAAGCCCCATCCAACCTGGCCTTGAGCACTGCCAGGGATGGGGCAGCCACAGCTTCTCTGGGCACCCTGTGCCAGCGCCTCAGCACCCTCCCAGGGAAGAGCTTCTGCCTAAGAGCTCATCTCAGTCTCCCCTCGGGCAGGTTAAAGCCATTCCCCTGTCCTGTCCCTCCATCCCATGTCCAAAGCCCCTCTCCAGGTTTCCTGCAGCCCCTTTAGGCACTGGAGCTGCTCTAAGGTCTCCCCTTCAGGAGCCTTCTCTTCCCCAGGCTGCCCCAGCCCAGCTCTCTCAGCCTGGCTCCAGAGCAGAGCTGCTTCAGCCCTTGCAGCAGCTCCATGGCCTCCTCTGGCCTCTCTCCAGCAGCTCCACGTCCCTCTTGTGCTGTTGCCCCAGAGCTGTTTCTCTGCAGACAGTGTCCTTACTGTTGAGAGAGCATCAAGGGAACAGCCCAGGCCCTGCAAGCATGAGCAGCCTGTGCTGGGCAGTGTTTTATCTCACTTCCCTCCTTTGGGACCTCACGTTTCCAGATAATGAGTCTCTTTTTCTCTCTTTCTCCTCCATATCCTGTCCCTCTTCTTCCTGTTCTGGTTCCATCACATCCCATCCATTTTCTTCCCACTTTGTTTTTCACTTTCCCATTGTCTTTTCATTTCCATTGTCATGATATCCTGTTCTGTATCCTTCTCATCTTTCCTTTCCCGTCTCCCCTCACCCTCCTGTAGCTCCTTTGCTGTGCCCACTGCCTGTCTCCTGGCCCTCTTTCGGTACAGGGGTCCTGTGGTCCCGGTCGCTCTGTGTCCACGGTATGTTACTCTTTCATTATGCTCCTCTTGAATTGCTGCATCCCTCAATTCCTCTTCTTTCTTCCATCTGTACCACAGAAGACCAGGAAACATTGAAAGCAAATGAAGGGAGATGAGTATACATCAGCAAGTCTAAAAGGAAAGATTATGGACCCTGTGAGGAAGGGAATGAGTAGGAGATTGAAGAACCAATTCATCAAGGGCTAAATAAAGACATTACATACTACAAGTAGAGCAGGAGCAGTTTGAAAGGAGTAAAGGGAGCATGTAGAAAGGATGAAGACTTGGAAGGATTAGTCCAAAAGCTGTTCCTGCCTTCTCTTCATATGGGAGTAGCTTTATTGTGGAGGTTCACTCTCAAGTACAACCCATTTCACTGTGTGAAAGGGTAGACAGAAACCCTAAATGCTTTCTTTTCATGAGCCATCACCTCTGAGTGTTTGGAAAGGTGCTGACAGAGGGAAAGGTGCTGAGTTACCCATTAGACCTTGTAAAGCCCTTTGGTTAATGGGATCTGCAGGGCTGCTGGAACGTACTTCGGTTAAGTGGAATTCAGGCCCTATCTGTCCATCAGCACCCTTTGAACAAAGCACTGCATGAAGAGCAGTGGAAGGCACAGTTATTTGTCCTTTAGGAACTCCATATCTGGGTGGTTCATAGGAAGCTGTTAAAAACAGCATCTGCTTTGGGATGCAAGATAAAGCCAAGCATGGGAAGTGTTGACGATGCAGGGGATGAAGATGAGGGATGCATTTGTGGCTTGTGCCCGTATTCCCTCCAGGAGAACATCACTACATCTCCTTTCACCAGGAAAAGAAATACCTGTAATGAGCTAAGTCCTGCAGTGACAATGTGGTATTTTGATGTCTCTAATGAGTGAAAGCTCTGTTTATCTTTGAGAAACCTTGAGCAATGCAAAAGGAACAGGCAAGATGTGGGCACAGTGTGGGACAGGTAGAACTGAACTGCTCCCAGGCAGGCTGGACAGGTAAAAACTTGAGTATCTTCTTTAGGAGCTCAGTAAACTTCCTGCTTAGTGGACAACTACAGTGTGTGAAGGCAAGAGCTTGGGTTATCCCATATCTCCATATGTGATGTGCCCATGTAATGGTGTTACTCTGGGCTCCTTATATAGCATGAGGCAGTGGTTCCTCTCCTCTCACATCTGCCTTGCTCCCAGGAGGTGCCTGTGGTGTCCTCAGCTCAGGTCTTGGTAGCTTCAGTGGAACACCTGAAATTAGCTGGGATGAATCTAGGTGGGATTGTGCGTGTTTATAACAAACAAGGGGAGGAACAGTCTGTCTCCAAGAGAGAAGGGGCAATTCCCTTAAGGAATGGCGAGAGCTTGGAGCCTGTTATGACCAAACGCATTGAGGCCAGAGCACATAAATCCATCTAGGAGAACACTGTTGGAAATCAAGTCCTCTGAGTACACCCTGTTCCACAGTGAGCGTCAAAGGAGCATCACTGTTGTCCCCTGAACCAGGTGGGGTTTGTCCTTGGCAGACGTGGGATTGCCATCGAATCTGCTGTGGCCTTTCCATGCTCTGCTTGCTGTCTCCATGGCTTGCATTCTTCTCTCCTGCCTCTACTTTCCCAGATTGCTCCAATCTGTGCTTCTCCTCACCCTTGCGCTCTCTGCATCGGATCTTGCTCCATGCACCCCGTCCCATCACCCCACTAACTGCTACAACCGCTTCTCTCTTCACATACAGTGACACTGTTGTCCTTGTGGTCAATGTCTTCACCATGGTTTGCCCATTTCAGGTCAAGCCAGAACTTTGATAAGACACAGACAGTGCGATCCACAGCTGCATCGGGTGGAGCTGGCAGCAGGATCCCCACACACCACGGTAGGTCGCAGTGGGGCAGAGGGTCTGGTGGATGTACGTGATGATGGGTTGTGGTGCAGGGTGATGTATGTGGCTGGTCCTCCATGCCAGTGGCTTGCTGGCACTGGGAGGTCATAGAATCCCAGCCTGGTTTGGTTTGGAAGGGAGCTTAAAGCTCCTCCAGCTCCAGCCCCTGCATGGGCAGGGACCCCTTCCACTGGAGCAGGGTGCTCCAAGCCCCTGTGTCCAACCTGGCCTTGAGCACTGCCACGGATGGGGCAGCCACAGCTTCTCTGGGCACCCTGTGCCAGCGCCTCAGCACCCTCACAGGGAAGAGCTTCTGCCTAAGAGCTCATCTCAGTCTCCCGTGGGGCAGGTTAAAGCCATTCCCCTGTCCTGTCCCTCCATCCCTTGTCCAAAGCCCCTCTCCAGGTTTCCTACAGCCCCTTTAGGCACTGGTGCTACACTGAGGTCTCCCCTTCAGGAGCCTTCTCTTCTCCAGGCTGCCCCAGCCCAGCTCTCTCAGCCTGGCTCCATGGCAGAGCTGCTCCAGCCCTTGCAGCATCTCCATGGCCTCCTCTGGCCTCACTCCAACAGCTCCACATCCCTCTTGTGCTGCTGCCCCAGAGCTGGATCAGGACCGCAGTGGGGATGGGTCTCCCCTGAGCACAACAGAGGGGCAGAGTCCCCTCCCTGAGCTGCTGCTCACGCTCTGGGGGTGCAGCCCAACACGTGGGGGGGTTCTGGGCTGCTCTGGTTCTGTGGAAGGGATGCTGGGGGCACTTGGTGCTGCTCCTGTTGGCTGCCTCTCCCTTTGACTTGCTCCTCATGTCCCTGCTGTTTGCCCTGCAGCCACAGAGGACACACATGACCCGCTCCTCGGCTCGCCTGCTCCCAGCGTATCAGCCTGCTTCAGCCCACCCTGTTTCTCCGCGTGCTGCTCTGCTGCTCCCACCAATGCCTCCTCTGTTACCCTCTCGGAGACCAGCCCCACTCATGCCACCAACCGGACAGGTAAGAACCAGCCCATGCACCCAGAAGGGCTGGGACAGCACCAAGGTCTGCCTCCCCATTGCATCACGTCCCCAGCCCTGTCTCACCTTGTGTCTTACGTTATGTGCCTGGTTTCCATCATACCCCTGCCTGGGTTGGGACCTGCCAGGACCCGATGAGTCCTGGCAGGCAGCAGTGGGACAAAGCAGCACTGCCAGCCTGAACCCATGTGGCATGGTTCAGACGTCCATGGTTGTGTGGCCGGGGTGAGAGCTGGAAGGTCTTTGGAGCTGATGCGTTGCCAGCACCAAGCCATGAGAGACTATACCAGGAGTCCAATGTGCCACAGCAGCCATACCTTGAATCTGACTTCATTCCTCTGTTGGCTTCAAGCAGGGTTCTGGCATTCCAGGGCTGCGATGCCTCTTGGCTGCCCCAGCAGGGCTTTTGCAGGCTCATTTGCTCCATCATCACCGTTGCAGGAGAAACAGCACCTTGGGCAGTCACTGCAGAGCCAAAAGACCCCTGGAGACCTTGCCTTAAGCACTGTGCCCTACCGAGCACAGAGCTGTATCCCTGCTTTGTCCCTCTATAGCCTCCCTTTGCTGCAAGGCTCCCAGCCTCCCACCACAGCCTTTCTCTCCCTTTCCTTTATAGACCAAAGCCAACCCTCCCTCCTGCCGGTGACAAACATCAAAGGCAAATCCAGGGGCATCCCAGGGAAAGCGACTTCCTACGCCAAGTGGCCGAAGACACCGGACAGGTCTCAGAGCTTCGGCAGCCCCAATGCCAGCCCCTCTTCCCCCTTCACCCACAGCAAAGCCAAGGACATCTCCAACCTCTCAATGGGGCAGCCCCGGCAGCAGCGCAGCATCAAGCAGCCGCTGAGCCAATGGCCCCGTGCGGAGGAGCCGAGCACAGGGGGTAAGTGGATTCTGTCATCTCACCCTGCATTGCCACCACGGGCTTGGGGTATCCTCAAGCAACTTTTGAATGTTAATGTTTTATACGTACATTATTTAATGTTTTTAATGGGTTTTATTGAAATTTATTTCATTTAATTATTTATTTAATTTTATTTAATTTAAGGTTTATACACACATTTATACATCTTGATAAGCAAAACAAATGGCATCTGACCTGCTGTGGAATGGAAACTCTTGAGATGGGTTAATAGTTGGACTTGATGATCGTAAAGGTCCTCTTCAACCTAAATGATTCTATGGTTCTCCTGCACAGCTCTCGCTGCGTCTCTCTCCATCCTGCAGCTTGTTTGCTCCTCAGTGCAGCCAGATTCAACCCCAGCCCTGGATGGAGCCCTTCCTCCCCTGTGCTGCCCTATGCTTTCTGGCCATGTTACCCTGTTGTTAGTTCCCTTCTGAGGCTGCCATAGCAGCATCTCCATTCATAACCCCATCTGGGTGTGCTATAGGTAAATCAGATAGAGAGGAAGAAACACGCAGACTCAGTGATGCTGGCAGCAAAGAGAAAGGAGTGCTGATGACCAGCCATTGGTATAGCCTGGAGCATCCCTTCTCCTGGCTCTCCTTGGCTGGATGTGGTGTTACACAGCCCTGCAGCAGTCTGATCCTCTCCCTGATTACACAGTGATAAGAAAAGGTGGTCTGGGTGCCAGGCATCCCTCGGGGTACCCCAGACCATCCCTTTGCTGTTCCTTAATAACCTGATCTCCATCCCGCAGGATCAAGCCCAGTGCTGCTCTCCATCCGGATCCTGGAGGTCAATATGGCCATTGAGTCCCAGCACTGTGCGGCTGCCGACACATGCAGGTGAGTGCGGTCAGGCTGGTGGCATCACTTTTGGGAGCTCCCCTCTAAAGCTTCACGCAACAGAGACTTTGGGTCCTGTCCTGGCCATCCCACAGCCACCATGGTGAGATCTAATCCTCTCTCTGTGTCCCTAGGACCGGAAACTTCACCTACCGCATCCCCGTCAGCCAGCTCACAGCAGTGAACACCAACCTCACCCTGGAGATGAAGTGAGTGCACAGGGCTCCTCTCTTTGGTGTTTTGGTCCCCCCGAAGCTGGGGAAGAGGCAGCAGAGGCTGCTCCTGTCAGGGTCTGACTAAGTCTTGTCTCCTCAGCTCCTCCTCTGCTGTGTCCATCTCCCTTTGTGGCCTTGTCTCCAGCGACCCCTGCCAGGATGCTGCGAGCAGCAGCAGCTCCACCGATGCCACAGGCGCACAGGTAGGGAGGGAACAACCCAAAGTCCATACATGTCACCCCAGCACGCCACTGATCCCTGCAGAGGGATGCCAGCAGCCTGGCTAGGGCAGCACAAGGGGGAATTCATGCTCAAATAAAGCTGTACTCTGCAGTGGCTGACATCAGACATCCACCAGAGGTGTGTGGATACCTGATACGTGTGCTCACTCCTGGAATCATCCCATCCAACCCCTGGGCATGAGCCCCAGGAATGTGGGAAGAGTCCAGGGTGTACCACATCCTAATGAAATCCCTCCAGGGCGGTTTCGAGGTCTGGGTATGCAGAGCTGCAGCAAACCCTTCATACCCTCCTTGTCCCTCTCAGTCCCGCTCAGTTGCTGATCCTGGAGACATTGCTCCTCCAGAGGCAGCATTTGACGGCACAGGGTTGTGTTTCCTTGCTAGTCTGGCCCAGGAGGACATTCCCGGATGCTCAGCCCCAATCTCATCCCAGCTATTCTCCTTTCTTCCCCAGGAAACCACGCACCGTTGGCCTCTCGTGATGATGTCTTTCCGGGAGTTCACCTATCACTTCAGGGTAGCACAGCCTGTGAGTACTAGGAGCTGCCTTGGCCAGGGCTGAGCAGGAGGAGAGCAATGGGACCATGGCAGGTGGAGCAGCTACACTGCACCGAGAGCCTTAGAACCATAGAATCAACCAGGTTGGAAAAGACCTTTAAGATCATCAGGTCCAACCATTACCCCAGCACTGCCAAGGCCACCACTAACCCATGGCACTGAGGGCCTTGTCTACTCAGTTTGGGAACACTTCCAGTGATGGTGGCTCCAGCACTTTCCTGGGAAGCCCGTTCCAATGCCTGGTTACCCTCTTTGAGTCAAGTTTAGCCCCGAGGCCCTTCTACAGCCCTCTCCATCATGGCTGTTGCCTTCTACAGTTACCTGGGTGGTTGGGGGGTGACTTTTCTTTACCTAACACATAATTCAGGCACAATTCCCCCTTGGATCATGTATCCTACCTTTACCAGCTCTTTCTCTTCCTCTCGCACAGGGCCAAGCCAACTGCAGCACAGCTCTTGAGCAGATGGGCCACCTTTTCACTGACTATTACCTTCAGTTTTACTGGCTCTGTGAGTGAGCCCTGGCAGCACCAGTGCCCTCTGCTTGGAGAGAGGAAGGGGGACTGGTGACACTGGGGAAGACTCCTGTATGCCCTCCTCTGCTAGGCCCCAGCCCCACATCACCCCCCAGCTCCTGCGTGGGGCTGGTTTGGCTGTGGCTGGTGCCACAGGCACCGAAGCACATGCAGAACACGGGACCTAAGCCGCAGAAACACAACCAGCCCCTTGGTATCTCCTGGGCTCACCTCACCCCCGACTTCCACCATCCCAAACCTGTGTCTCCATCCCTTACGGGGATGCTTGTGTCCTCCATCACTTCTCCTTCCCCTTGCAACACTGGATTTGAAAGCATTACACTGGACAGGTCTGCCCATGGATGGGAACTCCATCCTGTGCTGGCCCTGATGTACCACATCACTTCTCCACAACACTGGAATTGCTCAACACTGGAGCCCTTTCCAAGAGCACAGTGCTGGAGTTTGGCTTGGAAAGGCAGGCTGTGCCTGGACTTACTGGAAGTCATACACTGGAGTTGCTGTTCCTTCTGCTTGGCCCAGAGCCACCCCTCCATAGCCCCCTGACCCCTGGACCTGGAATGGACTCTCTATGGACAATGAGAGAAGGTGCAGCTTCATCTTTAGCCCCTTCTGTCCCCCTCCTTGCTGGACTCTTTCACCCCACCCAGGTCTGGCTGGATGAGCCCCACTAAAGCTGCTGCTGAGGCTGTGCCCAGGCCAAACCACGCGTGAGGACACTTCCCATCAACCCACAGAAGATAAATGGCCCTGAGTCACCTGCATTAAATGTGGTGGGACCCCTTCTTATTGTCATATGGCAGCAGTGTGTGGCCTCTTGCAGTTTGTGGAGCTGCCAGGTCAACCCAACCACCCAGATGATGTGCATTAGAGACCCCCGGCAAAGCCTGGTGGCACCATGCAGAGCAAGGATGAGTCTCTGGGGACATGTGAGGTGGCTTCACTGGCTACCAGCTCCTTGCCAGGCACTGAAGAGGCTGTTTGTCACCCCCAAAGGGGCAATGGCAGTGACTGTGTGTCCTCACTGTCACTGTTGGCTGAAAGCAGACAAGTGTATTTTGGGTATTTTACTGTTACAAGTTCTTAACTTGCTAAACTAATGAAATAGTTTGGGTTTAAACTGTATAAAAATGGGTCTTTTATTTCTGTCCCTGTTGAGCTATGTGTGTTCTGCATAGGAAGCCAAAGGGGGCCACTGCAAAGCTCCATGTTAAAGCTACAGCAGTGCTGGGATGCATCAGACCAACCAACCAGTGCCTGTGTCCTCCCCTCATCCTGCTCCAGCACCTCTTGCTAAGGAAACATCTGAGTTCCTGGAGGGTGAGCTCATTCCCAAAGGAAAGCTCAGCCACTGCTGGGAACAGGCAGTGAGGGGGGAATGTCACTGACCCGTCCTGAAGCTCACTCCAACCTGGCTTCAGAGAAGAGCACATCCTGCCCCTTGCAGCCCTGCCACTGGACATCACTTGAACCAAACTGGTTTTGGGAATCACCATCAGGCTCTGGCTGCTGCATTGTGTTGCCTTCAGTGGAGATGGACACAGCAATCCCTCCTTCCCTTCACCAGCACTGAGGAGTACACGGATGGCTCTGCTGCTCCGGAGAAACAAGCTGCAAAGACTCTGCACATCCTCTTCCCAGTCCAGGGAGCAGTTTTCATCTCCTGTCACCCACCCTGGAGCTTCTTTCCAAGTATGTCCCAGGAAAGCAGCCATAGCCCTGCAATTCCATGCGACGTCACCAGGAGTTGGTGTCTCTGCCACCATAGGCTCTTTATTTGCAGCTCAGGGCTGCATTCCCACAGGCACCAAACACAACTATACAGTGGTTATGCTCTCCAGTTACTAAAATCCATGGAAAACTGAGCAGGCTGGATCCAGTGGGTGAGCAGGGAATGCTGGGCTAAGGGACTACCTGATTTTGGGAAGCTCAGTGGGAACACAAGAGACCCCAAGGGTGGGAGCAGCTATGCACAAGCAGCTCAGCTCCATGGAATCCTAGAATGGTTTGTATTGGAAGGGACCTTAAAGCTCCTCCAGTCCCAACCCTGCCATGGGCAGGGACACCTTCCACTGGAGCAGGGTGCTCCAAGCCCCTGTGTCCAACCTGGCCTTGAACGCTGCCAGGGATGGGGCAGCCACAGCTTCTCTGGGCACCCTGTGCCATGCTCAGCAGGATTCTGTTTCTCCCTATGAGCAGGAAGGACACCCCACGGTGCAGCACTGGAGAAGCCACACAGAACCCTTCCCTCCATCCACCCTCTTTTTGCTTGGCCTTAAACTGGGAAGTTACTTTCTTGGCAGCTTTTATTCTCCACTTGGCAATCAGTGGCCCAGTCTGACATGTCCTTAGTGGTGGCCGACACCATGTGCTCTTTGAATTCTGCCAATCTTAGAGGTAACCATCTCAGACCAGCTGTTTCCCCTTGTAGTGTCAAGCTGAGTTAGATGCCCATGTGCTCATTCAGTTCCTGAAGAAGTGATGGGGGGTGTTGTGATGGCCAGGGCTGAAAGCACTGCCTGTAATCACCCCCTCACTGGTGTTCCTGGCTGAGGACAGCTAAGAACCATGAGTGCAGCTCCAAAGCCACTCCTGAAGGGAAGGAATCAATCACTAGATATGTGCAGTGGCCCAAGAGGAGGAGGAGTCTCTCAGGTATCCCTGTGATGCTGAACCCTGGGGTTCATGAGGGCTCCCAGCACCCCAAGTGCCTAAGGGCTATGGAAACATCTCTAGTGCCTTTTTTCTGATGCCAGGACAGCACAAGGGAACAGAGCTTCCCCACATATATAAACCACTGAGTGCCTCAAAACCAGGGGTAAATAGCTTAAAAACCGAGTCTAAAGCAACACCTGAAGTGCCAAGGCTGGTCCTACCCACATAGAGCTGTGTCACAGCAGAGCAGCACTGGGCTGAAGCAATCCATGGTGTCAGGAGAGGGATCCAGAATACAGGGTTTAGTGTCTTGTATTTAGTATCTTGTCTTCAAGTGTATCACAAAGTGTCTGGCGGCTGCTGCAGAGCAAAGCAGAAATGAGCTCCAAAGGGGTTTGTAATTACTGAAGTTCACAGGATTGCTTCAAAGCCCAAGGAAACAACTCTATAGAGTCCCCCAAAAAGCATCTGTGCCCTAACAGAAGATGTGTTCCCCCATCCCCAATCAGTAACAAAAGAGTTAACAATCAGGCCTTGCCCTGCACAAGAGGAGGGAGCTCTGAGCTGCTGCCTCCAGCCCTCCAGCTTAGGGAAAACCCCTCTCTTCCTGCTGGAAACACTTCATCCCTCCAGACATCCTCAGCAGGAAGGAAAACAAGGTGGAAATGAGGCCGCTTGCCAAAGTTTGGCCGTTTCAGAGTTTGTTTCAAAAGCAAATTCACAAACATTCTGTCCTACCGATGGAGCTTAAAAGCCTGTAAATAGAGACTCTGCCACCACTGCACGAATTAAGGAAGGAAACAAGTAAAGCACTAATTTGTTTGGTTTTAAATGTTGCTGTCACAGCTTTAATCACTGTATATTGCCAGCAAGTTTGTAGAGTTGCATTCTTTAGTAGGTATTATCATGCTCAGTTTTTATTTGTGGGGAACAAAGGTGGTTTCCCTCCTTTCTTTCTGATTTATATTTATATTTTGCTGAATTTGAGTGCTGAATCTCTGGATTCCCCACTTTTGTTGTTGTTGTTTGGCTTATTTAGACTTTGGTTTATGCTGGAGGTAAAAATACCCATATAAATAAATATATAAATACTGCTTTGTATCCAAGGATGGCTCTTGGCACATCCTCCCTTGCTGGGAAACAACTGGGTTTTGGTTCAGTAGCTATAAAACTGCTTCCCACAAGATGGAGCAACCCCCGCATCATTCATCAGTGGGATTTGCAGACCTAAATGCTTTGAAAACTGGGTTATAAATTCAAAACTAAGAATATAGTTATTATTATATATATATTATATATATATTATATAAATAAACTCCTCTGAGTGGCCAAAGAGTGGGGGGCCATAAAGCCACTGGCTCAGGATGAGAAGGAGCATGGCCATCACGCGAGACGTGATGGTAGGAAGGTTGAAAGCTATAAAAACAGGCTTAGGATGAAGCAGGAAACACTGATTTTCTGGAGTCTTGCTGCAGTGAAACACTTCTGGGCACAAACAGCTTTGAAAATCCACAAATAACCATCCCAGCCCAAGGTAAGTGGATCTTGTGCCAAAATCAAAGTGGTTTGGAAAGCCACAAAATCATTTAAAAGACAAACCATGAGTGCGAAGGCAGAGGCATCACAGAGCCAGTTTTATTCGGGGTTCGTTTGTTGGGTTGGTAGAAGTCACTCGAGGGAGCACAGCCCATGTCTGCTATGGGATGTGGTGTTGAAGTAGAAAAGAAATACAAAAGGAGCTTCTGTAGGGCATCCCACCTAGAATCAAAGAAGAGACAAAGGAGGTTGGTGGGACCGTGCTCCCCAGGGCCAGGCTCTGAGGCCACAGAGCACCAGCAACACCCAGCCCAGGGGGTGCTGCTGCAAGGAGGCACAGCCCTTTGCACATCCCAGCTCTATATGAGGAAAGGTGGCTTTTACAGAGATAAGCCATGTTTCTTCCCCCCCCCCCCAAGCCCTCAGGAGCTTACAGCTGCAGGGGTTCACAAGGTGGTCCCAGTGCTCTGCTGTCTGTGCCTCAGACGTAGATACCGACCCACAGCAGCAGGAAGAGGACCCCAAAGCCCATGAAGAGCGAGGCCACCAGTGAGATCAACAGCTCCTTGTAGATGTCCCGTGTGTACTTGGTAGAAGTCACCTCATAGCTGCAGCCCCAGGGTTAAGGTGATAACAGAGATGGGGTGAGAGGACCCCCTGTCCACTCCCTGACCCCCCCCCCAACGCATTCCCACACCCCCAGCCAGGGGATACACGAAGAACCAGGCGGTGAAGAACATGCCAATGGCCAGCAGCACCACGGTGAGGTGTGGGAACACAGCGGGGTTCACCGGGCTGGTGTATCTGCTCATCGCCTCCAGCTCCTGCGGGGACAAAGCAAAGGTGAGCGGGGAGAAGTAACAGGCTGGGGGCAATGGTGGAAATGGTGTCCTGGGTTCAGCTGGAGCAGTTATTTTGCTCCTTAGTAGCTGGTGCAGGGCTGGGTTTTTGACTTCAGTCTGAGAGCAATGCTGATAACACCGATGTTTTAGCTGCTGCTCAGTAACGTTTATCCAATCAAGGACTTTTCAGTCTCATGCTCTGCCAGGGAGGAGGAACACGAGAAACCGGGAGGAAGCAGAGACAGGACCCCTGACCCAAACTAACCAAAGAGGTATTCCATACCACGGCACGTCATGCCCAGTATATAAACTGGAGGGAGTCACCCACAAGGCCCAGATCACTGCCTGGGTCGGGCTGGGTTTCGGTTGGTGGGTGGTGAGTGGTTGTATTCTCTTCCCTTGTTATTTCCCTTGTCATTATTACTATTGGTGGTAGCAGCAGTGGTTTGTGTTATACCTTAGTTACTGGACTGCTCTTATCTCAACCCGTGGGAGTCACATTCTTTCCACTCTCCTTCCCATCCCTCCGGGAGCAGAGGGGAAGAAAGAGGGGAATGAGTTATCGGCTGGGCTTAAACCATGAGAAATGGCAACCAGGGAATGGGCCTAATAGGGTCTAAATGGTTATAACGGTGCCAGTGAGACGTGACAGGGAGAGGGACTGAGCTGGGAGCGGCTGAGGGAGAAAGACAGCGATAACGGGTCCAGGAACGGGGGTAATGAAGGTGGCTCCCGGCCCCTCAGCGCGACCCCGGCGCGGTTCCCAGGCCCCAGCTACAGCTCCAGGCCCGGTGCGGTTCCCAGGCCCCAGTCATGGCTCCGGCCCCGGTCCCGGCCCCGGTCCCGGTCCCGGTCCTCACCATGGTCTCCGGTCCCCGCTCCGCTCCGTTACGGACACGTCGCCTCCAGCCCCGCCGCTACCCAGGGGAAGCGGAAGGGGGAGCGAGGCATGCCGGGACAGTAGGCGGGGCCAGCGGGAGCCGCTTGCTATTGGCTCCGCCGGTTCCCAGCGGGCTTTGCGGCGCAGCGCGGGAGCAACGGCGGGAGAGAGGTGTGGGGTAATGGTGGCTGAGGAGGGAATGGGGAGGGGGTAATGGTGGCTGAGGAGAGAATGGGGAGGGGGTAATGGTGGCTGGGGTGGGCTGAGGAGGGAACAGGGAGGGGGTAATGGTGTCTGGGATGGGTTGAGGAGGGAGCGGGGGGGGATAATGGTGGCTGAGGGGGGAACGGGAAGGGGGTAATGGTGTCTGGGATGGGTTGAGGAGGGAGCGGGGGGGGATAATGGTGGCTGAGGAGGGAACAGGGAGGGGATAATGGTGGCTGGGGTGGGTTGAGGAGGGAACGGGGAGGGGGTACTGGCTGTCGGGGCAGGGTGAGGAGAGAGGGGGTGTGGATAATAATGTCTGGGACAGACTGAGGTGGCCCCGAGGGGAGATAATGGTGGTTGGGGCAGACCGAGGAGGGAATGGGGGGGGTAATGGCGGATGGGGGAGGCTGAGCGGGAGCGAGGGGTACCTGGGAGCTGGGGAGGCCGCATGGAAAGCCAGGTGACGCGGGGGGTGGGATTGGTGGGTTGGGAGAGGATAAGGCAGGAAGAGGCGGATAATGGAAGAGGGGGCAGGTAGGGGTGTGCTGAAGGAGGGGGAACAGGGTTAACAGCAGCAGCCAGGAGAAGTAATGGGAGAGACTCTTCATTAGGGACTGTAGTGAGAGGACAAGGGGTAACGGGTTCAAACTGAAACAGGGGAAGTTTAGATTGGATATGAGGAAGAAATTCTTTACTGTGAGGGTGGTGAGGCACTGGAGTAGGTTGCCCAGGGGAGTTGTGAATGCTCCATTGCTGGTGGTGTTCAAGGCTGGGTTGGACATAGCCTTGGGTGGCATGGTTTAGTGTGAGGTGTCCCTGCCCATGGCAGGGGGGTTGAAACTGGATGAGCTTAAGGTTCTTTCCAACCTTAACTATTCTATGATTCTATGATGGTGGAGCTGGGAACTGGGGAGGTGGGAATGGGGGTAATAGGGCCTGGACTGTTATAATGGTGGGGTGGGCAGAGGTGTGATAGAGAAAGGGACTGAGCTGGGAAAAGCCAAGGTAGGAAGTGGGGTAACAATGAGCTTAGGCAGGGGGTTAATGGACAGCTGGGGAGGCTGAGATGGGGTGTAATGGCGGGTAGGGAATGATGCTGAGGCTGGAGGTTACAGCCTATGGGGTAGTGGTTTGCAGGGGAAGCATTCACAGCCCTTTTGTCCTCCCTGCTTGGGGGATGCACCACCTCCTAGCCCAGCTCCTAACCCCAAGCACCATGTGTGTGCAGAGGCTGATCCCTCTTCATGAGTGCAAAGGCAGAGGCATCACAGAGCCGGTTTTATTCAGGGTTGGTTTGTTGGGTTGGTAGAAGTCACTTGAGGGAGCACAGCCCATGTCTGCACCACCTTCTAGCCCAGCTCCTAACCCCAAGCACCATGTGTGTGCAGAGGCTGATCCCAGCATTTCCTTTTCTGTTCCTTAGGATGGGAATCCATGGTCTGGCCAAGCTTATTGCGGATGTGGCACCTGCCGCCATCCGGGAGAATGACATCAAGGCTTACTTTGGCCGGAAGGTGGCTATAGATGCCTCTATGAGCATCTACCAGTTCCTGATCGCCGTGCGGCAAGGAGCTGATGTCCTTCAGAATGAGGAGGGTGAGACCACGAGCCACCTGATGGGCATGTTCTACAGGACCATCCGCATGGTAGAGAATGGCATCAAGCCAGTTTATGTCTTCGATGGCAAACCCCCTCAGCTGAAGTCAGGGGAGCTGGCAAAGAGAACCGAGCGCCGGGCTGAGGCTGAGAAACACCTTCAGGAGGCTCAGGAGGCTGGAGAGGAGAACAACATTGAGAAATACAGCAAGAGGTTGGTCAAGGTGACCCAGCAGCACAATGATGAGTGCAAGAAGTTGCTAACCCTGATGGGAATCCCCTATGTGGAGGCACCAGGGGAGGCTGAAGCCAGTTGTGCTACCTTGGTGAAGGCTGGGAAGGTCTATGCAGCTGCTACAGAAGATATGGATTGTCTGACCTTTGGCAGTCCTGTGCTGATGAGGCATCTCACTGCCAGCGAGACAAAGAAGCTGCCCATCCAGGAGTTCCACCTGAACCGTATTCTGCAGGATATGGAGCTCACCTGGGAGCAGTTTGTGGATCTTTGCATCCTCCTGGGCTGTGACTACTGCGCAAGCATTCGCGGCATCGGGCCCAAGCGTGCTGTTGAGCTCATCAAGGAGCATAAAACCATTGAGAAGATCATTCAGCAGATAGACACCAAGAAGTACCCTCTGCCTGAGAACTGGTTGCACAAAGAGGCCCAGAAGCTCTTCTTAGAGCCTGATGTGGTCAACCCTGACGCTATTGAGCTGAAGTGGACTGAGCCAGACGAGGAGCAGATCGTCCAGTTCATGTGTGGGGAGAAGCAGTTTAATGAGGAACGGATCCGTAACGGGGTGAAGAGGCTGAGCAAGAGCCGTCAGGGCAGCACGCAGGGCAGGCTGGATGACTTCTTCAAGGTGACAGGCTCCATCACATCAGCCAAACGCAAAGAGCCAGAGACCAAGGGGTCAGCAAAGAAGAAAGCCAAGACCAACAACGCTACGGCCTTAAAGACCAAAAAGGGGAAATAGCCATAGTGGCTCATCACACCCCCCTGAGATTGGTTTTTATGTTCAACCAGGAATTGTAGGCTAATAACAAACTGTAATTTCTCTGTTCTGTGTGTTAGAGCTAAGAAGGATGCTGGCAAAGCACTTCGTGACAAGGCTAGGTTAGTGAATCAGGCACTGCAGCAGCAGTAATGCATGAGAGCTGAAACAACTACAGCAGGGGAGCTGGAGGGGAGGAATTGTTGCTGGAGTAACAGCATTCAGCATGTTGGAACTTCTGATAAAGCCACCAGGACTGGAAGTGATACCCAGGCTGTGGAGATAAAGGGAGGTGCTGGTGATAAGCACCCTCTGTGATTTTAGAAGTAAGGAGTTAAACACTTAGAGAGGAAACTGGGTCCAAATGATGGAGGTTTTCTAACACAATCCATCAGAAGGAGGTAGGTGCAAGCAGCAGAGGCTGAAGAAGAAACCTCAGATGTGAACTGAAGGCAGGCTGGGGTTGGGAAGGAGAACTGAAATAACAAAGTGAACTTCTCTCTTCAATGAGGTTTGGGTACAGGTTCCCTTCTTTGTTTAATATAAGACTGGAATCCCAATTCCAGCAACATTCTGTCCCCCTCTTAGTGTCTAAACTGAGGACAAGCTGAGGCTGCAGCTCTTCCAGCCTGAATTCTGCTGCCAGGTTCTGATTTATGTTTAGAAAGAAAAAATGTCAATTAACCTAGAATAGAAACCTGCTCATTCCCTGATTCTATGAGGCATCCTTCCACCATGTACGCACAGAGACAGGTCCCAGGCTAAGTAAAAGATAGTGCTGCTTTCTTGCCTTGTTTCATTTTATCCTCTGTTTTGCATAGTTCCTTGCCTTGGGGTTTGTTTTCAGAATAAAATTTATACACAAACACCATGTTTCTCATTCTCTGGGGATGTGGCTTTAATGTCCTTGCTGAAGGTTCTACAGGTAAAGAAAAATCCCACTTGTAGGGGGAAACCAAGAGCAAGCATAAAGCACAGGCCTGAACACAGGAAATCCCAACTTTTAGGCTTTTGGATGCTGTGTAGGCATCAAAAGTCTGTGGGGCAGCTGCCAAGTTGTAAAGTAAAAATCTCAGGGATCATAGTGATAGGACAGGGGGTGGTGGGTTCAAACTGAAACAGGGGAAGTTCAGATTGGATACAAGGAAGAAGTTCTTTACAGGTTGCTCAAAGAAGTGGTAAATGCTCCACCCCTTGCAGTGTTCAGGGCCAGGCTGGACAGAGCGTGACATGGTCTAGGGTGAGGCATCCCTGCCCATGGCAGGAGGATTGTAAGTGGGTGATCTTAAGGTCCTTACCAACCCAAATGGTTCTATGATTGTATAAGATGAGCTCGTTTCACCGGGGAATTCCATCAACACTGCTATAATAATCTGGATTTTAAACCACCTCAGAGCTTTTCTTGGATGTAAAATGAACTGTGGCAACAGGCACTGTGCATGGAGCTCTGGAGTCGGATCATGCCTAGGAAGAGGGACCTGTAGCAGAGCACCCAAAAACTTAATCTGCTTCTCTTATCTGGTGAGTTTTCACAGGGTCTTGGCATAACCTTAATCCCAAACCTTAAAATGGAGATATTCTGGGAAGAGGAAGCCTCAATGCTTCAGGCAATTGCAGGTAATTGATGTGGTTTGTTATCCCAACATATGTGTGGAATCTGCAGCCAGGAAAGCGCTGGGGGGAAAATCAGCTTAAAAGCAACACGAGGGATGATGTTTTATCACTTGTTCTGTGTATTTATGTATTTAACAAAGCTTCTGCCTGTGAGTGTGTTTTCAGCCCTGAATCCTTGTCATCAAACCAGAAGTTGTTTTCCTTCAGCCGGAAAAATGCGCTCAGATGCTTTGAACGGCTTCTGCTTGCCCTGATCCTGGTTTGTCTTTTCTAATGGAGAAGTGGAGCCCGGACTGAGTCCTTGGGGCACTTTTCCCAGGAGGTTTTAAGGTGAAAGCCTGGCTTTTCTGGGGTGTTTTAGTGTCTACTTCATCCTGCGCCTTCTACCCTTCGTCTCCCTTTGCCACCTTCCCCTCCATGCACCAGTTCCTTACATCCAAGATTCACTTGGTCACCAGGGTAAGTTATCGCTACGCTATTATAACAATAGGAGACTGTACTACTGATACGGTATGATACATAGTAGGCAATATTATATAGTAGGCTAAGCACTTATAAACTCTACTATGAGTTTTAAATGATGAAGATACTTGTCTTTTGAAACATGGTTATTGCATGTATTAAGCTGTTTTCCTATGGTATTGCTATGATCTGTCATCCTTAACTGATATTTACCAGGTAGTCACAGTGGTTCAGGCATTTTATCTATTCAAGAATTCATTACTTGCTTACATTACTTCATTTCAAAATGCACTAAAGACAAAAACTTGGGGTTGTTTTTCCTGATCTTAAATGTTTCAAATCCATACTTTGCCCTAACAGGAGATGTTTAATTCAGTATTCCTGGTTTATCTCTGAACACTGTTGTGTCCACGTGGAAAGGTAATAGTGAAATGGGGTTTTGGTGAGGGGATGAATGATTAAAGAAGTAGTCATAGGTGGAAGTAGGAGGTGGGGGAATACTTATAGCAGGGAAGCAAAATAAGCAGCAGGAAAAAGCAGCTGCAAACAGAGTCTTCAACCCTGCCCACTTTTTGCTGGCCTGAGTATCATTGTAGTGGTAGCAGTAGTGCATTATGATGTATCACACTGTCACAATGCCACAAACAGCTCAAGGAGTGAGGCAGAAATGACAAAACATTTCTAATAAGGTAGACCTGCCCTTTCATGTACCTTTAATTGACTTAAACGAACACTCAAGTTTGCTGCCATTGTGTCAATTGATGCACACAAAAATCTCAAAGAGCCTCAAGTAAAATCGTAAGTATGATCACAGAAACCAAGTTTGGTGTTTGTACACTTGGCTTGTGCTGAAGTACACGTTGTCCTTCATACCTTTGGGTTGGAGGTGCATCTCTGCCTCCATGGCTCTCTGGGTGCAGTTGCAGTGATGATCTCCAGGCACAGAGCGATCAGTGGGAGCGATCAGGGGGGTTTAAGTTCAAGCTATAAAAACCATTGCATATATGGGGAGATAACGTGATTCATGTGCACATTTGACTTTGGTTACAGCACTTGGTGCTTCCAGCTACCTGAAACTATGGTTTAGGTGAAGCTCTGGACTTGCACAGTTCAAACAGCACAAGAAATTCCAACGCCTGGCATCCCATTAAACACACTCCTATGGCTTCTTTCCCACCTTTGCCTCAGCAGAGATGAACCCCCCCTCCACATCAGCGCTGATGTTAATGAGCCTTGCACCATTAGCTGGGGTGCAGGACCCAGGTCCAAACCTCTTCCAGGCTCTGCTGGGAGTCTCTAACGATCCCCTCTTTGCTCAGCTAAGCTTTACTTCAGGGATTTTATCCATCAGGACCAAGGAAGTAAATAAACCCAGATGCTGTCCCCCTGTGGGACAGTGTCATCACCCGCTCTGGGTAAAAGGCTTCTTGCTGACGGAGCTGCTGCATTACTTGCACTCAGCTCACTTCATCCATGAGCTGCCACTTCCCCCTCCTATAGCATTAGAGCCGCCTGAAGAACGAAGGAAAACAGGTCATGGATCTCCCTTCTGCCTTAGGATTACACACGCAGTGTGTGTAGATCCCAGAAAGCTGCATAAGGATGCTAGGTAAGGATCTGGTAGGTAAAAGGGTCTCACAGGCAAGCAGGATCATAGACTTCAAATGTACAGCAACATTAAACCCCACAGCTTTCAAGTTTGTAAATCTACTGATTTGGGGCAAAAAGCTCAACAAGAATATACCTGAACTGTGTATTTTCCATAGGTCTGAGTTTCTAGGTGTTATCTTCACACCCTAAGTGCATGTCACGATCTGATGGTGATAAAACCTTAGGGAAAGCATCCAAAAAAGGCTGCTTTTCTGCCCCAACCATAAACTGAAGAGGACAAGAGCTGCCCCACACCGTGCAGTGGCACAGGAAGACCTGGGAGTGTCACACAGGGCACATTCCATGAGGAAACCTTCCAGGTTTTCCTCTAAGAAGACTAAAACGTGCTGCAGAACCTCGAGCAACCTTCTGAAAGGTTATTCCTCAATGGCAGAAGGTTGGTGCTTTGTCCCAGCCATAAGGTTGGGTGGTCTGTTATGGTGTTCAAGGCCGGGTTGGACAGAGCCTTGGGTGGCATGGTTTAGTGGGAGGTGTCCCTGCCCATGGCAGGGGGTTGGAACTGGATGAGCTTAAGGTCCTTTCCAACCCAAACTATTCTGTGATTCTATGATTCTAAATCTGTATACAACATTTCTGGCTATTTCTGGTCTGTTGGAAGCTTATAAAGATGTAAAAAGTGCAAATTCTTAAAGAGATAGAAGTAACAATGTGGGGTTGCACCAGGAAAGTGGAGAACAGCCACCCCAATGGGAAGCACTAAACCCAAACCTGATATGCTGGGGTGATCCAAAGATCATTTATTTGGGCATTTGCCTTCTCACTTCTTTTCCTCCCTCTACCCTGTTCTGGGGAGAACCCCCCCCCCACCCTGCAGTCCTGATCCAGCTTTGGGGCAGCAGCACAAAAGGGACATGGAGCTGTTGGAACGAGTCCAGAGGAGGCCATGGAGATGCTGCAAGGGCTGGAGCAGCTCTGCTCTGGAGCCAGGCTGAGAGAGCTGGGCTGGGGCAGCCTGGAGAAGAGAAGGCTCCTGAAGGGGAGACCTCAGAGCAGCTCCAGTGCTTGAAGAGGCTGCAGGAAACCTGGAGAGGGGCTTTGGGCATGGGATGGAGGGACAGGATAGGGGAATGGCTTTAACCTGCCCGAGGGGAGATTGAGATGAGCTCTTAGGCAGAAGCTCTTCCCTGGGAGGGTGCTGAGGCGCTGGCACAGGGTGCCCAGAGAAGCTGTGGCTGCCCCATCCCTGGCAGTGCTCAAGGCCAGGTTGGACACAGGGGCTTGGAGCACCCTGCTCCAGTGGAAGGTGTCCCTGCCCATGGCAGGGGTTGGAAATGGATGAGCTTTAAGCTTCCTTTCAACCCAAACCAAGCTGGGACTCTATGACCTCCCTCAAATACAGCTAACAGCATTCTATTACATATAGAACATTATGTCCAGTTCATTTCTTAGTCTCAGAGTTGTGAGGAGCAGCCTGCCAATGCCTTCATGACTTTGAGTGTGGAAAACCACGGAAAGAATACCTGAGCTGGAGCAGGTAACAGAAGTTAAGTGCACTAACGCTCTGTTAGACTCATTTGCTGCACTGAAGGGAATATTTCATGGAATCATAGAATAGTTTGGGTTGGAAAGGACCTTAAGCCCATCCAGTTCCAACCCCCCTGCCATGGGCTGGGACACCTCCCACTAAACCATGCTACCCAAGGCTCTGTCCAGCCCTCCCTTGAACACTGCCAGGGATGGAGCATTCATATTTCCCTCTGTGCTGGAACCTGACCATAACTACTGACAGCAGTGTGGCAGCTCAGCCTGTTTTTGCTGTCTAGGACAGGACTCTCTGCCCCAGGCTGCCAGGGAAACCTCCTGAGTCTCTGTTGTCTCACTCAATGAGTTGCTGTGGGCAGCTGGGCATCCAGCAAACTGTGTCAGAGCCGGGGTGGTGGATTCAGGGCCCCTGGGGCATCATTCTCAGATGTGTTTAGTCTTTGTCATGGAGCAGATGAAGTGCAGTCCATTTCTCTGCCTCCTTAATGAAATGTTTGGAAATTCTTCACCCCTTCTCCAGTTTTCAAACGGTTGAAGATTGGGCTTGGGTTTTTAAAAGGAAAAGGTCTGATTCAGCCTCATGATTAAGGCGTAAAATGCCATTTCTGAAGGGTTTTGGATGTGTTTCTCTGCCTGTGAAGATTCACCAAGAGCCACAGTTAGATGTTACCCCAGCTATCAAATCTTTTCTGTTTTCATGTCCCGCCTAACAGAGTACGTGCGAGCCACATGGCATTGCTCTTCCCTATTTCACTCCATCTTTCCTCTTTCCCACAGGGATGCTGCCATGCAATACAGCAACAGGACTGAAGGCAACCACACTGCAGTGACCTACTTCATCCTCCTCGGCCTGACACGCGAGCCCAAGCTGCAGACTCCTCTCTTTGTAATCTTCCTCATGATTTATCTCATCACTCTCACGGGCAACCTTGGGCTGATGGCACTGATCAAGACAAGCGCCCGGCTGCACACCCCCATGTACTTCTTCCTCTGCAATCTCTCTGTTGTTGATCTTTGCTATTCCTCTATCTTTGCTCCAAAGCTGCTTCTTGGCTTCTTGGTGGAAAAGGAAACCATCTCTTACCCTGCCTGCTTCCTGCAGCATTTCTTCTTCCTCATGTTTGTGACCACAGAGGTGTTCTTGCTGGCTGTGATGGCTTATGACCGCTATGTAGCCATCTGCAACCCACTGCTCTACACTGTTTCCATGCCCAAGGGGGTCTGTGTTCAGCTGGTGGTGGCATCATACATGGGGGGGATTCTGAACTCCCTAATCCAGACCTGTTGCTTGCTGCTGTTGCCTTTCTGTGGTCCAAACACCATCAACCATTACTTCTGTGACACTAACCCTTTGCTGAAGCTCTCCTGCTCCAACAACCACCTCAATGAGCTTTTGCTTGTAATTCTTAATGGCAGCATTTCCATGTCTGTGCTCTTCCTCATCATAGCCTCCTATGTGTACATCCTCTTCTCCATCCTGAGGATTCGGTCTGCTGAAGGAAGGCGCAAAGCCTTCTCTACTTGTGCCTCCCACCTACTGACTGTTACCTTGTTCTATGTCCCTGCTGGGCTCAGCCACATGCAATCAGCTTCCAAGTACTCCCTGGAGATGGAGAAAGTCACTGCCGTGTTATACACCCTCATGGTCCCTATGCTCAACCCTCTGATCTACAGCTTGAGGAACAAGGATGTTAAAGATGCCCTTAGAAAAGCAACAGCAAATAACCTCTTCGAGAGCTGCTTATTGACCAAGCCAGTCCCAATGAGTTGATAGAACTCCTACTCTTTCTCTTTTTAACTCGTTTTCTGTCAGCTGTCTGGAGGAGGAAGGAACTGAATGTATTTACAGGAGCAGGTACAGCACATTCTAACCCTGCTTCAAACTCTGCAGAGACTCAATGATATTAAGCATCCCCTCAATATAGGTCCCTGATAAACATTCTCTTGTCATCTCTTGGGTGTTTTTTTTTTGGGGGGAAATAATGTGATATCATAGGAGGTGGTAAAAATAAGCCCATGAGGAATTTCCCTCTTCAGTTTAGCTTTAGAAGTTGCACTGATTCAAGCAGTGATTCATCCAGAGGCAAGTTCAAGGAGGGATGAAGGATTTTGAGGAGGTACATCCAAAAACCATCACTTTCCTTTGGGCTAATGCAAGGAAATGCATAAAATCTCATTTGCTTCCATGAGGATGTGCAGTGCAAAGTAAGGAAAAGAGAGGAGAAACAGAGCCACTGAGCTGCCAGAGGATGAGCATGGTACATGCTGTGATTGAGCATTGGGAAGATGCTGAATCATTGTGCGACCAGAACATCCCAGCCTGGAGGCAGCAGAGCTGTGTCTGCCATCCTGCACCCTCCTTCCTACCGCTGCAAACATCCAGCTTAGCCAAAGAGGGTTCACAGCATGGTGTGGGTTGGAGGGACCTTAAAGTCCCATCTATTTCTAACCTTGCTATGGGCTTCATCTTACATCTGGTTTAGGAGAAGTAGCAGCTGAGAGTAGGATTTCCCCCTATTGCCACGGATTTCAGTATGATTGAATGTAATGAGGTGTGCTTTTCCCCTATTTTCTTGTCATGGGGCTGCTGTAAGTGATATTTCCTCCCACCCAACTCTTCCCCAACACAACCTGTTACTGAGAAGGTACCATGGAGGAATGCTGCAGAACTTCGTGCTCTGCGAACCAGAAATAACCGGCTGCAACGTGTTAGAGACCTTTAGCATCAAGCTCTTTATGTAGCAAATAGAGACCTGGATGCATTACAGGAGAGGGGGGGATCATCTGTTACTGCATGTTACTTTGCGCATGGCTGCACCCAAGTTAGTTCGGACGTCATGGTTTTTATAGCTAAAAATAAAAGATAAGGACTCCCAGCATCATTTCTGCTAGTTGGGCATAGAGATCATGACTAAGCATACCCACTGTATGTTATACCTAGGATTCTAACATCTTTTTTCCCCCTCAGATATAAGAGTTTGCATTTGGATGCCTGATGTAGAGTAAAACAAAATCTATCTGGAGCACACAGTTGAACAGGGGTCATTTTCCCCATGAGACAGACACAGACAAGGAGGGGGAGATGTCTATAGCACCTTCCATTAGAGCTTGTGCTATCACTAGCTTGAACACCAGAGGGTCATGCCTCTCGTTAAGAGTTGTTTGTGCTGTTTGCATGATGCAAGGTGCCTCGAGGGAGCCGCCAGGACCAGTTATTCCCAATGGGAAGGGGAGCTGGGAGCTGAAAGTGGCCTCAGAGTAAAGCATGGTCCGCCTGTGCCTGATCACTGCAGTAGCTTGCATTGAGAGCCCAAGGGAAGCTAAGAGTCAAGTTCAAGTCATGCTTGCTACAGACCAGGAGCAAGCACAGTTACAGTACAGCACCGGAAGGGGTCCAAGCTCCAGGACTGAGCTTAAATAGAGCCTGAGTCTATGGCAGAGTGTGTGTGTGAAGGACCCAGGTGATGCTGGCCATGGCAATTACTGTGGCTGCACTCCATGATGTCTTGGGGACAGGGGAATTGGGTTTACCACCACCTAACGCTATAAATACAGCAGCAGCTCTGCATCCAACCTCCTCTGATGCATTCCTGTGCACAGAGGGTGAAAGAATGGAGCCGAAAGGAGCAAAGAGCTCCTTTATTGTGTTAAGGATTCTCATCCCTCCTCAGTTATGCAAAATCATGGAATCATGGAATGGTTTGGGTTGGAAGGGAGCTTAAAGCTCCTCCAGCTCCAACCCCTGCCACGGGCAGGGACCCCTTCCACTGGAGCAGGGTGCTCCAAGCCCCTGTGTCCAACCTGGCCTTGAGCACTGCCAGGGATGGGGCAGCCACAGCTTCTCTGGGCACCCTGTGCCAGCGCCTCAGCACCCTCCCAGGGAAGAGCTTCTGCCCAAGAGCTCATCTGGGCAGATTAAAGCCATTCCCCTTGGCCTGTCCCTCCAGGCCCTGATGAAGAGTCCCTCTCTTATTCTATCTGAATAAGTTCCTTCACATGTAACATTATCTTTTCTTGAGGAAATTCTCCAAATGTCTCTATTTTTCATGAAAACTTCATCAGAAACTTTGATTAAAGCTTATAAAGTGAGCATTTCACTTCACACCAACTTAAATTAGATTTTGACTGGTTGCCACTGCATCCATCCATTATTCATCACAGTTCTTTGCAGAAGACCACGGTTTCCAAAGATGCTTATTTTAAACCATAAATTTATTCAGTTTGTCATTGTACAAGTACATGTTCTTCCAGCAATTGTATAGTTCATTAAGCAGAAATGGTGTGTTTTGATTTAATGTTAAAACCCCTCCATCTACTGTTTCATTTAGGGGTTTGGGTACCTTGAACATGGGACTCAATATAGTAGGCCAGGTCTACTGGGGGCTGGTGGAGCTGGTCTGACAAAGAAGGGGAAGAGTGGATTTGGTAGGAGGCTTGCCGGACTGGTCAAGGATGCTTTAAACTAGATGTGTTGGGGGAGGGGGGCAGCATTCCATCCCAACACACGCAGTCGGTTGGCAGCACCTGCAGTAAACATTTGGAGCAATGTAGAGATATTCCAGCTGCTCCAGTCAATGAGCCGGCTTCAATTGCATCTCGGCTCAAATGCCTCTACACAAATGCCCGTAGTATGGGGAACAAACAAGAGGAATTAGAGATGTGTGCACATCTACTGGGGTATGATATCATAGGCATCACAGAAACATGGTGGGATGGCTCCTATGACTGGTGTGTTGGAATGGAAGGTTACAGGCTCTTTAGGAAAGACAGGCCCGGCAGACAGGGAGGGGGAGTTGCTATTTATGTTAGGGATAGGCTAGAGAGTATGGAACTCTGTCTGGGGACAGGTGAGCAGTCGACAGAGAGTTTGTGGGTCAGGGTTAAAGGGAGAACAGTGATGGGTGATGTTATTGTGGGGATCTGTTACAGACCGCCTGACCAAGGGGACTCGGTGGATGAAGCGCTCTGTAGGCAGATAGGAGCAGCCTCACGCTTGCAGGCCCTTGTTCTCATGGGAGACTTCAACCACCCTGATATCTGTTGGAGGGATGGTACAGCCCGGCGCAAGCAATCCAGAAGGTTCCTCGATTGTGTGGAAGACAACTTCCTTCTGCAAGTAATAGAGGAGCCGACAAGGAGAAGTGCCATGCTTGACCTCGTCCTCACCAACAGGGAAGCGCTGGTTGGGAATGTGACGCTCCAGGGCAGCCTTGATTGCAGCGATCATGAGATGGTTGAGTTTGAGATCCTCAGGACAGTGAGAAGAGCGTGCAGCAAGCTCACTGCCCTGGACTTCAAGAGAGCAGACTTTGGCCTCTTCAGGAACCTGCTCAGTAAGGTTCCATGGGACACAGCCCTAGAGGGCAGGGGGGCCCAAGACTGTTGGTTGATATTCAAGGATCACCTGCTGCAAGCTCAGGAGCGATGCATCCCAACTAGAAGGAAGTTCAGCAGGAGGGCCAGGAGACCTCCTTGGGTGGATAAGGAGCTGCTGAGCAAAATTCGAAGGAAAAAAGAGGCTTATAAAAGGTGGAAGCAAGGTCAGGTGGCCTGGGGAGAATACAGGGATGTTGTCCGGGAAGCTAGGGACCAGGTTAGGAAAGCTAAGGCTCAGTTAGAATTAAACCTGGCTAGGGATGTTAAGGATAACAGGAAGGGATTTTATAGGTACATTGCCAATAAAAGACAGGTTAGGGACACCGTGGGCCCTCTCCAGAAGCTATCTGGAGAACTGGCTACCCTGGATTTGGAGAAGGCTGAGGTTCTTAATGACTTCTTTGCCTCAGTCTTTACCGGCAAATGCTCTGAGCACACTACCCAAGTCTTGGAAGGCAGACGAGGAGACGATGAGGGTGGGGACCCTGGGCCCACTGTGGGGGAGGATCTTGTTCGGGACCACCTTAGGAACCTGAATGCATACAAGTCCATGGGACCAGATGAAATCCATCCGCGGGTCCTGAAGGAGCTGGCAAATGAAGTTGCTAAGCCACTGTCCATCATATTTGAAAAATCATGGCAGTCAGGTGAAGCTCCCGATGACTGGAAAAAGGGAAATATAACCCCCATTTTTAAGAAGGGGAAAATGGATGACCCAGGGAATTACAGAGCAGTCAGTCTCACCTCTGTGCCTGGCAAAATCTTGGAGCAGATTCTCCTGGAAGGCATGCTAAGGCACATGAAAACCAACAAGGTGCTTGAGGACAGCCAGCATGGCTTCACTAAGGGGAAATCCTGCCTGACCAATCTGGTGACCTTCTATGAAGGGGCTATGGAACTGATGGACAGGGGCAGAGCAGTTGATGTCATCTACCTGGACTTGTGTAAAGCCTTTGACACTGTCTCACATGACATCCTTCTCTCTAAGTTGGAGAGACATCAATTTGATAGGTGGACCACTCAGTGGATAAAAAACTGGCTGGATGGCCGCACGCAAAGAGTAGTGCTCAGTGGCTCAGTGTCCAGCTGGAGACCAGTAACGAGTGGTGTCCCCCAGGGATCGGTGTTGGGACCGGTCTTGTTCAACATCTTTGTGGGTGACGTGGACAGTGGGATTGACTGCGCCCTCAGCAAGTTTGCTGATGACACCAAGCTGTGTGGTTCGGTTGATAAGTTGGAGGGAAGGAATGCCATCCAGAAGGACCTTGACACGCTTGTGAGGTGGGCTGATGCCAACCTGATGAAGTTTAACCATGCCAAGTGCAAAGTCCTACGCCTGGGTAGGAGCAATGCCAGGTACAGCTACAGGTTGGGTGGGGAGGAGATTGAAAGCAGCCCTGCAGAGAAGGACTTGGGGGTGTGGGTTGATGAAAAAATGAACATGAGCCGGCAGTGTGTGCTTGCAGCCCAGAAGGCCAACCGTATCCTGGGCTGCATCAAAAGGAGCGTGACCAGCAGGTCGAGGGAGGTGCTCCTGCCCCTTTACTCTGCTCTCGTGAGACCTCACTTGGAGCATTGTGTGCAGTTCTGGTGTCCTCAACATAAAAAGGACATGGAACTGTTAGAACAAGTGCAGAGGAGGGCCACGAGGATGATCAGGGGACTCGAGCACCTCCCATATGAAGATAAGCTGAGAAAATTGGGGCTGTTCAGCCTGGAGAAGAGAAGGCTGCGCGGAGACCTCAGTGCAGCCTTCCAGTACCTGAAGGGGGCCTATAGGGATGTTGGGGAGGGACTCTTCATTAGGGACTGTAGTGATAGGACAAGGGGTAATGGGTTTAAACTTAAACAGGGGAAGTTTAGATTGGATCTGAGGAAGAAATTCTTTACTGTGAGGGTGGTGAGGCCCTGGAATGGGTTGCCCAGGGAGGTTGTGGATGCTTCATCCCTGGCGGCGTTCAAGGTGGGGTTGGACATAGCCTTGGATGGCATGGTTTAGTGGGAGGTGTCCCTGCCCATGGCAGGGGGGTTGGAACTCGATGATCTTGAGGTCCTTTCCAACCCTTACTATTCCATGATTCTATGATTCTATGATTCTATCTTCCACCTCAATAATGAGATAACGTACAGAAGGGATGTGACATGGTCAAATCCACAAAGCACAGACCTGGTACTGAGCATCCAAAAAGGAAAAGATGTGAAGACCACACATCTCAGGAAGATTTTGGTTGGGACACACTTCTGGCAATGTGCTAACCTATGTGTGCCTATCACAAGTCCTTAGCACTGCTCCAGCTCACACTGGATAAATGTACCGGATGCTCATATCAGGTATCATAGAATCTGAGACTGGTTTATGTTGGAAGGGAGCTTAAAGCACTCCAGTTCCAGCCTCCTGCCATGGGCAGGGACACCTTCCACTGGAGCAGGATGCTCCAAGCCGCTGTGTCCAACCTGGCCTTGAACACTGCCAGGGATGGGGCAGCCACAGCTTCTCTGGGCACCCCGTGCCAGCGCCTCAGCACCCTCCCAGGGAAGAGCTTCCTTATCTCCAACCTGAACGTCCCCTGCATCAGTTTAAACCCATCACCCCTTATGCTATCACTCCAGTCCCTGATGAAGAGTCCCTCTCCAGCATCCTTGTAGCCCCCCTCAGGCAATGGAAGCTGCTCCACCTCCTCCTTATGTTAAAGATACCAGAACTGTACCAGAACTTCTGGGGATACCAGACCTGTATTGAACCTTTGGTCCTTCCCTCAGGTCTTCAAGCGCATTTGGGATGAATGCTTATAAAGCAGGCAACGGAGACAGTGGTCAGTGCTTCACGCCCAGGCTGATACTCCTTTTGTGGGCACTACTATCATTTAACACAGTTTAAACACAAAACACACGGTGCTGCCTCAGTGTTGCTAGAAAAAAGCTGACAAGTATTTGAATGAATTACTAAAGGCTCAGGCCAAGCTTAAATCCACCTGAAGCTGTTTGACGAGAACCATTCTTTGTGCTGGCTCTCCATAGCCTGCACTTGCTGTGTGATCTCCTTATTTGCAATAAGGACCAATAGTGAGCAATAATGACCAAAAATGGCCAGAAATGATCAATTCCACTAACATATATTCCACATATTCCTTCCTTACCTCCAAAGTAGTGAAGAGCTGCAAATGTGCTTTCAAAAGCGGGATAGACGTGGCACCAGCTTCTGCTCCCACAGCCTCCTCAGAGCCCCCTTCACCTCCTTGTTCCTCAGGCTGTAGATGAAGGGGTTGAGGGTTGGGGTCAGGACGGTGTAACATGCCGACAGCAGCTTTGTCTGATCCCATGAGGACACCTCATGAGGCTGGAGATAGGTGAGGAATGCAGGAGCATAGAAGATGGTGACTGCAGCCAAGTGGGAGGCGCAGGTAGAGAAGACCTTCAGCCTCCTCCTGCCCACAGGGATCTGCAGGACGGTGTGGAGGATGTAGGCGTAGGACACCTGAATCATCACGACAGACACCATGGCGTTAAACACAGCACTGGTCTCCAATACAACCTTGTTTCTATGAGTGTCTGAGCAGGAGAGCTGCAGGAGGGTGGGCAGCTCACAGAAGAAGTGGTTGATGCTCGTGGCCTGACAGAAGGACAATCTCCCCGCCAGCGTGATGTGCACCAGGGAGGTGAGGAACCCGATAGTGTACACCAGCACCACCACACCATAGCAACGCGCCCTGGTCATGGTAGTGGTGTAGAGCAGGGGCTTGCACACAGCCGTGTATCGGTCAAAAGCCATTACCCCAAGGAGGAAGCTCTCAGAGACAACCAGAGCCAGGAAAATATACATCTGGGCAAAGCAAGCGCAAAAGGAGATGTGGCTTCTCCCCAGCAGGAAGGTCTCCAGAGCTTTTGGGGTGATAGCAGAGGAAAGGCAGAAATCTATGAAACAAAAGTGTTTGAGGAAGAAGTACATGGGGATGTGGAGGTGGGGGTCAGTGTTGATCAGCAGGATCATCATCAGGTTCCCCAGCACCATTAAAACATACAGGGATAAGAAGACTGTGAAGATGGTGGTTTGCAGCTCTGGGGCATCAGAGAAACCCAAGAGGATGAAGCTGGAGAGAAGAGTGAGGTTTCCTCCATCCGTCATTTCAAGAAGTTGAGGGCTTTGGATTGAAATGAAAGGAATCAGTGAAATACATCCCTAAGAGAGAAATAATGTGGAAGTTTAGATGGAGTCTAATCCATAAAGTAAATGCAATAGAAAACGGTGTCTCTTTAATGGTGTATTTGTGTCTGCAGCCCAAGATCTGAACTCCAAGAGGTGAAGTAGCTCATTACACAGCCTGAAATTAAAAGAGAATTACTCTACCATGATTTATATGCACCACACAAATGATACCCTGAGAAGCACCATGTCTATCCTAGTGTAAGACAAGAAAACCAAATAAATATATCTCAAAATGTGAAAACCAGAAAATATTTTGTATTTTCTTCACTGATTGCTGGGAATTTTAGGGATATTTTCTCTCTTTTTTGTACTTTTCTGTCTGGATGAGTGCTCTTCTGTAGCTTCATTCGTTGTGGTGCAGCGTTTGCATCACAACACAAAGCCATGGACTTGCAATTTGCTGTGATTTCAGTTCTAAGCTTGTTTGCTTTTGAAGAACCCCCAGCCTGCATAAGGTTAAGGGAAAGCAGCGGTCTTGGCTCCAGCAGAGCTTTGCTGTGGTTGCAGTGAGCTTCCTATGACCAACCCCAATATCCACCTAAGGATGTTAAAATACAAAATATACCATATAATTACCAAATGCTTAAGTCTTTAGCTGGGATATTCTTATGTCCCCATTCTGCCCCTCTGAAAATGAATTGACGGATGGAATATCTATTTATGAAAGGCTACATCACTGCTAAAGTATCCCCAATACTGTTGTAGATGGTGTCAGGAATGTGTGGTTTTTTTAAATCAACCCAACCTGCTACGAGGGCACTTTTATTCGCACCATGGGTTATCCTTAACTGGTTTGGGTTGAAGGGAGCTTAAAGCACACCCAGCTCCAAACTCCAACACTTTCCACTGGAGCAGGGTGCTCCAAGCCCCTGTGTCCAAGCTGGCCTTGAACACTGCCAGGGATGGGGCAGCCACAGCTTCTCAGGGCACCCTGTGCCAGCGCATCAGCACCCTCACAAGGAACAACTTTGTCATTATACTCAACCTCAACTTCTCTGTTGCAATTTAAACCCATCAACCCTTGCCTATCACTACAGTCCCTGATGAAGAGTGGAATTCAAGATGCCATTAAGCATGTGAGAGGCAGCACGACCAAGGTCAAACTGGACCCATCACCCATCAAACCCTTTTGTACCTGCTTGGTTAAAGAGGAAGGTGCTGGTGAATGCAGTGCCCGCAGCTCCTTTTGGCGCCCATCCGATGTATGGAAGGAGAGGTGCTTGGAGCAGGATGCTCCAGGCTGGCTGGTGGAGGGGTTTTATCTCACGTGAGGCATTACCTCAGAGGCTTGTGTTGTGCAAACTGTTCTCCCAAAGGACCCTCCTCCACCAGATAATTATTTTGACTTGATCAGCAAAATAACCTTTCAATTTCTCTCTCCCCAAACTCCTTCTGGCTGCATCAACACCTCCAAGACCAGTTCTCCTGCAGACACCTACCCAGGAAGACAGGCCCTGCACAGTTTGCTTTGTATTTCTCCCAGCACAATTTGCTTTGTATTTCTCCATCCATCACATACCTCTTTCTTTCAGTGTTTCCCTGAGGAAGCCCCTTACATCCACAGGGATCATCTAATATTGCATTGAAGGGAGCCAAAACCAAACACAATGGAGCATCCCCTGTGTGGATGGCTTGAGGTGGTCATGGGCACTCCTTTTCAGAAGATGCATTTATTTCCATACACTTTACTAGTGATTGCACAACATTGTGCTCAAAAGCATCATTCTACATGGCTGCTTTGAGTATATAACAGGATGAAGTCAGGTTTTTCAGTCTTAATCTGAAGACTCCTGAGTGCCGGTGTGTCCCGAAAGCTTCTCCTGGACGAAGAGACATTATGAAAACCTTAGTAGAAATATTAAATGATGAGCTTGTCCCAGACATTTAGAAAACACAAAGGATGGGGCAAGCAGGGGAGAAAACCGAGCCATGAAAGCGTGGGGAAGCAGTAAAGAGATGTGTACAGGTGGCTTTAGATGCATTTAATGTAAACCTGGTTTTGTGCTGGGTGACACCAGACTGACAGTCCAGGAGATGCACTGGAGGAGAGTAGAAAAGGATTTCACTGTAGTTTTGAAAGTCTTTCTTCACAATGAGTATAAGGCTAATACAAAGGCTTGTGAAATAGGAAAATCAATAGAAGAGAGGGAGAAATAACCCTCAATGTAATTTAGGAAAGAAGAAAAATGGATAATTCAAAGGTTATTGAAAAGAAGTAGATGAAGGCAAAAAGAGCCACTACGAATACCTGGGAGAGCTTGTGCTGAGTGGATAATGCAGCTTGAAGTCCCAGATGCAGACAGCTCAGTACTGCACTTGCTCCATCAGCTTTGTCAGGGGACCCGGGCCAGCAGCACCGTGGCTGTTCAGGGGGGAGGAAGACCCCAGATCCTCCTTCCCCCAGCACTCAGGCTCTTTACATCCCTACTTCAATTCACAGCAGAGCAGAGGGTCAGATATGACTTGTCCCCTTTTAGCACAAGGGCTTTGTTGACCAGCAGACTGTCACAGCTTTATTTCAGAGACTCCCAGAGTGGTTTGGGTTGGAAGAGACATTAAAGCTCCTCCAGATCCCACCCCTGCCATGGACAGGGACAGCTTCCACTGGAGCAGGGTGCTCCAATCCCCTGTGTCCAACCCGGCCTTGAACACTCAGGGATGGGGCAGCCACAGCTTTCCTGGGCACCCTGTGCCAGCACCTCAGCACCCTCCCAGTGAAGAGCTTCTGCCTAAGAGCTCATCTCAGTCTCTTCTCCTGCTGGATGAAGCCATTGCCATTGTCCTGTCCCTACAGGGCCTTGTCCAAAGCCCTCCTGCAGGTTTCTTGTGGCCCCCTTCAGATCCTGGAAGCTGCTCTGAGCTCTCCACGCAGCTTCTCTTCTCTCAGCTGAACAGCACCAATGTTCTCAGTATGGCTCCATACGGGAGCTGCTCCAGCCCCTAAGCATCCTCATGGCCTCCACCGGACTTGCTTCAGCAGCTCCATGTCCTCTGTGTGTTGTGGACACCAGAGCTGTATCAAACCCTCTGCTCCTTCCCTTAGTTCTTCTTTGAGAATATGCTTATTAAGCAGGCAGTGCAAACAGTGGTCACTTCCTTACCTCAAGGATGAGCCTCCCTTTTGAATTCACTACTTTCATTCAGCACAATTTTGACACCAAACACCATAGCACTGGCTCAGTCTTGCTAGGAAAGAGCTGAGAGTTATTTAGATGAATTATTGAAGGTTCAGGCCATGCTTAAAGCCACTTGAAGCTATTTGATGAGAACCATTCTTTGTGCTTGTTCTCCATAGCCTGCACTTGCTGTGTGATCTCCTTACTTGTAATAATGACCAACAGAGAGCAATAATGACCAAAACCAGACAGTAATGATCAACTCCATTAACACATATTCCCTCCTTACCTCCAAAGCAGTAAAGAGCTCCAAACGTGCTTTCAAAAGAGGGATAGACGTGGCACCAGCTTCCGCTCCCACAGCCTCCTCAGAGCCCCCTTCACCTCCTTGTTCCTCAGGCTGTAGATGAAGGGGTTGAGGGTTGGGGTCAGGACGGTGTAACACGCCGACAACAGCTTAGCCTGATCCCATGAGGATGCCTCATGAGGTTGGATATAGGTGAAGAACGCAGGAGCGTAGAAGATGGTGACTGCAGACAAGTGGGAGGCGCAGGTAGAGAAGACCTTCAGCCTCCTCCTGCCCACAGGGATCTGCAGGACAGTGTGAAGGATGTAGGCATAGGACACCAGGATCATCACGACAGAGATCATGATGTTAAATGAAGCACTGGACTCCAACACAACCTTGTTTCTGTGGGTGTCTGAGCAGGAGAGCTGCAGGAGGGTGGGCAGCTCGCAGAAGAAGTGGTTGATGCTCGTGGCCTGACAGAAGGACAACCTCCCTGCCAGCGTGATGTGCACCAGGGAGGTGAGGAACCCGATAGTGTACACCAGCACCATCACGCCATAGCAACGCGCCCTGGTCATGGTAGTGGTGTAGAGCAGGGGCTTGCACACAGCTGAGTATCGGTCGAAAGCCATTACCCCAAGGAGGAAGCACTCAGAGACAACCAGAGCCAGGAAAATATACATCTGGGCAAAGCAAGCCCAAAAGGAGATGTGGCTTCTCCCCAGCAGGAAGGTCTCCAGAGCCTTTGGGGTGATAGCAGAGGAAAGGCAGAAATCTATGAAACAAAAGTGTTTGAGGAAGAAGTACATGGGGATGTGGAGGTGGGGGTCAGTGTTGATCAGCAGGATCATCATCAGGTTCCCCAGCACCATTAAAACATACAGGGATAAGAAGACTGTGAAGATGGTGGTTTGCAGCTCTGGGGCATCAGAGAAACCCAAGAGGATGAAGCTGGAGAGAAGAGTGAGGTTTCCTCCATCCGTCATTTTGAGAAGTTGATGCTTTTGGATTGAAATGAAAGGCACCAGTGAAATACATCCCTAAGAGAGAAATAATGTGGAAGTTTAGTTGGAGTCTAATCCATAAAGTAAATGCAATAGAAAACGGTGCCTTTTTAATGGTGTATTTGTGTGTGTAGCCCAAGATCTGAAGTCAAGGAAGTGAAGTAGCTCATTACACAGCCTGAAATTAAAAGAGAATAATTCTACCATGATTTATATATACTGCACTAATACTACACTGAGAAATAGTAGGTCTACCTTAGTGTAAGGCAAGGAAACCAAATAAATACATTCCACAACGTGAAAACCACAAAATATGTTGTATTTTCTTCACCGATTGCTGGGAATTTTAGTGATATTTTCTCTCTTCTTTGTACTTTTCTGTCTGGATGAGTGCTCTTCTGTAGCTTCATTCGTTGTGGTGCAGCCTTTGCATCACGACACAAAGCCATGGACTTGCAATTTGCTGTGATTTAAGTTCTAAGCTTGTTTGCTTTTGAAGAACCCCCAGCCTGCATAAGGTTAAGGGAAAGCAGCGGTCTTGGCTCCAGCAGAGCTTTGCTGTGGTTGCAGTGAGCTTCCTATGACCAACCCCAATATTCACCTAAGGATGTTAAAATACAAAATATACCATGTAATTACCAAATGCTTAAGATTTTAGCTGGGATATTCTCATGTCCCCCATTCAGCCCCTCTGAAAATGAATTAACGGATGGAATATCTATTTATGAAAGGCTACATCACTGCTAAAGTATCCCCAATACTGTTGTAGATGGTGTCAGGAATGTGTGGTTTTTTTAAATCAACCCAACCTGCTACGAGGGCACTTTTATTCACACCATGGGTTATCCTAAATTGGTTTGGGTTGAAGGGAGCTTAAAGCACACCCAGCTCCAAACTCCAACACTTTCCATTGGAGCAGGGTGCTCCAAGCCCCTGTGTCCAAGCTGGCCTTGAACACTGCCAGGGATGGGGCAGCCACAGCTTCTCGGGGCACCCTGTACCAGCGCCTCAGCACCCTCACAAGGAACAACTTCTTCATTATATTCAACCTCAACTTCTCTGTTGCAATTTAAACCCATCACCCCTTGCCTATCTCTACAGCCCCTGATGAAGAGTGAAATTCAAGATGCCATCAAGCATGTGAGAGGCAGCACGACCAAGGTCAAACTGGACCCATCACCCACCAAACCCTTTTGTACCTGCTTGGTTAAAGAGGAAGGTGCTGGTGGATGCAGTGCCCGCAGCTCCTTTTGGCGCCCATCCGATGGGTGTTAGGAGAGATGCTTGAAGCAGGATGCTCGAGGCTGGCTGGTGGAGGGGTTTTATCTCACATGAGGCATTACCTCAGAGGCTTGTGTTGTGCAAACTGTTCTCCCAAAGGACCCTCCTCCACCAGATAATTATTTTGACTTGATCAGCAAAATTACCTTTCAATTCCTCTCTCCCCAAACTCCTTCTCTCTGCATCAACACCTCCAAGACCAGTTCTCCTGCAGAGACCTACCCAGGAAGACAGCCCCTGCACAGTTTGCTGTGTATTTCTCCATTCATCACTTTCCTCTTTCTTTCAGTGTTTCCCTGTGGAAGCCCCTTACATCCAAAAGGATCATCTAATATTGCACTGAAGAGAGCCAAAACCAAACACAATGGAGCATCCCCTGTGTGGATGGTTTGAGCCGGTCATGGGCACTCCTTTTCAGAAGATGGATTTATTTCCATACACTCTACTAGAGATTGCACAACACTTCGTTGAAAAGTATCATTCTACATGGCTGCTTTGAGGATATAACAGGATGAAGTCAGGTTTCTCAGTCTTAATCTGATGAATCCCGAGTGCCGGTGTGTCCCGAAAGCTTCTCCTGGACAAAGAGATATTATGAAGACATTAGTAGAAATATTAAATGATGAGCTTGTCCCAGACATTTAGAAAACACAAAGGATGGGGCAAGCAGGGGAGAAAACCTTGCCATGAAAGTGTGGGGAAGCAGTAAAGAGATTTGTACAGGTGGCTTTAGATGTATTTAATGTAAACCTGGTTTTGTGCTGGGAGACACCAGACTGACAGTCCAGGAGATGCACTGGAGAAGAGTAGGAAAGGATTTCCCTGTGGTTTTGAATGCCTTTTTCCCCATTGAGTATTGGGCTAAAGCCAAGGTTTTGCGAAATAGAAAAATGAGTATGAGTGAGAGAGAAATAACCTTCAATGTAATTTAGGAAAGAAGAAAAATGTATAATTCAAAGATTACTGTAAAGAAGTACAAGAAGACAAAAAGAGCCACTACGAATACCTGGGTGCACTTCTGCTGGGTGGATAATGCAGCTTGAAGTCCCAGATGCAGACAGCTCGGTACTGCACTTGCTCCACCAGCTTTGTCAGGGGACCCAGGCCAGCAGCACCGTGGCTGCTCAGGGGGGAGGAAGACCCCAGATCCTCCTTTCCCCAGCACTCAGGCTCTTTACACCCGCATTTAACATCATAGCAGAGCAGAGGCTCAGATATGACTTGTCCCCTTTCAGCACAAGGGCTTTGTTGACCAGCAGACTGTCACAGCTTTATTTCAGAGACTCCCAGAGTGGTTTGAATTGGAACAGACATTAAAGCTCCTCCAGATCCCACCCCTGCCATGGACAGGGACAGCTTCCACTGGAGCAGGGTGTTCCAAGCCCCTGTGTCCAACCTGGCCTAGAACACTGCTAGGGAAGGGGCAACCACAGCTTCTCTGGGCACCCTGTGCCAGCGCCTCAGCACCCTCCCAGGGAAGAGCTTCTCCCTAAGAGCTCACCTCAGTCTCCCCTTTGGCAGGTTAAAGCCATTCCCCTTTTCCTATCCCTAAAGGGCCTTGTCCAAAGCCCTCCTGCAGGTTTCTTATAGTCCCCTTCACACACTGGAAGCTGCTCTGAGCTCTCCACGCAGCTTCTCTTCTCTCAGCTGAACAGCCCCAATGTTCTCAGTATGGATCCATGTGGGAGCTGCTCCAGCACCTAAGCATCCTCATGGCCTCCCCTGGACTTGCATCAGCAACTCCATGTCCTCTGTGTGTTGTGGACACCAGAGCTGTATCAAACCCTCTGCTCCTTCCCTCAGTTCTTCAATTAGAAAATGCTTATCAAGCAGACAATGCAAACAGTGGTCACTGCCTTACCTCAAGGATGAGCCTCCTTTTTGAAGGCACTAATTTCATTCAGCACAATTTAGACACCAAACACCATAGCACTGTCTCAGTCATGCTTGGAAAGACCTGACAGTTATTTAGATGAATTATTGAAGGCTCTGGCCATGCTTAAAGCCACCTGAAGCTGTTTGATGAGAACCATTCTTTGTGCTTGTTCTCCATAGCCTGAACTTGCTGTGTGATCTCCTTCTTTGTAATAATGACCAATAGAGAGCAATAGCGACCAAGAATGGCCAGTAATGATCTATTGCACTAACACATAGTCCACATATTCCTTCCTTACCTCCAAAGTAGTGAAGAGCTGCAAATGTGCTTTCAAAAGAGGGATAGAAGTGGCACCAGCTTCCGCTCCCACAGCCTCCTCAGAGCCCCCTTCACCTCCTCGTTCCTCAGGCTGTAGATGAAGGGGTTGAGGGTTGGGGTCAGGATGGTGTAACACGCTGACGCCAACTTAGCCTGATCCCATGAGGACGCCTCATGAGGCTGGACATGGGTGAAGAGCCCGGGGGTATAGGAGATGGTGACTGCAGCCAAGTGGGAGGCGCAGGTAGAGAAGACCTTCAGCCTCCTCCTGCCCACAGGGATCTGCAGGACGGTGTGGAGGATGTAGGTGTAGGACACCAGGATCATCACAACAGAGACCATGGCATTAAATGAAGCACTGAACTCCAATACAACCTTGTTTCTGTGAGTGTCTGAGCAGGAGAGCTGCAGGAGGGTGGGCAGCTCACAGAAGAAGTGGTTGATGCTCGTGGCCTGACAGAAGGACAACCTCCCCGCCAGCGTGATGTGCACCAGGGAGGTGAGGAACCCAATAGTGTACACCAGCACCATCACGCCATAGCAACGCGCCCTGGTCATGGTAGTGGTGTAGAGCAGGGGCTTGCACACAGCTGAGTATCGGTCGAAAGCCATTACCCCAAGGAGGAAGTTCTCAGAGACAGCCAGAGCCATGAAAATAAACATCTGGGCAAAGCAAGCGCAAAAGGAGATGCGACTTCTCCCCAGCAGGAAGGTCTCCAGAGCTTTTGGGGTGATAGCAGAGGAAAGGCAGAAATCTATGAAACAAAAGTGTTTGAGGAAGAAGTACATGGGGATGTGGAGGTGGGGGTCAGTGTTGATCAGCAGGATCATCATCAGGTTTCCCAGCACCATTAAAACATACAGGGATAAGAAGACTGTGAAGATGGTGGTTTGCAGCTCTGGGGCATCAGAGAAACCCAAGAGGATGAAGCTGGAGAGAAGAGTGAGGTTTCCTCCATCCGTCATTTTGAGAAGTTGATGCTTTTGGATTGAAATGAAAGGCACCAGTGAAACACATCCCTGATAGAGAAATAATGTGGAAGTTTAGTTGGAGTCTAATCCATAAAGTAAATGCAACAGAAAATGGTGTCTTTTTAATGGTGTATTTGTGTGTGTGTAGCCCAAGATCTGAAGTCAAAGAGGTGAAGGAGCACATTACACAGCCTGAAAATAAAAGAGAATTATTCTACCATGATTTATATGCACCACACAAATGATACCCTGAGAAACAGCATGTCTATCCTAGTATAAGACAAGAAAACCAAATAAATACATCCCACAACGTGGAAACCAGAAAATATTTTGTATTTTCTTCACTGATTGCTGGGAATTTTAGTGATATTTTCTCTCTTCTTTGTACTTTTCTGTCTGGATGAGTGCTCTTCTGTAGCTTCATTTGTTGTGGTGCAGCCTTTGCATCACAACACAAAGCCATGGACTTGCAATTTGCTGTGATTTAAGATCTAAGCTTGTTTGCTTTTGAAGAGCCCCCAGCCTGCATAAGGTTAAGGGAAAGCAGCGGTCTTGGCTCCAGCAGAGCTTTGCTGTGGCTGCAGTGAGCTCCTTATGACCAACCCCAATATCCACCTAAGGATGTTAAAATACAAAATATACCATATAATTACCACATGTTTAAGGCTTTAGCTGGGATATTCTTATGTCCCCCATTCAGCCCCTCTGCAAATGAATTAACGGATGGAATATATATCTATGAATGGCTACATCACTGCTAAAGTATCCCCAATACTGTTGTAGATGGTGTCAGGAATGTGTGTTTTTTTTAAATCAACCCAACCTGCTACGAGGGCACTTTTATTCACACCATGGGTTATCCTTAGTTGGTTTGGGTTGAAGGGAGCTTAAAGCACACCCAGCTCCAAACTCCAACACTTTCCACTGGAGCAGGGTGCTCCAAGCCCCTGTGTCCAAGCTGGCCTTGAACACTGCCAGGGATGGGGCAGCCATAGCTTCTCGGGGCACCTTGTGCCAGTGTCTCAGCACCCTCACAGGGAACAATCTCTTCATTATATTCAACCTCAACTTCTCTTGCAATTTAAACCCATCACCCCTTGCCTATCCCTACAGCCCCTGATGAAGAGTGAAATTCAACATGCCATCAAGCATGTGAGAGGCAGCACGACCAAGGTCAAACTGGACCCATCACCCATCAAACCCTTTTGTACCTGCTTGGTTAAAGAGGAAGGTGCTGGTGGATGCAGTGCCTGCAGCTCCTTTTGGAGCCCATCCGATGGGTGTTAGGAGAGATGCTTGGAGCAGGATTCTCCAGGCTGGCTGGTGGAGGGGTTTTATCTCACGTGAGGCATTACCTCAGAGGCTTGTGTTGTGCAAACTGTTCTCCCAAAGGACCCTCCTCCACCAGAGAATTATTTTGACTTGATCAGCAAAATAACCTTTCAATTCCTCTCTCCCCAAACCCCATCTGGCTGCATCAACACCTCCAAGACAAGTTCTCCTGCAGAGACCTACCCAGGAAGACAGGCCCTGCACAGTTTGCTTTGTATTTCTCCATCCATCACGTACCTCTTTCTTTCAGTGTTTCCCTGAGGAAGCCCCTTACATCCACAGGGATCATCTAATATTGCATTGAAGGGAGCCAAAACCAAACACAGTGGAGCATCCCCTGTGTGAATGGGTTGGGGTGGTCATGGGGAGTCCTTTTCAGAAGATGGATTTATTTCCATACACTCTACTAGAAATTGTACAGCACTTTGCTCAAAAGCATCATTCTACATGGCTGCTTTGAGTATATAACAGGATGAAGTCAGGTTTCTCAGTCTTAATCTGAAGAATCCCGAGTGCCGGTGTGTCCTAAAAGCTTCTCCTGAATGAAGAGACATTATAACACCCTTAGTAGATATATGAAATGATGAGCTTGTCCCAGACATTTAGAAAGCACAAAGGATGGGGCAAGCAGGGGAGAAAACCTTGCCATGAAAGTGTGGGGAAGCAATAAAGAGATGTGTACAGGTGGCTTTAGATGTATTTAATGTAAACCTGGTTTTGTGGTGGGAGGTACCAGACTGACAGTCCAGGAGATGCAGTGGAGGAGAGAAGAAAAGGATTTCACTGGAGTTTTGAAAGTCTTTCTTCACAATGAGTATAAGGCTAACACAAAGGCTCATGAAAAGGGAAAATCAATAGAAGAGAGGGAAAAATAACCCTCAATGTAATTTAGGAAAGAAGAAAAATGTATAATTCAAAGATTATTGAAAAGAAGTACACGAACGCAAAAAGAGCCACAAAGAGTACCTGGGAGCACTTGTGCAGGGTGGATAATGCAGCCTGAAGTCCCAGATGCAGACAGCTCGGTACTGCACTTGCTCCATCTGCTTTGTCAGGGGACCCAGGCCAGAAGCACCGCGGCTGTTCAGGGGGGAGGAAGACCCCAGATTCTCCTCCCCCCAAAGCACTCAGGCTCTTTCCACCCCTACTTCAATTCACAGCAGAGCAGAGGCTCAGATATGACTTGTCCCCTTTTAGCACAAGGGCTTTGTTGACCAGCAGAGTGTCACAGCTTTATTTCAGAGACTCCCAGAGTGGTTTGGGTTGGAACAGACATTAAAGCTTCTCCAGATCCCACCCCTGGCATGGGCAGGGACAGCTTCCACTGGAGCAGGATGCTCCAAGCCCCTGTGTCCAACCAGGCTTTGAGCACGGCCAGGGATGGGGCAGCGACAGCTTCTCTGGGCACCCTGTGCCAGCGCCTCAGCACCCTCCCAGTGAAGAGCTTCTGCCTAAGCCCTCATTTCAGTCTCCCATCCTGCATGTTAAAGCCATTCCCCTTTTCCTATCCCTACAGGGCCTTGTCCAAAGCCCTCCTGAAGCGTTCTTGTAGCCCGCTTTAGACACTGGAAGCTGCTCTCAGCTCTCTACGCAGCTTCTCTTCTCTCAGCTAAACAGCCCCAATGATCTCAGCCTGACAACATATAGGAGCTCCTCCGGCCCCTGAGCATCCTCATGGCCTCCACCGGACTTGCTTCATCAGCTCCATGTCCTCCGTGTTTTGTGTCCTTCAGAGCTGTATCAAACCCTCTGCTCCTTCCCTCAGTTCTACTTTGAGAAAATGCTTATCAAGCAGGCAATGGAGAAAGTGGTCACTGCCTTACCTCAAGGATGAGCCTCCCTTTTGAATTCACTACTTTCATTCAGCACAATTTTGACACCAAACACCATAGCACTGGCTCAGTCTTGCTAGGAAAGAGCTGGTAGTTACTTAGATGAATTATTGAAGGCTCTGGCCATGTTTAAAGCCACCTGAAGCTGTTTGACGAGAACCATTCTTTGTGCTTGTTCTCCACAGCCCGAACTTGCTGTGTGATTTCCTTATTTGTAATAATGACCAATAGAGAGCAATAATGACCAAGAATGGCCAGTAATGATCTATTGCACTAACACATAGTCCACATATTCCTTCCTTACCTCCAAAGTAGTGAAGAGCTGCAAATGTGCTTTCAAAAGCAGGATAGAAGTGGTACCAGCTTCCGCCCCCACATCCTCCTCAGAGCTCCCTTCACCTCCTTGTTCCTCAGGCTGTAGATAAGGGGGTTGAGGGTTGGGGTCAGGATGGAGTAACACGCTGATGCCAGCTTTGCCTGATCCCATGAGGATGCCTCATGATGCTGGATATAGGTGAAGAACGCAGGAGCGTAGAAGATGGTGACTGCAGCCAAGTGGGAGGCGCAGGTAGAGAAGACCTTCAGCCTCCTCCTGCCCACAGGGATCTGCAGGACGGTGTGGAAGATGTAGGCGTAGGACACCAGGATCATCACGACAGAGATCATGATGTTAAATGCAGCGTTGTAAACCTGCAATAGCTCATTTATGTTGGTGTCTGAGCAGGAGAGCTGCAGGAGGGTGGGTAGCTCGCAGAAGAAGTGGTTGATGCTCGTGGCCTGACAGAAGGACAACCTCCCCGCCAGCGTGATGTGCACCAGGGAGGTGAGGAACCCAATAGTGTACACCAGCACCATCAAGCCATAGCAACGCGCCCTGGTCATGGTAGTGGTGTAGAGCAGGGGCTTGCACACAGCCGTATACCGGTCGAAAGCCATTACCCCCAGGAGGAAGCTCTCAGAGACAACCAGAGCCATGAAAATAAACATCTGGGCAAAGCAAGCGCAAAAGGAGATGTGGCTTCTCCCCAGCAGGAAGGTCTCCAGAGCCTTTGGGGTGATAGCAGAGGAAAGGCAGAAATCTATGAAACAAAAGTGTTTGAGGAAGAAGTACATGGGGATGTGGAGGTGGGGGTCAGTGTTGATCAGCAGGATCATCATCAGGTTTCCCAGCACCATTAAAACATACAGGGATAAGAAGACTGTGAAGATGGTGGTTTGCAGCTCTGGGGCATCAGAGAAACCCAAGAGGATGAAGCTGGAGAGAAGAGTGAGGTTTCCTCCATCGGTCATTTTGAGAAGTTGAGGGCTTTGGATTGAAATGAAAGGATCAGTGAAACACATCCCTAAGAGAGAAATAATGTGGTAGTTGGAGTCTAATCCATAAAGTAAATGCAACAGAAAACGGTGTCTTTTTAATGGTGTATTTGTGTGTGTAGCCCAAGATCTGAAGTCAAAGAGGTGAAGGAGCTCATTACACAGCCTGAAATTAAAAGAGAATAATTCTACCATGATTTATATACACTGCACTAATGCTACACTGAGAAATAGCATGTCTACCTTAGTGTAAGACAAGGAAACCAAATAAAAACATCCCACAACGTGGAAACCAGAAAATATTTTGTGTTTTCTTCACTGATTGCTGGGAATTTTAGGGATATTTTCTCTCTTTTTTTGTACTTTTCTGTCTGGATGAGTGCTCTTCCATAGCTTCATTCGTTGTGGTGCAGCCTTTGCATCACAACACAAAGCCATGGACTTGCAATTTGCTGTGATTTAAGATCTAAGCTTGTTTGCTTTTGAAGAACCCCCAGCCTGCATAAGGTTAAGGGAAAGCAGCGGTCTTGGCTCCAGCAGAGCTTTGCTGTGGTTGCAGTGAGCTTCCTATGACCAACCCCAATATCCACCTAAGGATGTTAAAATACAAAATATACCATATAATTACCAAATGCTCAAGATTTTATCTTGTATATTCTCATGTCCCCCATTCAGCCCCTCTGCAAATGAATTAACGGATGGAATATCTCTCTATGAATGGCTACATCACTGCTAAAGAATCCCCAATACTGTTGTAGATGGTGTCAGGAATGTGTGGTTTTTTTAAATCAACCCAACCTGCTACGAGGGCACTTTTATTCACACCATGGGTTATCCTTAGTTGGTTTGGGTTGAAGGGAGCTTAAAGCACACCCATCTCCAAACTCCAACACTTTCCACTGGAGCAGCTTGCTCCAAGCCCCTGTGTCAAACCTGGCCCTGAGCACTGCCAGGGATGGGGCAGCCACAGCTTCTCTGGGCACCCTGTGCCACCGCCTCAGCACCCTCACAGGGAACAATCTCTTCATTATATTCAACCTCAACTTCTCTGTTGCAATTTAAACCCATCACCCCTTGCCTATCTCTACAGCCCCTGATGAAGAGTGAAATTCAAGATGCCGTCAAGCATGTGAGAGGCAGCACGACCAAGGTCAAACTGGACCCATCACCCATCAAACCCTTTTGTACCTGCTTGGTTAAAGAGGAAGGTGCTGGTGGATGCAGTGCCCGCAGCTCCTTTTGGCGCCCATCCGATGTATGGAAGGAGAGATGCTTGGAGCAGGATGCTCGAGGCTGGCTGGTGGAGGGGTTTTATCTCACATGAGGCATTACCTCAGAGGCTTGTGTTGTGCAAACTGTTCTCCCAAAGGACCCTCCTCCACCAGATAATTATTTTGACTTGATCAGCAAAATAACCTTTCAATTCCTCTCTCCCCAAACTCCTTCTCTCTGCGTCAACACCTCCAAGACCAGTTCTCCTGCAGAGACCTACCCAGGAAGACAGGCCCTGCACAGTTTGCTTTGTATTTCTCCCAGCACAGTTTGCTGTGTATTTCTCCATCCATCACATACCTCTTTCTTTCAGTGTTTCTCTAAGGAAGCCCCTTACATCCACAGGGATCATCTAATATTGCATTGAAGGGAGCCAAAACCAAACACAATGGAGCATCCCCTGTGTGGATGGCTTGAGGTGGTCATGGGCACTCCTTTACAGAAGATGGATTTATTTCCATACACTCTACTAGAGATTGCACAACACTTTGGTCAAAACATCATTCTACATGGGCGCTTTGAGTATATAACAGGATGAAGTCAGGTTTCCCGCTCTTAATCCGAAGAATCCCGAGTGCTGGTGCGTCCCAAAAGCTTCTCCTGGATGAAGAGACATTATGAAAACCTTAGTAGGAATATTAAATGATGTGCTTGTCCCAGACATTTAGAAAACACAAAGGATTGGGCAAGCAGGGGAGAAAACCTTGCCATGAAAGTGTGGGGAAGCAATAAAGAGATGTGTACAGGTGGCTTTAGATGTATTTAATGTAAACCTGGTTTTGTGCTGGGAGACACCAGACTAACAGCCCAGGAGTTGCACTGGAGTAGAAGAGCATTTCGCTTTGGTTTTGAAAGTCTTTCTTCCCCATAGAGTACTGGGCGAAAGCCAATGTTTGTGAAGTGGGAAAATCAATCTAAGAGAGGGATAAATAACCCTCAATCAAACTTAGGAAAGAAGAAAAATGTATAATTCAAAAATTATTGAAAAGAAGAACACAAAAGCAAAAAGAGCGACAAAGAATACCTGGGAGAGCTTGTGCTGAGTGGATAATGCAGCTTGAAGTCCCAGATGCAGACAGCTCGGTACTGCACTTGCTCCATCAGCTTTGTCAGGGGACCCAGGCCAGAAGCACCGTGGCTGTTCAGGGGGGAGGAAGACCCCAGATCCTCCTCCCCCCAAAGCACTCAGGCTCTTTCCACCCCTACTTCAATTCACAGCAGAGCAGAGGCTCAGATATGACTTGTCCCCTTTTAGCACAAGAGCTTTCTTGACCAACAGAATGTCACAGCTTTATTTCAGAGACTCCCAGAGTGGTTTGTGTTGGAACAGACATTAAAGCTCCCCCACATCCAACCCCAGCCATGGACAGGGACAGCTTCCACTGGAGCAGGGTGTTGCAAGCCCCTGTGTCCAACCTGGCCTTGAACACTAAGGGATGGGGCAGCCACAGCTTCTCTGAGCACCCTGTGCCAGCACCTCAGCACCCTCCCAGGGAAGAGCTTCTGCCTAAGAGCTCATCTCAGTCTCCTCTCCTGCAGGATGAAGCAATTGCCATTGTCCTGTCCCTACAGGGCCTTGTCCAAAGCCCTCCTGCAGGTTTCTTGTAGCCCACTTCAGACCCTGGAAGCTGCTCTCAGCTCTCCACGCAGCTTCTCTTCTAGTGGCTGAACAGCCCCAGTATTCTCAGCCGGGCTCCATACGGGAGCTGCTCCAGCACCTGTGCATCCTCATGGCCTCCACCGGACTTGCTTCTTCAGCTCCATGTCCTCTGTGTGTTATGGACACCAGAGCTGTATCAAACCCTCTGCTCCTTCCCTCAGTTCTTCAATTAGAAAATGCTTATCAAGCAGGCAATGGAGAAAGTGGTCACTGCCTTACCTCAAGGCTGAGCCTCCTTTTTGAAGGCACTACTTTCATTCAGCACAATTTAGACACCAAACACCATAGCACTGGCTCAGTCTTGCTAGGAAAGAGCTGAGAGTTATTTAGATGAATTATTGAAGGCTCAGGCCATGCTTAAAGCCACCTGCAGCTGTTTGATGAGAACCATTCTTTGTGCTTGTTCTCCATAGCCTGCACTTGCCGTGTGATCTCCTTATTTGTAATAATGACCAATAGAGAGCAATAATGACGAAAAATGGTCAGTAATGATCAACTCCATTAACACATATTCCCTCCTTACCTCCAAAGCAGTAAAGAGCTCAAAACGTGCTTTCAAAAGAGGGAGAGACGTGGCACCAGCTTCCGCTCCCATAGCCTCCTCAGAGCCCCCTTCACCTCCTTGTTCCTCAGGCTGTAGATGAAGGGGTTGAGGGTTGGGGTCAGCACGGTGTAACATGCCGACAGCAGCTTTGTCTGATCCCATGAGGATGCCTCATGAGGCTGGATATAGGTGAAGAACGCAAGAGCGTAGAAGATGGTGACTGCAGCCAAGTGGGAGGCGCAGGTAGAGAAGACCTTCAGCCTCCTCCTGCCCACAGGGATCTGCAGGACGGTGTGGAGGATGTAGGCGTAGGACACCAGGATCATCACGACAGAGATCATGATGTTAAATGCAGCGTTGTAAACCTGCAATAGCTCGTTTATGTTGGTGTCTGAGCAGGAGAGCTGCAGGAGGGTGGGCAGCTCACAGAAGAAGTGGTTGATGCTCGTGGCCTGACAGAAGGACAACCTCCCCGCCAGCGTGATGTGCACCAGGGAGGTGAGGAACCCGATAGTGTACACCAGCACCATCACGCCATAGCAACGCGCCCTGGTCATGGTAGTGGTGTAGAGCAGGGGCTTGCACACAGCTGAGTATCGGTCGAAAGCCATTACCCCAAGGAGGAAGTTCTCAGAGACACCCAGAGCCAGGAAAATATACATCTGGGCAAAGAAAGCGCAAAAGGAGATGCGACTTCTCCCCAGCAGGAAGGTCTCCAGAGCTTTTGGGGTGATAGCAGAGGAAAGGCAGAAATCTATGAAACAAAAGTGTTTGAGGAAGAAGTACATGGGGATGTGGAGGTGGGGGTCAGTGTTGATCAGCAGGATCATCATCAGGTTTCCCAGCACCATTAAAACATACAGGGATAAGAAGACTGTGAAGATGGTGGTTTGCAGCTCTGGGGCATCAGAGAAACCCAAGAGGATGAAGCTGGAGAGAAGAATGAGGTTTCCTCCATCGGTCATTTTGAGAAGTTGATGGATTTGGATTGAACTGAAAGGAATCAGTGAAACACATCCTTGATAGAGAAATAATGTGGAAGTTTAGATGGAGTCTAATCCGTAAAGTAAATGCAATAGAAAACGGTGTCTCTTTAATGGTGTATTTGTGTCTGTAGCCCAAGATCTGAACTCAAAGAGGTGAAGGAGCTCATTACACAGCCTGAAATTAAAAGAGAATTATTCTACCATGATTTATATGCACCACACAAATGATACCCTGAGAAACACCATGTCTATCGTGGTGTAAGACAAGAAAACCAAATAAATACATCCCACAACGTGGAAACCAGAAAATATGTTGTAATTTCTTCACTGATTGCTGGGAATTTTAGGGATATTTTCTCTCTTTGTTGTACTTTTCCGTCTGGATGAGTGCTCTTCTGTAGCTTCATTCGTTGTGGTGCAGCCTTTGCATCACAACACAAAGCCATGGACTTGCAATTTGCTGTGATTTAAGTTCTAAGCTTGTTTGCTTTTGAAGAACCCCCAGCCTGCATAACGTTAAGGGATAGCAGCGGTCTTGGCTCCAGCAGAGCTTTACTGTGGTTGCAGTGAGCTTCCTATGACCAACCCCAATATCCACCTAAGGATGTTAAAATACAAAATATACCATATAATTACCAAAATTTTAAGGCTTTAGCTTGGATATTCTCATGTCCCCATTCAGCCCCTCAGCAGTTGAATTACTTGATGGAAGATCCATGAATGAATGGCTACATCACTGCTGAAGTATCCCCAAAAATGTTTTAGATGGGATCAGGAATGTATGTTTTTTTTTTAAATCAAACCCACCCCCTACGAGGTCACTTTTATTCACACCATGGGTTATCCTAGAATGGTTTGGGTTGAAGGGAGCTTAAAGCATACCCAGATCCAACTACTGCCATGGGCCGGGACACCTTCCACTAGCGGAGCTTACTCCAAGCCCCTGTGTCTAAGCTGGCCTGGAACACTGGCAGGGATGGGGCAGCCACAGCTTCTCGGGGCACCTTGTGCCAGTGTCTCAGCACCCTCACAGGGAACAACTTCTTCATTATATTCAACCTCAACTTCCCTGATAGGTTTAAACCCATCACCCCTTGCCTATCCCTACAGCCCCTGATGAAGAGTGAAATCCAACATGCCATCAAGCATGTGAGAGGCAGCACGACCAAGGTCAAACTGGACCCATCACCCATCAAACCCTTTTGTACCTGCTTGGTTAAAGAGGAAGGTGCTGGTGGATGCAGTGCCCGCAGCTCCTTTTGGCGCCCATCCGATGTATGGAAGGAGAGGTGCTTGGAGCAGGATGCTCGAGGCTGGCTGGTGGAGGGGTTTTATCTCACATGAGGCATTACCTCAGAGGCTTGTGTTGTGCAAACTGTTCTCCCAAAGGACCCTCCTCCACCAGAGAATTATTTTGACTTGATCAGCAAAATAACCTTTCAATTCCTCTCTCCCCAAACCCCATCTGGCTGCATCAACACCTCCAAGACCAGTTCTCCTGCAGAGACCTACCCAGGAAGACAGGCCCTGCACAGTTTCCTTTGTATTTCTCCATCCATCACTTTCCTCTTTCTTTCAGCGTTTCTCTAAGGAAGCCCCTTACATCCACAGGGATCATCTAATATTGCATTGAAGGGAGCCAAAACCAAACACAATGGAGCATCCCCTGTGTGGATGGTTTGAGGTGGTCATGGGCACTCCTTTTCAGAAGATGGATTTATTTCCATACACTTTTCTAGTGATTGTTACAACACTTTGCTCAAAAGCATCATTCTACATGGCTGCTTTAAGGATATAACAGGATGAAGTCAGGTTTCTCAGTCTTAATCTGAAGACTCCCGAGTGCCGGTGTGTCCCAAATGTGTCTCCTGGATGAAGAGACATTATAAAACACTCAGTAGAAATATTAAATGATGAGCTTGCCCAGACATTTAGAAAACACAAAGGATTGGGCAAGCAGGGGAGAAAACCTTGCCATGAAAGTGTGGGGAAGCAATAAAGAGATGTGTACAGGTGGCTTTAGATGTATTTAATGTAAACCTGGTTTTGCGGTGGGTGACACCAGACTGACAGTCCAGGAGATGCACTGGAAGAGGGTAGAAAAGGATTTCACTGTAGTATTGAATGTCTTTCTTCACCACTGAGTATAAGGCTAATACAAAGGCTCGTGAAAAGGGAAAATCAATAGAAGAGAGGGAGAAATAACCCTCAATGTAATTTAGGAAAGAAGAAAAATGTATAACTCAAAGATTATTGAAAAGATGTACATGAAGGCAAAAAGACCCACAAAGAATACCTGAGAGAGCTTGTGCTGGGTGGATAATGCAGCTTGAAGTCCCAGATGCAGACAGCTCGGTACTGCACTTGCTCCATCAGCTTCGTCAGGGGACCCAGGCCAGCAGCACCGCGGCTGTTCAGGGTGGAAGAAGACCCCAGATCCTCCTTCCCCCCAGCACTCAGGCTCTTTACATCCCTACTTCAATTCATATCAGAACAGAGGGTCAGATATGACTTGTCCCCTTTTAGCACAAGGGCTTTGTTGACCAACAGACTGTCACAGCTCTATTTCAGAGACTCCCAGAGTGGTTTGGGTTGGAACAGACATTAAAGCTCCTCCAGATCCAACCCCTAGCATGGGCAGGGACCCCTTCCACTGGAGCAGGATGCTCCAAGCCCCTGTGTCCAACCTGGCCTTGAACACTGCAGGGATGGGGCAGCGACAGCTTCCCTGAGCACCCTGTGCCAGCACCTCAGCACCCTCGCAGGGAAGGGATCTGCCTAAGAGCTCATCTCAGTCTCCCCTTTGGCAGGTTAAAGCCACTGCACTTGTCCTGTCCCTACAGGGCCTTGTCCAAAGCCCTCCTGCAGGTTTCTTGTAGTCCCCTTCACACACTGGAAACTGCTCTGAGCTCTCCACGCAGCTTCTCTTCTTGCAGCTGAACAGCCCCAATGTTCTCAGTATGGATCCATGCGGGATCTGCTCCAGCACCTGAGCATCCTCATGGCCTCCACCAGACTTGCTTCAGCACCTTCATGTCCTCTGTTTTTTTTGTCCATCAGAGCTGTATCAAGCCCTCTGGTCCTTCCCTCACTTCTTCTTTGAGAAAATGCTTATCAAGCAGGCAGTGCAAACAGTGGTCACTGCCTTACCTCCAGGCTGAGCCTCTGTTTTGAAGGCACAATTTTAATTTAGCACAATTTGGACATCAAACATCATGGTGCTGTCGCAGCCTTGCTAGGAAAGAGCTGACAGTTATTTAGATGAATTATTAAAGGCTCAGGCCATGCTTAAAGCCACCTGAATCTGTTTGATGAGAACCATTCCTTGTGCTGGCTCTCCATAGCCTGCACTTGCCGTGTGATCTCCTTAGCTGTAATAATGACCAATAGAGAACAATAATGACCAAAACCAGACAGTAATGATCAATTCCATGACCACATATTCCACATATTCCTTCCTTACCTCCAAAGTAGTGAAGAGCTGCAAATGTGCTTTCAAAGGCGGGATAGACGTGGCACCAACTTCTGCTCCCACAGCCTCCTCAGAGCCCCCTTCACCTCCTTGTTCCTCAGGCTGTAGATGAGGGGGTTGAGGGTTGGGGTCAGGACGGTGTAACACGCCGACAACAGCTTAGCCTGATCCCATGAGGTTGCCTCATGGGGCAGGATATAGGTGAGGAGCCCAGGTGCGTAGAAGATGGTGACTGCAGCCAAGTGGGAGGCGCAGGTAGAGAAGACCTTCAGCCTCCTCCTGCCCACAGGGATCTGCAGGACGGTGTGGAGGATGTAGGCATAGGACACCAGGATCATCACGACAGAGACCATGGCGTTAAACACAGCACTGGTCTCCAATACAACCTTGTTTCTGTGAGTGTCTGAGCAGGAGAGCTGCAGGAGGGTGGGCAGCTCGCAGAAGAAGTGGTTGATGCTCGTGGCCTGACAGAAGGACAACCTCCCCGCCAGCGTGATATGCACCAGGGAGGTGAGGAACCCGATAGTGTACACCAGCACCATCACGCCATAGCAACGCGCCCTGGTCATGGTAGTGGTGTAGAGCAGGGGCTTGCACACAGCCGTGTATCGGTCGAAAGCCATTACCCCCAGGAGGAAGCTCTCAGAGACAGCCAGGGCCAGGAAAACATACATCTGGGCAAAGCAAGCGCAAAAGGAGATGTGGCTTCTCCCCAGCAGGAAGGTCTCCAGAGCTTTTGGGGTGATAGCAGAGGAAAGGCAGAAATCTATGAAACAAAAATGGGTGAGGAAGAAGTACATGGGGATGTGGAGGTGGGGGTCAGTGTTGATCAGCAGGATCATCATCAGGTTCCCCAGCACCATTAAAACATACAGGGATAAGAAGACTGTGAAGATGGTGGTTTGCAGCTCTGGGGCATCAGAGAAACCCAAGAGGATGAAGCTGGAGAGAAGAGTGAGGTTTCCTCCATCCGTCATTTTGAGAGGTTGAGGGCTTTGGATTGAAATGAAAGGATCAGTGAAACACATCCCTAAGAGAGAAATAATGTGGAAGTTTAGTTGGAGTCTAATCCATAAAGTAAATGCAATAGAAAACGGTGTCTTTTTAATGGTGTATTTGTGTGTGTAGCCCAAGATCTGAACTCAAAGAGGTGAAGGAGCTCATTACACAGCCGGAAGTTGAAAGAGAATAATTCTACCATGATTTATATACACTGCACTAATGCTACACTGAGAAATAGCATGTCTATGAAAGTGTAAGACAAGAAAAGTTTATAAATACAGACAAAAATGTGGAAAACAGAATATATTTTGCATTTTCTTCATTGTTTGCTGGCAATTTTAGGCATATTTTCTCTCTTCTTTGTATTTTTCTGTCTGGATGAGTGCTCTTCCATAGCTTCATTCGTTGTGGTGCAGCCTTTGCATCACAACACAAAGCCATGGACTTGCAAGTTGCTGTGATTTAAGATCTAAGCTTGTTTGCTTTTGAAGAACCCCAGCCTGCATAAGGTTAAGGGAAAGCAGCGGTCTTGGCTCCAGCAGAGCTTTGCTGTGGTTGCAGTGAGCTTCCTATGACCAACCCCAATATCCACCTAAGGATGTTAAAATACAAAATATACCATATAATTACCAAAATTTTAAGGCTTTAGCTTGGATATCCTCATGTCCCCATTCAGCCCCTCTGCAGTTGAATTATCTGATAGAAGATCCATGAATGAATGGCTACATCACTGCTAAAGTATCCCCAAAACTATTCTAGATGGGGTCAGGAATGTGTGTTTTTTTAAAATTAAACCCACCCCCTACGAGGGCACTTTTATTCACACCATGGGTTATCCTAGAATGGTTTGGGTTGAAGGGAGCTTAAAGCTCATCCAGCTCCAACTCCTGCCACGGGCAGGGACACCTTCCAGTAGAGCAGCTTGCTCCAAGCCCCTGTGTCCAACCTGGCCTTGAACACTGGCAGGGATGGGGCAGCCACAGCTTCTTGGGGCACCCTGTGCCAGCACCTCAGCACCCTCACAGGGAACAACTTCTTCATTATATTCAACCTCAACTTCTCTGTTGCAATTTAAACCCATCACCCCTTGCCTATCACTACAGCCCCTGATGAAGAGTGAAATTCAAGATGCCATCAAGCATGTGAGAGGCAGCACGACCAAGGTCAAACTGGACCCATCACCCATCAAACCCTTTTGTACCTGCTTGGTTAAAGGGGAAGGTGCTGGTGGATGCAGTGCCCGCAGCTCCTTTTGGAGCCCATCCGATGTATGGAAGGAGAGGTGCTTGGAGCAGAATGCTCGAGGCTGGCTGGTGGAGGGGTTTTATCTCACATGAGGCATTACCTCAGAGGCTTGTGCTGTGCAAACTGTTCTCCCAAAGGACCCTCCTCCACCAGAGAATTATTTTGACTTGATCAGCAAAGAAACCTTTCAATTCCTCTCTCCCCAAACTCCTTCTGGCTGCAGCAACACCTCCAAGACCAGTTCTCCTGCAGACACCAACCCAGAAAGACAGGCCCAGCAGTTTCCTTTGTATTTCTCCATCCACCACATACCTCTTTCTTTCAGTGTTTCCCTGAGGAAGCCTCTACATCCACAGGGATCATCTAATATTGCATTGAAGGGAGCCAAAACCAAACACAAGGGAGCATCCCTTGTGTGGATGGTTTGAGGTGGTCATGGGCACTAATTTTCAGCTGATGGATTTTACTCCATACACTTTACTATAGATTGTACAAAACATTGCTCAAAAGCTTTGTTCTACATGGGTGCTTTGAGGATATAACAGGATGAAGTCAGGTTTCTTAGTCTTAATCTGAAGACTCCCGAGTGCCGGTGTGTCCCAAAAGCTTCTCCTGGATGAAGAGACATTTTGAAAACCTTAGTAGAAATAGTAAATGATCAGCTTCTCCCAGACATTTAGAAAACACAAAGGATGGGGCAACAGGGGAGAAAACCGAGCCATGAAAGTGTGGGGAAGTAATAAAGAGATGTGTACAGGTGGCTTTAGATGTATTTAATGTAAATCTGTTTTTCTGCTGGGAGGCACCAGACTGACAGCCCAGGAGTTGCACTGGAAAAGTGTAGAAGAGGATTTCGCTTTGGTTTTGAATGTCTTTCTTCACCACTGATTATTTGGCTAATACCAAGGCTCGTGAAATGGGAAAATCAGTATAAGAGAGGGAGAAATAACCCTGTCATGGTTTGAGCCTCTGTAACTCACGTAGTCACTCTCTCACTCCCCCCTCTTTCTTCCCCCCCACTTCCCAGAGGGATGGGAAGGAGAATCGAAAAGAATGCATCTCCCACAGGTTGAGATAAGAACAGTTTAGTAATTAAGGTATAACACAAACCACTACTGCTACCTTTAATGATAATAATGACCAGGGAAATACAAGGGAAGAGAATACAATTGGTCACCATCAGTACCAAGTCTGACCCAACAGTGCACCCCCATGCTTCTGGGTCTCTGCACTCCGTTTTTACATCCTGGGCATGACGTGCTGTGGCATAGAATACCTCTTTGGTCAGTTTAGGTCAGGTGTCCTGTCTCTGCTTCCTCCCAGCTTCTCCTCCTCCCTGGCACAGCATGAGGCCCAGAAAGTCCTTGGTCAGACCAAAACATTACCAAGCAGTAACTGAAAACATTGGTGTTATCAGCACTGTTCCCAGGTCAAAAGTCAAAAACACAGCACCTCACCAGCTACCAAGAAGGAGAAAAATGACTGCTACTGCTGAACCCATGACGAACCCTCAATGTAATTTAGGAAAGAAGAAAAATGTATAGAATCATAGAATCATAGAATAGTTAGGGTTGGAAGGGACCTTTAGATCATCAAGTTCCAACCCCCCCGCCATGGGCAGGGACACCTCCCACTAAACCTTGCCATCCAAGGCTATGTCCAACCCCACCTTGAACGCCGCCAGGGATGAAGCATTCACAACCTCCCTGGGCAACCCATCCCAGTGCCTCACCACCCTCACAGTAAAGATTTTCTTCCTCATATCCAATCTGAACTTCCCCTGTTTAAGTTTGAACCTGTTACCCCTTGTCCTATCACTACAGTCCCTAATGAAGAGTCCCTCCCCAGCATCCCTATAGGCCCCCTTCAGATATTGGAAGGCTGCACTGAGGTCTCCACGCAGCCTTCTCTTCTGCAGCCTGAACAGCCCCAATTTTCTCATATTGAAAAGTGCATGAAGGCAAAAAGAGCCACAAAGTATACCTGGCAGCGCTTGTGCTGGGTGGATAATGCAGCTTGAAGTCCCAGATGCAGACAGCTCGGTACTGCACTTGCTCCATCAGCTTCGTCAGGGGACCCAGGCCAGAAGCACTGTGGCGTTCAGGGGGGAGGAAGACCCCAGATCCTCCTTCCCCCCAGCACTCAGGCTCTTTACACCCCTACTTCATTTCACAGCAGAGCAGAGGCTCAGATATGACTTGTCCCCTTTTAGCACAAGGGCTTTTCTGACCAACAGACTGTCACAGCTTTATTTCAGAGACACAGAGAATGGTTTGGGTTGGAACAGATACTAAAGCTCCTCCTGATCTCACCCCTGGCATGGGCAGGGACCCCTTCCACTGGAGCAGGGTGCTCCAAGCCCCTGTGTCCAAGCTGGCCTTGAGCACTGCCAGGGATGGGGCAGCCACAGCTTCTCTGGGCACCCTGTGCCAGTGCCTCAGCACCCTCCCAGGGAAGAGCTTCTGCCTAAGAGCTCATCTCAATCTCCCCTCTGGCATTTCACGTGACCAAACCTTGTTGTCTGGATCTGAAATTCCTGGTAATATCAGTTAACATCCCCTTAAAAACAGAAATAACACCACAAGTCACTTGTTAGTATAAAACATGAGCTCAGATACCAGCTGGTTTTATGCCAGCAGGGCAAATCCACCACCTGCGTTCTCCCTTTTGCTCTCCGAAGCTTGAAACAAAGTTTTTGTTACATTTAATGTATTTAAATAATAAAATAAATTAATTTCAAGTAATATTTGCGTAACAGTCATGTTGGACAACAACTTTCTTTCCAATACACAGTCACTGTCAGGTTGGAGAAAGTCTACAGGCTGCAGTCGGAGAAAGTCCTGTCCATCCCAGCACATCATGTAGCCTTGGTTTAAGGAGAAGTGTGTTTTCCAGGTGTCGTGCTTGCAAGTGTGTTTAGTCCCTGCTTTTTGAAGGTGCTATATCCACCCATCCTTGAAGGTGCTATATCCAACCATCCTCTTCAAGGTGCAATATCAAACCATCCTTCTTGAAGGTGCAATATCCAACCATCCTTGAAGGTGCAATATCCAACCTGCTGCTTCTCCTCACCAGGGCAGGGTAGCCCTCTCCTTTCAGCTGACTAGGAACCATGAATGGACAAATGAGAGGACTCTACTTTTTGCTTTCCTCATGGCGTTCTTCATATCTGCATTTCTTAGGCTGTAGATGAGTGGGTTCAGCATGGGGACAGCCACAGAGTACATCATGGAGACCACCTCATCATGCTTCGAGGACTGTCTGGAGCTGGGGAGCAGGTACATGAAGAGGGAGCTGCCATAGTACAAAGCAATGGAGATGAAGTGAGAGGCACAGGTGGAGAGAGCTTTGCATCGACTGGCCACAGACCGCATTCGCATGACAGTGGAAAGGACCAACAAGTAGGAGATGAGGATGAAGACTGTGGTGCTCAGTACATTGAATCCCACCACGGCAGAAACCATCACCTCAATGGCATGGGTGTCAGAGCAGGAGAGGGCTAGCAGTGGTGGTCCATCACAGAAGAAGTGATTGATTGTCTTGGACCGACAGAATGGGAGACGAAATATGGAAACCGTGTGTATGGTGGAGCTGATCACCCCAGCCAAGTAGGCACCAGCCAACATCCCAATGCAAAGCCTTTGGGACATGACAGTGGAGTAGAGAAGGGGGTTACAAACGGCCATGTAGCGATCATAAGCCATAGCAGCCAGCACATAGCACTCGGTGGTGGCACAGGTTGCAAAGGAGAAGAGCTGAGTGGCACACCTCATGAAGGAAATCACCTTCTTCTCCACTAGAACATTCTGCAAAGCTTGAGGGATGATGGCAGAGGAGTAGCAGACATCCAGGAGAGACAAGTGGCTTAGGAAAAAGTACATGGGGGTGTGTAGGCACGAATCCATTCTGATTAATGCAATTACTCCCAGGTTTCCTATGAAGATAACCACATAGACGGCAAGGAATAAGACAAAGCAGATCACCCTCAGGTCTTCCCGGTTTGTGAAGCCCAGGAGAATAAACTCAGAGGGGGATGTATAATTATCTTCAACCATAGTGAAGCTATAAGCAGTTTACCAGCTTTATGTCTTTAAATTGAAATGCTGAGTAGGCCCAAATCCCTCAATAAGGTTAAGAATGTCAGGTTTTGCCTATCAATCAGTTGCACCACTTTAAGTCAATATAAGTTGTGTATATATATATATACACACACACATACATATGTATATGTCAATATAAGGTAAATTCTCTTTGAGAGAGGAAAACACCGAGCTGCCAAGGCCAGTCTTGGCTGAACACTACAACCACCACCAACACACTTGGAAGCAAGTGGATATTTTAAGGCAAGGAGGGAGGGCAACACCAGAATGAATAAACTGCAGGGTTCCTCATAATTCCTATTAAGCCATTGACACATGGAAGTCCTTGAATTCCCCAGTAACTGCTGGGAAAAGGGAATTATTTCTCATCTTTTGGGTGCTGCCAGTCCAGTGTGAGTACGTGAGGAATAAATAGCTGTTCTCCGTGTCCCAGGAGCTCCTTGAGGGCAAATGTGGCTTTCCTTAGGGTGGGATGGTGCAGAGCCAGGATTTCTCGCCTCACTTTGCTTTAGCCTAACTTGGAGATAAAAGATACATTCAGGCTTGATCAAAGATAAATTCTCCCTGGGAGAAATCAGCAGCTCCTAAAATCACAGCTTACGACAGGTAGAATAAATCCTCATTGATTTTTCCTGCCTAACATTAATCATCGCTTGACAGAGTTACACCAGAGAGCAAAGCAGGAGTGCGCGCTGCCTGGTATCTGACAAGCAGAGCCCTATTGAAGAGTCATCATTATTTGACGACCCTTTGCTGAAGGGGTGAGGTCCACATCCAGAGCCAGACTCCTCATTTTAGACGTCCTGTGAGCAACGTGTGTGGTCTCCTGGTGTTGTTAATGGGGGTTTAGAGCTGCTTTTCACTGCTCACATAGAGATGCCGGAGGCAAAGCAGCTCCTGAGACATCAGCAGAGAGCTGGAAGATGTGACCCAAGTAATGAAAATCGAAGTGTTTGGGTCTGGGGCTCAATCCTCTCCCTAAGGCAGCATCCACCTGCCCAGACACACACATCCACTGCCATTGGAGAATTGACCTGAAGCTCACAATTAACAAAGGCTCACCCTCACTTTTTCGTGCTTGACAAACCAACTGCTTGGTATGAAGCGATCCAAGGTGCAGATATGAAATCTGGGATGTTCATAAAGCTGCAGCTTGTGCTATACACAAGAGCTTCCCCCCAGCAATCACATCTCCCTGCAGCTTCAGCACACTCACTGGAATGGAGATAAATTGAACTAAAAACCCATACCTTGCTGCCATCGTTTACATATTATCCATGTAGGTTGCGGGTCCACACTCTGCTGAAGAGTTAACTGAATATTTAACCCTGTATTCCTGGGGAAGGAGCTCCGTTTGTGGCTTTCCTACTCCAATTTGGTAAGATCTTGCTTTTAGGCCAAGCTTTCAACAAGCTGCTCTTGGACTCACCAAGCAGACTGTTGCTCATGTTATCCAAGATGTAACTCTTGTCATTATGGATAGGAGAGCATCCAGCTGCTGCTGAGACCCTACAGCCAAGCAAAACCTTGCAGCACAACCTTCTGGTTAGGTAGCAGTTAGCTTGCTCTCGTAGACCCATAGAATCCCAGAGTGATTTGTGTTGGAAGGGACCTTAAAGCTCATCCAGTTCCAACTCCCTGCCACGGGCAGGGGCACCTCCCACTAGAGCAGCTTGCTCCAAGCCTCCGTGCCCAACAGTGCCAGAGCACCCTGTGCCAGCTCCTCAGCACCGTCACAGGGAAGAACTTCAGCCTAAGAACTCATCTCAATCTCCCCTCTGGCTATCCAAAACCATCACAGTGGATGCTATCCTCAAGAACTCAATACATGAACAAGAGGAAGGTGCCTGCTCTATAGAGCTATAACACGCTGTTGGCTAGCTGCTGTCTTGAGAGTCTTACAGCACAAACTATCTAATGAGTGAAGAAAAGGATCGTTTAAAATACGAAGCAAAAGAGCCCCATGCTCACACCATCAGCATCCCTCTGGTTCCTCAGGGTGATGGTTTCTGCAGCCCTGAAATAAAGCAGAGGGGGTAAGGTTTGCAACAAGTCCTGGGGATCCCGTGGATGCCACAGGACAAAGCAGGGTTTTCATATCGGGGATTTCTTTCTCTTTGCTCTCAGATCCAGTTGAAATGGGTTTTAATACTCACAGCTTCTCCAGGCTCCAGCTAGAAAGGTAATGCTGCTCTGTCTTCTCCCATGCAACATCTACCCATCCTTCCAGAGCGTTGTTCTTTGTGGTATTCACAGAGCCAGGGGTAAAACAAGTCTGGGAATTACCCATTAACCACCAGGGAGCTGCCAGACCAGGCGAGGGTCAGCCCAAAGGGCTCCCAAGAGCCAGGTCAAGATACACCCAGCAGGTTCTAAATTTGATGGCACCAGTAGGTGTTATTTGAACAATACCAGCCCAAAACTGTTGCCTTTAAGAGTTTCATACAGCCTTCAAAAATCCCCAAAGATGGTTTAGTACATATTAGTATGTAGTGCATCATATCCATATTCAAAACCAGGATTACCACTTGGGAAGCACTCTTAGAAGCGTTCAGCCCTCAGTGGAGGAGAAATCCATCTCTCCTTTATCTCAGTTTATGCTGCTACTTAGAATGAAAATACAAGAGCACAACTTCCTTTCCATTTTGGTGTAGCTGCCTTTATTTTTCAATCAGAAATTCTTCCTTTACTGTGCTCCCAAAGATGAGAAGGGGCTGCAGGGCCTTCCAGGAAAGGACAGAAGTCACCCCTTTGCTCCCAAAAAGCCCTAGTAGGGAATGACCCCGGTTCTTCCTGCCTAGCACTTAATGTTCCATAACAAAATGTGGGTTTCCTATTCCATGCAGATTACTAGGACGGATCCACCAGTAACCCAGGAACTTGGTTACTATATAGGCATCCTCACCCATTTAATTCAGCATCAGAGAGAACCTAAATAGTCCCAGCTGCTCACCTGGGGTTATTTAGGTGGTGATGGGTGTGATTCACATACATCAACAACGAGGAATTAAATCCTTCACCTACATGGGATGAAAGTTGAGACCTTACCTATTTTGAGAACCGATGTATTTTCGTTTGCTTTCATTACAAAATCTGGGATGGCTTTGTCAGGAGTAAAGATGTGCAATGGGGATACTTTCTGAGAGGGATCTGTGGATCTATAGGAAACAACTGAAGGAGAAGGGAATCATTTAAAACACCAGGAATTAGCACTTTGAATTGTGTATGGATAGCCCAGACTATTTAAGAGAAAAAACATTTATAAGGCAGAGTGAATTTGATGTCCTTGACATCGGAAGGACATGGAACTGTTGGAGCAAGTCCAGAGCAGGCCACGAGGATGATCAGGGGCTGGAGCACCTCCCATATGGAGCCAGGCTGGGAACATTGAGGCTGTTCATCCTGGAGAAGAGAAGCTCCGTGGAGACCTCAGAGCAGCTTCCAGTGTGTGAAGGGGGCTACAAGGATGCTGGAGAGGGGCTCTGCATCAGCGACTGAAGCGATGGGACAGGGGGTGATGGGTTCAGACTGAAACAGGGGAAGTTTAGGTTGGATGTAAAGCAGAAGCTCTTCCCTGTGAGAGTGCTGAGGCGCTGGCACAGGGTGCCCAGAGAAGTTGTGGCTGCCCCATCCCTGGCAGTGTTCAAGGCCAGGTTGGACAGAGTCTTGGGTGACATGGCTTAGTGCATGGTGTCCCCGAGCACTGCAGGGGGTTGGAACCAAGGTCCTTTCCAACCCAAACCACTCTATGATTCTATGATAATCTACATTTTATACAACCTGAAGCCTCAGGCAAAAATTGCATTAGGAAAATTGTGGTTTGAAGCATCATATCTAAATGTGAGGGGACTTTGAAGCTGTTAAACCATCTGATATTGCTTTAACAGGGTCAGAAAATAAACTATTTACGTAGGATCAGCCAACTGTAGAGGCAACATGATGGCCTTAGCTTATTTATCTGCCATTTCTCTGTTTCCTGGGCAAGAACAAGCCACTTGGCTACCAGAAGCTTCCCAGCACGTAAGCAAAAGGTTTTATCTTAAATAAAAAGGAGTGGCTATTCCCCACAATGTCCAGTAGGTGGTGGTGATGCATAAGAAATCCTGATCCATGTTTTTCTAGCCACTTCAAATTTTCTCCCTTTTGATACCTAAAGGGCCTCCTATGACTATTTTGCACCTCTTGGAGGTGACCACAGAGAGCAATAGTACCAAGAAGGAACAAAAATTACACATGATAAAGAATGGATTTTGTGCAGAAGTAGATGAAATTCAGCCTTTGAAGGGGAAATGTGCATCTAAAGAGCAGGAATATGTGGATACTGTCATGTCCTGCTGGCAACAGACAGCTTCAGGCTGATAACTTCACTAAAGAATAAGACTAAAGAATAAGACTAAAGAATAAGACTAAAGAATAAGACTAAAGAATAAGACTAAAGAATAAGACTAAAGAATAAGACTAAAGAATAAGACTAAAGAATAAGACTAAAGAATAAGACTAAAGAATAAGACTAAAGAATAAGACTAAAGAATAAGACTAAAGAATAAGACTAAAGAATAAGACTAAAGAATAAGACTAAAGAATAAGACTAAAGAATAAGACTAAAGAATAAGACTAAAGAATAAGACTAAAGAATAAGACTAAAGAATAAGACTAAAGAATAAGACTAAAGAATAAGACTAAAGAATAAGACTAAAGAATAAGACTAAGACTAAAGAATAAGACTAAAGAATAAAGACTTATTTCTTGGTGCTGGCCAGGGTCACATCCCTGTTTGGGTTATTTTCCCCTGCATTAAAGAGTGCTTTTCCCACTGGTGATGCCACAGCTCAAGTGACCACAGCGAGAAAATCCCCATCCAGGACCCAACCAAACGTTCTCCTTCCTATCAGCCCATCAGCTCCAAATCCCTTCCCGGAGGAGCTTGTTAACACAATTGGACCAGGGACATCTCTCACCTTGGAGTGACGAGCTGCTAAAGAAATAGAGAAGTTTTGGGTGTGTGGGGAAGCCCTGTGGTGACTGTTCCCCCTGGTGGCATTGCGATTTCGTAGCCACCAGGATATGGGGGAGCTGCAATCTGTGCCAGGAATTACTTCTTGCATAGGAAATAAAGACTTTTGGTTGGGTTTTCTCATTACCTTCAATTTTCCTGTTGTTTCAGGATGCTTGCGTGTTTCCATGTTTGCTCTGGGCTTCTTTTCCCCATTGCCTCAAACCAGAGCGCAAATCTCCTGCGGCGAACTCTACTGATAACATTCTTGCCTTTGTTTTTAACAAACCACTGTGGGTATAAATTAGAAAACTCATTAGAGCTTCACTTAAAGGCTTTGAGAAAGGCAGAACTTGAGGAGGAAAATGAAATGGTGAAGTTCTACGGCTGCCTGAAAAGAGGTGACAAAGCCCAATTTGACTGTGATTTAACACAGCAGCCTGGTTCCAAACACAGACCTGCTGAAGAACTCGCATTTCACTCGCTTGGCTCATGAACAATATCCCATTGCTCCATAACTGCATTAAAACATCAGTTCATCCATTTAGATCTTGGGTTTCCATCCTTCCTGGGAAAAGCTTTTCATAGAAGCTGCCTCCCCCACCTGGCCCATAAATCACTGAGACCCCAACTAAACTGAGCCAAGGAAAACCAGTATCGTGTGTGGGTGTTCACATTTAACACAAGAATATATTGTGTTTCATGTAGTTTAAGATGCATTTAATATTGTGTTTTTATATATACACACACACATATGTATTTATGTGCATAATTTGCCAGTCACAGGAACAGAGACCTCCTATATGTCCTTTCTGAACTTTAACTATGTCCTGCTGACTTCATGGTCACATCAGTTGCTCCTGGCCTCATTCAGTCAACTTTTGAACATGTCCATGGTTGGAGGCTCCACAGCCTCTGGGACAAATCCTCATGTTACCCACATCCCTGGATCAGGGTTTTCAAAGCCTGACTGTGATTCTTTCTGCTGTTCTCCTCAGAGCATCCTTCATCTCTTTGTTCCTCAAGCTGTAGATGAGGGGGTTGAGCATGGGGATCACCACCGTGTAGAAGACAGAGACCACTTTGTCAGTGTTCAGGGAGTAACTAGAGCTAGGGCGTAAATACATGAAGATGGTTGTTCCATACAACATGGTCACCACAATCAGGTGGGACACGCAGGTGGAGAAGGCTTTTTGCCTACCCTCAACTGAACGGATCCTCAGGATGGCAAAGAAGATGAAGATGTAGGAGACTAGAATGGCAGAGATGGTGCTGAGCTCAATGACGCCAGCCAAGGAGAAGAGGATCATCTCATTGATATATGTACTGGAACAGGACAGAGCCAGAAGAGGAGGAACATCACAGAAGAAGTGGTTGATGACATTGGAGCTGCAGAAGGGCAGCCTGATGATGAAGGTCATCTGAATGATGGAGTTCAGGACACCCCCGATGTAGCAGCCCACCACCAGCCCCACACATAACCTCTGAGTCATGACAGAGGAGTAGAGCAGGGGTTTACAGATGGCCACATACCGGTCATAGGCCATGACAGCCAGCAGGAAACACTCACTTGTCACAAAGACAATGTAGAAGAAAGTTTGACCCATACAGCCAGCAAAGGAAATGGTCTTCTTCTCTAATAGGAAGTTCACCAAAGTCCTGGGGGCTACCACAGAGGAAAAGCAGATGTCAACAATGGAGAGGCTGCCCAGGAAGAAGTACATGGATGTGTGGAGCCGTGGGTGACCTTGGATGGCTACGATTATCCCTGCGTTGCCCAGAAGGGTGATGGTGTAGATGAGCAGCAACAGCACAAAAAGGGCTGCTTTCACCTCCCCTTGGTCACTGAGACCCTTGAGGACGAATTCTGCTGCTGAGGTGTGATTCTGCTCTGCCATTCAGGGCTTTTGTATCTGCAAAGGAAGGAAAAAGTCTGGAAAACATAGGACAGTGGAAAGCATGCCTTTATTTGAACTGGAATGGGATAACTTGACAATTAACACTCTGTGCATCAAGGGCATCCCCACTATTCATTTCCAGGGAGCTACAGTGCAATGGACTGCTCTGTAGCCATCTGCTCCAAGCTTGCCCTCCTGCACAGCCCAAGGAAAGAGGAGGCCCCTTCTGAAGTGAGCACATCCCAGCTTCCCCAGACACCTTGGAGCAGGTTCATTTTTGTCACTGAATCCCATTTTGGTACCTGCAGTTTGATGAGACCAATGGCTACAGCAGCAGAGAGGGATTGATATGACACAGACCAAGCCACCAGCTCTGCCCTTGATCTCCTGTGATTAAGTTTCTCTGAAGAAAGCTCTGATTTTGGCAGCGGCTTCTGGCTATAACCAATATAAGCCTAAGAATACTGTAGCTTTCCTTTGGTGGTTTTGGAAAAGACACTGAGATGAAGGAAAAAGAGCCTTTAATTTGTTGGGAATTAAGAAAGGAGGAGGGAAGGGGTGCTGCATGACCCTAAAACTCATTCAGGACATGAAGAGTTTAATATTACAGTCTTGAAAACCTTGGGGAGGTGAAACCAGGAGACCACGAGCAAAATTTGGGTCTGAAGATGTTATTCCCTTGGTACAATTGAGAGAATATACAATTAAGAGAAGTCAAAACCATGATGAGACCACTGCGCTGTGCTAAGCCAAACTCACTCAACTTCGGTTGTTTAAGTTCAGGCACTAAGTTAAAGCTGCTCACCCTCATGAAAGTGTGAATTACAGGTTTCTGTCCCTAATAACATGAAGATTCAGAGTAAAACAACTGAATCTTGAGAGGATTAAAGGTGAGGATAAAAACCTTACCCCACCAGACAAGTGTCAGGACCAGAAGACTCAGCGAAATCCATAAGCAGAATATTTCTTTATAGAAATATTCTTTACATTTTGAAGTACCACTTTATTTCAAGGTCAGTGGCTGGGTTAATCTTTTCTCGAGAGTTTTCTCCTCTCTTCTTCTCCAAGGCTCCTTAAACATACCATAAGCACCATGATAAGCACCAGTGCCTAAATGGGCTACAAGAAAGATGGTGAGGGGCTTTGGACAAGGGCCTGTAGGGACAGGACAAGGGGAATGGCTTTAACTTGCCAGAGGAGAGACTGAGATGAGCTCTTAGGCAGAAGCTCTTCAATGTGAGGGTGCTGAGGCGCTGGCACAGGGTGCCCAGAGAAGCTGTGGCTGCCCCATCCCTGCAGTGCTCAAGGCCAGGTTGGACGCAGGGCTTGGAGCACCCTGCTCCAGTGGAAGGTGTCCCTGCCCATGGCAGGGGTTGGAACTGGGTGAGCTTTAAGCTCCTTTCCAACCCAAACCAGTCTGGGATGCTATGAGTACATCCCATCAGGCATATTGAATCTCTTTAAACCAACGCATAGGAGCAAATCTTTACCTGGCATAAATCTGAGCAGCCTCCCCAGTTGCGGCAGTGATTTCTACCAGAGCAGAGCTAACCTGGACCTTTCATTGTATGGTCTCACATACCTGTGGATGGGAGGTCACCTCTTACAGCTGCAAGGTCTCTTCCACATTAGATGACACTGGATATCTGTACAGCAAATCGAGGAGATTATCTCTTGAAGTCATCCTCTTAGCTTCCAAACAAGAATGTCTCTTCTGAGCCTTCAAGAGCTTCCAGCCTATTTTCAGCTGATGAAGTTCTTCACTTGCAGCAACGTGTTGCTTTTATATCTCTCCCTGCAGGTCTTTGCAGGCAACAGACACAAACACTTGGGGAGCAAGTGTTTGTCATGGTTTTGGCTATAGTTCAGGTCTCTAAAACAAGTGAAACTTGATTGTATGTTGCTGGCCCTGAATGAGAACCCATGAGTCACAACAGCCTAAAATACTAATAAAGGCTTAGCTATGCACACAGGCTGATGTAAAATCTCATCTAATTATTGTCACAAAGATCTATAACCTGTTACAACACTCAGCAGCCTCCAGGGACAGGAAAAATAGAGATCCAAACAAACACGAGTTGTTCTTCACAAGCCCTGTGAAGAATCAAAGGGGAGGTGAGAAGGTGCAGCCAAAGGGCAGTTTATTTCAATTATCTTAAACACCTGCTGCAAACAGTTTAGGTAATTACCTCTGGATGGATGCTTGGAGCAGACAGCTGGGATTATAGAAGATGAAGGTTGACCCAAGCCTCCAAGCCTCCAAGCACTAAATGAGCCTGAAAGGCTACTGATGATTAAGAACACGGGGGGTCTATCCAGGACCAACTTATCAGAACATGACTGATGGTCCATTAGACCTTTTTACTATGCTCCAGGTACTTCCAGGATTATCTCAGATGCCCATTTTTCACTCCTTTTTGCACAGAGCCAGGTCATTCCTCTACTCCACCTCTACTGCAGGACCAAACCCACTTCATTACAGCCTGTTTTGAAAAGGGATGATGTTAATGCAGTTCTTTCTACAAATGTTTTTGGAGGGGTGTAGCAGGAAATTGATAGTATATTCATGGTAACTTCAGTGTCATTTGTCTCTGCTCAGCACACTCAATACACACCAGATTCTTCCAGTGTCTGGAACATTTTTGGGGGTTTACAATTCACACTGTTTCTTTCAGTATAACTGAGTTTTCCCTTTAAATAATAGAAGCCCATGCTTTGGGATTAGACTGACAGCATGAACAGAGTCATATTTGGATCAGATTTGATCCGTAAGTGGGATTCATCCATAAGTTGCCAACAGCATTAAGCACTGGTATATGAGCCAACTGCCAAGACTCTCTTTACAGTCAGTAGAAATGAATGTGATGGCTTAGCTGCTCAGACATGCATGTCCAGGACTATCAGAGGCCCACCATACATCCCTCTGGCTCCCTTAAAGGGCACAAGCCATGCCTGACAGACCTGTGTCCATACATCCTGTGGTATCTCAGGGGGAATTGGATGGATCAATAGGCTCTATGTAACCCAAAGGAGGATTTTCCATGTCCAGAGAAGACCCACACATGGTCACATGAACAGACTAAGTTCTCCATCAGACCCTGAGAACACCAGGTTGGAAGGGACCTCAAGGATCATCTGGTCCAACCTTTCTAGGCAAAGCATGATCTAAACTAGATGTTCCAGCACCTTCTCCAGCTGAAGCTTAAGTGTCCAATGTTAGGGAATACACCACTTCCCTGGGGAGACTGTCACTGAGCTACTGATTGGTATCACTGAGATCCTAGAGGACTGGCTGAGAGATAGACACATGGGAAGGTCTTGGGCTCACCTCGCTTCAGGTCAGTGTGACATACAGACCGACACATGAGCTATAGGTGTTCCAGGTTATCTTCCAGACTGTGAACTCCAGTGATGCCATTCAGACGGCCAAAGGAATGGCTGAGAAACACTGCAGGACTCACTGGAACCCATGAGCTTCTGGAGGAAACCATCAATGGCGCCAGCACAACCAGCAACAGAGCACTACGTGCACCAACAAACCCAAATACGGATGGAGAAGAGCAATGCAGACAGCTGTGTTGATCCCAGATGAGTGTTTGGTTGGGTTTAGCTTCTATAAATGGCAATATTTTAACAGCAGGGTTTGTATTTGGGAAGTTTCTGTACCAACACTTTCACCAGTGGTTCCTGTTTGTTGCCACTTTATCACCAATCCTCCAGGCACAGCTCAAAACACCCACCCTGTTCCTTGAAAAGGTGAATAAAAACACATATTCCAGTTATTGCCAGAATAAACTTATTTTGCTTCTAACAATAGCATGACAAGGAGGAAAAACAACTTGTCGAAAGCAGGTACACAGTAATCAGGTTATTAGGTATAAACCTTCAGCGCCCATCACCAAATTCCTCATCTTCTATCAGCTCTGTTGTGTCTAAGGATGTTTTGAGCCTATTAATTTTTTTCTTATAATGAAGGTGGAAATGGAAAAGAGGAGTTTCAAATAAAAAATACATTGAAGTTTTGTATAATTGAAATCTGACATAAGGAAGATTTCACCCATAGGCTGAGTGGGACTCAGTCACCTGAAATTTGGATGCCCTGAAGTTGAATATGTCAGAATCATGCTACACATTCTATATGCAGCTGATAACTTTATATATCTTTACCTTAGGAACCTGAATGTATACAAGTCAATGGGACCGGATGAAATCCATCCAAGGGTCCTGAAGGAGCTGGCAAATGAAGTTGCTAAGCCACTGTCCATCATATTTGAAAAATCATGGCAGTCAGGTGAAGTTCCCGATGACTGGAAAAAGGGAAATATAACCCCCATTTTTAAGAAGGGAAAAATGGATGAGCCAGGGAATTACAGAGCAGTCAGTCTCACCTCTGTGCCTGGCAAAATCTTGGAGCGGATTCTCCTGGAAGGCATGCTAAGGCACATGAAAACCAACAAGGTGCTTGGGGACAGCCAGCATGGCTTCACTAAGGGGAAATCCTGCCTAACCAATCTGGTGACCTTCTATGAAGGGGCTACGGAACTGATGGACAGGGGCAGAGCGGTTGATGTCATCTACCTGGACTTGTGTAAAGCCTTTGACACTGTCTCCCATGACATCCTTCTCTCTAAGTTGGAGAGATATCAATTTGATAGGTGGACCACTCGGTGGATAAAAAACTGGCTGGATGGCCGCACGCAAAGAGTAGTGCTCAGTGGCTCAGTGTCCAGCTGGAGACCGGTAACGAGTGGTGTCCCCCAGGGATCGGTGTTGGGACCGGTCTTGTTCAACATCTTTGTGGGTGACATGGACAGTGGGATTGAGTGCGCCCTCAGCAAGTTTGCCGATGACACCAAGCTGTGTGGTTCGGTTGATACATTGGAGGGAAGGAATGCCATCCAGAGGGACCTTGACACGCTTGTGAGGTGGGCTGATGCCAACCTGATGAAGTTCAACCATGCTAAATGCAAAGTCCTCCACCTGGGTCAGAGCAATGCCAGGCACAGCTACAGGTTGGGTGGGGAGGAGATTGAGAGCAGCCCAAGGAGAAGGACTTGGGGGTGTGGGTTGATGAAAAAATGAACATGAGCCGGCAGTGTGCGCTTGCAGCCCAGAAGGCCAACCGTATTCTGGGCTGCATCAAAAGGAGTGTGACCAGCAGGTCGAGGGAGGTGATCCTGCCCTTCTACTCTGCTCTCGTGAGACCTCACTTGGAGTATTGAGTGCAGTTCTGGTGTCCTCAACATAAAAAGGACATGGAAGTGTTAGAACAAGTCCAGAGGAGGGCCACGAAAATGATCAGGGGCAATCTGGAGCACCTCTCGTATGAAGATAGGCTGAGAAAGTTGGGGCTGTTCAGCCTGGAGAAGAGAAGGCTGCATGGAGACCTCATAGCAGCCTTCCAATACCTGAAGGGGGCCTATAGGGATGCTGGGGAGGGACTCTTCATTAGGGACTGTGGTGAGAGGACAAGGGGTAATGGGTTTAAACTTAAACAGGGGAAGTTTAGATTGGATCTGAGGAAGAAATTCTTTACTGTGAGGATGATGAGGCACTGGAATGGGTTGCCCAGGGAGGTTGTGAATGCTCCAGTGCTGGCGGTGTTCAAGGTGGGGTTGGACATAGCCTTGGATGGCATGGTTTAGTGGGAGGTGTCCCTGCCCATGGCAGGGGGGTTGGAACTCGATGATCTTGAGGTCCTTTCCAGCCCTTACTATTCTGTGATTCTGTGATTTTATCTTTATGCACCATCATTCACTCAAGCCATTTCCCATGATAACTTTGCCAAGGTCTTTAGGTCCTTCTAAGGAGGGAGACTGAGATCAGATGTAGTATCTACTTATTAAACTCCACTTCCGACCAGTTAAATCCCACAACTAATGGTCTTTCAGATACAGAGAACTACATGCTTAGAGGAAAAAGAGAGAATAAAAGTAGAAATAAGAGTTTTATTACAACTAATGCATCATGGCACTACTGCATATTAAGTTTGAATATATGTACTAAACGATTCCACTCAACAATACATTGAGGAACCATCACTGTCCAATACTTTATACTGTATATTAACAAAATCATTTGAAGTATTTATTCACTATAAAAAGCACTTTGAAGGATAAAAGTGCAGCAGAAAACTCTTCAAATACCTTTGAACATTCTTGGATGGGTCATTGATTGGTCTGTGGTTATGGAAGAAGATTCCAAGAAGTTCCTCTTAAACTTCCCTGTTTCCTGCAGCTTTAGGGAACTTTTCTTCCTTTTCTCTCATCCAAGCCTCCTTGGTCTGCTCCGTGTGTTCTCCTGCATGCTCCCATCTGTCATGGGGATTACCTGGAAGCACTGAAATTCACCTTAAATCCATAGATTACATCTCATGGCTGTAAGAGGTACAGCACTTGGTAGGGATATAGTTCACCACACTGGTGAATGATGCCCAAGCTGTAAGAGACCACAAGTGATCTCTCACCAAAGACTGCCGAGAAAATAGTCAGAGTCCCCAGCAGAAATCTCACAAATGGGTTATTTTAACAGAACTGAGCCTTGTCATCATATTTCCCTTCAAGAAAGAGGCAATTTGGAGTTGCTTAAGCAATGGCAGGTACGTAAGAAAACCCAACACGTTCTTGCCTCCAAATATTCAGAAACAAGCTGGACATTCTAGCATGTTTCATCACAAGTCAGCCTTTGGTGGCTCTTCAATGACTATGTGTTTCTCCTGTTATGAAATACACTATCAAGAGGCAAATACCTAGCAAATTAATCCCACATCGATAGAGCTGGTCTACAAAATGTACAATAATATATAGAATTATTATCACAGCTTCTCTCCAACCTCAAAAAGACTCCAAAACACCAACCCCATTTCCATCACTGCCCAAGTGTCAAACTGTTTACCACTTTGGGAGGGAAATAATCATTCTCCCCACTGTTCTTTTCAGAGCATTCTTTAACTCCTTGTTCCTCAGGCTGTAGATGAAAGGGTTCAACATTGGGGTCACCACGGTGTAAAAGACAGAAACTATTTTGTCCCTTCTGAGGTTGTAGCTGGAGCTGGGCCGTAGGTACATGAAGATGAGGGTCCCATAGAAGATGGTGACAACCACTAGGTGGGATGCACAGGTACCAAAAGCTTTGCCCAGCGCAGAGCCTGTCCTCAGGATGGTGAAGAGGATATGGCCATAGGAGATGAGGATGACTGACGTTGTGGTGACCTCATTGAAGCCCCCAAAAGCAAATAGCAACATTTGGTTGAGGGAAGTATCAGAGCAAGCCAACTTTGAGAGTGGTGGCCCATCGCAGAAGAAGTGGTCAATGACATTGGGGCCACAGAAGGACACCCTCAATGCAAAGCCTGTGAAGACCACTGAATTAAAGAACCCAACTGCATAGGACCCAGCTAAGAGGGAAACACAGACCCTCTTGGACATGAGGATGGGGTAACGCAAGGGGTTGCAGATGGCAACATAGCGGTCATATGCCATCCCAGCCAGGAGGTAGCACTCTGTGGTTGCAAAAGCAGCATAGAAATAGAGCTGTAGGAAGCAGCCAGCAAAAGAAATAGTCTTCCTTTCAGACAAGAGGATCAGCAGCATTTTGGGTGTCACCACTGAGGAATAGCACAGATCCAAGAAGGACAAGTGGCCAAGGAAGAAGTACATGGGGGCGTGAAGCTGAGAATCGAGCCAAACTGCAGCAGTGATGCTAAGGTTTCCTATCACAGTGGTGACATAGATGAGCAGGAAAAGCATAAAGAGGGTAACCTGGAAGTCGAGACGATCTGTGAACCCCTTGAAAACAAACTCTGTTACCGTAGTCCAGTTTTCCCAAGCCATCAGTATCCAAGAGGCTCCCAGTTCCCAGGCAGGGGGGTGGTTTCCATGAGCTTGGTTATGATGGCTTAATCCCTTGTTTAATTATTAGTGGGTTTTAATCCTGTACTCTGTAGGTAATGAAGACATTCTCTAATGAAACACTGCCAGGCACCTTGGCAGGATGCTTAGATGGTCCACAACCAGCTGCCCATGCAGGGAGTCACTGACTATCTCTATCACTCAAGGTCTTAAACCAAGCTTTGAATATATCTTCTACCTTCACATACTGATTTCAAAGGCAGTTTGAAGCCAACAAAACAAGTTTTCCCTTGGACGTCACCATGGTCTTCACTATGTTTCCAACTGTCGGCAGTTTTCTCCACATTCAGGGAAGAGCAGCTCATGTGGACTGTTCTGATAATACGCAAACTAAAGGAATATTAGCTTCCACGCTGCTTTTCAGGTTGATGGTGTCCCAGAGACTCTTTTCATTACCCGAGGTAGTTCAGGGTCTGAATTTGTTGCTCTTTAGTATAAGTGCTCAGAAACAAAAGCAACATATTGGGTTTTCATTAAAAACAGCTGATTAATAACAAGCTTAGTGGCTACTTCAGGGGCAAAACTGCATTTCAATAACTGCTTTTATCTCATAAGAATAAACACATAGAATGTACAGAAGGGCATATGCATTTATCTTTCCTTCTCCAGTATCTTCCAGCTTCACTGGTGACTCGTTAAAAATGTGCTTTCCCCTTTAATTTCTATCATTCAACATTTTAAGCAAACAGCAAATACTTTCGAGCAACTGATTTCATGCTAGATTAAGGCTAGGAAGTAAAAACTTCCTTTTAGAAAGGATTTATAACATAACCATGTGTCGCAAACACAGACATTTGAGAGGAGTTTAAAAGTAGTTCCACCACCGTCCCCCAAAACAGTACCTGAGATGCCACTTCTCGTTTCCTGTTGAAGACCCAGCCTCTTTCAGGCTGAACTATTATTGTGCCTGCCTCTTATTCCTTTCTCCAAGGAAATCATTTAGAGACAAAACCTGCACCTTATCACTGCTGAGGGGAGCTACAAAGGCAACAATACAGACAAATAGACCATATCCTATTAAATTCACTTGAAATTGTGTATGCTTATCTCATAAGTAGGATAAAATACATCCCCCAAAAGGATTGTGTCAGGAGAGAGGGTAAATATATTAGACATTAAACATTTCTTCTGTACATGTTTATATTTGTCCCAGTATAACCATTACCAGTAAGCAAGGAGATGTTTGCAAAGAGAAAAAGCAATTTAAGCTCCTGTGATAATCACTGCTACGTTCCTTTGACATTGCCTCTAAGCAGATCTTCCTTGTCCATTTGCATGACTATTGCACAGAAGCATCTCTATCTTGATAGAAAAACATATTTTTCCACCTTCTAGCTTGCTTTATGAATCAGAGCTTCAGAGAAGAAATTTCGTGATTCTATGATGCTGTGCTTCACCATTCCATGAAATCCTCCAAGTCTGCTTCCCTTCTTTCTTTAGTTCTACATGGTGCTGGCTGTCCGTGTATGGCTGTGTCTCCCAGAAGCTTCTGTCTTCATTATTTATTGCTTTCCAGCTTAGATGGTTGAGATAAGCTGCCAACAACCTCATTGGGCACATCACTCCTTGCAAATCTGATTTTCTCCCCCCTTCGAATATAATTGGAAAGTTCCCTTAGTGACTTCACAAGTTGGACACCTGGAGCTATTACTTCATCAGCCCCTGAGATGAGTTGTCTTCTGGGAGCCAGAATACACTTAAATCAGAAATTGCTGTGAGGTTATTGACAAAGGCATCGCTTAGTGACGACATCTCAGCACCTTGTAACTACAGAAACACTAAAGCTGGACAGCTTTATGAGTTTTTACTAAGACTTGAAACCCATTTCCAAACCACAGTGTTACCCACCCACTCAAAAACATATTTCTACAATTACATTTGGAAAATGGAGGAGATACTAATGAGCAAAGAATAACACTTGAATATAAAGCTCAATTGATTACTCTATTTCCCTCACTGAATAGACTATCTCCTATTTTTCCCATGCAGGGATATGATCTGGATGGAGCAGTGAGCACTGGCTGGGCTGTTGGGTGCAGCGAGTGATGGGTTCTACTCTGCAGGAGCCTGGAGAGTACCACAGGGGTTTAGCTCTTCAAATAAAGCCAAAGGGGAAAACCCTGGTGCGCAGGGACCATCCCACAGTACCCGAGCAAGAGAAGTAAAGCAGGAACAGAGACCTAGGCCAAGTTCAGTCAAGTTTCCAGAGCATCGAGCAAGTTGGGGATTATGAGGCAGGTCCAAGACCAAGCCAAACCAAGCCAATGCAGGTCAAGACAATCCCCTGGTCAGGGTCAGATCCAGCAATTGTTAGAGAAGTCCACAAGCAACCTCAGACCACCATCAAAGGATTCCATAGATGTGCACAACTCCTGCTAAACTGGAAAGCAGAACTCTTCAAACACAGCCCAACTTCCCTGGGCTGAGATTAAATAGAGATGGTGGGCAAACAGGCAGAGGGTGGGGATGGAGATCCAGCTGAGGCTGTTCAGGGGGATAAAGGCGTATTAGTTCACCCTGGGACAATTCATCATTGCCTCAAAAGCCCATTTCTCACCCTTGAATACAGTGGAAGCCCTAAAGCACCAGCTCAGGTGTTGGGCACCCAGGCACTACATGTGAATAACCACACTGGGAACGGAAATCAGGGCTCTCAAGTATGCACAGACAGACACCAGCAGCTCCAGAGATGGAGTCACTTGTCACATTTAGGGAACCTCTGCAAGATCTGAAATGTCTCTGAACCCATTCTCATTCTGTTGGCAACGACAGACTGAAAGCATGGCATGGTCCACAAGAATGTCAGAAGCATCTTATGAGCAGCTCATCACTGCTGCTGTGTAGCTGTTCTCAGGGATGGCTCATCCACACCATGTCTCTCATGCCCAAGCACCACAATGTTTTCAGAATTGATTTCAAACCTTTGCTTTTCCTTCTCTTTGTTTTCCTCTGGGAAAGCATGAGCAGCCCTGCAGGCTTCCTCCCAGGACACCACATCCAACTGTATTTACAGCCCCAGCACCACAAGCTGCGCTCTTGGAGTCTGGCAGGAGCTCACCTCTCTTCACATCAGGTGCTTAACAGAGCTGATGCCAACGCATGGATGTTCCCTTCTGCATTGGGGATAAACCCTTGGCTCCCATCACTCGTTGGCAGAGGGAAGGCACAGGAGGTAATACCAACACAAAGCAGAGCCTCACCTGCACTGAGGCAGTGGGCTTGCTTCTGCATGTCCTCATATCCTCTTTGGAAAGCAGTATCTGAAAACAGCCTTACCAGCATGGGTTTTCTTGAGAAGAAGAGGGAGAAATGTCTGATGCTGGTTCTTTTTCTTTTACATAGGCAGAGTAAACCAGATACACTGATTTATTCAAGATTTAAATGAGGATGAATCTTATTCTCTTATACAGAAATGTAACATTTCATATTGTCAGCAGAATATAGTCACTAACAAATCAGCCTTTGGAATCAGACTGTTACAACATCAATTCCTTTTGAAAGCAAGCAACTGAATGCCCATGGGTTTAGGATGCTTCAGCATGCTGGAGCTCAGATATAAATCATGAATTGAACAATGTCAATGTTATTTGTTGTAAATGATCTCAAATAGTTTCTTCAATGTGATTTGGTGATTGGAATGATAATCAAAGGGAAAATGTCTGGAGTTAATGCATGTGTAAGGTGGGCTTTCACTGGGACTGGGAATTTCTCTGGCTCCACGTTTATGTGCGATCCTGTGAGGTTCCTCTGAGGTGTCTTCTGATACAAATTTCCTTCAAATTGAAAGTGATTAAAGATCTGATTCTTTGCTCAAACCTGAAAACTCACGTGCTTGACTAAATCCAGAGTTTTAATTGTCTCAGCATAGAAAAACAAAAATGCCATTTCCTGCTTGAACAAACTCCCTGTTCTTTTCCAAATACCTCATCTGAAAAACATAACATATATGTATCATTTTGGTTAGAAAATATATTGGAAAATTCTAAAATGTGGCAGTTACAGTGCTCATTGATTGGAGATCAATATGGTCCAAATCTGAATCTCCATTTTTGATCAGTTTGATGTTTCTCTTCCTTTTGCCTCAGCAGGTAACAGCAGGTCATGGGAGGAAATCACACCCAGATGGAATTCATCCTGTTGGGAATTACAGATAGTCCATATGTTCAAACTCCTCTTTTTGCCTTCTTTCTGTTGATTTACATTGTCACTTTGGTGGAGAACATTGGCATTATCATCTTGGTTCCGGTGTCTCCCAACCTCCATACCCCCATGTACTTCTTCCTCACCCATTTTGCATTCATTGACATCTGCTATTCCACAGTCATCTCCCCCAGGATGCTGGCAGACCTGTTATCGGAGGACAAAACCATTTCTTTCTCTGAATGCATGATGCAGTTCCTCATGTTTGCTTTCTTTGCTGTTACTGAGTGTCATCTGCTGGCCATGATGGCCTACGACCGGCACATTGCTATCTGCCAGCCTCTGCGTTATGTGACCATCATCTCCAGCCGTGTCTGTTGGCAACTGGTAGCATCATCCTACCTATTTGCCTTCGTCAGTGCCATCATCTGTACATGGTGCGTGTTTGGAGGTTACTTTTGTGGTCCCAACCACATCGACCACTTCTTCTGTGATGTTGTCCCTGTGCTAAAGCTCGTGTGCTCTGACACTCACAGCAGCGAGATGGTCATCTTTGCCTTCGTCACCATCAATGTGGTGGTCACAAGTGTGATTATTTTGCTCTCTTATATCTCTATCCTCCACACAGTGCTGAGGATGTGCTCAGCACAAAGCAGGGCCAGAGTCTTCCACACCTGTGCCTCCCATTTGATGGCTGTTTCCATATACTTTGGGTCAGCATTCTTCATGTACCTACAATCTCCATCTAACCACAGGAGCCTGGATAAGGTGGCCTCCATCTTCTACACCGTGGTCACCCCAATTCTCAACCCATTCATCTACAGCTTGAGGAACAAGGAGGTGAAGAGGGCTCTGCTGCAGTGCGGGAGGAGGTTGTTCAGCTGGTGGTAACATACAAGACTTGCATCATGCAGGACATGAATACCCTACATCAACTGACAAAGCCTAAACTAATAGGATTTTCCACTAATCCTCATGACTTCACATTAGGTTCTTTCACAGTTTCTGCACAAAAGTCAATGACATTATTTAATGAGAAATAGAACCACAATCACATATTCCTTGGAAAGAAACCACAGGAGAGGAACCTCAAATTTATTTCACTTCTCGGCTGGCAGTGTGTAGGAAGAGATTACCTTGGGTTATCCCAGGCCCCTTTTTCTTCACAGGAAACACCCATCACCTTTATTCATTTCTCCCTTTGGTCACTGATAAATATCTTTTTTTCTTGCAAGATTCTTGACCATGTCCCTCAGCTCCAACATGTGTAATGTGTGTGTATGTGTGTAAATATATACATGTGTGAGAGGGGAATACAAATAAAATGCATAAAACTGGTATTACAAGTCAAGTGACGCACACAGACTTGGACTCAATATGCGGATCTGCAATGAGTGCACTGCACAGAATCATCTCTACCTTGAGAAAATACTGATTTTCTCACCTCCTGGTTTGCCTTATAAATCAGAGCTTCAGCAAAGTAAATCCTCCAAGTCTCCTTTTTTCCTCTGTTCAGTTCTACATGGTGTTGGGTGTCAATGCTTGGCTCCATCTACCAGAGTCTCCTGTCTTTACTGTTTATTACTTTCTATCTTAGACAATTGGGATACGCTGCTAGCAGCCTCATTGGGCACATCACCCCATGGCAATCTTGTTTTCTCTCCTCTTCAGGTGTAATATAGGAATTTCTTTGGTGATTTCACAGGTTAGACATCTGGAGCTGTTACTTCCTCAACCTTTGAGATAGGTTGTCTTCTGGGAGGCAGAATGAACAAGATCAGAAACTGCTCTGAGGTTGCTGAGAAAGTGCATTTCTTAGAGATGGCACTTCAGCATCTTCAAACTAAAGAAACACTGAAGCTAGAAAGGTTAAAGAATCTTTACTAAGACTTGAAACTCATTTCCAAACCGAAGTGCTGCCCAACTATGAAAGACCACAATTCTAATATCATATTTTCAAATGGAGGAGATACTAATGGCCAGAGAGCAACGCTAGAATATAATGTTCAGGGAAGAGACTCAGAGCAGCCCAAGGAGAAGGACTTGGGGGTGTTGGTCGATGAGAAAATGAACATGAGCTGGCAGTGTGCGCTTGCAGCCCAGAAAGCCAACCGTATCCTGGCCTGCATCAAAAGGAGCGTGACCAGCAGGTCGAGGGAGGCGCTCCTGCCCCTTTACTCTGCTCTCATGAGACCTCACTTGGAGCATTGTGTGCAGTTCTGGTGTCCTCAACATAAAAAGGACATGGAACTGTTAGAACAAGTGCAGAGGAGGGCCACGAGGATGATCAGGGGACTGGAGCACCTCCCGTATGAAGATAGGCTGAGAAAATTGGGGCTGTTCAGCCTGCAGAAGAGAAGGCTGCGTGGAGACCTCATAGCAGCCTTCCAATACCTGAAGGGGGCCTATAGGGATGCTGGGGAGAGACTCTTCATTAGGGACTGTAGTGAGAGGACAAGGGGTAACGGGTTCAAACTTAAACAGGGGAAGTTTAGATTGGATCTGAGGAAGAAATTCTTTACTGTAAGGGTGGTGGGGCCCTGGAATGGGTTGCCCAAGGAAGTTGTGAATGCTCCATTGCTGGCGGCGTTCAAGGTGGGGTTGGACGTAGCCTTGGATGGCATGGTTTAGTGGGAGGTGTCCCTGCCCATGGCAGGGGGGTTGGAACTCGATGATCTTGAGGTCCTTTCCAACCCTAACTATTCTATGATTCTATGATTCTAATTACTCTATTTGCCTCGCTGAGAAGATGATCACCTATTTTACCCATGCAGGGACATGGTGTGGATGGAGAGGGACTGCCAGAGCAGTGAGAGCTGGCTGGGCTGTTGGGTGAAGCCAGAGATAGGTTCTAATTTGCAGGAGCCTGGCCAGTACCACAAGGGTTTATCTCTTTAATCTCTTTAAACAGAGCCAAAGGGCAACACCATGGTGTGCAGGGACTATCAAACAGTACCTGAGCAAGAGAAGTAGGGCAGGAACAGAGACCTGAGCCAAGTTCAGCCAAGATTCCAAATCAACAAGCAAGTTGGTGATGAGAAGGTAGGTAACAAGACCAGGCCAAGTCAGACAAAGCCAATCCCTGAACCAGGGTCAGGTCTGGCAAATTGCTAGGAAGGTCCATGAGCAAACCTAGATCTTCATCAAAGGATTCCATAGGTGTGCACACCTCCTACCAAAATGAGGACCAGAACTCCTCTTATAAAGTTCAAACTCTGTGGGCTGAGATTAAATAGAGATGATGGGCAAACAGGTAGAAGGTGGGGATGGAGACCCTGCTGAGACTGTTCAGGGGGATAAAGCCTATTAGTTCACCCTGGACAATTCATCATTGCCTCAAATGCCCATTTCTCACCCTTGAATACAGTGGAAGCCCTAAAGCACCAGCTCAGGTGTTGGACATCCAGGCACTACATGTGGATAACCACACTGGGAATGGAAATCTGTGCTCTGAATTATGCACAGAGAGACATCAGCAGCTCCAGAGATGGAGCCACTTGTGCTTCATGTCCTGTTTAGGACCTTCTGCAAGATCTGAAATTACTTCAAATCCATTCTCATTCCATTACGAAGGTCAGACCAAAACCTTTGCATGGTCCACAAGAATGTCAGAAGCATCCTATGAGCTGCTCATCACTGCTGCAGTGTAGCTGTGCTCAGGAATGCCTCATCCACACCATGTCTTTCAGATTCCCAAGCACCACAATGCTTTTCAGAATTGATTTCAAACCTTTGCTTTTCCTTCTCTTTGTTTTCCTCTGGGAAAGCATGAGCAGCCCTGCAGGCTTCCTCCCAGGACACCACATCCAACTGTATTTACAGCCCCAGCACCACAAGCTGCGCTCTTGGAGTCTGGCAGGAGCTCACCTCTCTTCACATCAGGTGCTTAACAGAGCTGATGCCGGTGCATAGATGTTCTCTACTGCATTGGGGATAAACCCTTGGCTCCCATCACTCGGTGTCGGAGAGAAGGCACAGGAGGTGACACCAACACAAAGCAGAGCCTCACCTGCACTGAGGTAGTAGGCTTTTTTCTGCGTGTCTTCGTATTCTCTTTAGTAGAGCTGTGTCAGAAACCAGCTTTACCAGCATGGGTTTTCTTTATAAGAAGAGGGAGGAATGGTTTATGCTGATTGTTTTCTTTTACATAGGCAGCTAAAGCAAGATGCACTGATTGATTCAAGAGTTAAATAAGGATGAATCTTTTTTTGTTGTAAAGAAGTGCATCATTCCAGACTGTCAGCAGAATATAGTCACTAACAAATCAGCCTTTGGAATCAGCACATTTTAACATCACCTCAGTATTCCAGGAAGAGACTTCATGTCCATAGGTTTAGGATGCTTCAGTATGCCGGAGCTCAGAAAGGTATAAATTATGTATTTGCTAATGCGAATATTATCTGTTGTGAATGATCATAAATAGCTTGATAAATGTGATTTGGTGATTGGAATGATAATCAAAAGCCAAGGGAAAATGTGCGCAGGTCATTAATGTCTAAGATGGGATTTCACTGGGAATGTGACTTTCTCTTGCTCCAGGTTTACATGCACTCCTATGAGGTCCCTCTGAGGTGTCTTCTGACACAAACTGCCTCCAAACTGAAAGTGCATAAAGATCTGATTCTTTTCTTACATCTCAAAGCACAAGTGTTGAAAGAAATCCATAGTTTTTAGTGTCCCAGACAGAAAACCAGAAATACCGTTTGTTGCTTCAACCAACTCCTTGTTCTTTCCTAAATACCTCTACTGAAAAACATAAGTATATAAAATTGGTGTTAGAAAACATAGTAGAACATACTGAAATGTGGCAGTTGAACTGCTCATTGGAGTAAAGAAAGTCCAAAAGTGAATCTCCACTTTTAAAAAGTGTTATGCTTCTCTTCCTTTTGCCTCAGCAGGTAACAGAAGGTCATGGGAGGAAATCAAACCCAGATTGAATTCATCCTGTTAGGAATTACAGACAGCCCTCATGCACAGACCCCTCTTTTTCTCTTGTTTCTATTGATTTACGTTGTCACTCTGGTGGGGAACCTTGGCATTATCACATTGGTTCGGGTGTCTCCCAGCCTCCACACCCCCATGTACTTCTTCCTCACCCATTTTGCATTCATTGACATCTCCTATTCCACGGTTGTCTCCCCCAGGATGCTGGCAGACCTGTTATCGGAGGACAAAACCATTTCTTTCTCTGAATGCATGATGCAGTCTCAAAGCTTTACACACTTTGCTATTGTTGAGTGTCACCTCCTGGCCATGATGGCCTACGACAGACACATTGCTATCTGCCAGCCTCTGCATTATGTGACCATCATCTCCAGCCGTGTCTGCTGGCAGCTGATAGCATCATCCTATATATTTGCCTTCCTCAGTGCCACCATCTGCACATGGTGCACGTTTAGAAGTTCCTTCTGTGGTCCCAACCACATCGACCACTTCTTCTGCGACGTTGTCCCTGTGCTAAAGCTCGTGTGCTCCAACACCCACAGCAGCGAGATGGTCATCTTTGCCTTCGTCGCCATCAACGTGGTGGGCACAAGCATGGTCATTTTGCTCTCCTACATCTCTATCATCCGCACCGTGCTGAGGATGTGCTCAGCACAGAGCAGGGCCAGAGCCTTCCACACCTGTGCCTCCCATTTGGTAGCTATTACCTTGTTATATGGGTCAGCATTCTTCATGTACCTACAACCTCCATCTAGCCACAAGAGACTGGATAAATTGGCTTCCATCCTCTACGCTGTGGTCAATCCCATGCTTAACCCATTCATCTACAGCCTGAGGAACAAGGAGGTGAAAGCGGCTCTGGCCAAGTGCGGGAAGAAGTTCTTCAACCGCTGGCAACACAGTAGTGTTGTATCACCCAGAGCATGAAGATTTCATGTCAAGTGAGAAAACCTATGGGGTACTGAAACAATGGAATTTTCCACTAATCCTCAGGACTTCATGTAGGTTCTTACACAGCTCCTACACAAAAGCCAATGACAGTATTAAATGAGAAAGAGACCCCACCCGAATCACATCTGCCTTAGAAAGAAACCAAGAGGAGAAGGAACCTCACACTTCATTACCTTTTGCTGTTATCATAGAATCATGGAATAGTTAGGGTTGGAAAGTACCTTAAGATCATCGAGTTCCAACCCCCCTGCCATGGGCAGGGACACCTCCCACTAAACCATGCCATCCAAGGCTATGCCCAACCCCACCTTGAACACCGCCAGCATTGGAGCATTCACAACTGCCCTGGGCAACCCATTCCAGTGCCTCATCATCCTCACAGTAAAGAACTTCTTCCTCATATCCAATCTAAACTTCCCCTGTTTAAGTTTGAACCTGTTACCCCTTGTCCTATCACTGCAGTCCCTAATGAAGAGTCTCTCCCCAACATCCCTATAGGCCCCCTTCAGATATTGGAAGGCTGCACTGAGGTCTCCACACAGCCTTCTCTTCTGCAGGCTGAACAGCCCCAATTTTCTCAGCCTATCTTCATACGGGAGGTGCTCCAGTCCCCTGATCATCCTTGTGGCCTCCTCTGGATTTGTTCCAACAGTTACATGTCCTTTTTGTGTTAAGGACACCAGAACTGCACACGATGCTCCAAGTGAGGTCTCACGAGAGCAGAGGGGCAGGATCACCTCCATGACCTGCTGGTCACGCTCCTTTGGATGTAGCCCAGGATACGGTTGGCTTTCTGGGCTGCAAGCACACACTGCAGCCGGCTCATGTTCATTTTCTCATCGACCAACACCCCCAAGTCCTTCTCCTTGGGCTGCTGTGAATCTCTTCTCTGCCCAACCTGGAGCTGTGCCTGGGATTGCTCCGACCCAGGTGTAGGACCTTACACATAGCATGATTAAACTTTACTCTCAATTATCCCAGTCTACTTTTCCTCACTGGAAACACCAATCAGCTTTACTCATTTATAATGTTTGTCACTGATAAAGATGTATTTTTCTTGCAAGATTCTTGACCTCGTCCCTCAGCTGCAATAAATATCCTCATTCTTACCTGCCAGTTCCTTATTAAAGCTGCAGGGGTGGGAGGGAAGAGGAAGTGTGGGTTTACATTTGCTTACTGAAAGAGACTAAGAGAAAAGGTTTCAAAAGATTCACTGCATTTATTTGTGCCTTTCAAAGAGAAGAAGCTGCTGGGAATCCACATCTGAAGCCGCATTTTGAATATCAAAGGGAATCCCTCCCCAGGCTGCAGTTTCAAGAGATTTCAAACAAAGGAAGAAATTATAGACTTAATATATTGTAACTAATGTGAATATAATTAATATGTTTTACTTTTGTTAATATAATATAAATAAAGTGTGAACTGTGCTGATTCCACCATTGTTAAGGACAACTGGGGCACATCAAGGGCTCCTCCCATTCATCTTAAGTGTCCTATACTTAAATGGTGAGATTAATGGAATTCCAGATGGAGATAAGCACCCACATCCCATGTCCATGTGCACCTCATGCTTAAGCACGCCAGGAAAAACAAATGTCATATCCCATCAATCTCCATTCTTCAACTTCTTGGTGAATTACATAAAAAGTCTACTTTTTAATCAGCTTGAAGAGCTGGGAAATCTAACACTGATTGCTCAATAACTGCTGAAAGAGTCGGTATTGACCCAATATGTGAGGAAGTTCTTTACCTTTGCACACCATCTGCAAAGGAACAGCAAAGACAAGGCTCAAATTGCCCAAAGGCTTCCAGGTAAATTAACACCAACACTCACTGTGATATTTCAGAGGACCAAACACCTTCAACTTAACCTGCAATTTCACTTGCAGGAACCAAGGGTTGGGTGGGATAGCCTGGTTTGAAAGTGCCACAAGCCTTACCATGAGAAAGTACAGTGGAGAGTTGTGTGATCGAGTTATTAACTGATTATATGATGTCCTGTGGTCCTTTGGGTCTATTCCATCCTCACCCAGCCTGGTAAGCACTGGCTTTCAGAGACACTCCATAAGAAAAGGGTTTATGGCTCTTCTTCTGGGTTCACCTCTGAACCTTGGCAACTTGGAAACCCATGCCCAGGGTAGGCCAGGCTTCCTCTGTAGTCACTGAACAGAGCAATGAGACGAAGAGGATGAATGAAGGTGTTTGGAGGAGCTGGTGGTGCTCATTGACCATTGGTGGTGAATGAGGTTGGGCTTCATCTCACCTACCTTCATCTGGGCAAGTGTTACATGCCAAATCAGTGTCAGATGCCTTATAATAGAGAGAGAGAAATTACAGAGAAATCACCTCAATACACCTTCACAGAGCCCTCAGTGCAATGAGTCCTGCTCAGTAACAGCAACAAGGAAACATCCCCCTGGTCACCAGCTTCTTCCATTCACTGTCTTCTCCCAGCTGTTCTCATAAGGGCAGCCATCACCTCCCTACTCCTCAGGCTGTAGATCAAGAGGTTCAACGTGGGGGTCATGATGGTGTAGAACAACGTGGCTGTTTAGTATTTCTCCAAAGTAAAGGTGGATCTGGGGTGCAGGTACATAGAATCATAGAATCATAGAATAGTAAGGGCTGGAAAGGACCTCAAGATCATCGAGTTCCAGCCCCCCCGCCATGGGCAGGGACACCTCCCACTAAACCATGCCATCCAAGGCTCTGTCCAACCCCACCTTGAACGCCGCCAGGGATGAAGCACTCACAACTTCCCTGGGCAACCCATTCCAGGGCCCCACCACCCTCACAGTAAAGAATTTCTTCCTCAGATCCAATCTAAACCTCCCCTGTTTAAGTTTAAACCCATTACCCCTTGTCCTCTCACCACAGTCCCTAATGAAGAGTCCCTCCCCAGCATCCCTATAGGCCCCCTTCAGGTATTGGAAGGCTGCTATGAGGTCTCCACGCAGCCTTCTCTTCTGCAGGCTGAACAGCCCCAATTTTCTCAGCCTATCTTCATACGAGAGGTGCTCCAGATTGCTCCATAGAAATGGTGACGACCATCAGGTGGGATGTGCAAGTGGAAAGGGCTTTTCTCCTGCCCTCCTTTGAGTGCATTCTCAAGACAGCAGGGAGGATAGAAGCATAGGAGATAAAGATGATGGTCAAGCGAGAGTTTATGCTGACAAGAGCAAGGATGACCACATCGTAGGAGTGGGCGTTGGAGCAGGAGAGAGCCAAGAGTGGGGCAATGTCAAAGAAGTAGTGGTTGATAACATTGGAGTGGCAGAGGGAGAAGGTAAAGATGAAAGCGGTGCAAGTCACCACATGGAATATACCAACAGCATAGGAACCAGCCACAAGACACCAGCACCTCCATCCACACATGATGGTGGGGTACAGGAGGGGGTTGCAGATGGCCATGTACCTGTCATAGGCCATCACAGCCAGCAACAGACACTCAGTCACCCGAAAAGTGATGAAGAAGCAGAGCTGGGCTGCACACCCCAAGAAGCTGATGGTTTTCTCCAGCATCAAAATCTGCATCAGCACTTTGGGGAGGATGACAGAGGAGTAGCAGATGTCAACAAAAGTCAAGTGGCTGAGGAAATAGTACATGAGGGTGTGAAGGTGGAGATCAGTCCTGATTAATACAAAGATCCCAAAGTTCTCCAAGAGGGTCACCAAGTACATGGCCAGGAAAGCCATGAAAAGGGGGACCTGGAGGTCTGGGCAGGTGCTCAAGCCCCAAATGAATAAATTCATGCCCATCAGTGTGATTGATGGGTGTCATCCTCTGTGATGCATCAACCTGCAGGAGGTAGGTAAAATAGCAGACAATGATTTGGGCAGCTCAACAGGACCCTCAGCTTCCTTGCTGCCAGCAAAGGGAGGCAGAACCCATCCTACTAGAGGGCCAGTTGGACTCTGGACAGCTCTGGGAAGAGATGCGGGCTCTTGGAAGAGCCAAGCCTCCATCTAGTGGCTACAAGAGGATCCTGAAACAAAAACTTGAAGCTCAACAGGGAGAACACCCACCTGAGTTCAGCTCAGCATTTTATCTCACCTTAAGGTATTGAAAGGCAACAAAAACACCCCCCGGAGTATTTTTCCCATCTTCCTGCCCATTTCAATCCTTTATCACACTCCTCATGGGATACTTCCCATCTCCTTACTACCACTATTGGGCAAATCTCCCTCAGGCTCTCCTTTCTGCCTTGCCTTTCCAGCACAATGGGTGGAAAAAGGTCAATGCCATCATCAAGGAGAGCTCAAGGTCTGGGGCTGCCTCAGTCCCCACTGAGGATAAGAACCAAATTCCCCAGGAAGTCCTCTGCAGGCAGAGGAAGGACAGGAGGGTGACCATGAGCAATCAGCATGGAAGTACCAAGGCTAAGTCATGCCTGACCAACCTGAGTGCCTTGGTGATGTGAGCATTGATGTTCGCATGGACAAGAAGTAGTGGATGGCATTTACCTCAACATTAGCAAGGTCACCACAATCTTCTGTTGGCTTTTTACATCCAAACTTGTGAGCTATGGTTTGGGTACAAGGAATTGAAGATGGGTGGAAAGTTGGTTCATTGCCTGTGGTGCCCGACACTGATGATGAACCCTGGTACCAGTTCACATTGGCAAGGTCTGCCCATCACCTCGCTGCCGTGATAATGTCAACCAAGGCCCATATAGAGCTGCAAGTGCCTTGGAAATGCTCCCAAAGTGGATGTGAAAGGTGGGGTTGTCCTGTGGTTTGCTTTAAGGGACCCCAAAGCCCTGCTGCTTGCTCGAGCTGAGGTCATCTCCTCTGGGAACACTTGGATTCCAAACCAAGCAGCACAGGCAAGAGATAATGACCTGCTGAGGGCTTTGCCACCTCCTGGGACCCAAAGGGATTCACAGTCCCCACATCCACACATCACATGAAATAGGAAGGAGCTCTGCTGATGCTGCTTCATTCCCAGGCTCTTGGCACAGCTCCAGGCACATTTATCTTGACATCCATCTCCGAGAGCATCAGGAGGGCAGCAGACACACGGCTGAGATGTAAGTGAGGGGCAGCACCTTGCAGCCCAAGCTGAGCTCTCTGTGCAAGGACAGTGTGTGCTGAGCCACCATCTCCTGTGGTTCTCTCTTGCCAACAAGCAGCAGCTCCTGTCTCCATCTCCTGCCCTACTGCAGGGTCCGGGGCTCCAGCTGTTAATGATGCTCTGGGCTTCCCAGGGAGCTGCTTGTGCTGTGTCCTCCCCATGCTGCTGTTGAGAAGGCAGGGTTGGAGTTCACCCTGGTGGGGAACACACAGTGGGGAGGGAAAACCAATGTAAACCACCGTGTAACCTTACACAGGATCATAAACTGGACTAGAAGGGACCTGAAAGCTCACCCTGTTCCAACCCCCTGCCAGGGGCAGGGACTCCATCCACTAGAGCAGGCAGCTCCAAGCTCTGTCCAATCTGCACTTTCCATAGATCAGGAATCCATTCCAGTTAGGAAGAAGTCCCAGCAGAGAGGGAAGAAGTGGGTGGTTGGCAAATGCCCACGAAAGCATGAAGGGTCAACTCTGCACTGTGAAAGCACCACGGTTCTCTGTGTTCCAGGTTGAGCCGCATGGTCTCCAAGCCCCAGGCTCAGCACTAACACAGGCGATGAAGTGCAGCACTAAGGTAAAACTACTCAGGTGTGGAACCTCCCCACTGCTTTCCACAGAGCTCATTGCTCAGCATCCAGGTGTGAGCCAGAGGAGCAGGCACCACATTGTGCCATGGTGTTCAACTGCTTGAGCACCCTTCGTTCTACCTGTGCTGGCACAGCACTTTCCCCAAGCTGTTCCTGATTGATCTGTGCCTGAACTCTCCCTTTACATCCTGCAGGACTGTCTCTGAGCAGCTCCCACCACACAGAGCCTTTTCCACCTGGGACATCCCTGCCTGTTGCAGAAGAAACCTCCAGTGAGGAGCTGACACAGAAAGTACCATCCAGACCATGGCACAAAGCAATTGCACCCAAGTGACCGAGTTCAGCCTGGCGGGGTTCACAGAGCACCCGGTGACTCGGGTCAACTTGTTCCTGCTCTTCCTGCTCACCTACCTTGTCACCATGCTGGGCAACTTCGGCATCATCATCTTAATCAGGGCCAGCCCCCACCTCCACTCCCCCATGTATTATTTCCTGGGCAACCTGGCCTTTGTAGACCTCTGTTCTTCCACCATCATCACCCCCAAGATGTTGGTTGACTTGCTGTTGGAGAAGAAGAGCATTGCTTATGCTGGGTGTGCGGCTCAGCTCTTCCTCTTTGATGTCTTTGGGATGACCGAGTACTTCCTGCTGGCTTCAATGGCCTATGACCGTTATGTGGCCATTTGCCATCCCCTGCTCTACCCCCTTGTTATGTCCCCAAAGTGCTGTTTCCAGCTGGTGGCTGGCTCATACCTCATGGGGCTGACCAATGGCGTGGGACAGACCATCAGCATGTCCACCCTGTCCTTCTGCAGCTCCAGCACCATCAACCTCTTCTTCTGTGACATTGTCCCTCTCATCTCACTCTCCACCTCCGACACCACCCTCAGCCGCATCATCCTGACCACTGCAGCATCTCTCTTTGGCGTGTCCAGCATCCTGGTTATCCTGCTCTCCTACGTGGCCATCATCCCCACCATCCTCAGCATCAATTCAGCTGAAGGCAAGCGCAAAGCCTTTTCCACATGCACCTCCCACCTCACCACTGTCAGCATCTTCTATGGGGCAGGCTTCTTCACGTACTTAAACCCCAGCTCAGAGAGCTCAAGAGGAGGAGATAAATGGGCTGTGGTGCTCTACTCCGTGGTGCCTCCCATGCTGAACCCCTTGATCTACAGCCTGAGGAATAAGGAGGTGAAGGAGGCTTTGAGGAGACTCACGAAAATGATATGAACTTGAATGCTCTAAATACAGGGCCAGATAGAAGGGAGATGTGGGAGAGGTGCTCAGCTGTTTGTGAAGTACCTTAGATGGACATGTTGGGGCATTTCTGCAGCTGTACTTATGGGATTTACTGGCTGATTTGATATCACCACCTGAATATACCAAAAAAACATATTGCAGAATGCTTTTCAGGTGCCTGCACTCAGGGTTTGGGTTGTGTCATTTGTTGCTCTCCTTTTGCTTGGCTAATGAGAAACGAGAGTGAATTCTACTGTTCCACTAAATCAACGCCATTTCTCAAGATGTTGTGAACTCATTGAGGGCCATAAGAAAAGGACACCAACACCTTTAGCAAGATAACTGAATGGGACAGCAAGAAATGTCACTCTGGGCAGGAAGGATTTTTAGGTGTTGATTCTCAAATCTCACTAAATGATTTCCAGCACCATTTAGCTCGCTTCATTTCAGACAGCAAAGAATTCAAGTTAAATATGGTACCTGTGTGATCTCTATTATGACTGAAGGCGCTTTGAAAGAGTTTAAGAGGTGAAACTGATGAGCCCCCACCAAAGGGCAGACACAGTCAAGTAGCCCCCATCCCCTGATCAAAACCTTTCCTTTCCATCCCCCTGCTGACAACAATGAAAACCATGATCTCCATGGCAGCCTGACCAGAACAAAGCATAGAAGCTATGGTGTTGCTTCAAACCTGATACGTGGCAGCCCATGGCAGCCTGGAGCAATGGCATTGATGGTGCTGATGTCTCTCCTGCTGCTTTCCTGCAGAGAGAGCTGAGGGGTGATAGGCAAATATTACATACATAGAAGACTCCAAAATACTTCAATGTGTGTACTACCTCAGCTCATAGAGCTGTCACCTGTGTCAGGACCATGGTGAAATCTGGAGCTATGGCTGAGCCTGAGGGCTATCCAAGGGACACACAATAACATGGGTTGGAGGAAGGAGCTCCATGGTTGGATTGAATCAAGTCAGGATCAAAGTGCTTGCTGATTTCTTAACAACACTCCACTAACAGGCACCCAGGGTCAATCAGCTGAATCCTGCTTTGTTCCCAAAGCTTCCTGATAATTCCCTGGTTATTATTTAACCCAGATGATGGTGGTTGTCCTTCTGAGCCTTGGGGACAACCAGGGGCAGAGGTTTCACACCCTCCCAAGCTACTATTTCAGTGCTTGACTGCTCTTACAGTGGGGGTTTCCCCCTCCATTTGTTTCTCACTGACATTTCCCACGTTTCAAATTCACAACAGGAAATCTCAGATTTACCCTCATCTGAAATATAAAGCACATGGAGAACTTGCTGGTGGCATCAAGTCACAAAGAATATGACACCATTAATTCTTTCATGAATCCTTTCAGTGTCCCTGAAATCGTAGAATCATGGAATGGTTTGGGTAGGAAGGGAGCTTAAAGCACATCCAGCTCCAACCCCAGCCATGGGTAGGGACCCCTTCCACTGGAGCAGGGTGCTCCAAGCCCCTGTGTCCAACCTGGCCTTGAACACTGCCAGGGATGGGGCAGCCACAGCTTCTCTGGGCACCCTGTGCCAGAGCCTCAGCACCCTCCCAGGGAAGAGCTTCCGCCTAAGAACTCATCTCAGTCTCCCCTCGGGCAGCTTAACACCATTCCCCTTGTCCTGTCCCTACAGGCCCTTGGCCAAAGCCCCTCTCCAGGTTTCCTGCAGCCCCTTCAGGCACTGGAGCTGCTCTAAGGTCTCCCCTTAAGGAACCTTCTATTCTTCCAGCTGAACCAGCCTAGCTCTCTCAACCTGGCTCCAGAGCAGAGCTGCTCCAGCCCTCACAGCTTCTCTACAAAGATATGACTCATCCGATATTCACAGCTCACTTAAACAGTCATGCGCTCAGCTTTACAGCACAGTTTACGCCTAGAAGGACAAGCGCAACACTTTCTGGCAGGTATCTAAAGCAGGAAAAACATCATCAGCTTGAAGCATCATGAAGTTTGCCCGATTGTGTCTGGATTATTGGTTTTAATAATTCTCCTTATGTCATTCACTACACCTTAGTCACAGGAGCTATATAAAAACACAAGCTGAGCTCGAGTGTGCCATAACGCCAAAATCCTCCAATGAATTTTAATGTAAAGGGATACAGAAAGGAAAACCAACCCAAAAGAATGCAAGATCATTGGGTCTGAGTGGCTTCTTTCCCTAAATAGATCCATTTGGGGTCCATAACTCCAAAAAGTTGTCCTGAGAATGAAAGAAGACACCCAGACAAATTCAAACTCTTCAGAGGCCATCCAGTCCCAACCCCTTACCACTGGCAGGGACACCTCTCACTAGAGTAGCTTGCTCCAAGCCCCTGTGTCCAACCTGGCCTTCAACACTGCCAGGGATGCAGCATTTAACACTGCTTTGGGCAACCAGAACTCATGAAGTAACATGTCTGCTCTTGAGCTGTTCCACTTAATTCCTTAACAACGTTGTACTACACCACACAGACATAATCCCATACTCCTAGACCATTATCCCAATGATACGTGCACATAAACATGCGTAGAGAGGGTCAGATTGCATGAACCAAAGTCAAGAAGCACACAGGCATCTGGGACTGAGTTCAGTTGCTTGAACATTGACTATTAACACCCTGGAGATGCCCCTCTGTCTCCCTCTGAGCTTTCAGATGTTGCTCCAGAACGACCCAACCCCTCTGAAGGTTGCACGATGTACATCTCAAGTGCATGGCAAAGTCCTTGGCCCTTCAGGACAGAGCAAATGGCACTACATTTCTATAGGAGGGCAACCAAACCTGACCTGGGGCATTTCACTGCATCTGTCTCCTTCCCTGCAACTGAAGTGACAGTTTCCACCACCACTTAGAGGGAAACACGCAAAAAAAAGGAGGTTCTTAGTTCTTTAATTACTTCTTTTTTTCCTATACAAAGTTTTAGTCCAACTGAAAAGAAAACTGAATTAAAGTTTTTAAGACTGTTGGGAGGAGGGATGAGGAGATCTGAAGGAGTTTCATCTTCTTCAAATTTAGATAAATGAAGTTGAATAATTAAACCAGAGTTCTGTGCCTCCATCTGTGATCACTGAAGGTGTGTTTCGGTATCTCTGGTACTTGTTCAGAGAAAGAGAGCAGATTCAAGAGTTCAAGTTTGAAGACAAACACACAGAGAGCTTTCTCCCCTCACTGTGTTTCCATCCCCATCAGAGGCTGGGGTCAGGCAGCATGAACCGGGCTCCTTTTAGACTCCTAGAATCAACCAGGCTGGAAAAGACCTTGAAGCTCATCCAGTCCAACCATTGCCCCACACTGCCAAGGCCACCACTGACCCATGGCACTGAGGCCTTGTCACCACAGTATGTGAACACTTGCAGGGCCGGTGACTCCAGCACTGCCCTGGGCAGCCTGTTCCAATGCCTGAGCACCCCTTGGGGAAGAATTGTTCCTCATCTCATTCTAAACCTCCCCTGGCTCATGGTACAAGTCCTTCTGATGTTAAGACCTGCTCTGGACCACATTCACCCTCACCACCTGGATCCAACAAGACATCCTCTTACTCTGTCCCATACCAGAAAGAACCTGACTATCTAACTAGACAATGAATTTTAGATCTTGAGTGAGGTGACCCCATTCCCATGCTTATTATCCAATCCCAAATTCATAATGGTAGGAAAACCACACTTATCAAAACCAGTCAGATATGGAGGATGGATGCAGTGGACTTCAACTTGCCTCACGGCTTAAGAGACACAAGCAAATCCAGCACAAGGCAAATAATGACAGGAAGTTTCAAGTATGAGGTGTCTTTGAGGAGGTCCAAAGGTGAGGAGAAAAACAATGAGCTTCAATAGCTCCCTTTATTAGGGGTCAAAAGCAGGAAGGGACAAAACACCCCGTTAGCAAGAACCACATTATCTGCACATGTCATGAAGACAAGGATGTCCCTTCAAAGAGAGACTATGACCAAGCTTGTATGGGCACAGAAAGCCCTCCAGCAGGACCCAGATCCAGGCTTTCACAATGCAAGCAGGCACAGCTATTTCCATCACAGGTGATGCTGCTCACTTTCCCAAAGAAGGAAGTGGTCCTTGGGGACCAACCACCCTTCCAGGAGTCATCAGCTTTAACAAGACCTCTGGGGTTTACCAAGAAAGTTTCCTGATCACCACAAAAGCTTCTCAGGAGGCTCGGAGATGACTTAGCTCATTCTTCATAACAAGCCATCAGAGATTAATTAGCTGGGGATAACAAGAAAGAAACTTTCTTCTTTGTTAAGAAAGTTTGCTTTGATAGCAGCCGTGCTTGACAGAGATGCATCATGCCCAAAGCCAGTGAGTTGGAGGGTCAGTGCATTGGCATGTTTCTGTATTAAGGACAATTTCATGGGCCTGGATCAGAAAAACCCAGACCAGTTTGTACTGGAAGAGACCTTAAAGCTCATCCATTCCAACCCCTACCACAGGCAGGGACACCTTCCACTGCAGCAGCTTATTCCAAGCTCCTGTGCCCAACCTGGCCTTCAACACTGCCAGGGATGAGGCAGCCACAGCTTCTCTGGGCACCCTGTGCCGGCGCCTCAGCACCCTCCCAGGGAAGAGCTTCTGCCTAAAGAGCTCATCTTGGTCTCCCCTCTGGCAGCTTAAAGACATTCCCTTATTCCTGTCTCTACAGGTCCTAGCCCAAATCCCCTCTCCAGGTTTCCTGCAGCCCCTTCACACACAGCCAGGATTATGGAGAAAAGTTTCTTTCTTATTGCTCTTAAAAGAGCAAACCAACATTAGTATTTCCTAAGGAATAATTTCCTACCCATATATGGAGAACATAAACACTTCTTCAGGAAGTTAATATCTGTTATTAGCAAACTTCATTAAAGTAAACACACAGCCAGGACACTGCATACATCCATTTTGCTTTCCTATTCTGTCCAAAAAGTGCTTTATGGATGCTGAGCATGGAGGCTCTGCTGCATTAGAAATTATTGACCAATAGAATTGATCGAGGCCAGACTGGATGGGGCTTGGAGCAACCCCCTGTAGTGGAATGTGGTCCTGCCTGTGGCAGGGGGCTGGAACTGGGTGAGCTTTAAGCTCCTTTTCAACTCAAAACATGCCATGGCTGTATGAAAAGCTGCTTTCGCCTTCTCACATTAGAGTGGGCTTTCTGAAGGACCCCAAACCATCAGCATGGTGACCTCATGTTTCCCTTAGGCTTAAACAGACTCTTCAGGCTATGGCTTGTGTCTGCTCTGAACACAACCCACATTGTAGCTGTCTCTGCCCATCACCCTTCACTGCAAGTGCAGAGAACCATCCACTTCTTCCAGAAGAAACCCCTGATAGAGATGTTTAAAATAGATCCAAGGTGAATCAAAGCCCCCAGCTGCATCCTTGTCTCCAGAAGAGGAACCTTTGGTGACTAATTCAGATGTGGAAACCTACAATTAGATAGGATGACTCCTTGGACCAATGCGACTCAACCCTCAAAACCTGAAACAAGAAATCATGAGTAAGCTGCAGCTGGGATGGGAAATAAGCTTTGCCTGGATGGAGGAACATAAGGAGAGAAGGATGTGACAGGGGAGTTCCGGACAGCACTGAGAGTCATTGAGCAAAGTTGGGCACGTCTGGATACAATATATGGTCAGAAGCATGGAGCATCTGTGTCGTCAGCACCAGATGACATCCAAGGAAAAGCCAACACTGTTCAGACAGTGTCTTGAAAGGCTATCTCTGGACCAAATTGGGTGACTACTTATCACAAGGGATGAAATTCCACCCTGCTCTTAGGACAGCATGGTGGTAACTTTCCATGGAGCAGGCCCATCCAGGAAAGCAAGATGCCCAGCTACATCCTATGAAGGAAATAAGTACCTTGCCTATAAGGAATTAAGTAGATGGGTGCATGAAGCTGCAAGATGGTCTAGATAAGGTTCCCCCCCACCATGGTGATGGAGATGAGTCAATCACTCAGAAAGAGCAGCTTCTACAGGTCGGTGAAGCCCAAGAGGACAAAAGTGGTCACACTGAAATGCTTGCCTCCAGCCACTCTCTTGGCAGCAGGAGACAAAGAAACATGGCAAGGGGTTAAATCACTTCTCCAGCTCATAGGAACACACAGTGCATGAGTTTAACACAGGATTTGGGGTTTCCTTCATGAATTAACCCAATTACTTGGCAATAAAAACATGACGGGTGAAGGCCTTAAATAATATATAAAAAAAATACCTTGACAAAATAATAGTCGAACATTTCTATATGGAGAAAAATTATGCTAAAGCTTAAATCATAAAGCCCAGGATGGCCTGTTATGGAAAGAATTGTTCCTGCAAAACATAAGCATCTTCTCATGAACATCCAAATTCTTTTCAAGAAGTAGGCAAGTCTGGGATGGTTTCTTTCCTGTTTGGGGGGTTTTGTTCTTATTTAAGGACAAGTCAAAACCATAATATCATGCCTTAATTTGCCACATGAATTAGTGTTGCATTAAACAGATAAGAGATTACATTGCAGTGATTTTCTTACTCTGTAGTAATGTTTGGGTCAATTAAAGAGAGACCAGAACCCCTGCTTGCAAATCCATGTACATCCAGCTTCAAGGGAAAAACCACCCCTTCTCATCTGAATTGTAATTGCATATATTCCTTCCTCTGTTCTTACTTATATTTAAAGAACATGTTTGTATATTAAACAATATAAAAATATGACTGCTGCTCATCTTATCCTTAAATATGCATTAACCTCAAAATGATGAGATGACCTTAAAATACGCATATTGCTGTTGAGAAATGAGCATTACTCCTCCTTCCCCTCCCACTTCCCTCTTTCCATCAGACCCTTTCCAAGCCAGATGACCATTTCTTCAGCACAATTCATCTTCTCCCTCCACCCTTCCCAAAGCAGCTTTTACTTCCCCATTCCCCAGCCTGTGCTCAGATGCTCATTGCAGAAAATCCCTTCACCTCCTGCCAAGGCTCTTCTCAGGGTGCTGGTGGGTGACTCAAGGACACATTGATGGCCCATTTCAATTCAGCGGCCACCACGACCACCATGTCCCCCTCTGATAAGCTGCACCCCGGTCTGTCTCAGTGCTAAAAGCAAGTCTTCTCATGGGCAGGACTCAGCATTTTCCCTTTTTGAAGTCTGTCTGATTCCACCTGCACATTTTCAACCAAAATTTTACCTCTGAAAAAGACATTTGGCATCATTTGCCACCAAATTTAAATATCCTCAGGGTGGCTCTTTGTTGCTTGCAAAAGAAGGAAACAAAGCCAAGAAGGGGACTTGTTCCTTGTAGAGAAAAGCAGCTGACAGCAGACAGGGTTATGCTAAAGCTTTAACACCTTTAAATGGGTTAAGAAGATCCAGCTGAAGTTGTCTACACCCACCTCAGGCAGGGGGATGAAGGAAACTGCTGTTTCCCACTGTTAATGGCTCACAAACTTAGTGGTCATCTCCTTATCCTCACTCATCTCCTTCTCCTTGTGTAGTGCTTCTGTAACTAAGTCATAGTTACACAAAGAGTACACACCTCAAACACACCCCTTGCATCTCACAACACCCAAACCAACCATTCTCAATACTATTGCTTGCCTGAAGAGTGCAAAACATCACCCATCCCACACCAAACACCCACATCTTAGCACACACAGAAGCATCCCTTTCTCTGTAGGGCCTGCTTTAGACACACATGCTGACACTGCAGGTGTCTAAAGCCAGCTGAAACCAGTCCTACCCATGGGTCTGTGTGTCTTTGCTCAAACCAATCTTCCCCTTCTCACTTTCACCCTTTCTCAAGATATGGAAAACGCAAATTTTTCTTTCTTGGGTTCAAACATCATAAATCAGAATCCCAGACCGGTTTGGGTTGAAGGCCTTAAAGCTCACCCAATTCCACCCCCCTGCCACAGGCAGGGACACCTTCCACTGGAGCAGGGTGCTCCAAGCCCCTGTGTCCAACCTGGCCTTGAATACTGCCAGGGATGGGGCAGCCACAGCTTCTCTGGGCACCCTGTGCCAGCACCTCAGCACCCTCACAGGGAAGAGCTTCTGCCTAAGAGCTCATCTCAATCCATCCTCATATCTTTCCAAGCAATCACCACTGTAAAGACAAACACACACATGAACTCATCATCAGTAAGACCAAACTGAGACTCTGCCTTTCACTTCGGCGTTAAGGGAAACTAAGGTAGCTCAGTTTCCAGCTTGCCTAGAGAAAAGCCAAGACTCCATGTTCCTGGTTCTTCCCATACATCTAAATTTCACACAGTGGAGAGGAGTCACCACCCCAGTGCAGTATCTACATATTTGAAGCCCAAATCTTCAAATCCAATACAATAAAAAAAAGAAAAAAGCACACATACCTCATGCTTCTGGGTCATTTTGAACCCACCAGCTGAAGGAGACAAAACAGAAACTCCAAAGGAGATATGTTTTACCCACGTGTGCCTACAGCTCCTATTGAAAAAAAGGCCCAGTGTCTCTCCTTACCTACTTATGAGCCAAAGTCCCATTACAGCTAATGAGATCCAGGCCAATGCAATCAGCAGAGGTCATTCAGATCTCTTCAGCTGGAGCAATGGAGGGGTCTGCCTTGCACTGAGATGCAGGAACCCCACCACATCTCCCCCAACAATAAAGGGAGCTGATGGACCCAGTAAACACATAGAGGTGACATGGTGCTTTCAAATATAAGGAGATAAGTCCTTCACTAAAAACACTTGAGGTGATTCCTAAATCCAGTCACTAAGTACCCAAACAAGGGGAGGTGGCTCCTACCCAGCATTTGCTCAGCTGCCTCTAAACCAGATTTAACTACAATGAAAGTAGCTCCACCTGAAAGTGGAGAGCTAAAGCCATTAGGATCTCATCAGCAGGAATGCCAGAAGTCAGTCACCTCATTGCCTGCTCATCATGACCCACCAGGAAGATGCATTGCAATGCTGGCTGTGGCTTCTGCTTCCTAGAGCCTCATCTGGTGTTTCCTTTGCTCTCATGGTCAGATGATAACCCCATTGAAAGCAGTGGCAGCCCTTAGACACAGCAAACCACTGGTTTCCTTAAACACACACACCAAGGAGCAAAAAGCTTTCAGTTTTGAGAGCAGCAGCTCCAACAGGAAGCCACAATGAGCAGAGTGATAGGGTTGTAGATACAGACTTGTGTTTTTAAGACACTAAGGGCTCATGTTGCTGTTTAAACACTTGGTGATGGTGAAGGAGAGACCAGCTGGACATAAAGTTCTAGAATATTGTTGGAGAAGGAACCAGAGAGACCTTATTGTGGCCTTTCAATACCTTATGAGGGGCTACAAGAAACCTGGAGAGGGGCTTTGGGAAAGGGATGTAGGGACAGGCCAAGGGGAATGGCTTTAACCTGCCCGAGAGGAGACTGAGATGAGCTCTTAGGCAGAAGCTGTTCCCTGAGAGGCTGCTGAGGCGCTGGCACAGGGTGCCCAGAGAAGCTGTGGCTGCCCCATCCCTGGCAGTGTTCAAGGCCAGGTTGGACACAGGGGTTTGGAGCACCCTGCTCCAGTGGAAGGTGTCTCTGCCCATGGCCGGGGTTGGAATGGATGAACTTTAAGGTCCCTTCCTACCCAAACCACTCCATGCCTCTATGATTAGGGACAGAGAAAGGATTCATGAAAGAATTAATGGTGTCATATTCTTTGTGACTTGATGCCACCAGCAAGTTCTCCATGTGCTTTATATTTCAGATGAGGATAAATCTGAGATTTCCTATTGTGAATTTGAAATGTGGGAAATGCCAGTGAGAAACAAATGGAGGGGGAAACCCCACTGTAAGAGCAGTCAAGCACTGAAATAGAGGCCAGGGAGGGTGTGAAGCCTCTGTCCTTGGTTGTCCTCAAGGCCCAGGAGGACAACAACTGTCATCTGGGTTAAGTAATAACCAGGGATTTATCAGGAAGCTTTGGGAACAAAGCAGGATTTAGCTGATTGATCCTGGGTGCCTGTTAGTGGTGCGTTGTTAACGAATGAGCAAACCACTTTGATCCTGACTTGATTCAATCCAACCATGGAGCTTTTCCCTACAGCCCTGGTTATTGTGTGTTTCTAGGATTGCCCTCAGGCTCAGCCATGACTCCAGAATTCTCCATGATTTTGGCAGATGCTGCAGCTCTATGGGCTGAGGTAATGCACCCATTGGAGTATTTTGGGGTGTTTCATGTGTACAGTGTTTGTCCAGCACCCGTCAGCTCCCTGTGCAAGAAGGAAACAGGAGAGACATCAGGACAGGCAATGCCATTGCTCCAAGCTGCCATGGGCTGCCACATAACAGGTCTGAAGGCTGCTGAGCAACACCACAGCTCCTGTGCTCTGTTCTGATAAGGCTGCCAAGGAGATCATGGCTTTTATTGCTGTCAGCAGCGGGATGGAAAGCAAAGGCTTTGATCAGGGGATGGGGGTTACTTGATAGTATCTGCCCTTTGGTGAGGATTCATCACTACCACTTCTTAAAACGCATTCAAAGCACCTCCAGTCATAATAGAGGTCACACAGGTACCATATTTGACTTGAATTCTTTGCTGTCTGTAATGAAGTGAGCTGAATGGTGCTGGAAATCATTTCATGAGCTTTGTATATCAAAACCCATGAATACTTCCTGCATGGCATCACAAGTATTTGCTGTCATTGCTATTTTCTTGCTTAAGGTGTTGGCGTCCTTTTCTTATGGCCCTCAATGACTTCACAACACTGTCTAGAAATGGAGTTTGATTTAGTGGAACAGTAGAATTCACTCCCTGTTTATTGTCAATTGCCAAGCAAAAGGAGAGCAACATACGACACAGCCCATGCCTTGAGTCACAGCAATTCTAAAAGCTTTTGCAATGTTCCTATTTATATTCTCAGGTGCTGATAGCAAAGAAGGAAGTATATCACCTAAGCTGAGAAGCAGAAGACCCCCCGCATGTTGTCCATCTCAGACACTTCAGAAACAGCTGAGCATCTCCCTTACATCTCCATTCTAACTGAGCCTGAACTTACAACACTCAATATCACTTGCTTGTCATGAGTTTTCTCAAAGCCTCCTTCACCTCCTTATTCCTCAGGCTGTAGATCAAGGGGTTCAGCATGGGAGTCACCACGGTGTAGAGCACCACAGCCCATTTATCTGCCCCTCTTGAGCTCTCTGAGCTGGGGTTTAAGTACGTAAAGAATGATGCCCCATAGAGGATGCTGACAACGATGAGGTGGGAGGTACAGGTGGAAAAGGCTTTGCGCTTGCCCTCAGCTGAATTGATGCTGAGGATGGTGGTGATGATGGCTGCATAGGAGAGCAGGATAACCAGGATGCAGGACACGCCAAAGAGAGATGCTGCAGTGGTGAGAATGATGTGGCTGAGAGTGGTGTCGGAGGTGGAGAGCGAGATGAGTGGGGCAATGTCACAGAAGAAGAGGTCGATGGTGCTGGAGCTGCAGAAGGACAGGGTGGACATGCTGATGGTCTGTCCCACACCATTGGTCAGCCCCATGAGGTATGAGCCAGCCACCAGCTGGAAACAGCGCTTTGGGGACAGGACAAGAGGGTAGAGCAGGGGATGGCAAATGGCCACGTAACGGTCATAGGCCATTGAAGCCAAAAGGAAGCTTTCACTTATCCCTAAGAGATCAAAGAGGAAGAGCTGAGTCACGCACCCAGCATAAGCAATGTTCTTCTTCTCTGACATCAAGTCAACCAACATCTTGGGGGTTACAAAGGTGGAAGAACAGAGGTCTACAAAGGCCAGGTTGCCCAGGAAATAATACATGGGGGAGTGGAGGTGGGGGCTGGCCCTGATTAAGATGATGATGTCGAGGTTGCCCAGCATGGTGACAAGGTAGGTGAGCAGGAAGAGCAGGAACAAGTTGACCTGAGTCACCGGGTCCTCTGTGAACCCTGCCAGGCTGAACTCGGTCACTTGGGTGCAATTGCTTTGTGCCATGCTCTGGATGGTGCTTTCTGTGTCAGCTCCTCACTGGAGGTTTCTTTTGCAACAGGCAAGGATGTTGCAGGTGGAAAAGGCTCTGTGTGGTGGGAGCTGCTCAGAGACAGTCCTGCAGGATGTAAAGGGAGAGTTCAGGCACAGATCAATCAGGAACAGCTTGGGGAAAGTGCTGTGCCAGCACAGGTAGAAAAAAGGGGTGCTCAAGCTGTTGAACACCATGGCACAATGTGGTGCCTGCTCCTCTGGCTCACATCTGGATGCTGAGCAATGAGCTCTGTGGAAGGCAGTGGGGAGGTTCCACACCCAAGTAGCTTTACCTTCGTGCTGCACTTCATCGCCTGTGTTAGTGCTGAACCTGGGGCTTGGAGACCATGCGGCTCAACCTGAAACACAGAGAACCTTGGTGCTTTCACAGTGCAGAGTTGATCCTTCATGCTCCAGTGGGCATTTATCAACCACCCACCTCTTACCTCTCAACTGGGACTTCTTCCTAACTGGAAGGAATTCCTGGCCTATGGAAAGTGCAGGTTGGACAGGGCAACCTCCTGTAGTGGAAGGTGTCCCTGCCCATAACAGGGGGTTGCAACTGAGTGAGATTTAAGGTCTCTTCCAACTATGATCCTATGCAACCTCACACAGTGGTTAATATTGGTTTTGCCCTCCCTCCTGACACACTCTTTCAGCCATAAAGGCTTTTCATGGTTCTTTAACCTGTTCCTTGAATCTCCAATACAAATGGGCAAACCCCTGAGCTCAGAAAACTTTTCCGGAACATATGCTTTGGGGGAAAAAAGTCATCTTTTGGACCTGCCTCATCTCAGCAATGGGGAGCACGATGAATGTCCTCTACAGGAAAGCTTCTGGTGCTCATCCAGGAGCTATTTGTGGTCAGTGAGGAGATGAAGCCTCCTGAGAGTGCTCCCCACACGGGTGATCTCCAAAGCTGCCTTCTCAACAGCAGCATGGGGAGGACACAGCAAAAGCAGCTCCCTGGGAAGCCCAGAGCATCATTAACAGCTGGAGCCCCAGACCCTGCAGTAGGGCAGGAGATGGAGGCAGGAGCTGCTGCTTGTTGGCAAGAGAGAACCAGAGGAGATGGTGGCTCAGCACACACTGTCCTTGCACAGAGAGCTCAGCTTGGGCTGCAAGGTGCTGCCCCTCACTTACATCTCAGCTGTGTGTCTGCTGCCCTCCTGATGCTCTCGCAGATGGATGTCAAGATGAATGTGCCTGGAGCTGTGCCAAGAGCCTGGGAATGAAGCAGCATCAGCAAAGCCCCTTCCTATTTTATGTGATGTGTGGATGTGGGGACTGTGAATCTCTTTGGGTCCCAGGAGGTGACAAAGCCCTCAGCAGGTCATTATCTCTTGCCTGTGCTGCTTGGTTTGGAATCCAAGTGTTCCCAGAGGAGAAGACCTCAGCTTGAGCGAGCGGCAGGGCTTTGGGGTCCCTTAGAGCAAACCACAGAACAACCCCACTTTTCACATCCAGTTTTGCAGCATTTCCAAAGCTGTTGCACGTCCACAAGTGCCCTGACATTATCATGGCAGGTATCTGAGCGGGGCCTCATCAATGGGAGCTGAGCCAGGGCTGGTACCAGGGTCCATCATCAATGTCAGGCACCACACGCAATGAACCAGCTTTCCAAACATCTTCAATTCCTTGTACTCAAACTGTAGCTCACAAGTTTGGCTGCAAAGAGCCAACAGAAGATTGTGGTGACATTGCTAATGGTGAGGTAAATGCTGTCCACCACTTCTCCTCCATGCGAGCATCAATGCTCACATCACCCCAGGCACTCAGGTTGGTCAGGCATGACTTAGCCTTGGTACCTCCATGCTTGGTACTCATGGCCACCCTCCTGTCCTTCCTCTGCCTGGAGAAGGCTTCCTGGGGGATTTGGTTCTTAATCCCACTTTGGACGGAGGCAGCCCCAGACCTTGTGCTCTCCTTCATGATGACATTAACCTTCTTCCACCCATTGTGCTGGAAAGGCAAGAGACAAAGGAGAGCCTCAGGGAGGAAAAGCGGAAGGGAAGGGGAGCCGGGAAGTGGAAAGGAAGAGGATGGGAAAATCAGATGCAGAGCGTGATAAAGGACAGAAAGGGCAGCAAAAGGGAAAGGGGCCCTTCTGAAGGGATGAAAGAAAGCTTCTGGGTTTCCCTTGTCTCTGGTGGCTGTGATGGATGCTCCCAAGCCCATCACAGAATCCCAGAGTGCTTTGTGTTGGAAGGGACCTTAAAGCTCCTCCAGCTCCAACCCCTACCATGGGCAGGGACACCTTCCCCTGGAGCAGGGTGCTCCAAGCCCCTGTGTCCAACCTGGCCTTGAACACTGCCAGGGATGGGGCAGCCACAGCTTCTCTGGGCACCCTGTGCCAGTGCCTCAGCAACCTATCAGGGAAGAGCTTCTCCCTAAAGCTCATCTCAATCTCCCCTTTGGCAGGTTAAAGCCTTCATGGGGTTGTGGGGAACCTCCTCCTACAGCCAGACATGAAAGGAAAGTGCATATCACACGGATTCCCACCACAGATCAGACAGATCCCCTTACAATGCACACCATGAGCAAAACTCCACCGTCTGGGCATCATTTGGGGTTCCAACCCCTCCCAGAGCCACATCCCCCCCTTTCCTTCTCTCTCCAGCACTAAAACTACTCACAGGAGCTGCAGGACACAGTGCCATGCTGCGGATGAGCCCCCTCCATCCTCCTCCTGCTGTGGGCTCTGCCTCTCTCACCTTTTGCTTAATATCAGCCCTGCAGCCACAACCAAGATGACAGTGGGAGATGGATGGGGCAGAGCTGGCTCTGCAGGGCATGGGATATGCATATGGATGTGTAGGGATGTGATGGACACAGGGGGGCTGGGAGGAGATGGTTCCTCCATCCTTTGCATCAGTCCTCATCACAAATGCTCACACTGCTCACACAACCCCTTAAGCCACCCTGCAGCACATGGGGGGCAGAGGGTCTCCTTTCTGTTATGATGCCCATTGCAAGGATTTAAGCATTGATCCCAAAGAAGTGGAAGTTGAGTCCCAGTTTGGAGTCAGCTCCATGCAAAGCAGGGAGGGATATCAGCCTGGTGCCTCCACCACCAGGATACCACCAGGGGCCAAGGCCATCAGCATCTCCATGAGAATGTCCCCTGTTCCCTGCAGAGCTCCAGCATCCTTCATCCTCCCCCATTGTGTCTGCCCAGATGCTGGCAGACTTGTTATCAGAGGACAAAACCATTTCTTTCTCTGGCTGCATGATGCACTTCCTCACCATCGATTTCTTTGCTACTGTTGAGTGTCACCTCCTGGCCATGATGGTTTACAATTGGCACATTGCTCTTTGCCACCCCTTGCTTTAAGTGACCATCATCTCCAGCTGCATCTGGTAGCAAACGGTAGCACCATCCTACCTATTTGTCTTCTTCAGTGCCATCATTTGCACATGGTGCATATATGAAGATAGGCTGAGAAAATTTGGGCTGTTCAGCCTGCAGAAGAGAAGGCTGCATGGAGACCTCATAGTAGCCTTCCAATACCTGAAGGGGGCCTATAGGGATGCTGGGGAGGGACTCTTCATTAGGGACTGTAGTGAGAGGACAAGGGGTAATGGGTTTAAATGAAACAGGGGAGGTTTAGATTGGATCTGAGGAAGAAATTCTTTACTGTGAGGGTGGTGAGGCCCTGGAATGGGTTGCCCAGGGAAGTTGTGAATGCGTCATCCCTGGCAGCGTTCAAGGTGGGGCTGGACATAGCCTTGGATGGCATGGTTTAGTGGGAGGTGTCCCTGCCCATGGCAGGGGGGTTGGAACTCAATGATCTTGAGGTCCTTTCCAACCCTAACTATTCTATGATTCTATGGTGCATATATGGAGGATCCTTCTGTGGTCGAAATCATATCAACCACTTCTTCTGCGATATTGTCCCTGCACTAAAGCTCGTGTGCTCCAACACCCACAGCAGTGAGATGGTCACCATTGATTTGTCACTATCAATGCAGTGGGTGCAAGTGCCTCGTCATTTTGCTCTCCATCATCTTTATCCTCCACATTGTGCTGAGGATGTGCTCAGCACAGAGCAGGGCCAGAGCCTTCCACACCTGCGCCTCCCATTTGATGGGTGTTGCCTCATTCTTCATGACAGCATTTGTCATGTACCTACAACCTCCATCTAGCCACAGGAGCCTGGATAATCTGCCTTCCATCATCTACACAGAGGTCACCCCCATGCTCAACCCATTCATTTACAGCCTGAGGAAGAAGGAGCTGAAGGGGGCTTCTGGAGAAATGTGGGAGGAGGCTGTTCTACCACTTGCCACATGCAAGAGTTTCGTAATCCAGAACATGGAGAGTTCATCTCAAGTGAGAAAGCCTATGGGGCATTAAAGGAATGGGAGCTTCCATTTATCCTCATGATTTGATGTAGATTCTTCCACATTTTCTGCACAAAAGCCAAAGAAAATACAGAATGAAAATAGACCCCCTCAAATCACATCTTCCTTCCTTGGAAGGAAACCAAGAGGAGAGGAACTGCAAATTCAGTTCACTTTGCAGTCCCCAACTTGGAGTAAAAATTTACCCTCAATTATCCCAGATCACTTTTCCTCACAGGAAACACCAATCAGTTTTATTCAGTTATAACTTTGGTTATGAATTAAAATCTATTTTCATCGTAAGATTAATGCAAGAATTAATTCCCATTACTAATCTATTTCCCTCACTGAGAAGAATAACTCCTTCTTTACCCATGCAGGGACATGGTCCGGGGGGGAGAGGGACTGCCAGAGCAATGAGCATTGGCTGGGCTGTTTGGTGAAGAGGGTGATGGGTTCTACTCTGCAGGAGCATGGGGACTGCCACGGCAGTTTGTTTCCCTAATCTCTTTAAACAAAGGAGAACACCACAGTGTGCAGGGACCATCCCACAGTACCTGAGCAAGAGAAGTCCGGCAGCAACTGAGACCAAGGCCAAATTCAGCCAAAACTCCAGAGCAACAGCAAAGTTGGTGATCATGAAGCAGATGCAAGACTAAGCCAAGTTAATGCCCTGGGCAGCATCCAGTCCTGCCCTTGCTAAACAGATCCATGATGAAGCCTACATCACCATCAAAGGATTCCAAAGACAGGCACACCTCCTGCTAAACTGGAAACCAGAACTCCTCTAACATAGCCCAACCTCCCTGGGCTGAGCTTAAATAGAGATGGGGGATAAATGGGCAGAGGGTGGGGATGGAGCAGCAGCTGAGGCTGCTCAGGGGGATAAAAACCTATTAGTTCACCCTGGGACAATTCATCCCTGCCTCAAAATGCCCATTTCTCACCCTTGAATACAGGGGAAGCCCAGAGTCACCTGCTCAAGTGTTGGCCATCCAGGCAATAAATGTGGATAAGCCTACTGGGGATGGAAAAGTGGGCTCTTGAGTGTCTACAGAAGGACATCAGCAGATCCAGAGGTGGAGTCACTTGTGCATCATGTCCCATCTGGAAACCCTCTGCAAGATCTCAAATGGTTCTAAACCCATTCTCATTCTGTTACCAAGGTCATACTGAAAAATTTGCAGGGTCCACAATTATGTCAGAAGCATCCTATGAGCTGCTCATCACTGCTGCTGTGTAGCTAAGATGCTCTCAGCTGAAGAGCTCAGGGATGGCTCATCCACACCATGTCTCTCATGCCCAAGCACCACAATGCCTTTCAGAGGTGATTTCACACCCTTTGCTTTTCCTTCTCTTTGTTTTCCTCTGGGAAGCATGAGCAACCCTGCAGGCTTCCTCCCAGGACACCACATGCAACTGTATTTACAGCCCCAGCACCACAAGCTGCGCTCTTGGAGTCTGGCAGGGGCTCACCTCTCTTCACATCAGGTGATCAACAGAGCTGATGCCGGTGCACTGATGTCCTCTGCTACGCTGGGGATAAACCCTTGGCTCCCATCACTCGTTGGCAGAGGGAAGGCACAGGAGGTAACACCAACACAAAACAGAGCCTCACTTGCACTGAGGCAGTGGGCTTCCTTCTGCATGTCCTCGTGTCCTCTTTGGTAAAGCTGTGTCAGAAAATAATATTTCCAAAGTGGGTTTTCTTTATAAGAAGGGGGAACGATGTCTGATGCAGGTTGTTTTTCTTTTACACATTAATCATATAGCCAGATACACTGATTGATTCAAGAGTTAACTGAGGATGATTCGTATTTTGTCGTAAAGAAATGGAGCATTTCATATTGTCAGCAGAATATAGTCACTAACAAATCAGCCTTTGGAATCAGACTGTTACAACATCAATTCCTTTTGAAAGCAAGCAAATGAATGTCCATAGGTTTAGAATGCTTCAGCATGCTGGAACTCAGAAAGGTATAAACCATGAATTTAACCGTGTCAATGTGGTTTATTGCAACTGATCTCAAATAATTTCATTAATGTGATTTAGTGACTGGAATGATAATCAAAAGGCAAGGGAGAATGTCTGGAGTTAATGTATGTGTAATCTGGGCTTTCACTGGGACTGGGAATTTCTCTGGCTCCACGTTTATGTGCAATCCTATGGGGTTCCTCTGAGATGTCTTCTGATACAAATTTCCTTCAAGTTGAAAGTGATTAAAGAGCTGATTCTTTGCTCAAACCTGAAAACTCATGAGCTTGACTAAATCCAGAGTTTCATTTCTCCCAGCATAGAAAAAGAAAAATGCCATTTCCTGCTTCAACAAACTCCCTGTTCTTTTCCAAATACCTCATCTGAAAAATATAACATATATGTATCATTTTGGTTAGAAAATATATTCTAATATTCTAATATGTGGCAGTTAAAATGGTCATTGACTGGAATAAATATGGTCCAAATCTGAATCTCTATTTTTGATCAGTTTGAAGTTTCTCTTCCTTTTGCCTCAGCATGTAGCACCTGGTCATGGGAGGAAATCGCACCCAGATTAAATTCATCCTGTTGGGAATTACAGACAGACCATCTGCACAGACTCCTCTTTTTGTCTTCTTTCTATTGATTTACATTGTCACTTTGGTGGGGAACGCCGGCATTATCACATTAGTTCTGGTGTTTCCCAGCCTCCACACCCCCATGTACTTCTTCCTCACCCATTTGGCCTTCACTGACATCTGCTATTCCACAGTCATCTCCCCCAGGATGCTGGCAGACCTGTTATCGGAGGACAAAACCATTTCTTTCTCTGAATGCATGATGCAGTTCCTCACCTTTGCAATCTTTGCTACTATTGAGTGTCACCTCCAGGCCATGATGGCCTACGACAGGCACGTTGCTATCTGCCAGCCTCTGCTTTATGTGACCATCATCTCCAGCCATGTCTGCTGGCAGCTGGTAGCATCATCCTACCTAATTGCCTTCCTCAGTGCCACCATCTACACGTGGTGCGTGTTTGGAGGATCCTTCTGTGGTCCCAACCACATCAACCACTTCTTCTGCGATGTTGTCCCTGTGCTAAAGCTCGTGTGCTCTGACACTCACAGCAGCGAGATGGTCATCTTTGCCTTTGTCACCATCAATGTGGTGGGCACAAGTGTGGTCATTTTGCTCTCTTATATCTCTGTCCTCTGCACAGTGCTGAGGATGTGCTCAGCACAGAGCAGGACCAGAGCCTTCCACACGTGTGCCTCCCATTTGATGGCTGTTTCATTGTACTTCGGGACAGCATTCTTCATGTACCTGCAACCTCCATCTAGCCACAGGAGCCTGGATAAAGTGGCCTCCATCATCTACACTGTGGTCACCCCAATGCTGAACCCATTCATCTACAGCCTGAGGAACAAGGAGGTGAAAGGGGCTCTGGTTGAGTGCGGGAGGAGATTTTTCAACCACTGGCAACATAGAAGAGTTCTGTCATTTAGGACATGAACAGTTCATGTCCAGTGTGAAAGCATATGAGGCACGGAAATATTGGGATTCTCCACTAATGCTCATGACCTTAATGATGTTCCTCCACAGTTTGTGCACAAAAGTCATTGACTGTATTGAACGAGAAACAGACACCCAAAATCACATCATTCTTGGGAGAAAACAAGAGGAGACTGAGCCTCAAACTTCATGTCACTTTTCAGTCTGCAGCCTGGAGGAAGAAATTACCCTCAATTATCGCAGGACTCTTTTACTCACAGGAAACACCAATCAGGTCTATTCATTTATAACTTTTGTCACTTCTGAATATTTATTTTTCTTGCAAGATTCTTTACCTTGTCCCTCAGCTCCAATAAAATTTCCCACTCTTACCTGTGAGTTCTTTATTAAAGCTACAGGGGTGGGAGGGAAGAGGAAGTGTGGGTTTACATTTGCTTCCTGAAAAAGAGTCAGAGAAAAGGTTTCAAAAGATTCTTTGCATTTGTTTGTGCCTTTCAAGGAGAAGAGGCTGATGGGAATCCACATCTCAAGCTGCACTTTGAATAGCAAGCGGAGTCCCTCCCTAAGCTTCAGCTTCAGACAAGATTTCACTTCAAGTAAGGAAGTGTAGCATATATAATTCATAATACAGACAGATGAAATGTGCTGAGGCTACCCAGTGTTAAGGACAATTTGGGCATATCAAGAGGTCCTCCCATTCATTTTAAGTGGTGTTTTACACTCATTTTAAGTGCCCTTTACTTTAATGGTGAGATAAATGGAATTCCAGCTAGAGATAAACACCCACATCCCATGCCCATGCCCAGCTCACTCTGGAGAACAGCAGGAGAAAAACACAAAACACCACATCACCCACACACCAGGTGCTGTGTTGCACTCGGAAATACAGCATGAGGCAAGTTTCCATAGGTGAAAGACAATCCTGAACCACAATCAATGGTCACTGAGAGCTGTCTGGGTCAGAAAGAAGCGAAAGAACACTCGTGTGGGAAATACTTTTCCTTTACGTGTGGGGAGTGAGAATCAACTTCTATTTGGAAAGCATACGGGGCCTGAGCAGTGTCCTTTGTGTGCTCTGGAAAACAGCAGCGAGAGATGGGACGTGATCCTAGGTCTGGGGAAAAGCGGCTTCTATCTGTGGTCAGTGAGGGAGCCACAATTGATGCAATTACTTGCTGACGAGCTTGGCAGGACTGAGACTTTGATATCAGAGAGCTTCTTGAAAACCTTCACCACAGCTTGATTTCTTCTTTCTATTTTGTAGCATATTGTAGCTGAGACACGTAGAATATATCCAAATAGAATCATAGAGACACAGAAACCCAAGTTTCACCTCAAGAGATCATCCGGTCCAAGCTTAGGTGGGAAAGGGAGCCTAGATGAGAAGTGTCACGTATAGGGCTCATCGCTGCTTGATGAATTACCCCACTCCAGTGTTCTTATTTCCTCTTGGGTTTAAGAAAGTTTCCAAAGCAGAGGCAACTGAAATGCTGAAAGGTTTACCTGCGCTTGGTGCTACATTTCTAAGGGAGGTCGGGATTGCCATAGTCTTGTGTGTGGTGGATCCAACTCAGGGAACTCCCAAGAGGAACCTCTGCCTAACGGACAAGAGAGGAACAATCGTGAATTCCAGCAATACAAGAAATAGGCTTGGGGTTCTGGAAATACATTTTAGGACAAAAGCATCTTTGGATGATTCTGCTTCAAACTTTGCAGAGAAGGGATCTACAAAATGCAGAATCCCCTGGCTGTAGACACAAAGTTCCCACATCGAATACATAATAGAGGTCCTCTCCATCAAAGTCTGATATCATACTTGGTAAATGAGAAAGCACGAAGACCAGAAAAAAATGCATGGAATTAATGGGCACTTTATTGCTGAACTTCCCTCACTGAGAACACAATCTCCTATTTTACCCATGCAGGAACATGGCCAGGATTGAGAGGGACTGCCAAAGAAAGCAGTGAGCACTGGCAGGGCTGTTGGGTGCAGAGGGTGATGGGTTCTACTCTGAAGGAGCCTGGGAAATACCACAGGTGTTTGTCTACTTCATCTCTTTAAACAAAGCCAAAGGGGAACACCACAGAGTGCAAGGACCATCCCACAGTACCTGAGGAAGAAAATTAGTGCAGAAATAGAGACCTGGGCCAACTTCAGCCAAGACTCCAGAGCATCAGGAAAGTTGGTGATGATGAGGCAGGTACAGGCCCAAGCCAAGTCAATGCCCTGGTCAGCATCCTGTCCAGCAATTGCTAAACAGATCTATGATGGAGCCTACATCACCATCAAAGGATTCATTACATGTACACCTCCTGCTAAAGTGGAAACCACAACTGCTCTCCTAAAGCACAAGCTCCCTGGGCTGAGCTTAAATGGAGATGGGGGACAAATGGGCAGAGGGTGGGGATGGAGCCCCAGCTGAAACTGCTCAGGGGGATAAAGGCCTATTAGTTCACCCTGGGTCAAATCACCCCTGCCTCAAAATGCCCCTTTCTCACCCTTGAATGCAGGGGAAGCCCAGAAGCACCAGCTCAGGTGCTGGACATCCAAGCACTACATGTGGATAAGCCCACTGGGGATGGAAAACTGGGCTCTCAAGTGTTCACAAAGGGACATCAGCAGCTTCAGAGATGGAGTCACTTGTGCATCGTGTCCCTTTTGGGGACCCTCTGCAAGATCTGAAAGGGTTCTAAACCCATTCTCATTCTGTTACGAAGGTCAAACTGAAACAATTGCATGGTCCACAATTATGTCTGAAGCATCCTATGAACTGCCCATCACTGCTGCTGTATAGCTGCTCTCAGGGATGGCTCATCCACACCATGTCTCTCATGCCCAAGCACCACAATGCCTTTCAGAGGTGATTTCACACCCTTTGCTTTTCCTTCTCTTTGTTTTCCTCTGGGAAAGCATGAGCAGCCCTGCAGGCTTCCTCCCAGGACACCACATCCAACTGTATTTACAGCCCCAGCACCACAAGCTGTGCTCTTGGAGTCTGGCAGCAGCTCATCTCTCTTCACATCATGTGCTTAAAGGAGCTGATGCCGACGCGTGGATGTTCTCTGCTGCTTTGGGGGTAAACCCTTTGCTCCCATCACTCAGTGGCAGAGAGAAGGCACAGGAGGTAACACCAACACAAAGCAGAGCCTCACCTGCACTGAGGCACTGGGCTTCCTTCTGCATGTCCTCAAGTTCTCTTTGGGAAAGCTGTATCAGTAAACAGTATTTCCAATGTGGGTTTTCTTTCTAAGAGGGAGCAATGGTTTATGCAGGTTGTGTTTCTTTTACATAGGCAGCTTAAGCCAGATGCACTGATTTATTCAAGAGTTAAATGAGGACTAATCTTATTGTGTTCTACAGAAATGCAACATTTCAGACTCAGCAGAATGTAGTAAGTAACAAATAAGCACTTTTTAACATTAACTCCTTTTTAACGCAAGCAACTTCATGCTCATAGATTTAGGACGCTTCAGTGTGCTGGAGCTCAGAAAGGCATAAATCATGGATTTACTCATGTGAATTTTATCTGTTATGAATAATCTCAAATAGCTTGATAAATGTGATTTGGTGACTGGAATGATAATTAAAAGCCAAGGGAAAATGTGTGCATTCCATTAATGTGTAAGCTGGATTTCACTGGGTCTGGGACTTTCTATCCCCCTCGTTTACATGCACTACTATGAGGGTATTTTCAGGCATCTTCTGACCAAATTAACTCTGAATACTGAAAAGTGAAAGCAAGAAAAATCTGATTCTTTTCTTTAATCTGAAAACACACGTGCTTGAAAAAATCCATAGTTTTAAGAGTCGTAACACTGAAAATACCATTTGTTCCTTGAATGTGCTCCTTCTTCTTTTCAAGATACCTCTACTGAATAACATATAACATATATAATTTGGGTTAAAAAATACAGTAGAACATACAGCAATGTGGCAGTTAAACTGGTCATTGTTTGGATTAAAATATAGTCCAAAGTGCCTAAATAAAACCATCATTTGAAGTGACCCAGCATAGAAAACCAAAAATGCCATTTGTTGCTTCAGCGCGTTTCCTGTTCTTTTGTAAATACCTTAACTGAAAACCAAAACCCATATCATTTGAGGTTAAAAATATAGCAGAATTTATGAATTCATCCAAAATGTGGCAGTTATAATGGTGATTGATTGTAGTTAAATATGGTCCAAGAGTGAATTTCCACTTTTCAAAAGTGTTATGCTTCTCTTCCTTTTGCCAAAGCAGGCAACAGAAGGTCATGGGAGGAAATCAAACCCTGACTGAATTCATCCTATTAGGAATTACAGACAGCCCTTCTGCACAGACTCCTCTTTTTGTCTTCTTTCTATTGATTTACATTGTCACTTTGGTGGGGAACGTCGGCATTATCACATTGGTTCTGGTGTCTCCCAGCCTTCACACCCCCATGTACTTCTTCGTCACCCATTTGGCCTTCACTGACATCTGCTATTCCACAGTCACCTCCCCTAGGATGCTGGCAGACCTGTTATCGGAGGACAAAACCATTTCTTTCTCTGAATGCATGATGCAGTTCCTCATGTTTGCTTTCTTTTCTGTTACTGAGTGTCACCTCCTGGCCATGATGGCTTACGACAGGCACGTGGCTATCTGCCAGCCTCTGCTTTATGTGACCATCATCTCCAGCCGTGTCTGCTGGCAACTGGTAGCATCATCCTACCTCTTTGCACTCCTCATTGCCATCATCTGCACATGGTGCGTGTTTGGAGGATCCTTCTGTGGTCCCAACCACATCGACCACTTCTTCTGTGATGTTGTCCCTGTGCTAAAGCTTGTGTGCTCTGACACTCACAGCAGCGAGATGGTCATCTTTGCCTTTGTCACCGTCAATGTGGTGGGTGCAAGTGTGATCATTTTGCTCTCCTACATCTCTATTCTCTACAGAGTGCTAAGGATGTGCTCAGCACAGAGCAGAGCCAGAGCTTTCAACACCTGTGCCTCTCATTTGACAGCTGTTTCCATATACTTTGGGTCAATGTTCTTCATGTACCTACAACCTCCATCTAGCCACAGGAGCCTGGATAAGGTGGCTTCCATCATCTACACTGTGGCCACCCCAATGCTCAACCCATTCATCTACAGCCTGAGGAACAAAGAGGTGAAGAGGGCTCTGCTGCTGTGCTGGAGGAGGTTGTTCAACCATTGGCAACATACAAGACTATTATCAAGTAGGACATGAATACTCTATATCAAGTGACAAAGCCTAAACTAATGGGATTTTCCACCAATCCTCATGACTCCATGTAGGTTTTTTCACAGTTCCTGCACAAAAGTCAGTGACAGTATTTAATGAGAAATAGAACCACCATCACATCTTCCTTGGAAAGAAACCACAGGAGAGGAACCTCAAACTTCATTTGACTTCTCAGCTGGCAGCGTGTAGGAATAGATTACCTTGAATTCCCAGGCCTCTTTTTCTTCACAAGAAACACCCATCACCTTTATTCATTTCTCACTTTGGTCACTGATAAATATCTATTTTTCTTGCAAGATTCTTGACCATGTCCCTCAGCTCCAATATGTGTAATGTGTGTGTATGTGTGTAAATGTACATATGTGTGAGAGACTGTCCTGGGCTCAGCAATAGCAGTCATTTTTCTCCTTCTTGGTAGCTGGTGCAGCGCTGTGTTTTTGATTTTGGGCCTGGGAACTGCGCAGATAAAACCCATGTTTTCAGTTACTGCTTGGTAATGTTTTGGTCTGACCAAGGACTTTCTGAGCCTCATGCTGTGCCAGGGAGGAGGGGAACCAGGGAGGAAGCAGAGACAGGACACCTGACCCAAACTGACCAAAGAGTTATTCCATACCACAGCACGTCATGCCCAGGATGTAAAAAAGGAGGCAGATTCCCAGAAGGCTGCTGGGGGTGCACTGCTTGGTCGGGCTGGGGATTGGTGGTGAGCAATTGTATTCTTTCCTTGTATTTGCCTTGTCATTATTATTATTGGTGTTAGCAGTAGTGGTTTGTGTTATACCTTAGTTACTGAACTGTTCTTATCTCAAACCAGTGGAAGCTGCATTCTTTTGATTCTCCTCCCCATCCCCCAGGGATTCGGGGAAGAAAGAGGGGGGAGTGAGTGAGAGAGCGACTGCGTGAGTTATAGAGGCTTAAAGCACGACAGAGAGGAATACAAATAAAGTGCATACAACTGGTAGTACAAGTAAAGTGACACACACAGCCTTGGACTCAATGTGCAGATCTGGAATGAATGTACCGCACAGAATCATCTCTATCTTGAGAAAAAACTGGTTTTCCTACCTCCTGGCTTGCTTTATAAATCAGAGCTTCAGAGAAGTAAATCCTCCAAGTCTCCTCCCACTCCTCCTCATAACTTTATGTAGGTTCTTATATAGTTCCTGCACAAAAGCCAATGACAGTGTTTAACCGCAATGGTTGGTGCCTTCCAAAGAGAAGAAGCTGGTGGGAATCCAGATTTCAGGTTGCACCTTTGAATATCAAAAGGAATCCCTCTCCAGCCTGCAGCTTCATTAGAGATTTCAAATAAAGGAAGAAATTGTAGACTTAATATATTATAACTAATGTCAATAAAATTAATATATTTCACTTTTGTTAATATATAATAAAGGGTGAACTGTGCTGATACCACCAGTGTTAAGGACAATGGGGGCCCAACAATACGTCCTCCCGTTCATCTTAAGTGCCCTATATTTAAATGATGAGAAAAATGGAATTCCAGCTGGAGATAAGCACCCACATCCCATGTCCATGCCCACCTCATGCTAAAGCACACCAGGAAAAACAGATGTCATATTTCATTGCAAATGAAGCCTGTGTCCTGTTTCCATAGATGAAAGACAATCCTGAACACAGAATCGCTGGTAACTGAGAGCTGTCTGGGTCTGAAAGAAGCCAAAACACACTGGTGTGGGATAATAGCTTTCCTTTACCTGTTTGAGTGGGAATTAACTTGTATTTGAAAAGTATATGGATGGTGAACAGTCTCTTTCGTGTGCTCTGGCAAACCAGAGCAAGAGAGCAGATGTTGCCTTTGGTCTCCGGGAAAAGTGGTTTCTACCTGTGGCCAATGACAGAGACAGCAGAAATGTAATTAAATGCTGAAGAACTGAAGAGGACAGAGACTTCTAATATCAGAGAGCTTCCTTCAATACCTTCACCACACCTTGTTTTCCTCCTTCTAGTTAGTTGGATATCTTTGTTTAGACTATACACATAGAATCATAGAGCTGCAGAAGGCCCAAGTTTGATCATCTGACCCAAGCTTTTGTGGGAAAGGGAGCCTACATAAGAAGCATGATGTGTAGGACTCATCTCTGCTTGATGAATTACCCCACCACTCTCATGTCCTTATTTCTTCTTGGGTTTAAGAGAGTTTCTAAAGCAGAAACAACTGAAATGCTCAAAGGTTTACTCACACTCGATGCTATGCCCCTAGGAGAGCTCTGGACTTCCATAGTCTGTATGGAGGATCCAACTCAGTGAACTGGCAATAGGAACCTCACTCTACAGCGCAGGGGGGGCAGAAATGTTAATTCCAGTAACACAGGACACAGGTTGAGGTTTTGGAAATACATTTTATACTGACAGTATCACTGCACGTTTCTGCTTCAATCTTTGCAGAGAAAGGAGCTGCAAAATGCAGAAAGCTCTGGCTGTAGGCACAAACTTCCCGCACCAAATACATAAAAGAGGTCATCTCCATAGAAGTCTAATATCACATTTGGTAAACGAGAAAGCACTAAGGACAAGATAACAGTAACTGAATTTAGTGTGCACTTGATTACTCAATTTCCCTAACTGAGAAGACTATCTCCAAATTTGCCCATTCAGGTACATGGAATGGAGAGAGAGAGAGAACGCCAGAGCAGTGAGCCCTGGCTGGGCTGTTGGGTGCACAGCATGATGGGTTCTACTCAGCAGGACCATAGTGAATGCCACAGGAGTTTCTTTCTTTAATCTCTTTAAGTAGAGCCAAAAAGGACAACCGTGGTGCTCTGGGAACATCCCACAATACCTGAGCAAGAGAAGTATGGCAGGAATAGAGACCTGGGCCAAGTTCAGCCAAGACTCTCAAACATCAGGCAACTTGGCGATGATATGAGAGACTCAAGTCCAGGACTAAGTCAAAGAATGTCAGCTCTATCCAAGGCAATCCCCTGTCCAGGATCAATTTGAGCAAATGATAGGCAGGTGCATAAGCAAGCTAGATCACCATCTAAAGACTCCATAGATGTGCACACCGACTGATGATGTGGAAACCAATACTTCTCTTATAAAACTCAACCTCCCTGAGCTGAGCTTAAACAGAGAGGGTGGGCAAATGGGCAGAGGGTGGGGAGGGAGCAGCAGCTGAGGCTGCACGGGGGAATAAAAGCCTATTATATCACCTTGAGACAATTCATCACTGCCTCAAAATGCCCATTTCTCACCCTTCAATACAGTGGAAGCCCATAAGCACCAGGTCAGCTGTTGGACATGCAGGCACTACATGTGGATCACCCCACTGGGGACAGAAAACTGGGCTCTCAAGTGTCCACGGAGGAACAACAGCAGCTGCAGAGGTGGAGTCACTTGTGCTTCATGGCCCATTTGGGGATCCCCTGCAAGATCTGAGATGTCTCTAAACCCATTCTCATTCTATTGCCAAGGTCAGACCAAAACCTTTGCATGGTCCACACTTATGTCTGAAGAATCCTATGAGCTGCTCATCACTGCTGCTGTGCAGCTGTGTTCAGAAATGGCTCATGGACACCATAAATCTCAGACTCCCAAGCACCACAATGCCTTTCAGAGTTGATTTCACACCCTTTGCTTTTCCTTCTCTTTGTTTTCCTCTGGGAAAGCATGAGCAGCCCTGCAGGCTTCCTCCCAGGACACCACATGCAACTGTATTTGCAGTTTCCATCCGCACCATGCTGAGGGTGTGCTCAGCACAGGGCAGGGCCAGAGTCTTCCACACCTGCACCTCCCATTTGACGTTTTTTTTTTTTCTTGCTCTATGGTAGAACATTCTTCATGTACCTACAACCTCCATCTGGCCACATGAGACTGCTTAAGGTGGACTCCATCAAATACACCATGGTCACATCCATGCTTAAACCGTTCATCTACAGCCTGAGGAATCAAGATCTCAAGCTGCACCTTTGAATGTCAAGAGGAATCCAAGCCACCACAGGCTGCAGCTTCACAAGAGATTTCACTTGAAGGAAAATCTTTCAGACAAAATAATTCATAATAGAGGATGATGAACTGTGCTGAGACCTCCCAGTGTTAAGGACAATTTGAGCTCATCAAGGGCAACTCCCATTCATTTTAAGTTGTGTTTTATATTAATCTGAAATGACCTTTTACGTAATGGTGAGACAAATGGAAATCTGCCTGGAGATCAACATCCACATTCCATGTCCATGCGCAACTCATGCTCAAGCACACTGCAAAACACCAAATTGTGGATTTTATATAAGAATTAAGCCTGTGAAAAGTTTCCATAGGTGAAAGACAATCCTGAACACAGAATCAATGGTAGCTGAGAGCTGTCTGGGTCTCTAAGAAGCCAAAACACACTGAAGGGGGAAAATAACATTTATTTAGCTGTTGTGAGTAGGAATTAGCTAATATTTGGAAAGCATATGGATGGATGAACACACTTTTTATGTGCTCTGAAAAACAGCAATATGAAAGGACACGCTGTCTTAGGTGTGGGGGGAATGTGGCTCCTACCTGTGATCAATGAAGGAACCAGAATCTAGATAATTAAATACTATAGAGCTTGGCAGGACAGAGACCGTTGATATCAGACAGCTTCCTTCAATACCTTCACCACACCTTGTTTTCTTCCTTTTTGTTGGATATTTTGGCTTAGACTATACATATAGAATCCTAGAGCCACAGAAAGCCCAAGCTGGATCTCAAAAGATCATCTGATTCAAGCTTTTGTGGAAAACGGAGTCTCGATGAGCAGCGTCATGTGTAGGGCTCATCGCTGCTGGATGAATTACCCCATACTGGTGTCCTTGTTTCCTCTTGGGTTTAAGAAATCTTCCAAAGCAGAGACAACTGAAATGGTCAAACATTTACCCAGACTTGATGCTACGTTCCTAAGAGAGGTCTGGATTGCTATAGTCTTGTGTGGTGGACACAACTCAGTGAAGTGGCAATAGGAACCTCAGTCTAACGGGCAGGGGAGGCACAATTTGAATTCCAGCAAAACAAGAAACAGGCTTGAGGTTTTAGAAGTACACTGGATACTGAGAGCATCATTGCATGATTCTGTTTCAATCTTCACGGAGATGGGATGGACAAAATCAGCAACCCCTGCCTGTAGACATGAACTTCACACATCAAATACATGGCAGAGTCCCACTCCCTAAAAGGTTCTGACACCTCAAAAAGCAAGCACCTTTTTGGCAGGAAGAGCTAGACATGGGTCTCTTTGCCCTGCACTTTAGATCAATCTGAAAGTTTTGGAGAAGAATACTGGATTATCTGGAGATTATTCAAAACCTGGCCTGTATAGACATGAGTATTTCAGAGAGTATTCACACGAAAGGCTTATCTACCTAATAATTAGTTACCAAAACTCATCTTTAGATACCATATCTAGGTTAATCCATAGATAATAGAGAGGATAGAGATCTCAGAGCAGCGCCTAACATAGGTGAGGTTAATGCCATTTTTTCTCTTACAATAAATGCACTTCATTCATTACTTTGACTTCATTGCCTGTTCTTGTACAGGCAAAATTCATTGCCCTTCAATGAAATACCCTGAAAATAAGAAGAGGTCATAAGGCAGGTTTTCAGCCATCAACCGGGAGATGCTGATGGCTATGGAAGAGCATTTTGACAGGGCTAGCAAGGAGCCCAGAGCTAAAGTCCAGTGCCCATCTGAAAAGACCAAGGGGGGGGGGGGGGAATACAGGCAATAAAATACAGCAGAGCAATCAGATTGTCTGTGATCTAGTGGCACAAACCAGACACATGAAGAAAGACAGATGTGGAAACGGTTTCAAACCAGGTATTTAAGCCTAAGGAATAGGGAAGGCAAGCAATGGTCCTTGGTGTCAAGTGAAGCTCTGGGAACACTTGTCACAAAACCAGCTGCTAAACATCGTGCCAAAGCTACTTCCACTTGACTAAGGCCCTCAGGGCGTTCTTCACCTCCCTGCTCCTGAGGCTGTAGATCAGAGGGTTCAGCATGGGCACCACCAGTGAGTAGAACACAGAAAAGACCTTATCCGTGCTCAGGCTGCTGTCAGACCCTGGTCGGAAGTTCAAGGCAAGGATGCACCCGTGGAAGATGGTGACTCCAGCCAGGTGAGAGGTACACGTGGAGAAGGCTTTGTACCGGCCCTGAGCAGAGCTGATCCTTGAGACAGCAGTGAGGATGAAGACGTAGGAGACCAGGACAGCCAAGATGGTCACCACCTCCACCAGCCCACCGAGGACAAATATCAGACACCTATTGACACGTGTGTCAATGCAGGAGAGGGCTAGAACAGGCATGAGGTCACAGTAGAAGTGGTTGACCTTGGCTGGCTGGCATAAAGGCAAGCTGAAGGCGAATTCCGTGTGCACCCAAGAGTGCAGCAGGCCAAGCACATAGGAACTGACAACCAGCAGCATGCAGACCCGGTGGGACATGATGGACGAGTACAGCAAGGGCTTGCAGATGGCCGCGTAGCGGTCGTACGCCATCGCAGCCAGGAGGAAGCACTCAGTGGTGCCTAAGGCTATGAAGAAGTAGAGCTGGGTTGCACAGCCAATGACAGAGATTGTTTTCTTCCCCATCAGAAGGTTCTTTAATGTCTTCGGCGCCACCACCGATGAGTAGCAAGCATCGAGGAGAGATAAGTTGCTAAGGAAAAAGTACATGGGGGACTGCAGTTGAGCGCTGCTCCTGATGAGCACAACCATGCCCAGGTTCCCCACCAGTGTGATGAAGTAAATGAGGAGGAAGAGGATGAACAAAAGCGCTTGTAATCGCAGGTTGTCCGTCAGTCCCACAAGAGTCAACTCTGTCACTTGCTCGGTTTGATTTTCCTCAGACATCTTCTCCTAAAGCACTGTAAGATGCATTCATAGAGCCATAATAAATAGTTAATGGAGACACTCAGCACCTAAAAAGCCCAACAATCCCCAAAGCCTGGATGGCAAACCCTCTCCTTATCAGAGACTTGCTTCTTTTGAATCAACATTCATCAAAAACCAGTTTAGCAAAACAATGGAGATTTGTGCTGGTAGCAGTTATTCTACCCAGAGTTCCCTATTACATTCATTCTAATACATCTCTATATCTGCTGCCTAGTCATGGCATAGATCACATTCCAGCATAACACTCCCAAGTTCTAACAAAGAATGAAAGGAGCGGTTCCGTGGTTCCTGCAATGAAGAACTTATATAGAGAATTAAAACAGACTCTTCAGAGGTGACATGGTCTAGTGTGAGATGTCCCTGCCTGGGGCAGGGGGCTGGAACTAGCCCATCTGAAGGTCCTTCCCATTCCAAACCAGTCTGTGATTCCATAACTCTAGGATTTAGAACCCTAGAATCAACTAGGTTGGAAAACACATTTAAGATCATCAAGTCCAACCTTTGAACTAGAATAGAACATTTGACACTCTAGGAAGCCTTCCAGTGGAGGTTTTCCTTAAAGATGATTTTGCATACAAAGTGCAGAGAGAAAAGAGGAAAACCCTGTTTATTCTTCCATAACTTCCCATTTATTTTGCTAATTTGGCATTCAGCTTTTGCTGAGTGGATGGAAATGGTGCAATGCCATTATCAGGACAAGAGAAACCATTACAAAATAAAGATGACACAAGAAATCATTGCATTTACAACATGTTTTCCTACACCTCCTCTTTCTACAATTCCTCCTGAGGAGCTTTAAATATATGGAAATGCACCATTACATCCTGCCTTTCAATCACAAAATCTATGAGGGATACGGAACAGACTCCACAGGGGTCCAGAAGGAGCCACTCTAACATAAATACTTGGAAGAGACCAAAAAAAGAGATAAGAAAACTGTTGGGTAAAGCAGCTCGATTTTAGCCTAAGATCATGGATAACACTGCGCTGCTCCTGGAGTGTCTGTCACTGTCAGCAGATCTCTGCAGTGCAATAAGTACGGCTTGCCTATCAGCAAAGGAAATCACTGTAAAACTGGTATCAAAGAGCCTGGCTTATATTCGCACTGAAAAATGGGATAAACCATTTCCCCAGGTGGAAGAAGCACACAGGGTTTAGTTCTATGTACAACCTGTAGTATCACAGAATTTCTCAGGGTGGGAACCCCACCATTGCAGGGATAAACATTTGTTATGATTGGTATTTTAGCTGCTATCTGCTATTATAACCTCAAAAATAACCAAACCATTATAACTGGTATTACAACCTTCACAAAATCCACGTGCTCTGTGATCTTCCTTCTTCTGGTGCTCTCTTGCTCTGCCAGGAAATAAACAGCTTGTCTTGGTTTGTCTAATAAAGATACAACCCAGAAGAATCAAATTCCTCTCTACAGACCTCTTCTCTGAAGGATGAAAGCGTTCTCCTTCCCTCCTGCTTCCTGCAAGGAATTATGTATTGTATTCCAGAAGGAAACACTGGCACAGGGTGCCCAGAGAAGCTGTGGCTGCCCCATCCCTGGCAGTGTTCAAGGCCAGGCTGGACACAGGGGCTTGGAGCACTCTGCCCCAGCAGAAGGTGTCCCTGCTCATGGTATGGGATTGGAACTGGAGGAGCTTTAAGGTCCCTTTCAACACAAACGCGGCTGGGATTCTATGACAGTATAGAGCCCCTTAATATGACAAACCACCTTCTAGCTCCAGCGATAAAACAAATGCAGATGCCCCGTTTTCCTTACCAGTAATACCTTGGTTCTTACTCCTTGCTTCACACTAAGTTATGACAGACTATGAGGACACTTATATGCTCTGCCTGCCCACCCTGCTGGTGTAATTGCTTTGTAACTCCTGTCTCAAACCTACTGAGACCTCTGAGCTGATTTGGTTGAGCCGTGTTTGAAGAACTTCCTTTGGGAGAAGTGCAATTATTATTTAATTTATCTGTCTCACAGAGATGTGCATGGACTAGGGGGGGCAGATATGGATGAGAGATGAACACAAAAATAAAAGACGACTAGAATAATAAATTAAAATAAAATATGAAATAGTAAACTAAACTAAAAGCAACAACAAAAAAAACACCACAAAAAAAAACAACTAAGCTAAACCAAAACAAACTAAAAAAATATAAAATATAGCTGGTCTTACTGCATGGATCCCTCCATGACGAGGATATGATGAGCTCTTAGGCAGAAGCTCTTCCCTGGGAGGGTGCTGAGGTGCTGGCACAGGGTGCCCAGAGAAGCTGTGGCTGCCCCATCCCTGGCAGTGCTCAAGGCCAGGTTGGACACAGGGGCTTGGAGCACCCTGCTCCAGTGGAAGGGGTCCCTGCCTGTGGAAGGGGGTTGGAACTGGAGGAGCTTTAAGGTCCCTTCCAGCCCAAACCAATCTGGGATTCCAGGATTCATCTCATAATCATAGATATCCATATAAATACATGCATGAACACAGATTGCCATTGCTGAGAGACAAACAGTACTTCTGGGCTGTGTTGCATGTGATTTGCTTTAGAGACTGGAGTTACAACAGAGCGAATTACACACAGAGGTGCCTATTTCTTATGGGTGGGAGGAAATACAATTGGTTGAAAGATATACTTGAGCAAGAACATTGTTTATCCCCACTTTAAAGTTTGTTACTTGTATTTTTTACCTGGGTTTGCTTCTTTGACAGAGAGCCCTTCAGAATATCCCCATCAATATCCATTCTTCAACTTTTTGGTGAATTACATAAAAAGTCTACTTTTTAATCAGCTTGAAGAGCTGGGAAATCTAACATTGATCCTTCAATAACTGCTGAAAGAGTCGATATTGACCCAACATGTGATTAAGTTCTTTACCTTTGCACACCATCTGCAAAGGAACAGCAAAGACAAGGCTCAAATTGCCCAAAGGCTTCCAGGTAAATTAGCACCAACACTCACTGTGATATTTCAAAGGACCAAACACCTTCAGCTGAACCTGCAATTTCACTTGCAGGAACCAAGGGTTGGGTGGGATAGCCTGATTTGAAAGTGCCACAAGCCTTATCATGAGAAAGTACAGTGGAGAGTTGTGTGATTGAGTTATTAACTGATTATATGATGTCCTATGGTCCTTTGGGTCTATTCCGTCCTCACCCAGCCTGGTAGGCACTGGCTTTCAGAGACACTCCATAAGAAGAGAGTTTATGCCTCTTCTTCTGGGTTCACCTCTGAACCTTGGCAACCTGGAAACCCATACCCAGGGTAGGTCAAGCTTCCTCTGTAGTCACTGAACAGAGCAATGAGATGAACAGGATGAATGAAGGTGTTTGGAGGAGCTGGTTGTTCTCATTGACCATTGGTGGTGAATGAGGTTGGGCTTCATCTCACCTACCTTCATCTAGGCAAGTGTTACATGTCAAAACAGCGTCAGATGCCTTATAATTGAGAGAGAAATTACAGAGAAATCACCCCAACACACCTTCACAGAGCCCTCAGTGCTATGAGTCCTACTCAGTAACAGCAACAAGGAAACATCCCCCTGGTCACCAGCTTCTTCCATTCACTGTCTTCTCCCAGCTGCTCTCATAAGGGCAGCCATCACCTCCCTACTCCTCAGGCTGTAGATCAAGAGGTTCAACATGGGGGTCATGATGGTGTAGAACAACGTGGCTGTTTTGCATTTATCCAAAGCAAAGGTGGATCTGGGGTGCAGGTACATGAACAGGATTGCCCCATAGAACATGGTGACAACCACCAGGTGAGATGTGCAAGTGGAAAAGGCTTTTCTCCTGCCCTCCTTTGAGTGCATTCTCAAGACAGCAGGGAGGATAGAAGCATAGGAAATAAAGATGATGGTCAAGCGAGAGTTTATGCTGACAAGAGCAAGGATGACCACCTCGTAGGAGTGGGCGTTGGAGCAGGAGAGAGCTAAGAGTGGGGCAATGTCACAGAAGTAGTGGTTGATAACATTGGGGTGGCAGAGGGAGAAGGTAAAGATGAAAGTGGTGTGAGTCACCACATGGAAGACACCGACAGCAGAGGAAGCAGCGACAAGACACCAGCACCTCCATCCACACATGACGGTGGGGTACAGGAACGGTTTGTAAATGGCCATGTACCTGTCATAGGCCATCACAGCCAGCAACAGGCACTCGGTCACCCGAAAAGTGATGAAGAATCAGAGCTGGGCTGCACACCCCGAGAAGCTTACGGTTTTCTCCAGCATCAAAATCTGCATCAGCATTTTGGGGAGGATGATGGAGGAGTAGCAGATGTCAACAAAGCCAAGTGGCTGAGGAAATAGTACATGGGGGTGTGAAGGTGGAGATCAGTCCTGATTTATACAAAGATCTCAAAGTTACCGAAGAGGGTCAACAAGTACATGGCCAGGAAAGCCATGAAAAGGGGGACCTGGGGGTCTGGGCAGGTGATCAAGCCCCAAATGAATAAATACACGCCCATCAGTGTGATTGATGGGCGTCATCCTCTGTGATGCATCAACCTGCAGGAGGTTGGTAAAATAGCAGACAATGATTTGGGCAGCTCAACAGGACCCTCAGCTTCCTCGCTGCCAGCAAAGGGAGGCAGAACCCATCCTACTACAGGGTCAGTTGGACTCTGGACAGCTCACAGAAGAGATTTGGGCTCTTGGAAGAGCCAAGCCTCCATCTAGTGGCTACAAGAGGATCCTAAAAACAAAACTTCAAGCTCAACAGTGAGAACACCCACCTGAGCTCAGCTCACCATTTCATCTCACCTTAAGGTATTGAAAGGCAACAAAAATATCACCCCTGGAGTCTTTTTCCCATCTTCCTGCCCATTTCAATCCTTTATCACACTCCTCATGGGATCCTTCCCATCTCCTTACTACCACTATTGGGCAAATCTCCCTCAGGCTCTCCTTTCTGCCTTGCCTTTCCAGCACAATGGGTGGAAAACGGTCAATGTCATCATCAAGGGGAGCTCAAGGTCTGGGGCTGCCCCAGTCCCCACTGAGGGTAAGAACCAAATTCCCCAGGAAGTCCTCTCCAGGCAGAGGAAGGACAGGAGGGTGACCATGAGCGATCAGCGTGGAGGTACCAAGGATAAGTCATGCCTGACCTACCTGAGTACCTTGAGTGATATGAGAATTGATGTTTGCATGGACAAGAAGTAGTGGACAGCATTTACCTCATCATTAGCAAGGTCACCACAATCTTCTGTTGGCTTTTTACAGGCAAACTTGTGAGCTATGTTTTGAGTACAAGGAAATGAAGGTGAGTGGAAAGCTGGTTCATTGCCGGTGGTGCCCAACATTGCTGATGGACCCTGGTACCAGCTCACATTGGCAAGGTCGGCCCATCACCTCGCTGCCGCGATAATGTCAACCAAGGCCCATATAGAGCTGCAAGTGCCTTGGAAATGCTCCAAAAGTGGATGTGAAAGGTGGGGTTGTTCTGTGGTTTGCTCTAAGGCAGCCCAAAGCCCTGCAGCTCGCTCAAGCTGAGGTCATCTCCTCTGGGAACACTTTGTTCCCATACCAAGCAGCACAGGGAAGAGATAATGACCTGCTGAGGGCTTTGTCACCTCCTGGGACACAAAGTGATTCACAGTCCCCACATCCACACATCACATGAAATAGGAAGGGGCTTTGCTGATGCTGCTTCATTCCCAGGCTCCCTGCACAGCTCCAGGCACATTCACCTTCACATGCATCTCCAAGAGCATCAGGAGGGCAGCAGACACACAGCTGAGATGTAAGTGAGGGGCAGCATCTTGCAGCCCAAGCTGAGCTTTCTGTGCAAGGACAGTGTGTGCTGAGCCACCATCTCTTGTGGTTCTTTCTTGCCAACAAGCAGCAGCTCCTGTCTCCATCTCCTGCTCTACTTCAGAGTCCTGGGCTCCAACCGTTAATGATGCTCTGGGCTTCCCAGGGAAGCTGTTTCTGCTGTGTCCTCCCCATGCTGCTGTTGAGAAGGCAGCTTTGGAGATCACCCTGGTGGGGAACACACAGCGGGGAGGGGAAACCAGTATAAACCACTGTGTAACCTTACACAGGATCATAAACTGGACTAGAAGGGACCTGAAAGCTCACCCTGTTCCAACCCCCTGTCATGAGCAGAGACACCTTCCAGTGCAGCAGATTGCTGTGTCCAACCTGCACTTTCCATAGGTCAGGAATTCATTCCAGTTAGGAAGAAGTCCCAGCAGAGAGGGAAGAAGTGGGTGGTTGGCAAACGCCCACGAGAGCATGAAGGATCAACTCTGCACTGTGAAAGCACCACGGTTGTCTGTGTTCCAGGTTGGGCTGCAGGGTCTCCAAGCCCCAGGCTCAGCACTAACACAGGCAATGAAGTGCAGCACTAAGGTAAAGATACTCGGGTGTGGAACCTCCCCACTGCTTTCCACAGAGCTCATTGCTCAGCATCCAGCAGTGAGCCAGAGGAGCAGGCACCACGTTGTGCCAGGGTGTTCAACAGCTTGAGAACCCTTCGTTCTACCTGTGCTGGGACAGCACTTTCCCCAAGCTGTTCCTCATTGATCTGTGCCTGAACTCTCCCTTTACATCCTGCAGGACTGTCTCTGAGCAGCTCCCACCACACAGAGCCTTTTCCACCTGGGACATCCCTGCCTGTTGGAGAAGAAACCTCCAGTGAGGAGCTGACACAGAAAGCACCATCCAGACCATGGCACAAAGCAATTGCACCCAAGTGACTGAGTTCAGCCTGGTGGGGTTCACAGGGGACCCGGTGACTCAGGTCAACTTGTTCCTGCTCTTCCTGCTCACCTACCTTGTCACCATGCTGGGCAACCTCGGCATCATCACCTTAATCAGGGCCAGCCCCCACCTCCACTCCCCCATGTATTATTTCCTGGGCAACCTGGCCTTTGTAGAGCTTTGTTCTTCCACCATCATCACCCCCAAGATGTTGGTTGACTTGATGTCAGAGAAGAAGAGCATTGCTTATGCTGGGTGCATGGCTCAGGTCTTCCTTTTTGATGTCTTTGGGATGACCGAGTACTTCCTGCTGGCTTCAATGGCCTATGACCGTTATGTGGCCATTTGCCATCCCCTGCTCTACCCCCTTGTCCTGTCCCCAAAGCGCTGTTTCCAGCTGGTGGCTGGCTCATACCGCGTGGGACTGACCAATGGTGTGGGACAGGCCATCAGCATGTCCACCCTGTCCTTCTGCAGCTCCAGCACCATCGACCTCTTCTTCTGTGACATCTCCCCTCTCATCTCGCTCTCCACCTCTGACACCACCCTCAGCCGCATCATCCTGACCACTGCAGCATCTCTCTTTGGTGTGTCCAGCATCCTGGTTATCCTGCTCTCCTATGCAGCCATCATCCCCACCATCCTCAGCATCAATTCAGCTGAGGGCAAGCGCAAAGCCTTCTCCACGTGCACCTCCCACCTCACCACTGTCAGCATCTTCTATGGGGCAGGCTTCTTCACATACTTAAACCCCAGCTCAGAGAACTCAAGAGGAGGAGATAAATGGGCTGTGGTGCTGTACACTGTGGTGCCTCCTGTGCTGAACCCCTTGATCTACAGCCTGAGGAATAAGGAGGTAAAGGAGGCTTTGAGGAGACTCACGAAAATGATATGAACTTGAATGCTCTAAATACAGGGCCAGATAGAAGGGAGATGTGGGGGAAGTGCTCAGCTGTTTGTGAAGTACCTTAGATGGACAACAAGTTGTGGGATTTCTGCAGCTGTACATACGGGATTTACTGGCTGATTTGATATCACCACCTGAATATACCAAAAAAACATATTGCAGAATGCTTTTCAATTGCCTGCACTCAAGGTTTGGGCTGTGTCATTTGTTGCTCTCCTTTTGCTTGGCTAATGAGAAATGAGAGTGAATTCTACTGTTCCACTGAATCAACTCCATCTCTCAAGATGTTGTGAACTCATTGAGGGCCATAAGAAAAGGACACCAACACCTTTAGCAAGATAACTGAATGGGACAGCAAGAAATGTCACTCTGAGCAGGAAGGATTTTTAGGTGTTGATTCTCAAATCTCACTAAATGATTTCCAGCACCATTCAGCTCACTTCATTTCAGACAGCAAAGAATTCAAGTTAAATATGGTACCTGTGGGACCTCTATTATGACAGAAGGTGCTCTGAAAGAGTCTTAAGAGGTGGAAGTGATGAACCCCCACCAAAGGGCAGACACTATCAAGTAGCCCCCATCCCCTGATCAAAACCTTTCCTTTCCATCCCCCTGCTGACAGCAATAAAAACCATGGTCTCCATGGCAGCCTGACCAGAACAAAGCATAGAAGCTATGGTGCTGCTTCAAACCTGATATATAGCAGCCCATGACAGCCTGGAGCAATGGCATTGCCTGCCCTGACATCTCTCCTGCTGCTTTCCTGCACAGAGAGCTGAGGGGTGATAGGCAAATATTACATACATTGAACACCCCAAAATACTTCAATGTGTGTACTACCTCAGCTCATAGAGCTGTCACCTCTGTCAGGACCATGGTGAAATCTGGAGCTATGGCTGAGCCTGAGGGCTATCCTACAGACACACTATAACCTGGGTAGAGGAAGGAGCTCCATGGTTGGATTGAATCAAGTCAGGATCAAAGTGTTTGCTGATTTCTTAACAACACTCCACTAACAGGCACCCAGGGTCAATCAGCTGAATCCTGCTTTGTTCCCAAAGCTTCCTGATAATTCCCTGGTTATTATTTAACCCAGATGATGGTTGTTGTCCTCCTGAGCTTGGGGACAACCAGGGGCAGAGGCTTCACACCCTCCCTAGCTACTATTTCAGTGCTTGACTGCTCTTACAGTGGGGTAATCCCCCTCCATTTGTTTCTCACTGACATTTCCCACATTTCAAATTCACAACAGGAAATCTCAGATTTACCCTCATCTGAAATATAAAGCACATGGAGAACTTGCTGGTGGCATCAAGTCACAAAGAATATGACACCATTAATTCTTTCATGAATCCTTTCAGTGTCCCTGAAATCATAGAAGCATGAAATGGTTTGGGTTGGAAGGGACCTTAAAGCTCCTCCAGTTCCAACCCCCTTCCACACGCAGGGACCCCTTCCACTGGAGCAGGGTGCTCCAAGCCCCTGTGTCCAACCTGGCCTTGAGCACTGCCAGGGATGGGGCAGCCACAGCTTCTCTGGGCACCCTGTGCCAGCGCCTCAGCACCCTCCCAAGGAAGAGCTTCTGCCTAAGAGCTCATCTCAGTCTCCCCTCGGGCAGGTTAAAGCCATTCCCCTTGGCCTGCCCCTACCGGCCCTTTCCCAAAGCCCCTCTCCAGGTTTCCTGCAGCCCCTTTAAGCACTGGAGTTGCTCTAAGGTCTCCCCTTAAGAAGTCTTCTCTTCTCCAGGCTGCCCCAGCCCAGCTCTCTCAACCTGGCTACAGAGGAGAGCTGCTCCAGCCCTCACAGCTTCTCTACAAAGATCTACCTCATCCCATATTCACAACTCACTTAAACACAGTCACGTGCCCAGTTTTCCAGCACAGTTTATGCCTAGAAGGACAAGTACAACATTTTCTGTCAGATATCTGAGGTAGGAAAAACATCATCAGCTTGAAGCATCATAAAGTCTGCCCAACTGTGTCTGGGTTATAGGTTTTAATCATTCTCCTTATTCCATTCACTACACCTTCGTCACTCAGGAGCTATATAAAAACGCAAGCTGTGCTCGAGTGTGCCATAATGCCCAAATCCTCCAATGAACTTTAATGTAAAGGGATGCAGAAAGGAAAACCAACTCAAATGAATTAAGGACTATTGGGTCTGAGTGGTTTCTTTCCCTTAATAGGTCCATTTGGGGTCCATAACTCCAAAAACGTTGTCCTGAGAATTAGAGAAGACACCCAGACAAATTCAAACGCATAAGAGGTCATCCAGTCCCAACCCCTTGCCACGGGCAGGGACATCTCCCACTAGAGCAGCTTCCTCCAAGCCCCTGTGTCCAACCTGGCCTTCAACACTGCCAGGGATGGAGCATTTAACACTGCTTTGGACAACCAGAAGTCATGAAGTAACACATGTCTGCTCTTGAGCTGTTCCATTTATTTCTTCACAACGTTGTACTGCACCATACAGACATAATTCCACAGTCCTAGACCATTATCCCAATAATATGTGCACATAAGCATGGGTAGAGTGGGTCAGATTGGATGAAACAAAGTCAAGAAGCACACAGGCATCTGGGACTGAGTTCAGTTGCCTGAACATTGACTATTAACACCCTGGAGATGCACCTCAGTCTCCCTCGGAGCTTTCAGATGTTGCTCCAGAACAACCCAATCCTTCTGAAGGTTGCACCATGTACATGTCAAGTGCATAACAACATCCATGGCCCTTCAGGACACAGCAAATGGCACCACATTTCTATAGGAGGGCAACCAAACCTGACCTGGGGCATTTCACTGCATCTGTCTCCTTCCGTGCAACTGAAGTGACAGTTTCCACCACCACTTAGAAGGAAACATGCAAAAAAAAAGGGGTTCTTACTTTTTGAATTACATTTTTTTTTTTCCTTTTTAAAGATTTAGTCCAACTGAAATGAAAACTGAAATAAAGTTTTTAAGACCATTGGGAGGAGGGATGAGGAAATCTGAGGGAGTTTCATCTTCTTCAAATTCAGATAAATGAAGTTGAATCATTAAATCAGAGTTCTGTGCCTCCATCTGTCATCACTGAAGGTATGTTTCTGTATCTCTAGTACTTGTTCAGAGAAAGAGAGCAGTTTCAAGAGTTCAAGTTTGAAGACACACACACACATACAGAATGCTTTCTCCCCTCACTGTGTTTCCATCCCCATCAAGGCTGGGGTCAGGCTGCATGAACTGGGTTCCTTTTAGACTCCTAGAATCAACCAGGCTGGAAAAGACCTTTAAGTTCATCACGTTCAACCATTGCCCAGCACCGCCAAGGCCACCACTAATCCATGGCACTGAGGCCTCATGTCCATGGTGTGTGAACACTTGCAGGGCCGGTGACTGCAGCCCAGCCCTGGGCAGCCTGTTCCAATGCCTGAGCACCCTCTGGAGAAGAATTACTCCTCATCTCCATCGAAAACTCCCTTGGTGCAGCTTGAGGCCATTTCCTGGGGACCTGTCTTTTGGGTTAAAACAAACTGAAATTAGGTGTGAGGGGGGCAGCTAATCCAGTTGGACCTCCAGGAGGCCTTCAGATCCTAACTGGAATTAGTTTAATCCAGAGAAAGCTATTCTGAGATGCATATAGCATGGACAGACGGTCCATGGTACAAGTACTTCTGAGGTTCAGACCTGCTCTGGACCACATTCACCCTCACCATTTGGATCCAACAAGACACCCGCTTACCCTAACATATTCTAGAAGGGACGTGACTATCTCATAACTAGACAAAAAATTTCAGATGTTGAGTCATGTGACCCCATTTCCCATGTTTATTACACAGTTCCAGATACAAAATAGGAAAATCACATTTATGTAAACCAGACATGGAGGATGAATGTAGTGGACTTCAACTTGCCTCACAGCTTAAGAGACACAAGCAAATCCAGCCCAGGGCAAATAATGACAAGAAGTTTCAAGTATGAGGTGTCTTTGAGGAGGTCCAAAGGTGAGGAGAAAAGCAATGAGCTTCAACAGCTCCCTTTACTTGGGATCCAAATCAAGAAGAGACAAAGCACCCCACTAGCAAGAACCACATTATCTGCACATGTCATGAAGACAAGGATGTCCCTTTAAAGAAAGACTATGACCAAGCCTGTATGGGCACAGAAGGCCCTCCAGCAGGACCCAGATCCAGGCTTTCACAATGCAAGCAGGCACAGCTATTTCCATCACAGGTGATGCTGCTCACTTTCCCAAAGCAAGAAGTGGCCCTTGGGGACCAACCACCCTTCCAGGAGTCATCACCTTTAACAAGACCTCTGGGGTTTAACAAGAAAGTTTCCTCATCACCACAGAAGCTTCTCAGGAGGCTTGGAGGTGACTTAGCTCATTCTTCATAACAAGCCATCAGAGATTAATTAGCTGAGGATAACAAGAAAGAAACTTGCTTCTTCATTAACAAAGTTCACTTCTATAGCAGCCGTGCTTGACAGAGATGCCTCATGCCCAAAGCCAGTGAGTTGGAGGGTCAGTGTGTTGGCATGTTTCTGTATTAAGGACAATTTCATGTGCCTGGATCCGAGAATCCCAGACTGGTTTGTGTTGGAAGGGGCCTTAAAGCTCCTCCATCTCCAACCCCTGCCATGGGCAGGGACACCTTCCACTGGAGCAGGGTGCTCCAACCCCTGTGTCCAACCTGGCCTTGAACACTGCCAGGGATGGGGCAGCCACAGCTTCTCTGGGCACCCTGTGCCAGCGCCTCAGCACCCTCCCTGGGAAGAGCTTCTGCCCAAGAGCTCATCTCAGTCTCTCCTCTGGCAGGTTAAAGCCATTCCCCTTGGCTTCTCCCTACAGGCCATTGTCCAAAGCCCCTCTCCAGGTTTCATGTAGCCCCTTAAGGAACACTCAGGTTTATGTTGAAAAGTCTCTCTCTTATTGCTCTTACAAGGGCAAACCAACACTAGTATTTCCTAAGGAATAATTTCCTATCCACCTATGGAGAAAATAAACCCTTCTGCAGGAAGTTAATATCTGCTATTAGCAACCTTTATAAAAGCAAACACACAGCCAGGACACTGCGTACATCCATTTTGCTTTTCTATTCTGTCCAGAAACAGCTTTATGGATGCTGATCATTGAGGCTCTGCTGCATTACAAATTCTTGATGAATAGAATTGATCAAGGCCAGGATGGATGGGGCTTGGAGCAACCCCATCTAGTGGAATGTGCCTCTGCCTGTGGAAGGGGTTGGAACTGGGTGAGCTTTAAGCTCCCTTCCAACACAAACCATTCCATCAACATATGAAAAGCTGCTTTCACCTTCTCACATTAGAGTGGGGTTTCTGAAGGACCCCAAACCATCAGCATGGTGAGCTGATGTTATCCCTTAGGCTTAAATTGACTCTTCAGGCTATGGCCTGTGTCTGCTCTGAACACAACCCACATTGTAGCTGTCTCTGCCCATCACCCTCCACTGCAAGTGCAGAGAACAATCCACTTCTTCCAGAAGAAACCCCAGATAGAGATGTTTAAAATAGATCTAAGTGAATCAAAGCCCGCAGATTCATCCTTGTGTCTAGAAGAGGAACCTTCAGTGACTAACTCAGATGTGGAAACCTACAATGGGATAGGATGACTCCTTGGATCAATGTGACTCAGCCCTCAAAATCTGGAACAAGAAATCATGAGTAAGCTGCAGCTGGGATGGAAAATAAGCTTTGCCTGGATGGAGGGACATAAGGAGAGAAGGATGTGACAGGGGAGTTCCGGACAACCTTGAGAGTCTCTGCGCCAAGTTGGGCACGTCTGGATACAACATATGGCCAGAAGCATGGAGCATCTGTGTCATCAGCACCAGATGACATCCAAGGAAAAGCCAACACTGCTCAGACAGTGTCTTGAAAGGCTGTTTCTGGACCAAGTTGGCAGGGGGATTGCAACAAGATGATCTTAAGGTCCTTTCCAACCCAAACTATTCTATGATTGCATATCACAAGAGATAAAATCCCACCCTGCTCCTAGGTCAGCATGGTGGTAACTTTCCATGCGGCAGGCCCACCCAGGAAAGCAAGGCACCCAGCTACATCCTATGGCGGAAATAAGTATCTTTATTATGAGGAATTAAGTAGATGGACACCTGAAGCTGTGAGTTCGTCCAGATAAGGTTCCCCACCACCACGGTAATGGAGATGAGTCAAACAGTCGCAAACAGCAGCTTCTACAGGTTGGTGAAGCCCAAGAGGACATAAGCGGTCACACTCAAGCAGTTGCCTCCAGCCACTCTCTTGGCAGTAGGAGACAAAGAAACATGGCAAGAGGTTTAATCACATCTCCAGCTCATAGGAACACACAGTGCATGAGGTTAATGCAGGATTCGGGGTTTCCTGTATGAATAAACCCAACTACTTGGCAATAAAAACATAATGGGTAAAGGTCTTAAATAATATATTAAAAACAATACCTTGACGAAGTAATAGTCAAACATTCCTATAGGGAGAAAAATAAAGCTTAAATCCTAAAGCTCTGGCTGGCCTGTTATGGGAAGAATCGCGCCTGCAAAACATGAGCATCTCCTCATGGGCATTCAAATTCTTCTCAAGAAATAGGCAAGTCTGGGATGGTTTCTTTCCTGTTTGGGGGGTTTTGTTCTTATTTAAGGACAAGTCAAAACCATAATATCATGCCTTGATTTGTCACATGAATTAGTGTTGCATTAAATAGATTAGAGATTACATTGCAGTGATTTCCTGACTCTCTAGTGATGTTTGGGTCAATTGAAGCAAGACCAGAAACCCCGACTGCAATTCCATGTGCATCCAGCTTCGAGGGAAAAACCACCCCTTCTCATCTGAATTGTAATTGCATATATTCCTTCCTCTGTTCTTACTTATATTTAAGGAACATGTCTGTATATAAATCTATATAAAAATACGACTGCTGCTCATCTTATCCTTAAATAAGCATTAACCTTAAAATGATGAGATGACCTTAAAATATGCATATTGCTGTTGGGAAATGAGCATTACTCCTCCTTCCCCTCCCAATTCCCTCTTTCCATCAGACCCTTTCCAAGCCAGATGACCATTTCTTCAGCACAATTCATCTTCTCCCTCCACCCTTCCCAAAGCAGCTTTTACTTCCCCATTCCCCAGCCTGTGCTCAGATGTTCATTGCAGAAAGTCCCTTGACTTCCTGCCAAGGCTCTTCTCAGGGTGCTGGTGGGTGCTTTTGCCTCAAGGACACATTGATGGCCCATTTCAATTCAGTGGCCACCACAACCACCACGTCCCTCTCTGCTAAGCTGCCCCCTAACCTGTTTTGGTGCATAGAGCAACTCTTCCCCATGGGCAGAACTCAGCATTTTCCCTTTTTGAAGTCTGTCTGATTCCACCTGCACGTTATCAACCCAAGTTTTGCCTTTGAAAACCCATTTTGCATCATAGGCCTCCAAATTTAAATAGCCTCAGGGTGGCTCTTTGGAGCCTGCAAAAGAAGGAAACAAAACCAACAGTGGGGGTTGTTCCTTGTAGAGAAAAGCAGCTGACAGCAGACAGGGTTATGCTAAAGCTTTAACACCTTTAAATGGGTTAAAAAGATCCAGCTGAAGCTGTCTACACCCACCTCAGGCAGGGAGATGAAAGCAACTGCTGTTTCCCATTGTTAATGGCTCACAAACTCAATGGTCATCTCCTCATCCTCATTCATCTCCTTCTCCTTGTGTAGTACTTATATAACTAAGTCATAGTTACATAAAGTGCAGACATCTCAAACACACTCCTTACATCTCACAACACCCAAACCAACCATTCTCAATACCACTGCTTGCCTGAAAATTGGAAAACATCACCCATCCCACACCAAATACCCACATCTTATTGCACACAGAAGCATCCCTTTCTCTGTAGTGCCTGCTTTAAACACACATACTGACACTGCAGGTGTCTAAAGCCAGCTGAGACCATTACTACCCATGGGTCTGTGTGCCTTTGCTCAACCCAATCTTCCCCTTCTCTCTTTGACCCTTTCTCAAGATATTGAAAATGCAAACTTCTTTCTTGGGTTCAAAAATCATTAATCACAATCCCAGCCTGGTTTGGGTTGAAGGCCTTAAAGCCCATCCAGTTCCTACCGCTGCCATGGGCAGGGACACCTTCCACTGGAGCAGGGTGCTCCAAGCCCCTGTGTCCAACCTGGCCTAGAACACTGCCAGGGATGGGGCAGCCACAGCTTCTCTGGGCACCCTGTGCCAGCGCCTCAGCACCCTCCCAGGGAAGAGCTTCTGCATAAAAGCTCATCCCAATCCATCCTCATGCCTTTCCAAGCCATGAACTGTGGTAAAGACAAACACACAGATGAACTCGCCATCAGCAAGACCAAGCAGAGACTCTGCCTTTCATTTCAGAGCTAAAGGGAACTAAGGTAGCTCGGTTTCCAGCTTGCCTAAAGAAAAGCCGAGACTCCATGTTCCTGCTTCTTCCCATACATCTTGACTTCACACAGTGGAGAGAAATCACCACCCCAGTGCAGGATCTACACATTTGAAGCCCAAGTCTTCAAATACATTGCAATAAAAAGAGAAAAACACACCACATACCTCTTGCTTCTAGGTCTTTTTGAACCCATCAGCTAAAGGAGGCACAACAGAGACTCCAAAGAAGATTTGTTTCATCCCCTTTGGCCTACAGCTCACATTGAGAAGAAAATGTGAGTGCCTCTCCTTACCTATTTATGAGCCAAGGTCCCATTACAGCTAATGAGACTCAGGCCAATGCAATCAGCAGAGGTCATTCAGATCTCTTCAGCTGGAGCAATGGGGGTGTCTGCCTTGCACTGAGATGCAGGAACCCCACCAAATCTCCCCCAACAATAAAGGGAGCTGACAGACCCAGTAAACACATAGAGGTGACATGGTGCTTTCAAGTATAAGGAGATAAGTCCTTGCTTAAAGACATTGGAGGTGATTCCTAAATCCAATCACTAAGTACCCAAACAAGGGGAGGTGGCTCCTACCCAGCATTTGCTCAGCTGCCTCTAAACCAGATTTAACTACAATGAAAGTAGCTCCACCTGAAAGTGGAGAGCTAAAGCCATCAGGATCTCAGCAGCAGGAATGCCAGAAGCCAGCCACCTCATTGCCTGCTCATCATGACCCACCAGGAAGATGCATTGCAATGCTGGCTGTGGCTTCTGCTTCCTAGAACCTCATCCGGTGTTTCCTTTGCTCTCATGGTCAGATGATAATCCCATTGAAAGCAGTGGCAGCCGTTAGACACAGCAAACCACTGGTTTCCTGAAACACACACACCAAGGAGCAAAGAGCTTTCAGTTTTGAGAGAAGCAGCTCCAATGTGAAGCCACAATTAGCAGTGGTAGGGTTGTAGCAGCAGATTTGTGTGTTTAAGACACTAAGGGCTCTTTTTCCTGTTTAAACACTTGGTGATGGTGAAGGAGAGACCAGCTGGACAGAAAGTCATTGAGTATTGTTGGAGAAGGCACCAGAGAGACCTTATTGTGGCCTTTCAATACCCTACAAGGGGCTACAAGAAACCTGGAGAGGGACTTTGGACAAGGGCCTGTAGGGACAGGACAAAGGGAATGGCTTTAACCTGCCAGAGGGGAGACTGAGATGAGCTCTTAGGCAGAAGCTCTTCCCTGGGAGGGTGCTGAGGTGCTGGCACAGGGTGCCCAGAGAAGCTGTGGCTGCCCCATCCCTGGCAGTGTTCAAGGCCAGGTTGGACACAGGAGCTTGGAGCACCCTGCTCCAGTGGAAGGGGTCCCTTCCCGTGGCGGAGGTTGGAGCTGGAGGAGCTTTAAGCTCCCTTCAACCCAAACCATTCCATGCTTCTATGATTTCAGGGACAGAGAAAGTATACATGAAAGCATTAATGGTGCCATATTCTTTGTGACTTGATGCCACCATCAAATGCTCTGTGTCTTTCATATTGCAGATGTGGATAAATCTGAGATTTCCTTTTGTGAATTTGCAACATGGGAAATTCCAGTTGGAAACAAATGGAGGGGGAAAACCCCACTGTAAGTGCAGTCAAGCACAGAAATAGAGGCCAGAGAGGGTGTGAAACCTCTGTCCTTGGTTGTCCCCAAGGCCCAGGAGGACAACTGTCATCTGGGTTAAATAATAACCAGAAAATTATCAGGAAGCTTTGGGAGCAAAGCAGGATTCAGCTGATTGATCCTGGGTGCCTGTCAGTGGTGCGTTGTTAAGGAATGAGCAAACCACTTTGATCCTGTCTTGATTCAATCCAACCATGGAGCTTCTCCCTCCAAACCTGGTTATCGTGCGTCTCTAGGATAGCCCTCAGGCTCAGCCATGACTCCAGAATTCTCCATGCTTGTGGCAGATGCTGCAGCTCTATGGGCCGAGGTAATGCACCCATTGGAGTATTTTGGGATGTTTCATGTATGCTATGTTTGGCTACCACCCGTCAGCTCCCTGTGCAAGAAGGAAACAGGAGAGACATCAGAGCAGGCAATGCCATTGCTCTAGGCTGCCATGGGCTGCCACATAACAGGTCTGAAGGCTGCTGAGCAACACCATAGCTCCTGTGCTCTGTTCTGGTGGGGCTGCCAAGGAGATCATGGCTTTTATTGCTGTCAGCAGGGAGGTGGATAGCAAAGGTGTGGATCAGGGGACGGGTGTTGCTTGATAGTATCTGCTTTTTGGTGGGGATTCACTACTACCGGGATTCATCACTACCACATCTTAAAACTCTTTCAAAGCACCTTCAGTCATAATAGAGGTTTCACAAGTATGGTATTTAACTTAAATTCTTTGCTGTCTGTAATGAAGTGAGCTGAATGGTGCTGGAAATCATTTAATGAGGTATGTATATCAAAACCTAAGAATACTCCCTGCATAGCATCAAACTTATTTGCTGTCATCTCTATTTTCTTCCTAAAGGTGCTGGTGACCTTTTCTTATGGCCCTCAATGACTTCACAACACTGTCTAGAAATGGAGTTTGATTTAGTGGAACAGTAGAATTCACTCTCTGTTTATTCTGATCTGCCGAGCAAAAGGGAGAGTAAAAAGGAAAAGCCCTTTAAGCTCATCATATCCAAATGTTCCCCAGCACTGCCAAGGCCACCACTAACCCATGGCACTGAGGCCTCATCTCCACGGTGTGTGAACACTTGCAGGGACAGTGACTGCAGCCCTGCCCTGGGCAGTTCCAATGCCTGAGCACCGTTTGGGGCAGGAATTGTTCCTCAGCTCCATCTAAACCTGCCCTGGTGCAGCTTGAGGCCGTTTCCTCTCATCCCATCCCTTGGTCCTTGGGAGCAGAGCACAGCCCCCTCCTGGCTCCATCCTCCTGTCAGGCAGTTGTAGGGAGCGATAACGTCCCCCCACATCCTAAGATGAAGAGAAGTGCAATCTTGTAGTTGTCTACCTGTGTCTTCATGAGGAGAAATTAGCTACTAAATATAATTACAAAAGTTTGGAGAGTGAAATTCATTGTATTCCCAATAAGATCAACCAGTGCATCATGTAAGTCCTGGTGCAGAGGAGCCCCAACATGTTGTCTACACTTAACCAAAAGGTGAGCATCTCCCCCACATCTCCATTCTATCTGACCCTAAACTTACAACATTCAAGCTCATTTCATTTTCAAGTGCCTCCTCAAAGCCTCTTTCACCTCCTTATTCCTCAGGCTGTAGATCAAGGGGTTCAGCATGGGAGTCACCACAGTGTACAGCACCACAGCCCATTTATCTCCTCCTCTTGAGTTCTCTGAGCTGGGGTTTAAATACATAAAAAAACATGCCCCATAGAAGATGCTGACAGCAATGAGGTGGGATGTGCATGTGGAAAAGGCTTTGCACTTGCCCTCAGCTGAATTGATGCTGAGGATGGTGGGGATGATGGCCACGTAGGAGAGCAGGATAACCAGGATGCTGGACACACCAAAGAGAGATGCTGCAGTGGTCAGGATGATGTGACTGAGGGTGGTGTCAGAGCTTGAGAGAGAGATGAGAGGGACAATGTCACAGAAGAAGAGGTTGATGGTGCTGGAGCTGCAGAAGGACAGGGTGGACATGCTGATGGTCTGTCCCACGCCATTGGTCAGCCCCATGAGGTATGAGCCAGCCACCAGCTGGAAACAACACTTTGGGGACATAACAAGGGGGTAGAGCAGGGGATGGCAAATGGCCACGTAACGGTCATAGGCCATTGAAGCCAGAAGGAAGCAATCAGTTATCGCAAAGAGATCGAAGAGGAAGAGCTGAGCCACACACCCAGCATAAGCAATGCTCTTCTTCTCCAACAGCAAGTCAACCAACATCTTGGGGGTGATGATGGTGGAAGAACAGAGGTCTACAAAGGCCAGGTTGCCCAGGAAATAATACATGGGGGAGTGGAGGTGGGGACTAGCCCTGATTAAGATGATGATGCCGAGGTTGCCCAGCATGGTGACAAGGTAGGTGAGCAGGAAGAGCAGGAACAAGTTCACCTGAGTCACTGGGTCCTCTGTGAGCCCTGCCAGGCTGAACTCGGTCACTTGGGTGCAATTGGTTTGTGCCATGGTCTGGATGGTGCTTTCTGTGTCAGCTCCTCACTGGAGGTTTCTTCTCCAACAGGCAGGGATGTCCCAGGTGGAAAAGGCTCTGTGTGGTGGGAGCTGCTCAGAGACAGTCCTGCAGGATGTAAAGGGAGAGTTCAGGCACAGATCAATCAGGAATAGCTCAGGGAAAGTGCTGTGCCAGCAGAGGCAGAACAAAGGGGTGCTCAAGCTGTTGAACACCATGGCACAATGTGGTGCCTGCTCCTCTGGCTCACTCCTGGATGCTGAGCAATAAGCTCTGTGGAAAGCAGTGGGGAGGTTCCACACCCGAGTAGCTTTACCTTAGTGCTGCACTTCATCGCCTGTGTTAGTGCTGAGCCTGGGGCTTGGAGACCATGTGGCTCAACCTGGAACACAGAGAACCGTGGTGCTTTCACAGTGCAGAGTTGATCCTTCATGCTCTTGTGGACATTTGCCAAGCACCCACTTCTTCCCTCTCTGCTGGGACTGCTTCCTAACTGGAAGGAATTCCTGACCTATGGAAAGTGCAGGTTGGACACGGCAATCTGCTGCACTGGAAGGTGTCTCTGCTCATGACAGGGGGTTGGAACTGGGTGAGATTTCACATCTCTTCCAACACAAGCCATACTATGATCCTGTGCAGCCTTACACAGTAGTTAATATTCACTTCCCCTACCTCCTGATGCACTCTTTCAGCCGTAAAGGCTTTTCATGGTTCTTTAACCTGATCCTTGAGTCTCCAATACAAATGGGCAAACCCCTGAGCTCAGCAATCTTTTCCGGAACATATGTTTTGGGGAAAAAAGTCATCTTTTGGGCCTGCCTCATCTCAGCAATGGGGAGCACCATGAATGTCCTCTACAGGAAAGCTTCTGGTGCTCATCCAGGAGCCGTTTGTGGTCAGTGAGGAGATGAAGCCTCCTGAGAGTGTTCCCAACCAGGGTGATCTCCAAAGCTGCCTTCTCAACAGCAGCATGGGGAGGACACAGCACAAGCAGCTCCCTGGGATGCCCACAGCATCATTAACAGCTGGAGCCTCAGACCCTGCAGTAGGGCAGGAAATGGAGATAGGAGCTGCTGCTTGTTGGCAAGAGAGAGCCACAGGAGATGGTGGCTCAGCACACACTGTCCTTGCACAGAGAGCTCAGCTTGGGCTGCAAGGTGCTGCCCCTCACTTACATCTCAGCTGCATCTCTGCTGCCCTCCTGATGCTCTTGGAGATGCATGTGAAGATGAACGTGCCTGGAGCTGTGCAGGGAGCCTGGGAATGAAGCAGCATCAGCAAAGCCCCTTCCTATTTCATGTGATGTGTGGATGTGGGGACTGTGAGTATCTTCATGTCCCAGGAGGTGACAAAGCCCTCAGCAGGTCATTATCTCTTCCCTGTGCTGCTTGGTTTGTAAACCAAGTGTTCCCAGAGGAGATGACCTCAGCTTGAGCGAGCTGCAGGGCTTTGGGCTGCCTTAGAGCAAACCACAGAACAGCCCCACCTTTCACATCCACTCTGGGAGCATTTCCAAAACACTTACAGCTCCACAAGGGCCCTGACATTATCATGGCAGGGATCTGAGCGGGACCTCATCAATGGGAGCTGAGCCAGCGCTGGTACCAGGGTCCATCAGCAATGACTGACACCACATGCAATGAACCAGCTTTCTACCCACCTTCAATTCCTTGTACTCAAACCGTACCTCATACGTTTGGCTGCAAAGAGCCAACAGAAGATCAAGGTGACCTTGATAACGGTGAGGTAAATGCTGTCCACTACTTCTTGTCCATGCAAACATCAATGCTCACATCACCCAAGGCACTCAGGTTGGTCAGGCATGACTTAGCCTTGGTACCTCCATGCTTGGTACTCATGGTCACCCTCCTGTCCTTCCTCTGCCTGGAGAGGGATTCCTGGTGGATTTGATTCTTAATCCCACTTTGGACGGAGGCAGCCTCAGACCTTGTACTCTCCCTGATGATGACATTCACCTTCTTCCATCTATTGTGCTGGAAAGACAAGAGACAAAGGAGAGCCTCAGGGAGGAAAAGTGGAAGAGAAGGGGAGCCCAGAAATGGAAAAGAAGAGGATGGGAAAATCAGATGCAGAGTGTGATAAAGGACTGAAAGGGCAGTAAAAGGGAAAAGGTCCCTTCTGAGGAGATGAAAGAAAGCTTTAGGGCTGCCTTTGTCTCTGGTGGCTCTGATGGATGCTCCCAAGCCCATCACAGAATCCCAGAGTGGTTTGTGTTGGAAGGGACCTTAAAGCTCCTCCAGCCCCAATCCCTGCCATGGGCAGGGACACCTTCCACTGGTGCAGGGTGCTCCAAGCCCCTGTGTCCAGCATGGTCTTGAACACTGCCAGCAATGGGGCAGCCACAGCTTCTGTGGGCACCCTGTGCCAGCGCCTCAGCACTCTCCCAGGGAAGAGCTTCTGCCTAAGAGCTCATCTCAATCTCCCCTCTGGCATGTTAAAGCCTTCATGGGGTTGTGGGGAACCTCCTTCTGCAGCCAAACATAAAAGGAAAGTGCATATCACATGGATTCCTACCAGAGATCAGACAGATCCCCTTCCAGTGCACACCGTGAGCAAACCCCCACAGTCTGGGCATCATTTGGGGTTCCAAAACCCAAAAAAAACATCAAGGGACAACAAGTCAACCAAAGCAGGGAGGGATATCAGTCTGGTGCCTCCACTACCAGGATACCACCAGAGGCCAAGGCCATCAGCATCTCCATGAGAATGTCCCCTGTTCCCTGCAGAGCCCCAGCATCCTTCATCCTCCCCCATTGTGTCTGCCCAGATGCTGGCAGACTTGTTATCAGAGGACAAAACCATTTCTTTCTCTGGCTGCATGATGCACTTCCTCACCATCGATTTCTTTGCTACTGTTGAGTGTCACCTCCTGGCCATGATGGCCTACGATTGGTACGTTGCTATTTGCCACCCCCTGCTTTAAGTGGCGATTATCTCCAGCTGCATCTGCTGGCAGATGGTAGCACCATCCTACCTACTTGTCTTCTTCAGTGCCATCATCTGCACATGGTGCATATATGGAGGATCCTTCTGTGGTCACAACCGCATCGACCACTTCTTCTGCGATGTTGTCCCTGTCCTAAAGCTCGTGTGCTCAACACCCACAGCAGTGAGATGGTCATCATTGATTTGTCACCATCAATGTGGTGGGTGCAAGTGCCTGGTCATTTTGCTCTCCTTCATCTTTGTCCTCCACATTGTGCTGAGGATGTGCTCAGCACAGAGCAGAGCCAGAGCCATCCACACCTGCACCTCCCATTTGATGGGTGCTGCCTGATTCTTCATGACAGCATTCTTCATGTACCTATATCCTCCATCTAGCCACAGGAGCCTGGATAACCTGGCTTCCATCATGTCCACAGAGGTCACCCCCATGCTCAACCCATTCATCTACAGCCTGAGGAAGAAGGAGCTGAAGGGGGCTTCTGGAGAAATGTGGGAGGAGGCTGTTCTACCACTTGCCACATGCAAGAGTTTCATAATCCAGAACATGGAGAGCTCATCTCAAGTGAGAAAGCCTATGGGGCACTAAAGGAATGGGAGCTTCCATTAATCCTCATGAATTGATGTAGGTTCTTCACATTTTCTGCACAAAAGTCAATGAAAATACAGAATGAAAATAGACCCCCTCAAATCACATCTTCCTTCCTTGGAGGGAAACCAAGAGGAGAGGAACTGCAAATTCATTTAACTTTGCAGTCCCCAGCTTGGAGGAAAAATTTACCCTCAATTATCCCAGACCACTTTTCCTCACAGGAAACACCAATCAGCTTTACTCGGTTACAACTTTGGTTATCGATTGAGATCTATACTTATTGCAAGATTAATTGCAAGATTTAATTCCCCTTACTACTCTATTTCCCTCACTGAGAAGAATAACTCCTTCTTTACCCGTGCAGGGACATGGTCCGGGGGGAGAGGGACTGCCAGAGCAGTGAGCACTGGCTGGGCTGTTGGGTGCAGAGGAGGATGGGTTCTACACTGCAGGAGCATGGGGACTGCCATGGCAGTTTGTCTCCATAATCTGTTTAAACAGAGACAAAGGAGAACACCACAGTGTGCAGGGACCATCCCACAGTACCTGAGCAAGAGAAGTCGGGCAGCAACTAAGACCGAGGCCAAATTCAGCCAAGACTCCAGAGCAGCAGCAAAGTTGGTGATCATGAAGCAGATGCAAGACTAAGCTAAGTTAATGTCCTGGTCAGTATCCAGCCCTGCACTTGCTAAACAGATCCATGATGAAGGCTACATCACCATCAAAGGAGTCCAAAGACAGGCACATCTCCTGCTAAACTGGAAACCAGAACTCCTCTAACATAGCCTAACCTCCGTGGGACGAGTTTAAATTGAGATGGGGGAAAATGGGCAGAGGGTGGGGATGGAGCAGCAGCTGAGGCTGCTCAGGGGGATAAAAACCTATTTGTTCACCCTGGGACAATTCATCCCTGCCTCAAAATGCCCATTTCTCACCCTTGAATATAGGGGATGCCCAGAAGCACCAGCTCAAGTGTTGGACATGCAGGCAATAAATGTGGATAAGCCCACTGGGGATGGAAAAGTGGGCTCTCAAGTGTCTACAGAGGGACATCAGCAGATCCAGAGATGGAGTCACTTGTGTTTCATGGCCCGATTTGGGATCCTCTGCAAGATCTGAGATGTCTCTAAACCCATTCTCATTCTGTTGCCAAGGTCAAACTGAAAACTTTGCATGGTCCACAAGTATGCCCAAAACATCCCATGAGCTGCTCATCACTGCTGCTGTGTAGCTGAGATGCTCCCAGCTGAGGAGCTCGGGGATGCCTCATCCACACCATATCTCTCATGCCCAAGCACCACAATGCCTTTCAGAGGTGATCTCACACCCTTTGCTTTTCCTTCTCTTTGTTTTCCTCTGGGAAAGCATGAGCAGCCCTGCAGGCTTCCTCCCAGGACACCACATCCAACTGTATTTACAGTCCCAGCACCACAAGCTGCGCTCTTGGAGTCTGGCAGGATCTCACCTCTCTTCACATCAAGTGCTTCACAGAGCTGATGCCGACACGTGGATGTTCTCCGCTGCTTTGGGGATAAACCCTTGGCTCCCATCACTCACTGGCAGACAGAAGGCACAGGAGATAACACCAACACAAAGCAGAGCCTCACCAGCACTGAGGTAGTGGGCTTCCTTCTGCATGTCCCCGTGTCCTCTTTGGGAAAGCTATGTCAGAAACCTATATTTCTAACGTGGGTTTTCTTTCTAAGAGGGAGCATTGGTTTATGCAGGTTGTGTTTCTTCTACATAGGCAGCTAACGCAAGATGCACTGATTTATTCAAGAGTTAAATGAGGATGATTCTTATTTTGTTGTAAAGAAATGGAGCATTTCATATTGTCAGCAGAATATAGTCACTAACAAATCAGCCTTTGGAATCAGACTGTTATAACATAACTTCTTTTTAAAGCAAGCAACTGAATGCCCATAGGTTTAGGATGCTTCAGCATGCTGGAACTCAGAATGGTATAAATCATGAATTTAACCATGTCGATGTGGTTTATTGTAACTGATGTCAAATAGTTTGTTAAATGTGATTTGGTGATTGCACTGATAATCAAAAGGCAAGGGAAAATATCTGGAGTTAATGCATGTGTAATCTGGGATTTTACTGGGACTGGGAATTTCTCTGGATCCACGTTTATGTGCGATCCTATGGGGTTCCTCTGAGATGTCTTCTGATACAAGTTTCCTTCAAATTGAAAGTGAATAAAGAGCTGATTCTTTGCTCAAACCTGAAAACTCATGTGCTTAACTGAATCCAGAGTTTTAATTGTCCCGGCATAGAAAAATAAAAACACCATTACCTGCTTGAACAAACTCCCTGTTCTTTTCTAAATACCTCATCTGAAAAACATAACATATATGCATCATTTTGGTTAGAAAATATATTGGAATATTGTAAAATGTGGCAGTTAAAATGGTCATTGATTGCAATAAATACGGTGCAAATCTGAATCTCTATTTTTAATCAGATTGATGTTTCTCTTCCTTTTGCCTCAGCAGGTAACACCTGGTCATGGGAGGAAATCACACCCAGATTAAATTCATCCTGTTGGGAATTACAAAGAGCCCTCCTGCACAAACCCTACTTTTTGTCTTGTTTCTACTGATTTACATTATCACTCTAGTGGGGAATGTTGGCATTATCATCTTGGTGCGGGTGTCTCCCAGCCTCCACACCCCCATGTACTTCTTCCTCACCCATTTGGCCTTCATTGACATCTGCTATTCCACAGCCATCTCCCCCAGGATGCTGGCAGACCTGTTATCCGATGACAAAACCATTTCTTTCTCTGAATGCATGATGCAGTTCCTTACCTTTGTTTTCTTTGCTACTATTGAGTGTCACCTCCTGGCCATGATGGCCTACGACCGGCACGTTGCTATTTGCCAGCCCCTGCTTTATGTGACCATCATCTCCAGCCGTGTCTGCTGGCAGCTGGTAGCATCATCCTACCTATTTGCCTTCCTCAGTGCCATCATCTGCACATGGTGCGTGTTTGGAGGATCCTTCTGTGGTCCCAACCGCATCGACCACTTCTTCTGTGATGTAGCTCCTGTGCTAAAGCTCCTGTGCTCTGACACACACAGCAGCGAGATGGTCATTTTTGCCTTCATCACTATCAACGTAGTGGGCACGAACGTGGTCATTTTGCTCTCTTATATCTCTATCCTCTGCACAGTGCTGAGGATGTGCTCAGCACAGAGCAGGGCCAGGGCCTTCCACACCTGTGCCTCCCATTTGATGGCTGTTGCAATATACTTTGGGTCAGCATTCTTCATGTACCTACAACCTCCATCTAGCCACAGGAGCCTCGATAAGGTGGCCTCCATCTTCTACGCTGTGGTAACCCCCATACTCAACCCATTCATCTACAGCCTGAGGAACAAGGAGGTGAAGGATGCTCTTGTGAAGTGTGGGAGAAGGCTTTTCAAACACTGGCAACATAAAACAGTTGTATCATCCAGGACATGAAGATTTCATCTCAAGTGAGAAAGACTATAAGACACTAAAACAATGGGACTTTCCACTGATACTCATGATTTGATGTAGTTTCATCCACAGTTCCTGCACAGAAGACAATGACTGTATTGAATGAGAAATAGATCCACCCAGATCACATCTACCTTTCTGGGAAGGGAACCAAGAAGAGAGGCACCACAAACTTCATTTCGCTTTGCAGTCCCCAGCTCCAAGGAAGAAATTACCCTCAATTATCCCAGATGTCCTTTCCTCACAGGGAACAATAATCAGCTTTACTCAGTTATAAATTTTCTCATGGATTAAAATCTATTTTAATTGCAAGATTCTTGACCTTATCCCTCAGCTCCAATAAAATTCCTCACTCTTACCTGTGAGTTCTTTATTAAAGCTGCTGGGGTGGGAGGGAAGAGGAAATGTAATTTTACATTTGCTTGCTGAAAAAGTCAGAGAAAAGGTTTCAAAAGATTCATTGCATTTATTTGTGCCTTTCAAAGAGAAGAAGCTGGTGGGAATCCACATCTCAAGCTGCACTTTTGAATATCAAGGGACATCCCTCCCCAGGCTGCAGCTTCACAACAGATTCACTGAAAGGAAGAAAGTGTAGACAATAGAATTCATAACACAGGATGATGAATTGTGCTGATGCTACACATTCTTAAGGATATTTTGGGCACATCAGTGACTCCTCCCATTCATTTTAAGGGGTGCTTTACATTCACCTGAAGTGGCATTTGCTTGAAAGGTGCAATACATTGAATTCCACCTGGAGGTAAGCACCCGCATCCCATGTCCGTGCCCACCTCATGCTAAAATACACTAGGAAAACCAAATGGTGCATTGTGCTTTTAATGAAAGAGTGGCAAGTTTCCATAGATGAAAGACAATCCTGAACACAGAATCAATGGTATCTGAGAGCCATCTGGGTCTGAAAGAAGCCAAACCACACTGGTGTCAGAATAGTTTTCCTCTACCTGTTGTGAGTGGGAATTAACTTATATTGGGAAAGTATAAGGATGGTGAACACTCTCTTTTGTGTGCTCTGGCAAACAGCAGCCAGAGGGGAGTTGTCTTTTGTCTCTGCTAAAGTAGCATCAACCTGTGGTGAATGAAATAGCCAGATTGGATTTAATTAAATGCTGAAGAGCTCAGCAGGACAGAGACCTTTGATATCAGAGAGCTTCCTTTGAAAACTTCACCACACCTTCTTTTCTTCCTTCTATTTTGTTGGATATTGCTGCTTAGACTATACATACGGAATCTTAGAGCCACAAAAAGCCCAGGCTGGGTCCAAGCTTTTGTGGGAAAGGCAGTCTAGCTGAGCAGTGTCATGCGTAGGGCTCATCACTGCTTGATGAATTACCCCACTCTGGTGTCCTTATTTCCCCCTGGCTTTAATAAAGTTTCCAAAGCAGAGACGACTGAAATGCTCAAACATTTACCCAGACTTGATGCTACGTTCCTAAGAGAGGTCTGGATGGCCATAGTCTTGTATGTAGTGCAATCAACTTTGTGAATGTCCAAGAGGAACCTCAATTTAACATGCAGGAAACATTGAACTGTGAATTCCAGCAAGACAAGAAAGAGTCCTGAGGTTTTGGAAATACATTGTATACTGAGAGCATCACTGCATGATTCTGCTCCAACCTTTGCAGAGAAAGGACCTACATAATGCAGAAACTCCTGGCTATAGACACAAAATTCCCACACCAAATACATAACAGAGGTGCAGCCATGGAAGTCTAATGTCATACTTGGTAAAAGAGAAGGAGCTAAAGACCAGAGAAAAATACTGGCAAATAAAGTTCCCCCTACTACTTCATTACCCACACAGAGAAGAATAACTCCTTCTTTACCCATGCAGGGACATGGTCTGGGTGGAGAGGGACTGCCAGAGCAGTGAGCACTGGCTGGGCTGTTGGGTGCAGAGGAGGATGGGTTCTACTGTGCAGGAGCATGGGGACTGCCACAGTGTTTTCTTTACTTCATCTCTTTAAACAGAGACAAAGGAGAACACCACAGTGTGCAGGGACCATCCCACAGTACCTGAGCAAGAGAAGTTGGGCAGCAACTAAGACCGAGGCCAAATTCAGCCAAGACTCCAGAGCAGCAGCAAAGTTGGTGATCATGAAGCAGACGCAAGACAAAGCTAAGTTAATGTCCTGGTCAGTACTCAGTCCTGCACTTGCTAAACAGATCCATGATGAAGGCTACATCACCATCAAAGGAGTCCAAAGACAGGCACACCTCCTGCTAAACTGGAAACCAGAACTCCTCTAACATAGCCCAACCTCCGTGGGACGAGCTTAAATTGAGATGGGGGAAAATGGGCAGAGGGTGGGGATAGAGCCACAGCTGAGGCTTCTCAGTAGCATAAAGGCCTATTAGTTCACCCTCGGACAATTCATCCCTGCCTCAAAATGCCTCTTTCTCGCCTCGGAATACAGCAGAAGCCCAGAGTCATCAGCTCAAGTGTTGGACATGCAGGCAATAAATGTGGATAAGCCCACTGGGGATGAAAAAGTGGGCTCTCAAGTGTCTACAGAGGGACATCAGCAGATCCAGAGATGGAGTCACTTGTGTTTCATGGCCCGTTTGGGGATCCTCTGCAAGATCTGAGATGTCTCTAAACCCGTTCTCATTCTGTTGCCAAGCTCAGACCAAAACCTTTGCATGGTCCACAATTATGTCTGAAGCATCCTATGAGCTGCTCATCACTGCTGCTGTGTAGCTGAGATGCTCCCAGCTGAGGAGCTCGGGGATGCCTCATCCACACCATGTCTCTCGTGACCAAGCACCACAATGCCTTTCGGAGGTGATTTCACAAACCTTGCTTTTCCTTCTCTTTGTTTTCCTCTGGGAAAGCATGAGCAGCCCTGCAGGCTTCCTCCCAGGACACCACATCCAACTGTATTTACAGTCCCAGCACCACAAGCTGCGCTCTTGAAGTCCGGCAAGATCTCACCTCTCTTCACATCAAGTGCTTAACAGAGCTGATGCCGACGCGTGGATGTTCTCTGCTACGTTGGGACTAAACCCTTGGCTCCCATCACTCGGTGGAAAGCAGAAGGCGCAGGAGGTAACACCAACACAAAGGAGACCCTCACCTGCACTGAGGCAGTGGACTTCCTTCTGCATGTCCCCGTGTCCTCTTTGGGAAAGCTGTATCTGAAAGCAGCCTTACCAACGTGGGTTTTCTTTATAAGAAGAGGGAGCAATGTCTGATGCAGGTTGTTTTTCTTTTACACATTAAGCAGAAACCAGTTACACTCATTTATTCAAGAGTTAAATGAGGATGATTCTTATTTTGTTGTAAAGAAATGTAACATTTCGTATTTTCAGCAGATTATAGTCACTGACAAATCAGCCTTTGGAATCAGACTGTTATAATATCAATTCCTTTTGAATGCAAGCAACTGAATGCCTATGGGTTTAGGAAACTTCAGCATGTTGGAGCTCAGAGAGGTATAAGTCATGAATTCAACAATGTCAGTTTTATTGGTTGTGAATGATCTCACATAGTTTGTTAAATGTGATTTAGTGATTGGAATGATTATCAAAAGGCAAGGGAAAATATCTGGAAAGGGAAAATATCTGGACTTAACGCATGTGTAAGTTGGGATTTTACTGGGACTGGGAATTTCTCTGGCTTCACATTTATAGAATCATAGAATCATAGAACAGTTAGGGTTGGAAAGTACCTTAAGTTCATCTAATTCCAACCCACCTGTCACTTGCAGGGACACCTCCCACTAAACCATGCCACCCAAAGCTATGTCCAACCCCGCCTTATGTGCGATTATATGATTTTCATCTGAGGTGTCTCCTGATACAAATTTCCTTCAAATTCAAAGTGATTAAAGATCTGATTCTTTGTTCAAACCTGAAAACACACGTGCTTGACTAAATACAGAGTTTCAATTGTCCCGGCATAGAAAAAGGAAAATGCCATTTCCTGCTTCAACAAACTCCCTGTTCTTTTCTAAATACCTCATCTGAAAAACATAATATATATGTATCATTTTAGTTGAAAATGTATAGGAAAATTCTAAAATGTGGCAGTTAAAATGGTCATTGATTGGAATAAATGTGGTGCAAATCTGAGTCAACGTTTTTGATCAGTTTGATGTTACTCTTCCTTTTGCCTCAGCAGGTAACACCTGGTCATGGGAGGAAATCACACCCAGACTAAATTCATCCTGTTGGGAATTACAGACAGCCCATATGCGCAAACCCCTCTTTTTGTCTTCTTTCTATTGATCTACATTGTCACTCTGGTGGGGAATGTTGGCATTATCACATTGGTTCGGGTGTCTCCCAGCCTCCATACACCCATGTACTTCTTCCTCACCCATTTGGCCTTCATTGAAGTCTGCTATACCACAGTCATCTCCCCCAGGATGCTGGCAGACCTGTTATCCGACGACAAAACCATTTCTTTCTCTGAATGCATGATGCAGTTCCTTACCTTTGCTTTCTTTGCTACTACTGAGTGTCACCTCCTGGCCATGATGGCCTACGACCGGCACGTGGCTATCTGCCAGCCTCTGCTTTATGTGACCATCATCTCCAGCCGTGTCTGCTGGCAGCTGGTAGCATCTTCGTACCTATTTGCCTTCCTCAGTGCCATCATCTACACTTGGTGCGTGTTTGGAGGATTCTTCTGTGGCCCCAACCGCATCGACCACTTCTTCTGTGACGAAGTTCCTGTGTTGAAGCTCGTGTGCTCTGACACCCACAGCAGTGAGATGGTCATCCTTGCCTTCATCACCATCAACGTGGTGGGCACGAGCGTGGTCATTTTGCTCTCTTATATCTCTATCCTCTGCACCGTGCTGAGGATGTGCTCAGTACGGAGCAGGGCCAGAGCCTTCCACACCTGTGCCTCCCATTTGATGGCTGTTGCCTCCTTCTTTGGTACAAAGATCTTCATGTACCTACAACCTCCATCTAGCCACAGGAGCCTCGATAAGGTGGCCTCCATCATCTACACTGTGGTCACCCCCATGCTCAACCCATTCATCTACAGCCTAAGGAACAAGGAGGTGAAGGCAGCTCTAGTCAAGTGCAAGAGCAGGTTTTTCAACCACTGGCAACGTAAGAAATTTCTTTCATCCAGCACATGCACAGTTCATGTCAACTGAGAATTCCTATCGTGCATTATTTCCGATAATCCCCATGATTTGATGCAGGTTCTTCCACAGTTCCTGTGCAAAATACAATGGCAGTATTGAAGGAGAAATACACCCCCCATATCACATCTTCCTTGGAAGGAAACCAAGAGGAGACTGAGCCTCAAACTTCATTTCACTTCTCAGTCCCCAGCCTGAAGGAGGAAATTACCACAAACATCCCAGGCCTCTTTTCCTCACAGGAAGCACCAATCAGCATTATTCAGTTATAGCCTTTGTCACTGATAAATATTTATGTTCCTTTCAAGATTCTTGACCTTCTCCCTCAACCCCAATAAAATTCCTCACTCTTTCCTGTGAGTTCTTTATTAAAGCTGCAGGGGTGGGAGGGAAGAGGAAGTGTGGGTTTACATTTGCTTGCTGAAAAAGGAAGAGTAAGAGGAAAGGCTTAAAAAGATTCATTGCATTTGTTCGTACCTTTCAAAGAGAAGAAGCTGGTGGGAATCAAGGCCTCAAGTTGCACCTTTGACTATCAAGGGGAATCCCTCCCCAGGCTGCAGCTTCACAACAGATTTCACTTCAAGGAAGCAATTGTAGACAATATAACTCCTAATACAGGATGAAGAACTGTGCTGAGACCACCCAGTGTTGAGTAAAATTTGGGCACATCAAGGGCTCCTCCCATTCCTTTTAAGGGGTGTTTTACATTCATCTGAATTACCATTTACTTGAATGGTGAGATAAATGCAATTCCAGCTGGAGATAAGCACCCACATCCCAAGTCCACACCCAGATCATGCTGAAGCACATCAGGAAACCAAGCTGTGGATATCTCATCAAAGTATACAAATATGACTAGTTTTCATAGATGAAAGACAAACCTGAGCACAGAATGGATGGTAGAGAGCTGCCTGGCTCTCAAAGAGGCCAGAACACACTGGTGAGGAAAATCTCTTTCTCTTACCTGTAGTGAGTAAGAATTAACTTGTATTTGTTAAGTGTACCGGTGGTGAACAGTGTGTGCTCTGGCAAACAGCAACTAGATAGGAGATATTGTCTTAAGTCTGGGGAAAGTGGCTTCAATAGTTGTGAATGAATGAGCCAGAAATGATAGAATTTATCGCTTAAGAGCTTGGCAGCACAGAGACTTTTGCTATTCAGTATGTGGCCCATATAGACCTGAGCATTTAAGACTGTCTTCTTCAAGATATAGAACGCTTATATACATAAAATGCAGAGAATCTTTAGAAAACTTACCTAGCTCTATCAGCTAGATAAGAGAGCTGAGAGAAATTACAAAGCAGGGGCTAACATTAATGAGAGAAATGCATCTTCCATCTTAAAATAATCGACTTCATTAAATAATGCCATTACAATTCCTGTACTTCACTAGAAAAAGAACAAGCCCCTGTAAAGAAGAAGTCCTAATGCAGGTTTTAAGCTATCACCTGGAGATGTTGAAAGCTGTGGAAGTTATTTCTGACAGGGCTAGCAAGGAGCCTGGTGCTAATGTCAAGTGTACATCAGAAAAGACCAAGATGGAGGGGAAACAATAACACTGCAGGCAAGAAAGTAGAGCAGAAAAATCAGAGTGTCTGTGGTCTTGTCGCACAAACCAGTCGTAGGGGGAAAGCAAGACTTGGAAATGATTCCTAACCATGCCTGGAAGCCTAAGGAAGAGGCTGGGGAAACCAAAGTCCTTGGTGTCAGGGAAGCTCTGGTGTCATTTGTCACAAAACCAGCAGGTAAACATCGTGACAAAGCCGCTTCCAAAAACAAAGTGCTGCCAATCTACTGAAGAATTGAAGTCTAATGTTATACTTGGTAAAGGAGAAGGCACAAATGTGAAGATTATAAACCTTGAATAAAAGGATCAATTTATTACTCTGCTTTCCTCATTGAGAAGTCTATGTCCTAATTTGCCCATACAGGGACATGGTCCGGACAGACAGGGACTGCCAGATCAGTGAGCACTGGCAGGGCTATTGAGAGCAGCCGGTGATAGGCTCTAATCTGCAGGAGCCTGGAGACTGCCACAGTGGTTTGTCTCTTGAATCTCTATAAACAGAGCCAAAGGGGAACACCGTGGTGTGCAAGGCCCATCCCACAGTACCTGAGCAAGAGAATAAGGGCAGAAATAGAGACCTGGGACAACTTCAGCCAAGACTCCAGAGCATCAAGCAAGTCGGTGATGAGAAGGCAGATCCAGGACCAACCTTAATGAGGTCCAAGCCAATCCCTTGCTAAAGAACAGATCCAAAACATAATAGGAAGACATGAGAAAGCCAAAATCACCATTAAAGGACTCCAAAGGTGCTCTGAACTTCTGCTCAACTGGAAAACAAAACTCATCTAAAAACCCTCAGTCTCCCTGGGCTTTAATAAAGATGGGGGAGAATAGGCAGAGGGTGCAGACGGAGCTCCATCTGAAACTGCTCAGGGGGATAAAGGCCTATTAGCTCACCCTGGGACAATTCATCCCGGCCTCAAAATGCCCCTTTCTCACCTTTGAATACAGGGGAAGCCCAGAGGCACCAGCTCAGTTGTTGCTCATCCAGGCACTACATGTGGATAAGCCCAATGGGGATGGAAATCTGGGCTCTCAAGTGCCCACAGAGGAACATCAGCGGATCCAGAGATGGAGTCACTTTTGTTTCTTGGCCCGTTTAGGGATCCTCTGCAAGACCTGAGATGTCTCTAAACCCGTTCTCATTTGGTTACCAAGCTCAGACCAAAACCTCTGCATGATCCACAATTACGTCAGAAGCAGCATCCTATGAGCTGCTCATCACTGCTGCTGCGCAGCTGTGCTCAGCGATGCCTCATCCACACCATGTCTCTCATGCCCAAGCACCACAATGCCTTTCAGAGGTGATTTCACACCCTTTGCTTTTCCTTCTCTTTGTTTTCCTTTGGGAAAGCATGAGCAGCCCTGCAGGCTTCCTCCCAGGACACCACATGCAACTGTATTTACAGCCCCAGCACCACAAGCTGCGCTCTTTGAGTCTGGCAGGAGCTCACCTCTCTTCACATCAGGTGATTAACAGAGCTGATGCTGACCCGTGGATGTTCTCTGCTGTCTTGGGGATAAACCCTTGGCTCCCATCACTTGTTGGCAGAGGAAAGGCACAGGAGGTAAAACCAGCACAAAGCAGAGCCTCACCTGCACTGAGGCACTGGGCTTCTTTCTGCATGTCCCCGTGTCCTCTTTGGGAAAGCAGTACCTGAAAACAGCCTTACCAACATGGGTTTTCTTTATAAGAAGAGGGAGCAATGTCTGATGCAGGTTATTTTTCTATTACAGAGGCAGCATAAGCCAGATGCACTGATTAATTCAAGAATTAAATGAGGATGATTCTTATTTTGCTTTAAAGAAATGGAGCATTTTATATTGTCAGAAGAATATATAGTCACTAACAAGTCAGCCTTTGGAATCAGCCTGTTATAACATCAACTCTTCTAATGCAAGCAACTTAATGCCCATGGGTTTAGGATGCTTCAGCATGCTGGAACTCGGGAAGGTATAAATCACAGATTTAACAATGTCAGTTCTATCGGTTGTGAATTATCTCAAATAATTCTATTAATGTGATGTGGTAACAGGAATGATAATCAAAAGGCAAGGGAAAATGTCTGGAGGTCATTAATGTGTAAGGTGGGATTTCACCGGGAATGAGACTTTCTCTTGATTCAAGTTAACGTGCACTCTTATGAGGCTCCTCTGAGGTGTCCTCTGACACAAATTGCCTCAGAACTTAAAGTGATTGAAGATCTGATTCTTTTCTCAGATCTGAAAAACCCACGTCCTTGAATAAATCCATAGTTTTGAGTGTACCAGCGTAGAAATCTAACAATGACGTTTGTTGCTTCAATGTGCTCCTGGTTCTCCTTGAAATGCCTCGACTTAAATCCATTAAGTATATATAATGTGGGTTACAAAATGTAGTGGAATACACTAAAATGTAGTGTTTAAAATGGTCACAAACTGGAGTTACATATGATCCAGATCTGAATCTCCATTTTTGATCAGTTTGATGTTTCTCTGCCTTTTGCATCAGCAGGTAACACCTGATCATGGGAGGAAATCACACCCAGACTAAATTCATCCTGTTGGGAATTACAGACAGCCCATATGTGCAAACCCCTCTTTTTGTCTTCTTTCTATTCATTTACATTGCCACTTCGGTGGGGAATGTTGGCATTATCGTCTTGGTTCGGGTGTCTCCCAGCCTCCACACCCCCATGTACTTCTTCCTCACCCATTTGGCCTTCATTGACATCTGCTATTCCACAGTCATCTCCCCCAGGATGCTGGCAGACCTGTTATCCGACGACAAAACCATTTCTTTCTCTGAATGCATGATGCAGTTCCTCATCTTTGCTTTCTTTGGTAGTGCTGAGTTTCACCTCCTGGCCATGATGGCCTACGACCGGCACGTGGCTATCTGCCAGCCTCTGCTTTATGTGACCATCATCTCCAGCCGTGTCTGCTGGCAGCTGGTAGCATCATCCTACCTATTTGCCTTCTTCAGTGCCATCATCTACACTTGGTGCACATTTGGAGGTTCTTTCTGTGGTCCCAACCACATCGACCACTTCTTCTGTGATGAAGTTCCTGTGCTAAAGCTCGTGTGCTCCGATACGCGCAGCAGAGAAATACTCATCTTTGCCTTTGTCACTATCAACGAGGTGGGTGCAATTGTGGTCATTTTGCTCTCCTACATCTCTATCCTCTGCACCGTGCTGAGGATGTGCTCAGCACAGAGCAGGGCCAGAGCCTTCCACACCTGTGCCTCCCATTTGATGGCTGTTGTTTTATTCTTTGGGACAGCATTCTTCATGTACCTGCAACCTCCATCTAGCCACAGGAGCCTGGATAAAGTGGCCTCCATCATCTACACGGTGCTCACCCCCATGCTCAACCCATTCATCTACAGCCTGAGGAACAAGGAGGTGAAGGGGGCTCTGGTCAAGTGCAGAAGGAGATTCTTCAACCACTGGCAACACAGAAGAGTTCTGTCATTCCAGACATGAACAGTTCATGTCCAGTGTGAAAGCCTATGGGGCACTGAAATATTGGGATTTTCCACTAATACTCACGACTTTATGGAAGTTCATCCACAGTTTAGGTACAAAAGTCATTGACTGTATTGAATGAGAAACAGACACCCAATATCACACCCTTCTTGGGAGAAAGCAAGAGGAGAATGATCCTCAAACTTCATTTCAATTCTCAGTCCGCAGCCTGGAGGAAAAAAATTACCCTCAATTATCCCAGGACTCTTTTCCTCACAGGAAACACCAATCAGGTCTATTCATTTATAACTTTTGTCACCAGTAAGTATGTATATTTCTTGCAAGATTCTTGACCTTGTCCCTCAGCTCCAATAAAATTCCTCACTCTTACCTGTGAGTTCTTTATTAAAGCTGCAGGGGTGGAAGGGAAGAGGAAGTGTGGGTTTACATTTGCTTGCTGAAAAAGAGTCAGAAAAGGTTTCAAAAGTTTCCTTCATTTGTTTGTGCCTTTCAAAGGGAAGAGGCTGCTGGGAATCAAAACCTCAAGCTGCACTTTGACTATCAAGGGAATCCCACGCCAGGCTTCAGCTTCAGACAAGATTTCACTTCAAGTAAGGAAGTGTAGAATATATAATTCATAATAGAGACAGATGAAATGTGCTGAGATTACCCAGTGTTAAGGACAATTTGGGCATATCAAGAGGTCCTCCCATTCATTTTAAGTGGGGTTTTGCACTCATTTTAAGTGCCCTTTACTTAAATGGTGAGATAAATGGAATTCCAGCTGGAGATAAGCACCCACATCCCATGCCCATGCCCAGCTCACACTAAAGCACACCAGGAAACACTAAGTGCTGTGTTGCACTCAGAAATAGAGCATGAGCCAAGTTTCCATAGGTGAAAGACAATCCTGAACCCACAATCAATGGTCACTGAGAGCTGTCTGGGTCAGAAAGAAGCAAAAAAACACTGGTGTGGGAAAATATTTTTCCTTTGCTGGTTATGAGTGAGAATTAAGTTCTATTTGCAAAGCATACGGGGCCTGAGCAGTGTCCTTTGTGTGCTCTGGAAAACAGCAGCGAGAGATGGGACTTGATCCTAGGTCTGGGGAAAAGTGGCTTCTACCTGTGGTCAGTGAGGGAGCCACAGCTGATGCAATTACTTGCTGACGAGCTTGGCAGGACTGAGAATTTGATATCAGAGAGCTTCTTGAAAACCCTCACCACATCTTGATTTCTTCTTCTATTTTGTCGCATATTGCAGCTGAGACACGTAGAATACATACAAATAGAATCATAAAGCACAGAAAACCCAAGTTTCACCCCAACAGATCATCTGGTCCAAGCTTTGGTGGGAAAGGGAGCCTAGATGAGAAGTGTCACATATAGGGCTCATCGCTGCTGGATGAATTACCCCACTCCAGTGTTCTTATTTCCTCTTGGGTTTAAGAAAGTTTCCAAAGCAGAGGCAACTGAAATGCTCAAAGGTTTACCTGCACTTCGTGCTATGTTTCCAAGGGAAGTCGGGATTGCCATAGTCTTGTGTGTGGTGGATCCAACTCAGGGAACTCCCAAGAGGAACCTCTGTCTAATGGACAAGAGCAGAACAATTGTGAATTCCAGCAATACAAGAAAGAGGCTTGGGGTTCTGGAAATGCATTTGAGGACAAAAGCATCTTTGCATGATTCTGCTTCAAACTTTGCAGAGAAGGGATCTACAAAATGCAGAATCCCTTGGCTGTAGACACAAAGTCCCCACAACAAACACATAATAGAGGTCTTCTCCATCAAAGTCTAATATCAGGCTTGGTAAAAGAGAAAGCACAAAGATCAGAAAAGAATACATGAAATTAATGGGCACTTTATTACTAAACGTCCCTCACTGAGAACACAATCTCCTATTTTACCCATGCAGGAACATGGTCTGGATGGAGAGGGACTGCCAAAGAAAGCAGTGAGCACTGGCAGGGCTCTTGGGTGCAGAGGGAAATGGGTTTTACCTTGCAGGAGCCTGGGAAGTACCACAGGTGTTTGTCTACTTCATCTCTTTAAACAAAGCCAAAGGGGAACACCACAGAGTGCAGGGACCATCCCACAGTACCTGAGGAGTACAATTAGGGCAGAAATAGAGACCTGGGCCAACTTCAGCCAAGACTCCAGAGCATCAGGAAAGATGGTGATAATGAGGCAGGTACAGGTCCAAGCCAAGTCAATGCCCTGGGCAGCATCCTGTCCAGCAATTGCTAAACAGATCTATGATGGAGCCTATATCACCATCAAAGGATTCCTTAGATGTACACAACTCCTACTGAAGTGGAAACCACCACTACTCTCCTAAAGCACAAGCTCCCTGGGCTGAGCTTAAATGGAGATGGGGGACAAATGGGCAGAGAGTGGGGATGGAGCCCCAGCTGAAACTGCTCAGGGGGATAAAGGCCCATTAGTTCACCCTGGGTCAAATCACCCCTGCCTCAAAATGCCCCTTTCTCACCCTTGAATACAGGGGAAGCCCAGAAGCACCAGCTCAGGTGCTGGACATCCAGGCACTACTTGTGGATAACTGCACTGGGGATGGAAAAGTGGGCTCTCAAGTGTCTACAGAGGGACATCAGCAGATCCAGAGATGGAGTCACTTGTGCATCATGTCCCATTTGGGAACCCTCTGCAAGATCTCAAATGGTTCTAAACTCATTCTCATTCTGTTTGCAAGGTCAGACCAAAACTTTTGCATGGTCCACAATTATGTCAGAAGAAGCATCCTATGAGCTGCTCATCACTGCTGCTGTGTAACTGTGCTCAGGGGTGCCTCATCCACACCATGTCTCTCATGCCCAGGCAGCACAATGCCTTTCAGAGGTGATTTCACACCCTTTGCTTTTCCTTCTCTTTGTTTTCCTCTGGGAAAGCATGAGCAGCCCTGCAGGCTTCCTCCCAGGACACCACTTCCAACTGTATTTACAGCCCCAGCACCACAAGCTGCGCTTTTGGAGTCTGGCAGGAGCTCACCTCTCTTCACATCAGGAGCTTAACAATGCTGATGCCAGTGCGTCGATATTCTCTGCTGCGTTGGGGATAAACCCTTGGCTCCCATCACTTGTTGGCAGAGGGAAGGCACAGGAGGTAAAACCAACACAAAGCAGAGCCTCACCTGCACTGAGGCACTGGGCTTCCTTCTGCATGTCCTCGAGTTCTCTTTGGGAAAGCTGTGTCAGAAAACAGTATTTCCAATGTGGGTTTTCTTTCTGAGGGGGAGCAATGGTTTATGCAGCTTGTGTTTCTTTTACATAGGCAGCTTAAGCCAGATACACTGATTGATTCAAGAGTTAAATGAGGATGAATCTTATTCTGTTCTACAGAAACGCAACATTTCAGACTTCCAGGAGAATATAGTAAGTAACGAATAAACACATTTTAACATCAACTCCTTTTTAATGCAAGCAACTTCATGCTCATAGATTTAGGGTGTTTCAGTGTGCTGGAGCTCAGAAAGGCATAAAGCATGGATTTACTCATGTGAATTTTATCTGTTATGAATAATCTCAAATAGCTTGATAAATGTGATTTGGTGACTGGAACGATAATTAAAAGCCAAGGGAAAATGTGTGCATTCCATTAATGTGTAAGCTGGATTTCACTGGGAACTGGGACTTTCGATCCCCCTGCTTTACATGCCTACTATGAGGTTCTTTTCGGGTGTCTTCTGACCAAATTAACCCTGAAAACTGAAAAGTGAAAGTGAAGAAAGATCTGATTCTTTTCTTTAATCTGAAAACACATGTGCTTGCATAAATCCATAGTTTTAAGAGTCCTAACACTGAAAATACCATTTGTTCCTTGAATGTGCTCCTTCTTCTTTTCAAGATACCTCAACTGAATAACATAAAATATATATAATTTAGGTTAGAAAATGCAGTAGAAGATACAGTCATGTGGCAGTTAAACTGGTCATTGTTTGGATTAAAATATGGTCAAAAATGCCTAAATAAAACCCTCATTTGAAGTGACCCAGCATAGAAAACCAAAAATGACATTTGTTGCTTCAGTGCGCTTCCTGTTCTTTAGTAAATACCTTAACTAAAAATCAAAAACCATATAATTTGGGGTTAAAAATATAGCAGAATATATGAACTCAACAAAAATATGGCAGTTAAAATGGTGATTCATTGTAGTTAAATATGGTCCAAGAGTGAATTTCCACTTCCAAAAAGTGTTATGCTTCTCTTCCTTTTGCCTCTGCAGGTAACAGCAGGTCATGGGAAGAAATCACACCCAGATTGAATTCATCCTGTTGGGAATTACAGACAGTCCATCTGCACAGACCCCTCTTTTTGTCTTCTTTCTATTGATTTACACTGTCACTTTGGTGGGGAATGTTGGAATTATCATCTTGGTTCGGGCGTCTCCCAGCCTCCACACCCCCATGTACTTCTTCCTCACTCATTTTGCCTTCACTGACATCTGTTGTTCCACAGCCATCTCCCCCAGGATGCTGGCAGACCTGTTATCAGAGGACAAAACCATTTCTTTCACTGGCTGTATGATGCAGTTCCTCACCTTTGTTTTCTTTGCTGCTATTGAGTGTCACCTCCTGGCCATGATGGCCTACGACCGGCACGTGGCTATCTGCCAGCCTCTGCTTTATGTGACCATCATCTCCAGCCGTGTCTGCTGGCAGCTGGTAGCATCATCCTACCTATTTGCCTTCCTCAGTGCCATCATCTACACGTGGTGCGTGTTTGGAGGATCCTTTTGTGGTCCCAACCACATCGACCACTTCTTCTGTGATGAAGTTCCTGTGCTAAAGCTCGTGTGCTCTGACACGCACAGCAGCGAGATGGTCATCTTTGCATTTGTCACCATCAATGTGGTGGGCACGAGTGTGTTCGTTTTGCTCTCCTACATCTCTATCCTCTGCACTGTGCTGAGGATGGGCTCAGCACAGAGCAGGGCCAGAGCCTTCCACACCTGCGCCTCCCATTTGATGGTCATTATCATATTCTTTGGGACAGGATTCTTCATGTACCTACAACCTCCATCTAGCCACGGGAGCCTGGATAAGGTGGCTTCCACCTTCTACACTGTGGTCACCCCCATGCTCAACCCATTCATCTACAGCCTGAGGAACAGGGAGGTGAAGGGGGCTCTGCTCAAGTGTGGGAGGAAGTTGCTCAGCCAATGGCAAAATAAAACAGTTGCATCATCTAGGACCCGCAGTTCATCTTAAGTGAGAAAGACTTTGGGGCACTAAACCAATGGGATTTTCCACTAATCCTTATCATTTTATACAGGTTCAACCACAATTCCTGCACATGAGTCAATGACAATACTGAATGAGAAAGAGACCCCCCAAATCACATTTTCCAAGGAAGGAAACAAAGAGGAGAGAAACCTCGTATTTCATTTCAATTCGCAGTAACCAGCCTTTGGGAAGAGTTTAACTTGAATTATCCCAGGCCTCTTTTCCTCACAGGAAACACCAATCAGGTCTACTCATTTATATCTTTTGTCACTGGTAAAGATGTCGTCTTCTTGTAAGATTCTTGACCTTGTCCCTCAGCTCCAATAAAACTCCCCACTCTTACCTGAGAGTTCCTTATTGAAGCTGCAGAGGTGGAGGGAAGAGGAAGTGTGGTTTTACATTCGCTTGCTGAAAGAGTCAGAGAAAAGGTCTCAAAAGATTCCTTGGATTTGTTTGTGCCTTTCAAAGAGAAGAAGCTGGTGGGAATCAAGATCAATGGAGAGATAAATGGAATTCCACCTGACGATAAGCACCCACATCCCATGTTCATGCCCAGCTCATGCTAAAGTACACCAGCAAACAAAATGGTGTATTGCCCTTAAATTTTAAGCATAGCAATCTCCCATAGAAGAAAGACAATCCTGAACACAGAATTGATGGTAACTGAGAGCTGTCTGGGTCTCAAAGAAACCAAAACACGCTGAAGGGAGAAAAACATCATTCCTTTACCTGCTGTGATTGAGATTTAACTTATTTTGGGAAGTATATGGACAGTGAACACTCTTATATGTGCCCTGGAAACAGCTGCTTGAGAGGAGACACTGTCTTAGATCTGGGAGAAAAGTGCTTTTTCCTGCAGTGAATGAAGAAACCAGAATTGATATGATCAAATGCCAAAGAGTTCGACAGGACAGAGACCTTTGTTATCAGAGAGCTTCCTTTAAATACTTCACCAAACCTTCTTCTCCTACTTCTAGTTAGTTGGATATCTTTGCTTTGACTATACATATAGAACCATGGAGCAAGAGACACCTTCAGTTGTACCTCAAAAGATCATTTGTTCCAAGCTTTCAAGGGAAAGGGAGCCTAGAAGAGAAAGGGCATGTGTTGGGTTCATCGCTGCTTGATGAATTAGCCCACTCGGGTGTCCTTATTACCTCTTGGCTTTGATAAAGTCCTCAAAGCAGAGACAACCGAAATGCTCAAACATTTATCCAGACTTTGTGCTTAGAGAGGTCAGGATTGCCATAGTCTTGTATGTGGTGGATTCAGCTCAGGGAACTGCCCAGAGGAATCTCAGTCTAACTTGCAGGGGAGGCACAATTCCAGCAACACAAGAAACAGGCTTGAGGTTTTGGAAATGCATTTTATACTGAGAGCTTCATCACATGATTCTGCTTCAATCTTTGCAGAGAAGGGATCTACAAAATTCAGAATCCCCTGGCTGTACACACAAACATCCCACATCAAATACGTAAAATAGAGGTCTCCTCCATAACTCTAATATCAGAGTTGGTAAAAAAGAAGACACTATAGATCAGAGAATAATAATTGAATAAGATGTGCACTGTATTACACTATTTTCCTCATTCAGAAGACTTTATCCTATATTACGCATGCAAGGACAAAGTCTGTATGGAGAGTGAATACCAGAGCAGTGAGAACTGGCTGGGCTGTTGCATGCAGTAGGTGATGGGTTCTACTCTGCAGGAGCCTAAAGATAGTCACAGGGGTTAGTATCTTTAATCTTTTAAAACAGAGGCAAAGGAGAACACCATGGTGTGCAGGGACCATCCCACAGGACCTGAGCAAGAGAACTAGGGCAGGAACAGAGACCTGGGCCATGTTCAGCCAACAATCCAGTGCATCAGGCAAGTTGGTGACAATAAGCCAGGTCCAAGACCAAAACAAATCAATCCAGATGAAGTAAACCCCCTGGTCAGCATCAGATTCAGCAATGCCTAGGGAAATCCATTAGCCAGCCTAGGTCACCATCAAAGGACTTCATAAGTGTGTGCAAGTCCTGCTAAACAGTGAACCACAATGACTCTACTAAAACTCAAGCTCCCTGGAGTGAGCTTAAACAGAGGTGGGGGACAATTGGGCAGAGAGTAGGGATGGGGCCCCAGCTGAGGCTGCTCAGGGGAATAAAGGCCTATTAATTCACCCTGGCACAACTCATCCTTGCCTCAAAATGCCCATTTCTCACCCTTGAGTACAGTGGAAGCCCAGAAGCACCAGCTCAGCTGTTGGACATCCAAGCACTGCATGTGGATAACCCCACCAGGGGTGGAAAACTGGGCTCTCAAGTGTGCACAGAGGGAAAACAGCAGCTCCAGAGATGGAGTCACTTGTGCGTCATGTCCTGTTTGTTGACCCTCTTGCAAGATCTGAGATGTCTCTAAACCCATTCTCATTCTATTTGCAAGATCAGACCAAAATCTTTGCATGGTCCACAAGTACGCCAGAAGCATCCTATGAGCTGCTCATCACTGCTGCTGGGTATCTGTGCTCAGGGATGCCTCATCCACACCATGTCTTTCAGATTCCCAAGCACCACAATGCCTTTCAGAGGTGATTTCACAAACTTTGCTTTTCCTTCTCTTTGTTTTCCTCTGGGAAAGCAGGAGCAGCCCTGCAAGCTTCCTCCCAGGACACCACTTCCAACTGTATTTACAGCCCCAGCACCACAAGCTGCGCTCTTGGAGTCTGGCAGCAGCTCACCTCTCTTCACATCAGGTGCTTAACAGAGCTGATGCCGGTGAGTGGATGTTCTCTGCTGCATTGGGGATAAACCCTTGGCTCCCATCACTCAGAAGCAGAGAGAAGGCACAGGAGGTAACAATAACACAAAGGAGAGCCTCACCTGCACTGAAGCAGTGGGCTTCCTTCTGCATGTCCTCGTGTCATGTTTTTTCTGTCTTTGTCAGAGAACAGCATTACCAAAATGGGTTTTCTTTGTAAGAAGAGGGAGCAATGTCTGATGCAGGGTGTGTTTCTTTTACATAGGCAGCTTAAGAAAGGTGCACTGATTTATTCAAAAGTTAAATGATGATGAATCTTATATTGCTATAAAGAATTTCAGCATTTCAGATCATCAGCAGAATATAGTCGCTGACAAATCAGCCTTTTGGAATCAGGCTGGTATAACATCAACGCATTTTGAAAGCAAGCAACTTAAGGCTCATGGGCTTAGGATGCTTCAGCGTGTAGGAGCTCAGAAAGATATAAATCATTAATTTGCCAGTGTGAGTGTTATCTATTGTGAATAATCTGCAATAGTTTGATAAATGTAGTTTGGTGAGAGAATGATAATCAAAACCCAAGGGAAAATGTCTGGAGGTCATTCATCAGTCAGCTGGGATTTCACTGGGATTGGGAATTTCTCTTGCTCCACGTTTATGTACGATCCTATGAGGTTCCTCTGAGGTGACTTATAATGCAAATTTCCTTCAAACTCAAAGTGAATAAAGATCTGATTCTCTGCTCAAACCTGAAAACACAGGTGCTTGACTAAATCCAGAGTTTCAATTGTCCCAGCATAGAAAAACAAAAATGCCATTTGCTGCTTCACCAAACTTCCTGTTCTTTTCTGAATACCTCATCTGAAAAACACAACATATATGTATCATTTTGGTTAGAAAATACATGGGAATATTTTAAGATGTCACAGCTGAAATAGTCCAAAAGCGAATCTCTATTTTTCATCAGTGTGATACTTCTCTTGCTTTTGCCTCAGCAGGTAACACCTGGTCATGGGAGGAAATCACACCCAGATTAAATTCATCCTGTTGGGAATTACAGACAGCCCTTCTGCACAGACTCCTCTTTTTGTCTTCTTTCTATTGACTTACATTGTGACTCTCGTGGGGAATGTTGGCATTATCATCTTGGTGCGGGTGTCTCCCAGCCTCCACACTCCCATGTACTTCTTCCTCACCCATTTGGCCTTCACTGAAGTCTGCTATTCCACAGCCATCTCCCCCAGGATGCTGGCAGACCTGTTATCCGAAGACAAAACCATTTCTTTCTCTAACTGCATGACGCAGTTCCTCATCTTTGCTTTCTTTGGTCCTATTGAGTGTCACCTCCTGGCCATGATGGCCTACGATCGGCATGTGGCTATCTGCCAGCCCCTGCTTTATGCGTCTATCATCTCCAGCCATGTCTGCTGGCAGCTGGTAGCATCATCCTACCTATTCGCCTTCCTCACTGCCATCATATGCACATGGTACATTTATGGAGGAACCTTTTGTGGTCCCAACCACATCGACCACTTCTTCTGTGACTTTGTCCCTGTACTAAAGCTCGTGTGCTCTGACACCCACAGCAGCGAAATGGTCATCTTTGCATTCGTCACCATTAACATTGTGGGCACGAGTGTGATCACTGTGCTCTCTTACATCTCTATCCTTCGCACAGTGCTGAGGATGTGCTCAGCACAGAGCAGGGCCAGAGCCTTCCACACCTGTGCCTCCCATTTAATGTCTGTTGCCTTGTTATATGGGACAGCATTCTTCATGTACCTACAACCTCCATCTAGCCACAGGAGCCTGGATAAGGTGGCCTCCATCTTCTACGCCGTGATCAACCCCATGCTCAACCCATTCATCTACACCCTGAGGAACAAGGAGGTGAAGGGGGCTCTGGTGAAGTGTGGGAGGAGGTTCTTCAACCACTGGCAACATGAAACAGTTTTGTCATCGAGGACATGAACAATTCATCCCAAACAAGAAAGCCTATGGGGCACTAAAACAATGGCATTTTCCCAATAATTTTCATGATTTGATGTAGATTCTTCTACAGTTCCTGCACAAAAGTCACTGACAGTATTGAATGAGATACAGACCACTCAAATCACAGTGTCCTTTCTCTGAAGCAAAGCAAGAGCAGAGGAACCTCAAACTTGAATTCACTTCGCAGTCACCAGCCTTTAGGAAGAAATTACCCTCAAGTATCCCAGGACTCTTTCCCTCACAGGAAACACCAATCACCTTTACTCATTAATAACTTTTCTCACTCACAAATATCTCTTTTTCTTGCAAGGTTCTTAACCTTGTCCCCCTGCTCCAATAAAATGCATCACTCTGTCCTGTGAGTCCTTCATTAAAGCTACAGGGGGGGAGGGAAGAGGAAGTGTGGGTTTACATTTGCTTGCCGAAAAAGAGCCAGAGAAAAGGTTTCAAAAGATTCATTGCATTTGTTTGCGCCTTTCGAAGAGAAGAAGCTGCTGGGAATTGAGGTCTCGGGCTGTACCTTTGAATATCAAGGGACATCCCTCCCCAGGCTGCAGCTTCACTTTAAGGAAGAGACTGCAGGCAATATCATTCATAATACAGAATGATGAATGTGCTGAGGCTACCCAGTGTTAAGGACAATTTGGGCACATTAAGGGGTCATCCCATTCATTTTAAGGGGTGTTTTACATTCACCTTAACTGCCCTTTACTTAAACTTTGTGATACATAGAATTCCAGCTCGAGGTAAGCACCCACATTCCATGTCCATGCTTAACTCTTGCTAAAGCACACCAGGAAACACCAAATGGTGTATTTCATATTGAAGTTAAGACTGCGGCTCATTTCCATAGATGAAAGACAATCCTGAACACAGAATCGATGGTAACTGAGAGCTGTCTGGGTCACAAAGAAGCCAAAACACACCGATGGGGGAAAATATCTTTCCTTTACCTGCTGTGAGTGGGAATTAACTGATGTTTTGAACAGAATATAGTTGGTGAACAGTCTCTTTTATGTGCTCTGGCAAACAGCAGCAAGACATGAGATGTTGTCTTTTGTCTGTGGGAAGTGGCTTCAACCTCTGCTCAATGAAGGAGACAGAACCAATAGAATCAGATGCTAAGGAGCTTGGCAGGACAGAGACCTTTGATATCAGAGAACTTCCTTTAAAAACTTCACCACACCTTGTTTTCTTCCTCTATTTTGTTGGAGATTGATGCTTTGACTATACATACAGAATCACGCAGCCAAAAGATGCCCAAGTTTGGCCTCAAAAGATCATCTGGCCCAAGCTTTTGTGGGAAAGGGAGCCTAGAAGAGAAGTGGCATGTGTAGGGTTCACTGCTGCTTGAGGAATTACCCCACTCTGGTGTCCTTATTACCTCTTGGCTTTGATAAAGTACTCAGAGCAGAGACAACTGAAATGCTCAAACATTTATCCAGACTTTGTGCTAAGAGAGGTCAGGATTGCCATAGCCTTGTATGTGGTGGATTCAACTCAGGGAACTGCCAAGAGGAACCTCAGTCTAACTTGCAGGGGAGGCACAACTGTCAGTTCCAGCAATACAAGAAACAGGCTTGAGGTTCTGGAAATACATTGCACACTGAGAGCATCATTGCATGATTCTGTTTCAATCTCTGCAGAGAAGGGATCTACCAAATTCAGAATCCCCTGCCTGTAGACATTAACTTTCCACATCAAATACATAACAGAATTCCTCTCCACAAATGGTTCCGACACCTCAAACAGCGAGCACCTTTTTGGTAGGAAGAGCTGCACATGGGTCTCTTTGCCTTGCGCTTCAGATACTGTTAGATCAGCCTGAACATTTTTGAAGAATATTGGATTCTCTGGAGATGATTCAAACCCTGCCCTGTATTGACATGAGCATTAAAGACAGTATTATTCAACAGCCTTATCTACCTATAATAAGTTAGCAAATCGCATCTTTAGATACCATGTCTGGCTTTATCCATAGGTAACAGAGAAGAAAGAGATCTCAGAGCAGTGCACTGATGACCACCATGTAGGAGTGGGTATTGGAGCAGGAGAAAGCTGAGAGTGGGGCAATGTCACAGAAGTAGTGGTTGATAACATTGGAGTGGCAGAAGGAGAAGGTAAAGATGAAAGTCACCACATGGAAGACATCAACAGCAGAGGAACCAGCCACAAGACACCAGCACATCCATCCACACATGACGGTGGGGTACAGGAGGGGTTTGTAGATGGCCATGTACCTGTCATAGGCCATCACAGCCAGCAAGAGGCACTCAGTGACCCCAAAAGTAGCAAACAAGCAGAGCTGGGCTGCACACCCCGAGAAGCTGATGGTTTTCTCCAGCATCAAAATCTGCATCAGCATTTTGGGGAGGATGATGGAGGAGTAGCAGATGTCAACAAAAGCCAAGTGGCTGATTAAATAGCACATAGGGGTGTGAAGGTGAAGATCAGTCCTGATTAATACAGTGATGCCAAAGTTCCCCAAGAGGGTCACCGTGTTCATGGCCAGGAAAGCCATGAAAAGGGGGACCTGGAGGTCTGGGCGGGTGGTCAGCCCCAACAGAACGAATTCATGCACATCAGTGTGACTGATGGATGTCATCCTCTGTGATTCATCAACCTGCAGGAGGTAGGTAAAATAGCAGACAATGATTTGGGCAGCTCAACAGGACCCTCAGCTTCCTCGCTGCCAGCAAAGGGAGGCGGAACCCATCCTACTACAGGGTCAGTTGGACTCTGAACAGCTCACGGAAGAGATGCAGGCTCTGGGAAGAACCAAGCCTCCATCTAGTGGTTAAAAGAGGATCCTAAAAACAAAACTTGAAGCTCAACACTGAGAACACCCACCTGAGCTCAGCTCACCATTTCATCTCACCTTCAGGTATTGAAAGGCAAAAAAACAGCCCACCTGGAGTCTTTTTCCCCATCTTCCTGCCCATTTCAGTCCTTTATCATGCTCCTCATGGGATCCTTCCCATCTTCTTACTACCACTATTGAGCAAATCTCCCTCAGGCTCTCCTTTCTGCCTTCCCTTTCCAGCACAATGGTGGAAAACGGTCAACATCATCATCAAGGAGAGCTCAACGTCTGGGGCTGCCTCAGTCCCCACTGAGGATAAGAACCAAACTCCCCAGGAAGTCCTCTCCAGGCAGAGGAAGGACAGGAGGGTGACCATGAGCACCAAGCATGGAGGTACCAAGGCTAAACCATGCCTGACCTACCTGAGTGCCTTAGGTGATATGAGCATTGATGTCTGCATGGACAAGAAATAGTGGATGGCATTTACCTCAACATTAGCAAGGTCACCACAGTCTTTTGTGGGATTTTACAGCCAAACTTGAGAGCTGTGGTTTGAGTACAAGAAACGGAAGATGGGTGGAAAGCTGGTTCATTGCCTGTGGTGCCTGATATTGCTGATGGACCCTGGTACCAGCTCATATTGGCAAGTCACGCCCACCACCTCCCTGCCATGATAATGTCAACCAAGGCCCATGTACAGCTGTAAGGGCCTTGGAAACGCTCCAAAAGTGGATGTGAAAGGTGGTACTGTTATGTGGTTTCCTCTAAGGGAGCCCAAAGCCCTGCAGCTCGCTCAAGATGAGGTCATCTCCTCTGGGAACACTTGGTTTCCAAACCAAGCAGCACAGGGAAGAGATAATGACCTGCTGAGGGCTTTGTCACCTCCTGGGACACAAAGAGATTCACAGTCCCTACATCCACACATCACATGAAATAGGAAGAGGCTTGGCTGATGCTGGATCCTTCCCAAGCTCTCGGCGCAGCTCCAGGCACATTTATTTCCACATCTACCTCCAAGAGCATCAGGAGGGCAGCAGATACATGGCTGAAATGTGAGGGGCAGCACCTTGCAGCCCAAGCTGAGCTCTCTGTGCAAGGACAGTGTGTGCTGAGCCACCATCTCCTCTGGTTCTCTCTTGCCAACAAGCAGCAGCTCCTGCCTTCATTACCTGCCCTACTGCAGGGTCCGGAGCTCCAGCCATGTATGATGCTCTGGGATTCCTAAGGAAGCTGTTTCTGCTGTGTCCTCCCCATGCTGCTGCTGAGAAGGCAGCTTTAGAGATCACCCGTGTCGGGAGCACACAGGAGGGAGGGGAAACCAATATAAACCTCTGTGTAACCTTGCATAGAATCATAGTTTGGATTGGAAGGGGCCTAAAAACTAATCCAGTTCCACCCCCCTGTCATGGGCGGGGACACCTCCGACTAGAGGAGGAGGCCCTGTCAAACCTACACATTCCAAGGGTCAGGAATTCATTCCAGTTTGCAGTTGGGAAGCAGCCTCAGCAGGGAGGGAAGAAGTGGGTGGTTGAGAAATGCCCACGAGAGCATGAAGGATCAACTCTGCACTGTGAAAGCACCATGGTTCTCTGTGTTCCAGGTTGAGCTGCAGGGTCTCCAAGCCCTAGGCTCAGCACTAACACAGGCGATGAAGTGCAGCACTAAGGTAAAGCTACTCAGGTGTGGAACCTCCCCACTGCTTTCCACAGAGCTCATTGCTCAGCATCCAGATGTGAGCCAGAGGAGCAGGCACCACATTGTGCCATGGTGTTCAACAGCTTGAGCACCCCTTTGTTCTGCCTCTGCTGGCACAGCACTTTCCCTGAGCTATTCCTCATTGATCTGTGCCTGAACTCTCCCTTTACATCCTGCAGGACTGTCTCTGAGCAGCTCCCACCACACAGAGCCTTTTCCACCTGGGACATCCCTGCCTGTTGCAAAAGAAACCTCCAGAGAGGAGCTGACATAGAAAGCACCATCCAGAGCATGGCACAAAGCAATTGCACCCGAGTGACCGAGTTCAGCCTGATGGGGTTCACAGAGGACCCGGTGACTCAGGTCAACTTGTTCCTGTTCTTCCTGCTCACCTACCTTGTCACCATGCTGGGCAACCTCGGCATCATCACCTTAATCAGGGCCAGCTCCCACCACCCCTCCCCTATATATTATTTCCTGAGCAACCTGGCCTTTGTAGACCTCTGTTCTTCCACCATCATCACCCCCAAGATGTTGGTTGGCTTGATTTCGGAGAAGAAGAGCATTGGTTATGCTGGGTGCGTGGCTCAGCTCTTCCTCTTTGATGTCTTTGGGATATGTGAAAGCTTCCTGCTGGCTTCGATGGCCTATGACCGCTACGTGGCCATTTGCCATCCCCTGCTCTACCCCATTGTCCTGTACCCAAAGTGCTGTTTCCAGCTGGTGGCTGGCTCATACCTCATGAGGCTGACCAATGGCGTGGGACAGACCATCAGCATGTCCACTCTGTCCTTCTGCAGATCCAGCATCATCGACCTCTTCTTCTGAGATATTTCCCCACTCATCTCACTCTCCACCTCCGACACCACCCTCAGCCACATCATCCTGACCACTGCAGCATCTCTCTTTGGTGTGTCCAGCATCCTGGTTATCCTGCTCTCCTACGTGGCCATCATCACCACCATCCTCAGCATCAATTCAGCCGACGGCAAGCGCAAAGCCTTTTCCACGTGCACCTCCCACCTCACCACTGTCAGCATCTTTTATGGGGCATCCTTTTTCATGTACTTAAACACCAGCTCAGACAGCTCAGGAGGGACAGATAAATGGGCTGTGGTGCTCTACACCGTGGTGACTCCCATGCTGAACCCCTTGATCTACAGCCTGAGGAATAAGGAGGTAAAGGAGGCTTTGAGGAGACTCTTCAAAATAAAATGATCTTGAACACTCTAAAAATAGGGCCAGGTAAGATGGAGATGTGGGGGAGATGTTCAGCTTTTTGCCAAGTATCTCAGATGAACAACATTTGGGTGTCTTCTGCACCTGAATTTACATGATGCACTGGCTTACTTGATATCATCAACTGAATATACAAAGAAGAACGTTGCAGAAGCTTTTGCAATTGCCCTGACTCGAGGTATTTGCTGCAGTGTGTGCTGCTCTCCTTTTTCTTGGCAAATCAGAATAAACACAGAATAAATTCTACTACTCCACTGAATCAAATTCCATTTCTAGACATGATGTGAGGTCATTGAGGGCCATAAAAAAATATGCCAACATTATTAGCAAGATAAACGGAGAGGACCACAAGTAACTGGCACACTGAGCAGGAAGCATTTAGAAGTTCTCATTCTCTAAACTTATTAAATTATTTTCAGTTCATATCCATTCACTTCATTTCAGACAGCAAAGATTTCAAGTTAAATACGGTACTTGTATGACTTCTCTTACTAATGAAAGCACTTTGAAAGCACTGTAAGACGTGGTAGTGATGAATCCCCACCAAAGGGCAGATGCTATCAAGGAGCCCTCATCCCTGACCCACGCCTTTGCTTTCCATCACTGCTGACAGCAATAAAAGCCATGATCTCCATGGCAGCCCCACCAGAACAGAGCACAGGAGCTATGGTGCTGCTCAGCAACAATCACACCTGATAGATCACAGCCCACGGTAGCCTGGAGTGATGGCATTGCCTGCCCTGTCAACTCTCCTGCTGCCTTTGTGCAGAGAGAGCTGATGGCAGATAGGCAAACATTGTGCACATGAAACACCCCGAAATGCTCCAATAGGTGCATTACCTCAGCCCATAGAGCTGCAGCATCTGACAGGACCATGGTGAAACCTGGAGCCATGGCTGAGCCTGAGGGCTATCCTACAGACACACAACAACCAGGTCTGGAGGGAAAAGCTCCATGGTTGGATTGAATCAAGTCAGGATCAAAGTGGTTTGCTCATTCCTTAACAACACACCACTAACAAGCAGCCATGGTCAATCAGCTGAATCCTGCTTTGTTCTCAAAGCTTCCTGATAATTCCTGATTATTATTTAACCCAGATGATGGTTGTTGTCCTCCTGAGCCTTGGGGACAACCAAGGACAGAGGTTTCACACCCTCCCTGGCCCATATTTCAGTGCTTGACTGCTCTTAGAGTGGGGTTTTCTCCCTCCATTTGTTTCTCACTGGCATTTCTCACGTTTACAAATTCACAACAGGAAATCTGATTTATCCTCATCTGCAATATGAAAGACACAGAGCACTGCTGGTGGCTCCAAGTCACAAAGAATGTGGCACCATTAATCCTTCCATGCATCCCCTCTGTGCCTCTGAAATCATAGAAGCATGGAACGGTTTGGGTTGGAAGGGAGCTTAAAGCTCATCCAGTCCCAGCCCCCTCCCACGGGCAGGGGCGCCTCCCACAACAGCAGGGTGCTCCAAGCCCCTGTGTCCAACCCGTCCTTGAACACTGCCAGGGATGGAGCATTTAACACTGCTTTGGGGAACCAGAAGTCATGAGGTAATGTGTGTCTCTTCCTCAGCTCTTCCACTTATTTCCTCACTATGCTGTACTGCACCACACAGACATAACTCCATAGGCCTAGACATGATCCAAATAAAACAGACACATGGGCATGGGTAGAGGGGGTCAGATTGGATGAACCATTGTCAAGAAGCACACAGGCATCTGGGACTGAGTTCAGTTGCCTGAACATTGACTATGAACACCATGGAGATGCCCCTGGGTCTCCCTCTGAGCTTTCAGATGTTGCTCCAGAACAACCCTACCCTTCTGAAGGTTGTACAACGTACATGTGAAGTGCATGGCAATGTCCTTGGCCCTTCAGGATAGAACAAATGGCACCACATTCCTATCAAAGGGCAACCAAACCTGACATGGGGCATTTCACTGCATCTGTCTCCTTCCCTGCAACTGAAGTGATAGTTTCCACCACCACTTAGAGGGAAACACGCAAAAAAAAAAAAAGGGTTCTTAGTTCTTAAATTACCTTTATTGTTTTTTCCTTTACAAAGTTTTAGCCCAACTTAAAAGAAAAGTAAACTGAAGTTGTTAAGACGCTTGGGAGGAGGGATGAGGAGATCTGAAGGAGTTTCATCTCCTTCAAATGTAGATAAAGTTGAGTCATTAAATCAGAGTGCGGTGCCTCCATCTGTGATCACTGAAGGTGTGTTTCTGTATCTCTAGTACTTGTTCAGAGAAAGAGTGCCGTTTCAAGAGTTCAAGTTTGAAGACACAAACACACAGAGAGCTTTCTCCCCTCACTGTGTTTCCATCCCCATTAGAGGCAAGGGTCAGGCTGCATGAACCGGGCTCCTTTCAGACTCCTAGAACCAACCAGGCTGGAAAAGCCCTTCAAGCTCATCCAGTCCAACCATTGCCCAGCACTGCCAAGGCCACCACTGACCCATGGCACTGAGGTCTCGTTTCCACGGTGTGTGAACACTTGCAGGGCCGGTGACTCCAGCACTGCCCTGGGTAGCCTGTTCCAATGCCTGAGCACACCCTGGGGAAGAATTGCTCCTCATCTCCATCTAAACCACCCCTGGTTCATGGAACAAATCCTACTGATGTTCACACCTGCTCTGGACCACATTCACCCTTACCATCTGGATTCAACAAGACATCCTCTTATTCTGTCCCATTCCAGAAAGAATCTGACTATCTCTTAACCAGACAATGAATTTTAGATGTTGAGTGAGGTGACCCCATTCCCACGCTTATTCTCCAATCCCAAATTCATAATGGTAGGAAAACCACACTTATGAAAACCAGTCAGATATGGAGGATGGATGCAGGGGACTTCAACTTGCCTCACGGCTTAAGAGACACAAACAAATCCAGCACAAGGCAAATAATGACAACAAGTTTCAAGTATGAGGTGTCTTTGAGGAGGTCCAAAGGTGAGGAGAAAAGCAATGAACTTCAACAGCTCCCTTTATTAGGGGGTCAAAAGCAGGAAGGGACAAACCACCCCATTAGCAAGAACCACATAATCTGCACATGCCATGAAGACAAGGATGTCCCTTCAAAGAAAGACTATGACCAAGCTTGTATGGGCACAGAAAGCCCTCCAGCAGGACCCAGATCCAGGCTTTCACAATACAAGCAGGCACAGCTATTTCCATCACAATTGATGCTGCTCACTTTCCCAAAGCAAGAAGTGGTCCTTGGGGACCAGCCACCCTTCCAGGAGCCATCAGCTTTAACAAGACCTCTGGGGTTTACCAAGGAAGTTTCCTGATCACCACAAAAGCTTCTCAGGAGGCTTGCAGGTGACTTAACTCACTCTTCATAACAAGCCATCAGAGATTAATTAGCTGGGGATAACAAGAAAGAAACTTGCTTCTTCATTAACAAAGTTCACTTCTATAGCAGCCATGCTTGACAGAGATGCCTCATGCCCAAAGCCAGTGAGTTGGAGGGTCAGTGTGTTGGCATGTTTCTGTATTAAGGACAATTTCATGGGCCTGGATCCGAGAATCCCAGACTGGTTTGTGTTGGAAGGGGCCTTAAAGCTCCTCCATCTCCAACCCCTGCCATGGACAGGGACACCTTCCACTGGAGCAGGGTGCTGCAAGCCCCTGTGTCCAACCTGGCCTTGAGCACTGCCAGGGATGGGGCAGCCACAGCTTCTCTGGGCACCCTGTGCCAGCGCCTCAGCACCCTCCCAGGGAAGAGCTTCTGCCTAAGAGCTCATCTCAGTCTCCCCTCTGGCAGGATAAAGCCATTCCCCTTGGCCTGTCCCTACAGGCTTCTGTCCGAAGCCCCTCTCCGGGTTTCCTGCAGCCCCTTTAGGCACAGCCAGGTTTATGAAGAATAGTTTCTCTCTTATTGCTCTTCAAGGAGCAAACCAACACTAGTATTTCCTAAGGAATAATTTCCTATCCATCTATGGAGAATATAAACCATTCTTCAGGAAGTTAATATCTGCTATTAGCAAACTTTCTAAAAGCAAACACATAGCCAGGACACTGCGTACATCCATTTTGCTTTCCTATTCTGTCCAGAAAGTGCTTTATGGATGCTGAGCATTGAGGCTCTGCTGCATTAGAAATCATTGATCAATAAAATTGATTGAGGCCATGTTCAATGGGGCTTGGAGCCACCCACTCTAATGGAACGTGGTCCTGCCTGTGGCAGGGGGCTGGAACTGGGTGAGCTTTAAGCTCCCTTCCAAAACAAACCATTCCATGGCTGTATGAAAATCTGCTTTCACCTTCTCACTTTAGAGTGGGGTTTCTGAAGTACCCCAAACCATCAGCATGGTGAGCTGATGTTATCCCTTAGGCTTAAACTGACTCTTCAGGCTATGGCCTGTGTCTGCTCTGAACACAACCCACATTGTAGCTGTCTCTGTCCATCACCCTCCACTGCAAGCGCAGACAACCATCCACTTTTTCCTGAAGAAACCCCTGATAGAGATGTTTAAAATAGATCCAAGGTGAATCAAAGCCCCTAGATGCGTCCTGTCTCCATAAGGGGAACCTTTGGTGACTAACTCAGATGTGGAAACCTACAATGGCATAGGATGACTCCTTGGACAAATGTGACTCAGCCCTCAAAACCTGGAACAAGAAATCATGAGTAAGCTGCAGCTGGGATGGAAAATAAGCTTTGGCTGGATGGAGGGACATAAGGAAAGAAGGATGTGACAGGGGAGTTCTGGACAACATTAAGAGTCTTTGGGCCCAAGTTGGACACAAGTGGATACAACATATGGCCAGAAGCATGGAGCATCTGTGTCGTCAGTACCAGATGACATCCAAGGAAAAGCCAACGCTGCTCAGACAGTGCCTTCAAAGGTTGTGTCTGGACCAAGTTGGGTGACTACTTCTCACAAGGGATGAAATTCCACCCTGCTCCTAGGTCAGCATGGTGGTAACTTTCCGTGGAGCAGGCCCATCCAGGAAAGCGAGGCACCCAGCTACATCCTATGGCGGAAATAAATACCTTGCCTATGAGGATTCAAGTAGATGGGCACATGAAGCTGAGACCTGGTCTAGATAAGGCTCCCCACCACCATGGTGATGGAGATGAGTTAAAGAGTCACAAAGAGCAGCTTCTACAGGTTAGTGAAGCCCAAGAGGACAAATGGGATCACACTCGAGTGCTTGCCTCCAGCAACTCTCTTGGCAGCAGGAGACAAAGAAACATGGCAAGAGATTAAATCACTTCTCCAGCTCATAGGAACACACAGTGCATGAGGTTACTGCAGGATTTGGGGGTTCCTTTATGAATGAACCCAATCACTTGGAGATAAACACATGATGGATGAAGGTCCTAAATAATATATTAAAAATACCTTAAAAAATAATAGTTAAACATTCCTATATGGAGAAAAATAAAGCTTAAATCCTAAAGCTCTGGCTGGCCTGTTACAGAAAGAATTGTTCCTGCAAAACATAAGCATCTTCTCATCAACATACAAATTATTTCCAAGAAGTAGGCAAGTTTGGGATGGTTTCTTTCCTGTTTGGGGGGTTTTGTTCTTATTTAAGGACAAGTCAATACAATAATATCATGCTTTAATCTGCTACATGAATTAGTGTTGCATTAAATAGATAAGAGATTACAATGCAGTGATTTTTGGACTCTGTAGTGATGTTTGGGTCAATTAAAGAGAGACCAGAAACCCCGACTGCAATCCCATGTACATTGAACTTCAAGGGAAAAACCACCCCTTCTCATCTGAATTGTAATTGCATATATTCCTTCCTCTGTTCTTACTTATATTTAAAGAACATGTTTGTATATTAAACAATATAAAAATATGACTGCTGCTCATCTTATCCTTAAATATGCATTAACCTCAAAATGATGAGATGACCTTAAAATACGCATATTGCTGTTGAGAAATGAGCATTACTCCTCCTTCCCCTCCCACTTCCCTCTTTCCATCAGACCCTTTCCAAGCCAGATGACCATTTCTTCAGCACAATTCATCTTCTCCCTCCACCCTTCCCAAAGCAGATTTTACTTCCCCATTCCCCAGTCTGTGCTCAGATGCTCATTGCAGGAATTCCCTTTATTTCCTGCCAAGGCTCTTCTCAGGGTGCTGGTGAGTGCCTTTGCCTCAAGGACACATTGATGGCCCATTTCAATTCAGTGGCCACCACGACCACTATGTCCCTCTCTGCTAAGCTGCCCCCCAGCCTCTCTTGGTGTCTTGAGCAACTCTTCCCATGGGCAGGACTAAGCCTCAGGGGGGCTCTTTAGCACTACCAAAATGAGAAAATGAAACCAAGAGTGGGGCTTATTCCTTGTACAGAAAAGCTGCTGACAGCAGACAGGGTTATACTAAACCTCTAACACCTTTAAATGGGTTAAGAAGACGCAGCTGAAGCTGTCTACACCCACCTCAGGCAGGGGGATGCAGTCAATTGTTATTTCCCATTGCTTATGGCTCACGAACTCAATGGTCATCTCCTCATCCTCATTTCTCTCCTTCTGCTTGTGTAGTAATTAAATAACTAAGGCATAGTTATATAAAGAGCAGACATCTCAAACACACCCCTTGCATCTCATAGCACCCAAACCAGCCATTCTCAATACCACTGCTTGCCTGAAGAGTGCAAAACATCATCCATCCCACACCAAACACCCACATCTTATCACATACAGAAGCATCCCTTTCTCTGTAGTGCCTGCTTTAAACACACATGCTGACACTGCAAGTGTCTAAAGCCAGCTGAAACCAGTCCTGCCCATGGGTCTGTGTGTCTTTGCTCAACCCAACCTTCTCCTTCTCACTGTCACAATTTCTCAAGATACGGAAAATGTGAATTTCACTTTCTTGGGTTCAAAACCATAATCCCAGACGGGTTTGGGTTGAAGGCCTTAAAGCCCATCCAGTTCCAAACCCTGCCATGGGCAGGGACACCTTCCACTGGAACAGGGTGCTCCAAGCCCCTGTGTCCAACCTGGCCTTGAGCACTGCAGGGATGGGGCAGCCACAGCTTCTCGGGGCACCCTGTACCAGCACCTCAGCACCCTCCCAGGGAAGAGCTTCTGCTTAAGAGCTCATCCCAATCCATCCTCATGACTTTCCAAGCCATGAACAGTGGTAAAGACAAACACACAGATGAACTCACCATCAGTAAGACCAAACTGAGACTCTGCCTTTCTTTTCTGCTCTAAAGGGAACTAAGGTAGCTTGGTTTCCACCTTGCCTAGAGAAAAGCTGGTACTCCATGTTCCTGGTTCTACCCATACATTGAGATTTCACGCAATGGAGAAGAATCACCACCCCAGTGCAGGATCTACACATTTGAAGCCCAAGTCTTCAAACCCCTTCAATAAGAAGATAACAGCAACTCTTACTTCGGGGTCTTTATGAACCCACCAGCTGAAGGAGACAAAGCAGAAACTCCAAAGGAGATCTGTTTCATCCTCTTTGGCCTACAGCTCACATTGAGAAAAAAATTTGAGTACCTCTCCTTACCTATTTATGAGCCAAAGTCCCATTACAGCTAATGAGACTCAGGCCAATGAAATCAGCAGAGTTCATTCAGATCTCTTCAGCTGGAGCAATGGAGGTGTCTGCCTTGCACTGAGATGCAGGAACCCCACCAAACCTCCCCCAACAATAAAGGGAGCTGATGGACCCAGTAAACACATAGAGGTGACATGGTGCTTTCAAATATTAGGAGATAAGTCCTTGCTTAAAGATATTGGAAGTGATTCCTAAATCCAATCACTAAGTACCCAAACAAGGGGAGGTGGCTCCCACACAGCATTTGCTCAGCTGCCTCTAAACCAGATTTAACTACAATGAAAGCAGCTCCACCTGAAAGTGGAGAGCTAAAGCCATTAGGAACTCATCAGCAGGAATGCAAGAAGCCAGTCACCTCATTGCCTGCTCATCATGACCCACCAGGAAGATGCTTTGCAATGCTGGCTGTGGCTTCTGGTTCCTAGAACCTCATCTGGTGTTTCCTTTGCTCTCATGGTCAGATGATAACTCCATTGAAAGCAGTGGCAGCCCTTAGACACAGCAAACCACTGGTTTCCTGAAACACACACACCAAGGAGCAAAGAGCTTTCAGTTTTGAGAGAAGCAGCTCCAATGTGAAGCCACAATTAGCAGTGGTAGGGTTGTAGCAGCAGACTTGTGTGTTTAAGACACTAAGGGCTCTTTTTCCTGTTTAAACACTTGGTGATGGTGAAGGAGAGACCAGCTGGACATAAAGTCATTGAGTATTGTTGGAGAAGGAACCAGAGAGACCTTATTGTGGCCTTTCAATACCCTACAAGGGGCTACAAGAAACCTGGAGAGGGGCTTTGGCCAAGGGCCTGTAGGGACAGGACAAAGGGAATGCTTTAACCTGCCTGAGGGGAGACTGAGATGAGCTCTTAGGCAGAAGCTCTTCCCTGGGAGGGTGCTGAGGCGCTGGCACAGGGTGCCCAGAGAAGCTGTGGCTGCCCCATCCCTGGCAGTGTTCAAGGCCAGGTTGGACACAGGAGCTTGGAGCACCCTGCTCCAGTGGAAGGGGTCCCTTCCCGTGGCGGAGGTTGGAGCTGGATGAGCTTTAAGCTCCCTTCAACCCAAACCATTCCATGCTTCTATGATTTCAGGGACAGAGAAAGTATACATGAAAGCATTAATGGTGTCACATTCTTTGTGACTTGATGCCACCATCAAGTGCTCTGCGTCTATCATATTGCAGATGTGGATAAATCTGAGATTTCCTTTTGTGAATTTGCAACATGGGAAATTCCAGTTGGAAACAAATGGAGGGGGAAAACCCCACTGTAAGTGCAGTCAAGCACAGAAATAGAGGCCAGGGAGGGTGTGAAACCTCTGTCCTTGGTTGTCCCCAAGGCCCAGGAGGACAACAACTGTCATCTGGGTTAAATAATAACCAGAAAATTATCAGGAAGCTTTGGGAGCAAAGCAGGATTCAGCTGATTGACCCTGGGTGCCTGTTAGTGGTGCATTGTTAAGGAATGAGCAAACCACTTTGATCCTGTCTTGATTCAATCCAACCATGGAGCTTCTCCCTCCAAACCTGGTTATCGTGCGTCTCTAGGATAGCCCTCAGGCTCAGCCATGACTCCAGAATTCTCCATGCTTGTGGCAGATGCTGCAGCTCTATGGGCCGAGGTAATGCACCCATTGGAGTATTTTGGGATGTTTCATGTATGCAATGTTTGTCTATCACCTGTCAGTTCCCTGTGCAAGAAGGAAACAGGAGAGACATCAGAGCAGGCAATGTCATTGCTCCAGGCTGCCATGGGCTGCCACATAACAGGTCTGAAGGCTGCTGAGCAACACCATAGCTCCTGTGCTCTGTTCTGGTGGGGCTGCCAAGGAGATCATGGCTTTTATTGCTGTCAGCAGGGAGGTGGATAGCAAAGGTGTGGATCAGGGGACGGGTGCTGCTTGATAGTATCTGCTTTTTGGTGGGGATTCACTACTACCGGGATTCATCACTACCACATCTTAAAACTCTTTCAAAGCACCTTCAGTCATAATAGAGGTTTCACAAGTATGGTATTTAACTTAAATTCTTTGCTGTCTGTAATGAAGTGAGCTGAATGGTGCTGGAAATCATTTAATGAGGTTTGTATATCAAAACCTAAGAATTCTCCCTGCATAGCATCAAACTTATTTGCTGTCATCTCTATTTTCTTCCTAAAGGTGCTGGTGACCTTTTCTTACTGCCCTCAATGACTTCACAACACTGTCTAGAAATGGAGTTTGATTTAGTGGAACAGTAACAGTAGAATTCACTCTCTGTTTATTCTGATCTGCCAAGCAAAAGGGAGAGTAAAAAGGAAAAGCCCTTTAAGCTCATCATATCCAAATGTTCCCCAGCACTGCCAAGGCCACCACTGACCCATGGCACTGAGGCCTCATCTCCACGGTGTGTGAACACTTGCAGGGACAGTGACTGCAGCCCTGCCCTGGGCAGTTCCAACACTGAGCACCCTTTGGGGCAGGAATTGGTCCTCAGCTCCATCTAAACCTGCCCTGGTGCAGCTTGAGGCCGTTTCCTCTCATCCCATCCCTTGGTCCTTGGGAGCAGAGCACAGCCCCCTCCTGGCTCCATCCTCCTGTCAGGCAGTTGTAGGGAGCGATAACGTCCCCCCACATCCTAAGATGAAGAGAAGTGCAATCTTGTAGTTGTCTACCTGTGTCTTCATGAGGAGAAATTAACTACTAAATATAATTATCAAAGTTTGGAGAGTGAAATTCATTGTATTCCCAATAAGATCAACCAGTGCATCATGTAAGTCCTGGTGCAGAGGAGCCCCAACATGTTGTCTACACTTAACCAAAAGGTGAGCATCTCCCCCACATCTCCATTCTATCTGAACCTAAACTTACAACATTCAAGCTCATTTCATTTTCAAGTGCCTCCTCAAAGCCTCTTCCACCTCCTTATTCCTCAGGCTGTAGATCAAGGGGTTCAGCATGGGAGTCACCACAGTGTACAGCACCACAGCCCATTTATCTCCTCCTCTTGAGTTCTCTGAGCTGGGGTTTAAATACATAAAAAAACATGCCCCATAGAAGATGCTGACAGCAATGAGGTGGGATGTGCATGTGGAAAAGGCTTTGCGCTTGCCCTCAGCTGAATTGATGCTGAGGATGGTGGTGATGATGGCCACGTAGGAGAGCAGGATAACCAGGATGCTGGACACACCAAAGAGAGATGCTGCAGTGGTCAGGATGATGCGGCTGAGGGTGGTGTCGGAGGTGGAGAGCGAGATGAGAGGGACAATGTCACAGAAGAAGAGGTTGATGGTGCTGGAGCTGCAGAAGGACAGGGTGGACATGCTGATGGTCTGTCCCACGCCATTGGTCAGCCCCACGAGGTATGAGCCAGCCACCAGCTGGAAACAGCACTTTGGGGACATAACAAGGGGGTAGAGCAGGGGATGGCAAATGGCCACGTAACGGTCATAGGCCATTGAAGCCAGAAGGAAGCAATCAGTTATCGCAAAGAGATCGAAGAGGAAGAGCTGAGCCACGCACCCAGCATAAGCAATGCTCTTCTTCTCCAACAGCAAGTCAACCAACATCTTGGGGGTGATGATGGTGGAAGAACAGAGGTCTACAAAGGCCAGGTTGCCCAGGAAATAATACATGGGGGAGTGGAGGTGGGGACTGGCCCTGATTAAGATGATGATGCCGAGGTTGCCCAGCATGGTGACAAGGTAGGTGAGCAGGAAGAGCAGGAACAAGTTGACCTGAGTCACCGGGTCCTCTGTGAGCCCTGCCAGGCTGAACTCGGTCACTTGGGTGCAATTGCTTTGTGCCATGGTCTGGATGGTGCTTTCTGTGTCAGCTCCTCACTGGAGGTTTCTTCTGCAACAGGCAGGGATGTCCCAGGTGGAAAAGGCTCTGTGTGATGGGAGCTGCTCAGAGACAGTCCTGCAGGATGTAAAGGGAGAGTTCAGGCACAGATCAATCAGGAATAGCTCAGGGAAAGTGCTGTGCCAGTAGAGGCAGAACAAAGGGGTGCTCAAGCTGTTGAACACCATGGCACAATGTGGTGCCTGCTCCTCTGGCTCACTCCTGGATGCTGAGCAATGAGCTCTGTGGAAACTAGTGGGGACGTTCCACACCTGAGTAGCTTTACCTTAGTGCTGCACTTCATCACCTGCGTCAGTGCTGAGCCTGGGGCTTGGAGACCATGCGGCTCGACCTGGAACACAGAGAACCGTGGTGCTTTCACAGTGCAGAGTTGATCCTTCATCATCTCATGGGCATTTGCCAAGCACCCACTTCTTCCCTCTCTGCTGGGACTGCTTCCTAACTGGAAGGAATTCCTGACCTATGGAAAGTGCAGGTTGGACACAGCAATCTGCTGCACTGGAAGGTGTCTCTGCTCATGACAGGGGGTTGGAACTGGGTGAGATTTCACATCTCTTCCAACACAAGCCATACTATGATCCTGTGCAGCCTTACACAGTAGTTAATATTCACTTCCCCTACCTCCTGATGCACTCTTTCAGCCATAAAGGCTTTTCATGGTTCTTTAACCTGTTCCTTGAGTCTCCAATACAAATGGGCAAACCCCTGAGCTCAGCAATCTTTTCCTGAACATATGTTTTGGGGAAAAAAGTCATCTTTTGGACCTGCCTCATCTCAGCAATGGGGAGCACCATGAATGTCCTCTACAGGAAAGCTTCTGGTGCTCATCCAGGAGCCGTTTGTGGTCAGTGAGGAGATGAAGCCTCCTGAGAGTGCTCCCCACCAGGGTGAACTCCAACCCTGCCTTCTCAACAGCTGCATGGGGAGGACACAGCAAAAGCAGCTCCCTGGGAAGCCCGGAGCATCATTAACAGCTGGAGCCTCAGACCCTGCAGTAGGGCAGGAAATGGAGACAGGAGCTGCTGCTTGTTGGCAAGAGAGAACCAGAGGAGATGGTGGCTCAGCACACACTGTCCTTGCACAGAGAGCTCAGCTTGGGCTGCAAGGTGCTGCCCCCCACTTACATCTCAGCTGTGTGTCTGCTGCCCTCCTGATGCTCTTGGAGATGCATGTGAAGATGAATGTGCCTGGAGCTGTGCAGGGAGCCTGGGAATGAAGCAGCATCAGCAAAGCCCCTTCCTATTTCATGTGATGTGTGGATGTGGGGATTGTGAATCTCTTTGTGTCCCAGGAGGTGACAAAGCCCTCAGCAGGTCATTATCTCTTCCCTGTGCTGCTTGGTTTGGAAACAAAGTGTTCCCAGTAGAGATGACCTCAGCTTGATCGAGCTGCAGGGCTTTGGGCTCCCTTAGAGCAAACCACAGAACAACCCCACCTTTCACATCCACTTTGGGAGCATTTCCAAGGCACTTACAGCTCCACAAGGGCCCTGACATTATCATGGCAGGGATCTGAGGGGGTCCTCATCAATGGGAGCTGAGCCAGCGCTGGTACCAGGGTCCATCAGCAATGACTGGCACCACACACAATGAACCAGCTTTCCACCCACCTTCAATTCCTTGTACTCAAACCGTACCTCATAAGTTTGGCTGCAAAGAGCCAACAGAAGATCAAGGTGACCTTGATAACGGTGAGGTAAATGCTGTCCACTACTTCTTGTCCATGCAAACACCAATGCTCACATCACCCAAGGCACTCAGGTTGGTCAGGCATGACTTAGCCTTGGTACCTCCATGCTTGGTACTCATGGTCACCCTCCTGTCCTTCCTCTGCCTGGAGAGGGATTCCTGGTGGATTTGATTCTTAATCCCACTTTGGACGGAGGCAGCCTCAGACCTTGTACTCTCCCTGACGATGACATTCACCTTCTTCCATCTATTGTGCTGGAAAGACAAGAGACAAAGGAGAGCCTCAGGGAGGAAAAGTGGAAGAGAAGGGGAGCCCAGAAATGGAAAAGAAGAGGATGGGAAAATCAGATGCAGAGTGTGATAAAGGACTGAAAGGGCAGTAAAAGGGAAAAGGTCCCTTCTGAGGAGATGAAAGAAAGCTTTAGGGCTGCCTTTGTCTCTGGTGGCTCTGATGGATGCTCCCAAGCCCATCACAGAATCCCAGAGTGGTTTGTGTTGGAAGGGACCTTAAAGCTCCTCCAGCTCCAATCCCTGCCATGGGCAGGGACACCTTCCACTGGTGCAGGGTGCTCCAAGCCCCTGTGTCCAGCATGGTCTTGAACACTGCCAGCAATGGGGCAGCCACAGCTTCTCTGGGCACCCTGTGCCAGCGCCTCAGCACTCTCCCAGGGAAGAGCTTCTGCCTAAGAGCTCATCTCAATCTCCCCTCTGGCATGTTAAAGCCTTCATGGGGTTGTGGGGAACCTCCTTCTGCAGCCAAACATAAAAGGAAAGTGCATATCACATGGACTCCTACCAGAGATCAGACAGATCCCCTTCCAGTGCACACCGTGAGCAAACCCCCACAGTCTGGGCATCATTTGGGGTTCCAAAACCCAAAAAAAACATCAAGGGACAACAAGTCAACCAAAGCAGGGAGGGATATCAGTCTGGTGCCTCCACTACCAGGATACCACCAGAGGCCAAGGCCATCAGCATCTCCATGAGAATGTCCCCTGTTCCCTGCAGAGCCCCAGCATCCTTCATCCTCCCCCATTGTGTCTGCCCAGATGCTGGCAGACTTGTTATCAGAGGACAAAACCATTTCTTTCTCTGGCTGCATGATGCACTTCCTCACCATCGATTTCTTTGCTACTGTTGAGTGTCACCTCCTGGCCATGATGGCCTACGATTGGTACGTTGCTATTTGCCACCCCCTGCTTTAAGTGGCGATTATCTCCAGCTGCATCTGCTGGCAGATGGTAGCACCATCCTACCTACTTGTCTTCTTCAGTGCCATCATCTGCACATGGTGCATATATGGAGGATCCTTCTGTGGTCACAACCGCATTGACCACTTCTTCTGCGATGTTGTCCCTGTCCTAAAGCTCGTGTGCTCAACACCCACAGCAGTGAGATGGTCATCTTTGATTTGTCACCATCGATGTGGTGGGCACAAGTGCCTCGTCATTTTGCTCTCCTTCATCTTTGTCCTCCACATTGTGCTGAGGATGTGCTCAGCACAGAGCAGAGCCAGAGCCATACACACCTGCACCTCCCATTTGATGGGTGCTGCCTGATTCTTCATGACAGCATTCTTCATGTACCTATATCCTCCATCTAGCCACAGGAGCCTGGATAACCTGGCTTCCATCATGTCCACAGAGGTCACCCCCATGCTCAACCCATTCATCTACAGCCTGAGGAACAAGGAGGTGAAGGGGGCTTCTGGAGAAATGTGGGAGGAGGCTGTTCTACCACTTGCCACATGCAAGAGTTTCGTAATCCAGAACATGGAGAGTTCATCTCAAGTGAGAAAGCCTATGGGGCACTAAAGGAATGGGAGCTTCCATTAATCCTCATGAATTGATGTAGGTTCTTCACATTTTCTGCACAAAAGTCAATGAAAATACAGAATGAAAATAGACCCCCTCAAATCACATCTTCCTTCCTTGGAAGGAAACCAAGAGGAGAGGAACTGCAAATTCAGTTCACTTTGCAGTCCCCAGCTTGGAGGAAAAATTTACCCTCAATTATCCCAGACCACTTTTCCTCACAGGAAACACCAATCAGCTTTACTCGGTTATAACTTTGGTCATCGATTGAGATCTATACTTATTGCAAGATTAATTGCAAGATTTAATTCCCCTTACTACTCTATTTCCCTCACTGAGAAGAATAACTCCTTCTTTACCCGTGCAGGGACATGGTCTGGGGGGAGAGGGACCGCCAGAGCAGTGAGCACTGGCTGGGCTGTTGGGTGCAGAGGAGAATGGGTTCTACACTGCAGGAGCATGAGGACTGCCATGGCAGTTTGTCTCCATAATCTGTTTAAACAGAGACAAAGGAGAACACCACAGTGTGCAGGGACCATCCCACAGTACCTGAGCAAGAGAAGTCGGGCAGCAACTAAGACTGAGGCCAAATTCAGCCAAGACTCCAGAGCAGCAGCAAAGTTGGTGATCATGAAGCAGATGCAAGACTAAGCCAAGTTAATGCCCTGGTCAGTACTCAGTCCTGCACTTGCTAAACAGATCCATGATGAAGCCTACATCACCATCAAAGGAGTCCAAAGACAGGCACACCTCCTGCTAAACTGGAAACCAGAACTCCTCTAACATAGCCCAACCTCCGTGGGACAAGCTTAAATAGAGATGGGGGAAAAATGGGCAGAGGGTGGGGATGGAGCAGCAGCTGAGGCTGCTCAGGGGGATAAAAACCTATTTGTTCACCCTGGGACAATTCATCCCTGCCTCAAAATGCCCATTTCTCACCTTTGAATATAGGGGATGCCCAGAAGCACCAGCTCAAGTGTTGGACATGCAGGCAATAAATGTGGATAAGCCCACTGGGGATGAAAAAGTGGGCTCTCAAGTGTCTACAGAGGGACATCAGCAGATCCAGAGATGGAGTCACTTGTGTTTCATGGCCCGATCTGGGATCCTCTGCAAGATCTGAGATGTCTCTAAACCCATTCTCATTCTGTTGCTAAGGTCAAACTGAAAACTTTGCATGGTCCACAAAGTATGTCCAAAGCATCCCATGAGCTGCTCATCACTGCTGCTGTGTAGCTGAGATGCTCCCAGCTGAGGAGCTTGGGGATGCCTCATCCACACCATATCTCTCATGCCCAAGCACCACAATGCCTTTCAGAGGTGATCTCACACCCTTTGCTTTTCCTTCTCTTTGTTTTCCTCTGGGAAAGCATGAGCAGCCCTGCAGGCTTCCTCCCAGGACACCACATCCAACTGTATTTACAGTCAAAGCACCACAAGCTGCGCTCTTGGAGTCTGGCAGGATCTCACCTCTCTTCACATCAAGTGCTTCACAGAGCTGATGCCGACACGTGGATGTTCTCCGCTGCTTTGGGGATAAACCCTTGGCTCCCATCACTCACTGGCAGACAGAAGGTACAGGAGGTAACACCAACACAAAGCAGAGGCTCACCAGCACTGAGGTAGTGGGCTTCCTTCTGCATGTCCCCGTGTCCTCTTTGGGAAAGCTGTGTCAGAAACCTATATTTCCAATGTGGGTTTTCTTTCTAAGAGGGAGCAATGGTTTATGCAGGTTGTGTTTCTTCTACATAGGCAGCTAACGCAAGATGCACTGATTTATTCAAGAGTTAAATGAGGATGATTCTTATTTTGTTGTAAAGAAATGGAGCATTTCATATTGTCAGCAGAATATAGTCACTAACAAATCAGCCTTTGGAATCAGACTGTTATAACATAACTTCTTTTTAAAGCAAGCAACTGAATGCCCATAGGTTTAGGATGCTTCAGCATGCTGGAACTCAGAATGGTATAAATCATGAATTTAACCATGTCGATGTGGTTTATTGTAACTGATGTCAAATAGTTTGTTAAATGTGATTTGGTGATTGCACTGATAATCAAAAGGCAAGGGAAAATATCTGGAGTTAATGCATGTGTAATCTGGGATTTTACTGGGACTGGGAATTTCTCTGGATCCACGTTTATGTGCGATCCTATGGGGTTCCTCTGAGATGTCTTCTGATACAAATTTCCTTCAAATTGAAAGTGATTAAAGAGCTGATTCTTTGCTCAAACCTGAAAACTCATGTGCTTAACTGAATCCAGAGTTTTAATTGTCCCGGCATAGAAAAATAAAAACACCATTACCTGCTTCAACAAACTCCCTGTTCTTTTCTAAATACCTCATCTGAAAAACATAACATATATGTATCATTTTGGTTAGAAAATATATTGGAATATTGTAAAATGTGGCAGTTAAAATGGTCATTGATTGCAATAAATACGGTGCAAATCTGAATCTCTATTTTTAATCATATTGATGTTTCTCTTCCTTTTGCCTCAGCAGGTAACACCTGGTCATGGGAGGAAATCACACCCAGATTAAATTCATCCTGTTGGGAATTACAAAGAGCCCTCCTGCACAAACCCTACTTTTTGTCTTATTTCTACTGATTTACATTATCACTCTAGTGGGGAATGTTGGCATTATCATCTTGGTGCGGGTGTCTCCCAGCCTCCACACCCCCATGTACTTCTTCCTCACCCATTTGGCCTTCATTGACATCTGCTATTCCACAGCCATCTCCCCCAGGATGCTGGCAGACCTGTTATCCGACGACAAAACCATTTCTTTCTCTGAATGCATAATGCAGTTCCTCACCTTTGTTTTCTTTGCTACTATTGAGTGTCACCTCCTGGCCATGATGGCCTACGACCGGCACGTTGCTATTTGCCAGCCTCTGCTTTATGTGACCATCATCTCCAGCCGTGTCTGCTGGCAGCTGGTAGCATCATCCTACCTATTCGCCTTCCTCAGTGCCATCATCTGCACATGGTGCGTGTTTGGAGGATCCTTCTGTGGTCCCAACCGCATCGACCACTTCTTCTGTGATGTAGTTCCTGTGTTGAAACTCCTGTGCTCTGACACGCGCAGCAGCGAGATGGTCATTTTTGCCTTCATCGCTATCAACGTAGTGGGCACGAACGTGGTCATTTTGCTCTCTTATATCTCTATCCTCTGCACAGTGCTGAGGATGTGCTCAGCACAGAGCAGGGCCAGAGCCTTCCACACCTGTGCCTCCCATTTGATGGCTGTTGCAATATACTTTGGGTCAGCATTCTTCATGTACCTACAACCTCCATCTAGCCACAGGAGCCTCGATAAGGTGGCCTCCATCTTCTACGCTGTGGTCACCCCCATGCTCAACACATTCATCTACAGCCTGAGGAACAAGGAGGTGAAGGATGCTCTTGTGAAGTGTGGGAGAAGGCTTTTCAAACACTGGCAACATAAAACAGTTGTATCATCCAGGACATGAAGATTTCATCTCAAGTGAGAAAGACTATAAGACACTAAAACAATGGGACTTTCCACTGATACTCATGATTTGACGTCGTTTCATCCACAGTTCCTGCACAGAAGACAATGACTGTATTGAATGAGAAATAGATCCCCCCAGATCACATCTACCTTTCTGGGAAGGGAACCAAGAAGAGAGGCACCACAAACTTCATTTCGCTTTGCAGTCCCCAGCTCCAAGGAAGAAATTACCCTCAATTATCCCAGATGTCCTTTCCTCACAGGGAACAATAATCAGCTTTACTCAGTTATAAATTTTCTCATGGATTAAAATCTATTTTAATTGCAAGATTCTTGACCTTATCCCTCAGCTCCAATAAAATTCCTCACTCTTACCTGTGAGTTCTTTATTAAAGTTGCTGGGGTGGGAGGGAAGAGGAAATGTAATTTTACATTTGCTTGCTGAAAAAGTCAGAGAAAAGGTTTCAAAAGATTCATTGCATTTATTTGTGCCTTTCAAAGAGAAGAAGCTGGTGGGAATCCACATCTCAAGCTGCACTTTTGAATATCAAGGGACATCCCTCCCGAGGCTGCAGCTTCACAACAGATTCACTGAAAGGAAGAAAGTGTAGACAATAGAATTCATAACACAGGATGATGAATTGTGCTGATGCTACACATTCTTAAGGATATTTTGGGCACATCAGTGACTCCTCCCATTCATTTTAAGGGGTGCTTTACATTCACCTGAAGTGGCATTTGCTTGAAAGGTGCAATACATTGAATTCCACCTGGAGGTAAGCACCCACATCCCATGTCTGTGCCCACCTCATGCTAAAATACACTAGGAAAACCAAAGGGTGCATTGTGCTTTTAATGAAAGAGTGGCAAGTTTCCATAGATGAAAGACAATCCTGAACACAGAATCAATGGTATCTGAGAGCCATCTGGGTCTGAAAGAAGCCAAACCACACTGGTGTCAGAATAGTTTTCCTCTACCTGTTGTGAGTGGGAATTAACTTATATTGGGAAAGTATAAGGATGGTGAACACTCTCTTTTGTGTGCTCTGGCAAACAGCAGCCAGAGAGGAGTTGTCTTTTGTCTCTGCTAAAGTAGCATCAACCTGTGGTGAATGAAATAGCCAGATTGGATTTAATTAAATGCTGAAGAGCTCGGCAGGACAGAGACCTTTGATATCAGAGAGCTTCCTTTGAAAACTTCACCACACCTTCTTTTCTTCCTTCTATTTTGTTGGATATTGCTGCTTAGACTATACATACGGAATCTTAGAGCCACAAAAAGCCCAGGTTGTGTCCAAGCTTTTGTAGGAAAGGCAGTCTAGCTGAGCAGTGTCATGTGTAGGGCTCATCACTGCTTGATGAATTACCCCACTCTGGTGTCCTTATTTCCCCCTGGCTTTAATAAAGTTTCCAAAGCAGAGACGACTGAAATGCTCAAACATTTACCCAGACTTGATGCTACGTTCCTAAGAGAGGTCTGGATGGCCATAGTCTTGTATGTAGTGCAATCAAGTTTGTGAATGTCCAAGAGGAACCTCAATTTAACATGCAGGAAACATAGAACTGTGAATTCCAGCAAGACAAGAAAGAGTCCTGAGGTTTTGGAAATACATTGTATACTGACAGCATCACTGCATGATTCTGCTCCAACCTTTGCAGAGAAAGGACCTACATAATGCAGAAACTCCTGGCTGTAGACACAAAATTCCCACACCAAATACATAACAGAGGTGCAGCCATGGAAGTCTAATGTCATACTTGGTAAAAGAGAAGGAGCTAAAGACCAGAGAAAAATACTGGCAAATAAAGTTCCCCTTACTACTTCATTACCCACACAGAGAAGAATAACTCCTTCTTTACCCATGCAGGGACATGGTCTGGGTGGAGAGGGACTGCCAGAGCAGTGAGCACTGGCTGGGCTGTTGGGTGCAGAGGAGGATGGGTTCTACTCTTCAGGAGCATGGGGACTGCCACGGTGTTTTCTTTACTTCATCTCTTTAAACAGAGACAAAGGAGAACACCACAGTGTGCAGGGACCATCCCACAGTACCTGAGCAAAAGAAGTCGGGCAGCAACTAAGACTGAGGCCAAATTCAGCCAAGACTCCAGAGCAGCAGCAAAGTTGGTGATCATGAAGCAGACGCAAGACAAAGCTAAGTTAATGTCCTGGTCAGTATCCAGTCCTGCACTTGCTAAACAGATCCATGATGAAGCCTACATCACCATCAAAGGAGTCCAAAGACAGGCACACCTCCTGCTAAACTGGAAACCAGAACTCCTCTAACATAGCCCAACCTCCGTGGGACAAGCTTAAATAGAGATGGGGGAAAATGGGCAGAGGGTGGGGATAGAGCCACAGCTGAGGCTTCTCAGTAGCATAAAGGCCTATTAGTTCACCCTGGGACAGTTCATCCCTGCCTCAAAATGCCTCTTTCTCGCCTTGGAATACAGCGGAAGCCCAGAGTCATCAGCTCAAGTGTTGGACATGCAGGCAATAAATGTGGATAAGCCCACTGGGGATGAAAAAGTGGGCTCTCAAGTGTCTACAGAGGGACATCAGCAGATCCAGAGATGGAGTCACTTGTGTTTCATGGCCCGATCTGGGATCCTCTGCAAGATCTGAGATGTCTCTAAACCCATTCTCATTCTGTTGCCAAGCTCAGACCAAAACCTTTGCATGGTCCACAATTATGTCTGAAGCATCCTATGAGCTGCTCATCACTGCTGCTGTGTAGCTGAGATGCTCCCAGCTGAGGAGCTCGGGGATGCCTCATCCACACCATGTCTCTCGTGACCAAGCACCACAATGCCTTTCAGAGGTGATCTCACACCCTTTGCTTTTCCTTCTCTTTGTTTTCCTCTGGGAAAGCAGGAGCAGCCCTGCAGGCTTCCTCCCAGGACACCACATCCAACTGTATTTACAGCCCCAGCACCACAAGCTGCGCTTTTGGAGTCTGGTAGGAGCTCACCTCTCTTCACATCAGGTGCTTAACAGTGCTGATGCTGGCACGTAGCTGTTCTCTGCTGCATTGGGGATAAACCCTTGGCTCCCATCACTTGTTGGCAGACGGAAGGCACAGGAGGTAACACCAACACAAAGGAGACCCTCACCTGCACTGAGGCAGTGGGCTTCCTTCTGCATGTCCCCGTGTTCTCTTTGGTAAAGTTGTCAGAAAACAGCCTTACCAATGTGGGTTTTCTTTATAAGAAGAGGGAACAATGTCTTATGCAGCTTGTTTTTCTTTTACATAGGCAGCATAAACCAGACGCACTGATTTATTCAAGAGTTCAACGAGGATGAATCTTATTTTGTTATAGAGAATTTCAGCATTTCAGATTGTCAACAGATTATAGTCACTAACAAATCAGACTTCAGAATCATCCTGTTATAACATCAGCTCCTTTTCAAAGCAAGCAACTGAATGCCCATGGGTTTAGGATGCTTCAGCGTGTGGGAGCTCTCAAAGGTATAAGTCATGATTTTATCAATGTGAATTACTTCATCCTTTAGGAATGATCTCAAATAGTTTGATAAATGTGATTTGCTGACTGGAACAATATCCAAAGGCCAAGGGAAAGTACCCAGAGGTCATGCATGTGTAACCTGGGGTTTCCCTGGGACCGGGACTTTCCCTTGCTCCAAGCTTGCATGCACTCACTGTGAGTTTCCTCTCAGCTGTCTTCTGAAAGTAGTTGCCTCCAAACTGAAAGTGAATAAAGATTTGATTCTTCTTTTTGAATCTCATAACAAGTATTAAATGAAATCCATATTTTTAAGTGTCACAACTTCGAAAACCAAAAATTCCATTCCTTGCTTCAATGCTCTGGCTGCTCATTTCTGAATACCTCAACTGAAAAACAAACTATATATTACTTGGATTAGAAAATGTAGTAGAATATTCTAAAATGTAGCAGTTACAATGGTTATTGGTCGAGGTTAGATATGGTCCAAAACTGAATCTCTATTTTTAATCAGTGTGATGCTTCTCTTTCTTTTATCTCAGCAGCCAACACCTAGCCATGGAAGGAAATCACACCAAGGCTGAACTCATTCTATTGGGAATTACAGACAGACCGTGCTCACAGACCCCTCTTTTTGTCTTCTTTCTGTTGATTTACATTGTCACTTTGGTGGAGAACATTGGCATTATCATCTTGATGCAGGTGTCTCCCAGCCTCCACACCCCCATGTACTTCTTCCTCACCCATTTTGCATTTGTTGAAGTCTGCTATTCCACAGTTGTCTCCCCCAGGATGCTGGCAGACCTGTTATCCGAGGACAAAACCATTTCTTTCTCTGAATGCATGATGCAGTTCCTCACTTTCATTTTCTTTGGCAGTGCCGAGTGTCACCTCCTGGCCATGATGGCCTATGACCGGCGCATTGCTATCTGCCACCCTTTCCTTTATGTGACCATCATCTCCAGCCGTGTCTGCTGGCAGCTGGTAGCATCATCCTACCTATTCGCCTTCCTCACTGCTGTCATCTGCACATGGTGCATATTTGGAGGACCTTTGTGTGGACCCAAACACATTGACCACTTCTTCTGCGACATTGTACCTGTGCTTAAACTCATCTGCCCTAATAAATACAGCAGCGAGATGGTCATCTTTGCCTTCATCAGCATCAATGTGGTGGGCACGAGCGTGGTCATTTTACTCTCCTACATCTCTACCATCCGCACCTTGCTGAGGATGTGCTCAACACAGAGCAGGGCCAGAGCCTTCCACACCTGTGCCTCCCATTTGACGGCTGTTGCCTTGCTCTTCGGGGCAGCATTCTTCATGTACCTACAACCTCCATCTAGCCACAGGAGCCTCGATAAAGTGGCTTCCATCTTCTACTCCATGGTTACCCCCATGCTCAACCCATTCATCTACAGCCTGAGGAACAGGGAGGTGAAGGGGGCTCTGCTCAAGTGTGGGAGGAAGTTGCTCAGCCAATGGCAAAATGAAAGAGTTGCATCATCTAGGACGCGCAGTTCATCTTGAGTGAGATAGACTTTGGGGCACTAAAACAGTGGGATTTTCCACTAATCCTTATCATTTTATATAGGTTCAACCACAATTCCTGCACATGAGTCAATAACAATACTGAATGAGAAAGAGACCCCCCCAGATCACATCTTCCTAGGAAGGAAACAAAGAGGAGAGGAACTTCATATTTCATTTCAATTCGCTGTCACCAGACTGTCATAGAATCATAGAATCATGGAATAGTAAGGGTTGGAAAGGACCTCAAGATCATCCAGTTCCAACCCCCCTGCAATGGGCAGGGACACCTCCCACTAAACCATGCCATCCAAGGCTATGTCCAACCCCACCTTGAACGCCGCCAGGGATGAAGCATTCACAACCTCCCTGGGCAACCCATTCCAGGGCCCCACCACCCTCACCGTAAAGAATTTCTTCCTCAGATCCAATCAAAACCTCCCCTGTTTAAGTTTAAACCCATTACCCCTTGTCCTCTCACCACAGTCCCTAATGAAGAGTCCTTCCCCAGCATCCCTATAGGCCCCCTTCAGATACTGGAAGGCTGCTCTGAGGTCTCCACGCAGCCTTCTCTTCTCCAGGCTGAACAGCCCCAATTTTCTCAGCTTATCTTCATACGAGAGGTGCTCCAGTCCCCTGATCATCCTCGTGGCCTCCTCTGCACTTGTTCCAACAGTTCCATGTCCTTTTGATGTTGAGGACACCAGAACTGCACACAATACTCCAAGTGAGGTCTCACGAGAGCAGAGTAAAGGGGCAGGAGCACCTCCCTCGACCTGCTGGTCACACTCCTTTTGATGCAGCCCAGGATACGGTTGGTCTTCTGGGCTGCAAGCGCACACTGCCGGCTCATGTTCATTTTTCATCAACCCACACCCCCAAGTCCTTCTCCGCAGGGCTGCTCTGAATCTCCTCCCTGCCCAACCTGTGCCTGGCATTGCTCCGACCCAGGTGGAGGACTTTGCACTTAGCATGGTTAAACTTCATTAGGTTGGCATCAGCTCACCTCACAAGCGTGTCAAGGTCCCTCTGGATGGCATTCCTTCCCTCCAACTTATCAACCCAACCACACAGCTTGGTGTCATCGGCAAACTTGCTGAGGGCGCACTCAATCCCACTGTCCATGTCACCCACAAAGATGTTGAACAAGACCGGTCCCAACACCGATCCCTGAGGGACACCACTCGTTCCTGGTCTCCAGCTGGACACTGAGCCACTGAGCACTACTCTTTGCGTGCAGCCATCCAGCCAGTTCTTTATCCACCGAGTGGTCCACCTATCAAATTGATGTCTCTCCAACTTAGAGAGAAGGATGTCATGTGAGACAGTGTCAAAGGCTTTACACAAGTCCAGATAGATGACATCAACCGCTCTGCCCCTGTCCATCAGTTCTGTAGCCCCTTCATAGAAGGTCACCGGATTGGTCAGGCAGGATTTCCCCTTAGTGAAGCCATGCTGGCTGTCACCAAGCACCTTGTTGGTTTTCATGTGCCTTAGCATGCCTTCCAGGAGAATCCGCTCCAAGATGTTGCCAGGTACAGAGGTGAGACTGACTGGTCTGTAATTCCCTGGCTCATCCATTTTCCCCTTCTTAAAAATGGGGGTTATATTTCCCTTTTTCCAGTCATCGGGAACTTCACCTGACTGCCATGATTTTTCAAATATGATGGACAGTGGCTTAGCAACTTCATTTGCCAGCTCCTTCAGGACCCGCGGATGGATTTCATCCGGTCCCATGGACTTGTATACATTCAGGTTCCTAAGGTGGTCCCGAACAAGATCCTCCCCCACAGTGGGCCCAGGGTCCCCACCCTCACCGTCCCCGCGTCTGCCTTCCAAGACTTGGGTGGTGTGGTCAGAGCATTTGCCGGTGAAGACTGAGGCAAAGAAGTCATTAAGAACCTCAGCCTTCAGATCAATGGCTTTATACACAATAAAACCCTGATTGCTAAGTCACAGATTTGAATCATTCAGACGTAGTTTTAGTTCAAAATGTATGACCAACCACCATGATAGCAGCTTCCTAGAGGAGGGGAAGTAGGAAGGTTGTAATGGTGATTTAATGGGAATGATTTCCAGTTTCTCACTCAAGGTATCAGGTTTTTTTATGCTCTAGCATGCTTTTGTGTGCCACCCCCTCCATTTGCCATGCAACTGGGATTTAAATAACTGCTGATGTCTTCCTGTAGTTCTTTTTCTGGGATTTGAATCTTATGAAGTGTTAATAACTAACACCCTGACATAAAACTACTGGAGCTACAGGCAGTGCTGCTGGGCAGAGGGAAGAAATTAAAATAAATTCAAACTCACTGTTTTACTCTTGCATTAAACATGGCAAGAATTATTTCTGCAACAGACTATACGTACCATCAAATAAAGTATAAATAAATGAAATCTTTCTCAAGCCATTTTTCAGAATTATAAGCACATAGTCCATTAGATACAAAACTGTATATATATTAATACCTCTTGTATAGGTGAAGCAGAACTTTGAGTTGACTCTAGTACAGTCTGATTTGTTAGATAAATGCATTTACAAGAAACGGCTCATACTTCTTCATACAAAAGAGAGCAACATGAGGCTAACTAACTTCTCCTGAAGTTCTTATCCCCACACGATCCTCTTTTTATCTTCAGGATTACCTACTTCACTGCTAGTGAATACACTAATGAAACCATGGCGGCTTCCTCCCAGTGGCACAGTAATTGCAATATGCACTAATAGCAAATCATTCACATCAGATGATATCTTTTCCTTAGCTCCAAGTGAGACATACCTTCTTCAGTATAACAGCTCAGGCCAGTGCCCTTGTACTTACAGAGAGAGCATGTTTACTGACAGGTATCAGAAAAGGATTTGGCCAGCCAACTAGTGTTTGAGTGAGAATCATTTTGACCTCTTCTGTTTAATTTGACTGCTTGAGATACAGGTACACAAGAGAAATGGGAGATCCTCTTAAGATACTACTCACTGTAACAGCTTACAAAACACAACAGAAGTGTTTTAGCTATGATGGTTGAGCTCATAATGTAAAAGAGGAGGCTTGAAGTTTAAAAGCATGTCCCACTTTCCCAGATGCTCCAAGTGATCTAAGAGAAGACACCACCTTTCTGTATGAACTTTGCCTCACTTATCTTTGTAATGTGTAGGCCTCCTTAACCACAGCTAGCTTTCCTGGCAAATGCTAAAAATATTGGAAGATTTGTTAAACTCAAATGTTAATTCATCATGGAATCAAACATTTCTGGAAATTAGAAGAGGAGAAATTGGCAATTAAGTCAATAAGTGATTGAGAGGAGAAGCCAGAGAGAGATACGTCACAGGAACAATTCAGTGTCTGGGAAATGAACTAAGATGACCCTTTCACATAGCAAATACAGTCATTACCAGTTACAGAAGAATACGTAACTGCGGAAGCAGTATGCATGGGTGCCTACACAGTATGAAAAGTTATATAAAGCTTCACTAGTTTAGCATTAAAAAAGCCTACAGAATTTAACTCACATTTTTGGGTGTCAAATACTTCAGATTTTTTAAGGTGCATGGTTGACAGTTGGTACCTTTGGAACAAAGAAATAGTGAACTGAGAGACACAACATTACTTTGTGTCCCTCTTTCTGAAAAGCAAGATGAAGGCATTTTTCCAGGCTGTAAAAGACCATGGCTCAGACCTCAGGTCAACACCCTTGTCACATGCTGTAGGTTACTCTGCAAAGAGTTATTCCATCTCTGTGACTAATACTGGAAGAACTTTGCACTGGGAAAAAAAAATAAAAATGAAATTTAAGCAGAATTCTGTCAGAGGACACATTGAAGAGAATGCACTTAAAAATACCTGGCAACACTAACACATGCTACCAAAGCAGTGGTTCAACTCCTGCTCTGAAATGGGTAAAATCTGGTTTTGAACTGACTTCCCTCATTCCAGGTGGACATCCTAATATTAGAGGGCTCTTGACGGAACAGAGAGCACAACTTCTTACTCTGGCATACCTGTAAAGGAATAAAGGCCTATTAGTTCACACTGGGTCAAACCATCCTTGCCTCAAAGTGCCACTTTCTCACCCTTCAATAGAGTGGAAGCCCAGAAGCACCACCTCAGGTGCTGGACATCCAAGCACTACATGTGGATAAGCCCACCGGGGATGGAAAACTGGGCTCTCAAGTGTTCACAAAGGGACATCAGCAGCTCCAGAGATGGAGTCACTTGTGCATCATGTCCCATTTGGGGACACTCTGCAAGACCTGAAATGGTTCTAAACCCATTCTCATTCTGCTGTCAAGGTCAAACTGAAACCTTTGCATGGTCCACAAGTATGTCTGAAGCATCCTATGAGCTGCTCATCACTGCTGCTGTGTAGCTGTGCTCAGGGATGCCTCATCCACACCATGTCTCTCATGCCCAAGCACCACAATGCCTTTCAGAGGTGATTTCACACCCTTTGCTTTTCCTTCTCTTTGTTTTCCTCTGGGAAAGCATGAGCAGCCCTGCAGGCTTCCTCCCAGGACACCACATGCAACTGTATTTACAGCCCCAGCACCACAAGCTGTGCTCTTGGAGTCTGGCAGGAGCTCACCTCTCTTCACATCATGTGCTTAAAGGAGCTGATGCCGACGCGTGGATGTTCTCTGCTGTCTTGAGGAAAAACCCTTGGCTCCCGTCACTCGGTGACAGACGGAAGGTACAGGAGGTAACACCAACACAAAGCAGAGCCTCACCTGCACTGAGGCACTGGGCTTCCTTTGCATGTCCTCGAGTTCTCTTTGGTAAAACTGTGTCTGAAAGCAGCATTTCCAATGTTTGTTTTCTTTATAACAGGGAGCAATGGTTTATGCAGGTTGTGCTTCTTTTACATAGGCAGCTTAAGCCAGATGCACTGATTTATTCAAGAGTTAAATGAAGATGAATCTTATTCTGTTCTACAGAAATTCAACATTTCAGACTCTCAACAAAATATAGTAAGTAACAAATAAACACATTTTAACATCAATCCTTTTTAATGCAAGCAACTTCATGCTCATAGATTTAGGACGCTTCTGTGTGCTGGAGCTCAGAAACGCATAAATCATGGATTTACTCATGTGAATTTTATCTGTTAAGAATAATCTCAAATAGCTTGATAAATGTGATTTAGTGACTGGAATGATAATTAAAATCCAAGGGAAAATGTGTGCATTCCATTAATGTGTAAGCTGGATTTCACTGGGAACTGGGACTTCGATCCCCCTGGTTTACATGCGCTACTATGAGATTGTTTTCAGGCGTGTTCTGACCAAATTAACCCTAAAAACTGAAAAGTGAAAGCAAAGAAAGATCTGATTCTTTTCTTTAATCTGAAAACACACGTGTTTTAATAAATCCATAGTTTTCAGAGTCCTAACACTGAAAATACCGTTTGTTCCTTAAATGTGCTCCCTCTTCTTTTCAAGGTACCTCAACTGAATAACATAAAATATATATAATTTGGGTTAGAAAATACAGTAGAACATACAGCAGTGTGGCAGTTAAACTGGTCATTGTTTGGATTAAAAAATGGTCATAAATGTCTAAATAAAACCCTCATTTGAAGTGACCCAGCATAGAAAACCAAAAATGACATTTGTTGCTTCAGTGCGCTTCCTGTTCTTTAGTAAATACCTTAACTAAAAACCAAAACCCATATAATTTGGGGTTAAAAATATAGCAGAATATATGAACTCAACAAAAATATGGCAGTTAAAATGGTGATTCATTGTACTTCAATAGGGTCCAAGAGTGAATTTCCACTTCTAAATAGTGATATGCTTCTCTTCCTTTTGTCTCAGCAGGTAACAACAGGTCATGGGAAGAAATCAAACCCAGACTGAATTCATCCTGTTGGGAATTACAGACAGTCCATCTGCACAGACCCCTCTTTTTGTCTTGTTTCTACTGATTTACATTGTGACATTGGTGGGGAACGTTGGCATTATCACATTGGTTCGGGTGTCTCCCAGCCTCCACACCCCCATGTACTTCTTCCTCACCCATTTGGCCTTCACTGACATCTGCTATTCCACAGTCATCTCCCCCAGGATGCTGGCAGACCTGTTATCCGATGACAAAACCATTTCTTTCTCTGAATGCATGATGCAGTTCCTCATGTTTACTTTCTTTGCCTCTATTGAGGGCCACCTCCTGGCCATGATGGCCTACGACCGGCACGTGGCTATCTGCCAGCCTCTGCTTTATGTGACCATCATCTCCAGCCGTGTCTGCTGGCAGCTGGTAGCATCATCCTACCTATTTGCCTTCCTCAGTGCCATCATCTACACGTGGTGCGTGTTTGGAGGATCCTTTTGTGGTCCCAACCACATCGACCACTTCTTCTGTGATGAAGTTCCTGTGTTGAAGCTCGTGTGCTCTGACACACACAGCAGCGAGATGATCATCTTTGCCTTTGTCACCATCAATGTGGTGGGCACGAGTATGTTCATTTTGCTCTCCTACATCTCTATCCTCTGCACCGTGCTGAGGATGGGCTCAGCACAGAGCAGGGCCAGAGCCTTCCACACCTGTGCCTCTCATTTAATGGCTGTTTCCATATTGTTTGGGTCAGCATTCTTCATGTACCTACAACCTCCATCTAGCCACAGGAGCCTGGATAAGGTGGCCTCCATCTTCTACACTGTGATCACCCCCATGCTCAATCCATTCATCTACAGCCTGAGGAACAAGGAGGTGAAGGATGCTCTGGTGAAGTATGGGAGAAGGCTTTTCAATCAGTGGCAACAAAGAACAGCTGTATCCTCCAGGACAAGAAGATTTGATGTGAAATGAGAAAGCCTGTGAGGCACTAAAACATTGGGATTTTCCACTAATCCTCATGATTTTATGTAGTTTCATCAGCAGCTCCTGCACAAAAGTCAATGACAGCATTGAATGTGATACAGACCCACCAAATCATATCTTCCTTTCTTGGAAGGAAACCAAGAGGAGAGGAACCTCAAACTTCATTTCACTTCTCAGTCCCCAGCCTGGAGAAAGAAATTACCCTCAAGTATCCCAACACTCTTTTCCTCACAGGAAACATCCATCACCTTTATTCATTTCTCTCTATTCTCACTGATAAGGATGTATTTTTCTTGCAAGATTCTGGACCTTCTCCCTCACCTCCAATAAAATTCCTCTCTCCTACCTGCGAGTTACCAGAGCTATATTAAAGCTGCTGGGGTGGGAGGGAAAAGGAAGTGTAATTTTACATTTGCTTGCTGAAAAAGACTAAGAGAAAAGGTTTCAAAAGATTCATGGCATTTGTTTGTGCCTCCAATGAGAAGAAGCTGCTGGGAATCCACATCTCAAGCTGCACCTTTGAATATCAAGGAGAATCCCTCCTCGGGCTGCAGCTTCACAACCGATTTCATTCAAAGAAGGGAACTGTAGACAGTATAATTAGTAATACAAGGTGATGAACTGTGCTGAGACCGCCCAGTGGTAAGGACAATTTGGGCACATCAAGGGCTCATCCCATTCATTTTAAGGGGTGTTTTACATTCATTTGCAGTGCTGTTTCCTTAAATGCTGAGATAAATGGAAATAAGAGCCCACATCCCATGTCCATGCCCAGCTCATGCTAAAGCACACCAGGGAAAACCAAATTGTCTCTGTCACTTACAAATTAAGCCTGTTGATGCTGACTTTGGTCTAGGGCAAAAGTGTCTTCTCCTTCTGGTCAACGAAGCAGCCACAATCAAAGTGTCCCTGCCCACGGCAGGGGGGTTGGAACTAGATGATCTTCAGGTCCTTTCCAACCCTAACTATTCTATGATTCTATGATTCTAACGTAATTAAATGCTGAAAAACTAGGAAGGACAGAGGCCTTTGAAATCAGACAGCTTCCTTGAAAACCTTCACCACACTTTGTTTTCTTCCTTCTAGCTTGCCAAATATGTGCAGCATATGTCTTTAAAGACCAACAGGAAGGGGAAAATGCTATACATAATGACATACAGCAGATAAATCAAATTGCCTGTGGTACTGTAGCACAAGCCAGTTGCAGAAGCAAAGCAAGATTGCAAATCATTGCAACCCAAGTCCGCAAGCATGAGAAATAAGGTGGGGAAACCAAAGTCCTTGGCGTCAGGTGAAGCCATGGAGTCTTCTGTCACAAAATCAGCCAGTAAACATCATGCCAAAGCTACTCCAAAACAAAGGGTTGCCAATCAATTGAACACTAAAAGCCTAATATTATACTTGATAAAGGAGAACACACTAAGGACCAAGAAGTAACACTTGAATATAAAGTTCAATTTCTTACTCTAATTTCCCTCACTGAATAGTCTATCTCCTAATTTGCCCATGCAGTGACATGGTCAGGGTGGAGAGGGACTGGCAGAGCAGTGAGCACTGGCTGGGCTGTTGGGTGGAGAGGGTGATGAGTTCTACTGTGCAGGAGCCTGTGGACTGCCACAGGGGTTTGTCTCTTGAATCTCTATAAACGAAGCCAAAGGGGAACATCATGGTGTGCAGGGCCCATCCTACAGTACCTGATCAAGAGAAGTAGAGCAGGAACAGAGACCTGGGCCAAGTCAGGCAAGATTCCAGAGCATCCAGCAAGTTGGGGATTATGAGGCAGGTCCAAGACCAAGCCATAAGAAGCCAACACAATTCAAGTCAAACCCATGATCAGGGTCAGGACCAGCAATTGCTAGGAAGGTCAATAAACAACCTCAGACCACCATCAAAGGGTTCCACAGATGTGCACAACTCCTGCTAAAATAGAAACCATAACTCAAACACAGCCCAACTTCCCTGGGCTGAGATTTAATAGAGATGGTGGGCAAATGGGAAGAGGGTGGGGATGGAGCTCCAGCTGAGGGCGCTCAGGGGATAAAGGCCTATTAGCTCACCCTGGGACCATTCATTCCTGCCTCAAAATGCCCATTTCTCACCCTTGAATACAGGGGAAGCCCAAAGTCACCAGCTCAAATGTTGGACATCCAGGCAATAAATGTGGATAAGCCCACTAGGGATGGAAAAGTGGGCTCTCAAGTGTCTACAGAGGGACATCAGCATCTCCAGAGATGGAGTCATTTGTGCTTCATGGCCCGTTTGGGGATCCTCTGTAAGATCTGAGATGTCTCTAAACCCGTTCTCATGCTGTTACCAAGGTCAGACCAAAATCTTTGTATGGTCCACAAGTGTGTCAGAAGAAGCATCCTATGAGCTGCTCATCACTGCTGCTGGGCAGCTGTGCTCAGGGATGCCTCATCCACACCATGACTTTCAGATTCCCAAGCACCACAATGCCTTTCAGAGGTGATTTCACACCCTTTGCTTTTCCTTCTCTTTGTTTTCCTCTGGGAAAGCATGAGCAGCCCTGCAGGCTTCCTCCCAGGACACCACATGCAACTGTATTTACAGCCCCAGCACCACAAGCTGCACTCTTGGAGTCTGGCAGAAGCTCACCTCTCTTTACATCAGGTGCTTAACAGAGCTGACGCTGGCACGTAGCTGTTCTCTGCTGCATTGGGGATAAACCCTTGGCTCCCATCACTTGGTGGTAGACAGAAGACACAGGAGGTAACACCAACACAAAGCAGAGCCTCACCTGCACTGAGGCATTGGGCTTCCTTCTGCATGTCCTCGTGTCCTCTTTGGGAAAGCTGAGTCAGAAAAAAAGCCTTTCCAACATCCGTTTTCTTTATAAGAAGAGGGAGCAATGTCTGATACAGATTTTCTCTACTTATGCAGCTAAAGCAAGATGCACTGATTTATTCAAGAGTTCAATGACCATGAATCTTCTATTGTTATAAAGAATTTCAGCATTTTATATTGTCAGCAGAATATAGCCACTAGCAAATCAGCCTTTGGAATCAACATGCTATAACACGAACTCCTTTTTAAAGCAAGCATCTTCATGCCCATGGGTTTAGGATGCTTTATCGTGCTGGAGCAAAGAAAGGTATAAATCATGAATATATCAATGCCTTTTCAAATTGTTCGATAAATATGATTTGGTGACTTGAATGATAACTAAAAGTAAGGGAAAATGTGTGCAGGTCATTCATGCATAAGCTGGGCTTTCACTGGGACTGGGACTGTCTCTTGCCCCATGTTTACGTGCAAACATGTGAGGCTTCTCTGAGGTATCTTCTGACACAAATGTCCTTCAAATTGAAAGTGAATAAAATCTGATTCTTTGCTTCATCATTTTGGTTAGAAAATATTTTGGAATATTCTAAAATGTGGAAGTTAAAATGATCATTGATTGGAGATAGATCTTGTCCAAATCTGAATCTCTATTTTTTATCAGTTTCATGTTTCTCTTCCTTTTGCCTCAGCAGGTAACACCTGGTCATGGGAGGAAATCACACCCAGATTGAATTCATCCTATTGGGAATTACAGACAGCCCATCTGCACAGACCCCTCTTTTTGTCTTCTTTCTATTGATTTACATTGTGACATTGGTGGGGAACGTTGGCATTATCACATTGGTTCGGGTGTCTCCCAGCCTCCACACCCCCATGTACTTCTTCCTCACCCATTTTGCCTTCACTGACATCTGCTATTCCACAGCCATCTCCCCCAGGATGCTGGCAGACCTGTTATCAGAGGACAAAACCATTTCTTTCTCTGAATGCATGATGCAGTTCCTCATCTTTACTTTCTTTGCTGTTACTGAGTGTCACCTCCTGGCCATGATGGCCTACGACCGGCATGTTGCTATCTGCCAGCCTCTGCTTTATGTGACCATCATCTCCAGTCGTGTCTGCTGGCAGCTGGTAACATCATCCTACCTATTTGCCTTCCTCAGTGCCATTATCTACTCGTGGGGCGTGTTTGGAAGATCCTTCTGTGGTCCCAACCACATCGACCACTTCTTCTGCGATGTTGTCCCTGTGCTAAAGCTCGTGTGCTCTGACACACACAGCAGAGAAATGGTCATCTTTGCCTTTGTCACTATCAACGGGGTGGGTGCAATCATGGTCATCTCGCTCTCTTACATCTCTATACTCAACACTGTGCTGAGGATGTGCTCAGCACAGAGCAGGGCCAGGGCCTTCCACACCTGCGCCTCCCATTTGATGGCTGTTGTTTTATTCTTCGGGACAGCATTCTTCATGTACCTGCAGCCTCCATCTAGCCACGGGAGGCTGGATAAGGTGGCTTCAATCTTCTACTCTGTGGTTACTCCCATGCTCAACCCATTCATCTACAGCCTGAGGAACAAGGAGGTGAAGGGGGCTCTGATCAAGTGCAGGAGGAGGTTCTTCAACCACTGGCAACATGGAAGAGTTCTGTCATCTAGGACATGGACAGTTCACCTTAAGTGAAGATGACTGTGATGCACAAAAACAATTAGATTTTCCACTAATCCTCAGGACTTTATTTATGTTCTACCACAGTTCCTACGCAGAAGTCAATGACAGCATGTAATGAGAAAGACACCCAGCCATCACATCTTTTTTGGGAGGAAATCAACAGGAGAGGAAACTCAAACTTCATTTCATTTCTCAGTCCCCAGCCTGTCTGAAGAAGTTACCCTCAATTATCCCAAGCCACTTTTCCTCACAGGAAACATCCATCGCCCTTACTCATTTCTCAGTTTTCTCACTGATAAAGCTGTCTTTTTCTTGCAAGATTCTTGACCTTGTCCCTCAGCTCCAATAAAATTCCTCACTCTGTCCTGTCAGCTATTTATTAAAGCTTCAGGGGTGGGAGGGAAGAGGAAGTGTGGGTTTACATTTGCTTGCTGAAAAAGAGTCAGAGAAAAGGTTTCAAAAGATTCTTTGCATTTGTTTGTGCCTTTCAAAGAGAAGAAGCTGCTGGGAATCCACATCTCAAGCTGCAGTTTGAATGTCAAGGGGAATCCCTCCCTGGGCTGCAGCTTCACAATAAATCTCACTTCAAGTAAGTAATTGTAGACAATAAAATTCATAATAGAGGATGATGAACTGTGCTGATACCTCCCAGTGTAAAGGACAATTTGGGCACATCAGGGGTGACTCCCATTCAATTTAAGCGGAGTTTTACATTCATTTGCAGTGCTGTTTACTTAAATGGTGAAATAAATGGAATTCCAGCTGGAGATGAGCACCCACATCCCAAGTCCCTGCCCAGCTCATGCTAATGCACACCAGAAAAACCAAACTGTGTATTTCACTTACATAGGAAGCCTGTGGCACATTTTCATAGATGAAAGACAATCCTGAACACAGAACCACTGATAACGGAGAGCTGTCTGGGTCTGAACAAAGCCAAAACACCCTTATGTCGGCGAAAGTATCTTTACTGGTTGTGACTTCACATTAACTTCTGTTTAGGAAGTATGCTGGTGGTGAACAGTCCCTTTCATGATGTTTAGCTGCAGAAGAGCATTTTGACACAGCTAGTAAGAAGCTCAAAGCTTAATGTCCAGTGTAATTCTAAAGAGACCAAGAGGGAGGGAAAGAAACTTACAGACAATAAGACACAGGAGATAAATCAGATTGTCTGTGCTCTGGTGGCACAAGTCAGTTCTAGAAACAAAGCAGGACTTAGAAATGGTTCAAATCCAAGTCTGGAGGCCTAAGGAATACCATAGGGAAACAAAACACCTTAGCATCAAGTGAAGCTCTGGTGTCCTCTATCACAAAACCAGCAGATTTTGACACAGCTACTTCAAAACAAAGTGTTACCAAACTACTGCAGAACATAAGTCAAATATTACATGTTAAAAAAGAACGCAGTAAGGACCAGAGAATAATACTTGAATATAAGGTTCAGTTTATTGCTTTGTTTCCCTCACTGAGAAGACTATCACCTAACTTGCCCATTCAAGGACAAGGTCTGGATGGAGAGGGAGTGGCAGAGCAGTGAGCACTGCCTGGGCTGCTGCATGCAGAGGGTGATGGGTTCTACTCTGCAGGAGCCTGGGGACTGCCACAGGGGGTTGTCTCTTTACTCTCTTTAAACAGAGGCAAAGGGGAACACCACAGTGTACAGGGACCATGCCACAGTACCTGAGCAAGAGAAGTTGGGCAGGAACAGAGAGATAGGCTAAGTTCTGCCAGGACACCAGAGCATTGGGCAAGGGAGTAACAAGGAGGCAAGCCCAAGATGGAGATAAGGCAACTCAGGCCACATCAATTCCCTTGGTCAGAATCAACTCTAGCAATTCCTATGCAAGTCTATAAACAAGCCTAGGTCATAGAATCATAGAATCACAGAATAGCTTGGGTTGGAAAGGACCTTAACATCATCCAGTTCCAACCCCCCTGCAATGGGCAGGGACACCTCCCACTAAACCATGGTACCCAAGGCTCTGTCCAACCCGGCCTTGAACACCGCCAGTGATGGAGCATTCACAGCTTCCCTGGGCAACCCATTCCAGTGCCTCACCACCCTCACAGTAAAGGATTTCTTCCTCATATCCAATCTAAACTTCCCCTGTTTCAGTTTGAACCCATTACCCTTTGTCCTATCACTACAGTCCCAAATGAAGAGTCCATTCCCAGCATCCCTATAGGCCTCCTTCAGATACTGGAAGGCTGATCTGAGCTCACCACACAGCCTTCACTTCTCCAGGCTGAACAGCCCCAACCTTCTCAGCCTATCTTCATACAGGAGGTGCTTCAGTCCCCTGGTCACCATCAAAGGGTTCCATACACTTATACACCACCCACAAAAATCAAACCAAGAACTCCTCTAGAAAAGCTCAACCTCCCTGTGCTGGGCTTAAATAGAGATGGGAGCCAAATACGCAAAAGGTGGCGATGGAGCAGCAGCTGAGGCTGCTCAGGGGGATAAAGGCCTATGAGTTCACCCTGGGACAATTCTTTCCTACCTCAAAATGCCCATTTCTCACCCTTGAATACAGTGGAAGCCCAGAGGCACCAGCTCAGCTGTTGGAAATCCAGGCAGTAAATGTGGATTGGCCCACTGGGGGTGGAAAACTGCGCCCTCAGGTGCTCACAGAGGGACATCAGCAGCTCCAGAGATGGAGTCACTTGTGTTTCATGGCCCGTTTGGGGATCCTCTGAAAGATCTGAGATGTCTCTAAACCCATTCTCATTCTGTTGCCAAGCTCAGACCAAAACCTTTGCATGGTCCACGATTACGTCAGAAGCATTCTGTGAGCTGCTCATCACTGCTGCTGTGTAGCTGAGATGCTCTCAGCTGATGAGCTCAAGGATGCCTCATCCACACCATGACTTTCAGATTCCCAAGCACCACAATGCCTTTCAGAGGTGATCTCACACCCTTTGCTTTTCCTTCTCTTTGTTTTCCTCTGGGAAAGCAGGAGCAGCCCTGCAGGCTTCCTCCCAGGACACCACATCCAACTGTATTTACAGCCCCAGCACCACAAGCTGCACTCTTGGAGTCTGGCAGGAGCTCACCTCTCTTCACATCAGGTGCTTAACAGTGCTGATGCTGGCACGTAGCTGTTCTCTGCTGCATTGGGGATAAACCCTTGGCTCCCATCACTTGTTGGCAGACGGAAGGCACAGGAGGTAACACCAACACAAAGGAGACCCTCACCTGTGCTGAGGCAGTGGGCTTCCTTCTGCATGTCCCCGTGTTCTCTTTGGTAAAGTTGTCAGAAAACAGCCTTACCAATGTGGGTTTTCTTTATAAGAAGAGGGAACAATGTCTTATGCAGCTTGTTTTTCTTTTACATAGGCAGCATAAACCAGACGCACTGATTTATTCAAGAGTTCAACGAGGATGAATCTTATTTTGTTATAGAGAATTTCAGCATTTCAGATTGTCAACAGATTATAGTCACTAACAAATCGGACTTCAGAATCGTCCTGTTATAACATCAGCTCCTTTTCAAAGCAAGCAACTGAATGCCCATGGGTTTAGGATGCTTCAGCGTGCTGGACCTCACAAAGGTATAAGTCATGATTTTATCAATGTGAATTACTTCATCCTTTATGAATGATCTCAAATAGTTTGATAAATGTGATTTGCTGACTGGAACGATATCCAAAGGCCAAGGGAAAGTATCCAGAGGTCATGCATGTGTAACCTGGGGTTTCCCTGGGACCGGGACTTTCCCTTGCTCCAAGCTTGCATGCACTCACTGTGAGTTTCCTCTCAGCTGTCTTCTGAAAGAAATTGCCTCCAAACTGAAAGTGAATAAAGATTTGATTCTTCTTTTTGAATCTCATAACAAGTATTAAATGAAATCCATATTTTTAAGTGTCACAACTTCGAAAACCAAAAATTCCATTCCTTGCTTCAATGCTCTGGCTGCTCATTTCTGAATACCTCAACTGAAAAACAAACTATATATTATTTGGATTAGAAAATGTAGTAGAATATTCTAAAATGTAGCAGTTACAATGGTTATTGGTCGAGGTTAGATATGGTCCAAAACTGAATCCCTATTTTTAATCAGTGTGATGCTACTCTTCCTTTTATCTCAGCAGGCAACACCTAGTCATGGAAGGAAATCACACCAAGGCTGAACTCATTCTATTGGGAATTACAGACAGACCGTACTCACAGACCCCTCTTTTTGTCTTCTTTCTGTTGATTTACATTGTCACTTTGGTGGAGAACGTTTGCATTATCATCTTGATGCAGGTGTCTCCCAGCCTCCACACCCCCATGTACTTCTTCCTCACCCATTTTGCATTCGTTGAAGTCTGCTATTCCACAGTCATCTCCCCCAGGATGCTGGCAGACCTGTTATCCGAGGACAAAACCATTTCTTTCTCTGAATGCATGATGCAGTTCCTCACTTTCATTTTCTTTGGCAGTGCCGAGTGTCACCTCCTGGCCATGATGGCCTACGACCGGCACATTGCTATCTGCCGTCCCCTGCTTTATGTGACCATCATCTCCAGCCGTGTCTGCTGGCAGCTGGTAGCATCATCCTACCTATTCGCCTTCCTCACTGCTGTCATCTGCACATGGTGCATATTTGGAGGACCTTTGTGTGGACCCAAACACATTGACCACTTCTTCTGCGACATTGTACCTGTGCTTAAACTCATCTGCCCTAATAAATACAGCAGCGAGATGGTCATCTTTGCCTTCATCAGCATCAATGTGGTGGGCATGAGCATGGTCATTTTGCTCTCCTACATCTCTATCCTCCACGCAGTACTGAGGATGTGCTCAACACAGAGCAGGGCCAGAGCCTTCCACACCTGTGCCTCCCATTTGATGGCTGTTGTTTTATTCTTTGGATCAGCATTCTTCATGTACCTACAACCTCCATCTAGCCACAGGAGCCTCGATAAGGTGGCTTCCATCTTCTACTCCATGGTTACCCCCATGCTCAACCCATTCATCTACAGCCTGAGGAACAGGGAGGTGAAGGGGGCTCTGCTCAAGTGTGGGAGGAGGTTGCTCAGCCAATGGCAAAATAAAAGAGTTGTGTCCTCTAGGACGTGCAGTTCATCTTAAGTGAGAAAGACTTTGGGGCACTAATACAGTGGGATTTTCCACTAATCCTTATCATTTTATATGGGTTCAACCACAATTCCTGCACATGGGTCAATGACAACACTGAATGAGAAAGAGATCCCCCAAATCACATCTTCCTAGGAAGGAAACAAAGAGGAGAGGAACCTCATATTTCATTTCAATTTGCAATCACCAGACTGTGGGAAGAGTTTAACTTGAATTATCCCAGGCCTCTTCTCCTCACAGGAAACACCAATCAGGTCTACTCATTTATATTTTTTGTCACTGGTAAAGATGTCTTTTTCTTGCAAGATTCTTGACCTTGTCCCTCAGCTCCAATAAAATTCCTCGCTCTTTCCTGTGAGTTCTTTATTAAAGCTGCAGGGGTGGAAGGGAAGAGAAAGTGTGGGTTTACATTCGCTTGCTGAAAAGGAGTCAGAGAAAAGGTTTCAAAAGATTCATTGCATTTGTTTGTGCCTTTCAAAGAGAAGAAGCTGATGGGAATCAAGGTCAATGGAGAGATAAATGGAATTCCACCTGACGATAAGCACCCACATTCCATGTTCATGCCCAGCTCATGCTAAAGTACACCAGCAAACAAAATGGTGTATTGCCCTTACATTTTAAGCATAGCAATCTCCCATAGATGAAAGACAATCCTAAACACAGAATCGATGGTAACTGAGAGCTGTCTGGGTCTCAAAGAAGCCAAAACACGCTGAAGGGAGAAAAACATCATTCCTTTACCTGCTGTGAGTGAGATTTAACTTATTTTGGGAAGTATATGGACAGTGAACACTCTCTTTTATGTGCTCTGGGAAACAGCTGCTTGAGAGGAGACATTGTCTTAGATCTGGGAGAAAAGTGGTTTTTCCTGCAGTGAATGAAGGAGCCAGAATTGATAGGATTAAATGCCAAAGAGTTTGACAGGACAGCGACCTTTGATATAAGAGAGCTCCCTTTAAATACTTCACCAAACCTTCTTCTCCTACTTCTAGTTAGTTGGATATCTTTGCTTTGACTACACATATAGAACCATGGAGCAAGAGACACCTTCAGTTGCACCTCAAAAGATCATTTGTTCCAAGCTTTCCAGGGAAAGGGAGCCTAGATGAGAAGTGTCATGCATTGGGCCCATCCCTGCTTGATGAATTACACCAATCTGGTGTCCTTATTACCTCTTGGCTTTGATAAAGTCCTCAAAGCAGAGACAACTGAAATGCTCAAACATTTATCCAGACTTTGTGCTAAGAGAGGTCTGGATTGCCATAGTCTTGTATGTGGTGGATTCAGCTCAGGGAACTGCCAAGAGGAATCTCAGTCTAACTTGCAGGGGAGGCACAATTCCAGCAACACAAGAAACAGGCTTGAGGTTTTGGAAATGCATTTTATACTGAGAGCTTCATCACATGATTCTGCTTCAACCTTTGCAGAGAAGGGATCTACAAAATTCAGAATCCCCTGACTGTACACACAAACATCCCACATCAAAAATGTAGACTAGAGGTCTCCTCCCTAGAACTCTAATATCAGAGTTGGTAAAAAAGAGGACACTAGAGATTAGAGAATAATAATTGAATAAGATGTGCACTGTATTACACGATTTTCCTCATTCAGAAGACTATCTCATATACTACCCATGCAAGGACAAAGTCTGGATGGAGAGTGAATACCAGAGCAGTGAGCACAGGCTGAGCTGTTGCATGCAGTGGGTGATGGGTTCTACTCTGCAGGAGCCTGGGGACTGCCACAGGGGTCTGTCACATCCATCTCTTTAAACAAAGCCAAAGGGGACATCATGGCATGCAGGGACCATCCCACAGGACCTGAGCAAGAGAACTAAGGCATGAACAGAGACCTGGGCCACGTTCAGCCAACAATCCAGAGCATTAGGCAAATTGGTGACAATAAGCCAGGTCCAAGACCAAAACAAATCAATCCAGATGAAGTAAACCCCCTGGTCAGCATCAGGTTCAGCAATGCCTAGGGAAATCCATTAGCAAACCTAGGTCATCATCAAAGGATTTCAGAAGTGTGCACACGTCCTGCTAAACAGTGAACCACAATGCCTCTACTAAAACTCAAGCTCCCTGGAGTGAGATTAAACAGAGGTGGGGGACAAGTGGGCAGAGAGTAGGGATGGGGCCCCAGCTGAGGCTGCACAGGGGAATAAAGGCCCATGAGTTCACCCTGGCACAACTCATCCTTGACTCAAAATGCCCATTTCTCACCCTTGAATACAGTGGAAGCCCAGAAGCACCAGCTCAGCTGTTGGACCTCCAAGCACTACATGTGGATAACCCCACCAGGGGTGGAAAACTGGGCTCTCAAGTGTGCACAGAGGGACAACAGCAGCTCCAGAGATGGAGTCACTCGTACTTCATGTCCTGTTTGTTGACCCTCTGCAAGATCTGAGATGTTTCTAAACCCATTCTCATCCTGTTGGCATGGTCAGACTGAAACCTTTGCATAGTCCACAAATATGTCAGAAGAAGCATCCTATGAGCTGCTCATCACTGCTGCTGTGCAGCTGTGCTCAGGGATGCCTCATCCACACCATGACTTTCAGATTCTCAAGCACCACAATGCCTTTCAGAGGTGATTTCACACCCTTTGCTTTTCCTTCTCTTTGTTTTCCTCTGGGAAAGCAGGAGCAGCCCTGCAGGCTTCCTCCCAGGACACCACTTCCAACTGTATTTACAGCCCCAGCACCACAAGCTGCGCTCTTGGAGTCTGGCAGGAGCTCACCTCTCTTCACATCAAGTGCTTAACAGAGCTGATGCCGGTGCATAGATGTCCTCTGCTGCACTGGGGATAAACCCTTGGCTCCCATCACTCGGTGACAGAGAGAAGGCACAGGAGGTAACACCAACACAAAGGAGAGCCTCACCTGCACTGAAGCAGTGGCCTTCCTTCTGCATGTCCTCGTGTCATGTTCTTTCTGTCTTTGTCAGAGAACAGCATTACCAAAATGGGTTTTCTTTATAAGAAGAGGGAGCAATGTCTGATGCAGGGTGTGTTTCTTTTACATAGGCAGCTTAAGAAAGGTGCACTGATTTATTCAAAAGTTAAATGAGGATGAATCTTATATTGATATAAAGAATTTCAGCATTTCAGATCATCAGCAGAATATAGTCACTGACAAATCAGCCTTTTGGAAACAGGCTGGTATAACATCAACGCATTTTGAAAGCAAGCAACTTAAGGCTCATGGGTTTAGGATGCTTCAGCGTGTGGGAGCTCAGAAAGATATAAATCATTAATTTACCAGTGAGAGTGTTATCTATTGTGAAAAATCTCCAATAGTTTGATAAATGGGGTTTGGTGTGAGAATGATAATCAAAACCTAAGGGAAAACGTCTGGAGGTCATTCATCTGTCAGCTGGGATTTCACTGGGATTGGGAATTTCTCTTGCTCCACATTTATGTAAAATCCTATGAGGTTCCTCTGAGGTGACTTATGATGCAAATTTCCTTCAAAATGAAAGCGAATAAAGATCTGATTCTCTGCTCAAACCTGAAAACACAGGTGCTTGACTAAATCCAGAGTTTCAATTGCCCAAGCATAGAAAAACAAAAATGCCATTTGCTGCTTCACCAAACTTCCTGTTCTTTTCCAAATACCTCATCTGAAAAATATAACATATATGTATCATTTTGGTTAGAAAATATATTGGAATATTTTAAAAGTCACAGTTGAAATAGACCAAAAGCGAATCTCTATTTTTCATCAGTGTGATACTTCTCTTCCTTTTGCCTCAGCAGGTAACACCTGGTCATGGGAGGAAATCACACCCAGATTAAATTCATCCTGTTAGGAATTACAGACAGCCCATATTCACAGACTCCTCTTTTTGTCTTCTTTCTATTGATTTACATTGTCACTCTGGTGGGGAATGTTGGGATTATCATCTTGGTGCGGGTGTCTCCCAGCCTCCACACCCCCATGTACTTCTTCCTCACCCATTTGGCCTTTACTGAAGTCTGCTATTCCACAGTCATCTCCCCCAGGATGCTGGCAGACCTGTTATCCGAGGACAAAACCATTTCTTTCTCTAACTGCATGATACAGTTCCTCATCTTTGCTTTCTTTGCTACTATTGAGTGTCACCTCCTGGCCATGATGGCTTACGACCGGCACATTGCTATCTGCCAGCCCCTGCTTTATGCATCTATCATCTCCAGCCATGTCTGCTGGCAGCTGGTAGCATCATCCTACCTATTTGCCTTCCTCAGTGCCATCATATGCACATGGAGCATATATGGAGGAACCTTTTGTGGTCCCAACCACATTGACCACTTCTTCTGTGACTTTGTCCCTGTACTAAAGCTCGTGTGCTCCGACACCCACAGCAGCGAAATGGTCATCTTTGCCTTCGTCACCATTAACATTGTGGGCATGAGTGTGATCACTGTGCTCTCTTACATCTCTATCCTCCACACAGTGCTGAGGATGTGCTCAGCACAGAGCAGGGCCAGAGCCTTCCACACCTGCGCCTCCCATTTAATGTCTGTTGCCTTGTTATATGGGACAGCATTCTTCATGTACCTACAACCTCCATCTAGCCACAGGAGCCTGGGTAAGGTGGCCTCCATCTTCTATGCCTTGATCAACCCCATGCTCAACCCATTCATCTACACCCTGAGGAACAAGGAGGTGAAGGGGGCTCTGGTGAAGTGTGGGAGGAGGTTCTTCAACCACTGGCAACATAAAACAGTTCTGTCATTGAGGACATGAACAATTCATCTCAAACGAGAAAGCCTATGGGGCACTAAAACAATGGCATTTTCCCAATAATTTTCATGATTTGATGTAGGTTCTTCTACAGTTCCTGCACAAAAGTCAATGACAGTATTGAATGAGATACAGACCACTCAAATCACATTGTCCTTCCTCTGAAAGGAAGCAAAAGCAGGGGAACATCAAACTTGAATTCACTTCGCAGTCACCAGCCTTTAGGAAGAAATTACCCTCAAGTATCCCAGGACTCTTTCCCTCACAGGAAACACCAATCACCTTTACTCATTTATAACTTTTCACACTCATAAATATGTATATTTCTTGCAAGATTCTTTGCCTTCTCCCTCAGCTCCAATAAAATTCCTCTCTCTTACCTGTGAGTTCTTCATTAAAGCTGCTGGGAGGGAGGGAAGAGGAAGTGTGGGTTTACATTTGCTTGCTGAAAAAGAGCCAGAGAAAAGGTTTCAAAAGATTCATTGCATTTGTTTGCACCTTTCAAAGAGAAGAAGCTGCTGGGAATCGAGGTCTTGGGCTGTACCTTTGAATATCAAGGGACATCCTCCCCAGGCTGCAGCTTCACAGGAGATCTCACTTTGAGGAAGAAACTGCAGGCAATATCACTCATAATACAGAATGATGAATGTGCTGAGGATACCCAGTGTTAAGGACAATTTGGGCACATTAAGGGGTCATCCCATTCATTTTAAGGGGTGTTTTACATTCACCTTAACTGCCCTTTACTTAAACTTTGTAATACATAGAATTCCAGCTCGAGATAAGCACCCACATTCCATGTCCATGCTTAACTCTTGCTAAAGCACACCAGGAAACACCAAATGGTGTATTTCATATTGAAGTTAAGACTGCGGCTCATTTCCATAGATGAAAGAGAACCCTGAACACAGAATCGATGGTAACTGAGAGCTGTCTGGGTCTCAAAGAAGCCAAAACACACCGATGGGGGAAAATATCTTTCCTTTACCTGCTGTGAGTGGGAATTAACTGATGCTTTGAACAGAGTGTGGATGGTGAACAATCTCTTTTATGTGCTCTGGCAAACAGCAGCAAGACATGAGATGTTGTCTTTTGTCTGTGGGAAGTGGCTTCAACCTCTGCTCAATGAAGGAGGCAGAGCCGATAGAATCAGATGCTAAGGAGCTTGGCAGGACAGAGACCTTTGATATCAGAGAACTTCCTTTAAAAACTTCACCACACCTTGTTTTCTTCCTCTATTTTGTTGGAGATTGATGCTTTGACTATACATATAGAACCACGGAGCCAAAAGATGCCCAAGAATGGCCTCAAAAGATCATCCGGCCCAAGCTTTTGTGGGAAAGGGAGCCTAGAAGAGAAGTGGCATGTGTAGGGTTCACTGCTGCTTGAGGAATTACCCCACTCTGGTGTCCTTATTACCTCTTGGCTTTGATAAAGTACTCAGAGCAAAGACAACTGAAATGCTCAAACATTTATCCAGACTTTGTGCTAAGAGAGGTCAGGATTGCCATAGCCTTGTATGTAGTGGATTCAACTCAGGGAACTGCCAAGAGGAACCACAGTCTAACTTGCAGGGGAGGCACAACTGTCAATTCCAGCAATAAAAGAAACAGGCTTGAGGTTCTGGAAATACATTGCACACTGAGAGCATCATTGCATGATTCTGTTTCAATCTCTGCAGAGAAAGGATCTACCAAATTCAGACTCCCCTGCCTGTAGACATTAACTTCCCACATCAAATACATAACAGAATTCCTCACCACAAATGGTTCCGAAACCTCAAAGAACAAGCACCTGTTCGGCAGGAAGATCTGCACATGGGTCTCTTTGCCCTGCGCTTCAGATGCTGTTAGATCAGCCTGAATGTTTTTGAAGAACATTGGATTCTCTGGAGATGATTCAAACCCTCCCCTGTATTGACATAAGCATTAAAGACAGTATTATTCAACAGCCTTATCTACCTATAATTCATTAGCAAATATCATCTTTACATACCATGTCTAGCTTTACCCATAGGTAACAGAGAAAAAAGAGATCTCAGAGCAGTGCAACAATGACCACCTCATAGGAGTGGGTATTGGAAAAGGAGAGAGCTGAGAGTGGGGCAAAGTCACAGAAGTAGTGGTTGATAACACTGGAGTGGGAGAAGGTAAAGATGAAAGTGGTGTGGGTCACCACATGGAAGACACCAACAGCAGAGGACCCAGCCACAAGCCACCAGCACATCCATACACACATGATGGTGGGGTACAGAAGGGGTTTGTAGATGGCCATGTACCTGTCATAGGCCATCACAGCCAGCAAGAGGCACTCAGTGACCCCAGAAGTAGCAAAGAAGCAGAGCTGGGCTGCACACACTGAGAAGCTGATGGGTTTCTCCAGCATCAAAATCTGCATCAGCATTTTGGGGAGGATGATGGAGGAGTAGCAGATGTCAACAAAAGCCAAGTGGCTGATTAAATAGCACACGGGGGTGTGAAGGTGAAGATCAGTCCTGATTAATACAAAGATCCCAAAGTTCCCCAAGAGGGTCACCACACACATGGCCAGGAAAGCCATGAAAAGGGGGACCTGGGGGTCTGGGCAGGTGATCAAGCCCCAAATGAATAAATACACGCCCATCAGTGTGATTGATGGGTGTCATCCTCTGTGATGCATCAACCTGCAGGAGGTAGGTAAAATAGCAATGATTTGGGCAGCTCAACAGGACCCTCAGCTTCCTCGCTGCCAGCAAAGGGAGGCAGAACCCATCCTACTAGAGGGTCAGTTGGACTCTGGACAGCTCACGGAAGAGATGCAGGCTCTGGGAAGAACCAAGCCTCCATCTAGTGGCTACAAGAGGATCCTAAAACAAAAACTTGAAGCTCAACACTGAGAACACCCACCTGAGCTCAGCTCAGCATTTCATCTCACCTTAAGGTATTGTAAGGCAACAAAAATATCCCCTCTAGAGTCTTTTTCCCCATCTTCCTGCCCATTTCAATACTTATCACGCTCCTCACGGGATCCTTCCCATCTCCTTACTACCACTATTGGGCAAATCTCCCTCAAGCTCTCCTTTCTGCCTTGCCTTTCCAGCACAATGGGTGGAAAACGGTCAATGTCATCATCAAGGGGAGCTCAAGGTCTGGGGCTGCCTCCGTACCCACTGAGGATAAGAACCAAATCCCCCAAGAAGCCCTCTCCAGGCAGAGGAAGGACAGGAGGGTGACCATGAGAACCAAGCATGGAGGTACCAAGGCTAAGTCATGCCTGACCAACCTGAGTGCCTTGGGTGACGCAACCACTGATGTTTGCATGGACAAGAAGTAGAGGACTGCATTTACCTCACCGTTAGCAAGATCACCACAATCTTCTGTTGGCTCTTTGCAGCCAAACTTGTGAGCTATGGTTTGAGTACAAGGAATTGAAGATGGGTGGAAAGCTGGTTCATTGCATGTGGTGCCTGATATTGATGATGAACCCTGGTACCAGCTCCCATTGGCGAGGTCCCCCCATCACCTCCCTACCATGAAAATGTCAACCAAGGCACATGTAGAGCTGCAAGTACCTTGGAAATGCTCCAAAAGTGGATGTGACAGATGGGGTTGTTCTGTGGTTTGCTCTAAGGGAGCCCAAAGCCCTGCAGCTCGATCAAGCTGAGGTCTTCTCCTCTGGGAACACTTGGTTTCCAAACTAAGAAGCACAGGGAAGAGATAATGACCTGCTGAGGGCTTTGTCACCTCCTGGGACACAAAGAGATTCACAGTCCCCACATCCACACATCACATGAAATAGGAAGCGGCTTTGCTGATGCTGCTTCATTCCCAGTCTCTCGGCACAGCTCCAGGTGTGTTCATCTTCACATGCATCTCCAAGAGCATCAGGAGGGCAGCAGACACACAGCTGAGATGTAAGTGAGGGGCAGCACCTTGCAGCCCAAGCTGAGCTCTCTGTGCAAGGACAGTGTGTGCTGAGCCACCATCTCCTCTGGTTCTCTCTTGCCAACAAGCAGCAACTCCTGCCTTCATCTCCTGCCCTACTGCAGGGTCCGGGGCTCCAGCTGTTCCTGATGCTCTGGGCTTCCCAGGGAACCTGTTTCTGCTGTGTCTTCCCCATGCTGCTGTTGAGAAGGCAGGGTTGGAGATCATCCTGGTGGGGAACACACAAGAGGGAGGGGAAACCAATATAAAACTCTGTGTAACCTTGCACAGGATCATAATCTGGACTAGAAGGGACCTGAAAGCTCATCCAGTTTCAACCCTCTGGCAGGGGCAGGGACACCTTCCACTAGAGCAGGCAGCTCCAGGCTCTGTCCAACCGCCACTTTCCATAGGTCAGGAGTCCATTCAAGTAAGGATGAAGCCCCAGCAGCAAGGTAAGAGGTGGGTGGTTGATAAATGCCCACTGGAGCATGAAGGATCAACTCTGCACTGTGAAAGCACCATGGTTCTCTGTGTTTCAGGTTGAGCCACATGGTCTCCAAGCCCCAGGCTCAGCACTAACGCAGGCGATGAAGTGCAGCACTAAGGTAAAGCTACTCGGGTGTGGAACCTCCCCACTGCTTTCCACAGAGCTCATTGCTCAGCATCCAGGTGTGAGCCAGAGGAGCAGGCACCACATTGTGCCATGGTGTTCAACAGCTTGAGCACCCTTCATTCTACCTGTGCTGGCACAGCACTTTCCCCAAGCTATTCCTCATTGATCTGTGCCTGAACTCTCCCTTTACATCCTGCAGGACTGTCTCTGAGCAGCTCCCACCACACAGAGCCTTTTCCACCTGCAACATCCCTGCCTGTTGGAGAAGAAACCTCCAGAGAGGAGCTGACACAGAAAGCACCATCCAGACCATGGCACAAAGCAATTGCACCCAAGTGACCGAGTTCAGCCTAGCAGGGTTCACAGAGGACCCAGTGACTCAGGTGAACTTGTTCCTGCTCTTCCTGCTCACCTACCTTGTCACCATGCTGGGCAACCTCGGCATCATCATCTTAATCAGGGCCAGCCCCCACCTCCACTCCCCCATGTATTATTTCCTGGGCAACCTGGCCTTTGTAGACCTCTGTTTCTCCACCATCATCACCCCCAAGATGTTGGTTGACTTGCTGTTGGAGAAGAAGAGCACTGCTTATGCTGGGTGCATAGCTCAGGTCTTCCTCCTTGATCTCTTTGGGATAACTGAGTACTTCCTTTTAGCTTCAATGGCCTATGACCGTTACGTGGCCATTTGCTATCCCCTGCTCTACCCCCTTGTCCTGCCCCCAAAGTGCTGTTTCCAGCTGGTGGCTGGCTCATACCTCATGGGGCTGACCAATGGCGTGGGACAGACCATCAGCATGTCCACCCTGTCCTTCTGCAGCTCCAGCACCATCAACCTCTTCTTCTGAGACATTGCCCCACTCATCTCGCTCTCAAGCTCTGACACCACCCTCAGCCACATCATCCTGACCACTGCAGCATCTCTCTTTGGTGTGTCCAGCATCCTGGTTATCCTGCTCTCCTACGTGGCCATCATCCCCACCATCCTCAGCATCAATTCAGACGACGGCAAGCGCAAAGCCTTCTCCACGTGCACCTCCCACCTCACCACTGTCAGCATCTTCTATGGGGCATCCTTTTTCATGTACTTAAACCCCAGCTCAGACAGCTCTAGAGGAGGAGATAAATGGGCTGTGGTGCTCTACACCATGGTGACTCCCATGCTGAACCCCTTGATCTACAGCCTGAGGAATAAGGAGGTGAAGGAGGCTTTGAGGAGACTGTTGAAAATAAAATTATCTTTAACATACTAAATAAAGGGCAAGATAGAATGGAGATGTGGGGGAGATGTTCAGCTTTTTGCCGAGTATCTCAGATGGACAACATTTGGGTGTCTTCTGTACCTGAACTTACATGATGCACTGGCTTACTTGATATCATCAACTGAATATACAAAGAAAAATATTGCAGAAGCTTTTACAATTGCCCTGACTCGAGGTATTTGCTGTAGTGTGTGCTGCTCTCCTTTTTCTTGGCAAATCAGAATAAACACAGAATGTATTCTACTGCTCCACTGAATCAAACTCCATTTCTAGACATGATGTGAGGTCATTGAGGGCCATAAGAAAAATACACAAATGTTATTAGCAAGATAAATGGAGAGGACCACTTGTAACTGGCACACTGAGCAGGAACTACTTAGAAGTTCTGATTTTCAAATCTCACTAAATGATTTTCAGCTCCATTCACTTCATTTCAGACAGCAAAGACTTCAAGTTAAATACGGTACTTGTATGACTTCTCTTACTAATGAAGGCACTTTGAAAGCACTCTAAGATGTGGTACTGACATATCCCCACCAAAGGACAGATGCTCTTAAGTAGTCCACATCCCCTGATCAAAACCTTTGCTTTCCATCTCCCTGCTGACAGCAATAAAAGCCATGATCTCCATGGCAGCCCCACCAGAACAGAGCACAGGAGCTATGGTGGTGCTCAGCATCATTCAGAACTGAGAGATCATAGCCCATGGTACCTTGGACTGATGACATTGCCTGCCCTGATATCTCTCCTGTTGCCTTCATGCACAGAGAGCTGATGAGAGAGGCAAACATTTCAAGCAAAAAAAAAACCCAAAACACTCCAATGCGTGCATTACCTCAGCCCATAGAGCTGCAGCATCTGACAGGACCATGATGAAACCTGGAGCCATGGCTGAGCCTGAGGGCTATCCTACAGACACACAATAATCAGGGCTGGAGGGAGAAGCTCCATGGTTGGATTGAATCAAGTCAGGATCAAAGCGGTTTGCTCATTCCTTAACAATGCACCACTAACAGGCACCCAGGATCAATCAGCTGAATCCTGCTTTGTTCCCAAAGCTTCCCGATAACTTCTGGTTATTATTTAAGCCAGATGACAGTTGTTGTCCTCCTGAGCCTTGAGGACAACCAAGGACAGAGGTTTCACACCCTCCCTGGCCTCTGTTTCAGTGCTGGACTGCACTTAGAGTGGGGTTTTTATCCCTCCTTTTGTTTCTAACTGGAATTTCCCACATTGCACATTCACAAAAGGAAATCTCAGATTTATCCTCATCTGCAATATGAAAGACACAGAGTACTGCTGGTGGCATCAAGTCAAAAAGAATGCAACACCATTAATGCTTCCATGCATCCCTTCTGTGCCTCTGAAATCATAGAAGCATGGAGCAGTTTGGGATGGAAGGGTGCTTAAAGCTCATCCAGTCCCAACCCCCTGCCACGGGCAGGGACACCTCCTACTGGAACAGAGTGCTCCAAGCCCCTGTGTCCAACCTGGCCTTGAACACTGCCAGGGATGGAGCATTTAACCCTGCTTTGAGGAACCAGAACTCATGAGGTAATGTGTGTCTCTTCTTCAGCTGTTCCACTCCTCACGATGCTGTACTGCACCACACAGACATAATTCCATAGGCCTAGACATGATCCAAATAAAACAGGCACATGAGCATGGGTATAGAGGGTCAGATTGGATGAACCAATGTCAAGAAGCACACAGGTATCTGGGACTGAGTTCAGTTGCCCGAACATTGACTACCAACACCCTGGAGATGCCCCTCTGTCTCCCTCTGAGCTTTCAGATGTTGCTCCAGAATGACCCAACCCTTCTGAAGGTTGCACCATGTACATGTCAAGTGCATAACAACATCCTTGGCCCTTCAGGACAGAGCAAATGGCACTACATTTCTATCAGAGGGCAACCAAACCTGACCTGGGGCATTTCACTGCATCTGTCTCCTTCCCTGCAACTGAAGTGATAGTTTCCATCACCACTTATAGGAAAACATGCAAAAAATAAAAGGGGCTCTCAGTTCTTAAATTACTTTTATTTTTTCCTTTTTAAAGTTTTAGCCCAACTGAAATGAAAATTGAAATAAAGTTTTTAAGACTGTTGGGAGGAGGGATGAGGAGATCTGAAGGAGTTTCGTCTTCTTCAAATTTAGATAAAGTTGAATCATTAAATCAGAGTGCTGTGCTTCCATCTGTCATCACTGAAGGTGTGTTTCTGTATCTCTAGTACTTGTTCAGAGAAAGAGTGCAGTTTCAAGAGTTCAAGTTTGAAGACACAAACACACACACAAAGCTTTCTCCCCTCACTGTGTTTCCATCCCCATCAGAGGCTGGGGTCAGGCAGCATGAACCGGGCTCCTTTACACTCCTAGAATCAACCAGGCTGGACAACACCTTTCAGCTCATCACATCCAACCATTGCCCAGCACTGCCAAGGCCACCACTGACCCATGGCACTAAGGCATCGTGTTCACAGTGTGTGAGCACTTGCAGGGCCGGTGACTCCAGCACTGCCCTGGGCAGCCTGTTCCAATGCCTGAGCACCCCTTGGGGAAGAATTGCTCCTCATCTCCATCTAAACCTCGCCTGGCTCATGGAACAAATCCTACTGATGTTCACACCTGCTCTGGACCATATTCACCCTCATTATCTGGATCCAACAAGACATCCTCTTACTCTGTCCCATACCAGAAAGAGCCTGACTGTCTCTTAACTAGACAATGAATTTTAGATGTTGAGTGAGGTGACCCCATTCCCATGCTTATTCTCCAATCCCAAATTCATAATGGTAGGAAAACCACACTTATGAAAACCAGTCAGATAGGGAGGATGGATGCAGTGGACTTCAACTTGCCTCACAGCTTAAGAGACACAAACAAATCCATCTTAAGGCAAATAATGACAACAAGTTTCAAGTATGAGGTGTCTTTGAGGAGGTCCAAAGGGGAGGAGAAAAGCAATGAGCTTCAACAGCTCCCTTTATTAGGGGTCAAAAGCAGGAAGGGACAAAACACCCTATTAGAAAGAACCACATAATCTGCACATGTCGTGAGGACAACGATGTCCCTTCAAAGAGAGAGTACGACCAAGCTTGTATGGGCACAGAAAGCCCTCCAGCAGGCCCCAGATCCAGGCTTTCACAATACAAGCAGGCACAGCTATTTCCATCACAATTGATGCTGCTCACTTCACCAGAGCAAGAAGTGGTCCTTGGGGACCAACCACCCTTCCAGGAGTCATCAGCTTTAACAAGACCTCTGGGGTTTACCAAGGAAGATTCCTGATCACCACAAAAGCTTCTCAGGAGGCTTGGAGGTGACTTAGCTCATTCTTCATAACAAGCCATCAGAGATTAATTAGCTGGGGATAACAAGAAAGAAACTTGCTTCTTCATTAACAAAGTTCACTTCTGTAGCAGCCGTGCTTGACAGAGATGCCTCATGCCCAAAGCCAGTGAGTTGGAGGATCAGTGTGTTGGCATGTTTCTGTATTAAGGACAATTTCATGTGCCTGGATCCGAGAATCCCAGACTGGTTTGTGTTGGAAGGGGCCTTAAAGCTCATCCAGCTCCAACCCCTGCCATGGGCAGGGACCCCTTCCACTGGAGCAGGGTGCTCCAACCCCTGTGTCCAACCTGGCCTTGAACACTGCCAGGGATGGGGCAGCCACAGCTTCTCTGGGCACCCTGTGCCAGCGCCTCAGCACCCTCCCAGGGAAGAGCTTCTGCCTAAGACCTCATCTCAGTCTCCCCTCTGGCAGGTTAAAGCCATTCCCTTTGTCCTCTCCCTACAGGCCCTTGTCCAAAGCCCCTCTCCAGGTTTCCTGCAGCCCCTTTAGGCACAGCCAGGTTTATATTGAAAATTCTACCTCTTATTGCTCTTTAAAGAGCAAACCAACACTAGTATTTCCTAAGGAATAATTTCCTATCCACCTATGGAGAACATAAACCCTTCTGCAGGAAGCTAATATCTGCTATTAGCAACCTTTATAAAAGCAAACACACAGCCAGGACACTGCGTACATCCATTCTGCTTTCCTATTCTGTCCAGAAAGTGCTTTACGGATGCTGAGCGTTGAGGCTCTGTTGCATTAGAAATTATTGACCAATAGAATTGATTGAGGCCATGTTCAACGGGGCTTGGAGCGACCCTATCTAGTGAAACGAGCCCCTGCCTGTGGCAGGGGGCTGGAACTGGGTGAGCTTTTAGCTCCCTTCCAACACAAACCATTCCATCAACATATGAAAAGCTGCTTTCACCTTCTCACATTAGAGTGGGGTTTCTGAAGGACCCCAAACCATCAGCATGGTGAGCTGATGTTATCCCTTAGGCTTAAATAGACTCTTCAAACTAAGGTCTGTGTCTGCTTTGAACACAACCCACATTGTAGCTGTCTCTGCCCATCACCCTCCACTGCAAGTGCAGAGAACCATCCACTTCTTCCAGAAGAAATCCCTGATAGAGATGTTTAAAATAGATCCAAGGTGAATGAAAGTCCCCAGATGCATCCTTGTGTCCATAAGGGGAACCTTTGGTGACTAACTCAGATGTGGAAACCTACAATTAGATAGGATGACTCCTTGGACCAATGTGACTCAACCCTCAAAACCTGGAACAAGAAACCACGAGTAAGCTGGAGCTGGGATGGAAAATAAGCTTTGGCTGGATGGAGGGACATAAGGAGAGAAGGATGTGACGGGGGGAGTTCTGGACAATATTGAGAGTCTTTGGGCCAAGTTGGGCACATCTGGATACAACATATGGCCAGAAGCAGGGATCATCTGTGTCATCAGCACCAGATGACATCTAAGGAAAAGCCAACACTGCTCAGACAGAGCCTTCAAAGGGTATTTCTGGACCAAGTTGGGTGACTACTTATCACAAGGGATGAAATTCCACCCTGCTCCTAGGTCAGCATGGTGGTAACTTTCCATGGGGCAGGCCCATCCAGGAAGGCGAGACACCCAGCTGCTTCCTATGAAGGAAATAAGTACCTTTCCTATGAGGATTTAAGTCTATGGGCACATGAAGCTGAGAGCTGGTCCAGATAAGGTTCCCCACCACCATGGTGATGGAGATAAGTCATACAGACACAAAGAGCAGCTTCTACAGGTTGGTGACTCCAAAGAGGACAAAACGGTCACACTCGAGTGCTTGCCTCCAGCCACTCTCTTGGCAGCAGGAGCCAAACATGGCAAGAGGTTAAATCACATCCCCAGCTCATAGGAACACAGAGTGCATGAAGTTAACGCAGGATTTGGGGTTTCCCAATTAGTTGTCAATAAAAACATGATGGGTGAAGGTCTTAAATAATATATTAAAAATAATACCTTGACAAAATAATAGTCAAACATTTCTATATGGAGAAAAATAATGTTAAAGCTTAAACCCTAAAGCTCTGGTTGGCCTGTTATGGAAAGTATTGTTCCTGGAAAACATAAGCAGCATCTCATGAACATCCAAATTCTTCTCAAGAAGTAGGCAAGTTTGGGATGGCTTCTTTCCTGTTTGGGGGGTTTTGCTCTTATTTAAGGACAAGTCAATACAATAATATCATGCCTTAATCTGCCACATGAATTAGTGTTGCATTAAATAGATTAGAGATTACATTGCAGTGATTTCCTGACTCTCTAGTGATGTTTGGGTCAATTGAAGCAAGACCAGAAACCCCGATTGCAATTCCATGTACATCCAGCTTCAGGGGAAAAACCACCCTTTCTCATCTGAATTGTAATTGCATATATTTCTTCCTCTGTTCTTACTTACATTTAAGGAGCATGTCTGTATATAAATCTACATAAAAGATGACTGCTGCTCATCTTATCCTTAAATAGGCATTAACCTTAAAATGATGAGATAACCTTAAAATATGCATATTGCTGTTGGGAAATGAGCATTACTCCTCCTTCCCCTCCCACTTCCCTCTTTCCATCAGACCCTTTCCAAGCCAGATGACCATTTCTTCAGCACAATTCATCTTCTCCCTCCACCCTTCCCAAAGCAGCTTTTACTTCCCCATTCCCCAGCCTGTGCTCAGATGTTCATTGCAGAAAGTCCCTTGACTTCCTGCCAAGGCTCTTCTCAGGGTGCTGGTGGGTGCCTTTGCCTCAAGGACACATTGATGGCCCATTTCAATTCAGTGGCCACCACAACCACCATGTCCCTCTCTGCTAAGCTGCCCCCCAACCTGTTTCGGTGCTTAGAGCAACTCTTTCCCATAGGCAGGACGCATCATTTTCCCTTTTTGAAGTCTGTCTGATTCCACCTGCACATTATCAACCCAAATTTTGCCTTTGAAAACCCATTGTGCATCATTTGCCTCCAAATTTAAATAGCCTTAGGGTGGCTCTTTGGAGCCTGCAAAAGGAGGAAATGAAACCAAGAATGGAGCTGGATACTTATAAAGAAATAGCAACTGACAACAGACAAAGTTATGTTAAAGCTTTAACACCTTTAAACGGGTTAAAAAGATCCAGCTGAAGCTGTCTACACCCACCTCAGGCAGGGGGATGAAAGCAACTGCTGTTTCCCATTGTCAACAGTCTCACAAACTCAATGGTCATCTCCTCATCCTCATTCATCTCCTTCTCCTTGTGTAGTACTTGTATAACTAAGTCATAGTTACATAAAGAGCAGACACCTCAAACAAACACCTTGCATCTCACAACACCCAAACCAACCATTCTCAATACCACTGCTTGCCTGAAGAGTGCAAAACATCATCCATCCCACACCAAACACCCACATCTTAGCACACACAGAAGCATCCCTTTCTCTGTAGGGCCTGCTTTAGACACACATGCTGACACTGCAGGTGTCTAAAGCCAGATGAAATCAGTCCTACCCATGGGTCTGTGTGTCTTTGCTCAACCCAATCTTCCCCTTCTCCCTTTCACACTTTCTCAAGATATGGAAGACGCAAACTTCTATTTCTTAGGCTCAAAAATCATAAATCACAATTCCAGACTGGTTTGGGTTGAAGGCCTTAAAGCCCATCCAGTTCCAACCCCTGCCAAGGCAGGGACACCTTCCACTGGAGCAGGGTGCTCCAAGCCCCTGTGTCCAACCTGGCCTTGAACACTGCAGGGATGGGGCAGCCACAGCTTCTCTGGGCACCCTGTGCCAGCGCCTCAGCACCCTCCCAGGGAAGAGCTTCTGCCTAAGAGCACATCTCAATCCATCCTCATGTCTTTCCAAGCCATGAACTGTGGTAAAGACAAACACACAGATGAACTCGCCATCAGTAAAACCAACTTGACACTCTGCCTTTCACTTCTGCACTAAGGGAAACTAAGCTAGCTAAGTTTCCAGCTTGCCTAGAGAAAAGCTGGTACTCCATGTTCCTGGTTCTTCCCATACATCTAGACTTCACACAGTGGAGAGGAATCACCACCCCAGTGCAGGATCTACACATCTGAAGCCCAAGTCCTCAAATTCAATCCAATAAAAAGACAACAACACCCTACATACCTCTTGCTTCTGGGTCTTTCTGAACCCACCAGCTGAAGGAGACAAAGCAGAGACTCCAAAGATCTGTCTCATGTGCCTTTGCCTACAGCTCACATTGAGAAGAAAATGCAGTGTTTCTCCTTACCTATTTATGAGCCAAGGTCCCATTACAGCTAATGAGACCCAGGCCAATGCAATCAGCAGAGGTCATTCAGATCTCTTCAGCTGGAGCAATGGAGGGGTCTGCCTTGCACTGAGATGCAGGAACCCCACCAAATCTCCTCCAGCAGTAAAGGGAGCTGATGGACCCAGTAAACACATAGAGGTGACATGGTGCTTTCAAATAAAAGGAGATAAGTCCTTGCTTAAAGACATTGGAGGTGATTCCTAAATCCAGTCACTAAGTACCCAAAGGAGGGGAGGTGGCTCCTACCCAGCATTTGCTCAGCTGCCTCTAAACCAGATTTAACTACAATGAAAGCAGCTCCACCTGAAAGTGGAGAGCTAAAGCCATTAGGAACTCATCAGCAGGAATGCAAGAAGCCAGTCACCTCATTGCCTGCTCATCATGACCCACCAGGAAGATGCTTTGCAATGCTGGCTGCTGCTTCTGCTTCCTAGAACCTCATCTGGTGTTTCCTCTGCTCTCATGGTCAGATGATAACCCCACTGAAAGCAGTGGCAGCCGTTAGACACAGCAAACCACTGGTTTCCTTAAACACACACACCAAGGAGCAAAAAGCTTTCAGTTTTGAGAGCAGCAGCTCCAACAGGAAGCCACAATGAGCAGAGTGATAAGGTTGTAGCCACAGACTTGTGTTGTTAAGACACTAAGGGCTCATGTTCCTGTTTAAGCACTTGGTGATGGTGAAGGAGAGACCAGCTGGACATAAAGTCATTGAATATTGGTGGAGAAGGCACCTGAGAGACCTTATTGTGGCCTTTCAATACCTTACGAGGGGCTACAAGAAACCTGGAGAGGGGCTTTGGCCAAGGGCCTGTAGGGACAGGACAAGGGGAATGGGTTTAACCTGCCAGAGGGGAGACTGAGATGAGCTCTTAGGCAGAAGCTCTTCCCTGGGAGGGTGCTGAGGCGCTGGCACAGGGTGCCCAGAGAAGCTGTGGCTGCCCCATCCCTGCAGTGTTCAAGGCCAGGTTGGACACAGGGGCTTGGAGCACCCTGCTCCAGTGGAAGGGGTCCCTGCGTGTGGCAGGAGTTGGATCAGGATGAGCTTTAAGCTCCCTTCAACCCAAACCATTCCATGCTTCTATGATTTCAGGGACAGAGAAAGTATACATGAAAGCATTAATGGTGTCATATTCTCTGTGACTTGATGCCACCAGCAAGTTCTCCATGTGCTTTATATTTCAGATGAGGGTAAATCTGAGATCTCCTATTGTGAATTTTTTAATCTGGGAAATGCCAGTTAGAAACAAAAGGAGGGAGAAACCCCACTGTAAGAGCAGTCAAGCACTGAAATAGAGGCCCAGGAGGGTGTGAAACCTCTGTCCTTGGTTGTCCCCAAGGCTCAGGAGGGCAACAACCATCATCTGGGTTAAATAATAACCAGGGAATTATCAGGAAGCTTTGGGAACAAAGCAGGATTCAGCTGATTGACCCTGGGTGCCTGTTAGTGGAGTGTTGTTAAGAAATCAGCAAACACTTTGATCCTGACTTGATTCAATCCAACCATGGAGCTCCTTCCTCTACCCAGGTTATTGTGTGTCCCTAGGATAGCCCTCAGGCTCAGCCATGGCTCCAGGTTTCTCCATGGTCCTGACAGAGGCTGCAGCTCTATGAGCTGAGGTAGTACACACATTGAAGTATTTTGGGGTGTTCAATGTATGCAGTGTTTGCCTATCACCCCTCAGCTCTGTGCAGGAAAGCAGCAGGAGAGACACCACAGCAGGCAATGCCATTGCTCCAGGCTGCCATGGGCTGCCATGTGTCAGGTTTGAAGCAACACCATAGCTTCTATGCTCTGTTCTGGTCAGGCTGCCATGGAGATCATGGTTTTCATTGTTGTCAGCAGGGGGATGGAAAGGAAAGGTTTTGATCAGAGGATGGGAGCTCCTTGCTAGTATCTGCCCTTTGGTGGGGATTCATCACTTCCACCTCTTGAAACTCTTTCAGAGCACCTCCAGTCATAATAGAGGTCCCATCGGTACCATATTTAACTTGAATTCTTTGCTGTCTGAAATGAAGGGAGCTGAATGGTGCTGGAAATTATTTAATGAGATTTGAGAATCAACATCAAGAAATCCTTCCTGCTCAGAGTGACATTTATTTGCTGTCCCATTCGTTTATTTTTCTAAAGGTGCTGGTGTCCTTTTCTTATGGCCCTCAATGAGTTCACGACACCTTGAGAGATGGAGTTGATTTAGTGGAACAGTAGAATTCACTCTCATTTCTCATTAGCCAAGCAAAAGGAGAGCAGCAAATGACACAGCCCAAACCTTGAGTGCAGGCACCTGAAAAGCGTTCTGCAATATCTTTTTTTGGTATATTCAGGTGGTGATATCAAATCAGCCAGTAAATCCCATAAGTACAGCTGCAGAACCCCCCAGCTTGTTATCCCTCTAAGGTACTTCACAAACAGCTGAGTTCCTCCCCCACATCTCCATTCTCTCTGGCCCTAAAGTTACGACATTTGAAATCATTTTATTTTCAAGAGTCTCCTCAAAGCCTCCTTCACCTCCTTATTCCTCAGGCTGTAGATCAAGGGGTTCAGCATGGGAGGCATCACGGTGTAGAGCACCACAGCCCATTTATCTGTCCCTCTTGAGCCGTCAGAGATGGGGTTTAAGTATGCGAAGAAGGATGCCCCATAGGAGATGCTGACAGTGGTGAGGTGGGAGGTGCAGGTAGAGAAGGCTTTGCGCTTGCCCTCGGCTGAATTGATGCTGAGGATGGTGGGGATGATGGCCATGTAGGAGAGCAGGATAACCAGGATGCTGGACACACCAAAGAGAGATGCTGCAGTGGTCAGGATGATGTGGCTGAGGGTGGTGTCAGAGCTTGAGAGCGAGATGAGTGGGGCAATGTCACAGAAGAAGAGGTCGATGGTGCTGGAGCTGCAGAAGGACAGGGTGGACATGCTGATGGTCTGTCCCACGCCATTGGTCAGCCCCATGAGGTATGAGCCAGTCACCAGCTGGAAACAACACTTTGGGGACAGGACAAGGGGGTAGAGCAGGGGATGGCAAATGGCCACATAACGGTCATAGGCCATTGAAGCCAAAAGGAAGTACTCAGTTATCCCAAAGCAGTCAAAGAGGAAGATCTGTGCTACACACCCAGCATAAGCAATGCTCTTCTTCTCTGACATCAAGTCAACCAACATCTTGGGGGTGATGATGGTGGAAGAACAGAGGTCTACAAAGGCCAGGTTGCCCAGGAAATAATACATGGGGGACTGGAGGTGGGGGCTGGCCCTGATTAAGATGATGATGCCGAGGTTGCCCAGCATGGTGACAAGGTAGGTGAGCAGGAAGAGCAGGAACAAGTTGACCTGAGTCACCGGGTCCTCTGTGAACCCCACCAGGCTGAACTCAGTCACTTGGGTGCAATTGCTTTGTGCCATGCTCTGGATGGTGCTTTCTGTGTCAGCTCCTCACTGGAGGTTTCTTCTCCAACAGGCAGGGATGTCCCAGGTGGAAAAGGCTCTGTGTGGTGGGAGCTGCTCAGAGACAGTCCTGCAGGATGTAAAGGGAGAGTTCAGGCACAGATCAATCAGGAACAGCTTGGGGAAAGTGCTGTCCCAGCACAGGTGGAACAAAGGGGTTCTCAAGCAGTTGAACACCATGGCACAATGTGGTGCCTGCTCCTCTGGCTCACTGCTGGATGCTGAGCAATGAGCTCTGTGGAAAGCAGTGGGGAGGTTCCACACCCGAGTAGTTTTACCTTAGTGCTGCACTTCATCGCCTGTGTTAGTGCTGAGCCTGGGACTTGGAGACCATGCGGCTCAACCTGGAACACAGAGAACCGTGGTGCTTTCACAGTGCAGAGTTGATCCTTCATGCTCTTGTGGGCATTTTCCAAGCACCCACTCCTTCCCTCTCTGCTGGGACTTCTTCCTAACTGGAAGGAATTCCTGACCTATGGAAAGTGCAGGCTGGACAGGCAACCTCCTCAAGTGGAAGGTGTCCCTGCCCATGACAGCGGGTTGCAATTGGGTGAGATTTAAGGTCTCTTCCAACACAAGCCATACTATGATCCTATGCAACCTTACACAGTGGTTAATATTGGTTTCCCCTCCCTCCTGACACACTCTTTCAGCCATAAAGGCTTTTCATGGTTCTTTAACCTGCTCCTTGAGTCTCCAATACAAATGGGCAAACCCCTGAGCTCAGCAATCTTTTCCTGAACCTATACTTTGGGGAAAAAAAGTCATCTTTTGGACCTGTCTCATCTCAGCAATGGGGAGCACCACGAATGTCCTGTACCGGAAAGCTTCTGGTGCTCATCCAGGAGCCGTTTGTGGTCAGTGAGGAGATGAAGTCTCCTGAGAGTGTTCCCCACCAGGGTGATCTCCAAAGCTCCCTTCTCAACAGCTGCATGGGGAGGACACAGCAAAAGCAGCTCCCTGGGAAGCCCAGAGCATCATTAACAGCTGGAGCCCCAGACCCTGCAGTAAGGCAGGAGATGAAGACAGGAGCTGCTGCTTGTTGGCAAGAGAGAACCAGAGGAGATGGTGGCTCAGCACACACTGTCCTTGCACAGAGAGCTCAGCTTGGGCTGCAAGGTGCTGCCCCTCACTTACATCTCAGCTGTGTGTCTGCTGCCCTCCTGATGCTCTTGGAGATGGATGTGAGGATGAACGTGCCTGGAGCTGTGCCGAGAGACTGGGAAGGAACCAGCATCAGCAAAGCCCCTTCCTATTTCATGTGATGTGTGGATGTGGGGACCGTGAATATCTTTGGGTCCCAGGAGGTGACAAAGCCCTCAGCAGGTCATTATCTCTTCCCTGTGCTGCTTGGTTTGGAAACAAAGAGTTCCCAGAGGAGATGACCTCAGCTTGAGCGAGCTGCAGGGCTTTGGGCTCCCTTAGAGCAAACCACAGAACAGCAACACCTTTCACATCCACTTTGGGAGCATTTCCAAGGCACTTACAGCTCCACAAGGGCCCTGACATTATCATGGCAGGGATCTGAGGGGGTCCTCATCAATGGGAGCTGAGCCAGCGCTGGTACCAGGGTCCATCATCAATATCAGGCACCACACGCAATGAACCAGCTTTCCAAACATCTTCAATTCCTTGTACTCAAACCACAGCTCACAGGTTTGGCTGCAAAGAGCCAACAGAAGATTGTGGTGACCTTGCTAACGGTGAGGTAAATGCCGTCCACTACTTCTCCTCCATGCAAGCATCATTTAGGTTCCTTCCAACCTAAACCATTCTGGGATTCTACGAAACAAACTAATACTGGGACATCTCCAGCTCTATAAACTAACATCTCTTGAAGAAAGTAGACAGGGAAGTGTTTCATGAATCCAGACACCAAGACCACAGTGTGTTGGATAATAAGTGTCACAAGATTTGAACATAGTGGACAGATATCAGTGAAAGAGTTTTGTTCAGGTACTACTGCAGTTCTGGTATTGATTTGGTTCTTAATCCCACTTTGGACCGAGGCAGCCTTGTGCTCTCCTGGTTGATGACATTGTCCTTCTTCCACCCATTGTGCAGGAAGTGCAAGAGACAAAGGAGAGCCTGAGGGAGGAAAAGTGGAAGAGAAAGGGAGCCCTAAAGTGGAAAGGAAGAGGGTGGGAAAATCGGATGTGGAGTGTGATAAAGGAAGGAAATGTGCAGCAAAAGGGAAAAGGGCCCTTCTGAAGAGATGAAAGAAAGCTTCAGGGTTTCCCTTGTCTCTGGTGGCTCTGATGGATGCTCCCAAGCCCATCACAGAATCCCAGAGTGGTTTGTGTTGGAAGGGAGCTTAAAGCTCCTCCAGCTCCAACCCCTGCCACGGGCAGGGACCCCTTCCACTGGAGCAGGGTGCTCCAAGCCCCTGTGTCCGACCTGGTCTTGAACACTGCAGGGATGGGGCAGCCACAGCTTCTCTGGGCACCCTGTGCCAGCGCCTCAGCACCCTCTCAGGGAAGAGCTTCTGCCTAAGAGCTCATCTCAATCTCTCTTCTGTCAGGTTAAAGCCTTCATGGGGTTGTGGGGAACCTCCTTCTACAGCCAAACATGAAAGGAAAGTGCATATCACACGGATTCCCACCACAGATCAGACAGATCCCCTTACAGTGTGCACCGTGAGCAAACCCCCAAAGTCTGGGCATCATTTGGGGTTCCAACCCCTCCCAGAGCCACATCCCCCCATTTCCTTCTCTCTCCAGCAGTAAAACTACTCACAGGAGCTGCAGGACACAGTGCGATGCTGAGGATGAGTCCCCTCCATCCTCCTCCTGCTGTCAGCTCTGCCTCTCGCACCTCCTCATCTCCCTGCTCAATACCAGCCCTACAGCCACAGCCCGGCTGACAGCAGGAGATGGATGGGGCAGAGCCGGCCCCGCAGGGCATGGGATATGTGTATGGATGTGTAGGGATGTGATGGACTCAGGGGGGCTGGGAGGAGATGGTCCCTCCGTGCTTTGCATCAGTTTTGACGTCCTCACACAGTCCCAAATCCTCACACTGCTCACACAGCCCCCATGGCCACCCTGCAGCACATGGGGGGCAGAGGCTCTCCTCTCTGTTATGATGGCCATAGGAAGGATTTAAGCACTGATCCCAAAGAAGTTAAAGCTGAATCCCAGTTTGGAGCCAGCTCCATGCAGAACAGGGAGGGATTTCAGCCCTTGCCCAGTGCCTCCATCACCAGGGTACCACCAGGGGCAGAATCCATCAGCATCCCTACGAGAATGTCCCCTGGTCCCTGCAGAGCCCCAGCATCCTTCATCCTGCCCCATGGTGTGCAGCGAGGTGCTGGAGTTTGCAGTTTGGAGGGGACTATGGAGCAGCCCCTTTGCTCTCTGCCCCCTCCAGCTTTTATCCCTGTGTCAGTGACCTCCCTGCACTCATCCCTTGTGCCCGCGGCCATGGCTTCTCCCCATCCATCTCCTGCTGTCAGGCTGGGATTCCCACACGGGAAGTGTGGGACAAGATGGGGGGTCCCGGGTACAGCACAGAGACAGAACCAGCGTTTGGGATGAGTGCAAGGGGAGAGGGGACCACATTCCACATTTCTCTTCCCTATCCCAGAGCTGTACAGGCTTTGCATGAGCAGCCACAACACTGTGGATGCTTCAACACCTCCCTGTGCTTTTTAATATCAGGTGTTGATGGCTGAGCTGATGGTACCCAGAGGGGCTTTGGCGAGGGGAGGGAGTCAGAGCAACCCCTATGTCCCTTCAATCAGATGCAGACATGAAGGAGACCCCAAAAGAATTGACCCTCCCCAGCCCACAGTACCCCAAGATCCATATCAGGATCAGCAGTGGTCCCAGCAGCCCCATGGCCATCGCTCACCTCTCGTCCATCATCACCATCACATCAAGGCGTGCAAGCAGGTTGGGAAGGGGCCGTGCTCCAGCCCCTGGGGACCACTGCGCTGTCTCCACCCCCAAACTGGGGCATAAAACCCCCGGCAGGATGCAGGGGACAGCCCAGAGCTGAAGCTGCGTTGCTCCATTGGGGTCCCCACTGCCACCATGCCAGGGGATGGAGACACGGATGCTGCACCCATGGCAGGTAAAACCCACCCATGACTGTGCTCCCCTGGATGCAGAAGTGGGTCCCAGAGTGGTTTTGGGGTGCGGGGAGGTCCTCCAGCCCCACAATAATAGGGATAAACCCCACTGTGGAATGGATGGTGACGGGGTGGCTGATGGTGCATGGGATCTGCTCCCATACGCGAGGTGCAGGATGAGGATCCATCATCACCCCCTTCATCCCTCCACAGCCTTCCTGGGGGGCCCGGGCGAAGGCCCCCTGTGCACCCCCAGCCTGGGGTGGGCAGCAGAGGGGCCGGGGAGCAGCGGCAAGAACCGGCGCGTGTCCCAGGCCACGGCACGGCTGGAGATGGGCAGCCTGTGGGAGGAGTTCAACCGCCTGGGCACCGAGATGATCGTCACCAAGGCGGGGAGGTGGGGACCGCAACGGGGCAAGGGGGGGGCACCATCAGTGGGGGACACCCCCTTCCCATCCCCTGTCCTTGCAGGAGGATGTTCCCCACCTTCCAAGTGAAGCTGTCGGGGCTGGACCCGCTCTCCGACTACGTCCTGCTCATGGACTTCATCCCGCTGGATGACAAGAGATACAGGTGGGGATAGGGCGACGGGGATGCTGTGGGGCTGGGTCTGAGCCCCCCATCTCTTCAGATACGCCTTCCACAGCTCCTCCTGGCTGGCAGCAGGACGGGCAGAGCCGGCAGCACCCGGCCGGGTCCACTTCCACCCCGACTCCCCCGCCAAGGGCGCCCAATGGATGCGGCAGATCGTCTCCTTCGACAAGCTCAAGTTGACCAACAACCTCTTGGATGACAACGGCCACGTGAGGACCCGACCCTGGGGTGGGGAATGCACCCCCTCCATAGTGGGGTCCTGCCCATCTCCCCTCTCTGTGCCCCCCCAGATCATCCTCAACTCCATGCACCGCTACCAGCCCCGCTTCCACGTGGTGCTGGTGGACCCGCGCCGGGACAGCGAGCGCTTCGCCCACCAGAACTTCAAGTCCTTCAGCTTCCCCGAAACCCAGTTCATGGCAGTGACGGCTTATCAGAACCACCGGGTGAGCCCCGGGGTGGGGGGACATCGGGGTGCCCCCCCCCAGGGACACCCCATGACCCCAATCCCATCCATAGATCACCCAGTTGAAGATCGCCAGCAACCCCTTCGCCAAGGGCTTTCGGGATGGGGACCCGGAGCCATGGTAAGACCCAACCCCAACACCACCCCAACACCACGATGAGGGGCTCCATGGCACCCCTCTGAGCCCCTCATCTCTCTTGCAGGTGTGGGGTGCCAGCAGGGTCCCTATTGGGTGCAATGGGACCCGGTGCCCGGGCCACGGCGCTGCCCTCCCACCCCGAGAAGCAGAACAAAGGTAGGGGGGCAAGAGAGGGGGCTGAGCCCCTGGTGCTGCCTCTGCCCCCTCCAGGGGCTCCCCGCAGCCGTGGGGCACTGGCCACTGCGGCACCCCCACAATCAGCCCCACCAGTGGCTACCCCCGGCTTCCCTGAGCTGCCCGTGCCCCCCTTCCAGCCCCTCGCCTGCCCCCCAAGTGTCTTTGTGGGGTCCAAGCCCCACACTCTGCCCTACCCCTTGCTCAGCACCTACAGCACCACCGCAGCCCCCACCTTTGGCTATGGGCAGCAGTGATGGAGGGCACCCCCAAGGCCCTCGGGACCCCAACCATGGCAGAAGGAACAGGCGCCGAGCTGGGGACAAGCCATGGGGCTTTATTCACTGCAAGCAGGGGATGGGAGGCTGCAGCCAGACCCCCAACTGCCCCCCCCAGCCCTGGGGTTTTGGGGGGCAACCCCCAACTGAGCTCGCATCAGTGGGGAAGGGCTTTGGCTCCACACCTCCAGCATCCACACGGCTATTCCCAAGCGTCGGGCGCGAAGGCGAAGGGACAGAGCTTGTATCCAGCACCCACATAGAACTTGTTCTGGAATTCCACCCTGCCAAGGAGAGGGGCCGGGTGAGGAGCAGCATTGGGGGACCCCATCCCACCAGCACCCCCTCACCGGGCTCACCAGTGCAGGCGCAGGGCATGGAGGAAGGCAGAGAGCCCCTCCATCACCAGCAGGATGGCCACGGTCAGCACGGCGAAGGCGGCGAAGACGGGCACCAGCACCACGCCGCCAGCGTAGCTCAGGCGCACGAAGCCGTTGCGCATCACCATGGTCCACAGCACCTCCGAGAGCTCTGCGGGACACAGAGGGGGTGGAAGAGGGACACAGAGGGGGTGAAGATGCGCCTGAGCCATGGGGACATGGGGACACTCACGGGCATGGGCCAGGCTGAGCGCCCAGAGCCGCAGGTAGGATGCGGTGTTGGAGACGCAGCCCAGGCAGTACTCGATGGTGTGGATGGCCTGGTGCATGAAGATCTCGGCGAGGTCCAGGTGCTGAAGGGATGGAGGGGACACGGGACAAAGGTGAGGACATGGGACATCAATGAGGGACACGGGACATCAGGGAGGTATGCAGGGTAACGGTGAGGAACAAGGGACATCAGTGAGGGGCACAGGATGAAGATGAGGGCTGCGGGAGAAAGATGAGGGACCGATGGTGAGGGATGCGGTACAGCAGTGAGGGACATGGGACATCAATGAGGGACACGGGACATCAGTGAGGGACACGGGACATCAGTGAGGGACATGGGACATCAGTGAGGGACATGGGACATCAGTGAGGGACACGGGACATCAGTGAGGGACACGGGACATCAGTGAGGGACATGGGACATCAGTGAGGGACATGGGACATCAATGAGGGACATGGAACATCAATGAGGGACAAGGGACATCAGTGAGGGACATGGGACTTCAGTGAGGGACACAGGACACCAATGAGGGACAAGGGACATCAGTGAGGGACATGGGACACCAATGAGGGACAAGGGACACCAATGAGGGACAAGGGACATCAGTGAGGGACATGGAACATCAGTGAGGGACATGGGACACCAATGAGGGACAAGGGACATCAGTGAGGGACAGGGGACACCAATGAGGGACAAGGGACATCAGTGAGGGACAGGGGACATCAGTGAGGGACAAGGGACATCAGTGAGGGACATGGGACACCAATGAGGGACCAGTGGTAATGGATGTGGGACAGCAGTGAGGGATGTGGGGCATCGATAAGGGACACAGGGCATCACTGAAGGAGACGGGACAGCAGTGAGTGACACGGGGCATGAATGACAGACCAACAGTGAAGGACATGGGACAACGGTGAGGATGCAGGACATCAATGAGGGACGCAGCCACCCCAACCCCACCACCCGATTCCACCACTCCGGTGCCCCTCACCTCAGCGTCAGGGCTGTGCCCGCCGCTCTCCACATCCTCCTTGGTGACATTGACGGAGTTCCCGGCCTCCTGCCCCTCCAGCAGCGGCTCCCGCTCCCCGGTGCCCCCCGCCTGCACCAGGACATCACCGGTGGTGAGACCCCGCAGCGCCCACCCCACTGAGCCCCTCACCGTGGCCCCGTCCTCACCGTGGGGTGCCCCGTCCTCGTCGTGCGCCGCCGGCACCACAGGTACAGCGGGGTCCCCAGGAGCAGGACGGGCACCGATGCCAACGCCAGCACCACCAGCACGGTCTGCACCGGCACCTGCGGCACATGGGACATGGCTTTAGGGTCCCAGCCATGCCAGACCCATATTGCCCCCAGCCTGGGCAAGCGGATGGCCATGGGGTGGTGGTCCCCTATCTCTGTTACCTGTCCTGGGTAGAGAGGGAGGTTCTCGGCGTTGGAGGTGAAGAGGAACATGTCGATGAAGTGGATGAGGATGCTGGGGGCCACCAGGGAGTCGGCGGCGCTGAACTTGATCCACTTGTAGAAGATGAGGAAGACGAGGTAGCCAAAGAGAGCCAGGAGGAAGATCATCTCGGGCAGGAGCTCCAGCACCAGCCGGTGACGCTGCTTGAAGTGCCTGGGCAGAGGGACGTGAACCACGCTCAGCATCATGGGTCCTGGGCTCCCAACATAGGGATACAGGACACAGAGATGCTGCCAGGGCAGGAGCAGCTCTGCTCTGGAGCCAGGCTGAGAGCTGGGCTGGGGGAGCCTGGATGAGCTCTGAGGGCCCTTCCAACACAAACCACTCCATGATGACCCCAGGCACTCACCCAGCACCCTAAGCGTAACCATGGGTGGCCAGCACCCACGGGTGCAGCCATGAAGACTCACAGATGGTTGAAGACCCCCAGCAGGACACCAAAGCCCATGTGCACGATGCCCAGCACCACGGACATCTTCATCTTGAAGGAGTTGAGGAAGTTGAGGTGGTTGGTGGCCAAACTCCAGATCTATCATGGACAAGGTGGGTGAGACTCCGGCGCCACCCCACCGAGGGTCCAACCACATCCTCTCCCCCATGGGACACTCACTGGGTCTATCCCAAAGGGATAAGGCCCTTGGAAGACACCGGTGACGTTGGGGTCCAGGGTGAGGAGCTGGTGGGTGGCGAGGTAGGCAGAGCTGTGGGCAGAGCCGGGGTGTCAGTGAAGGCAGGACCCAAGCAGGGCTCAAAGGGGGGGTTTGGGGTCCCACCTCCAGGAGGAGTGGTTGGCCATGGTGGCCACGCTCCAGGCGGAGGGGAAGATGACGGTGGCTTTGCTGAAGCACTCGTTGTAGATGAAGCCGGTGTAGATGGAGAAGGCCCCCATGAGCAGGATGAGGTAGCGGCCCTCAAAGAACATCAGCCAGATCTGGTGGGGGAAACGTGGTGCCGGCGTCCCGTAACAGCAACCCTGCCCCACACTGTCCCTGTCCCATACCACCAACACCCCGTCCCATGCCCCCAGAGGCCACCCTATGCCTTCAACCCCATCCCATGCCACCAACTTCATCCCATGTCTCCAAGCATGTCGCATACCACCAAGCCCATCCCATACCACCATGTCCCAAACCACCAATCCCATCCCATGCCCCCAGCCATGTCCTACACCACCAAGCCCATCCCATACCACTATGTCCCAAACCACCAATCCCATCCCATGCACCCAACTATGTCCTACACCACCAAGCCCATCCGATGCCTCCAAGCCCACCCATGCCTCCAAACCCCATAGGATGCCCCAAACTCCATCCCATGGCCTACACCTCCAAGCCCATTCTATACCTTCAATCCCATCCCACGCCCCCAACCATGTCCTACACCTCCAAGCCCATTCTATGCCTCCAAGCTCATCCCACACCTCCAAGCCCATCCCATACCTCCAAGCCCACCCCATGCCTCCAAGTCCCATAGGATGCCCCAAACCCCATCCCATGTCTTACACCTCCAAGCCCCTCCTGTACCTCCAAGCCCCTCCTATGCCTCCAAGCCCATTCCACACCTCCAATCTCATCCCATACTTCCCAGCCTGGTCCCCCACCTCCAAGCCTGGCCCCCCACCAGGTCCCACTGACCTCATTGCTGGCCTGCCGTAGGCTGGGGCTGTTCTCATACAGCACCATCCAGAGAGCGAAGAGGAACATGATGAGCCCGTGCCCCACGTCCCCAAACATGATGGCAAAGATGAAGGGGAAGGTGATGATGGCGTAGGGCGCTATGGGGCACAGGGAACATGTCATACGGGCCTCATATGGGCCCCATCACCCAACCCTGGCCCATGCAGGGGGCTGGGGGGGGAGGCCTTACCAGGGTTCACCTCCTGGTAACTGGCCACCCCATAGGCGTCCACGATGCTCTGGAAGCCGGCGGTGAACTTGTTGGTGCGGATGAGGGTGGGGGGGCTCTCGGTGGTGGGGATGCGCTGCACGAAGCACTCCACGCTCGAGCCGCTCTTGTACTGTGGGGAGAGCACCCAGGGCATGACCCACAGCACCCCCCTGCCGGAACGCACCCCAATGTGTGGGACATGGGGACACTGAGTGACCACTGGGATGAAGATATGGGGACACCAAGCAACCCCTGGTATGAGGACACGGGGACACCAAACAACCTCCATCACCAGAACTTGAGGACACCAAATAAATCACAGCATGAGGACACGGGGACACCAGGTAAACCCTGGCATGAAAACGCAGGGACAACAAGTAAACCCCAACACAAGGACATGGGGACACCAAGCAGCCACTGGCATGAGGACATGGGGCCACCAAGCTACGCACCGACCCCTGGCGCAGCGCGTCCTGCACTTGGGTGAGGTCCCCCACGGGGCACCAGACCTCAGCAATGAGGCACTTCTCGGTGACATCGAAGCTGCACTGGTTGAGCACGAGGTAGATGGCCTTCATCTTCTGTACCTGGACCTGCCAGGTAGGCAACGCCAGCACCACCTTGTCCAGTACCTGCGCCAGGTACTGCTCCGTCTCCTCCAGCACCTACGGGTGCCCAGTGTGGGTCAGGGATGGGGGTCCCACCGTGGTGCCCCCGGTACCCACCATGGTGCCCAGCTCACCACGCTGAGGTCCTGGATCTGGCTCTGCAGCCCGCTCATGGTGTCCGTGCGGCTGGCTTCACTCTCCGGGTAGGGATACACGTGACAGTGGAAGCTGGGATAGATGGACACTGATGTACGGGGGGGCCCAGCATGTCCCCGCGGGGGGGTCCATGGTGCTAAATAAAGCCGTGTGTGGCCAGACACTGTCTCACCAGTCTGAGATCTTACGGATCTTCTGCCCGATCTGCTCGCCCCAGTAGGAGATGAGGAAGATGACCCAGGTGATGCTCTCGCCCTGGGGACAGCGCAGTCCTTGTCACCCCAGCTGTCCCAGCCCGTGCCAGGCCCCAGCACCCGGTGAGCCCCCCTCACCGTGGCCGGGTCCTCCATGGGCTCGGGCATCTCCACGAAGGTGGCCACCAGGTACCCACGGCACGCGCGCCACAGCAGCCGCTCGAAGGCGCTCACCCGCCATGGGTGGATGACGCCGGCCACGAAGCTGCGGGGACACGGGGAGGGTTGGGATGGGCACGGCTCTGCTGCGGCTCCTGCCCCATGGTCAGGATCCTGCCCCATGGCCCATCTCCAGCCCTTACCCTACAGCCATACCCATTGCTCCATGGGTCACCTCCAACCCTTACCCTACAGCCATACCCATTGCCCCATGGGTCACCTCCAACCCTTACCCTACAGCCATACCCATTGCTCCATGGCCCATCTCCAACCCTTACCCTATACCCTTACCCTATATCCTAACCCCACTCTTCCTGTCCCATGGCCAAGCTATTGCCCCAAGGCCCTTCTCCAACCCTTATCTACAGCAATGTCCATTACCACTTGGCCAAGCCACTGCCCATTGGCCCACCTCCAACTCTTACCCTACAACCTTCCCAGTGGACCCATGGCCAAGCCACTGTCCTATGGCCCATCCCCACTGCTTATCCTATAGCAGTGTCCATCACCCCTTTGCCAAGCCACTGCACCATGACCTATCTCCAACCTTTATCCTTCAGCCATGCCCAATGCCCCATGGCCATGCCATTGCTCCATAGCCCATCACCAACCCTTACCCTACAGCCATGCCCATTGCCCAGTGGCCACCGCTCTACGGCCCACCTCCAATGCTTACTCTACAGCAATGCCCATTGCACCATGGCCATGCCACTGCCCCATGGCTCATCTCCAACCCTTACCCTCCATCCATGCCCATTGCCCCACGGCCCCTCTTACTTGATCTTGCGCTCCAGGTGCTGGTGCACCGAGGGGTCGAGGATGGGCTCACGCTCCGACAGCGCCCGCGGCCGCACCGGCGAGCCCAGGGCTGCCTGCGGTGATGGACACCAGGGAGGTGAGGCCGTGAGTGGAGGGGGGGGGCAAGACCCAACACAGCACCCCCGGGACCTCCCCCAGCACTGCCAGTACCCACCAGGACCCCTGAGAACCCCCCAGCACCCCCAGGACCCCCCCAGCACCCCCCCCACACACACACACACGCACGCACCGCGGGGCCGGTGAGGCGCTGCCCCTCCCGCAGCACGTGCAGGTACCGGCGCAGGTCCCGCAGGCGGCCCCGCAGCGATGCGCGGTTGCGGGAGACCTCGCGCAGCTCCTGCGCCAGCTGCTCCGCCTGCTCCTGCAGCCGCAGCGCCTCCCGCGCCAGCGGCGCCCGCGGGGAGCCCCGCACCGCGCCCGGCTCCCGGCCCGCGTCGCGCAGCTCCTGCCGCAGGAACGCTGCGGGACGGAAGGGGGCGCTGCTGAGGCCCCATCCCTGGCAGCGCCCAAGGGCGGGTTGGACACAGGGGCTTGGAGCATCCCGCTCCAGAGGAAGGGGTCCCTGCCCGTGGCACGGGTTGGGGCTGGAGGAGCTTTAAGGGCCCTTCCACCCAACCCATTCCATGATCCCATGAGGGTGGATGGGGTTTGGGGCGCACACCCCCCCCCCCACGCAGCACCCCCATCGCTTACTGAAGGTCTTCTCCATCTCCTCGCAGCGCCGCACCTCGCCCACGAAGCGGCGCTGGAAGGGGCTCACGTGGGGGTTCAGCTGTGGGGACACGGTCACGGCATGGCCCCAAGGGGACACAGAGGGGATGGTGGCACCAGCGCCCCCCGCCCAGCGCTGTGCTGCTGCCCGCAGTACCCCTGGCACCCCAGAGCACCCAACCATGGCCCCTTGCACCCAGGGCACCCCGAAGTATGGACCCCGGTGTCCCTGCACGCACGGCATCCAAACCACACACCCCAACCTCACTGCACACAGGACACCCCAAACCATGCACCCCAATGCGCCTGCATCCATGGCATCCAAACCACACACCCCAACCTCACTGCACACAGGACACCCCAAACCATGCACCCCAATGCGCCTGCATCCATGGCATCCAAACCCACCCCAATCTCGCTGCACACAGGGCACCCCAAACCACCCAAACGCGGCTGCTGGCAGCCAGGGCACCCCAAACCATGCACCCCAATGCCACTGCATCCATGGCATCCAAACAACCCGCTCCAACCTCACTGCACCCAGGGCACCCCAAACCCACTGCAACCAAGCCCCTGCCCACAGAGCACCCAAACCCACCCAGACCCAGCCCTGCACCCAGGGCACCCCAAACCATGCACGCCAAATCCCCTGTCCCCAGGGCACCCAAACCAACCCCTCTGCACCCAGAGCACCCCAGTTCATCCACCCCAATCCCCCTGCAGCCAGGACACCCCAAACTACCCACCCCAATCCCCCTGAACCCAGAGCACCCCAAACCACCCAACCCAAACCCACTGTGACCAGCCCCCTTTATCTAGAACACCTCAAACCATCACCCCAACCTCCCTGCACGTAGGACACCCAAACCCAGTGCGACCAACCCTCCTGCACCCAGAGCACCCCAAACCAAACCCCTGCACTCAGAGCACCCCAAACCAAACCCAGTGCACCCAGAGCATCCCAAACCAAACCCAGTGCACCCAGAGCATCCCAAACCAAACCCAGTGCACTCAGAGCATCCCAAACCAAACCCAGTGCACTCAGAGCATCCCAAACCAAACCCCTGCACCCAGAGCATCCCAAACCAAACCCACTGCACCCAGAGCATCCCAAACCAAACCCAGTGCGCCCAGAGCATCCCAAACCACCCCAACCAAACCCCTGCACCCAGAGCATCCCAAACCAAACCCACTGCACCCAGAGCATCCCAAACCAAACCCAGTGCACTCAGAGCACCCAAACCAAACCCACTGCGCCCAGAGCACCCAAACCAAACCCAGTGCACCCAGAGCACCCAAACCAAACCCACTGCGCCCAGAGCATCCCAAACCACCCCAACCAAACCCCTGCACCCAGAGCATCCCAAACCAAACCCAGTGCACCCAGAGCATCCCAAACCAAACCCAGTGCACCCAGAGCATCCCAAACCAAACCCAGTGCACCCAGAGCACCCAAACCAAACCCACTGCACCCAGAGCATCCCAAACCAAACCCAGTGCACCCAGAGCACCCAAACCAAACCCACTGCGCCCAGAGCATCCCAAACCACCCCAACCAAACCCCTGCACCCAGAGCATCCCAAACCAAACCCGGTGCACCCAGAGCACCCAAACCACCCCAATCAAACCTGTCTGTACCCAGAGCACCCAAACCCCCTCCTGCCTGCACGCACATCCCTGAACTCGAGCAGCCCACGCTCCCCCAGCTCGCTGACGCAGCTGTAGGCCGAGGCGGACTGGAGGAAGAGCTGGGCCAGGCAGATCTCCTCGCTGCGGAACAGGGACCCCATCGCGGCCCCACACCCGGCCGCGGGGCTGCGCTGCCACGGGACACGGCACCCGCCTGCGGGAGGCAGCAGGGGGTCAGCACTAAGGGGTGGGTGCAGAGGGAGGGAGATGGGTGAGGGTCGGGGTGTAAGGGGGCAGCACACAGCAGGGATGGAGATGGGGGTGGGATGCAAATGGGGTATCAGCAGGGTCGGATGTTAACGGGGTACCAGCAGGGTTGGATGTTAAGGGGGTATCAGCAGGGTCGGATGTTAACGGGGTACCGGCAGGGTCGGATGTTAACGGGGTATCGGCAGAGTTGGATGTTAACGGGGTACCGGCAGAGTTGGATGTTAACGGGGTATTAGGAGGGGTCGGATGTTAACGGGGTATCAGCAGGGTTGGATGTTAAGGGAGTATTAGGAGGGGTTGGATGTTAACGGGGTACCAGCAGGGTCGGATGTTAACGGGGTACCGGCAGAGTTGGATGTTAACGGGGTATTAGGAGGGGTTGGATGTTAACGGGGTATCAGCAGGGTTGGATGTTAACGGGGTACCGGCAGGTTCTGGGGGCGCCGAGCGGAGCCGTCCCGGCGCGGATCCCTCGGGAAGCGCTGGGACACGCGAGGCTCCGCATTGCAAAACACTTCCCATTCCCGCCCCCCTCCGCCCCCCCCCCGCCCCACTGAGTCAGAGTCATGGGGACCGTTCCCTCCCCCCCCGCGAAGGGAGGCGGGACCCGGGACCCCCCTCACCAGGACCCGGACCCGCAGCGGACCGGAGCCGCCCCTCGGGCACGGCGCTGCCGCCCGCCCGCCCCTACCCGGCAGCGCGGGGCCACGGCGGGCTCCGCACTTCCTCTTCCCCAGGAAGGGCCCTGCCGTGGGGAGGGACCGGACCCGGAGGCGGGGAAGCGGCCCCGGTGCTCCCCGGTACCCCCCCCCACACATCGGGACCCTCCGGAGCCGGAGGGGTACGGAAACAGGAAACCGACCCCGCTCCGGAGCAGGGGAACCCTCACTGGGAGCCTCCTCCGAGCCTATCCCGGGAAAGAGAAGGTTGGGAACAACTCCGGCTGCAGGCAGGGGCATCCCCTCCCATTGAACACGCCCCGACCAGCCCCATTCCTCCTTGTCCCTCCCTCCATCCCTAAGTCCCCACGATGAGGTGGGGAACCATAGAATCAACCAGCTTGGAAAAGACCTTTAGGATCATCAGGTCTAAGGCACCCCAAACCCATGGCTCCAAGAGCCACATCCACACCCCTGTTAAACACCCTCACGGCCGGTGACTGCAGCCCTGCCCTGGGCAGTTCCAATGCCTGAGCACCCTCTGGGGCAGGAATTGGTCCTCAGCTCCATCCCAACCTGCCCTGGTGCAGCTTGAGGCCGTTTCCTCTCATCCCATCCCTTGGTCCTTGGGAGCAGAGCTCAGCCCCCTCCTGGCTCCATCCTCCTCTCAGGCAGTTGTAGGCAGCGATCAGGTCCCCCCTGAGCCTTCTCTTCTCCATCTGAACCCCCCAGGTCCCCCAGCCCTTCCCCATCACACTGTGCTCCAGGCCGTGCTCCAGCAATGATCCCCAGGACCCCTGGTGGCTCCTGATCCCCTTTATGTGCCTGAGAGGTTCCCCCCATTCCCTGCTCCAGCGCTGGGAATGAACAGAGAGAACCAGAGCTGTGGGTCAGGAAGGGGCTGGTGGCCCCAGTGCTGGGGGTGGCAGATCCCCCCCAGACCCTTTATTTGGGAGCAGGGAGGAGGCTCTGCTGTCACCGGTACAGGTAATCAGCCTGGATGTTGGCAGCGATCTCGGCCTCCCACTTGTCGCCGTTGTTGAGCAGCTTCTCCTTGTTGTAGAGCAGCTCCTCGTGTGTCTCCGTGGAGAACTCGAAGTTGGGACCCTGCAGGGAGGGAGAACGTGGAATGGTTTGGGTTGGAAGGGACCTTAAAGCTCCTCCGGTTCCAACCCCTGCCACGGGCAGGGACCCCTTCTACTGCAGCAGGGTGCTCCAAGCCCCTGTGTCCAACCTGGCCTTGAGCACTGCAAGGGATGGGGCAGCCACAGCTTCTCTGGGCACCCTGTGCCAGTGCCTCAGCACCCTCCCAGGGAAGAGCTTCTGCCCAAGAGCTCATCTCAGTCTCCCCTCTGGCAGGTTAAAGCCATTCCCCTTGTGCTGTCCCTACCTCCCTTGTTCAAAGCCCCTCTCCAGGTTTCCTGCAGCCCCTTTAGGCACTGGAGCTGCTCGAAGGAGATGCTGGCTCTGATGGCCCCCCAGACCCCCACACCCCACGCAGGGGGTCCTGAGCCCCGCTCTCACCTCCACGATGGCATCCACAGGACAGGCCTCCTGGCAGAACCCGCAGTAGATGCACTTGGTCATGTCAATATCATAGCGGGTGGTGCGGCGGCTGCCGTCAGCGCGGGGCTCAGCCTCGATGGTGATGGCCTGTGGTGGATGAGGGGGACATGGGGTCACCCCCAAGGGGGACCCAGCGCCCCACGGGGAGGGTGAGGTGGAGGGAGGCTGTACCTGTGCCGGGCAGACGGCCTCGCAGAGCTTGCAGGCGATGCACCTCTCCTCCCCGGAGGGGTAGCGGCGCAGCGCATGCTCCCCCCGGAACCGGGGGCTCAGGGGGCCCTTCTCAAAGGGGTAGTTGATGGTGGCCGGCTCCCGGAAAAGGTAACTCAGAGTCATGGATAGGCCTGGGAGAGGAAGAGATGGGTTATGGCGTGCACAGCGGGGCTGGTGCCCCATAGAGAGGCTGGGGGCTGTATAGAGCATCAGAGAAACATCCCTCAAGCACCATCTGTTCAGCCTGGACAAGAGAAGTCTCCTTAAGGGGAGACCTTAGAGCAGCTCCAGTGCCTAAAGGGGCTGCAGGGAACCTGGAGAGGGGCTTTGGACAAGGGATGTAGGGACAGGACAAGGGGAATGGCTTTAACCTGCCCGAGGGGAGACTGAGATGAGCTCTTAGGCAGAAGCTCTTCCCTGGGAGGGTGCTGAGGCGCTGGCACAGGGTGCCCAGAGAAGCTGTGGCTGCCCCATCCCTGGCAGTGTTCAAGGCCAGGTTGGACACAGGGGCTTGGAGCACCCTGCTCCAGTGGAAGGGGTCCCTGCCCGTGGCAGGGGTTGAGGCTGAAGGAGCTTTAAGGTCCCTTCCAACCCAAAGGATTCCAGGACTCTATGATTCCATTTGGGCATCCACCTGGACCACCTCTATGGTCCCTTTTAGAGCCCTTTCTCGGGAAGCTTGGCTATGGCCAGCTCTCCCCTTGACGCTGGTGTTAGAAAGCAGCTGGATGAAGATGTGCTGCAGACACAATGTCCATCACCAGCTGCCCTTAGAGGAGAGATGGAAGCTTAACTTTCATGGGATCAGTGCCTCCAGGCAGCTTCTCCAGGCTGAACAGCCCCAATGTCCTCAGCCTGGCTCCATACGGGAGCTGCTCCAGCCCCTGAGCATCCTCGTGGCCTCCTCCGGATTTGGTCCACAATGAGGAGGCTCCGAGGGATCTGTTCCTACGGAGGCAGCTCCAGGCCTCACCTCGGATGAGCTCGGTCCAGAGCAGGGTCTGTGCAGCGCGGTCGGTGATGGAGCGCATGTCCATGGCCGGCTCCTGGACATTGACGTACTCTGTGGGGAGAAGGGAGCTGTGCCCACCCCATGGAGGGGCTGCTGTAGGGCAGGGATGGGGCAGCCTGTCCCTTACTCACTGTAGCAGCCCCGGGGGGGGGTGGTCCCGAGCTGGCGCAGGTAGCCCAGGGGGGCTGGAGGGCCTGGTGGGGGGGGGGGAGAGAGGAGGATCAGGTGGGGTTGGTGGGGGTGACAAGGGGGTAATGGGGGGGTAATGAGGAGTGATGGGGGCCCCGGTGTGGCCTCACCTGAGCGGGCAGCCCGGGACACCAAGCGCAGCGCAGCCATGTCCGGTCCTGCAGCCACAGAGGGGCCTGGCCTGGTGCTCACCACCGACTGCGACCCCCCCACTTCCCACAAGACACCCAGGGTTTTCCCCCCCCCCCAAACCGGGGGATCCAGGGGCCCCAATATCCACCCCCCCAAGAGACCCAGAGGTCTTGTCCCCCCACCCATCCTCCCCAAGGGATCCAAGCATCCTGACACCCCCCATGGCACTGAGGGCTCCCAATACCCTCCCCTCAAGGGATCCAAGGGTCCTGCCCCCCATAAGGTACTGAGGTACCGCACCCCCCACGGGTCCTGCCCCCCCCAAACACCTCCCATAAGGGACTCAGAGGCGCTGTACCCCCCCACAAAAGACACAGGGGTCCTAATGCCCCCCCCCCAGGCAACCCAGGGGTCTTTCTCCCCCCACAAGGGACTGAGTATCCAACACCCCCCCCATAACGGACCCAGGGGTCCTCCCCCCTCCCCAGGGCACTCAGGGCCCTGTCACCCCTCCACAAAGCCTCACCAAGGGACACCGGGGTCCTCCCCCCCATCTCCCATAGGGGACTCAGGGATCCTGACACCCCCCCACACCCTCCCTAATGGACCCAAGGATCCCAACACCCTCCCCAAAGGGACCCAGGGGTCTTCCCCCCCATAGACTGAGGCACCCCCGCCATGGGTCCTGACACCCCCCACCTCCTAGAAAGGACCCGGACATCCCCACCTGCCCCCGTACCCCTTTAATGCCCCCATTTCAGCCTCCCCTGCCCCACAGCGCCTCAAGGCCCAACCGCCGCCCCCCGGTGGGACCAGGCCCGTGCGCCCCATGTCTGGGTGTCCCGTGGGGCGCCCATCCACCCTCTGCCCTAAGCGGGTTCCGGAGCCCTCCATGGGGCTCCATGGACCACCGGGGGCTCCGGGGGCTCCATGAGCGCCCGGTCCCGGTGCTGGTCCCCGCCGGGCCCTCCCCGCTCACCTCCCGCAAGGACCCCGCCGTCCTGACCCCGGCCGCCCCCGGGCCACACTGCGCAGGCGCGGAGCGGCGGCGAAGGACATTGGGCGGTGCCTCAGTGGGAAGGGCGGGGCTAAGCTCTCTTCCCATTGGCTGAGCTCCGCCTCGGAAGGGAGGAGAGAGTCGTGGATTGGGCTGTGAGGCGGCGGGGCGAGGCGGTGATTGGCTAGGGGTGAGGAGGGGCGGGGCTAAGCCTAAAGCGGGTGTTGATGGCGGCGGCGGTCGCGGGCGGTGCCTGAGGCTGCGGGTTCGATACCGGGACCCGGAGCTCCGGGGACAGCGCCGGAGGAGAGCACCGAGCGCTGCCCCCGGTGCAGCCTCTGCTGGCGGGGCGGTGGCACCGGTACCCCCGGGGCAGGGCCCCGAGCCCTGCGGTGCGGGTGCCCCCGGTGTAGGGACGCGGAGCTGCTGGAGGGAGTCCAGAGGAGCCACGAGGATGCTCAGGGGCTGGAGCAGCTCCCGTGGGGAGCCGGGCTGGAGAAGGGAAGCTGCGTGGAGACCTCACAGCCAGTGTCTGAAGGGGGCTACAGGGATGCTGGGGAGGGACCTTCATCAGGGACTGGAGCGAGGGGACATGGGGTGATGGGTTCAGACTGAAACAGGGGGGATCCAGATTGGATGTAAGGAGGGAATTCTTCCCTGGGAGGGTGCTGAGGCGCTGGCACAGGGTGCCCAGAGAAGCTGTGGCTGCCCCATCCCTGCAGTGCTCAAGGCCAGGTTGGACACAGGGGCTTGGAGCACCCTGCTCCAGTGGAAGGGGTCCCTGCCCATAGCAGGGGTTGGAGCTGGAGGAGCTTTAAGGTCCCTTCCAAACCAAACCCTTCCATGGTTCCATGATCCCAGCATCAGTGCAGGGCTCCGCTTTGGCTTCCGGCTGAGAACAGCCCTGGTAACAGACCCATCACTGGTTAGTGCTCAGCAGCACTTACCCTGATCAAGGAGGTTTCAGTCTCCGGTGCTCTGCCAGGGAGGTGGGAGCAGAGACAGGAACCTGCCCTGAGCTATCCCATGGGATATTCCATACCGCAGCGTGTCATGCCCAGCATATAAACTGGGGGGATTGGCTGGGCATCAGTCAGTACCTGTGCTGTGCATCTCTTGATGGGTTCATTGTGTTTCTCTATTTCCTTTTATCCTTGGATTTACTGTGTTTCATTACTAAACTTTCCTCTCATCCCTTGGTTTTCCCGTTCTCCTCCCTTCCCACCATTGGGAAGTGAGTGCTTGGTTCGGACTTAAACCACTCCACCCTCATAGCAGGATGGGACCTGAGGGTGCTGCTGCTGCTCCCAGCCCAGCTCTGCACCCTCCTGCAGGAGGAGAGAACCCAGCGGCTGCTCCTGGGTGCAGATGGAGGTGTTGGCAGCATCCATGATGGACACTGTGAGGATGGGCCTGGAGATCCCTCCTCCCGGATGATGGCGTTATCCCATTGCATCTCCATCAGCAGCCGGGCCGTATCCTGCACGTCACAGGGGTCCTGCTCTCTGCTGGGCAAGCTGGCACCATGATTCTCCATACAGAGGTGCTGTCTGAGAGCAGCATGAGCCCAACATGGTCAAAACCACCCCATGAATCAACATCAGGCTCACAGGGACAGCGCCCTGCCTGTGTTCCTGCCATGGAAAGGATGGGATGGGACAGGAGCATCCCTGTGGATGTACCCATGAAGAAGCCCCTTTAGGTCCAGTCTTCCAGTGCCTAAAGGGGCTGCAGGAAACCTGGAGAGGGGCTTTGGGCAAGGGATGGAGGGACAGGACAAGGGCAATGGCTTTAAGCTGTGCAACCCATGCGAGACAAGGGGCAAAGGGAACTGGGATCAGCCCAGCTCCAGGATTTGGGAGGAGAACGTTGCTATGGACCTTCCCAGAGGGTGAATTGCCAAAGGGCATCACCCAGAGCCCTTCCGCCCCATCTGCCATGGCCAGCAGTGATGGAGAGGAAACAGGGACCTGTGGGACCCTTCCATTCCTCCCTGCAACTCCACCAGCTCCCAGGGCACCCTCCCTGTTCCTCCCTCTTACTGACCCCCGTCTTCATCCCATAGCCTGAGGGCATGGAATGGAGTGGAGTGGAATGGGATGGAATGGAACGGAGTGGAACAGGATGGAATGGAGTGGAATGGAACGGAGTGGAATGGAACAGGATGGAACAGAGTGGGATGGAACAGAGTGGAATGGAATGGAACGTTGTGGAGTGGAATGGAATGGGATGGAATGGAGTGGGATGGAATAGAGTGGAACGGGATGGAATGGAGTGGAATGGAGTGGAACGGGATGGAATGGAGTGGAATTGAATGGAACAGAGTGGAACGGGATGGAATAGAATGGAACAGGATGGAGTGGAATGGACTGGGATGGAATGGAAGCACACAAGTGCTCACCGGATGGGAGGAAACACCTTTCATTGCCCACGGGCACCAGTTCCACCACGGAGGGAGGAGGCAGGACAGGGGGATGCTCAGAGCAGGGTGCAGGAGCCCTTGTGCTTCACCCCGGAGGCAGCGCAGACGATGCCCACCCTGTGCTGGCTGTAGGGGGGGTACCGCAGGGCGTTGAGGGCCTCCAGGCCCATGTTGCGGTGCAGGCACCCGCGCTGGTGGGTGAAGGTGTCGAAGGTGAACTTGCCGTGGTACTTCCCCAGCCCGCTGCACCCTGGAACACACAGCACAGGGCTCCGGTTGGGGCCTGCATGGGGACATCGTCCATCCCATCCTTCCTCAGCACCTGGTACAAGACCCTCTGGGAGGGTGCTGAGGCGCTGGCACAGGGTGCCCAGAGAAGCTGTGGCTGCCCCATCCCTGGCAGTGCTCAAGGCCAGGTTGGACACAGGGGCTTGGAGCACCCTGCTCCAGTGGAAGGGGTCCCTGCCCGTGGCAGGGGTTGGAGCTGGATGAGCTTTAAGGTCCCTTCCAGCCCAAACCAGGCTGGAATTCTAGGATAAGTAAGCTCCCCTCTTAAGGCAGCTGGTGATGGACATTGTGTCTGCACCGCGTCTTCATCCAGCTGCTTTCTAACAGCAGCATCACGGGGAGGGCCATGGCCAAGCTTCCCAAGAAAGCGATCTAAAGAGGATGATGGAGGTGGTCTACACGGATGCCCAAGTGGAATCATGGAATGGTTTGGGTTGGAAGGGAGCTTAAAGCTCATCCAGTCCCAACCCCAACACCTTCCACTGGAGCTGGGTGCTCCAAGCCCTTGTGTCCAGCCTGACCTTGAACACTGCCAGGGATGGGCTCACGCTCAGCTCACAGTGACCAGGGATGGGGCTTTGCACCTACCGATGCCACCGAAGGGCAGCGAGGTCAGGATTAGGTGCATGAGGGTGTCATTGCTGCAGAAGCCACCGCTGCTCGTGCGCTCCAGGACCTGGGCCACCACCTGGGGGGCAAGCAGAGAAGGAGGATGCGAGGCTTGGAGCCTGGATCCAGCTCCAATCCTTCCCCACAACCAGGCCTGGCCGCTCTGAACCAAAGCTTTGGAGGATGAACCTGGTTTAATACCATAGAACCAACCAGGCTGGACAAGACCTTTAAGATCATCAGGTCCAACCTTTAAGCATGGGGTGAGCACAGCCTCTAGACCATACCTTGTCATCAGAGGAGAAGACATACAGGGCCAGCGGCCGCTCGCGGTTGTTGATGAAGTCAATGGCTTCATCCACACTGGCCACAATGACAATGGGCAAGATGGGGCCGAGGATGATCTCCTGCATGATGGGATCCGAGGGCTGCACATCCACCAGAACAGTTGGAGCTGCAGAGAAACCAACCCAAAGGCATCACAGATTGGAGGTGACACCTTGGTCCTCTCCCCAAAACTCATAGCTCTACCATAGGACAAGGTGTCCAGCTCCATGATTCCCATGAGACGCTTCCCTGAATGTCCCCTCCATCCAGAACCTCCCCATCCCTTACGGGACCCTTCCCAAAACCCAAGTGCAAGGATGCAGATGAAGCCCTCACCTATGTACAGGTCCTTCTCATCCGTCTGCCCCCCAATGGCCACTCTCCCGCTGCGCAGCAGCATCTGCAACCTCTGGAATTCCTTCTCGTCCACGATGCGCCCAAAATCAGACGATTCCCGAGGGTTGGAGCCATAGAACTCGGTGATGACCTTCTGCAGGGCGGGCAGCAGCTTCCTCTGCATCTCCAGGGTGCAGAGCACGTAGTCGGGTGCCACGCAGGTCTGCCCCGCGTTGAAGAAGCGGCCCCAGGCCACCCGCCGGGCCACGCTGCGCACGTCGCACGTGTCCGACACGTAGCAGGGGTTCTTGCCCCCCAGCTCCAGCATCACCGGGGTCAGGTGCTGCGCAGCGGCTGCCATCACCATCCTCCCCATGGACGGGCTGCCTGAGGGCAGGGGTTGATGCAGCAGGGTCAGGACCACACCACGGTCAAAAACCAGTGTCCCCAAACCGTGTCCTCAGTGCCATGGGTTCGTGGTGGTCCTGGCAGTGCTGGGGTAAGGGTTGGACTTGATGGTCTTAAAGGTCTTTTCCAACCTGGTGGATTCTATGGTTCTATGCTACAGCGCAACCCATGTCCTTCACTTCATTGGAATGGGATGATCTTAAGGTCCTTTCCAACCCAAACCACTCAATGAGGAGCCAGGAGAGATGTGTCAAGCCCCACTTCCATCCTGCGCCCACCCCGGTGGAGGCTGAGCCCTCACCTCCATCTCCAGCATGGTATCCCCCAGTACATCCATTACGAACCCCAGTTATAGCTATGAGATGCTCAGACATCCTGACACCAAATCCCCAACACGATAAGCCCTATATTCGCAGCGGACCAGTGCGGGGATGCTGCCCATCAAGTCACATGGATGGGAAAGGTTAAAGAACAGTGAGGGGTTCAGTGGGAACTCCATCCCGCATCGCACTAACCCCACACCAGGCTCTGCTCTGCACATACCCGTGAAGAAGATGTAGTCAAACTTGTTCTCCAGCAGCCTGCTGGTCTCCTGAACACCAGCGGTCACCACGGCAAAGCAGTCCTGCAGTGCAAGAGGAAGGGTCCCCCATGGTCAGCATCACCCATGTCTATTGTGTCCCCATCCCATCAACAGCATCCCAGGCATGTGGACACCAGAGGAAGGAGGTACAGCAGCACCTCAGACCAGTGCTGGTGAGGGTAAGGAAGGGTTGGGAACACCATGGCCCTGAAGCAAGGACAGGGATAAGGCCAGGAATTGCTCCTTACTCTATCCAGGTAACTGGGCAGCGCTTCAGCCATGAGTTTCTCAATGTTCTTGGTCATCTCTGAGGGCTTGACGACAGCACAGTTCCCTGTGGGGAGATGGAGAGGACATGAGAGCAGTGACACGGTGACAACCAGCCCCTGTGGCACCCAGCCTGGATCCTCAGCTCACCAGCAGCGACGGCCCCAATGAGAGGCCCCAGGAGGAGGTTGACGGGGCAGGTCCAAGGCCCAATGATGAGCACCACGCCATAGGGGTCCTTGCGGATGAAGGCAGAGTCCAGCCGCGTGGCCTGCAGGACACCCATCACATGGGGACCCCACGTCTCCACTGCAGACCCCATCCCCATGCCCCGACCCACCCAGCTCTGCACAGGACACGGGTCCTGGCCCCATCTTCTCCATGCTCTCACCATGTTCCTCTCCACGGGCTCGTCCTTCATCCACTGGCAGAGGTTGTTCAGGGCCTCGTGGAGCTCGTTCTTGCACAGGAGGATCTCGGTCAGTTCGGCTTCGAAGGGGGGCTGAGGACAAGGAGCCATTATCCCTATATATACCTTATCCCTATATACACCTTATCCCTATATACACCTTTATCCCTATATATATACCATATCCCTATATATATACCATATCCCTATATATATACCATATCCCTATATATACCATATCCCTATATATACCTTATCCCTATATACACCTTATCCTTATATATACCTTATCTCTATATATATACCATATCCCTATATATACCTTACCCCTATATGCACCTTATCTCTCTATACACCTTATACCTACATACACAGTATCCCTATATATACGTTATCCCTCTTTAGGTACCTCATCCCTATATACACCTCATTCCTGTATATACCTTATCCCTATATATATACACCTTACCCTTATATGCAACTTATCTCCCTATATACCTTATCCCTGTATACACCTTATCCCTATATACACAGTATCCTTATATATATCTTGTCCCTATGTATATACCTTATCCCTACATACACCTTATCCCTATATATATACCTTATCCCTACATACACCTTATCCCTATATATATCTTACCCCTATGTATATACAACTTATCCTTATATACACCTTATCTCTCTATAAAACTTACCCCTATATACACCTTATCCCTATATACACCTTATCTCTCTATATACCTTATCCCTGTTTACTCCTTATCACTATATATACCTTACTCCTATATATATACCTTATCCCTATTTACATACCTTATCCCTATATACACCTTATCCCTATGTACACCTTATCCCTATATACACCTTATCCCTATATACACCTTATCCCTATATACACCTTACCCTGTACACACCTTGTCCCCATATACACCTTAACCCTATATACACCTTTTCCCTACATACATATTATCCCTATATACACCTTTGAAGGCTAAAACCAGCCGGGCTTGAGGGATACCCACCACCCAGGAGGCAAGATTTGGGAGGAAATAGGATGGAAAAGGGAATATCCAGCTTTTGGAGCCTGTTTTGAAGGGGGTTTGGCAGAGTGAGCTGAGGAAGCATGGAGAAGATCCACTACTGAGGCTGCAGGAGGGAGAGCAGGAAGCAAAGGATGCCAGAGGTCCTGTGCAAGATGGGATGAGGGATGGCCATAGAATCATGGAATGGTTTGGGTTGGAAGGGACCTCGAAGCTCCCCCAGCTCCAACCCCTGCCTTGTGGAGAGGGAACCCGAAGGACGGAGGAGTTTGGGAGCGGAGCAGGAATGTGGCTTGGCACAACATCAGGAGAAGGAAGATCAAAGCAGCTGTGCGGCTCTTCCAGGGAAGGAGAAGGGAGACAGCATGGGGAGAACAACACTTCCAAGGAAAAGGGGACCTCAGGCCAATGAGGAAGCAATGAGGCAGATCCTAAGGACATCCATCACCACTGCGGTGGTGCTGCGGGTGGCATGAGCCAGGAGATGCCAACCGAGACAAGGCAGAGCCCACACGGGGCTTTCCAAGGTGAGAGCAGGGAAGAGGAGCCTGGGAGCTCACCCCAGGGTAGAAAGAGGAAGCAGAGACCCAGCGACCAGGGAGGAAGAAGGAGGTGTCCAATGTGCCCCCAAGAAGTGGGGTGAACCACAGGCAGGAGGATGCTATTGACAGAGCAAGAGAGGGCTTGGGTGGAAGAGACCTTGAAGCTCCTCCAGCCCCAACCCCTGCCGTGGGCAGGGACACCTTCCACTGGACCAGGGTGCTCCAAGCCCCGTCCTCACCCAGGGCACCACTTCAACCCCCTGCACACGCGCAGCCCCTCGGCTCCTGCAGCCTCTGGTCCCCCATTCCCGGCTCCCCTTCCCCTCACCTTGCCCGTGTCCAGCGCCGAGGCCTCCAGGATCTCCTGCTTCCTCTCCTCCAGGAAGCGCCCCAGGGCCTCCAGCTGCGCCACCCGGTACTCCAAGGGCCGTGTCTTCCCCGAGAGCCACGCTGCCCGCAGCAGGGCCACCAGCCCCGCAAAGGGGTTCTCGCTGCAGGGACGGGGGGGTCACAGGGACGTCGGGCCCATCACAGCCCCATCACAGCCCCCACAGAAGATCCACGTCCCCCCCGCCCCACATCACCCCAAACTGGAGCCCAGAGGCCCTGGGGACAGGGCACGGAGTCCTCCTTGTGCCCCCTCCATGGCACTGATCCCGGCATTCCCTTGTCTCATCCCTTGGCCCATGGACCCCAAACCTATCCCCCAGCACCCTTCATCAGCACCCAGCTCTGCATCACCCCAACCCAGCATCACCCAGCACCCTGGGGTGAGGGCAGAGCAGCCAGACCCCTCCTGCCTCCCCTCCATCCCAGCCTCATTCTCTTACCTCATGCCACTGCCATCGGTGCTCCCCTTCCCATCACCACCATCATCATCCTCAGGAGCATTCCCAGCCCTGCTGCCTGGGAGCTGCTGCGTGCCAGGCTCTGGGAAGACGCTGCTGGTGTCCATGATCCCAAGGGAGCAGCGCGGGGCTGGAGCTTCACACGATTCCAAAGGATGGAAACCACAAGCTCCCCACCCCAGGTAACTAACGGGGTGCTCTGCCCAGAGGAGGTGGCTTTGGGGTGCCAGCACCCTGGTGAGCTGTGGGGCAGGCTGGGTGCTGTTACAGCCTGTGGAGGGAGGCTGCCCGCTTCCTCCTCTGCCCCACTGCACGTCAGCGCTGGCTCCGCTCCAGCCCAAACCACTTGGGATGCAAAACATGCCCCCAAATCCATCCCTGGAGCACCTCAACGTCAGGCACCGGGGACGGGATGATCATGGAATCATGGAATCGGCCACGTTGGGAAAGATCTTCAAGTGCATCCAGTCCAACCATTGCCCTGCACTGCCAAGGCCACCACTGACCCATGGCACTGAGGACCTCATCTATGGGGTTTGAGAACACCCCCAGGGCTGGTGAGTCCGGCCCCGCTCCGGAGCAGGGGAACCCTCACTGGGAGCCTCCTCCGAGCCTATCCCGGGAAAGAGAAGGTTGGGAACAACTCCGGCTGCAGGCAGGGGCATCCCCTCCCATGGAGCACGCCCCGACCAGCCCCATTCCTCCTTTTCCCTCCCTCCATCCCTAAGTCCCCACAATGAGGTGAAGAACCATGGAATCAACCAGCTTGGAAAAGACCTTTAGGATCATCAGGTCCAAGGCCACCACAAACCCATGGCACCAAGAGCCACATCCACATCCCCTGTTAAACACTCCCAGGGACAGTGACTGCAGCCCTACCCTGGGCAGTTCCAATGCCTGAGCACCCTCTGGGGCAGGAATTGTTCCTCAGCTCCATCCCAACCTGCCCTGGTGCAGCTTGAGGCCGTTTCCTCTCATCCCATCCCTTGGTCCTTGGGAGCAGAGCTCAGCCCCCTCCTGGCTCCATCCTCCTCTCAGGCAGTTGTAGGCAGCGATCAGGTCCCCCCTGAGCCTTCTCTTCTCCATCTGAACCCCCCAGGTCCCTCAGCCCTTCCCCATCACACTGTGCTCCAGGCCCTGCACCAGCTCCATTGCCCTTCTCTGGCCCCGCTCCAGCACCTCAATGTCTCTCTTGCAGTGAGGGGCCCAGAGCTGAGCACAGGATTCCAGGTGCGGCCTCCCCAGTGCCCAGCACAGGGGCTGATGGAGCTCAGCAGGGTGCGATGCTGTGGCTGGGGGTGTCTGTGTGATGGATGGGGACAGTGGGGCTCCGAGCACCCAGCTTTGGGCCTCAACTGATGGATTCCTGCCCCAAAGCTGGGTGATGAAGCAAGGTGAGGCCAGGCAGCAGAGCTCAATGCAAAGTCTTTACTACAGGCAAGGTAAAGTCTTGCCTTTACTACAGGCAAGGTTACGCAGAGGAGGAAAGCAGCAGCCAGCACTGAGAGAAGGCAGAGCAAGGCTCATCAGAAGGAGAGGCCCATCTAAGAGGAGATGGGGTGAACTGCTGGTCCTCATCCTCGTGGGGACCATTTCTTTCCTGGGAAGGGAAGTTTGGGGCAAAAAGAAGAACTTTTGGCCATTCCATACGTGTCCATGCAGAGGATGCAGAACAGAGTCCACTGTGGAAGCAGGATGGGTGCATGATGAGGTGTCCATCCCGCTGTCCTAGCCAAAGGAGGTGGAAAGGGAGGAGAGGAGGACACCAACGGTGCCGCTGGGGCCATGAGCTGTCCCCATCCCGAGTCCATGAGGGTGCAGAGCAGCATCAGAGCAGGGTGCAGGTGCCCTTGCGCTTGATCTCAAAGGCGGCCATGAGGAAGCCCAGCTTCTGCTGGCTGTAGGGGGGGTACCGCAGGGTGTTGAGGGCCTCCAGGCCCAAGTTGCGGTGCAGGCACCCGCGCTGGTGGGTGAAGGTGTCGAAGGTGAACTTGCCGTGGTACTTCCCCAGCCCGCTGCACCCTGGAACACACAGCAAGGTCCAAACCTGCCCTGCGGCTCTGCTCCTGCCTGCTCCAAGTGCAACACAGGGAAAGCTTTCCTCATGGAAGCACTCCTGCTGCTGAGGAGGGATGTGGTGATGGAGAGGCTCGTCTTTCCGTTGGCCTTTTCCAGCTCTACAGCTCCTCAATCGTAGAACCATAGAATGGTTTGGGTTGGAAAGGACCTTAAGCTCATCCAGTTCCAACCCCTGCCATGGGCAGGGACACCTCACAATAAACCATGGCATCCAAGGCTCTGTCCAACCTGGCCTTGAACACTACCAGCGATGGAGCATTCACAACTTCCCTGGGCAACCCATTCCAGTGCCTCACCACCCTCACAGTAAAGAATTTCTTCCTCATATCCAATCTAAACTTCCCCTGTTTCAGTTTGAACCCGTTACCCCTTGTCCTATCACTGCAGTCCCTCATGAAGAGTCCCTCCCCAGCATCCCTATAGGTCCCCTTCAGATACTGGAAGGCTGCTATGAGGTCCCCACGCAGCCTTCTCTTCTCCAGGCTGAACAGCCCCAACTTCCTCATCCTACCTCCATACGGGAGGTGCTCCAGTCCCTGATCATCCTCGTGGCCTCCTCTGGACTTGTTCCAACAGTTCCATGTCCTTTTTATGTTGAGGACATCAGAACTGCGCACAATGCTCCAAGTGAGGTCTCACAGAGCAGAGCAGAGGGGCAGGATCACCTCCATGACCTGCTGGTCACGCTCCTTTGGATGCAGCCCAGGATACGGTTGGTTTCTGGGCTGCGAGCGCACACTGCAGCCCCCTCATGTTCATTTTCTCATGGACCAACACCCCCAAGTCCTTCTCCTTGGGCTTCTCTGAATCTCTTCTCTGCCCAACCTGGAGCTGTGCCTGGGATTGCTCCAACCCAGGTGTAGGACCTTGCACTTGGCATGGTTAATCCAGCAAACCCTTTTGCAGGTCAATGTTTGAGGTGCAAGTGCCTCATTTTAGATGGGCTTGGAGCAACGTGGTCTTACCCATGGCTGGAACCAGATGAGCTTTAAGGTCCCTTCCAACACAAACCGTTCCATGATTCCATATGATTTCTACTGGCCTTCGTTTCCCTACACAAGCTTTGCTGGATCTACAAGGCTCCATTTCCCTCTACAACCTCTATCTACCCATGGTTAGGAGCTACCAGTGTGACCCCTATGAAGGTCAGCTTCTTCCCAGAGTATTCCAATTGGGAGTCCCGTTATCAACACCAGTTCTCCCAATTCCTGGGGCTGGTTTCAACCTGAGGTTGCACATGGTGCTAAAAAGCCCAATGACTGCTGTGGTGTGGAAGCTTTGACAAATGCCATCTCACCCTGATGACCTGAGGCCCTGCTATGAAATGGCTTCACCTCCTCATCCGAGGCAGTTGGGCTGAATCACTTCCATAAAGATAAGTTCCGGAATGGGAACCACCAAGGATTGTTCCTGAGCCACAGGCAGGTGAGGAATTAATTGTGCTTGGTTCTTGTGGTGTGCCATTATGTCTGATTCAAGCTGCTGAGCACAGGCAGCAGGAGACTGAGGTGGCTCCTCCAGAGAATACTCTGGAGACCAGGAGATTGGGAAAGCATCAGGAAAGGATTCCTGTTCTCCCTGGATAATGCAACAGGCAGGGCCCAGGGCAGAGCGGACCGCACGTTTCACCTGAGAATACAACTGTTATTGCCTCTGGAGACCAGAAACTCTTTGTCTTTCCCATCTCCAAGGTACCACAAAAAGGTTCTCCAGATGGTTACAAGAGGTTTGCTCCTACTATTTAGTCCTAAAAGGCAGAATGAAGGCACAAGCCTGCTCCTCAGTGATGCTGAGGGCTCCAATCCAGCACCAGGATGGCTGGAGGAGGAAAAGCCATCCACCTATCCATCACCTATCCAAGAGCACAATGAGTTGATGTGCTCCATAGAGAGGAGAGACCAAAGGGAGCAACACTTGAGCACCCCCCACTTGAGCAAGGCAGGAACCCAACCAGGGCACAAAACTCACTCACAGCGCCCACACTGCTCAGAAATAGCAGGGAAATAACCAAGGGGTAGAGAATTCCCAATCTTTTATATGGAACATCTGCACATACACAGGGAATGTGGTGCAAACACCTCACAGTGCTCCACACATGCAAAGCCAGAGAGCTCAGCCCTTCTGCAGTGAAGCCAAGGGCTTCTGGTGAAGTCCTAGAGGTGCAGAAGGGGTTTCCTGCGCACCACGGAGCTCTGGGGCCACCAGGACCCTTCCTCACCTGTAGCCAGTGTGGTTCAGGCTCATGGTGGCCAGAGACAGGCAGGTTGGGGTTTGCACCTACCGATGCCACCGAAGGGCAGCGAGGTCAGTGTCATGTGCGTCAGGGTGTCATTGCCACAGAAGCCACCGCTGCTCATGCGCTCCAGGACCTGGGCCACCACCTGGGATAGAAGCAGAGCAGATGGACGTGGGTCTCACACCTTGGTTCCACAGGCAACACTGGGACCTTAAAGCTCCTCCAGCTCCAACCCCTGCACGGGCAGGGACACCTTCCACTGGAGCAGCTTGCTCCAAGCCCCTGTGTCCAACCTGGCCTTGAGCACTGCCAGGGATGGGGCAGCCACAGCTTCTCTGGGCACCCTGTGCCAGCGCCTCAGCACCCTCCCAGGGAAGAGCTTCTGCCCAAGAGCTCATCTCAATCCCTTCTGGCAGGTTAAAGCCATTTCCCTGTCCTGTCCCTACATCCCTTGTCCAAAGCCCCTCTCCAGGTTTCCTGGAGCCCCTTTAGGCACTGGAGCTGCTCTGAGGTCTCCCCTTCAGGAGCCTTCTCTTCTCCAGGCTGCCCCAGCCCAGCTCTCTCAGCCTGGCTCCAGAGCAGAGCTGCTCCAGCCCTCGCAGCATCCCCATGGCCTCCTCTGGACTCACTCCAACAGCTCCACATCCCTCTTGTGTTGCTGCCTCAGAGCTGAACACAGTATTCCAGAGTGGGAGTCCCACAAGAACGTCACCCACCTCATCCACCAGCCCCATGTGCTTAGAGCAGGGCTCAAAAGACCACTCAGAGCATGCCCTGGGGCTTCAGTGAGGTGGGCACAAGCCCTAAAGCCCTATTTCCTCACCCCCTTTCCTGTTCCATGCCCCACACACACCTTGCAATCACTGGAGAAGGCATAGACAGCCAATGGCCGCGGCCTCTCGTTGATGAAGTCAATGGCTTCATCCATGCTGGCCACAACGACGATGGGCAGGATGGGACCAAAGATCTCCTCCTGCATGATGGGATCAGAAGGCAGCACGTCCGCCAGCACCGTGGGAGCTGTGGAGAAGGGTTATGGCACCACATCACCCAGTGCCCAAGCAAAGGAGCTCCCAACATCCCCAAGGCCCACATCCTCACCTATGTACAGGTCCTTCTCATCCGTCTGCCCCCCGATGGCCACTCTCCCGCTGCACAGCAGCGCCCGGATGCGCTGGAATTCCTTCTGCCCCACGATGCGGCCGAAGTCCGGTGATTCCCGAGGGTTGGAGCCATAGAATTCAGTGATGGCCTCACGCAGGGCAGGCATCAGCTTCTCCTGCATCTCCAGGGTGCAGAGCACGTAGTCGGGTGCCAAGCAGGTCTGCCCCGCGTTGAAGAAGCGGCCCCAGGCCACCCGCCGGGCCACGCTGCGCACGTCGCACGTGTCCGACACGTAGCAGGGGTTCTTGCCCCCCAGCTCCAGCGTCACTGGGGTCAGGTGCTGGGCAGCGGCTGCCATCACCACCCTCCCCACGGAGGGGCTGCCTGTGGGCAGGGGAAGTGCTGAGTCAAGGCTGGGAACACACCAGGTACAGCCCGGCTCTGGGGTGATGTGTTGTGGGAGCCAGGTCCCACCAAACCTCAGATACAAGCATAGAATCATGGAATGGTTTGGGTTGGAAGGGACCTTAAAGCTCATCCAGTTCCAACCTCTGCCACGGGCAGGGACCCCTTCCACTGGAGCAGGGTGCTCCAAGCCCCTGTGTCCAACCTGGCCTTGAGCACTGCCAGGGATGGGGCAGCCACAGCTTCTCTGGGCACCCTGTGCCAGCGCCTCAGCACCCTCCCAGGGAAGAGCTTCTGCCTAAGAGCTCATCTCAGTCTCCCCTCGGGCAGGTTAAAGCCATTCCCCTTGGCCTGTCCCTACAGGCCCTTGTGTTCTCCCCTGTTACAATCCTGGATCCTCCCACACATCCTGACACCACATCTCCAGCACAATGAGCTCTGAATTCTTAGAGGGCAGGCAAGCGCCAGCTGCCTGAGCAGGGTAAGGAACAGTGAGGTATCCAGAGGGAATCCCCCTTCCTACATTGCACTAACCCCACACCAGGCTCTGCTCTGCACATACCCGTGAAGAAGATGTAGTCAAACTTGTTCTCCAGCAGCCTGCTGGTCTCCTGAACACCAGCGGTCACCACGGCAAAGCAGTCCTGCAGTGCAAGAGGAAGGGTCCCCCATGGTCAGCATCACCCATGTCTATTGTGTCCCCATCCCATCAACAGCATCCCAGGCATGTGGACACCAGAGGATGGAGGTACAGCAGCACCTCAGACCAGTGCTGGTGAGGGTAAGGAAGGGTTGGGAACACCATGGCCCTGAAGCAAGGACAGGCATAAGGCCAGGAATTGCTCCTTACACTATCCAGGTAGCAGCCCAGCGATTCAGCAAGGAGCCTCTCAGTGTTCTTGGCCTTCTCTGAGGGCTTGATGACAACACAGTTACCTGTGGGGAGATGGAGAGGACATGAGAGCAGTGACACGGTGACAACCAGCCCCTGCGGCACCCAGCATGGATCCTCACCAGCAGCAATGGCCCCAATGAGAGGCCCCAGGATGAGGTTGACGGGGTAGTTCCAAGGCCCAATGATGAGTACCACGCCATAGGGGTCCTTGCGGATGAAGGCAGAGTCCAGCTGTGTCATCTGCAAGACCATGACCTCAGTGCTGTCCCCTCCCTGAGCTGCTCTGCCCCATGAGTGTCCCCCTCTTCCCTTCCCAGCCCAGAGCCTGCGCCTCACCAGGTTCTTGCTCACGTGCTCATCCTTCATCCAGTGGCACAGGTTGTTCAGGGTGTTGTTGAGCTCATTCTTGCACAGGAGGATCTCAGTGAGATAAGCCTCAAAGGATGGCTGGGGATAGACATCATGTATCATCACGTTTCACCATGACAGACATCATCCCAACACCGACCCCGTCATCTCCCCTTCCACACGAGGTATCTCCCCTCTCTTCTGCCCATGAAGAGGAGAAGACGGTAAGCAGAAGCTATTAGGCAGAACCACAGAAGGTTTGGGTTCAAGGGACCTTGAAGCCCATCCAGTTCCAACCCCCTGCCATGGGCAGGGACACCTTCTCACTCATCTCAGTCTCCCCTCGGGCAGGTTAAAGCCATTCCCCTTGGCCTGTCCCTACAGGCCCTTGTCCAAAGCCCCTCTCCAGGATTCCTGGAGCCCCTTTAACATCTCCACAACATTAATCCTTCCCCTGAGACCACATCTGTGACCTGCTGATGGGGCAGGAGCCCTGAGCCAAGGAGGGACCAAGCAATGTCCCCAGGAGCTCCAGACAAGCTGGTGCTGGTGTGCAAGAAAGCTCCATGCTGCAGACATCAGATGGGACAATTCTCTTGCACTGTTGGGCCCATGTCCTGTCCACCAGACCCATGGTGAAGGCAGAACCTCCCATAGCTCCTGGTGCCCCTGCAGTGACATGGGAAAGGCAGGTGGGATGAGATGCCACAGTTTGGGAATTAAACCCAAGATATAGCATCCCAATGGGCAATGGACACAATGCCCACATGGGCAGCGATCAGGAATTGTGGTGGGACACCAGAGCTGGGATCACAGCGGCTTCCAAGGCACATCCTGCCCATAGTGGGTCCTCTCCACTGCTGTAACCATGAAGCACAGCTCAGGATGCCCTTGCAGGAGAAGTGTGAAGACACAAGAAGATACTGAGCAGGCTCAGTAAAGCCCCCCCAAAGTCCTGGAGAGCAGGAAGAACAAAGCTCCTGCACTGCAAAGCACATCCCAACAGCCTTCGGACTCCTCCAACCCACCCAAAGGGTGGGAGCCTTCCTCCATCACCACAACACTTTGGGGTTGGGGGGTTTGGAGGCAGCAACTTCTGATGTTCCACCACCAAAGCCCACTCAGGAGACCTTCAGGAGCCCAATGCCACTGCATGTGTCACTGCCAGGAGGAGCTGCATGGGAGGGCTCAGCAAGCCCATGAGATGTCTGGTGAAGCAATGGGGATGCTCTCAGCCCTGTCTGAGAGTTGCATCACTGGAAGGATGAGGAAACTGCTGCAGCAGATTAAGGGTTCCAAGGAGACATCAAGGTTAGAAGATGGGACATTAAAGCTGAGGTCATCCAAGTGCCTTCCAAGATCAATGGGCAGCAAGTGGCATCGCTGGAGGTGAGGCACCCACCTCAGATATGTAAGAGCAGATGAATTGTCCATCTAACTATGAAGGTCCAGCTGCATAACAAACGTGTTAGTGGACAACAGGAACTAATTACACACAATTAGGAGAGATGAAGGACGCACTTGGAGCTCTGCTGCCCATCTGATGCTGCAGGAGAAGGTCCTCCCCTCGCACAAACAAGACAATTACAAACCCTGCGAGATGTCAGGATGTTGAAAGCCGGGTCTGATACACCCATAGATGTAAGTCCTTTAGGTCTGAGTGATCCCACTATGTGATAAGAACTGTTATCTCTCTGAGAACATCTCCTGATGACCCATGAGGGAAGCACAGGGTGGGCTGCAGCACATCTCAGGGAGGGGAAAAGGGTCCTGAAGCAACCAGATGGAGATGAGCTCAAACCACAAGACAGAGCCCTGGCGGGGATGCTCCTGCTGTGTCAGCGTGCTGCAATACCCAGAGCCACATCCAGGAGGGACCCGGATGCAGATCCCAGTGGAACCAGTCCCCGCAAGGAGCCCTGGGAGGAATGTGCAACCCCAGCACGTTGCACAACACCTTCGGTAATCCCGGGTGCGACCGTGCTTGTGAAGAGCACCCCCAGACATCACCTCTGCGGAGGTCACCTGAAGCCACCACCGACTCCATGTGTGGGACGAAGCTTGGTGACACCGAGGGTCCCACCTTGCGCTGGCCACTGGGGGCCTGGCCTGGTTTAATGCTCCAGGGATGGGGTTAATGGCATGGAGCCTGCCCAGCAGCACGGTCCCTATGTACAGAGAGCTCTGTGGGGACGCAGCACCTATGGGTGCACCACAGCAGCCCTGAAGCATAGCAAGGGGGACATAGGACCCCAATGAGGACGCCCACAGAGCTCCACACATGCAAGACCCAGATGAAGGGGTATGAATGGTCCCAAAGGTGTGATCAGCACCGGCTCCCCTTCCCCTCACCTTGCCCATGTCCAGCGCCGAGGCCTCCAGGATCTCCTGCTTCTTCTCCTCCAGGAAGCGCCCCAGGGCCTCCAGCTGCGCCACCCGGTATTCCAAGGGCCGCGTCTTCCCCGAGAGCCACGCTGCCCGCAGCAGGGCCACCAGCCCCGCAAAGGGGTTCTCACTGCAGGGACGGGGGGGTCACAGGGACCCCGGGCCCATCACAGCCCCATCACAGCCCCCAGAGAAGATCCACGTCCCCCCAGCCCCACATCACCCCAAACTGGAGCCCAGAGGCCCTGGGGACAGGGCACGGAGTCCTCCTTGTGCCCCCTCCATGGCACTGATCCCGGCATTCCCTTATCTCATCCCTTGGTCCATAGACCACAAACCTGTCCCCCAGCACCCTTCATCAGCACCCAACCCAGCATCATCGAGCACCCTGAGGTGAGGGCAGAGCACCCAGATCCCTCCTGCTCCCATTCATCCCAGCCTCATATGCTCCCATCCCCATTCATGCTCCCATCCCCATCACCACCATCATCATCCTCAGGAGCATTCCCAGTCCCGGGAGTGCTGCGATGTGGTGGTCCCTGGACCCCAAACCCGTCCTCCCCTCATCAGCACCAACATGGGGACCCTATCGCCCTGTGTCTCCCTTCTGCCCCCCAGCCCCTCGCTCTCACCATCCAGTACTGCACATCACCGGCCCCTTCCTGACGCTCTCAATGCTGCTCCCACTTCCTCCACAGCATCCAGCAGCATTCCCGGGATCACTGCACACAGGGATGCACTTCCCACAGCCTGGCGGCTGCTGCCCAGAAAGCTCAAGGGGTTGCTGCATGCCAAGGGCCTGGAAGGAGCTGCTGGTCTGCACCGAGAGCGTGGTGGCCCTGGGGACAAACACAGGGATGGAAGTGCCGGAATGATGGAGCTGGAAGTGCCGGAATACCGGCTGGATCCCAGGAGTCACCGGTGTCCCAAGCTGCCTGTGGCACTTCTGGAGAGTGAAGCTTTGCTGCTCGGGGCTGTCCGGGAGTGACTCATCCCAGAAGAGCTCCAGTGTACCAGGCGGGACATGCCTGGCATTCCTGGGATCACCACCAGCCTCTGGCCCTGCTGCTGTGGGGTCACCCCACGGGGACGGCAAGGACCCACACTGACCCATAGGGACCCCCACGGACCTCAGTGTGGGCCAACACTGGGACTTTCACAGCCCACTTGGGTGCATCAGCACACCGGGAGCTGCAGCCCCATATCTGCTCCTCTCCATGTCCAACGCACCCACCTTCCCTCAAGGGAACCCACCCAGAGGGGTGCCCCACAAGCTCCATGGGACCCCAAAGTGCTTACCTGTGGGGCAGAGCGGTGGTCAGAGGAGCTGGAGGTGCTGCCAAAGCTCAGGGGGATGCTCCTAAATGCTGTGGGGCTGGTGGCCAGGCCCCATGGCCAGTGATGGGCAGGACTGGGCCCCGCCTCTCTGGGGCCGAGGCCTAGGATGGGACCTCCCCTCCATGGACAGTGGTCCTGGGGATCTCCTGTGGTCCCCAGCATCACTGTGAACTATGGGGACCCCATAAACACCCATGGACCTGGCACCCAAGGCCACCCTGGCCCATGGGGACCCCACAGGCACCCCATAGGACCCCTGCCCCACACAGCCTCGGCACCATGGGGCTCACCCACAGCACCCCAATGGCAGCACCCAAACGGGCATCGTGGAGGGTGACGCAGTTGTCCCCAGGCAGCCGCTGTCCCCATGGAGGGTGCTTCACATCACCGGAGACCTAAAGAGACAGAGTGGATCAGAGACTGGAATGGGACCATGGATTACACCGCACCCCCAGCACCCTGACCCCTATACAGCACCCACTGAGCCCCCAGCACCCTGACCCCTGTACAGCACTCATTGAGCCCCCAGCACCCTGACCCCTGCACAGCACCCATTGAGCCCCCAGCACCCTGACCCCTATACAGCACCCATTGAGCCCCCAGCACCCTGACCCCTATACAGCACCCATTGAGCCCCCAGCACCCTGACCCCTGTACAGCACCCACTGAGCCCCCCAGCACCCTGACCCCTATACAGCACCCATTGAGCCCCCAGCACCCTGACCCCTGTACAGCACCCACTGAGCCCCCAGCACCCTGACCCCTGTACAGCACCCACTGAGCCCCCAGCACCCTGACCCCTATACAGCACCCATTGAGACCCCAGCACCCTGACCCCTGCACAGCACCCATTGAGCCCCCAGCACCCTGACCCCTATACAGCACCCACTGAGCCCCCAGCACCCTGACCCCTGCACAGCACCCACTGAGCCCCCAGCACCCTGATCCCTATACAGCACCCATTGAGCCCCCCTAGCACCCACTGACCCCTCCACGTGCTGGTGGCTGTCTCCTCACCCCAGGCATCTCCCGGTACCGGCTGGGCCGGATCCTGCCCCGGTCCCCGTGACCATGCTGGGGCGTCACCTTCGGTGCCTCCCTGCCCCCTGGCACCTCGGCCTGGCCACACACCCATGGGTGCTCCCGGCACCGGGTTTGGGTGCAGCAGGGACCTGCACGTGTCCGGTCACCCCCAAAACCAGCCCCACACCCACAAACGGCCCAGGGTTGGGAAGGGGAAGCGAGAGCAGAGGGACCCAGCAGTACCCAGCACCCAGGGCTGGAGCACCCACACCGGGGCCTGGTGCGAGAGCTGGGGGTGATGGGGATGGGGTACGGGTGCTGGGGGGGGTCAGTGGGTGCTCTGCAGGGGTCAGGGTGCTGGGGGTTCAATGGGTGCTGTATAGGGGTCAGGGTGCTGGGGGTTCAATGGGTGCTGTATAGGGGTCAGGGTGCTGGGGGTTCAATGGGTGCTGTATAGGGGTCAGGGCGCTGGGGGTTCAATGGGTGCTGTACAGGGGACAGGGTGCTGCGCAGGGGTTCAATGGGTGCTGTACAGGGGTCAGGGTGCTGGGGGGTTCAGTGGGTGCTGTGCAGGGGTCAGGGTGCTGGGGGGTTCAGTGGGTGCTGTATAGGGGTCAGGGTGCTGGGGGTTCAATGGGTGCTGTGCAGGGGTCAGGGTGCTGGGGGCTCAATGGGTGCTGTGCAGGGGTCAGGGTGCTGGGGGTTCAATGGGTGCTGTGCAGGGGTCAGGGTGCTGGGGGCTCAATGGGTGCTGTGCAGGGGTCAGGGTGCTGGGGGTTCAATGGGTGCTGTACAGGGGACAGGGTGCTGCGCAGGGGTTCAATGGGTGCTGTACAGGGGTCAGGGTGCTGGGGGGTTCAGTGGGTGCTGTACAGGGGTCAGGGTGCTGGGGGGTTCAGTGGGTGCTGTGCAGGGGTCAGGGTGCTGGGGGGTTCAGTGGGTGCTGTATAGGGGTCAGGGTGCTGGGGGTTCAATGGGTGCTGTACAGGGGTCAGGGTGCTGGGGGCTCAATGGGTGCTGTGCAGGGGTCAGGGTGCTGGGGGGTTCAGTGGGTGCTGTATAGGGGTCAGGGTGCTGGGGGTTCAATGGGTGCTGTACAGGGGTCAGGGTGCTGGGGGCTCAATGGGTGCTGTGCAGGGGTCAGGGTGCTGGGGGGTTCAGTGGGTGCTGTGCAGGGGTCAGGATGCTGGGGGCTCAGTGGGTGCTGTACAGGGATCAGGGTGCTGGGGGTTCAATGGGTGCTGTATAGGGATCAGTGTGGTGGGGGGGTTCAGTGGGTGCTGTATAGGGGTCAGGGTGCTGGGGGCTGATTGGGTGCTGTGCAGGGGTCAGGGTGCTGGGGGTGCGGGATCGGCCCCTTTAAGCGTCCCCGTCCCGCCCGCCCCATCCGAAAGAGGAAGCGGCGCCGGCCCCGCCCCGGGCTCCGTTAGTGGGGAGCGGGTATGGGGGGTGGGGAACCACAGGGATGCGGGGTATGGGGGCGCAGGGTGCAAAGCACAGGGGTGCAGAGGATGAGGGTGCTGGGTGCAGGGCCTGGGGGTGCGGGGTGCAGGGTGCAAAGCACATGGGTGCAGGTCTGGCGGTGCGGGGTGAAGCAAAGCGCATGGGTGCAGGTCTGGCAGTGCGGGGTGCGGGGTGCACGGTGCAAAGCACATGGGTGCAGGTCTGGGGGTGCGGGGTGCGGGGTGCAGGGTGCAAAGCACATGGGTGCAGGTCTGGGGGTGCGGGGTGCAGGGTGCAAAGCACATGGGTGCAGGTCTGGGGGTGCGGGGTGCAGGGCTCAAAGCACATGGGTGGAGGGTCCAGGGGTGCAAAGTGCATGGGTGCAGGTCTGGGGGTGCTGGGTCCATCTCTGGGGGCACACAACACATGGGTGCAGTGCTGGGGGTTGCCAACAGCACCCCCCCACCCTGCCCCATGCAGGCCCTCCCCAGAGGCAGGATGCAGAAGGACCCCAGCGTGTGCCAGGCGGCACCCACGGCAGCGGTGGGTGACAGGCTGGGTGCTGAGGGGACAGAGACGCAGGTGAGGTCCCTATGGGTGCCCCCTATAAGGTACCAGTGGTGGCCGCCCCCCGGGGCTGACAGCCACTGTCACCCCCAGCTGGATGACTTTGTGGGTGCTCACCCCGACTACAACGAGGAGGAGGAGGAGCACAAGTTCTTCCGCCGCAAGCGCCTCGGGGTCATCAAGAACGTGTTGGCTGCCAGCCTGGCCGGGACCCTCACCTATGGGGTGTACCTGGGTATGGTCCTGCTGCTCCTCAGGGCCCCCCAGTGTGGTTTGGAGGGTCAGGGTGGGGGGTGACAGGCTCTGGACCTCCCCCCCAGGCCTGCTGCAGATGCAGCTGATCCTGCACTATGATGAGACGTACCGGGAGGTGAAGTACAGCAACATCCAACTGGAGGACATCGACCGCAAGGTGTTGATGGGCATCAACATCACCCCCATCGCGGCGGTGCTCTATACACCCCTCCTCATCAGGTACAGCACTCTCCATGCTGCCCAGCAGCATTCCCAATGGGAATCCATGCTTCCCTCTCCAATCCCTGGCAGGTTTTTCGGCATCAAGTGGGCCATGTTCCTCGCAGTGGGTATCTACGCCTTCTTCGTCTCCAGCAACTACTGGGAGCGCTACTACACGTTGGTGCCCTCCGCCGTGGCCATTGGGGTGGCCATTGTGCCCCTCTGGGCTTCCATGGGCAACTACATCACCAGGTAGGCAGTGGTGGGGTGGGTTTGAGGTCTTGGGTGACACCAACTGACCCATCATGCCATGTAGGATGGCCCAGAAGTACTATGAGCACGTCAACTACAAGGAGAAGCAGCGGGCACCACGAGGGGCCAGTGATGCCTATATCATCATCTTCCAGACCATCTTCTATGCCTTTTTCCATGTGAGTGCCAGCACAGGGAACGGGATGTGGTGGGCAACGTGGTGCTAAGCATCTCCTCTGTTGCAGTTGAGCTTTGTCTGTGCCCAGATGCCCATGCTCTTCTTCCTCAACAACTACCTCTACCAGCTCAACCACACGCTCTTCGGGGTCAAGCACTGCGGTGAGGACGGGGTGGTGAGGTGGGGTGGCATAAGGACCTCCTGATGGGGAGGAACCATGGTGTGTGCCCCCCAACAGGGACCCTGAGCCATGGCACACTGCCTGGCTTCAACACCACGGTGCTGCAGAGCCTGCCCCGCAGCGTCAACCTCATCGTGGTGGACAGCGTGCTGATGGCAGCTGCCTTCCTTGCCATGCTGGTGGTGAGTGAGCTGGGGTGGGCAGGGATAGGGCTCCAGCAGGGCCAACGTCACCCCTATGGAACCACGGAATCAACTGGGTTGGAAAAGGCCTTTAAGATCATCCAGCCCAACCACTGCCCAGCACTGCCAAGGCTCATGCCCCCAAGAGCCACATCCACACCTCTTCTTAATACCTCCAGGGCAGGTGGCTGCAGCCCTGCCCTGGGCAGTTCCAATGCCTGAGCACCCTCTGGGGCAGGAATTGGTCCTCAGCTCCATCCCAACCTGCCCTGGTGCAGCTTGAGGCCGTTTCCTCTCATCCCATCTCTTGGTCCTTGGGAGCAGAGCCCAGACCCCATTGGCTCCATCCTCCTCTCAGGCAGTTGTAGGCAGTGACCAGGTCCCCCCTGAGCCTTCTCTTCTCCATCTGAACCCCCCAGGTCCCTCAGCCCTTCCCCATCACACTGTGCTCCAGGCCCTGCACCCGCTCCGGTGCCCTTCTCTGGCCCCACTCCAGCACCTCAATGTCTCTCTTGTAGTGAGGGGCCCAGAGCTGAGCACAGGATTCCAGGTGCGGCCTCCCCAGTGCCCAGCACAGGGGTACAATCCCTGCCCTGGCCCTGCTGCCGCACAGGTGCTGGTGCAGGCCAGGATGCTGGGGGCTTCCTGGCTGCCTGGGCACAAGCTGCTCCTGCTCAGCTCCATCAGCTCCTTTTCCATGAGCAGTTTCCAGCCACTCTTCCCAAGCCTGGAGCGTTCCATGGGGTTGTTGTGGCCCAAGCGCAGGACCCAGCTCTGAGCCTGGTTGCATCTCACACCACTGACCACAACCCATGGATCCAGCCTGGCCAGATCCTTCCTGCAGAGCCTCACTATCCTCCAGCACATCAACTCCCACCCTTGGTGTCATCTGAAGTGACTCAGGGTGCCCTCAATGCCATCATCCAGATCATCAGTGAAGATACTAAACAGCACTGGCCCCTATCCCAATCCCTGAGGGCCACCACCAGTGACCTGTCACCATCTAGATGTGACACTATTCACCAGCACTCCTTGGGCTCTGCCATCCTGCCAGTCTTTTACCCAGCAAAGATTCTACCCATCCAGGCTATGAGCAGCCAGTTTCTCCAGAAGATCACTGTGGGACACCATATCAATGCTTTACTAAGGTCCAAAGAGACAATGTCCACAGCCTTTCCCTCATTCACCAGGCAGGTCAATTGCTGTAGGAGATGAGGTTGTTGATGCCAAGCAGGACCTGCCCTTCTGGTGCTGACTGGGCTGATCCCCCTGTTGTCCTGCACGTGCTTTGTGATCCGTGGCAGAAGGGTTGCAACCGGATGATCCTAAGTTCCTTTGCAACCCAAACCATCTCACTTGGGATGATGTGCTCCATGACCTTCCCCATGTGCAGGTCCTGGTGCTCTGTGGTGCAGCCTATCGACCCACGGAGGAGATCGACCTGCGCAGCATCGGCTGGGGGAACATCTTCCAGCTGCCCTTCAAGCACATGAGGGACTATCGCCTGCGCCACCTCTTCCCCATCTTCATCTACAGCGGCTTCGAGGTGCTCTTTGTCTGCACCGGCTTCTCCCTGGTAGGGATGGATGGGGACAGAGGGGAGGTGACAAAGCAGGGACAACCCAAGTGACACTGAGCCCATCCTCCCTGCAGAACTATGGGGTGTGTGCCCTGGGGCTGGAGAAGCTGGCCTATCTCCTCATGGCCTATGGGTTGTCCGCCTCAGCCTGCTCCAGCCTGGCCCTGTGCATGCTGCGCCTGCAGCGGCACATCCCGCTGCTGGCTGGCGCCTTCATCCACGCTGCCCTCCTGGTGACACTGTTCTGCTGGGCACCAGAGCCCCGGCTCGTGGGCCAGGCTCCTCTGCTCTACACTATCGCTGCGCTCTGGGGCATGGGGAGTGCCCTCAACAAGACCAGCATCAGCAGTGAGTAGCAGGGAGGTCCCCAGCATGGCCTCTCTTGTCCCCATCTTCCTCCTGCAGCATCTCCTCACACCACAACCTGGTTGTCCCCAGCTCCTTGGACACGCTGACAAGGAGCAGGACAGACCCACAGTGTCCACAGGGGGACACTGACAGCAGTTTTCCTCCATCACAGTCCTCCTGGGCATGTTGTACAGGAACAAGGAGCGCCAAGACTTCATCTTCACCATCTATCACTGGTGGCAAGCCCTGGCCATCTTCACCGTCTACTTGTGGTCAGAGCTACCCATGAAGGTGACCATGGTGGGGTGGGCAGAATCCCATGGTGGGACCTGGCAGTTTAGGGGGTGCAGCCCCACACTGACCCCCTCTTGGCCCTGCTGCAGGCCAAGCTCTCCATCCTGCTGGTGACGCTGGTGGTGGCGGTGGGGACGTACCTGCGGATGGAGCAGCAGCTGGGGCAGCACGTGGAGTACCGCCTGCCCCGCATCCCGCGCCCGCGCCACAAGATGCACGGGTACCGCTACCTGGAGGAGGACAACTCGGACCAGACCGGCTCTGAGGGGGATGGAGACGGGGAGGAGGAGCAGGAAGAGCACCCAGCAGAGGCCACCAGGCACGAGGAGCTGCCCAGAGAGGATGAGGAGCAGCGCGGTTAGGGCAGCCTGGCCTGCTCCAGCACTGGGGTGGCCCCCACCTTGCTCTCTGTAGCAGAAAGGGGGTCCTCAACCCACCCTGGAGCTGCCCGACGACTCCTGAGCAGGCTTAAGCTTCCATAAGTCCCCCTCAAGCCAGGCTTGCAGCCCCCCCAGGCAGGCCTAAAGCCTGCAGCCCCAAGAAAGACCCACAACCCCTCAGGCCAGGCCTGCGCCCCACAGCCCCCCCCCCCCTGCCATGCAGGCCTGCAGACCCCCTAACCAAGCCTAAAGCCCCTCAGGCCAGACCCACAGCCCCTTAAGCCAAGGCTACCGACCCGCATAGCCCAGATCCACAGCCACAGACCCACAGCCCCTCAAGCCAGGCCTACCGACTCCCATAGGCCAGACCCACAGCCACAGACCCCTATAGTCCAGACCCACAGACAGACCCATAGCCCCCTAATCCCATCCTCAGCCCCTTTTAACCCCCCTATACCTCAATAAAGCCTCTCCCACCTCCACCTCCATTCTCTGCCTTCGCCTCGCCGCGGACTCTCCTCCCTCCATGAGGGGCATCAACCATCGACACCACCCTGAGGCGGGGACTACAGCTCCCGGCGCGCACCGCGCCTTAAGCGCGATGCACGCCGGGAGCTGTAGTGCTCGCCGCAGGGTGGCGCCCTATCAGCTTCCCTCAGTGAACTACATCCCCCACAATCCCCCTCGCTGGCAGGGGAGGAGGGGTGTGCTCACTCCCTCCGCGCGCCTGCGCGCTGCGGGCTGTTGTTGTGGCGGCGCGGCCCGGCCGGTAGCGATGAGCGACAACGATGACATCGAGGTGGAGAGCGACGTGAGTCGGGCCCCGCTATCGCGACAGAGCGATAGGAACTCCCCCCTCCCCAACGCTATCGCTTCCCTATGGACACCGGGAACGGGTAGCGCCGGTAACGTTTGGTTTCTGTTCCCTCTTCCTCATCGCGGCGCCGTTTCCTGGTGCCTTCCTCCTCCTCTTCCTCGTCCCGTTCGTGCCCCCCCCCGCCATCACCACCGGGCCCCATCAGGAGGAGCAGCCGAGGTTCCAGTCCGCGGTAAGCGCCGGGAGCCGAGCACGTGTGGGGGGGGGGTGCCGGGGGAGGTCTGATGGGAGGGGGGGGATTTGGGGGGGAGGTGGGGGTTTGGAGGTGTCTTGTGGGGATGGGGTCTTTGGGGGGGGGGAGCTGAGAGTCTACTTAGGGGGATCTGTGGGGCTGGGGTTGTCCTGGGGAGGGGGATTTATGGGGCTGGGGGTCTTCTTAGGGGCTCCTATGGAGCTTGGGGTTGTGTTGAGGGGGTAATCGGTAGGGCTGAGTCTTCTGGGGGGCAGCCATGGGGCTGGGGGTGTTCTGGGAGGGGGGATCTGTGGGGATGGGGGTGTCCTGGGAAGGGGGATCTGTGGGGATGGGGTGTTTTGTGGGGATGGGGCCTTGTGGGGGTGGGGAGCTGTGGGGCTGGAGTGACACCTGTGGGGCTGGGGGTCTTTGTAAGGGTTCATTTGGGGATGGGGACCTTTTGGGAATGCCCATGGGGCTGGGGGTCTCCTTAGGGGGGGATGTGTGGGGCTCCGAGGGGGGTGTTTGGGGAGGGGGCATATGTGGGGTGGGGGTCTTCTGGAGGTGGGGAGGCAGCTGTGAGGTTGGGGGTCTTGCAGGAGGGAAATCTGTGGGGCTGGGGTCTTCCGGGGAGGGGACACTTATGGGCTTGGGAGGCTTCTTAGGAGGAGACCTGTGGGGCTGGGCCTCATCCAGGGGAGAAACCTATGGGGCTGGGGATAGGAGCACACTTCTGGGGCTGTGGATCTTGAGGGAGATGGGGCTTGGAGGGGGGGGGGGGTTGTGGGGCTCAGCACCGAGCCCCCCCCACCGAGGTGCTCACGTCTCCTGTGGGGCTGGCTGTGGGGTGTGACGCATGGGGTCTGTGTCTGTTGGGTGCCCCAGGGCTGGGGGTGCTTTTGGGGCAGCAGGAACCTGCAAAGGAGAAACTGAAAGCAACAGGAACCAAAAGCCCCGGGAGCCACATCCTTCCCACCGGGAGAAGGCTCCGGGTGCTGAGACACCACCGAGGCTCTTCCCATCCATGCCGGGCCCCAAAGGGCTGTCCCACAGCAGGACTGGGGAGCAGGGCATGGATGGTGCCACCCTCATGGTCCCTTGTCCCCTCCATCCCAGGCTGACAAACGCGCCCATCACAACGCGCTGGAGCGCAAGCGCAGGGACCACATCAAGGACAGCTTCCACAGCCTGCGGGACTCCGTCCCCTCCCTGCAGGGGGAGAAGGTGAGTTTGGGGAGCGTGGTGGGAGCTCGGACTGAGGAGGAGCTGGGGTTCCTGCTGGCATTCCCGAGGGCAGGATGGGCGTCCCGAGCGGTGCAGGTCCAGCCTGTGGAATCCGTGGTGCGTGGCTGGAGTGGAGACCTTAGAGCAGCTCCTAAAGGGGCTGCAGGAAAGCTGGAGAGGGGCTTTGGACATGGGATGTAGGGGCAGGAAAAGGGGAATGGCTTTAACCTGCCCGAGGGGAGACTGAGATGAGCTCTTAGGCAGAAGCTCTTCCCTGGGAGGGTGCTGAGGCTCTGGCACAGGGTGCCCAGAGAAGCTGTGGCTGCCCCATCCCTGCAGTGTTCAGGGCCAGGTTGGACACAGGGGCTTGGAGCACCCTGCTCCAGTGGAAGGGGTCCCTGCCCATGGCAAGGGCTGGAGCTGGATGGGCTTTAAGCTCCCTTCATCCCCAACCATTCCATGATTCCATGTTCCAGTTCTCAGCCTCATCCAGCACCATGAGGAGCTCACAAAGAGCCCTTCCCAGCCCTCACCACGGGGGTCCCAAGACACAGCAGTAAAGCGACAGCAAACTCCTCCATGCTGCGCTGCGGGTGGGATGGGATGGACCAAGTCCCATTGGATCCTCCCTGGACTAGGTCTTTATCTCGCCTCTTGCCTTTTCCCACTATTGCAACAGGCATCCCGGGCCCAAATCCTGGACAAAGCCACAGAGTACATCCAGTACATGCGCCGGAAAAACCACACGCACCAGCAGGACATCGACGACCTCAAGCGCCAGAACGCTCTGCTGGAGCAGCAAGGTGAGGAGAAGGGAATGCCATGGGATACGGGGTGGGATCCCCGCGGGGTATACACGTGGTGGCTCTGCCTTGCAGTGCGCGCGCTGGAGAAGGCCAGGTCGAGCGCTCAGCTTCAAGCCAACTACCCCTCGACGGACAACAGCCTCTACACCAACCCCAAGGGCAGCACCATCTCCGCCTTCGATGGCGGATCCGATTCCAGCTCCGACTCGGAGCCTGAGGAGCCTCAGAACAGGAAGAAGCTGCGCATGGAGGCCAGTTAGGCCCCCCCCCGGGCCCCCCACTGCCCTTGGCCGCATAAGGACTCTCTCCCTTCTCTCGTAGAGGCTCTTGGACTGCAGCTTCCCAGCCCTTCCCGGCCCTTTCCCCGCTCTAACTGCATCGGCCCCAGGGGGAGCCGGCCAGGCAGGGCCCCGACAGACTTGGGGGGGGGGGGGGGGGGCCTCCAAGGAGGCGTCCCCATTGCCCCCCAGCAACCAGCGAGCCCCTCGCCCTCCTCCTTTCTGGTTTTATATGAGCATTTCTATTTATACCCGGGGACCACAGCAGTCCTGAGCTGAAGGGGGAGGCTGTGCAGCCCCCCCGCCATGTGTGTGTGTGCCCCCCAAAAGGCCAGGCCCCACACAGGGGTGCTGCTCCTGCCCCCATCAGGCAAGCACTGGAGGGAAGGGGGGGGGTCTCGCTATTTATTCTCTGCGTGTGCAATTCCAACTGCCCCCAATGCCTGTGGGAGCTTTGGGGGGGGGACACACACACAACGCCTGCACCCCCTCTTTCCACAGCACGGAGCCAGGCTGGGTGCTCTCTGTGTGCATCCCGTCCCCCCCTTCCTTTCCTCTGTCACCCTCCCCATAGCCCTTCCCCACCTCTGTGGCATTCTCTGATCTCTAGTGTCCCCTCCCTGCCCCATAGGTGCCCCCCCCCCGGCCCCATTTTGATGCCAATTCATTCCATGGATCTAAGGTATGTTGTACATACTGCCCAGAGTTGTCTTGCAAGTTGAGGCTTCCCTTTACTATAAGACTCTAAAGAATAAAATGGGACAAAAAAAGCCTTATTTCAGCTTCCCGCTGTTCCTGGAGCAGGAGGGGACACCAGGATCGGATCCAAGCATCACCCCCCCAGCCCCACAGAGTGCCCCAATGCTGGTGGCAGCTCTTCCCCCCTGCACACACACACCCCCCCATGGGGCAGCTCGTACTTGGGGGCTTTATTCATTCCAAACAGCTCTGCCAACGGCCCCGGGGCCCCCCCGGGGCCCAGCTCGGCTCCCACCGGGATCAGCACCGGGAATGGCGGCAGGAGCTGGCGGCCACGGGAGCAGGTTTTTGGTATTGCTAGCACCCTGAGGACCTCGCTCTGCACCAAACCACCCGGGGCAGGGCTGCTCCGCACAGTCTTGGGGTGGGGGGGTGGGGGGGGCAGCAGGGACACCCCCTATTCGGCCGCTGGCTCCAGGCTGGGCACGGGCTGCTGCAGGAAGTGCATCACCGCTCGCACCACCTTCTCCGGGGTGATGTTGTACACGGGGTGCGTGGCCTGCTGCGGGGAAGCAAGAGGAGAAGGGGCTCAGAGCCTGCTGGTGGTGACGGGGGGGATGTTGAGAGCTCCGCGGCCACGCTCAGCACCTACCAGGCGGTTCTCGGGGGCACCCAGGACCACTTGGTGGTGGAGGTCACCGCTGCCGAAGTGCTGCGCGATGGCCAGGCCGCTCAGGCAGTAGCATGTGTGGTAGAAATCCCGGGATCTGGCGATGGGAAAGGGGATGTTGGGGCGCTGAGCGAGGGCTCCAGGGCACCAGGCAGTGCCCTCCCCATAAGCCTGGTACTCACTTGCCAGGCTTGTCCAGCAGCCCCCCGGCCGGGCACTGGCAGCACAGGAGGATGTATTCCTGCAGCGCCGACTGGTCGAACATCCAGTGGGTCATGCTCAGGGCTGGGTCGCCTGGAAGGGAAGGTGGTGAAATCCATGGTGGGGGGCAGGAATGTGGGAATCTCCCCCCTCCTCAGGGCTTCCTCCCCAACACCAAGCCTCAAACCCCCCCCCCGGTGCAGCAGCTCCCACTTGGGACAGGGACACAAAATCACTGCGCTTCATTCCCTTCCCATAACACCTTCATCCCCCCCGCACATAGCTGCTGTTTGGGGGGGCAGAGGAAGGCAGGACCCCCCCCAAAAGCCAACTCACCCTTGGCGTGGAGGGCTCGGTGCAGCAGGGGCAGGAGCCCCGCTTGCCAGAAGGAATAGCATCCATCCACCAGCTTGTTGCAGCGGCCTTGGAAGCCACCCTCGAAGCGCATCTGTCGGCTGGTCACCCAGTGCTGAGCAGGACAGAGCAGCGTGAGGCCATGGGGGGGGGGGGTCAGAGCCCCCCATCCCGGTGAGGAAGGGGCTGCAGGTGCTCACCAGCAAGCTCCGGAGGTTCAGGAGATGCTCCTGCTTGAGGATGACCAAGGCTGCCACGCCACAGAAGGTGTAACCACCGTGAGCTTCCATCCCCGGCACGCCGCCGATGCCGCCCTCCCAGTTCTGGCACCTGCATGGGGAGAGAGGACAGGATGGGACCCATATCCCAACATAAGGGCATGGAGCTGATGGAGCGAGGCCAGAGGAGGCCATGGGGGTGCTGCGAGGGCTGGAGCAGCTCTGCCATGGAGCCAGGCTGAGAGAGCTGGGCTGGGGCAGCCTGGAGGAGAGAAGGCTCCTGAAGGGGAGACCTTAGAGAGCTCCAGTGCCTGAAGGGGCTGCAGGAAACCTGGAGAGGGGCTTTGGACAAGGGATGGAGGGACAGGACAGGGGAATGGCTTTAACCTGCCCGAGGGGAGACTGAGATGAGCTCTTAGGCAGAAGCTCTTCCCTGGGAGGGTGCTGAGGCGCTGGCACAGGGTGCCCAGAGAAGCTGTGGCTGCCCCATCCCTGCAGTGTTCAAGGCCAGGTTGGACACAGGGGCTTGGAGCACCCTGCTCCAGTGGAAGGTGTCCCTGCCATGGCAGGGTCGGAGCTGGATGGGCTTTAAGCTCCCTTCATCCCACGCCATGGACTGCCCCATTCCCGTTTCTCACCTCGCTATCCACTCAGCCGTGCCAGCGAAGAGCGCGGGGGTCAGGATGTTGGTCAGGGAGGCCACGGATGCAGCACAATAGGCGCTCCTGTGGGACACGGGGGGGGGGGGGGGGGGGGGGGGGGTCAGGGAGGTGACCCCATCCCCGTGCTGGTACCCAGGGCAGTGCCATTCACCCACCTCACATCCACCTCGCCCCCGACGTGCATGAGGAAGGAGCCATCGGGCTGCTTCAGCGAGTGCAGGTACTGCAGCAGCTTCTGCCTGCGAGAGCCATGGTGCTGCGGGGGGGGACACGCATCCTGTGTCCCCCCCACCCCAGCCCCATGCCAGCAGCCTGGGACCCCCCCCCCGTGCCCCCCCATCAGCCCTACCTGTCAATGACACCGAACGCCTCCTCCGTGCCGATGATGCAGAGCGCGTTGACGGCAGCATAAGTGGGGGCAAGGTGGGGGTGCTGGCCGGGACCCCCCCCAAAACCCCCTTGGGGGCTCTGGCAGCGGCTCAGGAACTGGCAGACACTACAGGAGAGGTGACAGTGCCCCACTGAAGCAATAGGGACACCCCATAACCCACAAGGGGACAGCTCTGTTAACACCCCCCCCCCCCAAACCACCCCCCCCCAGGGTCAAAGCTGGGGTTATCTCATCCCTCTCCCCCCCCCCCCCCCCCCCAATCTCCATGCGTCACGAGGCGCCGGCATCAAGAAAGGCCCCATTGATGGTGACAAGGGGAGGAACAAAGCTCCTTTGGTGCGGGGACAGCAGGAGGTGGTACCTCCAGCATCACATGGGGCTGTAGCTACAGCCAGGATGCGGTGTGGGGGTCCCCAAGCTGCCACCATAGGGCAGAATGGGATGGGGGGGGGGGGGTCCCCCCAGTTCTTGGGATGCTGGTGGTACTTACTCAGAGGCAACCGAGTGGGGAATGGGCTCATCCAGCAGCTCCAAGCTGTGCAGGATCCAGTAGCAGAGCCAGGGGCGGCTGGCATCCAGGCACTGCAGGATAAGGGGGGACCATGGAGGGTTTGGGGGTGCAGGGAACCCCCTCCTTCTTATGCCGAGGACACCAGAACCGCACACAGTGCGGAGCACTGTGTGCGGTTCTGGTGTCCTCGGCATAAGAAGGACATGGAGCTGATGGAGACTAAAGGAGGCCATAAGGATGCTCCCACATCGGACTCTTCATCAGGGATTGTAGTGATAGGACAAGGGGTGATGGGGTCCAACTGGAACAGGGTGGGGGGATCCAGATTGGATGTAAGGATGGAATCCTGCACTAGGAGGATGCTGAGGCGCTGGCACAGAGATCCCTGGGGATCAAAGCCAGGTCGGATGCGGCTTGGAGCACCCTGCTCTAGCGGAAGGTGTTGGGGTTGGAAGTGGATGGGATTTAAGGTCCCTTCATCCCAACTCATCCCAGGGCTCCCATGGACCAGCAGCTCCGGTACCTCATAGGCTTCCGTGAGCTGCCGGAGGCCTCTCTTCAGGTAATGGAAGTGCTTCTCCCGCTGCAGGATGAACCTGGAACACAAGGAAGGGACAGGGAGCTGATGCCACCGCATCCAGGGCTTGGGGCCGCATCCCATTGGAGCCCGCCCCAAGTGTGGGGCCGGCTCCCATAGGAACTCACTGTGGGATGTGATGGTTGGTCTTGTAGGCATCAAACACCTCCTGCACGATGTCTTCCACCTTGGTCTGCATCCGGCATGGAAGTGGGAATAAAGCCCATGTGAGCTCTGGAAAGCTCCTGCCCCATTCCCAGGGGTTTATCCAGTGGGAAAACCAACGCGACCGAAGCCGCTCGATCCCATTCTGCCTATGGGAGACTTAACAGGAGCTGAGGAGGCGCTTTGAGCTGGGATTAGAAGGGAATCACCCACCGGGGCTGCTTTCCCAATGCTTAAAGATGGAGCCGGGTTCATCCCCATGGAAAACATGGGATTTGTGACACTGCTTTTGAGCCCACTTTAACACCCAGCGCCCAGCATCAGGGCTGTCCCAAACTGGGATAATCCTCATGGAAAACACCAGCGTGAGGACTGGCAGCACCGGACACCCCCCCCTCATCCATGGGCACTGAGTGCCGCCGGGCAGTGGGAATGCCGTATGGATTGGGAAACACAGCAGTGCCTTTTGCACCATTGGGGCCCATCCCAGCGCCGGGGGCTGGATCAGATCCACATGGAGCAGAGGTAACCCGGCACCCCCTCGCCCACCCCAGGCTGGGAATGGGGACACATCATAGCCCCCCATGGGTGCCCCGGCTGCTGTCATGGGTGAGTGGGGAGGAAGTGGGGTCGGGATCACCCAGCCCCATGGCATCCCATAGCCCAGCCCCACTGCACCCTCAGGGCAAGCTTCATAGCGCCCCATAGTCCAGCCCTACAGCAGCCAGCCCCAGGGCAGCTTCAGAGCTGGCCCCAGGGCACCATGACCCTACAGCACCCCATAGCCCTGCCCCACAGCACCCTCAAAGTCAGCCCCAGGGAAGCTTCAGAGCCGGCCCCAAGGCACCATGACCCTACAGCACCCCATAGCCCGGCACCACAGCCCAGCATTACAGCACCCTCAGGGCCAGCCCCATAGCACCCCATAGCCGGGCCTTAAGGCAGCCTAGCGCCACCAGGGCCAGCCCCAGGGCAGCTTCAAAGCCGGCCCCACACCACCCCCAAAGGCAGCCCCAGGGCACCATGACCCTGCAGCACCCCATAGCCCGGCACCCTCGGAGCCCGCCCTAGAGCACCCCATAGTCCGGCCCTATGGCAGCCCCAGGGCCAGCCCCATAGCGCCCAATGGCCCAGCCCATGGCACCCACAGCCCGGCCCCATAGCGCCCCATAGGGCCCCGCACCTGCTCCGCGGAGGTCGCGGTCCGGACCCCATCGTCCCGCAGCCGCCGCCTCCCGCCAGGAGACCCGCGCGGGGCCGGGGCCGCTCCCGCCATGCTGCGGGCGGGGACACGTGACCCCGCCCCGCGCCCCGCCCCGAGCCCCGCCGGCCGCCCGCCAGGGGGCGCGCCGCGTCACCGCGGCCTGTGACGTCACCGCATTCCCACATGGAATGGGTCGGGATGGGGTCTCTGGGGCGGGTTAAAGCCATTCCCCTTTTCCTGTCCCTACATCCCTTGGCCAAAGCCCCTCTCCAGGTTTCCTGCAGCCCTTTCAGGCACTGGAGCTGCTCTAAGGTCTCCCCTTCAGGAGCCTTCTCTCCCCCAGGCTGCCCCAGCCCAGCTCTCTCAGCCTGGCTCCAGGGCAGAGCTGCTCCGGCTCCCGCGCTATTCCCGAAGGGAATCTCCTTTTATTCGGGGCAGACCAAAGGAATTCCATCCCTGCTGTTCATTTCTAATCACCTCAGCGCACATCCTGAGCATCCTCAGCCAGGGTCGGTACGCAGAGATGGGAGCAGGGAGCCCCCAGCAGTGTATTTATCCCAAGAAGCCCATTCCCAAAGGGATCTAAGGTAGGAATTCTGTGTATGTATCCACATACACATGCATACACATCTAAACCCAACCAATAACCTTTAATGCGCAGTGCTTGGGTGCTGGTGCTCCGGCACCCACACACGGGAGCCACAGCAGCCACCGGGAACAGGCTGATGGGTCGCTTGCTCCCAGCACTGCACCCAAGCTGCACCCATCACTGCATCCAGCACCCATCACTGCATCCATCACTGCACCCATCACTGCATCCAGCACCCATCACTGCACCCATCACTGCATCCAGCACCCAACCTGCACCCATCACTGTGCCCAGCACCCAACCTGTGCCCAGCACCCAACATGCACCCATCACTGTGCCCAGCACCCAACCTGTGCCCAGCACCCAACCTGCACCCATCACTGTGCCCAGCACCCAACCTGTGTCCAGCACCCAACCTGCACCCATCACTGTGCCCAGCACCCAACCTGTGTCCAGCACCCAACCTGCACCCATCACTGTGCCCAGCACCCAACCTGTGCCCAGCGCCCAACCTGCACCCATCACTGTGCCCAGCACCCAACACTGAACCCAGTATACAATACTGCACCCATCACTGCACCCAACAGTGCACCCAGCATGCATCCAGCACCCATCACTGCACCCACCCCAGTACCCATCACCACACCCCAGTACTCAACACCCAACCCAGCACCCAATCCTGCATCCAACATCCAATACTGAACCCATCACTGCACCCAGCACCCATCCTGCACCCAACACCCATCCTGCACCCAGCACCCATCTTGCACCCAATACCCATCCTGCACCCAATACCCATCCTGCACCCAGCACCCATCCTGCACCCAATACCCATCCTGCACCCAACACCCATCCTGCACCCAGTACCCATCCTGCACCCAACACCCATCCTGCACCCAGTACCCATCACGCACCCAACATCCATCACTGCACCCAGCACCCAACACCCCACCCAACACTGCATCCCCCACCCAAAGCTGCCCCCAGCACCCATCACTGCCCCCACCCAATACCGCTGCAGCCCCCCAGTGCTCCCTGTGTCCTGGTGCCATCCTGGTGGCCCCCGGTGCCGCCCCTGTTCCCCCGGTCCCTCCGTGGGTCCCCCCGGTGCAGCCCCGTGGGTCACCCCCTGTCCCCGCTTCACCCCGGGCCCTTGCCCTTTGTCTCCCATCGCTCCCTGGGTGCTGAGCCCAAGACGGGGGGGTCCTGGGGTGTCCCCGAGTGGCCTCTCCCCCCATTCCCCCTCGAGCCCTTTGGTGCCCCGGGGCATCCCCCGGTGCATCCCTGGCGCTCCCTCCCCTGCATCCCCGATCCACCCCCGGTACCCCCTTCCCAGACCATTCCCGGTGTCCCTCCCGGTGTATCCCTCATCCCTTCCCGATGTTCTTCTCGCTGTATCCCCTGGTATTCCCGGTGCGCTCTCGGTGCATCCCCGGTATCCCCTTCCCGGTACCCCAGATCATCCCCTGTGCATCCCCCGCTCCATCCCCACTGTCGCTCCCCCCGTTCCCCAAAGCATCCCCCGGTGCCTCCCCGGTGTCCCCTGGATCCCCCGGTTTCCTCGCCTCGTTCCCCACAGCATCCCCCGTGGGTGCCACCCACGGTGCATCCCCGGTGTCCTCTGCCCTGCATCCTCCCTGGTCCATTCCCCGTTTTCCCTCCCCGTTCCCTAAAGCATCCCCCGGTGCATCCCCGGTGCTCCCTCCCCTGCATCCCCCGTTTCCTCCTCTGGTCCGTCTCCCGGTGTTCCCCCCGGTCCACCCACAGTATCGCTCCCCCCTTTCCCCAACGCATCCTCTGGTCCATCCTCGGTGCTCTCTCCCCATAATTCCCACTCCATTCCCAGTGTTCCCCCGGTCCATTCCCGGTGTCTCCCCCCATCATTCCCCACACCACCCCCGGTGCTTTCTCTTCTACATCCCCCGGTCCCTCCCTAGTGTCACTCCCCATTCCCCAGTGCATCCCCCGGTGCATCCCTGGTGCTCCCTCCCCTGCATCCCCGGTTTTCCCCCCGGTCTATTCCCGCTCCATCCCTTACATCCCCCGCTCCATCCCCTGCATCCCTCGGTCCATCCCCGCTCCATCCCCTGCATCCCCTGGTCCATCTCCGGTCCATCCTCTGCATCCCTCCCTCCACACCCGCTCCATCCCGTGCATCTCCCTGTCCATCTCCGGTCCATCCCCTGCATCCCTCGCTCCATACCCGCTCCATCCCCTGCATCCCCCGGTCCATCCCCTGCATCCCCCGCTCCATCCCTGCATCCCTCTCTCCATCTCCGGTCCATCCCCTGCATCCCCCGCTCCATCCCCTGCATCCCCTGCTCCATCCCCTGCATCCCCTGCTCCATCCCCTGCATCCCCCGCTCCATCCCTGCATCCCTCTCTCCATCTCCGGTCCATCCCCTGCATCCCCCGCTCCATCCCCTGCATCCCCTGCTCCATCCCCTGCATCCCCTGCTCCATCCCCTGCATCCCCCGCTCCATCCCTGCATCCCTCTCTCCATCTCCGGTCCATCCCCTGCATCCCCCGCTCCATCCCCTCTCCATCCCCGGTGTCTCCCCCCACATCCCCTCTGCACCCGCCCCCAGCCCGCGCCCCGCCCCGGTGCCAGCCCGGCGCGGTGGCGGTGGCGGCGGCGCAGCGCTCCCGGCCCCGGTACCGGCGGCGGCCCCGGCGCGGCGCGGCCCGCCATGGCCAAGCAGTACGACGTGCTGTTCCGGCTGCTGCTGCTGGGCGACTCGGGCGTGGGCAAGACCTGCCTGCTCTGCCGCTTCACCGACAACCAGTTCCACCCCGCGCACATCTCCACCATCGGTACCGGCCGCGCCGGCGACGGCGACCGGACCGCGCGGGCGGCGGCACCGGGGAAGCGGGAGCAATGGAACTGGGGAACCGGGGAGCCAAGGCACCGGGGAACGGGTTGAACCGGAGAGCCATAAGCACCGGGGAACCGGGAGCGATGGGGAGATGGGGAGCCGGGGAGACGAGGCACCAGGAAACGGGGAACAGGGGGACCCGCGAAGCAGCGGCACCGGGGAACCGGGAGCGATGGAAGAAGAGACATGGCACTAGGGAACGGGGAACCAGGGAGCCAGGAGCATCGGGGGGCCGGGAGCCGCGGGGAGCCGAGGCACCAGGGAACGGGAAACCGCGGGCACCGGGGAGCCGTGGGCAGCGGGAGCAGCGGGGAACGGGAAAGCCGTGGGCACCGGGGATGTACCGGGGACACAGCGGGGGATGCAGGGGAGGAAGCGCCGGGAAACCGTGGACACCGGGAGCGCCGGGGAGCCGCAGCACCGGGGAACGTGGAGATGGGGGCACCTGGGAACGGAAAAACCGGGGGCACCGGGGAGCTGCAGCACCGGGGAGCCGGGAACCGGGAGCATCCACCGGGGCCGGGTGTGGGCGCGGGGTGGGCACGGGGGAGCCCCGGTACCCGGTTTGGCTTCACAACGGGGCCTGGAGAGGGAGCAGGACGGGGTGGGAGGAGCAGGGGAGGGGGGACCCCGGTGGCGGTAGCTCCCGGTGTGTGTGGGGGGACCCCGAGACACCCCATAACCCCCCCGCTCCCAGGCGTTGACTTCAAGATGAAGACCATCGAGGTGGACGGCATCAAGGTGCGGATACAGATCTGGTGAGTGCCGGCACCGGGGATCGGGGGGGGGCTGAACCCCGGTCCTACCCCCCCATAGCGGGGGCTGAGGCCTGGGCACAGCTCATGCCATGGGTGCTGGGGCTGAGCTCTTGTCCCGGTGCAGGGACACGGCAGGGCAGGAGCGGTACCAGACCATCACCAAGCAGTACTATCGGCGAGCACAGGTACGGGGAGGGGGGGGGACCCCATCCTGGAGCACAGAGGAGGGGAAACTGAGGCACGGGGGGGGGGTAAATGGCCACATCCATCCCCCCCCCATTATTCCATAGGGCATCTTCCTGGTGTACGACATCAGCAGCGAGCGCTCCTACCAGCACATTGTGAAATGGGCCAGCGACGTGGATGAGGTCTGGGGGGGTGCAAAGGCCTGGGGGGGGGGGGGTCTCCCCCATGTAATGGGGGGGTCCTCACGCTGCTCCCCCCCCCAGTATGCACCCGATGGTGTCCAGAAGATCCTCATTGGGAACAAGGCGGACGAGGAGCACAAGAGGCAAGTGGCCAAAGAGCAAGGGCTGCAGGTGAGCGGGGGCTGCGGGGCCCCCCCTGCGCCCCGGCATGGACGGAGTCCCCCTGCATCCACGGGGACCCCAACAGCCCTCCTGCAGCCCTATGTGTGTCCATACCCCCCCCCAGCACGACCAGAGACCCCCCCCCAGTGCCTGTGCCACATCCCTGTGTCCCCCCCCACGGTGACCCCAAATCCCCCCCCTGCACCCCAAGGTGGACAGAGCCCCCCCTACATTCCATAGCGACCCCAATAACCCTCCTGCACCCCTATTTGTGTCCTTTCCCCCCTCTCCAGCATGACCAAGGATCCCCCCCCCCCCCCCAGTGCCTGTGCACCCCCAGGACCACTCTTACACCTCCCTGTTCCCCCCCACCATAACCCCAACCACCCCCCCCAGCACCCCAACATAGCCCCTGCACCCCCAAAGCACCCAGACCCCCCCCACCGCGTCCCCCTTGCACCATTGCCAGCCCCAGTGGGTGCCCCTATTGCAGCCCTCCCAGTGCCCCCATGGCCAGCACAGCCCTCCATGTGTCTGGGGGGGGGACGGGACTGGGGGTGCTGGTGCCCCCCCAACCCCCTCGCCTGCAGCTGGCCAGGGAGTACGGGATGGATTTCTATGAGACCAGCGCCTGCAGCAACCTCAACATCAAGGAGGTATCGGGGGGCCGATGGGGGGGTCAATAAAAGGGGGCTCAGGGGGGGTGCCCCAGGCTCACCCCCCCCCCCCCCCCCGTTCGCAGTCCTTCACGCGGCTGACGGAGCTGGTGCTGCAGGCGCATCGCAAGGAGCTGGAGGGGCTGCGGGCCCCCCCCCGCACCCCCACTTTGGCCCGCTTAGAGGAGGACGAGCAGCAGCCCCTGTGCAGCGAGGACACCCCCAAAACCTGCTGGTGTTGAAGCATGGACCCCCCCATGGACCCCTCTTTGGATCCCCCCCATCCCTGGGCTGTGCTGGGGGGGGGGACACACACACTGTGGGTGCAGGATGGGGCAGCCCCATGGAAGGGGGAGATGGGGACAGGCGTGATGGGGTGAGCCCAGACTGCACCCATGGTCCCCTTGGTGGGTGGGGGGATGATGGGCGCTGGTGCCCACCCCGTGCCCATGGACCCCCCCCGTTTTACACATACAATAAAGGTGATGCTGGAGGTGGCCGGGGCTCGATGCTGCCAGGGGGTGCTCCATGGGGGCGGGGGGGGTGGTCCATGGGTGGCTGTGCCCCACTGGAGCCCCCAGCACCGTGCATGGGGCAGCGCCGGGGCATGGCAACACGAGCGGGTATCAATAATTGAGGCTGTGCCGGGGCTGCCGCAGCGGTGTCCTCTTTCCAGGCCAGGGGATGGGGATGCGGGGTGCTGGGTCTATGGGTGCTGTGCCCATGGGGTGCTGTGCCCATGGGGTGCTGTGCCCATCACCACTGCCGGCTCAGTCCCAGCTGTGGGAGCATCCCCACAGGGATGCAGGAGCTGGCCCTGGCGTGCACAGGGGTATCGTTGTCAGACAGCTTGGTGATGGGCACTGGGATGGGTGGGCAGCAGGATGAGGATTGGCATTGGACGGTGGTGGGCATCGGCATGGATGGGCATTGGGATGGCAGCTGCACTGGGATAGTGATGGGCACTGGGATCCTGGTGGGCATTGGCATGGATTGGGCACTGGGATGGTGATGGGCACCAGCATGATGCCAGGCTAAACCCTGGCCCTGGGACCAGTGGGCGCCAGCACTGGTGGGCATGCAGCAGACATCAGGATGGCAAACACCGGCAGCCCACAGGCGACGCCAAGGCAGCCTTGGGGTGGGATCCACACAGGGCCCCCCATTCCCCATCCCATGTGGGTCTGAGTCACCCCTTCTCCACCCCTCACATCCCCACCTCCCAGCATCCCGTTGTATCCCGCCTCTTCCCACCCCGCAGCCTGGGGGCACAGGGAACAGCATCCACGCCATGAATTATTGAGGTGGGTTGGAGCATCCATGGCCCTGGCCCCGCGCCACCGCTCCCGCCCTGCGCCAGGGCGGACGGCTCCGGTTTCCAGCGGGAGAGCTCCGGATCCAGCCCATCACGTGGGCACCGGGAAGCCCTTAAGGCTGCCTGCGGCCGCAGGGGAAGGGAAGGCAGCAGCACCCGCAGCCATGAGCATCCCCATCGCCAAGTCCTTCTATGACCTGAGCGCCAGCTCCTTGCAGGGGGAGAGGGTGGATTTCAACGTGTTCCGGGGCCGCGTGGTCCTCATCGAGAACGTGGCATCGCTCTGAGGCTCCACGGTGCGGGATTACACCCAGCTCAACCAGCTCCAGGCCCGCTACCCCCGGCGGCTGGTGGTGCTGGGCTTCCCCTGCAACCAGTTCGGCTTCCAGGTAAGAGCCGGCACTCATGGAATGGATTGGAAGGGAGCTTAAAGCTCATCCGGTTCCATGGTTAGGGATGCTTTCCACTAGACCCGGTTGCTCCAAGTCCCGTCCAACGCTGTCGGCACATCCCTGTGCCGGTATCTCACCACCTCCATAGGGAAGCATTCTCCTTATGGAATTCCTCCTTCCAGGAGAACAGCACCAACGAGGAGATCCTCAGCATCCTGAAGCACGTGCGGCCGGGGGGCGGCTTCGAGCCCAACTTCACCCTGTTCCAGAAGTGCCAGGTGAACGGCGCGGACACGCACCCGGTCTTTGCCTACCTGAAGCTCCATCTCCCTGCTCCAGCCGACGAGGCAGCGACCCTCATGTCGGAGCCGCGGTTCCTGGCCTGGAGCCCCATCCGGCGCTCCGACATCTCCTGGAACTTCGAGAAGTTCCTGGTGGGACCCGAAGGGGAACCATTCCGGCGCTACGGCCCCCGCATGGCCCCAGCGCAGCTGGAGCCCGACATCCAGCGCCTCCTCAAGCTGGCCAAATAGATCCCGTGTCCCAGCAGCCGCTTCCCTCGGGATGCTCCCAGCTCTCCGCAGGGTGATGGTCCCCTCTGAAACCGCTGCAGGGAGGGGGCTGGATGGGGGCAGAGAGCTGGAGGCCCCGGGGTGCTGCGGGCTGGTGGCAATAAAGGAGGAGGGAGCGAACCCCAAAGTGTGCGTGGTTTGTGGAGGGCTGGGGGGGAGCAGGAGGAAAAGCCCCCGGATGCTGGATGCGGTGCTGGATGGAGCGGTACCCGGCTTCATGTGGGTGTCACTGGGTGCCAAGAGCAGCATCGCATCATAGCGAGTGATTCGGGTGCCAATGGGTGCCAAGGGTACCACTGCACCCCAGGGAGTGATTTTGGGTGTCATTGGGTGCCAAGGGCACCACTGCACCCCAGGGAGTGATTTTGGGTGTCACTGGGTGCCAAGGGCAGCACTGCACCCCAGGGAGTGATTTTGGGTGTCACTGGGTGCCAAGGGCACCACTGCACCCCAGGGAGTGATTTCAGGGTGTCACTGGGAACACATCCCAGGGAAACAGGCTCTGGGAGTGCAGTGATCCCAAAGGAGCAGAAGGATCCCGCGTAGCTTCTCAGCAGGGTTTGGGAGAGCAGGATGGGTGCTGAGGTGCTGGGAAGGGCTGGATCCACCCGGAGGGAAGGAATTCCGTAGCCTCGCAGGAAGGAAAAGCCCCCCAATCGCTTCCTTGCCCCCCAGGCAGTGATGGGGAGCCCACGGGGGTGAAGGCTGTAACACGTCACATTTATTGCCCCACACATGTGGGTTCCTGAGGTGGGGTGAGCATCCTTTGGGACCCCTTTTTGGGCTGACAACACCCTGGGGGGGCTTAATGTCTTCAGCACATGGGGGGCTCAGGTTGTGTGCTCCTGCCTGTTCCTGGAGCTGGGATGTGGGCACGGGAGCATGGAAGCACGTCCGGCATCAGGCATCCACCACATCCAGGCTGGAAGGTTGGAGAAGAGAATCAGGTAAAGGACCACGTCATCCATAGGGATCCCAATGCCAGGGATCTCCTGGTGCTGATGGGGAGTGGGAAGGGAGATCCTGGGACACCCAGGGATTCATACTGGGATCCAAACTGGCTTCAGAAGAGCGGAGTCATCTGCCTGGGGTCATCAGGGAGGATGCTGATGGAGTCCTCAGCCCGGCCACAGAGCAGGCACAGCATGGTGTATTCCTGGTGGGATACAGAGGGAATGAGCACAGGAGGGTGTATTCCTGGTGGGATACAGAGGGAATGAGCACAGCATGGTGTATTCCTGGTGGGATACAGAGGGGATGAGCACAGGAGGGTGTATTCCTGGTGGGACACAGAGGGATGAGCACAGGAGGGTGTATTCCTGGTGGGATACAGAGGGGATGAGCACAGCATGGTGTATTCCTGGTGGGATACAGAGGGGATGAGCACAGGAGGGTGTATTCCTGGTGGGACACAGAGGGATGAGCACAGCATGGTGTATTCCTGGTGGGATGGGGGGGTCTGCCACAGCAGCTCTACTGCTCTCCTGCAGGGAAACCCAACCCGGAGCCATCACCCGATCCCCGACTGCAATCAGATCCGGCGGGATCTTGTTTCCAGCTCCCCCCCGCCCATTTTCCAGCATTTAGCAGTTGCATAGGAAACGTGCCAGGGAGGAGCCGGGAAGAGCCATGCTTTGCCGCACGGACATTCCCACTGGGCTGCACGGGAAGCACCAGGTGAGCTGGGAAGCAGGGACTAATGCCAGCGGCTCCAGGTAGCCGCAAGCATAGGGACGGCTTCTGGAAGCACAGGGAGCGTCTGGAACACCACGGGAGCAGCCTGGGGCTCAGACTGGGGTGTCCCCAGCGCTGGGGGGCACAAAGTGGGGTCCCTGGGGTATACCTGGTAGTCGTCCACCACGCTGAAGGTGTACTCATGGCGCGCAATGAGGTGGTGGCAGTGCCGGCACAGGTCTGCGGAGGAGAGAGGACACCGGGATAAGGGGATGCGGCTGCTCCCAACCCTGGGTATTGCCACCCCAATGCCCTCAGCCCCTTGGGGACAAAGGGATGAGCCCCCCCCACCCGTGCTCCCCATATCCCCTGTAGCATTAACCCCCCCTCAGTCGCAGGAGCATCCACACCCCTAAACCCCCCCCAGCACCTCAACCCCTTCCCAGCCATCAGCTCCCTGACACCCCCAACCCCAAACGTTGAGATCCCCCCCTAAACCCTCACCCCCACCGCAAGGGGGCCCCCAACATCGGACCCCAAATTAACCCTCCCTCAGCTCCACAGGCCCCAAAGTCCCCCCTCCATGCCCCAAACCCCAAAGGGTCCCCCCTGAGGCCCAGACCCCAAAGGTCCCCTTCATTCCCAAAGGGTCCCCCCAATCGTAGACCCCAAAGGTCCCCCTCAGCCCCAAAGGGTCCCCCCCGAGGCCCAGACCCCAAAGGTCCCCCTTAGCCCCAAAGGTCCTCCCCAGCCCCAAAGGGTCCCCCCAACCTTAGACCCCAAAGGGTCCCCCCGGTCCCCGCTCACGGTCGTAGGTGACGATCTCCTCCCCGCCGTGCAGCCCGGCCGCGCGGTTGCTCAGCAGCACCAAGTCCCGGCGGCCGCACTGCGCGCACCCCACGAAGTTGAGGAGGAAGGAGCCGCCCTCCAGGCAGGTGGTGCCCTGCGGCGGCAGCACCACACGGTCGGTACCGGCACCGGGGTCACCCCAGCCCGGTCCGGTCCGGTCCATCCCGGTATGGTTCAGCCCAGCCCCGGCCTTACCCGCTCCGGGTACTCGGTACCCACACAGCCGCCGCACATCCCGCCGCAGCTCTCGCGAGACTGCCGCCGCGGGGCGGGGCTTAGCTCAAGGGGCGTGGCCAATGCTGTTCGCCCCTTCTGCGATGTGTGATTGGATGTGTCTATAGATGGGCGTGGCTTAACACTGCAGGGCGTGGTTTTGTGCGTGAATGGGCGTGGTTTATGAACGAGGGCGTGGTTTGTAGTTGAGGGCGTGGTTTATGAATAGGGGCGTGGATTGTGAATGGGCGTGGTTCATGAATAGGGGCGTGGTTTGTGAATGGAGGCGTGGCCAAGCGGCAGTCCCCTGCCCGGCAGCGTGACCGTGGGGCAGGACCGGGACCCCCGGACCCCTCTCCCACCGGAGTCGGCCCCAGCCGGGTGCAGCTCCCCCCAGGTGCTTGGGCAGCCAGCGCTGGGCTGCGGGGTCCTGGTGCCGTTGGGCTGGGGGCACTCCGTGGGGCTGGCTGGGGGCAAGCTGGGCTGGGGGGGGTCAGGGCCAGCTGGGGGTCACCTGAGCTATCTGGGGATGCCTGGCAGTACCCGTGGAGTGCCTGGGGCTACCTGAGGGAGCCTCAGGGCCAGCGGAGGACCCTCAGGACTGAATGGGGGGGCCTGGGATCAGCCACGGTACCCCCAAGACCAAGAACACCCAGGGCTGGCTGGGGAGTGCCTGGGACTAGCTGGGGGGCACCCAGGGCTAGCTGAGCGACACGTAGGGCTAGTGGGGGGTGCCTGAGTGACCCCCATGGGTAGCCAGCAGTGCCTGTGGCCAGCCAGAGCTACTCGGGTCGAGCTGGGGGCCACCTGAGCTAACGGCGAACACTCAGGGCTAGCGAGGGTACCTCTAGGGCCAGCTGGGGGAGCGCTGGGACCAGCTGAGAGCCTCCCAGAGCTAATCAGGAGTGCCTGAGGCTCCCTGGGGTGTACTTGGGACTAGCTGGGGGGGGGACTAGCTGGGGGAGAAGTGGGGATAATGAGGGTTCCCCAGGGCTAGCGAGGGGGGGTGCCTGGGGATGAGGGATGCCAAGGACTAGTGGGGAACAGCCGGGACTAGCCCAGGGGTGCCTGGGACTGAGTGACCCCCATGGCTAGCCGGGAGTGCCCTAGGGCTAGTAGGGGAACCCTAGGGCTAGCTGAGGAAGCGCTGGGACTAGCTAGAGGACCCCCAGGGCTAGCTGGAGGGTACCTCGGGCTAGCTGAGGGACACCAAAGCTATCGGGGGAGACCCAGGGCCAGTGGGGGGTGCTTTGGGCTAACTGAGAGACCCCCAGAGCTAGCCAGGAGTGCCTGGGGCTTGCTGGGAGACCCAGGGCTCGTTGGGGGACACCCATGTCTAGCTTGGGGGTGCACTATCCCAGTGCCAGCGGTAGCTGGGGGCACCCAGGTCTACTGGGGTCCCTGTTAGCCCCCCCTCTCTACCTAACGGGGTACCCGGAGGCAGCGGGGTGCGCCCGGAGCCCGGGTTCCCGAGTTACCGGTGGGAGGGGGGGGGGGTTCATCGGGACGCTGCGCCGCTCCGTGCCCGGTAGGAGCCGGTGGCGGCGGCGGCCGGGGGGGGCCGCTGTGCTGCATTGCGGGGCGGGCGGCTCGTCCCCGCCCGCCTCCGCCCGGCCCTCCCGGGGGGAGCGGGGCTATCGGGGCCGGGCAGCGCTCTGGCCCCGGGCAGGAATGTCCCTGCGCGCACGGATAATGTTATTTATATCGCGGCACAGGGCGGCTCCGCTCCCCCCGCCCCGCTCCGGTCCCGGCTCCGGCCCCGGGCCCGCCGCCGCTCGTCCTCCCGCCGCCCCGCGCAGGTGAGAGCCGCGGCCGCCGGGATGCGCCGCCTCCGGTGATGGTGGTGGTGGTGATGGAGAGGGAGGGATGAAGCGGGAAGAACAGAAGCGAAGGCGGCGGGGGGGGGGGGGTGGTACCAGGACGCGCTGCCCGCCCCGGGGACAGCGGGTGCCGCGCTGCGGGGGCTGCGGGTACCGGGTAAAGTTTGGCGGGGGCTCAGCTCTCGCCGTTATCCCCCTCGCGGAAGGGGCGGCGGTGCCACCGGGGGTCCCCCGGGGCTGCTCGGCGCGGCGGGGACACGCGGGGACGGGAAGGACGGGGCGGGCGAGCGGCGGTGACTTTCTGGGGACACCCTGGGGACGCTGTCCCTATGGAGGGGACACAGCAACCAGCGGGGTGCTGGGGGCTCCCGTAGCCCCGGGTGTGTGGCGGTGGGACGCGGTGGGACGGCGGGCTCCGGCGGTGACTCACGGTGGGACGCATCCCCCAGCCTGCTCATAGCAACTGGGGGAAACTGGAGTTACTGGGAGGAGTTTCCCAGCTCCTGTGCCCTTGTCCCCCCCTTGTCTCGGCGGCAGGAGGATGCTCAGGGATGGGTGTCGGGATGGGGACCCCCCCCCCCCCATAAGCCAGGTTCTCGCTTCAAGGCAGCTTTTGCCTTTGTAAATCTCCTGCTCCTGAAGGCAGGGAACAGTGGAGCCGTTTCTCTGTTCTCTTATCCCAGTGGATTAAGCCCTGTTTTGGGGGGGATATAAGGAAAAGGGACCCCCACAACCCCAGTGGGTGCTGGCACAGCCTCCCCCCGAGGTGTGTTTTGTCGCTATGGGGTGTTTTTAGGGTCCCATATAGTGCTTTTGGGGTGGGTGAGGAGGTGCAGGGGGGCAGCTCCTAAGAAGGGAGCCAGGGGAGGCCTATTTATAGCCAGAAATGTCTGTGGAGCGTCAGCACGTGTGCGTGTCACCGCGCCCGGGTTAGGTGACATGGGACAGTCCTGGCACGGCCGGCATCCGCGCCCATTCCAGCCTTAGGGAAACCCAAACCCTCACCCATGGGTGGGAGAGCGAGGCCCGTCCCTGCCTGGAGGAGCTGTGCCATGCCATGCTGTGCCATGCTGTGCCAAAGGACCCCGTGCTGTGCCAGGCAGCCGTGCCGAGCGGGACCATCTGCTCCAGGCCCTTCCCATGCGCTTGGGATGCAGGAGGATGGGGTGGGGGGGATGTGGGAATACCCCTCAATTCCTGCTTCTTCCCAACCGGGCTGGAGATGGAGGTTGATGGAGGTGAAGCTTGAAGTGTTAATGGTGAAGTGAAGCAACCGGGGTGACACCGGGTGACACCAGGACTCACCAGTCCCGGTATGGAGATGACGGAGCAGCTATTTTGGGGTGATTTCAGGGTGTTTTGGGGTCCCCATGAGCGCTCAGGCAGCAGCAGCTGGTGTTTTGGCAGCACATTGTGGTGGTGAGGGCTGAGCCGGGGGTGCCCCAGCCACCATTGGGGTGCAGGGGGGGTGTCACCCTGTCCCCCAGGCCCGATGGGGGGACACTGGCAGAGGCACGGTGCCAACCCCTCACCGGGAAGTGCTGATTCACGGCGCTGCCCTGGCTCCGGCCGCAGGATGCTCGTGCTGGGGATGGCGTCCCGGAATTCCCGGGGTGGGAGTACCGGGATGGTGGTGGCTTTGCCAACGAGGCCGTTTGGAAGGCACTGGGGAAGCAGAGGGAGATTTAAAGGCTGTGTGAGCGCCCGCGCTTGATGCACGCTGGCGGCTCCCTTGGGTCCCATCTCCTCCTCCTCTTCCTTGAATGCTCGCAGCCTCGCTGCTGTGGTGATGATGGTGTGGGAAAGGCCCAGCCAGGACCGGGGGCTCCTGCCAGCGTGGCAGAGACCCGACACAACTCAGCACGCTCAGTGCATCGCATCCCAAGGCTGCAGCTCCTGTGGGGTTGGGATTGGGGGGGGGGGGGTATTCCCACCTTTGGGCTTCCCCAGGGATTCTGCTGCAGGACCTTGAGCGCTCTCCTGTGCCTTATTGTGTGTCCCTGCGTGCACCTCCGTGTCCTCGCTTGCATGTGTGTGCTCTTACATGCTCCTGCACGCTCCTGCATGTCCTTGCTCACATGTGTGTGTTTTACATGCTCTGGCACACTTCTTCATGTCCTCGCTTGTGTGTGCACATTCTGTCACGCTCTTGCATGTCCTTGCTCATACATACATGCTGTTACACACTCTAGCATGCTCCTACACATCCTTACTCACATGTACACGCTCTGGCATACTCCTCTATGTTCTTACTCACATGTACATGTTCTGGCACGCTTCTCCATGTCCTTGCTCACATGGACATGCTCTGGCACACTTCTCCATGTCCTTGCTCACATGGACATGCTCTGGCACACTTCTCCATGTCCTTGCTCACATGGACATGCTCTGGCATGCTTCTCCATGTCCTTGCTCACATATGCACGCTCTCACACGCTCTGTCACACTCCTACACGTCCTTTCTCCCCTGTGCACACTCTGCCATGCTCCTGCACATGCTTGCTCACATGTGCCTGCTCTTACCCGCTCTAGCACGCTCTTACCCATCCTCACCCACACGCACACGCTCTATCGCACTCATCCACATCCCTCCTCCCCCATACAACCCCTGCCTGATCCATGCCCAGAGCAGCCCCGGAGCCAGGTCCCTGCCTGCGTGGCCACGATTACGGAGTGGAGCCGGGCCCAGTCCAGGGCTGCCGGGCCCCGATAACGTTCCCTGCCGGTGGCCCCGGGGGGTCCCGGGCGCCGCGGGCACGGGGGGTTCGGGGACACCCATGGCCGAGGCTCCCCGCGGTGCCGGGGGGGGATCCCGGCCGGGTGCTGGCTCCTGCCCCCCTGAGGGGCCCCAGCGCCCACCCCCCTCCCTCCTGCAGCTGCTCAGGGGCATTTATAGACACCAACCGTGTCCCATCCGTGTCTCAAATGTCCCCGGGGCGGATGGCCCCGGCGCTGGCAGCTGTCACCTGCTCTGTGCCACCGGTGATGGTGATGACCCCTCCATGGGGCGGTGATGGGTGGGTGCAGCAGTACCTGCATCACTTGGGGTACCAGGCATGAGGGGACACCAAGGGGGACCTGGGATGGGGCCATTGTCCCCCGCTCTGTGCCACCAGTGATGGTGAACCCCCTCCATGGTGCGGTGATGGGTGGGTGCGACGGTACCTGCGTCTCTTGGGGTACCAGGCATGAGGGGACACCAATGGGGACCTGGGATGGGGCCATTGTCACCTGCTTTGTGCCACCAGTGATGGTGAACCCCCTCTATAACGCAATGGTGGGGTGGGTGCAACAGCACCCATGTCCCTGGGGGTACCAGGGGTGAGGGAACACCCATGGGAACCTGGGCTGGGCACTGGGTATGCTTGTCACCCACTTTGTGCTACCAGTGCCAGTGAACCCCCTGCATGGTGCAGTGTTGGGGTGGGTGCAACAGCACCCATGTCCTTGGGGTACCCAGGGGTGAGGGGACATCCATGGTGACCTGGGTTGGGGCTTTGCAATACGATTGTCACCAGCTTTGTGCCACCAGTGACAGTGAGCCCCCTCCATGGTGCAGTGTTGTGGTGGGTGCACGAGCACCCATGTCCCTGGAGGTACCAGGGCTTGTGGGGACACCCGTGGGGACCTGGTCTATGGTGCTGGGTGTAATTGTCACCACTTTGTGCCACCAATGATGAACTCCCTCCATAGCACTGGTGCTGGGGTGAGATCAGCACCCATGTGCTTGGGGTTACCAGGAGCGACAGGACACCCATGGGGATCTGGGCTGGGGCACTGGGTGTGATTGTCACCAGCTTTGTGCCCCCAGCACTGGGGAACCCCCTTCATGGCACAGTGTTGGTGTGCGAGCAGCATCCATGTCCCTGGGGTACCCAAGGGTGAGGGGACATCCATGGAGACCCAGGTTAGGATGCCGAGTGTGATGCCAGGACCATGTGTGCGTTTACTGGTCCCCCCAAGCACACAGCACCCAGGTGCCCCCAACACCTCTGTGGGGACCAGGTTAAATCCCTTTGAGCAGCTTAAGCACCTTCTAAGCCACAAATCCCCGTGAGCCGCCAGCACCGCGGTGCCGCCGATGGTGATGGCCCCGGCTCCCGCTCTGTGCCAGGGGCCTCTCGCCGGCAGCCAGCGGCCACGCGGCCGGGGGACAGAGGGACCATGACCTCGGTGAACGACTACGAGCTGCAGCAGCAGTACAGCCGCATCAACGTGCGCTGGGACGCCTCCGACGATGAGCTGGACAACGACAACAGCTCCGCGCGCCTCTTCGAGCGCTCCCGCATCAAAGCCCTGGCAGGTTTGTGATGGGGCCTCTTGGTCCTCACGGGTCGCTCTCGCCGTCGGTGCCGCCGCATCCGTTCTTGTTGCAGATGAGAGGGAGGCCGTGCAGAAGAAAACCTTCACCAAGTGGGTGAACTCGCACTTGGCTCGTGTGACCTGTCGCATCTCGGACCTCTACATGGACCTCCGGGACGGGCGAGTGCTCATCAAGCTGCTGGAGGTGCTGTCGGGAGAGCTTCTGGTAGGTAGATGGAGACCCCAGGATCCGCCCCATCCCATCCCACACCATGCCCCATCAAGCCTGTTGACCTTGGCGCTGACGAAGGTGCCATCAGGATTGCGGGGGTAGCCAAGTGCAGGGGTGTCCCCGGGTAGGGAATGGGGTGCCCAGCACAGAGGAGAGGGTGCTGAGCTCTGTCGTGTCCCAGCCCAAGCCCACCAAAGGCCGGATGCGGATCCACTGCCTGGAGAACGTGGACAAGGCGCTGCAGTTCCTGAAGGAGCAGAGGGTGCACTTGGAGAACATGGGCTCACACGACATCGTAGATGGCAACCACCGCCTGGTCCTCGGCCTCATCTGGACCATCATCCTGCGCTTCCAGGTGAGGCTGGGGGTGCGCATCTCCACTCAGCACCCCACGGATCATTCCAAGTGGGATCCCTCCTCTATGGACACCCGTATCCAACCATAAGGTGTTCTTCTGCCCCCAGATCCAGGACATCATTGTGGAGACGCAGGAGGGCCGGGAGACGCGCTCTGCACGGGATGCGCTGCTGCTCTGGTGCCAGATGAAGACAGTGGGGTAAGTGGTGGGACATGCACCCCACCGTGGCATTTGGGGTGACCAGAGGGTGACCATGATGTCCTGTCCCCATCACAGGTACCCCCATGTGAACATCACCAACTTCACCTCGAGCTGGAAGGACGGGCTGGCCTTCAACGCCCTCATCCACAAACACAGGTAGGTGGGCACCGGGATGTTGGAATTGGATGACCTTAAGACCCTTTCCAACCCAAACCATTCTATGATTCGATATCCCAGGGGGGTGGTGGCACCCAGGGGGTGTCCCATGGGTGCATCACCATTATCCCACCCCCTTTGTCCCTAGGCCTGAGCTGGTTGACTTCCAAAACCTGACCAAATCCAACGCGCGGCACAACCTGGAGCATGCGTTCAGCGTGGCCGAGCGGCACCTTGGCATCACCCCACTGCTTGACCCTGAAGGTGAGCTCCTGCTGCCCCCCCTCCTGCCTCAGTTCCCCCATCACACCCTGGGGACATGCCCAGGTCCATGTGGGAAAGACAGAGAGGCTTCCAACCCTATGGAAGGAGGGTCTGGGTGGGAGCAAGGGGGGACCTCATGAGGCTGTGGAAGCCCATTGATGTTGGGTCAAGGCTGATGCTTCTCGCCCTTGCCGAGCAGATGTATTCACGGAGAACCCCGATGAGAAGTCCATCATCACCTACGTGGTGGCTTTCTACCACTACTTCTCCAAGATGAAGGTGCTCGAAGTGGAGGGCAGGCGCCTGGGCAAGGTAAAGGGATGGCAATGAGGTGGGATGGGTTCTGCTGCGGTGCCAGCACCAACCCGTGCTCACCACCATCCCCACCACAGGTCATAGAGCATGCCAAGGAGACCGAGAGGATGATTGAGGGCTATGGGGGGCTGGCTTCAGACCTTCTCACCTGGATCGAGCAGACCATCGCCTCCCTCAACAGCCGCAGCTTCGCCAACTCATTGGCTGGGGTTCAGCACCAGCTCCAGGCCTTCAGCACCTACCGCACCGTGGAGAAGCCCCCCAAGTGAGTGTTCCCCAGCCCCACCGTGCCCCTGTGTTGGTGTGGAGCACCCATAGGTGCCCCAGGCTCAGCTCTCTGCTCCGGGCAGGTTTCAGGAGAAGGGGAACCTGGAGGTGCTGCTCTTCACCATCCAGTCGCGGATGAGAGCCAACAATCAGCGCGTCTACACCCCGCACGAGGGGCGCCTGGTGTCCGACATCAACCGGGTATGGGGACATCCTGCTGCCATGGGCACATGCGGCTGCTCCCATGGCACCTTGTGACCTGGGGACAGTTCTTGCCCTGGTATCCATGGTGGCTTTGCTCTCCAGGCTGTCCCAGGGCAGGTTGGGTCCATCCCTTGGGTCAACCTGGGTCCGTCCCACAGCAATTCAAGTCCATCTTAGGATGGGTCCAAAGGCTTGTTGTATCTATCTCCAAGGTCAAGCTGTGTCATTCCTAGAGCAGTTCAGGCCCATCCCAGAGCAATTCAGGTCCATCCAAGGATGGGTCCCAAGGCAGGTTGGGTCCATCTCTTGGGAGCAGGTTGGATCCACCTCCTGGGCCAATCTAGGTCCATTCTGGAGCAATTCAGGTCCATCTTAGGATGGATCCCAAAGCAGTTTGGGTCCATCACCTGGAAGAAGTTTGGGTCCATCCCAGGGCAGTTCAGGTCCATCATAGAATGGGTTTCAAGGCAGCTTGTGTCCATCTCTTGGGTCAAGCTGAGTCCATTCCAGAGAAGCTCAAGTCCATCCCAGGACCCATTCAGTCCACCCTGGTGCAGTCCGGTCCATCCTAGGGCAGGTTTTGTCCCACCACCCATGTTCCACTCTGGGGCTCCCCACACGGGCAGGTGTTGAGCCATGGGGGGACACTGACACCATCCCTATCCACAGGCCTGGGAGCAGCTGGAGAAGGCGGAACACGAGCGGGAGCTGGCGCTGCGCAACGAGCTCATCCGGCAGGAGAAGCTGGAGCAGCTCGCGCGGCGCTTTGACCGCAAGGCAGCCATGAGGGAGGCCTGGCTGAGCGAGAACCAGCGCCTGGTGGCACAGGTAAGGCTGGGGACCAGGATGGGGACCAGGACACCCAACCAGAGCCTTACCATGGGCTTTGTGATGGGCAGGACAACTTCGGCCATGACTTGCCCGCGGTGGAGGCAGCCAAGAAGAAGCATGAGGCCATTGAGACGGACACGGCAGCCTACAAGGAGAGGGTGCAGGCCATTGAGGCGGTGGCCAAGGAGCTGGAGGCAGGGGGGTACCATGACATCCAGCGCATCAACAAGCGCAAGGACAACATCCTGCGGCTCTGGGAGCAGCTCCAGGAGCTTCTGGCTGCCCGGCGGCAGCGCCTGGAGATGAACCTCACCCTACAGCACCTCTTCCAGGAGATGCTCCATTGCATAGACTGGATGGATGAGGTCAAGGTGAGCCACCGAGGGTTGGGTGCCACAGTGGTTTGGGTATCACCATGGGTGCCACTATGGGTTGGATGCTACCATGGGTTGGATTCCACAATGGGTTAGATGCCACCATAGGTTGGATGCCGCCATGGGCTGGCTGCCACCGTGGGTTGGATGCCACAATGGGTTAGATGCCACCATAGGTTGGATGCTACCATGGGTTGGATTCCACAATGGGTTAGATGCCACCATAGGTTGGATGCCGCCATGGGCTGGCTGCCACCGTGGGTTGGATGCCACAATGGGTTGAATGCCACCATGGGTTGGATGCCACTATGGGTTGGATGCCATTGTGGGTTGGGTGCTGCCATGGGCTGGATGCCACCTTATGTTTGGTGCCACCATGGGTTGGATGCCGCCATGGGCGGGACGCCACCAAGGGCTGGATGCCACCACGGATGGGGTCCCTTGGTCTGACCAGGCAGGGCGTTGGTGGGACTCACCTTGGGGTGCGGATGAGATGCTGGGTGCAGCTGTTGGAGCTGGCAGTGGGTGACACCTTGAGCTCTCTCATAGGTGCAGTTGGCATCACCGGAATCTGGGAAACACCTTCTGGAGGCTGAGGAGCTGCTGCAGACCCACCGGATGCTGGAGACTGACATGGCCCTGCAGGCAGAGAAGACTCGGGCCATCAGCGCTGCCGCCCTCCGCTTCGCCGACGCCGAGGGTAGGAAAACCGGGATGCTCCAGTACGAGGCAAGGGAAAGCCGGGATGGATGTACCCTGCTGATGAGCACCCACCCCATTCCCTTCCAGGCTACCGCCCCTGCGACCCCAAAGTGATCCGTGACCGCGTGAGCCACTTGGAGATGTGCCGGCGGGAGCTGCAGGCGCTGGCAGCCCGTCGCAGAGCCTTGCTGGAGCAATCCCGCTCCCTCTGGATGTGCCTGTGGGAGCTGGACGAGGCGGAAAGCTGGATCAAGGAGCAGGAGCAGCTTTACTCCTCGCTGGACTTCGGCAAGGACCTGCCGGGGGTGCTGCTGCTGCGCCGCCGCCACGATGCCTTCGAGGCGGAGCTGCGGAGCCGCGGGGCTCGGCTGGAGCGGGCGCTGGCGGCCGGCGAGGGGCAGCCGGGGCCGGCTGCGGGGCGGCTGCGGGAGCGGGGCGCCGCGGTGCGGGCGCTGTGGGCGCAGCTGGAGGAGCTGGCCGCGTTCCGACGGCGCGGCCTGAGCCAGGCCGAGGGCTTCTTCCAGTTCCAGGTGGAAGCGGAGGAGCTGGCGGAGGCGCTGCGGGATGCGCGGCGCAGGGCGGGCGCCACGGAGCTGGGGCAGGATGAGTCCCGCACCCGCGTCCTGCTGCGGCAGCACCAGGAGCTGCTGGAGGAGCTGGAGGGAGCGCGGGAGCAGCTGGAGAAGCTGTCCCGGCAAGCGGAGGGGTTCCCGGCGGAGCTGCGCGCCGGCCCCGAGGCGCCGAGCCGGCTCCTGGCGCTGCGGGAGCTGCACGCTGAGGCGGCCGCGCTGGCCGAGCGCAGGGGCAGGCAGCTGAGGGATGCGCTCGACCTCTACACGGTGTTTGGGGAGAGCGATGCTTGTCACCTCTGGATGGGAGCCAAGGAGACCTGGCTGGGGCAGCTGGAGGTTCCCCAGGCGCTGGAGGACCTGGATGTGGCGCAGCACAGGTGAGAGCTCCCGTGATGTGTGCTGGGTTGCTGCCTGTTCTCAGCCTGGGGAGCTGGGGGTGTTCTGGATAATGCTTCTGAAGGGGAGACCTTAGAGCAGCTCCAGTGCCTAAAGGGGCTGCAGGAAACCTGGAGAGGGGCTTTGGACAAGGGATGGAGGGACAGGACAGGGGAATGGCTTTAACCTGCCCGAGGGGAGACTGAGATGAGCTTTAGGGAGAAGCTCTTCCCTGTGAGGATGCTGAGGCACTGGCACAGGGTGCCCAGAGAAGCTGTGGCTGCCCCATCCCTGGCAGTGTTCAAGGCCAGGTTGGACACAGGGGCTTGGAGCACCCTGCTCCAGTGGAAGGTGTCCCTGCCCGTGTCAGGGGTTGGAGCTGGAGGAGCTTTAAGGTCCCTTCAACCCAAACCATTCTGTGGTGTCTCTGCAGGCTGGATGGACTGGAGCAGGAGATGGCCACCGTGGCTTCCCAAATCGCTGCTGTCAACCAAGCAGCCGACGGTCTCCTGGCAAGTGGTCACCCGCGCAGCCCCCAGGTCCGGCAGTGCCAGGAGCAGCTCAACGAGAGGTACGATCATGGGTGACACTGGGATGAGTGGTTGACAACTGTGTGCAGTTCTGGTGTCCTCAGTATAAGGACGTGGAGCTGTTGGAACAAGTGCAGAGGAGGCCACAAGGATGATCAGGGACTGGAGCACCTCCTGTATGAAGATAGGATGAGAAAGTTGGGGCTGTTCAGCCTGGAGAAGAGAAGGCTGCGTGGAGACCTCAGAGCAGCCTTCCAATACCTGAAGGGGGCCTATAGGGATGCTGGGGAGGGACTCTTCATTAGGGACTGTGGTGATAGGACAAGGGGTAACGGGTTCAAACTGAAACAGGGGAAGTTTAGATTGGATGTGAGGAAGAAATTCTTTACTGTGAGGGTGGTGAGGCACTGGAATGGGTTGCCCAGGGAAGCTGTGAATGCTCCATCACTGTCAGTGTTCAAGGCCGGGTTGGACAGAGCCTTGGGTGCCATGGTTTAGTGAGAGGTGTCCCTGCCCATGGCAGGGGTTGGAACTGGATGGGCTTAAGGTCCTTTCCAACCCAAACCATTCTATGATTCTATGATCAGGGGCTGGAGCAGCTCCTGCATGGAGTCAGGCTGACAGAGCCGGGCTTGATCAACCTGGAGAAGAGAAGGCTTTGGAGAGACATTAGGGCAGTTCCAGTGCCTAAAGGGGCTACAAGGTTGCTGGAGGGGGACTCTTCATCAGGAACTGGAGTGATAGGAAAAGGAGTGATGGGTTCAGACTGAGACCGGGGAGATCTAGGTTGGAGATAAGAAGCTCTTCCCTGTGAGGGTGCTGAGGCGCTGGCACAGGGTGCCCAGAGAAGCTGTGGCTGCCCCATCCCTGCAGTGTTCAAGGCCAGGTTGGACACAGGGGCTTGGAGCACCCTGCTCCAGTGGAAGGTGTCCCTGCCTGTGGCAGGGGTTGGAACTGGATGGGCTTTGGGCTCCCTTCATCCCAACCCATCCCATGTCTCTATGACCCTGGGATGCTCGGGCCGGTCCTCTCCATCACCACCATCTCCCCACAGGTGGGACCGGTTCCGGGCGCTGGTGTCCGAGCGGCGCCGGGCCGTGGGCTCCGCCTTGCGCTTCCTCAACTACCGCCTGGAGTGCAGGGAGACCCGGGAATGGCTGCAGAGCAAGACCCAGGTCGTGCAGGCCACTGCCGAGCTGGGCCGGGACCTGGCCGGCATCTTGGCCACCCAACGCAAGCTCTACGGCATCGAGCGGGAGTTGGCGCTCACCAAGGACCGCTTGGCCACGCTGCGCTCCGAGGCCGACCAAGTAGCCCAGGAGCGGCCCGAGGTGGCCACGGAGGTGTCGGAGCAGCTGGAAGCGGCGGTGGCATCTTGGAATGATCTTCAGGCAGCCCTCGGGGAGCAGGCAGCATCCCTGGGGGAAGCGGGGCAGCTCCGGCGCTTCCTGCAGGACCTGGATGACTTCCAAGCGTGGCTGTTCGGGGCTCAGAAAGCCGTGGCGGCCACCGACGAGGTGCCGGCATCGCTGTCCGAGGCTGAGGAGCTGCTGCAGCGGCACGAGGCTGCACGCAGGGATGCAGAAGAGCATGCGCCCACCTTCAGTGCCCTGGTGGAGGCCGGGCAGAGGGTGGTCGGGGAGCAGACGGACCCGCAGTACGAGTGGCTGCGGCAGCGCCTGCGCGGCGTCGAGGACGGGTGGGCTGCCCTGGGCAGGATGGCAGAGGCTCGGCAGCGCTTCCTCACCCAGTGCTGTGGCTTCCAAGAGTTCCTGCATGATGCCAAGCAGGCGGAGATCCTCCTCACCAACCAGGTGGGTGACCAAGAGGGTGCTATGGGGGTTTCCTGGCTTATGGGCATCACGAGGTGTTGACCCCATGGTGTGTCCCCATCAGGAGTACACATTGGCACATCTCGACCTGCCCAGCACGCTGGAGGGCTCGGCCACCGCGCTGCGCCGGTTCCAGGAGTTCCGTGCCAGCATGGAGAGCAATGCTGAGAAGGTCCCCAGGGCGGTGAATGGTGGCACCAAGCTGGTGGCCGAGGGGAATATCTTTGCTGAGAAGATCGCTGAGAAGTGCCAAGCCCTCCAGGAGCGGTGAGTCTGAGATGGGGTCAGTGGGCATCATGGGCTCATGGTGGTGGAGATCGTGGCATGAGCATCATTGACCCCATGGCCATCTCTGGTTGTCCTGCCAGGCACGGAGCCGTCATGGCTAAGGCAGAGGAGGCAGCAGATTTGCTGCAGGACAACCACGAGCTGCAGACCTTCCTGCAGAGCTGCCGCGAGGTAGGCACATGGCATGGCCGCTGGCGCCAGGGGCTCCCACCAGCCGAGCCCTGACACCCCTTATCCACAGCTTGAAGCCTGGATGGACGAGAAGATGCTGACGGCGCAGGATGCGTCCTACGGCGAAGCCCGCGGTCTCCATGGTCGGTGGCAGAAGCACCAGGCGTTCGTGGCTGAGCTGGAAGCCAACAAGGGCTGGTTGGAGAAGATCGAGACGGTGAGTGCCGATGGGTTGGGCGGGAGGTCCTCGTGCCACCGCCGAGCATCACTGCGGTGACCACCAACCCATCGGTGTCGCGGCAGGAGGGGCAGGAGCTGGCGCAGCGCAAGCCGCGGCACAGCGAGGCGGTGGCGCGGCGCCTGGAGGAGCTGCGGCGGCGCTGGGAGGAGCTGTGCGGGGCCGCCCAGGCCAAGGGCCGGCAGCTCTTCGAGGCCGACCGTGCGGCGCTGTACGCGCGGAGCTATGGGGAGCTGGAGACGTGGCTGAGCCGCGCCGAGCAGGAGCTGCGCGCCAGCGAGCACGCCAAGGACCTCACCGCCACCAACGCGCTGCTCAAGAGGCTGACGGTGGGTTGGGGGCGCTGCCAGCGCGGTGCTGCACCATTGCCTATGGGTTGGGGTGCGTTGTGCCATGTATGGGGTGAAAGAGGGGTCGGGGGGTGAGGGATGATGTCCCCAAATGGAGCCCATTGGTGCTTTGCGGGTACCCATCCTTCTTCTTATCCCCAGACTCACATGGTTCTGCCCTATGCCCCATCCCTGGCAGTGTTCAAGGTCAGGTTGGATGGAGTCTTGGGTGATGTGGTTTAGAGTGTGGTGTTCCTGCCCGTGGCAGGGGGTTGGAGCTGGATCACCTTGAGGTCCTTCCCAACCCAAATGGTTCTATGATTCTACCAGAGGTTGGAAGAGCAAGTGGGAGCGTGGATGAAGGAGCTGGAGGAGCTGGGATTACAGGGTCCATCCCCTGCTGGGGATGTGCCGGATGGTGACAGGCATGACCAGAGGCTCCAGCAGCGATGCCTTGAGCTGCTGGAGCCACTGCAGAGGAGGAGGAAGGAGCTGGAGAACGCTAAGGCCATGTATCAGCTTGGGAGGGACCTGGAGGACGAGACGGTGAGCATCCTCTTTGTGGCGGGGTCCAGCATGCTGGGGGGCACCCATGGGTGCCACGCGGTGCTCATTGGGTGCTGTCACCTCCAGCTTTGGGTACAGGAGCGGCTACCCCTGGCAAGGTCAACAGAGCACGGCGCCGACCTGCCCAGCGTGCAGCGCCTGGCCAAGAGGAACGAGGTGAGTCTGGGTGCAGAGAAAGCACCATCACCCCGTGGGTCCCATGGGATCACCCATCCTATGGATGAGCCCGCATCTCCCATCCCATGGGCTCACCATCACCGCCCATCCCACTGTAGACGCTGCAGAAGGAGCTGTCGGGACATGCCCCGCGCCTGGCCGAGGTGCTGAGCAGGGCTGAGGTGGCCATGAGAGGAGAGGAGCCGAGCCCGGAGGTGGAGGCACGGGTGCGGGAGCTGCGGGAGCAGTGGGAGAAGCTCCAGGAGGAGGTGTCCGCCCGGCAGCGGCGCCTGCGGGAGGCTGGGGAGGCCCAGCAGTACTACATGGATGCTGCAGAGGCCGAGGCTTGGATCAGCGAGCAGGAGCTCTTCATGGGAGATGAGGAGAAGCCCAAGGTGAGCAGTGGCTCTGTGTGCTGCTCCTGTGTCGTGGTACATCCCATGTCAATCCGGAACACGCCGTGCCATGGTGATGGACATCCATCATCTGTGGAGGTGCTGAGAGAGCTGGGCTGGGTCTGCCTGGAGAAGAGAAGGCTCCTTAAGGGGAGACCTTAGAGCTGCTCCAGTGCCTAAAGGGGCTGCAGGAAACCTGGAGAGGACTTTGGCCAAGGGATGTAGGGACAGGCCAAGGGGAATGGCTTTAACCTGCCAGAGGGGAGACTGAGATGAGCTCTTAGGCAGAAGCTCTTCCCTGGGAGGGGAAGCTGTGGCTGCCCCATCCGTGGCAGTGTTCAAGGCCAGGTTGGACACAGGGGCTTGGATGACCCTGCTCCAGTGGAAGGTGTCCCTGCCTGTGGCGGGGGTTGGAACTGGAGGTGCTTGAAGGTCCCTTCAACCCAAACCATTCCATGACTCTGATCCTGTTCTGGTACCACAGTGTGCCATGCTGTTACACACCATCCCCTGCCATGCTGTGCCATTACATGTCATCCATCCCATGCCATGCTCTAGCATCTCATGCCACGTCATCCATGCCACCCTACGCCATTCTGTTACAGGCTATCACATGCCATGCCATAGTTGGCGATTGTCACCTATGCTATTACCTGCCATCCCATCCTGTTCCAAGCCATGGCCGTTACACACCAACCCATGCCATGCCATACCATGCCATGCTCTACTGAGCTCCTCACCACACTGGATAGATGCAGGCCATGCCCATAGCATTGGGTGCTGGGGCTGGACCGATGGGTGCTGCTCTTTACCTCACCACAGGACGAGGAGAGCAGCTTGGTGATGCTCAAGAGACACGTGCGGCTGCAGCGGTCCATCGAGGACTATGGCCTCACCATCAAGGAGCTGGCGGCGAGGGCTCAGCAGCTGCTTTCCGCCGGCCACCCCGAGGGGTAGGTGCCACCACCGCCTGTCCCCTGTCCCTTGGGGTGTCCCCAGGGTGCCCTCAGCACTGGGATGGGTGCTTTGGCTGGAGCACCGGTGGCATTGCTCACCCCAACGGTGGCATTGCCGCGGCTGCAGCGGGGAGGCGGTGGCACAGGGACACAGGAGGGGTTGCGCAGTGGGTCCTTCACCCCCAAACACCCCCATTTGTCCTCACGGGTGGGCTGGGGACGTGTGCTGCGGGTGCGAACCGCGGTGTCTGTGTGCGGGGCCGCGCAGGGAGCAGATCATCCGGCTGCAGGGCCAAGTGGACAAGCGCTACGCGGGGCTGAAGGAGGCGGGCGAGGAGCGCCGCCGGCGCCTGGAGAACATGTCCCACCTCTTCCAGCTGAAGCGGGAGGTGGAAGACCTGGAGCAATGGATCGCCGAGCGCGACGTGGTCGCCTCCTCCCAGGAGATGGGGCAGGACCTGGACCACGTCACGGTGAGGATGAAGGGCTGGGAGCGGCGATGCTGCCGCGAGGTTTAGGGGGGATGAACTTGACTCTTTTGTGCAGCTCCTAAGGGAGAAGTTTCGGGAGTTCGCCCGGGACACAGGCAGCGTGGGGCAGGAACGCGTGGACCGGGTGAACCTGACCATCGAGGACCTCATTGATGCGGGGCACACGGAGGCAGCCATCATGGCTGAGTGGAAGGATGGGTTGAACGAGAGCTGGGCTGACCTCCTGGAGCTGATCGACACCCGCATGCAGCTCCTGGCCGCCTCCTACGACCTGCACAAGTACTTCTATGATGGTGCTGAGCTGCTGGCCCTCATCGGCGCCCGGCGCCAGGAGCTGCCGCAGGACCTGGGCGAGGACCCCAGCTCGGTGGAGGCTTTCCACCGCATGCACAGCGCCTTCGAGCGCGACCTCCGGCTGCTGGAGACGCAGGTGAGGCTGCAGAGGGATGGATGGTGCTGTGCCACCATGAGCCAAGAGCATCCTCCTGTACCAGCACCAGTGCTGCAGCAGGGCCAGGGCAGGGACTGTGCCCCTGTGCTGGGCACTGGGGAGGCCGCACCTGGAATCCTGTGCTCAGCTCTGGGCCCCTCACTACAAGAGAGACATTGAGGTGCTGGAGCGGGGCCAGAGAAGGGCACCGGAGCTGGTGCAGGGCCTGGAGCACAGTGTGATGGGGAAGGGCTGAGGGACCTGGGGGGTTCAGATGGAGAAGAGAAGGCTCAGGGGGAACCTGATCACTGCCTACAACTGCCTGAGAGGAGGATGGAGTCAAAGAGGTCTGGACTCTGCTCCCAAGGACCAAGGGATGGGATGAGAGGAAACGGCCTCAAGCTGCACCAGGGCAGGTTCAGATGGAGCTGAGGAACAATTCCTGCCCCAAAGGGTGCTCAGCATTGGAACTGCCCAGGGCAGTGCTGGAGTCACTGGCCCTGGGGTATTTAACAGGGGGTGTGGATGTGGCTCTTGGTGCCATGGGTCAGTGGTGGCCTTGGCAGCGCTGGGAATGGTTGGATTGGATGCGCTTGAAGCTCTTTCCCAGCCCCGTTGATTCTGTGCTGTCTCCGCTGAGTAGGTGCAGCAGTTCCGGGACACAGCAGCACGCCTGCAGACCGCCTATGCCGGGGAGAAGGCGACCAGCATCCAGGAGCAGGAGCAGGAGGTGGCCCGAGCGCTGCAGGAGCTGCTGGAGGCGTGCAGCGGGCGCCGGGCACGGCTGGAGGACACGGCCGACAGGCACCGGTTCTTCAGTACCGCCCGGGACCTGCTGTGCTGGATGGAAAGCATCGTGCGGCAGATCGAGACCCAGGAGAAACCCAGGTACGGCTGCATCCGGCGAGGTCCTGGTGCTGTTCGGTGGGGAACTGGGCTGAGAGCTGGGCTGGGGCAGCCTGGATAAGGGAAGGCTCCTTAAGGAGGGACCTTAGAGCAGCTCCAGTGCCTAAAGGGGCTGCAGGAAACCTGGAGAGGGGCTTTGGACAAGGGATGGAGGGACAGGCCAAGGGGAATGGCTTTAACCTGCCAGAGGGGAGACTGAGATGAGCTCTTAGGCAGAAGCTCTTCCCTGGGAGGGTGCTGAGGCGCTGGCACAGGGTGCCCAGAGAAGCTGTGGCTGCCCCATCCCTGGCAGTGCTCAAGGCCAGGTTGAACACAGGGGCTTGGAGCACCCTGCTCCAGTGGAAGGTGTCCCTGCCCGTGGCAGGGGTTGGAGCTGGAGGAGCTTTAAGGTCCCTACAACCCAAACCATTCTATGGTGTCTCTATGACCCATCACCAATGCCATCACCTCTGTGTCTCCAGGGACGTCTCCTCAGTGGAGCTGCTCATTCAATACCACCAGGGCATCAAGGCCGAGGTGGACGCCCGGGACAAGAACTTCAGCACCTGCATCGAGCTGGGCAGGAAGCTGCTGCAGCGCAAGCACCAGGAGTCACCCGAGGTGAGGGCAACCGGGGCTGGGGGGTGCGGTAGATTCGGTACCACCAGGGCCACCCTTGACTGTGTCCCCCGCAGATCAAAGCGAAGCTGGTGGAGCTAGTGGAGAAGAGGAAAACCATGATGGAAATGTGGGAGCAGCGCCGGGACCAGCTGCTGTTGTGTGAGTGGTGGCGGAGTGGTGATAGGGATGTAGTGATAGTGATGGAGATGTGGTGATAGTGGTGGGCATGTGGTGGTGATGGGGGTGCGGTGGTGATGGAGATGTGATGGTGGTGATGGGGATGTCATGATGACGGAAATGTGGTGGTGATGGGGATGTGATGGTGGTGGTGATGGGGATGGGCGATGGTGAGGATGGGGATGTGATGGGGATGGGGGATGGTGGGGATGGGGTGGTGGTGATGGGGATGTGATGGTTGTGGTGATGGGGGTGGGGGATGGTGGTGATGGGGATGGGGGATGGTGGGGATGGGGTGGTGGTGATGGGGATGTGATGGTTGTGGTGATGGGGGTGGGGGATGGTGGTGATGGGGATGGGGGATGGTGGGGATGGGGTGGTGGGGATGGGGTGGTGGTGATGGGGATGGGGTGGTGGTAATGGGGATTAGGTGCTGATGGGGATGGGGTGATGGGGATGGGAATGTGGTGGTGATGGGGATGGAGTGGTTGTGATGTGGATGTGATGGTGGTGATGGAGATGCAGTGGTGATGGAGGTGTGGTGGCGATGGGGATGTGGTAGTGATGAGGATGCGGTGGTGATGGGGATGCGGTGGTGATGGAGATGTGATGGTGGTGATGGGGTTGTTGTGGTGATGTAGATGTGGTGAGTATGGGGATGGGGTGGTGGTGATGGAGATGGGGTGGTTGTGGTGGGGATGTGATGGTGGTGGTTATGGAGATGTGGTGGTGATGTGGATGTGGTGGTGTTGGGAATATGTTGATGGTAGTTGTGACGGTTATGATGGTTGACGATGGCGATGATGGTGGGGCTGAGCACTGTCAGGTGTGCCAAAAATACTGAAATACTCCCAAACCTGACTGAAAGATCGCATATGGAATCCAGCAAAGAGCCATGGGCATAGCAAAACCGATCTGCCAGCTGCTCCAGCAGCCTCTGGAAGAGACAGGTCCGAATGAGTGTGTTGAACTGAAGGGGCATCATGAAAAATGAACCTTTTTAAAGCTTCATTGTGCAAATTCAGCTGTCGGACCACTGGAATCTGGGAGAGAAAAGGTTCTGTCGCTGTGCCAGGGATGTGTCGAGTGTCACATGCAGGGGTCCAGGCTGCTCGTGCAGTAGCTGGGTGAAACGGTGGGAGGTGAAAGTGTTCCCGTGTTGAGCAAGGATGGAGCGCTGAGCTCGCTGTGCTCTCACACCACCACTCTGTCAGACGGTGATGATGATGGTGATGGTGATGTGATGGTGGTGGCAGGGTCTGAGCATTGCCATCCCTGTTGCAGCGCAGTGCTGCACCCCAGTTCTCCTGGGTGATGATAGTTGGTGATGGTGATGGGTAGTGATGGTGGTGATGATGGTTATGATGCTGATGGTGATGATGGTGGTGGTAGCAGGGTCTTAGCACTGCTCTCCCTGCTTGCAGTGCTGGAGGTGTGCCAGTTCTCCCAGTTCTCTGTTGGTGGTGGTGATGGTGGTGATGATGCTGATGATTCTGGCGGCGGTTTTTGTTGGTGCTGGTGATGTCAGGGTCTAAGCTGTCCCATCCCCACCCACAGTGCTGGAGGTGTGCCAGTTCTCCTGCACGATGATGGTGGTAGTGAAGGTGATGATGATGATGATGATGCTGGTGGTTGTCAATGTTGGTGGTGGCAGGGTCTAAGCGCTTACATCCCCGCCGGAGTGCTTGGAGGTGTGACAGCTCTCCTGGGTCATAGTGATGATGGTTGGCAATGATGATGGGTGGTGATGGTGGTGATGACGATGTTGATGGTTGGTGATGACGATGGGTGGTGATGGTGGTGATGGTGGTGATGACGATGTTGACGGTTGGTGATGACGATGGGTGGTGATGGTGGTGATGATGATGTTGATGGTTGGTGATGACGATGTTGATGGTTGGTGATGACGATGGGTGGTGATGGTGGTGATGATGATGTTGACGGTTGGTGATGACGATGTTGATGGTTGGTGATGACGATAGGTGGTGATGTTGGTGATGATGATGTTGACGGTTGGTGATGACGATGTTGATGGCTGGTGATGATGGTGCTGGTGGCAGGGTCTCAGCTCTCCCATCCCCACCGCAGTGCTGGAGGTGTGCCAGTTCTCCCGCGACGCCTCGGTGGCCGAGTCGTGGCTCATGGCGCAGGAGCCCTACCTGGCCAGCAGCGACTACGGGCACACGGTGGACGCGGTGGAGAAGCTGCTCAAGCGCCACGAGGCCTTCGAGAAGTCCTCGGCCACGTGGGAGGAGCGCATCGCCGCCCTGCGGAAGCTGACCACGGTGAGCACGGCTTGGCACGGAGCACGGTCCCCATCCCAAGTCCCCATCACCCCCTGACCTCCCTGTCCCCTTCCCGGCAGCTGGAGCTCCTGGGCGGGCGGATGCTGCGTGAAGGGCTGGCGCGGGACGGGACGACGCATTCCGAGGCTCCGGAATACCGCCTCGATCTGGATGGGGAGCTGGAGCCTGGGTAAGAGGTGCCGGCATCATCACTGGGTGGATGCAGCGGCTTCTTGGGCAGGCACATGGGTACCACCTGCAGCATCCTGCTTCTCAAAGGAATTGGTCTGGGAGCAGCGAATCAGTGCAGGGAAAGGCAAAAGGTGAAGGTTGAATCCCACCATTCCAGTGCTTCCATCCCTTGGTGGGGCAGGAGGGCAGCCAGTCCTGGCTGGGATGGGGATATAGAATCATGGAATGGTTCGGGTTGGAAGGGACCTTAAAGCCCATCCAGTTCCAGCCGCTGCCATTAGACCAGGTTGCTCCAAGCCCCTTCCTCCCTGCTGCAGGTCTGAGGAGGAGGATGAGGAGAAGAGGAAGGGCACGAGCACACAGGACACCTCCGCACCCACCACCGATGGACCAGAGCCGGTCAGTTCTCACCTTTAGCTTCCTCCTTCCCTGGCAGCATGGAAAGGTCTCCCTGCATGTCCCATTGTCTCCTGGCAAACCCATCACTGTGTCGTGCCGATGGCTCCTGCACCCCCCTTGTCCTCACCTTGTTCCTTGCCTTCAGTTGAATAAATGCTATAAATCACCCTAAAAAGGCCGTGTGGGCCCGTGGGTGCTGCACCTTCTCCTTCCCTTCCCATCACTCCTCTTCAGGACCAGGCTGTGGGATCCTGGCACCCATGGGTGGCTCTGGGCAGAGCTGGGTTATCTGCATGAGGTGGGCAGATCCCGGTCACCATCCTCTGCTGTTGGTGTGCATCCCTGGAGAGACCCATGGGCACTCCACATGGGTCTGTGGTACCCGGCTCTGCCTCACCATGGAGGGGGCATCAGGCAATGGACACACAGCAATGGAGCTTCTGGCTCACATCACGGCTTGTGGAGCTGGGGGTGCTGTCACTCCTTGGGCATCATCACCCCTTGGGGATGTCACCGTGTGAGGCATCATCACCCCAAGAGATATCATCACTGTACGGGGCATGGTCACCCCATGGGGATGTCACCCTGTGAGGCATCATCACGCTAAGAGACATCATCACCCCAAGGAGCATCATCACTGTATGTGGGCATGGTCACCCCATAGAGATGTCACCCTACGAGGCATCATCACACCAAAGAGCATCATCACTGTATGGGGCATTGTCACCCTGCAAGCCACTGTCACCTTATGGGATGTTGTCGCCCTATAAGACATCAACAACCTGTAGGGCATCACTACTCCACATGGAATCATCACTACACAGGGCATTGCCACCCTCAGGGCACTGTCACCCCCATATGATTCACCCCTCATCACACCCCACAAGAACCTTGTGCTTGCTGTCACCCGCTCCGCTCCTGCCTGCTCTGCCTGCCTGGGGACATGAGCATCTTCTGCTCCTCCTGCCTGCTTGGGGACAGCATCGCTTTGGGGTTGCTCTGCCTGCTTGGGGACAGGAACCTCTTCTGCTTCTCCTGCCTGCATGGGGACATGGGCATCCTCTGGATCCTTGGGGACAGGGTCCCCTCTGCCTGCTTGGGGACATGGCCCTTTTCACCTGCTTGGGGACACAATCCTGCCCTGCCTGCCTTCCTGGGGACGTTGTCCCTGTTCCCGTCTCTCCTGTCAGGACACACTGCCTGATGCTGCGGTGCCAGCAGACACGTGCCCACCCATGGGTGCATGAGGGGACGGGCACCTCGGCATCACTGAGCCCCTCCTGTGGCACCCAGTGCCTGCCCTGGACTGGGACCCCATTCACTGGCCACCACAGCCCCCAGTTACCCACCACCATCCCCTGCTGTGCCCAAGCCCCCTGGGTAAGGGACAACATCGCTGTGGCTCAGCCCCATCACCCCAGATCTGGGGGTCCCTGGCACCGCAGTGAGCTGTCCGCAGGGTGCTCCTCCTCGCATGGCTCCATCATGTCCCATGTCACTGCTGTCCCCTCCGGTACCCACCAGCACTGGAGCTGATGGGGTCACCATCCCCGACACCCGGCACCCATCACCTGGGGGACAAGGGCAGTGTGCGAGGTGCCACCATGGGAGGCACAGCCCCTCAGGCCATGGCTGTTGGTGGTGATGGGGCTGTTGCTTGGCGGCAGCTGACGCGGCCGGTGGGCGATGAGGAGCCGGCATCGCCGCGGCGGGAGGAGCCGGAGGAGCCGGCGACGCTCCCGGCCCGCGCCAGCAACATCCAGCTGGAAGGGTACCTCGGCCGCAAGCACGACCTGGAGGCAGCCACCAAGCGGGCATCCAACCGGTAGGAATGGCGATGGTGGTGGTGATGATAGTGGTGATGATGGTGATAGTGATGAAGGTGATGGTGTTGGTGTTGGGGATGGTAGTGGTGGTGATGATGGTGATAATGATGGTGATGGTGATGAAGGTGATGGTGTTGGTGTTGGGGATGGTAGTGGTGGTGATGATGGTGATAATGATGGTGATGGTGATGAAGGTGATGGTGTTGGTGTTGGGGATGGTAGTGGTGGTGATGATGGTGATAATGATGGAGATGGTGGTGGTGATGGTGATGGTGGTGATAGTGATAAAGGTGATGGTGTTGGTGTTGGAGATGGTAGTGGTGGTGATGGTAATAATGATGGTGATGGTGGTGACGGTGATGATGGAGATGGTGGTGATGATGGTGATGGTGGTGATAGTGATGAAGGTGATGGTGTTGGTGTTGGAGATGGTAGTGGTGGTGATGGTGGTGATGGTGGTGATGATGGTGATTGTGATGACGATGGTGCTGATAGCGATGGTGGTGATGGTGGTGATGATAGCTATGGTGATGACGATGGTGATGATGATGGTGATGGTGGTGATGATGGCAAGGGTGGTGATGATGGTGATGGAGCGCTGTGGTGCAGGTCATGGAGCACGCGGTACTGCGTGCTGCGGGGAGGCCAGCTCGCCTTCTTCAAGGATGCCAAGAGCCGGGCGCTGGGGCTGCCCTGCCATGGGGAGGAGCCCCTGGGGCTGCAGGACGCCTCCTGCGAGGTGGCCGCTGGCTACAAGAAGAAGAAACACGTCTTCAAGCTCAGGTACAGCCCCCTGCTGCTGTGGGGTGGCATAGGGTGTTATGGGGTGTTATTGGGTGTTATGGGGTGTTATTGGGTGTTATGGGGTGGGGTGGCACACACAGCACCTGCCCCACTGTGCTCTGTCCCCAGGCTCAGCAATGGCAGCGAGTGGCTCTTCCATGGCAAGGATGAGGTGAGGGATACCCGGGGAACAAGGGGTGGTTGGTGGTGACCAGGGGGATATAGAGGGGACTGGTGGTGCCCAGGGGGATACAGGATGGGCGGTGGTTCCCAGAGGACACTGGTGGTACCCAGGGGACACAGGGATGGCCGGAGATGCCCAGGGGGGCAGAGGGTGACCTGTAGTGCCCAGTGGCATATAGGGCAGCTGCCACTCCTTGCAAGGCTATGGAGTAACCAGGGATGCCATCAGGCTATGGCATGGGGCTGGTGATGCTTGGGAGAACATAGGTGGCTGGTGGTACCCAGGGGCCATGGGGTAACCAAGGATGCCATCAGGACATGGTATGGGGCTGGTGATGCTTGGGAGAACATAGGTGGCTGGTGGTACCCAGGGGCCATGGGGTAACCAAGGATGCCATCAGGACACGGTATGGGGCTGGTGATGCTTGGGAGAGCATAGGTGGCTGGTGGTACCCAGGGGGCCATGGGGTACCCAAGGATGCCATCAGGACATGGTGTGGGGCTGCCGGTACCCATGGGGTGGCTGTGGGAGATGTGGGGCAGCCGGTACCCCCCCAGGCAGGTGCCGGGGTCCCAGGGCAGCCCCCGTTACCGCGGTGCCCGTGTCCCCAGGAGGAGCTGCAGGCCTGGCTGCAGGGGCTGAGCGCGGCCATCGGCGAGTGCCAGGGCTGGCGGGGCAAGGCTCAGAGCCTGCCCCCCCCCACGGCCCCCCCCGCGGGCCCCCTGCCCCGCAGGGACAAGGAGAAACGCTTCAGCTTCTTCCCCAAGAAGAAATGACCCCCCCGGGGCGGGGGGATGCGTGTGACAGGGCCATGCGTGTACATGGACACGCGTGTGACAGGGACACGTGTGTGCACATGTGTTATCCGTGCGGCCACGTCTACGGGGGCAGCTGATGGGCTTCACGCGTGTGCGCCTGCATCCCCGGCCATCGGGGCACACACGTGTGCGGGCTCACCCCTATGTACAGCAGCACATACGTGTGCGTGGAACACGCGTCCGTGCACACGTGTGTCACGTGTGTATATATATACATTTCTATTTCTATATATTTACATGCTTAACAGTATGCACACACACACACGTGGAGGTGGGCACGGATGTACACGTGTGTCCCCGTGTGCACACGCGTGTGTGTACGTGTGTAACGCGCCCCTCCAGGCGCGTGCCCCCCCCCATACACACCCCCAGGGGTGCGCAGCAGCCCCGTGCACACGTGTCCCTGCATGCACACACGCGTGTCCCCGCATGCAGGAGCACCCATGGCCATGGCTGTAGTGCCCCCCCCCCCCCAGCACCCATTCGGGGGGCTCCCATGGGTGCCCCCTCAAGCCATATCCCCCCCCCCTACATTGCATGGGTGCAGAGGGGGCACCCATGGGCACCAACCAAAGAGCATCGGCATGGGGGGGCACCGCTCGCCATCACCCACCTCCCCGTGTCCCCCCCTATTGGGGTGTGTGGGGACCCCCCCTGCACCCCATGGGCACCCCGGGGGGATGGGGGTGGCCTGAGAGGAACTTTTGGTTCAGATTTGGGTTTTTTTGTTGGATTTTTGATAATAAAGATGTGAAAGCAAAAGGGGTGCAGCACTGGGGGGGGTATGGGGGGGGACATGGGGTGACCCCGCTCCTTGGGGGTCCCCAGGGTGCTGCTTCTCCCAAGCAGCCTGGGGGTCCATAGGTTGTCCCTTCTCCTTGGTGAGTTGGGGTCCATGGGGTGCTCCTTCCCCTGGGTAGGTTGGAAGTCCATGGGGTGCCCCTTCTCCTGGGCAAGTTGGGGTCCATAGGATGCTGCTTCTCCTGGGTGAGCTGGAGGTCCACGGGGTCCCCCTTCTCCTGGGCAAGTTGGGGATCCATTGGGTACCCCTTTTCCCAGAGAGGATGGAGCTCCATAGGGTGTCCCTTTTCCTTGGCGAGCTGGGGTCCATGGGTGGTCCTTCTCCCAGACAAGTTGAGGGTCCATGGGGTGCCCCTTCTTCCAGGTAGGCTCGAGGCCCCTACGGTGCTCCTGTGTGAGCTGGACCTCCATGGGGTCCCCCTTCTTCCACATCACTTAGAGGTCCATGGGGTTCCCCTGAGCATCCCTCCCCCGTGGTCCGGGTTTCCCCCCATCTCCCCTTTTCCTCCCCTAGCTGGCAGCGTCGAGGCTCTGGAACTTCTGCCTTAGGTCCCTGACGAGGCCGTGCCTGGGGGGCTGCGGGGCACCGGGGGGCTCGGGGCAGCGCCGCCGGTACTCCTCGGAGCCCTGATACGCTTTGCACCGCTCCACCACCGCCTTCAAGCAGATCTTCTCCCGCGTGGTGGGCGAGCGGATCTGCACGTAGCTGTGGGGCTCGGGGGGGGCCGGCGCCTTCTCCAGCACCAGCACCCGCTGCCCGGCCCCGAACGGCGCCTCCGCCGCCACCCACAGCGCCCCATCGCCGCCGTGCGCGCTGGGTGCCCCCCCGGCCTCAGCGCTGCGGCTGCGGCCGCCGCCGCCGCCGCGCTCCTTCGCCGCCGGGCGCCCCCCGCGGCACGGTCCCTCCGGGGCGGAGCGGCTCCGGGTCACCGGAGGCGGCCGAGCGGCGCCGAAGCGGGCGCGGAGCTCCCGCACGTCCGGCCAAGGGAAGGGCTCGGAGGAGCCGGGGCTGTCCCCGAGCAGGGACGGGGACACGGGCAGCGGCCCCGGGCGCGGAGCAGCGCAGGGGGCGGCCGGGTCCGGCTGCGGCGGGGGGCGGCGGGGAGCGGAGCGGCGGCTCTTGATGCGGAGGCTGTATTGCCGCGCTAGCTGGTACACCTTGGTGCCGGGGTGCGGCGGGGGCAGCAGGAGCCGCGGGGGGGGCACAGGCGGTTGATCATTGCCGGTGTCCAAGTCATCATCCTCCAGGATGAGGAGCGGCTCTGGGGTCTGTATCCTGTTCTCAGGGGTCTGCATCCCATGCTCAGGGGTTTGGATCCCATTGCTGGGGCTCTGGATCCTGTTCTCAGGGGTCTGCATCCCATGCTCAGGGGTTTGGATCCCATTCCTGGGGCTCTGGATCCTGTTCTCAGGGGTCTGCATCCCGTGCTCAGGGGTTTGGATCCCATTCCTGGGGCTCTGGACCCCACTCTCAGGGGTCTGGATCCTGTTTTCGTGGCTCTGGATCCTGTTCTCAGGACTCTGCATCCCATCCTTGGGGCTCTGGATCCCATTCTCCCGGCACAGCCCATCCGGTCCCACCCCGGGATGCACCGGCGCTGGCTGCGCGGGGGGCTCCGGGCTGCCCGGGGGCCGCGGGAGGCTGTTGAAGCGGGACACGGAGCTCCTCACCAGCCCCTTGGGGATGAAGGACAGGCTCTCCCGGCGCCGGACGCTGAAGCCGCTGTCCCGGTGCTCGGCGTTCCCGTAGTAACTCTTGATCTTATCCAGGAGCAAACGGTCCCGGCTGGAGAGCAGCGACCCCCGGCGGGCCCCGGGGAAGGGCTCCGGGGAAGGGACGGCCCTGGGGGACCCCCCCCCGGGCTCCCCGGCTTCAACGGGGAGGCCGCTTCCATCCAGGCTGAGGGCGCTGCCGCCGTGGCTGCCCGGCCGTGGCAATGGAGCCTCCATGGCCAGGCTGCTCCGCCGGGACAAGCTCCCGCCGCCTCCGAAGCGCTCGGCGATGACGCTGGCCTGGTCCAGCACCGAGGGCGGCAGGATGCTGCCCGGGGCTCCATCCTCTTCCTCCTCCTCTTCCTCCTCCTCCTCGCTGCTCAGCACCTGCAAATCCTCTGCACCACGCGGCGGCAGCGCCGGGGTCCCCATCGAGGATGGGGCTTTGGGTGCCCCCCGCACCTCGGGGTGCTCCCCGGCGCTGCCGGCCTGCGGAGGGGGCAGGGGGTGGGTGCTGGGTCCATCGGGACCCCCGGGCCGGGGCTGTGGGGCTGCACTGACCTTCTCGCAGCTCCCCGGGCCCCAGCTGCTCGGGCGCTTGGGTGGCTCCGGTACCGGTGGGTGCCCCCCAGCCTGGGGATAGCAAATGGGGGGGGGGGTCAGGAGATGGAGGGGGCATCAGTCACAGCCAAACCATTGCTGAGGACCCCAGAGTGGGCCCAGGAGCAATATGGGGTACCCCAAGAGTGGTGCAGGGTGCTCTGGAAGCGATGCTGGGTACCCTAGAAGTGATACAGGATGCCCTGGGAACAATATGGGATGCTCCAGGAATGATGTGGGTGCCCTGGGAGTGATGTTGGGTGCCCTAGGAAAGTATGGAGTGCCCCAGGACTGATGTGGGGTGCTCAGAAGGGATGTAGGGTGCCCTGGGAACAACATGGGGTGCCCCAAGAGTGATGCTGGGCACCCCAGGACTGATGCGGGGTGCCCCGGGACTGACGTGGGGTGGCCAGAAGGAATTTAGGGTGCCCTAGGAACAATATGGGGTGCCACAGGATTGATGCTGGGTGCCCCAGGACTGATGTGGGGTGCCCAGGACGGATGCTGGGTGCCCTAGGAACAATATGGGTGCCCCAAGAGTGATGCTGGGTGCCACAGGAGTGATGCTGGGTACCCTAGGATCAATATGGGGTGCCCCAGTAGTGATGTGGGGTGCCCCAGGAGTGATGTAGGTGCCCTGTGTACCACTCCCAATGGGTGCCCACACTGGGTTTTGGGGTACCTGCTCCTCCTGGGGCTCCCCCAGCAGCTCCTCGGCCCCAGGCAGCTCCTCATGACCGTCCCTGCCCAACTCATCCTCATTCTCCTGCTCCTCTTCCTCCTCCACCAGGCCCTCAGCCGCTGCCCAGGCTCTGGGGTGCTGGGGGGGCTCCCCCATTGCCAGCAGAGCCCCATCGCTGCCCGTGTGCTGCGAGGGGGCGAGCGCCAGGCTCAGCACCACATCCCCGGCGTGCCAGGGCTGGGGGGCACCGCGCACCCCAACCACCCCCTGCTGCAGCCTTACCTTGAGCCCTGCAAGAGAGAGGAAAGGGGAAGGTGGGGGGGGGCAGCACCCAAAGAGCCCCCCTGCACCCTCAGCCCCACTGCCCGCACCCAGGGGTGCCAGCGCCCGTGCTGCTCACCTTGCTCACCCAGGTGCTGCAGGATCTGCTTGGCCGGCTCTGCGGGGAGAGGGTGGGCATCCGAGTGGGGTGATGGTGGCATCGTCCCAATGTCCCCCAACAGCAGCCCCCCCCCCATCCCAAATCCCATTGGAACATTACCCCATCCAAAACCTCACCGGCATTCCATTCCAAACCCCACTGGATCTCACCTCATCCCAAATCCCATTGGATCTCACTTCATCCAGAATCCCACTGGCATCCCATCCCAAACCCCATTGGATTTCACCTCATCCCAAATCCCATTGGATCTCACTTCATCCAGAATCCCACTGGCATCCCATCCCAAACCCCATTGGATTTCACCTCATCCCAAATCCCATTGGATCCCACCCCATCCCGAATCCCACTGGCATCCCATCCCAAACCTTATTGGATCTCACCTCATCCCAAATCCCATTGGATCTCACTTCATCCCAAACCCCGTCGGATCCCAGCCCATCCTGAATCCCGTCAGCATTTCATCCCAAACCCCACTGGATCTCACCTCATCCCAAATCCCATTGGCATCCCATCCTAAATCCCGTTGCATCCCAGCCCACCCCAAGCCCCATTGCATCTCAAACACCTCCCAAATCCCATTGGCATCCCATCCCAAACCCCATTGGTACCCTACCCCATCCCAAACCCCATTAACATCCCACTCCATCCCGAATCCCATTGGATCCCATCCCAAACCCCGCTGTCACCCCAACCACCCTGCTCCCAGCCGCATCCGCACCCGACTGCCTGCGCCCCATGTGCCCGTGCATCTGCTCTGGTGGCATCTCGGCGTGGTCCTGGTGCTGGAAGGGCTCTGCGGGGACAGCGGCACCCACATCAGTGCTGGCGCCCCACGGGCACGGCTGTGACCAACGGCTTCCCCATGGGTAAGGGGCGGCGATGGGGCCGTGGGGCTCACCCGACTGGCGCCGGCCCTGGCGCGGCTCGGCCGCGGGCTCATCCAGGGGCTGGCAGGACCAGCTCTTCTTCAGGCGCTCGGGGCTGCAGCGGGGCAAGCGAGGGGGGTCTGCGGGGACAGGGGGTGACGATGGGGGACGCTGGGGACAATGAGGGCAGGGAGGGGAGCGCGGGGGGCTGGCGGCACTCACAGAACAGATCCATCTCCAGGATGGCTTCTTTAGCCTGGGGAGGAGGGAGGATGGAGAGGGACGGGGTGAAGATGGGGCGAAGCCACCGCACGGTGCCCCGGGGGGCCCCAGCGGGGGGACCGTCCCCTACCCCTCACCTTCTGCGGGATGATGGCGTGGTGGTTCTCCAGGATGAGCCGCTTGATGTGGTGGGTCCACACGCGCTTCTCCTCCACGCTCTTGGCCTGGGGGGCACGGGGAGGGCAGCGGCGGTGGGAAGAGGGTGCCATGGGGGTCCCCACCCCTCGCTCTGAGCGCCCCTACCTGCAGGCTGTGCTGCTGCTTGATGTGCTTGTAATGCGCCAGGCTGAAGCAGAGCGAGTCCCGGGTGCTCTCAATCAGCATCAGCGAGGAGCACTGAGGGAGAGGACGTCAGAGACCCAGCACGGCACCCACCAACCCAGCACCCACCAGAGACCCCCGTCCCGGTGCCCACTGGGCTCTGTATCCCCAGCACCCATCCTGGTCTCCACCATCCCAGCACCCATCGTGGTCCCCACTGCCCAATTAGACCCCAGCACCCAGCAGCATTCACTAACCCCCTTGGGTCCCCATCTCCAGCATCCATCCTGGCTCCCCAACATCCCTCAGGGTCCCCATTCCAGCACTCACCAGTCACCCCCATCCCAGCACTCATCCTGGTCCCCACCATTGCCAGCACCAGCCAAACACCCCCTGGCTCCCCATTCCCAGCACCCACCAGTTCTCATCCCCAGCACCCATCAGTCATCCCTATCCTCAGCATCCACCAGCCCCCACTATCCCCAGCACTCACCAATTGCCCCCATAGCAGCAGCTCCTGGTCCCCCATTCCCACACACCCCAGGCTTCCCATCCCCAGCACCCACCATTCCCCCCCATCCCCAGCACCCACCAGTCCCCCCATCCCAGCACCCATCCCAATCCCCCATCCCCAGCACCAACCAGTCTCCCCCATCCCAGCACCCATCCTGGTCCCCCCCATTCCAGCACCCATCCCAATCCCCCATCCCCAGCACCCCATCGGTTCTCCATCCCCAGCACCCACCAGTCCCCCCCATCCCTTGCACCCATCCCAATCCCCCATCCCCAGCACCCCATCGGTTCTCCCTCCCCAGCACTCACCAGTCCCCCCCATCCCTGCACCCATCCTGGTCCCCCCCATCCCCAGCACCCCATCGGTTCTCCCTCCCCAGCACCCACCAGTCACCCTTATCCCCAGCACCCATCCTGCTCCCCTCTCCCTGGCACCCACCAGTCCCCCCCATCCCCGGCACCCATCCGGCACGCACCGGGATGTGGCTCTTGTAGACGTAGTGGTCCCCTCGGCGCTTGGTGATGAGCAGGGTCTTGTCGAAGAGGAACACGGCGCGCTCGTGGCGCGCGCGCTGCACGCGGAACGTGCCCTCCAGCACCAGCTCCCCGTAGCTGGTCAGGTCCGGCCCCTTCCAGCCCAGCAGCAGCGACTGGATCTCCTGCAGCGGGCCATGGGCATCACCGGCTCGGCCAGCGCCGCGGTGCCGCGCGCCCGGTGCCACCGGCACCCACCTGCTGCCGGATGGCGTGCTCGTGCTTGCGCTTCATGTCGTTGATGTACCAGGCCACGCAGGTCATGGTGTCGATGGCCTCCAGCACCACCTCGTAGTCGTCACCGGACTTGTGCTCGAAGTGCTTGGCGATCTCCTGCCGGCACAGGACGCGGTGTTGGATGCGCCTGTGCCGCGCTGGATGTGTGCGTGGTGCCAGGGAAATGGGCTGTGCTGGGTGCTTGTGCCATGACAGGGGAGGAGGCTGTGCCAGGAGGATGTGCCACACTGGGTGCCTGTGCCATGCCGTGTACCACACTGTGCCAAGGGCCTGCGCCGTGCCATCGGCTCACAGCGCGCTGGGTGCCGGGGCTGTGCCAGGGGAATGTGCTGTGGCAGGAAGCGTGCCGTGCTGGGTACCAGTGCCACATCAGCTGCTCAGCTGCGCCAGGAACCCATGCTCTGTTGCATCCCTGTGCCGCGCCAGGCGCACAGACGGTGCTGGGTGCCCATGGCACACACCCATGGCACATGGGGTGGCTGTGTCGTGCTGGGTGCTTGTGCCATGCCAAGTGCCTACGCCATGCACCCAGACCACAGCAGGCACCCAGACCATGCCAGGTCTCCATACCATGCACCCAGACCATGCAAGGTGCCCACACCATACCCCCATGCCACACTAAGTGCCCATGCTATGCTGGATGCCCATGCCACGACATGCACCCGTGGCATACCGGGTGCCTGTGATGTGCCAGGTGCCCAAGTCATGCTGGGCACCTATGCCATGTCCCCATGGTATACCTGGCACCCAGACCATGCCAGGTCTCAATGCTAAGCACCCATTCCACACTGGGTGCCCGTGCCAAGCAGCCATGCCACACTGGGTGCCTGTGACATGCCATGCACCCATGCCACACTGCTGCCCATGCCACACTGCTGCCCATGTCACACTGGTGCCCGTGCCATGCTGCGTCCCCATGCCACGTCCCCATTCCATACTGCTTCCCATGCCATGCTGTGTGCCCATGCCATCCACCCATGCCACACCGCTGCCCATACCACACTGGGTGCCAATGCCATGTGCCCATGCCATGTCCCCATTCCCCACTGCTGCTCGTGCCACGCTGTATCCCCATGCCATGTCCCCATGCCATGCACCCATGCCACGTCCCCATTCCACACTGGTGCCTGTGCCACACTGGGTGCCCATGCTATGCACCCATGCCATGTCCCCATTCCTCACTGCTGCCTGTGCCATGCTGTGTCCCCATGCCATGTCCCCATTCCCCACTGCTGCCCATGCCACGCTGTGTCCCCATGCCATGTCCCCATTCCCTACTGCTGCCCATGCCACGCTGTGTCCCCATGCCATGTCCCCGCTCCCCACTGCTGCCTGTGCCACTCTGTGTCCCCATGCCATGTCCCCGCTCCCCACTGCTGCCTGTGCCACTCTGTGTCCCCATGCCATGTCCCCGCTCCCCACTGCTGCCTGTGCCACTCTGTGTCCCCATGCCATGTCCCCGTTCCCACTGCTGCCTGTGCCACGCTGTGTCCCCATGCCATGTCCCCATTCCCCACTGCTGCCTGTGCCACGCTGTGTCCCCATGCCATGTCCCCGTTCCCACTGCTGCCCATGCCACGCTGTGTCCCCATGCCATGTCCCCGTTCCCACTGCTGCCCATGCCACGCCATGTCCCTGCGCCACACTGATGCCGGTGCTCACCTGGAGCAGGAGGTGGTACTTGAGGATCCTCTGGACGGGCTTGAGCAGGTAGGCTCCGAGGGGCAGCGCGTGGCGCAGCCGCTCCTGGCACTCGCGGAGGAACCGAGCCTGGGCCTTGCTCCGCATGCACTCCGCCAGCGCCGCCACCGAGCTGCGGGCAGGGAGCGGGCTCAGCCCCTGCCCGCCCGCTGCCCGCCCCAGCCCAGCACTCACCTGGGGTAGTTGTTGCAGTACTGGGTGTAGATGGAGAACTCCTGGCTCTGCGGGCAACGGGAGCGCGGTGAGAGCCCGCGGCGGTCCCGGTGCCCCCCACGGCGCCCAGCGCCGTGCCCACCCTTACCCGCGTGACGAAGCAGACGGCCACGGCCACCGGGTCACTGGCGCAGCTCTCCAGGTTCTGCAGCAGAGTGCTGGGGGCACAGAGGGGATGGAGAGGGCATGGGAGGGGGTGGGATGAAGGGAGCTTAAAGCTGCTCCAGCTCCAACCCCTGCCACGCGCAGGGACCCCTTCCAATGGAGCAGGGTGCTCCAAGCCCCTGTGTCCAACCTGGCCTTGAACACTGCAGGGATGGGGCAGCCACAGCTTCTCTGGGCACCCTGTGCCAGCGCCTCAGCACCCTCATGGTGAAGAATTCCCCCTTTACATCCAATCTGGATCCCCCCCGTTCCATTCTGAACCCATCACCCCCGGTCCTATCGCTCCAGCCCCTGATGAAGAGTCCCTCCTCAGCATCCCTGTAGCCCCCTTCAGACTGAGGTCTCCTTCGCTCTTCTCCAAGCTGAACATCCCAATGTTCCCAGCCTGTCTGACAGCAGAACCCCCCTCCCATCCACACCATGGGGTGGCCCCATCCATGTCCCCCCCCAGCACCCACCTGCTGAGCTCATAGATGTCCTCAATGTTCCCAAAGAGCTCGCTGACCTGCTCCGGCCGCAGCACCGGCTCCTCGGCATCGATGATCTTACCCAGGTAACCCTGATGGACAACACAGTGACACCAGCGGCACCGGCACAACCAGCCAGGCCCCCCCATAGCCCCATCCATGGGGCGTCCCATACCCCAGCACCCACCTCCACGATGCTGCGCAGGTCACGGGCATAGGTGCGCTCCGACTCCACGATCTCCAGCACCACCCGGCCCAGGTAACTGGGCTCAGCACCAGGGCCACCAAACGGTGCCAGGGGGTGCCCAGCGCAGGGCCCCGGCCACCCCCCCGGGGCAGCGTTGTTGTTGCTGTTGTGCTGCCCCTCGGCCCACGGCTCGGCCCCTCTCCCGGTTGGATCCTCCATGGCGCAGCCGGGATGCGGCACCGCGCTCAGGGCAGGGCAGGCGGGGTACCGGCATTCCGGCATCCCCTGGCACCTGCAGGGGTCTGGGGGGGAGAGTGGTGTGGTTATGGGGTGGGAGACACCCCGAGGTCTGGGCAATGTTTTAGGTTAAGGGGGGTTCACACTGCACCGTAAAGCCCTTGGGTTGACCTGATGGCCAAGCCCTCCAGAGTGGGCACCAGCATCCCCAACCCCTCAAATTCCTCACTTATGGATCAACCAAGGCAGGATACAATCCATCTGCGGCCTAGCCAAGGCCTCCCACCCACCATAACACTGAGATTTGGGGTTCCCCCCCCCAACCCCTCACCCCAGTGCCAGGTAACACATTGCAAGACCCGGTGACCGTGCTCCCAAAGGACACAGCACCCCAGTGGGACCAATGCCACGGCCACACCAAACCCCCACCCGCAGCACAGCGCTGGGGCCGTGCGTCAGCACCGCGCCCATGGGACACCTTCCCGGTGAGCTCAGCACCGGCTCGCCCTTCCGGACCACCGGAGCCACCGGCATCCTCCCGCGGCACCGAAATCGTTGGGTGCCACCGGGGCTGGGGCACCCAAACCCCATCCATTGGCTGCAATGGGACTGTTGGCCAAGGGACAGCGTGTGACCAGCGCGGGGTGGCCCCGGGGACGGTGACCTTCAGCCGGGCCACGTGCCGGCGGCGGGGCGGCCCGAGCCCCCCGGCACTGGGGGTGCCAGCACCGAACCGGTCAGGCCGGTTCCCGCCAGCGCCTCCCCATCGCGCCGCATGGCCGCGGTCCCGCCGCCGCCACCGCCCTCCCCATGGCTTCCGTGTGCGAGCCCCCAAAACCCCACTGCGGTGCCCCCCAAGTGGGGCCCAGCACCGTAACAACCCCTTGTGCCGCAGCCTGGGGGTCCCCAGATGCTGGTTCTGCACCATGGGGCACCCCCTCAGCACCATGGGGCTGGGGGATTTGGGGAGCAGCACCCCTCAAACTCATGCTTTGCCCCATGGCCACCTTGACCAGCGGGTAACTGAGCCCCACACTGGGAACACCAAACCTTCAGCATCACTCCCATCACCACCTCTGCTGGGGGACAGGAAGGGACACCCGGGTGGCACTGGGGGGGCACTCAGCTGCCTGTACCCGCTATGGGGGGACACTGATGCTCCCCACGTGATGCCCAGCCAGGGATTTGCAGCCACCGCATCTCGCCCCCGATGGCCACCCCCGGCTGCCCTAATCCGCTCAGGATTACAGCACCGGCCCCACGTCACCAGCACCGCGGCCGCTCGCCTCGGACCCGCCACCTCCTCCAGCAGGGATTAGCCCTGACCTTCACCCCCAGCCCCACTGCAGGGCACAGGGACCCGCCGGGGTGCTGAGCTGGATGCGGCCCCTGGGCGCTGCCACAATGGGGTGCTCCCATTCAGCTCCAGCGCGTTGGATCCCCAAAACGGATCCGTTTCCAGGGGGAAACCGAGGCAGGAGCCGGAGCTGTTCCGGACGTGGGAAGCGGGATCTTCCCCGCGTTGCACATTCCAGCGGGGAACGCAGGGCACAAGGCACGGCCCACGGTGCTTTCCCAGGCCCCCGCACAGGCAGGGCCGGGGGTGCCAAGCCGAGGCCAGCCTTGGCGGAGCCATATAAGGGCAGGCGGTTCCCCGTTTCCAGGCGTTTTCCAAGGATCCCAGCGCTCCCTGGGAACGGGGAAGGTCGCTGCGGGCTCCAGCGCAGCTGCCGCGGCTCGGCGCGCCCGGCGCTCCCGGCCCCGGCTGGCACCGCGGGCACCCGCTGCTGCTGGCACCGCTGCCCGGGGCACCGCGGCGCCGCCGAAGCCTCGCAGTGCCCCTGGGGTCCTACGCGGCCAACGGGCACCCGGTGCCACAGGAGGGGTGCGGGGCACCCCCCGCCCCACACGAGGATGGGGGTCCCGGGGTGGGACCCGCACATCAGCCCTCGGGGGCACCCCACGTCTGCAGCCGCTGTCCTGCACCCCTCGGATGGGCCTGGGGTCCCCCCCAGCCCTGCTCTTGTGGCTCCCAGCACCCCCAGGACCCGCTGTTCCCTGGGACCCACAGCTCTGCCCCACGGCTCACCAGGACCCTTCACCCCTTCCAGCACCCACAGCTCCTGCCCCATTGGGATTCACGGCCTTGGGCACCCCGGAACCCACAGCTTCCATTCCATGGGGACCCACAGCTCCTGCCCCACTGAGGCACACAGCAGCAGCCCCACCGGCACCAGCAGCACAGGGCCCCACGGCTCCCGGCCGCGCAGACCCACGGCAATACAACAGCTCCCGCCACACCGGGACCCACGGATCCGGTTCCTCTGGGATGCGATGGATCCCACCCCACCGGCACCCACAGCACCGGGTACCGACGGGACCGACACCGACACCTCGCCCCCCACCGGGACCCCGTGTCCCGGCTCCCGCCGGCGCGCCCCAGTTCCCGCGCGCCCAGGGCCGGACTCACCGCGCGCCGCCGCCGCCCCGGCCCGTCCGTGCCCGCAGGAAGCGGCGGGAGAGCCCCGGGGGCGGGGACTGCGGCCGCCCCGCCCGGGCTGCCCCGCGCCGCCCGGCACCGCTGCGCACGGGGTCCGGCCGGGACGGGCCCGGGACGGCCCCGGTACAGCTCCGGTACGGGCCCGGTGCGGTGCCGGGTACCGTCGAGGCATTGGTCGTGGTACGGCCCCACTATGGCACCAGTACGATGCTGGGCATGGTCCCGGTATAGCGCCGAGCGCAGACCTGGTGCGGTCCCGGTATGATCGTGGTTCAACGCTGATGTGGTGATAGGCACGGTCCCGGTATGGTCCCAGTATTGTGCTGGGCATGGTCCAGGCACTGTCCTGATATCGGCCCAGTATGGAGCTGGTACTGTCCCAGTGGGGTCCCACTATGGTGCTGGGCATGGCCCTGGGATGATCCTGATATGTTCCCAGGGTGGTGCTGGGCACATTCCTGGTGTGGTCCCGGTACAATCCCGGGGTGTCCGAGTGTGATGTGTGGGGACCGGGGCATCCCATGGGGTTCTACCGGTGCCACAGGCCATGGGGCCACCAGCGCCATGGGGCACCTCAGGTGAGCCCCACACACCCAGCACCCTCTATCCCATGCCTGCCCTTTCTCTGGCCTGATCCCAGCTCCATTCCCGGCCCCGTTTCCCCATCACAACACGGGAGCCCCAAAACTTGGGTACCACCTCGTCCCCATGGCTCCCACAATGACCCCTTCCCAGCCGCCCACGAATTCCCCCCTTTCTTCTCCCCAGACACCCTTCCCCATTCCCTCTTCCCAAATCCCTCTTCCCTTCCCCTCTTCCCATACCTGTTCCCCCATCTTTTCCCCAATCCACACCATTCCCTCTCCGTAGACGCCCTCCCCATATCCCCCTAAATCCCCTTCCACTTTCCACAGACATCCCTAAATCTCCGTCCACTTTCCCTCTCCCCATATCCCCCCACATCCCCATTCCCTCTCCCAGACCCCCCTATATCCCTCCCATATTCCCTCCCAAATTCCCCCTTCCTTTCCCCATATCCCCCACCTCTTCCATCCCGCCCGCCCACTAGGGGGCGCCGCCACACTCCCCCCCCCCCCCCCCCCCATGTCCCCTCCCTCCCTTCCCGTGCCGCCCCGCGCGGGCGAGGCGGGAAGGCGCCCGGCAAGATGGCGGCGGCGCTGGCGGCGCGGAGCTGCCTGGAGCTGAGCGCGGCGGCGCGGGGCCCTGCGCGGCGGCTGCCGGAGCTCGGCTTCACCCCCCCGGGCACGGCCCCGCTGCCCGCCCGCCGCTACGGGGACAGCGCGGGCGGCTTCTGCTACCGGGACAGCGCGCAGCTCGCGGCCGCCACCAGGAACCGCTTCGTGAGGTGGTGAGTGAGGGACCGGCGGCCTGGAGCGCTGCCGGGGATGGGGCAGCCCCGGCTTCTCTGGGCACCCTGTGCCAGCGCCTCAGCACCCTCCCAGGGAAGAGCTTCTGCCTAAGAGCTCATCTCAGTCTCCCCTCTGGCAGGTTAAAGCCATTCCCCTTGGCCTGTCCCTACCTCCCTTGTCCAAAGCCCCTCTCCAGGTTTCCTGGAGCCCCTTCAGGCACTGGAGCTGCTCTAAGGTCTCCCCTTCAGGAGCCTTCTCTCCTCCAGGCTGCCCCAGCCCAGCTCTCTCAGCCTGGCTCCATGGCAGAGCTACTCCAGCCCTCGCAGCAGCTCCGTGGCCTCCTCTGGGCTCACTCCAACAGCTCCATGTCCCTCTGGTGCTGTTCCCCAAAGGTGGTCCTTACCTCCAACCTGAACTTCCCCTGCTCCAGTTTGAACCCATCACCCTTTGTGCCATCGCTCCAGTCCCTGATGAAGAGTCCCTCCCCAGCATCCTTGTAGCCCCCTTCACACACTGGGAGCTGCTCTGAGGTCTCCACGCAGCTTCTCTCCTCCAGCCCCACTGTTCCCAGCCTGACTCCATACAGGAGCTGCTCCAGCCCCTGAGCATCCCCATGGCCTCCTCTGGCCTTGCTCCAACAGCTCCACATCCTTCTGATGCTGAGGACACCAGAAGCAGTGTCCGGGCAGGGTCTCACAGGGCAGAGGGGCAGGATCCCATCCTTCACTCTTTCTCTTTTCCCAGGAAACCCTCACCCTTTCCCTTCTCTGTCCCCTCAGGACCACCTCAGGAGACACCGTGGAGCTGGTGGAGGAGTCTCTGGATGTGAACCTGCTCAACAACGCCGTGCGGCTCCGCATCCACGGCTGCCCCCTGCTCCCGGGGGGGGTGCACATCTGCGAGGTGCAGAGCCACCTGGTGATCCTGCTGCTCACGGGGCAGACCGTCCATCGCCTGCTGCTGCCGCACCCCTCCCGCTTGTACCGCAGCGTGAGTGCGGGGGGGATCCTGCCCCCCCCTCCTGCCCCCCCCTCCTGCCCCCCCCTCCCCAGCAGGAGCTCTTACTGAAGCCTCTGAGTGTGTTGTAAAAGAGCAACGGCCTCGATGTGCTTCTCAGCATGGGCATCAAGTGCTGCTTCCTGCTGGGACAGGGTTCATTTGGGCTGGGATAAGGCCCAGACCACCCAAAGCCACTTCCCCTATCCCTATACTTCCTGCTGTCACACATTCATTTGGGCGGGGACAGAGCCCAGACCCCACAAAGCCTCCCCTCCTATCCCGTACCCCATACTTCCTGTTGGGACAGGGTTCATTTGGGCTGAGATAGGGTCCAGAGTCTCCAAGGTCCCCTGCCCTACCCCTATACTTCCATATTTTGGGCTGGGACAGGGTTCATTTGGGGCAGGACTGGGTTAATGTGGGTTGGGATAGGGTCCAAACCCCCAAAGCTCCATCCCCTATCCCCATACCCCATACTTGCTTCCAGGACAGGGTTCATTTGGGCCAGCACAGGGCTCAGACCCTCCCAAAGCCCCCTCCCCTATCCTCATGCTCCATATTTTGGGCTGGGACAGGGTTTGTTTGGGCCAGGACTGGGTTAATTTGGCTGTGATCAGGTCCATACTGCAAAGCCCCATCCCCTATCCCCATAGCCCATAATTGCTGATGGGAGAGGGTTCATTTAAGCCTACAAAGAGTTACCTTTCACCACGTAGCTTGTGTGGTGCCATGTTTTGGATCTGTGACCAAAGCCCTGTTGATAACACACTAAGAATGCAGCTTTTGCTGCGCAGTGTTTGTGCAGCCTCAAGGCTGCGTCTGTTTCAGGCTCTGCACCCTCTATGTCGATAGATTTGGGGGTCTGCAGTGGTTTTGGAGGGGCACAAATGGGAGCATGGCCTGAGATAACCAGAGGGATGTTCCTTGCTGTGTGCCATGCTCGGGAATAAGAGGGAAAAGAGGGGTTTTGGGGGGTTGGCCATTGTTTGCTGGAGAACTGGCTGCGTGTTGGTGTATCCAGCCTTTGGGAGCCTTGTGTTGTTTTCACTTCCCCTTGTCCTTCACGTACTGTTCCCTTCCCTGGGAGGGTGCTGAGGCGCTGGCACAGGTTGTCCAGAGGAGCTGTGGCTGCTGTTAAACTGAGAACTTGTGGGTCAAGATTGAAAAGTCATTGTCTTATAGAACCCCATCCTGGTTTGGGTTGAAGGGGCCTTAAAGCTCCTCCAGTTCCAGCCCCTGCCAAAGGCAGGGACCCCTTCCACTGGAGCAGGGTGCTCCAAACCCCTGTGTCCAACCTGGCCTTGAGCACTGCAGGGATGGGGCAGCCACAGCTTCTCTGGGCACCCTGTGCCAGCACCTCAGCACCCTCACAGTGAAGCACTCCTTCCTTACATCCAATCTGCATCCCCCCTGTTCCAGTTTGAACCCATCACCCCTTGTCCTGTTGCTGCAGTCCCTGATGAAGGTCCCTCCCCAGCATCCTTGTAGCCCCCTTCAGACACTGGAAGCTGCTCTGAGGTTTCCACGCAGCTTCTCTTCTCCAGCCTGAACAGCCCCAACTTTCATAGCTCCATGCACCCTGGACTGGACCCCTGTGCTGCTCCCAGAGGTGCAGAGCTGGAGCATGTCACGCTCTCGAGTTCTGTGCAAGGCTCCGCGCTGCAGTTTCTTTATTCTCCCAACCTTTCTGCTTGAGTTTCTTTATGGATGTTATGCAGTCCGAACCTCCCAACTCCTCTGATTCTTGGCCAGCTGCAGTGTGTTCATCAGTGTGGGCTAGCTCCCTATGTGCAAGTGAAAACTGATGGGAAAGAGTCGGATAAGGACAGGGAGCTGGAACTCTCTCGCTCTGGAGCTGAGTGTACTCAGAGGCTGTAGGTATCGCACTTGCAGCAGTGTTCCCAAACCTGAGGCTGTTGCAGATCCCCACGTCTGGGGAAGCCGGGTTGGTTTGTAACCTGCCCTCTGCACACAGCCAGGTAGAAAATGCTCTTATTTCACTTACAACATGGTTCTTATGCAAAAGTTACATCGCATTTCCCCATTCGCTGTGGCTTTTCCCTCTTGTGCCTGTTTCTGGTGTGTCTCATCACATCCCTTGCCTTTCCTGGAGAGCTTCTGTCTGGCTTTCAGAGTTCCAGAGCTTTCCCAAGGACTGAGGCTGTGCACAGAGCTGCTTTTCATGCTTGTCTACCAGCATTTAGCTGTGAGCTGTCTTGAAGCAGCTGATGGGCTCTGGGACTCCTTTTGGGGGTGTTAAGGTGTATGAGGGAGGGACCAACAGGGTCTTCTGCTAGGAAAAGGCAGGTTTGGCAGTGCCTTTCATACCTGCTCCTAAAGAGCCGTTGTGGGTTACCAGGAGTGGTGCTGATGGGAGTTCTCACTGGAACAACCCTTTTTGTCACCCCACAGCATCATGGTTGCCATTCCACACGTGTCTGGTTGTAGTTTCTGTGCCTTGTGTCCATGTGTGCTCAGGATTTGTCCTCTGTGCTTCCCCCCTCCAGGAGCTGATAACAGAGAGCCAGATGCAGTCGGTGTTTACAGACATTGGCAAGACCAACTTCAGAGATCCCGTGAATTACTGTGTTATTCCCAACGTGCCAGGCCTGGCATCCAACTCCGTTGCCTCAGCAGCGTGGCTCAGCAGTGAGGGGGAAGCTCTCTTTGCCCTGCCCTCGGCTGCAGGAGGGATCTTTGTCCTTAAGCTGCCTCCTCACGATGCACCAGGTAAGGAGCAGGAGCGTGCTGCCTGTGGCCTGTGACACAGGGCAGCTCATCCCCTCTCCTAGCTTTCAACTTTGGGCAAGGGATGGAGGGACAGAACAAGGGGAATGGCTTTAACCTGCCAGAGGGGAGACTGAGATGAGCTCTTGGGCAGAAGCTCTTCCCTGGGAGGGTGCTGAGGCGCTGGCACAGGGTGCCCAGAGAAGCTGTGGCTGCCCCATCCCTGCAGTGCTCAAGGCCAGGTTGGACACAGGGGCTTGGAGCACCCTGCTCCAGTGGAAGGGGACCCTGCCCGTGGCAGGGGTTGGGCCTGGATGGGCTTTAAGCTCCCTCGCAACCCAAACCAGTCTGGGGTTCTGTGTTGGTATTTACTCCACACACAGAAGCTTTTTTCCATCGTGCCTGTGAAGCCCCTCGCTGGTGGCACTAAATACTTTGTTAATGACTATTTAATGTATTTCTTTACATCCCTTTTCTTCTGAAAGGAGCAGTTTCTGTTGTGGAACTGAAGCAGAGCTCAGTGGTGCAGCGGTTCCTCACCGGTTGGATGCCAACAGCCATCAGGTCAATGTCTGGCGATGCAGAAGTGGACCTTGTTTTGTCTTTCCCCTCACTGAGAGCTTCCAGCTGAGCTTAAAGACAGTCAAGTCACATCTATAAATACTCTGCCAAAACAGGGAGCAGGGTCACAGGACCCATCAGGATGCGGGAGTGGGGACTTGGACACTGGATTAGCTCATCTTAACAGGGCTCTGCTGATGCGGTGTCTGTGTCTGCAAATATGGTATATCTAGTAACTGGCCTCCAAGGATTTGCCCAGGATATGGCTCATGGCCAGAGGAGATTAGGGATTACGCCAGTTGTATGTCCTTGTTCTGCAATGTCAGGCTTGTTCCTGACCAGCAGAGGTTATGTGTGGATGATGAGCTCCTTGCTCAGCCTGGAGAGGAGAAGGCTCCTTAAAGGGGGACCTTAGAGCAGCTCCAGTGCTTAAAGGGGCTCCAGGAAAGCTGGAGAGGGGCTTTGGACAAGGGCCTGTAGGGACAGGACATGGCATGGACACGGTGTGCAGGCTGAGCTTGGTGTAGGGTTGGAATTGTTGCTATCTCAGTTGATACTTTGGAGCACACAACCATACTCTAAGCCCCATAACTTTGAAATGGGAGCAAGTCCTCCATGCCCTGATGGACTTTGACCATCAGTGATGTGTTGCCTGGGGCTGTTTGGATCCCTGCTTCCCTCTGCACCCTTTGCTCACGTTCTTCCAGCACTAGGCTGGGGAAGCCAGGGCTGCGCTTTGGCTCTATCGAAGCAGGTAAAGGACTGGCTGTTGCTGGTGTCATGGTCTCTTCTGTGCCTTGGACACTGACCCCCACAGCCCTGAAGTGCTGCTTTCTCCTGGGCTCACCCCAGTGATTTATTGGTGCTATGGAAACCCTGTGCCTCAGATCTCTGCATTGGCTTTGCTTCGAAGCTGTTGAAACAACCCCTGTGTTTCAGAGGTGACTGCGGCCCCTCGGACCTGCCCATCAGCCTCTCCGTGCACTGCCTCGATCACGACGCCTTTCTCTTTGCTCTCTGCCAGGACCATAAGCTTCGGATGTGGTCCTATAAGGTGAGCAAGGCCTGGATTTGGGGACCGGCACCTTCCATCGCCACTCAGGTGATAGCCTGAGGCTTTAGGAACAAAGGGTCAGTGGTTGATGTGGGTTTAATCCGCTTTAAGTTGTCACTGCAACTTCTACACGCTCAGATTTGGGACAGATTGAGGTCTGTTGTGGCGTGGGGTTGTAGCTGGGGTGGGTTTTCTCTACGTGTGTAGGGTAAAAGGCAATATTAGTATGAAGATAGGCTGAGAAAGTTGGGGCTGTTCAGCCTGCAGAAGAGAAGGCTGCATGGAGACCTCAGAGCAGCCTTCCAATACCTGAAGGGGGCTATAGGGATGCTGGGGAGGGACTCTTCCTTAGGGACTGCAGTGATAGGACAAGGGGTAACGGGTTCAAACTGAAACAGGGGAAGTTTAGATTGGATTTGAGGAAGAAATTCTTTACTGTGAGGGTGGTGAGGCACTGGAATGGGTTGCCCAGGGAGGTTGTGAATGCTCCATCGCTGTCGGTGTTCAAGGCCAGGTTGGACAGAGCCTTGGGTGGCATGGTTTAGTGGGAGGTGTCCCTGCCTATGGCAGGGGGTTGGAACTGGATGAGCTTAAGGTCCTTTCCAACACGAACTATTCTATGATTCTATGACTTATGAGCATAGGGAAGCATGCAGGAGCTCTTTAAGTGCTGAGGAGGTGTTCCCAAAGGATTTTTGTTCCTCTTTAGAGGTGCTAAGAGAGTCTTTGTGACATGGCTCCATGTCAACAAGAAGTTAATAATCAAAGCCTCAGCTCCTGTCTGCCACTTGCTCCAAATGTGAGTGCCAGAGCTAATGGAGCAGCACAACTGCTTTCACGGCTCATCTGCACTGGAATGTGTGTGTTAAAGGAGGGAGGGGAAGCTTTATCCTACATGCCTGAGCAGAGAGCACAGGAGGGACTTCTGTGGGTCAGGCACATATAGGGCTGCTTTGCTTGCATCCTTTAGGGGAAGATCTGGGCAGAGTTGGAGGAAAACGAAGGGAAAAGAGCCGTTTTTCCAGCCCTGACCCTTGCCTAAGCTCTTTTCCTGCCGCCTTTTCCCTGTGCAGGATCAAATGTGCCTGATGGTTGCAGATCTGCTGGAGTTCATGCCGGTGAGCAGGGACCTGAGGCTCGCAATGGGGACCAGCCACTGCCTGCGACTGGCCTTCTCCCAATCCCTGGGGCTCTACCTCGGTGTCTACATGCATGCACCCAAATGTGGGCAGGTATGGAGTGATTCCACACTTGGAGTGCATCATTCTCAGGCTGCATGGAAATAGATCATTCCTCCTCGGATTCGGGTCTGTAAAGCAAGAACTAGGGCAAAGTTTCACGTGTGACCCTCTGGAGAGAGCAGTGCTTTGTGAGTAAACAGTTTGGCTCTCCAAGCACTGCAGGATACACGTGCCCTCGTCCTGGGAGCGGAATTCCCTGTGTGCCTGCGCTGCGCTGGGAGTGCTAGTTCACTTGTTCACCTCCCGTTCCAGTAGGATCCCAAAAGCACGTATGTGCCGTGGGAAAAGGGAAGGCCCATGAGGAGCTCAAAGGGTGGAAATACTGGTAGGATGTTTACATCAGGCTCCTGGGAGCGTGCGGACTCATCCCTGTATTGCCAGACATCGACTTCTTATGGGGAATGATATATTTAGCCAGGCAGGAATGACAGCATGGAGCGGTCTCATCTGTTGGACAGCTTACCCTTTGCATTCCCAGGGGATTCACATCCGTAGTAGAAGTGGTCATGATTTCTGCTGGCTCTGGTAAGAGCACACAGAGCTTGGGTTGCAGCAAGCAGCCTGAGGAGTTGGGGCTTTGCCACCATAGTCTAAGCCAAAAGGCAGGTAGGAACCCTCCAGGTTCAGGTCGAGGTGTGTGTCCTGCCCTCAGTCCTGCAGTTGTGTTGAGTGTAGCATCAGGCAAGGAAAGGGAGAGATGAGCTTCCCGGTGATGTGCTGCTTATTGATCCTTTAGCAAATGCCTCACGAGGTGTGTTTGTAGTTCTGTGTCTTCCAGCTGGTGAGCACCGAGAGCAACCGCTACAGCCTTGACCACATCTCCTCCCTGTTCTCCTCCCAGGTGAGTGCAGGGCCCAGCTCCCCAAAAGGCACCAAGATGAGAGGGAGCGTTGATCACTGAGGGATTGGGGCTGGGGGAGCCTGGATGGAGCAGCCCTGAGGGGAAGGACTGGGGTGTTGGGTGAGGAGCAGCTCCTTGTGACCCGGCTTCAGTGTGCGCTTGAGCCCAGAACCCCCCTGTGCTGGGCTGCACCCCCAGAGCGTGAGCAGCAGCTCAGGGAGGGGATCCTGCCCCTCTGCTGTGTGAAGGGGAGACCTGACAGCAGCTCCAGTGCCTAAAGGGACTGCAGGAAACCTGGAGAGGGGCTTTGGCCAAGGGCCTGTAGGGACAGGCCAAGGGGAATGGCTTTAACCTGCCTGAAGGGAGACTGAGATGAGCTCTTGGGCAGAAGCTCTTCCCTGGGAGGGTGCTGAGGCGCTGGCACAGGGTGCCCAGAGAAGCTGTGGCTGCCCCATCCCTGGCAGTGCTCCAGGCCAGGTTGGACACAGGGGCTTGGAGCACCCTGCTCCAGTGGAAGGAGTCCCTGCCCATGGCAGGGGTTGGAGCTGGAGGAGCTTTAAGGTCCCTTCCAGCACAAACCAGTCTGGGGTTCTGTGATCTGAGCGTGAATAAAACCTTCCCAAGGCCTGGTTAAACAATAGGAGGGAATGTTTTGCTGTGTTTTGTTATGTCCACACATCTCTGCTGTCCTTGAGTGCATGATAAGAAACTAAATGCACTTTCCCCTCTCTTGTAGGAGACTCTCATTGACTTTGCCTTAACCTCCTCAGAGATCTGGGCGCTGTGGCACAACGAGGAGAACCAAACTGTTGTGAAATACATCAACTTCGAGCAGTGAGTTTCGGTCCTGCCCTGCTCCTGTTGGTTACATTGGTCACCCCAGGGGGGTAACTGCAGGAGCAGCTCCACGTGCTGCTCATTAAAGCACCGCTTGAGCTCCTCATCTCCTGTCCTGCTGTGCTGACTCAAGTGTGAGGAGATGCAGCAGGTCCTGCTTCCTCCTGTCATGCTGTTTGTGTCACATCCAGCGCAGTGTCCTCCTGCAGTGCATATTCCCTGGTTTTTCAGTGTCCTGGGGGTTGGGCTGTGTATTAAAGCCATAGCTCAGCTGCAGGAATGTGAGAAATGTGGAAAGCCAGGCAGGAGGCTTGGGGGACACAGAGGCTGCTGTGAAGGTGGCAGAGGGAGGGTTCTGCTTCATCAACACCTCCCGCAAACCAAAACTGGCCGGTCTGTTCTGTGACATGATGTTTGGAGGAGAGCAGTGATGTGGAAGCATCATCCCTGTCTTTAGAAAGCAGAAAGGGAAGGTTTGGTGCAGGAGAGTTAAATAGTGGGGGGGGTTGGAATGCTGTGAGTAACCAAGCTTAGGCAGAGGAATCTAATGGTCCGTGTGAGAAAGAGCCACTTGGTGAGCACGTGTGGTGGGGAGAACACTGATATTAATGAAGGAATCCAACCTCTTCTGTTAGCTGGGGTGCCACCATTGAGCTCTCTGGCTCAGTCTGTCGCTCGTCACTAGCCCAAGCTCCTGTTCCCAGCTCCCAAGGGTTATGGTCCCTGTACAGTCCATGATCACTGGTGGAACTCAGAGGTTTGGTTCTGATGGCTGCTCCTGTGTTGGTGCTGATCCTGGTTTCTATGGTTGTCTTCCAGGAATGTGGCAGGCCAATGGAACCAGGTCTTTGTGCAGCCGCTGCCTGAGGAGGAGGTGACGGTTCGACACGACCAGGACCCCAGGGTGAGCCCAGTGTGAAGCAGCAGCAAGAAGCAATGAAGCCGTTGTACCCAGGAGAGCATTGAGCCAGCTTAAGTGGGCAAACTCCATTGACAGAGACCTAAAGTTAATCCAAATTAAAGGGACAAGCCCGAGCCTCTGTTAGCACAGCATTAAGGCCCTGAGCATGGCAATGAAACCAGTTGAGGGATGAGGAGAATTTCAGGTCAGTCAAGAGAGAGCCTGGAGACAAGATGTGTGAATAAACAAGGTCTGGAGTGTGAGCGAAGCAGTGATCCATATGGGAACTGCCAAGGGCTTGGAGGAGGGTGTGGGTGTGAATTGAGGCAGATCCAGGGGATGAGCTTGGGAATGGGAGGAAAGATCAGAAGCAGTGTCTTAAATGGTTTCCCGACTTGTGTGTTTCCTTAAACCGGGATCTTTTTGCAGGAAACCTATCTGGAGTATCTCTTCACACCAGGCCGGTTCAGCAGTGCAGCCATCCAGAAGGCTTTGCAGGTTAGTAGAGAGCAACAGCAGGTCCCTGGGCTTCCTTTCCATTGCCTGCTCTGAACAGAGACTCTCAGCCCCCCATAGAGCTGTTGCTCAGGATATATCCCCTCAGCTCTGGCAAAGCAGCACACGGTGTCCTTTCAGGGTTGTGACCACTCTCATCCCACAAAGCACTGGCTGATGCTCTCACATCTGTTGGATGTCTCTTGATGCTACTTGAACCTCAGGGAAGCAGCTCTTTGCCTTTAAAGTGAAAGCTTCCTGTGCTGCTTTGCAGATCTTTTCTCAAGGAACAGAGAGACACATGGACCTGACATGGGATGAGTTAAAGAAGGAGGTTACCTTGGCTGTGGAGAGCGAGGTGAGATGTGCTGGTTTGCCTCCTGGGGTGTTTTGTTCTTACATCTGTTGTTGTGCTGGTTTGGTGAAGTTAAATGAGGTGCAAAGTGACCCCAGGCCTTGTTTTGTCCTTTGTGTCTCTAAATGAGGTGTGTGAAAGTACAAATCCGCATCCTTCCTGCCTGGCTTCTCTGTTCCCTCTTCTGTTTTGGAGGCCTTTCTTGGTGCTCTGCTGTTGCTTTCTGTGGGTGCGCTTTGCCAGAGCCCATGCAGCTCCCTGCATGGGGATGCTCATAATCAGAATCCCAGACTGATTTGGGTTGGAAGGAAGCTTAAAGCTCAATCCCCCTTGGCCTGTCCCTACAGGCCCTTGTCCAAAGCCCCTCTCCAGGTTTCCTGCAGCCCCTTCAGGCACTGGAGCTGCTCTAAGGTCTCCCCTTCAGGAGCCTTCTCTTCTCCAGGCTGCCCCAGCCCAGCTCTCTCAGCCTGGCTCCAGAGCAGAGCTGCTCCAGCCCTCGCAGCGTCTCCATGGCCTCCTCTGGCCTCGCTCCAGCAGCTCCATGTCCCTCTGGTGCTGTTCCCCAGAGCTGGATCAGGACTGCAGGGGGGATCTCCCCTTCACACAACAGAGGGGCAGGATCCCCTCCCTGAGCTGCCGCTCACGCTCTGGGGGTGCAGCCCAGCACTTGGGGGGGGTCTGGGCTCAAGCGCACACTGAAGCTGGGTCATGGGGAGCTGCTCCTCCCCCAGCACCCCAGGTCCTTCTCAGGCTGCTCCATCCGGTCTCCCCCAGCCTGGGTTTGTGCTGGGAATCGCCCCAAGCCATGGTCAGGACCTTGCCCTTGGCCTGGTTGAATTCATGAGGTTCACGTGGTCCTACCTCTGCAGCCTGTCCAGGTCCCTCTGGATCCCATCCCTTCCCTCCAGGTGTCCACCACACCACACAGCTCGGGGTCATCAGCAAACTCACTGAGGGGTCACTCAATCCCACTTGTCCATGTCTCCAGCAAAGACGTTAAACAGCAGCAGCCTCAGTCCCAACCCCTGAGGATCTCCCCTTTATCTGAGTCGTGTCAAAGTGGTTCTTGAGGGCTTTGTTCCCCTTGCTGTTTGCTCTGTATTCACTGCTGTAGGGAAATACTTATGTTTCGACAAGGAAGTGGTAGGGAAGAGAGCTGTAACTGATGTTTCTAAACCTGAACCACCTAAAGGTGTGACACTGGTCATGAGGGACAGCACAGCAGCTTGAACACTACCATTTACCTCTCTGCTTCCCTGCCTGTATTCACCTGAAGTCTCACTTTGTGTCCTCTTAGTTCCAGGGCAGTGTGACAGAGTACGAGTGCTCCCTGGAGGAGTTCTGGCAGCTGCAGGTGGAATTCTGGTCCAAGTTCTATGCCTGTTGCCTTCAGTACCAAGAAGCTCTGTCGAGGCCCCTGGCCCTGCACTTGAATCCCCACACGGGCATGGTGTGCCTGCTCAAGAGGGTGAGGCTGGTGGTGGTGGCTCCTGGGCTGCTGTGGCCACCGTGAAGCTGTGATGTCCATGGAGGGATCCTAGGGAGCTCCAAGAAGGGCTTTCTTATCTTTCTAGGGCTCGCTGTCTTTCCTCGTGCCCTGCTCCTTGGTGGACCATCTCTATCTCCTCTCTAACGAGCACCTCCTCACTGAGGACGATGCTGCCATCTTTGATGGTAAGTGGGGAGACTTGAAGCTTTTCACTGTTGGAAGCTGCACATCAGGGAAGCTGTAGGCAGAGGGATGAGGGACTTTCCATAGCAGTCCCTTGAAGACTCCATAGTTGTCAGTATGGAGAGAGTTGTCTTAGGTTGGCATTTGTAAGGGGGGTTGATTTTGTTTTGTCACTGTGCTCACAGCAGGACATAGAAAATGATGTCAAGGCTGCAGAGCTGCTGTGACTCACTGCAGATGCCTTCAGACTGGTTAATCTTACATTCCAGACTGTGTTGCTGGGTGACAAGGACCTGCATTGGTGGATCCTCTGCCCATATAGCTTTATAGCTACCTATGTGGGCTGTGGTTAACTGGTGCCCTCTTCGTGCCTGCTGTCTGTGGGGCTGAACATGAACCCTGCTTAACTTTAACGCATTTGGGTGCTTGCTCAGCTTTGCCATCCCCACCAAGAGCTGCAGGGTCTACTCTGACTCAGTGCAAGCAGTTTTCTTCTATAGCATTCCCCAATCTCTGTGTCTTGGTGATGGAGTAGACTCGGAGATTAAGGATAAGGAGGAAACCTGTGATCATCTGAGCACCCTGGGCTTAACACCCCGTGCTGCAGGCTTAGTTTGTCATAGAATCCCAGCCTGGTTTGGGTTGGAAGGGACCTTAACGCTCATCCAGTCCCAACCCCCAGCCATGGGCAGGGACACCTTCCACTCCAACCTGGCCCTGGGTTCAGTGTTTCGTACCAGTGTTCCTATGTAAGCTCTGGACAGGGGTTATCCCGTTTCTTCTCTCTGGGAAGTCAATACCAGAGCGTGCAAACCCTGTTGTTAATATTGTGACCACGGTGCCCTCTGTGCTTTGCTGGCCTGGGAATGACGTTTCACCAGGAAAAAAGCAATGGAAAATGTTACCTAAGCTCCACTTTCATGCTCGAGTGCCTTTCCTAAGAGGAGCTGTCATCCATTTGCTCGGGCTATTTTGGGACCTAAGGGAAGGGAAGAGAAGCTGGCCTGGGCTGGCGCTGGGAGGCTCTTGGTGCTGCTTTGTCTGCTTCAAACTGCTCCCCAAATGCCATTGTAAAAGCACACGGATGCAGGATTGCACTGCAAAGTGGGGATTTAGACAGGGCCGAGCGTTCAGCTCTGCTCTAAGAAGGCACAAATCCTCCCTGGGCTGTTGCTGCAAGTCGGGAGCTGCTGTTATTGGAGTGCGCTCTGCGTGGCAGAGCCCAGCTGAGCTCTTTGCCCTGGGCTGGTGTTTGCTCTTCCATTGCACTAATGATTTCCTTTCAACCTGTGGCTGGGAAGAAGATCCTTGGAGGGAATTTCATTGCTTTATTGTTGCCTCACTGGCTTTTACTTTCCAAAGAATAAAGCCTCAGATCATTCCCTTGTCGACTCCTAAGCTGTAATTTGGCCTCGTCGGTAGGGAAGGGTCATTTTAACTTGTGGGACTGAGACCAATGTGCTGCTAGGAGCTGAACTAACTGGTTTTTGATGGTCCTCCCACCTTCCCTTTGAAATCTCTTGTAAATATACAGTTAGATTCTTTCATTACAGATTTGGAGATGTCTCGTGATGTTGTCTGTCTTGTCCAGTGCCTTTGCCTGATCGGAGAATCAATTTCCATGGAAATGGCTTTCCTCATGGAAATGGCTTGCTCCCGCCTCCAGCCTCCAGAAAAGGCTGCAGAGCAGATCCTGGAGGACTTGATAGCTAATGACACGTAAGGAGATGCTTTTGCAGATGATCCCCTGCGGGGACACCAGGATGCCTGAGCAGGGGTTGCCTGGAACCATCCTCCATTGGCATCAAAGCTCCTTGGAGCTGTGTGGGCTCTCCCTGTGCTACAAGGGACTTTTCCAGGTCCCCTCAGAGATGGGAATGTGGGTGTTGGTGGCATTAGAGGGGTCTTCCCTCCAGAACCCCCTTACTGCTGCTTGGAGCCCTCTAGGAAATAAATGCTGGTGATCCTCAGGTGAGATAAAGAGGAACAGGTTCCTGTTAGGTGATTATTGTAGTGTGGAAAGCAAGTGCCTGCAGACACTAGGGAGAGGTCAGAGCCTTGGTCAAGCCATGTGGTTACTGTGCTAACCTCCTGCAGTCATTCCCCTGTGGAATGCCAGCTATCTGCCTGCTATTTCCTGGTAGCCTGGGGGAGTGGAATAAATAGACCAGGCCCTGCAGGCACTGTAATAAAAGTCCAAGCCAGAAGAGGTTTCCCATCAGGAATGTCCAGGCTGATCTGATACAACCCAAGGAGGAAAGGGAGCCCTCTTGAGCTTAAATCTCATGATGATGATGATGATGATGATGTTCGCTTTGCAGGGAGAATGTGATGGAGGATATCCACAGCAAACTGCAGGAGATCAGAAACCCCATCCACGCCATCGGAGTGCTCATCCGAGAAATGGACTACGAGACGGACGCAGACATGGAAAGAGGTGACGGCTCCCTCAGCTGGGAAGGCAGCAGCTCTGCGAGTGCTCTTGTTGCTCTGGTTCCTGCTCTAGAGCTGCGTGCTTTCGTCTTCCAGCTCATCACCTAAGTATGCGCCTGAACCTCACCCAGCTCTACGGGAGCGCTACCGCCGGCAGCGTGGTTTGCTGGGGGGTGTGTAAGGTCGCTACCATCCGCTTCCTGATCTGTCGGGACCTGTTGGTCCTCCAGCAGCTGCTCCTTCGCCTCGGAGATCCTGTGAGTACAGCCCTTGGAGCTATTGCTCCGCGTGCTTTGAACTCAGGGATCTGGGCTCCTGCTGGTGCCAGGCTCCGAGCTCTGTCTCTTCCCATAGAGCATTGGTTGAACCGGCCCCAGGCTTGGGCAAGCCCGGGTTGGCTTTTGTCATCCTAAGCAAAGCTCACGCCCCAATTCCCTCTTTCCATGCTGAGCATCCAGGAAGCAGGAATTAGAATCATATAATAGTTCGGGTTGGAAAGGACCTTAAACTCATCCAGTTCCAACCCCCTGCCATGGGCAGGGACACCTCCCACTAAACCATGTCACCCAAGGCTCTGTCCAACCCGGCCTTGAACACCGCCAGTGATGGAGCATTCACAGCTTCCCTGGGCAACCCATTCCAGTGCCTCACCACCCTCACAGTAAAGAATTTCTTCCTCATATCCAATCTAAACTTCCCCTGTTTCAGTTTGAACCCATTACCCCTTGTCCTGTCATTACAGTCCCTAATGAAGTGTCCCTCCCCAGCATCCCTATATATATATAATATATAATTAAACCTCTTTTGTGGGAGAAGGGCATTGTTTCCAGCCTCCCTTTTGAAACAGCATTGCCTGAGCACGCGTAGTTCTCCATCTCTTCCCCATCCCCACGCCAGCACGCGTGATGGCAGCGTCACAGCAGCAGTGTTTACCCACAGGCCACGGTTTTGGCCTCTGCAAGGCTGTTCCAGTCAGTGCTAACAGCCCCCATGATGGTAGGCGAGTCTGTGGTCATGGAATGGGCTGGGTCCATCCTGTTGGGCATGTGGCCACGTGAGGGAAGGTGCTGAGGGTTTGGGTGGAGGCAGGGATGCAGAACGAGTCCCCAGGCAAAAGGGAGCGTTGTTTAAACTAACACTGTTTACCTTGGAAACATGGCTGCAGGAGCTGCTGGGTTGAACACTTCTTCCTGGGTAATCAGCATGGAGTCACAGACTGCGTTGGGTTGAAGGGACCTTAAAGCTCCTCCAGCTCCAACCCCTGCCATGGGCAGGGACCCCTTCCACTGGAGCAGGGTGCTCCAAGACCCTGTGTCCAACCTGGCCTTGAACACTGCAGGGATGGGGCAGCCACAGCTTCTCTGGGCACCCTGTGCCAGCGCCTCAGCACCCTCCCAGGGAAGAGCTTCTGCCTAAGAGCTCATCTCAGTCTCCCCTCTGGCAGGTTAAAGCCATTCCCCTTGGCCTGTCCCTCCAGGCCCTTGGCCAGAGCCCCTCTCCAGGTTTCTTGTACCCTTTTAGGCATTGGAAGACTGTTACAAGGTCCCTGTAATCATAGAATGGAATCACAGTGGTTTGGACGTAGAATGGTTTGGAATAAGGTTGCCCTGGTAGCATTTGAAGCCCATTGCAAGGTGCCCTTCTGGAGCCAGGCCCTCACAGACCACATGTGCCCTGCTGCTTGCTCACTCAGGAGCTGTTGCTTTGCGACTTTGACACACTCGTGTCCTTCACAAGCCTGGATTGTTTCTCTTTGGTGTCATAAAACCATAGAATAGTCAGGGTTGGAAAGGACCTTAAGCCCATCCAGTTCCAACCCCCTGCCATGGGCAGGGACACCTCCCACTAAACCATGCCATCCAAGGCTCTGTCTAACCTGGCCTTGAACACCGCCAGCAATGGAGCATTCACAGCTTCCCTGGGCAACCCATTCCAGTGCCTCACCACCCTCACAGTAAAGAATTTCTTCCTCATATCCAATCTAAACTTCCCCTGTTTCAGTTTGAACCCGTTACCCCTTGTCCTCTCACTGCAGTCCCTCACCAAGCTCTTGGTTGGAGCGTGCAGGGATGCAACACTGGGGTAGCAGGACTGGGCCCTTTGTGGTCTCTGCAGCAAAGTGCTTTTGCTCTTGGTGATGTAATTGCACCTTTAGTGTTTGCAGCTAGAGAAGCACTCGGTGCACACAGCTTTGCTTGTTCACCTTTCCCCATGGGGTTTGGACCACCAGAATAGTTAACTCACCCCCTTGTCTGAAGTGATACAGGACATTTGGGTGCTGGAGAGGGACTCTTCATCAGAGCCTGTAGGGACAGGCCAAGTGGAATGGCTTTAACCTGCCCGAGGGGAGGCTGAGATGAGCTCTTGGGCAGAAGCTCTTCCCTGGGAGGGTGCTGAGGCGCTGGCACAGGGTGCCCAGAGAAGCTGTGGCTGCCCCATCCCTGCAGTGTTCAAGGCCAGGTTGGACACAGGGGCTTGGAGCACCCTGCTCCAGTGGCAGGGGTTGGAGCTGGAGGAGCTTTAAGGTCCCTTCAACCCAAACCAGGATGTGGTTCTATGAATTTGGCACTGGAACGTGTGTCTGGGTTATTCTGGTTCATACAAGAGCCCTGCTGCTCTCCTGGTGGTTCAGTTCCCTACTGGGCTGGTGACCTCTGTGCTGCTTACAGGAGGGGCAAGCAGAGCCTGACCCAAACCCCATTGCCTGCCCTTGATCCTGCCATTGCTTTTGGTGTTCCAACCCCTGTGCTTTGCTTGCAGATGGTTTTGGGAGGGGGACAACTGTTCCAGTCCCAGCAGGACCTGCTGCACCGCACCTCTCCCCTGCTGCTCTCCTATTACCTGATCAGGTGGGCGAGCCAGTGCCTGGCCTCCGACGTCCCTGTGGACACCCTGTAAGTCCCTCCCATGCCCATTCTGCCTTTGGTTGTCAGTTCCTGCTAAACCCACCTGAAATGCCCTCCCTGGTATGAAAAGCTGGTGCTTGCTGTGGGAGTATCACTTGGGGGGGGTCAGGTTGTGCTGGGGAGGGTGGTTTTGCTCCTGCTGTGTTTTGAGCTGACTCTTTGCCTTGTGCTCATTGTGCCTTGTGAGGTCTCCCTGTTCTGGGGCTGTTGCCTTTTGCAGCAGTAGGAGTCATCAGAGCTGAACAATGAGCACAATTAAAGCAGGAGGCGTTTTGTTGTCTCTTCACTGATGGCTTTTCTTCTTCTCTAGGGAGTCTAATCTGCAGCATCTCTCTGTGTTGGAGTTAGCAGACACCACTGCTCTAACAGCCCACAGACTGGGTAAGGCAACGCTTCATCAGCTCTGGGCCTCTGTTATTTAAACCTCTTCCACTCTGAAATGCTTCGTGCATACTACAGCTGCCTGAGAGGAGGATGGAGCCAGGAGGGGGCTGGGCTCTGCTCCCAAGGAACAAGGGATGGGATGAGAGGAAACGGCCTCAAGCTGCACCAGGGCAGGTTCAGATGGAGCTGAGGAGCAATCCCTGCCCCAAAGGGTGCTCAGCATTGGAACTGCCCAGGGCAGGGCTGCAGTCACCGTCACTACAGTGTTCACACACCGTGGAGACGAGGCCTCAGTGCCATGGGTCAGTGGTGGCCTTGGCAGCGCTGGGAATGGTTGGACGTGATGAGCTTGAAGGGCTTTTCCAGCCCGGCTGCTTCTGTGATTTATCCCACAGCATCCAGCAGAGGCAGCTCAGGGAGGCGTGAGGACATAGAAATACTTCCCCAAAGCACGCCTGTGCTTCCAGCTGGGTGCAGTTCAGTCCTGAGTGTTGCTCACAGATGGTACCTCCAGGGGGAAATTGCAGCTGATAAATCATTCATGTTGCCATAGCATCACAGAATCCCAGCCTGGTTTGGGATGAAAGGGACCTTAAAGCTCCTGCAGTTCCAACCCCTGCCACGGGCAGGGACAGCTTCCACTGGAGCAGGGTGCTCCAGCCTATGCTGCTTTCATAGCAGCCTTCCAGTATCTGAAGGGGACTATAGGGATGCTGGGGAGGGACTCATCATGAGGGACTGCAGTGATAGGGCAAGGGGTAATGGGTTCAAACTGAAACGGGAAGTTTAGGTTGGATATGAGGAAGAAGTTCTTTACTGTGAGGGTGGTGAGGCACTGGAATGGGTTGCCCAGGGAAGTAGTGAATGCTCCATTGCTGGCGGTGTTCAAGGCCGGGTTGGACAGAGCCTTGGGTGCCATGGTTTAGTGTGAGGTGTCCCTGCCCCTGGCAGGGGTTGGAACTGGATGAGCTTAAGGTCCTTTCCAACCCTGACTATTCTATGATTCTAACCTGGTCTTAAGCACTTTTGGAAGTCTCACTGCAAAGACGTACACTTTAGGTTACTGTTTTGGGGGCGAAATCCTAATGGGAGAGAATATAAAACAACTTCATTAGGATGATGTGTGCCTTGCAGTGGTTACAGAGGGAGGTGGCGAGCAGGGCAGGGGAGGAGAGGCACCAGCAAGGGCCTGCTGTGACTGCTCTGTGCTTGGAGGCTGAGACGCTTGAGAGGGAGCAGGGAACAACAGTGACAAACAGGCGGCAGCGCCACGTGTGCGCGGCTGGGAGCTGGGGAAGGATTCCTTGCACTACATGAGAGCCCTTTGGGGCATCTTCGTGAGCAGACTGTGACCTCTGCAGTCCAAACGCTCCCCGAATGAGCGTCTCGGGCCAGGAGGCGCTTTCTGCCTCCATGTAAATGTCAGGGAGTGAGAGCAAGATTGAAAACATCCTTTGTGTGTGCCAGGCTCGTGGGCTCGCTCTTGGCCTGCTCATGAGGAAAGTCCTGTTTGGGTGCTGTGGCTTGGGGGGGAAAGTATGTGAAACATAGGGAAGGCAGAATGGAGGTGGCAGCCTGCGGAGAGGCGTCGGGAGCAGTTACTAATGGGAGCTGGGAGTGCTGGAATGAGGAGGGAGGCATCTGAGCAGAGCCGGATAGCCAAAGCAGCACTCCCTCAGCCCTGCCCTGCAGCACACAGCAGGGAGAAGCTGGAAAGCTGCAGCTGGCTTGCGAGGAGAGCAAGGAGAGAAAGAGCAGAGCCCTTTGTTTTCATCTCCTAATGGAGTTGTGGTTAATACACATCGCGCTCTGGGGCTCTTTGATCTCCGGCTGCTCCCTCTGACTTCAGCAAGAGAAATCCAAACCCAACACGTTTGGAGCAGTGAACGTGCTTTGTTGTTTGGCTCTGGCTTCATCTGTGAGCAGCGGGGTGCAGCCAGGCTCTTGGGTCCAGAGATGGGCAACGGAGCGGGTGCAGGGCCTGGAGCACAGTGTGATGGGGAACGGCTGAGGGACCGGGGGGGTTCTGATGGAGAAGAGAAGGCTCAGGGGGGACCTGATCGCTCTCTTAAAGGTCTTTTCCACCCTGGTTGATTCCCTGAGTCCATGTCTGCTGCAGGCCCTCTTCTCAGTGTTCCTTTAACCTGTTTCAGTATCCAGCCCTCAGACAATCGTGGAGCTGTTCTTCCAGGAGGTGGCCAGGAAGCACATCATATCCCGACTCTTCTTGCAACCAAACACCAACTTGGCTGAAACAAGCTTGAACTGGCCCCATCTCATCACCGCAATAGTGGCTGACTTCCTGCCACTCCTGTATCCTTGCCTGTGCTCACTGTAACCTGAAGGAGGATCCGTAAGGCATGGGAGCTCTGAGCCCGTGTGTGAAGGCTCCGTAGTGTCCCATTGCTGAGGTTGGGAGCATTGGTGGGTCTGTGGAAGGAGGGTTTGGGTTAGCAGAGGGGTTAAGGTGCTAAGCTGGTCACCTCTGCCATCTGCAGCTCCAAAATCCATGGTTTCCACATCCAGATTTCCAAGAGAAGCCTCCTGAACAAGTGGCTGTTGTTGGTGTTAATGGGATTTGTGGGCATTTGAAGATTTCACAGAATCCACCCCATTTGGGTGCACAATAAAGGATTTGAGCTTTGACCTTAGGCCCCTGAGCTCTAGGAACTTGCCTTGGCCAGGGGAGATGCTGGGAGACTTGGAAAGGGGACAAGAGTTGGGAAGTTGGGGATTAGGTGTGTTAATGGTTTTGTTTCATAGGGATAAATCTCATTACAGAGTAATGACCTGTGTAAAGAGAGGTTTAATCTTCTCTCCTTTCCCTCCCCAAAGTGAGCAGGAGAGTCAAGCTTTCCGGTCCGTTCTCCAAGCTCCCCAGCCTGCATTGTCCTCTGTTCCTTAACCTCTGCTCAGATGGCCCAGCAATCCCAGCTTCCTGTTCCCGGAGTGCCTGATGGGGAGCTGTCAGTACACCCAGCTCCAGGTGAGTGCTTCCTGCTGGCTCCGGGAGCTGAAGGGGAAGAGCAGTGAGTGCAGTCGTGGGTGTCCATCAGTAGAACCATAGAATGGTTTGGGTTGGAAAGGACCTTAAGCCCATCCAGTTCCAACCCCCTGCCATGGGCAGGGACACCTCCCACTAAACCATGGCACCCAAGGCTCTGTCCAACCCGGCCTTGAACACCGCCAGCGATGGAGCATTCACAACTTCCCTGGGCAACCCATTCCAGTGCCTCACCACCCTCACAGTAAAGAATTTCTTCCTCATATCCAATCTAAACTTCCCCTGTTTCAGTTTGAACCCATCACCCCTTGTTCTGTCACTACAGTCCCTCCTGAAGAGTCCCTCCCCAGCATCCCTATAGCCCCCTTCAGATACTGGAAGGCTGCTCTGAGGTCATCAGTAGCAGCTCTACACCTTGTATTACCCCCCTGCATCATCTGCAGTGAGCTCTGCACAGCCACTTACCTCTGCTCGGGAGAAGCCACCCAAACCAGCAGCTTCCCCGTCACTGGAGTTTGTTCTGTGCTCCCCTTGGTGCTGCTCTCTGGGGTCAGATGTGAGCTGATCCCAAGCACTCCTCTTCCACATCTCCCTTTTGGAGATGATGGGCTGGAAGTTTGTCCTGCAGCTGAAACATACTGCAAGGAATGATCCTTTTGGAGAGTGGAGAATGGTTTAGGTTGGAAGGGACCTTAAGGCTCCTCCAGTTCCAAGCCCTGCCACGGCCAGGGACACCTTCCACTGGAGCAGGATGCTCCAAGCCCGTGTCCAACCTGGCCTTGAACGCTGCCAGGGATGGAACAATGACTCCGTTATAGCTATCACAGCATTAGTGCAGTGAGCAAACTGCAGGTAGCAAATCTCTTCCATCTCCCTCATGCATCTGTGTGGTTCCCTGCAGTGCCCACCTCTGCTCGCAGAAGGGTTTCTGCTCAGTATCACAGATGTAGGCAGCCCCACAGGGAGTTTGCTGGGAATGACTTTGGATCCTTGTCTGGTGCTTTTCCTTTCTATGCTTTCAAGACAAACCCAGGCAGAAGTGCTCAGGATTACTCTCTACCCTTCCCATGGAGGAGTTCAGCCTCCCAGGGCTTCTCTCCCTGTGTGCAAGGAACATCCTGCTGGAGCTTGGTTAGCTCTCACAGTGAGCCCTTAACACAGCAGCTCCCTGGCTCCTGATGTGCCCACATCCTTTCCTGTGCTGCCCTTCCAGATGGGTTCCCACAGGGCTGGGGTTCACAAGGCTCTGTCTTCAACCCAAGTGCTGTTCCAGGAGGGGCTCAGCTGTGTCTTAAATATCCTTAGTAGTGAAAACACAACTTAAGAAGCATCCATCATCTTTCCAGCTCTCTCGGGAGCAGGAGTGAACTCCTTTGCCTCAGGTGCCTCTGGAGGCTGCTGTATTTCAGGCCACTGTTCCTCCATCTCCCGTGTGCTCCTCAGCGGCTGGGTACTCGTGCTCTAGTTGTGAAGCTCACGATCCCCTGTCTGCAGCTCCATGTGCCACGTTGCTGAGGCCAGCCCTTGAGGCTGTGCAGGCTGCTCTTAATGAGATGCTTTCTCCTGTGCTTTACAGACCCTTTTCTTCTCCCAGCCCCTTTCCACCTGCGGGCCGAATTACTTTCTTTTATGCTCATGTTGCCACCGAGAAGAACGTCAAATCTGCTTTGGAGGCAGGAAATGCCAGCACGGTTTGGGCAGCTTCATTCTGCCTACTTTGAATTGCCTTGCATTGCTTTCGCCTCACTTGTGGCCCGCCTCGAGGAGGTACAGGAGGCTTTTATCTCTGCAGGAGCAAGCTCTTCCTCCTCCCCACTACCTTCTGTTGCACTTGCTGATCCTACTCTGTCACAACAACATGGATTAAGTGCTTTGTCCTCAGGGAGCTAACACCAGCTTTGCAGGGAGCGCGAGCACCGTGACCCAGATAGAGGTGGCGATGCAGGAAGCACCCTGCCCAGAGAAGGCCTGGTAACCAAAGCACTGCCCTGGGACGAGGGCCAGGCCTCTCCTTGGGGCTGATTCGGTGGGAGAAGCTGTAGAGCAGGCTCAGGGTGGGATTTATCTGCTGGAGCTGGCTAATCTGGGGGCTCAATCCGGGCCTGGAGGGGGTGTGTTGCCACGTGGCTTCTAGCGGGCCTGTGGCTGGGGCAGTGAGGTATGTGTTGTGGGCTTAGTGCACGTGCAGAGGTGCAGGCTGGCCTGGGAGACCTGGCCTTTGCTGCTGGGTCCTGGCCTCTCCTCCTTGCCTCTAAGGTCCTGCTAGCGGGACATTGCTGCTGCTTCACATACAAAGAGCATCCACTGCTCTCGCAGTGATGCTGGTTGTGGAGTTGTCATCATGCCTCCTCGCTGCCTATTGATAGGTGATGACGCTTTGCAGCCCTTATGTTATCCTGGCAGAGCAGGCACAGGGCCAGCTTGTGCCAGCTCGGCCTGGCCAGTGCCTGTGTTGTGATTTTATTTGTGGTACCCTCAATGCTCCACCTCCTCCCTGCCTGTGCTGTTGTAATCCATGGTTTTCCATGGCTGCTCTCCCGCTCCGGCCCTGCTGCAGATTCTACTCCTGTTAACACCTTCTTTGCCTGTTCCACTGCCTTCACACACGTACACCCTGGTTCATGCTGTTTTCCTGCGGCAGGTTTGCAGTGGCTGCAGAGCATCATGTGTGACACTTGGGGGCTGCTTCCGCGGCTCTTCCTATGGATGCTGGAGCTATTTGGAGCAGGTTGTTTCCCAGGAGCATGCGGGGGTGCCTCCATGCACTCAAGGGACTTTGGAGCTGGGAAAACCAGCCCTCGAGCTGGAAGAGTGGGAATTTTGTGAGCACAGCAGCTAAAGGAGCCGCCAAAATAGCACTTTGGTGTTACAGACCTAACCCTTCCTCTGGTACTGGGTGCCTGCAGGTCACAAGCGAGGGCTTACCTGAATTATAGAACCATAGATGGGTTGGGTTGGAAGGGACCTTAAAGCTCACCCAGTTCCAGCCCCCTGCCATGGGCAGGGACACCTTCCACTGGAGCAGCTTGCTCCATGCCCCATCCAACCTATCTTCTATTCCTCCTCTCCCATAGGAATACATTCGCCTGCTGCAGCCATGGTGCCACGTGAACATGGGCTCCTGCTGCTTCATGATGGGCAGGTGCTACCTGGTCATGGGTGAGGGCCACAAGGTAAGGATCTCATCTCCTTCCATCCAGCTCTGCCTCCCGCTGGGATCTGGGACCGTTTCCCTTGGGAGGCAGCTGGCGCGCAGGTAGGAGCAGCCTTGTTTGTGCTGCACAAGTCAGGAACCATCAACCCGAGCTCTGCTGCCTTCAGGCAAAGGATGGGATTGGAGGGGGTGGTGGGACCTGCTCTTGGGGATGTTCTTGTTAGCATGGGGCCCGCAGGTCTCCTACACTGGAGCTGGAGCAGGCAGCAGGGTCCTCTCGCTGGTACAACAGGCTGGGTCAGCCCCAAGGGGCACACACAAGCTGCTTTCTGGTCTGCTTCTAGGCTTTGGATTGCTTCTGCCAGGCTGCCTCAGAGGTGGGGAGAGAAGAGTTCTTGGACAGGCTGATCCAGCCAGAGGAGGGGGAGATGGTCTCCACTCCGCGCCTGCAGTACTACAACAAGGTAGGGCCAGGGCAGCTCCATGTACATCATCCCGACCGAGTTAAACTGGCACCAAGTCCTTCCCCACACACACTGCTTGGGGAGGGAGTTCCTGCGCAGTCCCTGGCTATCAAGGAAGCGACTTAAGACTCAAACCCCCCATTTTTTTGGTTGGTGAAACCTCTGTTTGCTTTCTCTGGGGGAGAATGAGGAGGTGAGTGCAGTGAAAGCCAGGTACTTTCCACCTCTTGGCTTCCTAATAGCATAGGGCTTTGTTATCCAGCAGGAAAAGGCAGGGTGAGATCCAGCTGCTGCAGGCAGAAGCCAGACATGTCCAGGCTCGATGGGAGATGCTGCTTAAGGGGAAGGTTATTAAGCTTTGAGGCAACTGCAAATGAACGTCTGTGAGTTGGGATAAGATCTTCTTGCCTAATGCCATAGTGGAGACAGGCTGCAAGCTTGGACCCAGCTCCTTGTGCGGGATTCCCTGCCTTTAGCACCCGGGAAGGGCTGTCAGGTGTCCTTGGAACCAAACCCTTTCCTATTCCGGTCTAATCACTTCAACACTGCCCAAGTCTTGCTCTCATGGTTAGCAGGGACAGGAGTAGCTCTTGTAACAGACCAAAGAAACCAACCTAACCCAGAGGGGTGTTGTCTTCTGCAGGTTCTGTGCTTGCTGGACATGGTGGGATTACCAGAGCTGGTCATCCAGCTGGCCACCCTGGCCATCATGGAGTCAGCGGATGACTGGAGAAGCCAGGTACAGGGCACTGCTCTGACATCAGTTTGTCTTTTAGGGAGCTCCCAAAGGAGTTCTCATCAGTTTGATCCCTCAAAACGTGCTGGTTTATGTTCTTTTGGTGTTTTCAGGCTACTTTGAGGACGTGCATCTTCAAACATCACTTGGATTTGGGACACAACAGTGAAGCATATGTAGCCTTAACCCAAAACCCAGATCCAGGCAGGTAGGTGATAGCTTTAGACCTTCGTGCTCACTTGTCTCAGAGGTCCATGTGCCAGTTCTCCCCATCAAGCTGAAAGAAAGATGACACTGGAGGGCAGGATGTGGCTGCTGAGTTCAGAGGTTCCATTGTGTGTGTGTGAAGGTCTGCTCAGAAGGTTTTTAAGGGTATCTGGGATGGGCAATATCCCAAAGGAAGAAACTGAGAGGGAAAAGGAAGGTGATTCAGGGGAGAGCCACAAGGACAACTCAAGGGTTGCATGTTGGAAAGCTTCAGGAGTGCAGACAATTCAGTTGGATAAGGAAAAGAGTTGAGGTTTCAGCTTGAGTTCCATCTGAGCAGTCAAATGGCTAGAGAGGAAGCTTCACCCTAACAGGAGGATGCGCTGAGTGGGAATGGCTGGAACAGGCATTCAGAGGAGGAATAGGAATGCTTTTAATTGAGGCTGAAGAATGGATCTTACCCAAACAGAGCTGAGGGAGGGAGCTGTTTGCAGAGGATCCGGGATCTCTGCTTCCAGCACTGGAGGAGTCTGAAGGGATTTATCGGCTCAGAGCCAGACAGGAGCCCTGTGGAGCTTGTCCCAGAGCAGCGCGTTCCTGGCTCCGAGCCTGCCCATGGGATTGCTCCCTGCTCTTCTCCCTGCAGGCAGCTGGACTGTCTACGCCAGCTAGTGGTGGTTCTGTGCGAGCGCTCCCAGCTGCAGGACCTGGTGGAATTCCCTTACGTGAACCTCCACAACGAGGTAACCGATCCGTGCAGGGAGGAATGGGGACGGAACAGCTCCTTTTAGAGGGCTTTTTAACCCATTTGAGCCTCTTGTGTGCTGCAGGTCGTGGGCATCATCGAATCGCACGCTCGCGCCGTCGACCTGATGACCCACAACTACTATGAGCTGCTTTATGCTTTCCACATCTACCGCCACAACTACCGCAAGGGTGAGCTCAGGGAGGGCACCCGGAACCCCCCCCCGGCATGGCCTGGCTCCAGGCTGATGCGTTCCCCCTTCCCTCCTCAGCTGGAACGGTGATGTTTGAGTACGGGATGCGCCTGGGCAGGGAGGTGCGGACGCTCCGGGGGCTCCAGAAACAGGGCAACTGTTTCCTTGCTGCTGTGAACTGCCTACGGTTGATCCGGCCGGAATACGCCTGGATAGTGCAGCCAGCGCCTGGAGCTGTGGTAGGAAACCCCGAGCTTGCTGTGGCCCATGGCAAGGGTGGGACTGGAGGGGCTTTATGTCCCTTCCAACCCATTCCATGAATCCTCTGACCTGAGCTATTGAATGCGGGAAGCTTCGAGCTGTGCATTTGGGAAAGAGCTTCCAAAATCCTTTTGGATGTGAGCAAAGGCACTGACCACCTTACCCTGCTGCTCTCCTCTTCTTGGCCAGCTTGTGCAGCACTGCCTTGTGCTACTCAATGTGGACATCAATTCCCGATGTCACCCTTGTGTCATTGTGTGGGAGCAGAACAACTTTTGGGAGAGGGCTGGTGTATATGTACAATCCCAGAGTGGTTTGGGTTGGAAGGGACCTTAAAGCTCATCCGATTCCAACCCCTGCCACGGGCAGGGACACCTTCCACTGGAGCAGGGCGCTCCAAGCCCCTGTGTCCAACCTGGCCTTGAGCACTGCCAGGGATGGGGCAGCCACAGCTTCTCTGGGCACCCTGTGCCAGCGCCTCAGCACCCTCCCGGGGAAGAGCTTCCCTCCATCTAATCTGGAACCAGGCTGTGGCATAAACCTCTTTCTGCTTTCTCCTGCAAGTATGAGCGCCCTGGAGCATCCCCAAAGAGAAGCCACGATGGGGAGTGCGCGGCTGTGCCAAGTAAGTGTCCATTCCTGTTGCTTCCTGGGTCTCTTGTGTGTCCGCAGCCTCTCCCCTGGCCTCAGAGCTCTGCTGCTCCTCTGTGAGTGGGGAGATGGCTCAGGGCAGCTCAGGTCAATGATATGGGGGGTTGTAACTTAGGTGCTCCTCTCCAGGTTTCCTGGAGCCGCTTTAGGCACTGGAGCTGCTCTAAGGTCTCCCCTTAAGGAGCCTTCTCCAGGCTGATCGCTTCTCTGCAGCTTTATGTCCTGCCATCCATCCCTTTTGCTTGCAGTGGTAATAACTTGTAATTAAACCCAATGAAAAAGCCTCTGAGAGGCAGTTCCTGGTTGCTCAAGCCCTCGTTCCTTGGCAACCCTGGTGTTGCAGTGAGTGCCTGCTGTCAGGTCTCTGCTCTGCGTGCCCAAGCTCGGGATGGTGATGCCGGGTTCGCTTTGCCATCCTCTGTGATGGAGCAGGAGAATTTCAGGTCACGTATTTTTAAACCAATTCTTTCTGACTGAGCTGCTTTGTAGCACATCCTGGCAGCAGAGCAGGGGCTGTTCCCAGCCACCAGCTCACATCTGGAGCAGAGCAGGATTCATACCACGGAGACAGGCCCCGTTTCAGGCATCCAAACCTGACCCTTCCCTCAGTGCTTTCCCTGCTACGACTCCTTTAAGGCTGGCAGACGGCTGCAAGCATTTAGCAGGATGCCCAAAGAGCCCTATTTTCGATGCTGAGAGCTTCCATGTGTTCCAGCAAGCCGCCAGATCGAGATCCTGGAGCTGGAGGACCTGGAGAAGGAATGTGTGCTGTCCCGGATCCGGCTGACGCTGGTGCAGCACGACCTGTCCACAGCGGCTGTGGCAGGTAAGAGGGACACTGCAGCCACCTCTGCTTCCCCCAAGGTGCTTCCAGCACTTCCAGTCCCAGCTCCATGGGCTTCCGACCCAGAGGCAAAGGCAGGAGCTGGCAGGGAACCTTCACATCCCTCCCTGCTATGAAACCTTGCCTCTGGGTTCAGCAGCTTCGGAGAGGCAGAGCAGAGAACCAGCCTTAACTCTTCCCCCATCTTTTGGCTTTGATTTGTGGTGCGGGGTTATGCTCATGTGTTGGGACAAAAAAGCCTGGAAATCTGGATGGAAATTGCCCCCAGATGAAGCAGAATTAGAAAGCCTTAGAAAACCCATTTGCTGCAAGACAAATCCTTGTCCTGGGCAGTTCTGCTTCACAACGGTGTTAGCTTGCCCAAATGGTTCTCTTTGGGGAGCAGAAAGCTGCAACTCTCCCACCCTGACCCTCTAAGTGTGTTCTACCGCTCTCTGTATGAGTAACACAACATCCGCATGGTTTTCCCCTTTAAGTATCAGGAGGAGATAACTTCCCAGGGATGGAGACACGAGGAGCTGGGTTTCATCTCACCCCCTGCCACTGCCCCTCCTGCCTGTGCTGGCAGAGCTGAGCTGATGAGCTCAGTTGGACACGGGCTATGGGGCCCATGTCCTCCTCCAGCCTGTGCCTCACCAGGGCTGGCTCCATGGGTCACTGCTGCTTATTGCAGTCCCTCCAGGGCTCAGGAGATGCTCTTGAGGTCAAGAAGGCCTCAATGAGGAGCACCCCTGTGGGGTGTTTTACACTGGGCCTTTACCATGGTGCTGTTGTAACTGCTGCTGAATTGATAGAGGGGTTTACCTGGTCCTCCTCATGCTCCCCTGGTTCTCCTTGCTCCCCATCCTCCTTTCCCCACAGGTAATTCCACACCTGAGGAAACGGTTGCTCTCCTGGTCCGGGCCGGGCTCTTCGACACGGCCATCACTCTGTGCCAAACCTTCAAGCTGCCCTTGACACCCATCTTTGAGGGGCTCACCTTCAAGTACGTAGCAAACTTCTCCCCACTTCAGGTGATGCACACGTGCTCCATGATGCCCATAGGGTGCAGTTTGCATTAAAAGCTGATGCTGTCCCCACCCTCTTCTTGCCATGGCTGCTGATGACTACATGGCAGCAGCCAATGTGGTGGCTGTGCTCTTTCACACGTCAGAAGTTAAGCTAAGGGAGCTTTGGTGATCGGGTTGGGATGGGAGAGATGTCTCCTTGGTCTCAGGAGTGAGAGCTGGCATCTGATGGTCGCAGTGATCCCAACCCAGCCACAACCAGTATCTGGAGCCCTTCCTGATGCATTGGCTCATGGCTTCTCCTGCCGATGGGCTGCTCACAGGAGGTGCATCCAAGGTGCTGAGCAGCTCTCAAGGAGCACTTGGCGGAGCACTTGCTCCTGTGTCAGGTCTCTGTGCTGGCCCTTTGCTCTCCTGCCTTGTCTCAGCCCCAGGATCCCTCCTCTGCCTCTCTGCAGCAAGCTCTGCTTTGACCTGGTCCTGTGGCTGACTGCATGGAGGACATCTCCTACCCAAGCCCTAAAGCTTGCTAACATCATTAACTCCTCTCTGGCGCTTGGAGCAGCTTGGAAATCACTCTAACATCCACCTTTCCCTGCCAAGCCAGCTCCTTCACGGCTGTTGCTTGGGAATAGCCCTGCCAAGGGATGGCTCTGCCACTGGCAGCTGTGGCTGGGGGGCTCTGAGGGCAGCACCCCCCCTTTGCATTGCTCTACCTGCAGGTGCATCAAGCTGCAGCTGGGAGGGGAAGCAGCACAGGCAGAGGCCTGGGAGTGGTTAGCAGCAAACCAGCTCTCTGCCCTGGTTACCACCAAGGAGTCCAGGTAAGGCCTTGTCTGGTGGGGGCAGAGAAGGGCTCCCAAGGCTGCTCTCTGTGATCCAGAGGGTCACAGGTCCATCAACACCCTCAAAGCAGACCTGTGGGGCTGGGACATGGGGAGATCCGTGTTCTGTGCTGTCACCCTGCTCCCCTGATGGACCTTGGGCAGGAGGCCAGGGGACAGAGGCCTCGCTGGCAGGGACAGGAGCTGCTGGCACAGGTTCCAAGGGGAAATACTGCCCTTGCAGTGCCACGGATGAAGCCTGGCGCCTGCTCTCCTCCTATCTGGAGCGTTACCCATCCCAGAACAGCCTGTACCATCGCTGTGTCATCAACAAGCTCCTGGCACATGGGATCCCTCTGCCCAACTGGCTCATCAACAGCTACAAGGTGAGGACAGGGATGGGGGACGCTGCTCAGCACATCCTGTCTGCTGGCCAAAGCACCCCAGCTGCCCTCACCTCCCCTTCTGTTGGCTCCTCATTGGAACTTCATTCCCATTCCCAGCTCCAGGAAGCTTGGTGCTTCTTGCTGAGGCTCGGAGCGGGTTCCTCCAGCACCGTGGTGGCTCCTGGGTGCGTTCCCTGGTTGACGTTTCCCCCTTTGCTCACAGGAGGTGGATGCTGCCCAGCTGCTGCGTCTCTACCTGAATTATGACCTTCTGGAGGAGGCGGTGGATTTGGTCCTGGAGTATGTAGATGCTGTGCTGGGAAAAGGGCACCGGTACTTTGGAATCGAGGTGAGGTGTTGGGATGTGGTGGAGTGTTCCCTGGGGCAGGTGCTGCTCGGGTGTTGCATCATTGTGGCCATGGGGATGCTGCGAGGGCTGCAGCAGCTCTGCTCTGGAGCCAGGCTGAGAGCTGGGCTGGGGCAGCCTGGAGAAGAGAGGGGTCCTTAAGGGGAGACCTTAGAGCAGCTCCAGTGCCTGAAGGGGCTGCAGGAAACCTGGAGAGGGGCTTTGGCCAAGGGATGTAGGGACAGGACAGGGGAATGGCTTTAACCTGCCCAAGGGGAGACTGAGATTGAGCTCTTAGGCAGAAGCTCTTCCCTGGGAGGGTGCTGAGGCGCTGGCACAGGGTGCCCAGAGAAGCTGTGGCTGCCCCATCCCTGCAGTGTTCAAGGCCAGGTTGGACACAGGGGCTTGGAGCACCCTGCTCCAGTGGAAGGGGTCCCTGCCTATGGCAGGGGTTGGAGCTGGAGGAGCTTTAAGGTCCCTTCCAACCCAAACCATTCCATGGCTCCACTGTGCCCATGATGGTGCTTCCAGGCCCAAACGGGTGTGGAAAACCCACCTTGGATGCGAGGGGCCCTCTTGGTGGCACCCGGGGCTGTCAGGACGTGGTGCTCAGGAGCTCTCCCTCCCTGTGCCCATGGTGAGGAGCGTTTCTGCTGCCATCACACCACACGGCTCCCTCTCTCCCCCCCCCCCAGTTCCCACTGTCTGCCACGGCCCCCATGGTGTGGCTGCCCTACACCGCCATCGACCAACTGCTGCAGGCGCTGCGGGAGAGCACCACCAACCACCACAGCATCGTGGTAGGTCCAAGCCCTTCCCGCAGGGAGCACCCCCGGGTGTCCTCTGGTCCGAGCGGGAGGTGGGAATGTGGAGCAGGACACGGGGGGAGCCCTCATCTCCTGCTCTGTCCCTCGGCCCAGCTCTATCAGAAGCTCTCTGATAAGATGGAGGACTACCAGCAGAAGGTGAGCGTGGCCACCCGGGACCGCCTGTACCGCCGCAGCTAGAGCCAGCCCCACAGCCCCGGCCTGCCGGAGGGGACGGCCCGCTCAGCCCCCGGTGCTGTTTGCACTCCTCCTGTGTCCATCAAGGCCCCGTCTGGGGGAGGTGGGTGTCACCGCAGGGTGCCCGCTCACCCCGTCCCTCGTGGGGTGATGTGCAGGGCTCTGGGGTGCAGCCGCTGCTCCCCCCCTGCACCGTCCCCTCTTATTTATTTGGTGTGGTTTTGGATAATAAACTCCAAGTGTTGCTATGGGTTTGTGTCCTGCACCTACAGCTGTGCTGTGCCATACGGCATGGCTGGGGGTGGTACTGGGGCTGGGGGTGGTGCCACCATGCTGTAAGGTGGAGGGGGCTATAGGGTAAGGGCTATATAACCCCTAGGGGTTGAATGATGCTATAGCTCTGAGGGGCAGGATGGGGTTATAGGGCAGGACGGAGCTATAGGCTCAAGTGGCGGCACCGTACTCTAGGGCAGGATGGGGCTATAGACTAAGAGGGGAGGCATTGTGCTATAGGGCAATGATGGAGCCAATAGGCTTGAGCACCAGAGTGGGGCTGTAGGACAGAGATAGGACTGGAAGAGGGCTATGGGCTCGTAGGTTAGCACTGCTGTAGGGCAGGGATGGGGCTATAGGCTCCCAGGGTGGCACTGTGCTATAGGGCAAGACAGGCCCTATAGACTCACAGGGCAGGGATGAAGCTATAAGTTCAGGGGCCAGCACTGTGCTACAGGACAGGAACAGGACTATAGGACTGGAGGGGGCCTGTAGGGCAGGAATAGAGCTATATGCTCACCAGGTGGCACTATGTTACAGGGCATGGATTGGGGCTATAGGCTCAGGGGACAGCACTGTGCTATAGGGCAGTAGGGGGTCTATATGGTGGGATGGGGCTATAGGGCAGGGACGGGGCCTGTAAGTCACGACGGGTTTATAGGGTAGGGCTGAGGCTATAAACCCAAGGTGCCTATAGGGCAGGGATGCATCTATAGGGCAGGGATGCATCTATAGGGCAGGGCTGAGGCTTATCAACCCAAGGTGCCTATAGGGCAGGGATGGATCTATGGGAGGGGACGCCCCTCTATACGGCCGCGCTGGCCCCATAACCCCATCGGAGTGGGCGGAGCTCCGCGAGGCCCCGCCCCTTGACGTCACGACGCATCCCGCCCCTCCCTGCGTCCCTCCCTGAGGCGCCGCTCCCGCCGCCGCCATGGGGAAGAAGTCGCGCTCGGCCCCATGCCGCCGGCCCATCCTTCAGCTCTCCCCGCCGGGTCCCCGCCGCGATGAGGCGGCGTCTGCAGCTGCGACCGAGGGACCGGAGTCGGGTTCGGAACCGGGTAAATGGGGACGTGAATGAGGGGCGGGGGGGGCTTTGTTACCGCGGCCTGTGCAGGCCTCGGCGCGGCCTCGCAGCGCTGCGGCCTAAGGGCCGGGGGACAGGCGGCGGGAAGGGGGGGAACGCGGGGCCGAGCCCCGGGTTCCCCCCCTTCCCGCCCCCTTTCCCCGGCCCCCTTTTAACCTCATTATCCCCTTCCAGACGAACCCGAAGCAGTAACCGATCCCCCCCGCAACCCACCGCCCCCTGCGCCCGCTGCCGTTAAGCCCACAGGTAGGGTTTGTTCATGAGGTAAAACCCCCGCAAAACGGCGTTTAAAGGGAGTTTTCACCTTGTTTTTAGCGATGGGGCAGCTCCTGTTGGCTTTTTTGCTACAAAAAGAGTGTTTTTTCATCGTAAATGATGGGGTCTTTATTTGCTATGGGGGGGGGTTGGTTGTACCGCTTTAAGCGCCTTATTTTATAATGGGGTGAATTAACCCTTTGTTATTAGGATGTGGGCATCATTTTAATCGCTTTGGGGGGTTATTTCCAAGGGGGGATTACTTCCTAACCTCATTTTCCCGTTTATTCCAGGTTTAGGATGATGATCCCATGTAATTCCTTTTCATTCCGGATGCTATACAGTGATTCCCCCCCTGGTTTTTGGGGGGGAAATGGGTTTTACCCCCACTTCACTGTTGCTGTGGTGTGATGTGAAATCCTCTCTTTAAGTGATTTGTGATGGGGAGATGATTTCTTCCCTTAAAAATGCAGATAATGGGATAGTTTTCCACCCAGTGTGGTTTTCTTGCTGGGAATAACAAGCAGTGCTTTTTTCCTTACTTATTACTGTTATTACCTATTATTAATTCTTAAATCACAGAATTTCAGCCTGGTTTGGGTTGGAAGGGGCCTTAAAGCTCCTCCAGCTCCAACCCCTTCCACTGGAGCAGGGTGCTCCAAGCCCCTGTGTCCAACCTGGCCTTGAACACTGCAGGGATGGGGCAGCCACAGCTTCTCTGGGCACCCTGTGCCAGCGCCTCAGCACCCTCCCAGGGAAGGATTCCCTCCTTACATCCAATCTGGATCCCCCCTGTTTCAACCTGAGCCCATCACCCCTTGTCCCACCGCTCTAGTCCCTGATGAAGAGCCCTTCTCCAGCCTTCTGTTCAGCTCAATATCAGCTTAATATGCAGTTATTTTGGGAGCAGTGACTCCCCCTCTGTGGTTTTCCAGCAGGATATGATATTCGCCCCATCCTTTTGTTTTTCCAGGGCTGGGGAATTCTTTTTTCCTCCCAGTTTTGTTCCATTGTTGGGATTTTTACCACTCAAGGAATGTATTTCCCATTCCCAGTGTGGATGGGGGCTGTTCCCTCAGGATTTATGGGGGCAGGAGATATCCCTATGGATGCTTTAATGCAGAGGAGCCACTGAGGATCCCTCACTCTCCCTTCCCCAGGAGGTCTGTGCCTGCTCGGTGCCTATGCAGACAGTGACGATGAGGAGGGTGAGACCCCAGAGAAGTCTTCCCGTTCCGTGGATGCCAATGGCAACAATTCCTCAGATATCGACAGTACCTTGGCCAATTTCCTGGCGGTGAGTGCAGCTCCGGGGGGGAGCTCCATGGTCTGGGATGCTGAGCTCTGCTTTGGGCTCAGAAGCTGACATGAGGCTGTTGTTTCCATAGGAGATCGATGCCATCACGGCTCCCCCGCAGCCCGCAGAGCCCGCTGCAGCCTCGGCCTCCTCCTCTTCCTCCTCTGTGCTTCCCCCCACACCTCCCCGCCCGGAGCCGAAGGACCCAGGCTCAGGCCAACCCTCAGGCACAGCCAATGGTGCTGACCCTGTGCCTGCGCAGGAGTGGCAGTACGATACCCAGTGCTCCCTGGCTGGAGGTGAGGCCCTCATCCACCCTGGGGAGCGTGGCCCTGCTGGGGGGCAAGTGGGTGTCACTGGGGAAAGGGAGGGTGACAACAGAAATGTAGAACTGGAGAATGGTTTGGGATGAAGGGAGCTTAAAGCTCCTCCAGTTCCAACCTCTGCCATGGGCAGGGACCCCTTCCACTGGAGCAGGGTGCTGCAAGGCCCTGTGTCCAACCTGGCCTTGAGCACTGACAGGGATGGGGCAGCCACAGCTTCTCTGGGCACCCTGTGCCAGCGCCTCAGCACCCTCCCAGGGAAGAGCTTCTGCCTCATCTCCCACCTGAACTTCCCCTGTTCCAGTCTGAACCCATCACCCCTTGTCCTGTCTCTCCAGTCCCTAATGAAGAGTTCCTCCCCAGCATCCCTGTAGCCCCCTTCACACAATGGGAGCTGTTCTGAGGTCTCCACGCAGCTTCTCTCCTCCAGCCCCACTGTTCTCAGCCTGGCTCCATGTGGGAGCTGCTACAGTCCCTGATCATCCTCATGGCCTCCTCTGGCCTTGCTCCAACAGCTCCACGTCCTCTTTATGCTGGAGACCCCAGCACTGCACCCACTGGGGTCTTACAGGGCAGAGGGGGAGGATCATCTGGGGAGCTGATGGGGTCAGTGTTGTGTTGTGGGTCACATCCTGTCCTTATCCCTGGCAGTGGGGGAGCTGGAGATGGGTGACTGGCAGGAGGTGTGGGATGAGAACACCGGCTGCTACTACTACTGGAACACCCAGAGCAACGAGGTGACCTGGGAGCTGCCACAGTACCTGGCCACACAGGTCCAGGGCCTGCAGCACTACCAGCACAGGTGGGTGCCCCCGCAGACCCTGTGGGGGACTTGTAGGGATGCTGTCCCTATTCCTGCCCTTCACACCCTCTCCTCTTCCTCAGCAGCACCGTGGCAGGCGCCAATGGTGGCTTTGTAGCAGCAGCTGAGGTGTACCCCCAGGAGAAGGGGGTCGGTCGGGGGACCCCTATCACCAAGCGAGAGGTGAAGAAGGTCAGTCAGATGTGATCAGCACCAGGGTCTGGTGGCCACAGGGCTCGTAGATGCCCTTTGGGCTTGCTCAGCAGTGGGTGCAGCTCAAAGAGGTACCCCATCAACGCAGGCCCCTTCCTCTATGGCCCGAGGGGCTGGGAGCTGCTGGAAGCTCACTGTGGGGTTTGACCTGCAGGAGGTGAATGAGGGCGTTCAGGCCCTCTCCAACAGCGAGGAGGAGAAGAAGGGGGTGGCTGCAGCCCTCCTGGCACCGCTCGTGCCTGATGTGGTGAAGGAGGAGGAGGAGCGGTGGAGGAGGAAGGTGATCTGCAAAGAGGAAGTGGAGCCACCTCCAGAAGAGGAGGTGAAGGCAGAAGAGGCTCCGGCTGCTCCGGAAGAGCCCGAGCCCAGCAGGGATCCCCTGGAAGACACACTCCAGGAGGAGCTGTGCAGCGTGGTGCAGTCAGGGGAGAGCGCCGAGGAGGAGGAGGAGCAGGACACCCTCGAGCTGGAGATGGTGCTGGAGAGGAAGAAGGTGAGGAGCAAGGGTTTATCATGGGAATGAGGCCCTTGCCTATGGCTGCTCCTCAGGAGGAGGCTGATGTCCTTGTGTGTCCCCCACAGGCAGAGCTCCGTGCCCTGGAGGAGGGTGATGGCAGCGTGTCCGGCTCCAGCCCGCTGTCTGACGGGAGCCAGTCGGCCTCGCAGGATCCAGCCCGGAGGTTGGCCTCCAAACGGGGCAAATGGAAGCTCTTTGTGGGAGCTGCCAGCCCGGAATCTGCCAGTCGAGGCTCCAGCAAAACGGGCCGGGAAAGCCCAGAGCAGGGGGAAGCAGGTAATGGGAAAAGCTCCCTTGGGAGCAGGGGGTTGCGTGGGCTGCCGCTCTCCCAAAGAGGGTGTCTTGGAGCCCCTGGGGCACATTGAGGAGCCAGGATGGGCACCGCCGGGTTTTGTCCATCCCATTATAGAGCATGGGTGGAGAGTGCCCGAATCCAGTGCTTCTGTCAGGAGAGTGCCTGTTCTCAGTGCCTTGTCATGGAGGCAGAACCTCACTGTGAGGAAGACCCAGTTCACGTGGGGTTGCTGGACCGTGGGGCTGTGTCAGCAATACCACTCGAGCAGCAAGAGCCCCTCATGCTCCTGGTGCTCTGCTGGCCCTGGTCGTTTAGACTGTCAGCAAATACATATTCACAGCAGTTCAGTGGCAGTATCGTATACATTTATTGCCTTAGGGAAAGGAAATCACTCCATGGTAGTTGTAGTGCTCTGCTATACCATGCCCTTTGCTGCCTGTACCTCGCTGCCTGTACCAGCCCTCCTGCTCCCCCCACCAGGACACGCTGGCGGCAGCACTGGAGGGCACAGCCTCTGCCTGGCAGCCCCGGTGCTCTGGGATGTGCTGGTCCCTCCCCAGCACGAGGCTTTGGTCCAGCTCCCTGCCCCGTGGCACAGTTGGAGGGAAACAACTCCTATTTCCAGGAAAAGCTGCTCCACAAGTGCCCTGAGCTGAAGTGGGAGACGGAGCCTGCCCCAAAATGGGGCTGCTGTGGCCCTAAGGAGCGTCTGCTTCAGGCAGAGCCAGGATCAGGCCTGGCATGAGGTCAGCTCCGAGGGGTGTTTTCATTGGATGGCATTCCCTGTGCCTCGTGCAGCACATCCCGGGAGCTGGTTTCCCACTCAACAGGGGAACAGGGAGCTGTTACTCCCAATGAATCTCGTTAAAGCTGAGCAAACAGCCTGCTGCTGGGGTGAGATTGAGGGACCTCCCCTGCCCTTGGGCACCAGGAAACACTGGGAATCTGGGGGTTTGGCCACCAGGGCTTTAGGAATCCCTCACAAACTTCCCTGCTGGAATGCGGCACTTGGGCAGTGCATTGGTCACAAGTGTCCTGCGCTGCTATAGAGGCAGAACCTTGCGTTGGGCCAACTTTTGGGGAGCTCTGGTCATTCTGAACTTATACCTGAGAATTCCTCTTGATGAAACCACTGTGGTCGCTTGGTGAGCAGCTCCCTTCATGCTCCTCCTCCTGCTGGAAGGACCACCCCACACACCAAACCCCAGAGGCAGCGACCCTCTCTGTCTCCCTTTCAATTCCAGGCTCTTGTCGCTGGCTCCTGTAGGACAGAGGCTCCTTCCCGGCCCTCTCCAGTTCCCTGGCACGGTGACTCCAGCCAGCTGTGTGCTGGTGGCAGAACCAACCTCTCCTTTCTTCTCCTGCAGCAGCAAGCATGGAAACAACCGATGCCATTGCAGACAAAGAACCAGAGCCTGAGGAGCCCCAGGAGAAAGCCAAAACCCAGGGGGCACCCAAAATGGAAGAGGAGGAGCAGGACCTAAAGGTATGGACACACGGAGGTGCGTGTCAGTGAGATCCGTGTCAGCAGCAGCATGGAGGGACACGCTGGCTCCTTTGGCTACCTGTGCCCAAGGGAGGCCACCAGCCACGGGGACACTTGAGCTTTGGGTGGTGGCTTTGTCCCATCTGCCAGTGGGACGGCATTTGTATCCCTGCGGAAGCTCTATAAACCTCAGATCCCAGGGTTTAGACCCTGCTGTGAGAGCAGCCGTGCAGCATTGGGCTGGCATCCCTGATGCTGATATCCTGCCAGGAGCCAGCAGCAAAGGCTTGGAAAACCCATTACATGCATTCCAAGGGGGGCTGTGGGGGGTTCAGAGCCTGAGCCCTGGGTCTTGTGACAGAGGGGACGTGTTTGTCTTGACTCTCTTTTCACCAATAACCATGTTACAGTCCGGTGGCACGTCCCGTTCCCAGGCTGAAGACTCCTCGTCCGTAAGCTCTCTGTTTCTGGAGGCTGCTGGTACCTGTTGCTCTTCCCTTCCTCCCAGGGTCACTTGTGGACGGTGTCGTTAGCTCCAGACTGGGGGGTTCGGCAGCAGCTGCTGCTGGTTTCACTTCCCAGCCGTGGTTTGCTCGCTGTGGCTGTGGCTGAGCGATGCCCTGAGCTGTGGCAGTGCCACACTGCGCTGCAGGCTCGGGGTGATGGGCACACAGAGCTGTCAGGGAGACCTCTGTCCTTTTAATTCCCTGCTCACTCATTGCCTGTGATGTTCCATTTGGCTCCTGATGGTCCTTCTGCTAGCAGACGTTGGCACCAACCCATGCTGGGTGGTTTCTTGATGGGAAGTCAGAAGCCAACCTCCTCCCTGCCCTCCGTTCCTGCCACTGCATTATTTTTCCAGTGTGGAAGGAAAGGGCTTCCTGGCAGATTGACAGAACCATGGAATGCTTTGGGTTGGAAGAGACCTTAAAGCTCCTCCAGCTCCAGCCCCTGCCACTGGAGCAGGGTGCTCCAAGCCCCTGTGTCCAACCTGGCCTTGAGCACTGCCAGGGATGGGGCAGCCACAGCTTCTCTGGGCACCCTGTGCCAGCGCCTCAGCACCCTCCCAGGGAAGAGCTTCTGCCTGAGAGCTCATCTCAGTCTCCCCTCGGGCAGGTTAAAGCCATTCCCCTTGGCCTGTCCCTACATCCCTTGTCCAAAGCCCCTCTCCAGCTTTCCTGGAGCCCCTTTAGGCACTGGGAGCTGCATCTCTCCTATGAAATAACCCAGGGAGAGCTGCGATGTGATGCCCCTGCCCCAGCACAGCAGCATCCTCACGAGGCTTGGGGCTCGTTTGAACTGAATTTTCAGTAAAATAAGGTAAAAACAGTCCCCAGCAGAGGCAGGCTCGCTGGCCCTCAGCCATCCCAGTGCTCTGGGATGGGCAGTGTAGTGTGGCGCTTCCCCACACAGGATCCCTTTGGAGCCGGTGGAGGAATGCCGTCTCCTCGGGTAATCCATTGGCTTCATCACTTTGGGGTAATCTCTCATTTGCCAGCTCTGGTTTGCAGGGATCCACCGGGGCCTCCTCTGCCCGCTCACCCTCAGCACTGGGACATTCCCTGGCTTCTCCGTAGTGAACATGGGAATGTGTTCATTTCCCTGCCTCAGGCATCTGCTAAAGCTACAGCCTCAGCTGAAGAGCCAAGGGAAAAGAATGTTTTTAAAGCATTCCCATTGGGATACCCCTTCCTGGTGTTCCCATTCCTGGCTTGTAGCTGCTTCCGTGCCTCCCCTCAGCTGGGGGATGGATGTGGGGATCCCCCTGCCCCTGTGCAGTGCCTGCAGTGGGATTTGGCTCCCGCTGGATGCTGCGGTTGAGTGATGGTCTCTGTGGGACTGAATCTCTAATGTAGATCCTGTCTCTGCTCAGGAGTGAATCCTGAAATGATATCCTAGCCCGTTTCCTTCGGGAGGCAGTTGGAGGATTAGATGTAGCACTTCCTGATGTAACTCCAGAGCCAACCAAGCCTATTCCCCTCCTTTGGGACAAGATCCACATGGAGAAGCCAGGATTCCCTGGCACCTCCCTCAGCTACAGCAGAGCTCCCATCCCTGGGGCGCAGGAGGGAGCGGGGCTGACAGGGACCCACATCCCAGCCCCGCCGTGGGCTTCCCAAATCCTGTTTGCCGGGAGGGCCTGGAGCGAGCCGCGGGGCCGCGGGCGCCCGGTGCCGCTATGGGAGGGCGGCTCTTGACTCTGTCCCCTTTCTCCCCGGCAGTTTCAGATCGGAGAGCTGGCAAATACACTGACCAATAAATTGGAGTTCCTGGGCATCAACAGACAATCTGTCTCCAACTTCCACATGTTGCTGTTGCAGACAGAGGTAACCAAGCCTTGGCCCCTCGCTCGCTCCGGCCTTCTGTTCCGAAGCGGATCAAATCCTGCCCGGTGATCCTGGGGGCGGCGCCACGCCGTGTGCCCACCTTCCTTCCTTCCTCCTTCCCTCCACGTGGTGGGGGGGAAGAGCATGGCTTTGCACGGAGGCAGTGGCTTCCTCCTTGGCCCCCCCTTGTAAGGGCGCCTCCCGAACCTCGAGTCCTGCGTCCCCCGGGGGCCGTTTGCAGCATCCCTCCCACAGCTTCCCCCCTCCCCGGTTCTTTGCCCTCTAGACCCGCATTGCAGACTGGCGAGAAGGTGCTCTCAATGGAAACTACCTCAAACGCAAACTCCAAGACGCAGCCGAACAGCTAAAACAATACGAAATAAACGCCACCCCTAAAGGCTGGTCCTGCCACTGGGACAGGTACGAGCTCTCCTCCCTTTCTCACCTTTCATCTCTGACATCTCAGACATGATTTGTGACCATCACCACCCGACGACGTTGGCACCGTCCCTCTCTCGGAGACTTGAGAGCAACTTCTGTGTTAGCAATGCTGGGCAGGCAGAGCATCATCTCCCGGCACTCACACCTTGTGGGGTTTGAGCCAAGCACCCACGCTGGAGGATCCAAAGCGGAGTGCTCAGAGACGGAGCTGATTTCCCTGATCGGACAGAGCTCGTGGTCACTCTCCTGAGTGGAAAGCGCTGTTGGAGGGCGGGCCTGGGGGGTCGCGCATGCGAGAGCTCTGTGAACTTTGCAGGATCTCTGGATCACCTCTTCTGACCAACAGCTCTACCCAAGGACAAACCTCAGCTCCCCGCCGGAACGAAGAACAGGATTTGTGTCTCCTGCCAGCAGGTCAGACCCAAACATTTCTTTGTCTTTTTGGCTTTTCTGGATGGAATTGGTTTGCCTTTGTTTTGAAATCTTTGCTCTTTTGTTTTTCAGCTCCCAGATCCGCTCCCTCTCTCTAGCATTCACTGTGTTGGTTTGACACCCTATAAAGCCGCCTCCTCCGTGCACCACGGGGTAGGGGGGGCAGCCTCTCCTCTCCATCGGGGCTGTTCCCCCCCGTGCCTCTTCCCGGTGCCTCTTCTCGGAGGGCGACTTCCAGCTGAGGGGCAGCGCTTGCAAAGCCCCCAGGGCTGGCGCCGACGTCGCTCCGCTGCTCCGCGCAGCCCTTCCCTTCCCTCGCAGCGGGGAGAAGGGGGGGGGTTCAGGGGGCGACCTTCAGGCAGTCAGCAAAGAGCTCTGAGCGAAAAGCGCCTCCGGGTCTCTGGTCCTCTCAAAGTTGTTTTGGGAATGGTGGCAGCCCTGCTGCAAAGCAAAGGGGTCTGAATCCCTGCGAGAGCGCACGGCTGTCGCGGGCAGGCCCGCCTCGGAGTGTCGGTGGCGGGGAAGGGACTCTAAAGGCTTCCTTCTGTTTCTTGTGATTTAGGGAGCATAGACGCTATTTCTATGTTAACGAGCGCTCAGGAGAGTCCCAATGGGAATTCCCCGACGGGGAGGACGAAGAGGAAGGACAGCGGACATCCGACGGGAAAGCCAACACCAGTCCTCCTAAACCACCTCCAAAGGACAAGGGAGAGCGCGCCGAGGATGCTGCCGAGCGCCCCGCAGGTACGGCCGGGCTCAGGCTGGGTCCTTGTGGTTTTGGGGGGTTTTAGCCCCAGAGCGGGGTGTTGTGAGGCCACACCGAGCACTCGAGCGATAGGGATCCCTCCGTGTCACCTCGTGGTGGCTTCAGTGAGGCTTCCACGTTGTCCCATTGGATTTAAGTGTTGCAGCAGTGCCGGGGAAGGCGACGTTGAGCCCAGCTCTGCCTGCAGGGCCCTGGCAGGGAGGCAGGAGCAGGCAGCCCTGTCCGTAGCGTGGGTTTTCAAGCCTGTGTCAATGTGTATTCTTCAGGCTCCCTTTGTAAAGAATCCTTCTCAGGCCAAGTTCCTGCTCCGTCTCTCATGCCGCTCACTCCATTTTGGACTCTGCTTCAGTCTTCCGTCCCGGTCCTCCAGCCTCCTTTGCCTTTGGAAATGCCTCCACCGCCTCCGCCACCACCAGATTCGCCTCCACCACCCCCTCCACCACCCCCACCGCCGGGAGAAGATGGAGAGATCCAGGAAGTGGAGATGGAAGATGAGGGGGGCGAGGAGCCGCCTGCCCCGGGCACAGAGGAGGATGCTCCCCTGAAGCCTCTCCCACGCCCGGCTGCCACCAGCAGCACCCAGGTGAGCGCTGCCGCACCGGGCCCTGGGGAGGCTGCCGGTTTGTGGCCTCGTGGCTGTGTCCCTCACCCCATGCTCCCCTCCAGGCTGCCGTGGAACCCAGCCCGGTGCCGCTGCTCTCTGTCAAGCCGCAGAAGAGGAAAGCCGTGGAGATGGCCCCGGGGCTGATGCAGCGCACGGCCACCATCGGCAGCTGCCCCGTCCTCTACAGCCAGCCCCTGATGCCCACCAGCAAGTACCAGCCCTCACCGGTGCCCTTGGCCTCGCTCAGGCCCCGCCAGCGGCTGCAGGGCGAGCTCCAGGGTCGCCCCAACCTCCGCATGGGGCCAGGCCCCCAACCCACCCCCATGGGGCTGCAGGGGGGGTACATGAGCGTCACCGCGCCCACCCCACCGGCCCTCATGAGCTACTCCGAGTGCGCCACCTCCGTCAGCCTGGCCGCGGCCGCCGTGCAGCTGGCACCGGTGCGAGGGGCACTGCCCACTGCCAACACCAGCACCGGCACCACGGAGCAGCCACCGCCACCACCGCCCCCCCAGACGCCCCCCCCGCCCGTCCCCAAGGCCCCGCCGCCGCCGGATAAGGAGAAGCCAAGGAAGGGGCGGAAGGAGAAGGTGAGCGCGTCCTCCGGTGCCATTGCGGTGCCTCTGCTCCCTTCCCCGCCAGCCTCAGCGCGGCTCAGTGTGTGTCTGGCACAGGGCAAGAAGGGCAAGACGAAGATGCCGTCGCTGGTGAAGAAGTGGCAGAGCATCCAGCGGGAGCTGGATGAGGAGGAGAATTCCAGCTCCAGCGAGGAGGACCGGGAGACCACGGCCCAGCGGCGCATCGAGGAGTGGAAGCAGCAGCAGCTCATGAGGTACGTGCTTCCCATCTCTGCTGCTGTTGAGGGATGCTTCCTCACCCCCTGGACACCGGGATCCCCATCCATGACCCCGGAGGGGGGCATAGGGGCGGTGGGGAGCACCCCGGGGTGCTGACACCCCTCTTTGCCCCGCAGTGGCATGGCAGAGAGAAACGCCAACTTCGAGGCGCTGCCCGAGGACTGGCGAGCGCGGCTCAAGCGGAGGAAAACCGCGTCGAGCACATGAGGCCCCGGAGCCTTTGTCATTCCCATCCCTTTTCCTTCCTTTTTTACAGATGTACAGTTCCAAACCCTTCCCATGCCCATTGTCCAATAAACTGTAGTAGTTTGGGATGTGCTGTCCGGTTGAAGGGGGTGGTTTGGGGCGGGTGTTGCTCAGGGTGATGCTGTTGGGGCCCCGTTGCGGTGTTGGCCTGGAACACTAAATCCCTCTGGCTCCCGTCCCAGCGCCTCCCAGGCCTCTCCCAGCGCCTCCGGTCTCTCAGTGACCGCGTCCCAGCTCCTGGCACTGCCGGCGCCGGAGCTCTTGCCACGATGCAGCCCAAGGAGGGGGAACCAGGGGGTTTGGGGGGGGGGCTGCTCCCTGACCCCTACGACAGCTTCATGCATCACCACTTGAGCTACTACGGCTACTTCCAAGGTAGGAAGATGGGGGCTGTGGCTGCCCCATTGTCCCCTCGTGCCCCCCAAGTGTGGGGCTGCAGCGTTGTTCTCCCTAAGGCCACAAGATGGGTGCACACAAGAGCCCCGTGTCCTCGGGGGACCCCACGGAGCAGTGTCCCACCGAGGCACTCGGCACGGGCAGCACCAATCCTGGCCACCGGCGGGGTCCTGGGCAGGAACTGAGCTGTGAGTGGGACCCCCCCCTGCACTGTGGCTGCCCCTGCTTTGGGGTGTGGGTGGTGGTGGGGGTGTCCCCACCCCAACCTGCCACTGGGGTCCCCCCAGGTCCTGCACCCCCCCCGGCACTGCAGCGAGCCCCTGGCAGGGGCACACTGAGCCCCTCGCTGCAGCACCGGGGGTCCCTGCGGGAGCCACGGGGTCTCTTTGCTGTGCCCTCAGCGGGGGGGCTCCTGCCCCCTCCCCGCTGGCCTGTGGAGTGCGAGGTCATCCAGGAGAGCATCGAGCACATCGGTGAGGGGCAGCTCCTGCTGTGGCCCCCCCCACCAGACCCTGCTGTGCCCATGGTGCCCATCACCGGCCTGTGTTCCCCCCCCCCCCCAGAGTGGGTCCCCCCTGAACCAGAGCCCTTCTGCCAGCCCACGGGCACGGAGCAGGCCCCGGCCACCCTCAGCGAGGAGCAGGGCACCGTCGTCTATAACTGCAGCCCAGGTAGTGGGAGCCGACAGCACCTATGGGTGCCCCCTGTGCCTCCCCACACACCCATCACCGTCCCTCTGGGCCTCTCTGCAGTGCCCCATGGCGCCCGCTTCACCCGTGCCCGCGTTGGGGGGGCCCCGGGGCCCCTCTCCTCAGCAGCAGCCCCCTTGGAGGGTCCCCAGGACACAACGCTGCTCTTTGAGTCCCGCTTTGAGAGCGGCAACCTGCAGAGAGCCGTCAAGGTGTAAGAGAGGGGCTGGGGGGGGCAAGGGGAGGCGCTGGGAGCCGGAGCATGGCCCTTCCCACCACGCAGGGGCCCCTATGAGTACGTGCTGCGGCTGCGGCCGGACCTGTTCACCACCAAACACACGCAGTGGTTCTACTTCCGCGTCCAAAACACCCGCCGGGAGCCCCTGTACCGCTTCACCATCGCCAACCTCGCCAAACCCAAGAGCCTCTACGGGGAGGGCATGAGGCCGCTGCTCTACTCCCAGCGGGACGCCCAGAGCCGCGGCATCGGCTGGCGCCACGTCGGCACCGACGTCCGGTACTACCGCGGTGGTGGTGATGGTGACCGGGACCCAGCCGCTTTCCACCTCTCCTGGAGCGTGCGCTTCCCCCACGATGGTGACACCTGCTTCTTCGCCCACTCCTACCCCTACACCTACACGGACCTGCAGCGCTACCTGCGGGCCCTGATGGGCGACCCGGTGCGGTCGCGGTACTGCGCGGTGCGGGCGCTGTGCCGCAGCCTGGCCGGGAACACCGTGTACGTGCTGACCATCACCAGCGCAGCCAGCTCAGCGCCCAAGCGCGCCGTGGTGCTGAGCGCCCGCGCGCACCCCGGTGAGAGCGGCGGCTCCTGGGCCATGCGCGGCTGCCTCGACTTCCTCCTCAGCGCCAACGCCGACGCGCGGCTCCTGCGGCACCTCTTCGTCTTCACCGTGGTGCCGATGCTCAACCCCGACGGGGTGGTGGTGGGGAATTCCCGCTGCTCCCTGTCCGGCCGGGATCCCAACAGGGCTTATGGAACAGCGATGCCCGGAGCGTTCCCTGGAGTGTGGCACCTGCGGGCTATGGTTGAGAGGTGAGGGGTGCTCTGGGAGGTGGGGGGATGGCGCTGGTACTCCTACAGTGGCGGTGGTCACATCCGGGTGCGCGCAGGGTGCTGGCGGAGCGGGAGGTGGTGCTGTACTGCGACTTCCATGGGCACAGCCGGAAGAACAACGTCTTCATGTACGGCTGCGACGGCGGCGGGAGCGGCGCCGGGCTGCGGCTGCACCAGCGCATCTTCCCCTTGATGTTCAGCAAGAACGCCCCTGACAAGGTGGGGGGCAATGGGGCACGGTGCCGCTGTGAGCTCTGCGGGGACACCGGGTGGTGACTGCCACCACCGCGCCCCGCTGGGGCTCAGACGGGGCGCTCACCCCGGGGCTGGCCCCAGTTCTCCTTCCCCAGCTGCAAGTTCAAGGTGCACAAGAGCAAGCTGGGGACGGGCCGGGTGGTGATGTGGCGCTTGGGGGTCTCCAACAGCTACACCCTGGAGGCGGCCTTCAGCGGCTCCACGCTGGGTGAGGGCCCGGGGGTGACGGTGACGGTGCCTTGGTGCCGGGTGGTGCCCGGGTGGCGGAGCTGCCGCCTGTTCGGTGTCCCCTTTGTGTCCCCGCAGGCGGGAGGCGCTCGCACTTCACCGTGCGGGACCTGACGGCGTTGGGCGAACACCTCTGCGACTCCCTGCTGGACCTGTGCGACCCTGACCCCGCCAAGGTGGGCTCGAACCACAGCACCCGCGGGGCTCCCGCTGCCACCGGTGGCTGTGGTGACGCTGTGCGTCCCGCAGCTCCAGCAGTGCCTGTCGGAGCTGCATGCGCTGCTGCGGCAGCGGCTGGGCCGTGATCCGGGACCTGGGGGCAGCTGGAGCGGTGTGTCCGCCTCGGAGCTTGAGTCCAGGTATAGCCCGGCTGTGCCTGCTGGTGCCGGGTGGTACCGGTGATGCTGGTGCTGGTGTTGGTACCGGTGTTGGTGCTGGTCGTGCTGGTGTTGGTACCAGTGCTGGTGCTGGTGCTGGTACTGGTGCTGATACCGGTGGTGCTGGTGTTGGTACCGGTGCTGATACCGGTGGTGCTGATACCGGTGGTGCTGGTGTTGGTGCCGTTGCTGGTACCGGTGGTGCTGGTGCCGGCTGAACGCGCTCCTTCTCCCCCTCCTCCCCGCAGCACCAGCGGCTCCGACAGCTCCGTGTCCGATGCGCCCCCGGTTCAGCCGCCCCCGGTGAGTCCGCGGTGCCGCGGGTTGGGGTCCCCGCGTGCTGCGGCGTCCTCACGGCCCCGCATTGCTTCGCAGCTGCAGCGGCACCGGAGGAAGCGGCTGCGGAGCCGCAGAGCCCGGAACGCCGCGCGCCGGACGAGCGCTGCCCCCCGGAGCCGGGACCCCGCCAGCCCCGCACGGACCCACGGCCGCGGCGCTGCCTCCGCCGCTGGGGCTCCGAGCGGATCGCTCCGCGCCCCCCGGGCCCGGGCGGAGCTCTCCAGGCCCCGCGGGCAGCCGGGTCCCGTCAGCGGCGCGGCGGGAGCGGAGCCGGGACCCGGCGCTGCCGGAGGGGCCTCTCCCATCGCAGCCGCCCCGGCGGGGACTCGGCCGGGCCGTGCCCCACGCGCGGCGGCCGCCCCCGCGCGGCCCCTCCGAGCCGCCTCGCGCTGCTGCGCCTGTGCTCGCCATTAAAGCGCGGCCGCGGCCCGGACCGCGTCCTTCCTCCGGCACCGGCCCCGCCGCCATGGCCGCCCCGCAGCCCCGTTACCACGGCGACACCTCAGGGCCTGGAGCCCACCTTTAGGCCCCGTTACCATGGCGACAACTCAAGACCTACAGCCCCCCTTTAGGCCCAGTTACCACGGTGACACCCGCTCCCCCGTTGCCATGGCGACACTTCAAGGCCTGTAGACCCCTTTAGGCCCCCTTACCACGGTGACACCCGCCCCTCGGTTGCCATGGCGACACCTCAAGGCCTACAGGCCCCCTTTAGGCCCCGTTACCACGGTGACACCCTCCCCCCGTTACCATGGCGACACCTCAAGACCTACAGGCCCCCTTTAGGCCCCGTTACCATGGCGACACCTCAAGGCCCGCAGCCCCCCTTTAGGCCCCGTTACCACGGTGACACCCACCCCCCCGTTGCCATGGCGACACCTCAGGGCCCACAGCCCCTCCTTTATGCCCCCGTCCCACCCGGAACCGGTGCGCGGGCGCGGCGGAAGTCCCGGGGCGGGGGGACGGGGACGGAAGCGGAAGCGGCGACGGTGTCCTCTGTGCCGTGAGGCCGGCGGCACCATGGCGGACGCGGCCTCGCAGGTGCTGCTGGGCTCGGGGCTCACCGTGCTCTCGCAGCCGCTCATGTACGTGAAGGTGCTGGTGCAGGTAAGGGGCGGCCGGGACCCGGCACCGGGCAGCGGGGAGCGGCGGCCCCCCGGGGTCCCGGTCCCGGCTGCAGGCGCCCGCTCCCGCCGCAGGTCGGATACGAGCCGCTGCCGCCCACCCTGGGGAGGAACGTGTTCGGCCGCCAGGTCTACCAGCTCCCGGGGCTCTTCTCCTATGGTGAGTGCTGCTCCCGGGGGAGGGTCCCGGTGGCGCGGCGGGTTCTGACCCCCCCCTTCCGTACCGGGGCTGTTCTCCTATGATGCGTGCTGCTTCCGGGGGGGGTCCCGGTGTGCGGCGGGTTCTGACCCCCCCCTTCCGTAGCCAAGCACATCGTGAAGGTCGATGGACGAGCGGGGCTCTTCAAGGGCCTCGTCCCGCGCCTCTGCTCCAGCGCCATCGGCACCGTGGTGCACGGCAAAGTGCTGCAGGTACCGGGGGCACCGGAGGGGGCGCTCGGGGGCACCGCGGCTCGGGGCTGGGTGTCCCCGGCCCCGGTGCCTGCGCTAACGCTGACCTTTGCTCTGCAGCAGTACCAGGAGGCCGAGGAAGCTGGGGTAGGTGCAGGGACACTGCTCCCGAGTCAACACTGCTCCTCCTCCATCATTCCAATCCCTCCTTCCCCTCCAGTCCTCCTTCTTCTTCCCCTCCATCCCTTCTTTCTTTCCTCCCACTCCAGTCCCTCCTTTCTCTCTATCCCTCCTTCTCCTTTCTCTCTATCCCTTCTTCTCCTTCTACTCCAATCTCTCTTTCTTCATCATTACAATCTCTCTTTTCTCTCCATTCCCTCTTCCTTTCTTTCCACTCCAATTCCTCCATCCCTCCTCCCTGTCCTTTCCCTCCAGTCTTTCCTTCCTTCTATCCCTCCTTGTCCTTCTCCTCCATCCCTTCTTCCTTTCCTTCCCCTCCAATTCCTCCTTCCTCTCCATCCCTTCTTCCTTTCCTTCTCCTCCAGTCCCTCCTTCCTTCCACCCCACGTGCCCCATGGCTGCAGTCAGAGCATCCCAGCGTCAAGGCCTGTCCACAGGGAAAAGCTCAGGGGGCTCTTCCAGGGGGAATTGGGTCCTTCCAGGGGTGCTGGGGAGGGATCGGTGCCTCTTGGGGGTCTGTTCCTTACCTGACGCCTCTTCCCCCCCCCAGCCTGGAGCCAGCAAGAAGGAGCCGGTGTCATCGCTGGAGCAGGTCCTGAAGGAGGTGAGGATGAGGAGGGTGCTGGGGGGGGGCAGAGGGGCTCCATGTGCATCCCTGACCCCCCCTTTCTCCCCAGACCTCCCGAGAGATGGTCGCTCGCTCTGCTGCCACCCTCATCACCCACCCCTTCCACGGTAGGTGCCCCCCCCGCCCCAGCCGGGTGATGGGCGCTGTCACTGCTGTGACATTGGGATATCCCTGTGCCCCCCCGACCCCCCCCAATCTCTGCCCACAGTGATCACCCTCCGCTGCATGGTGCAGTTCATCGGCCGGGAGACCAAGTACAGGTATGGGGGGGGCACACGGTTCTGCCCTGGGGCAGGTTTCCGCTGGGGGGGGGCTGCCATGGGTGCTGCCCACCCACCCATGGGGCCCCCCCCGACCATGTCCCCCTCTCTCCTCTTTCTCCCAGTGGGACACTAAGCGCCTTCGCCACGATCTACCGGGAAGAAGGGATCCTGGGCTTCTTTGCGTGAGTGCTGCCCATGGGGACCGGGGGGACATGGGGTGGTGCTCCCCACATCCGTGGATGTTGTTCCCCACTGCAGCCTCAGCTCTGCCCTCTCATCAAATTGGGCTCCGGGGGCCCTCGGGTGCTCAAAGCCACCACCCCTGGGTGATACCCAGTGCTCGGGGTTGTTAAAAGGGAGGAAAGGGTTAAAATTGGACACCAGTGGGGATGCTTCAGGTCCCTCTGCACCCGCATCCTCTCCATCTGTCCGAGCATCCCCGTTCCAGGACCTCTGCCTTCCCCTGGCACTGCGGGAACAGCTGCTCCGGGCTTTTCCCTGGATGCAGGCCCATTCCGGGCTGACATTCCTGCTGCCTCTTCTCTTCCAGCGGCCTCATCCCCCGGCTGCTCGGGGACATCCTCTCGCTCTGGCTCTGCAACATGCTGGCCTACCTCATCAACACGTACGCGCTGGAGAATGGGGTACGGGCTCCGTGCCCCTGCTCTGGGAGGGCTGGGGGGGCTCCAGGGGCAGTCCGGGGGGGCCAGGGGTCTCTTTTGGGGTGGCCCCAGTGCAGCTCCAGAGGGTTGAAGGTGCTTTTCCTCCTCCTGCAGGTCTCAACCATGGCTGAGATGAAGAGCTACTCCCAGGCAATTACTGGAGTGAGTACAATGCGTGCGCGGGGGTAACGCTGCGGGGAGGGCGAAGGGAATGGGATCCCTTTTTCCCAAGGGAATGAGGTACCTCCTGCTGTCCTGTGGCTGCTGGGCTGGAAGGGCAGAGCCAGGCTCCACAGGGATCAGCCCATGGAGGAAGGGGCTGCTCCATGGAGGATGTACATCGCCCTGCGCCTCTGTGCTTTGCAGTTCTTCGCTAGCATGCTGACCTACCCCTTCGTCCTCGTCTCCAACCTGATGGCTGTCAATAACTGTGGGTAAGTCTGAACCCCACACGCTGGGGGGGCTCTCGGGGGGAGCACTGTGTCCCTCTGTCTGGGCTCAGCTCCAGAACTGCCTTCCCAGCTCTGCCGGGGGGGGCAGAGGTGGTCCACACTCCCTGTGGGGCTGATTCCTTGTGGGGAGAGCTGCGGTCTGGGGGTGCAGTGCAGCGTCCAAAGGGGTGTTTTGGGGTTCAGCCCAGTGCAGGGCTTGGTCCTGGGTGGAAATAATTCCCCAGAATCATGGAATCACAGAATCACAGAATCCAACAGGTTGGGAAAGCCCTTCAGGCTCATCCAGCCCAACATTCCCAGCGCTCCCACCGCCACCACTGACCCATGGCACTGAGGCTTCGTCTCCATGGTGTGTGAGCACCCCAGGGCCAGTGACTGCAGCCCTGCCCTGGGCAGTTCCAATGCTGAGCACCCTCTGGGGCAGGAATTGGTCCTCAGCTCCATCTGAACCTGCCCTGGTGCAGCTTGAGGCCGTTTCCTCTCATCCCATCCCTTGGTCCTTGGGAGCAGAGCCCAGCCCCCTCCTGGCTCCATCCTCCTCTCGGGCAGCTGTAGGCAGCGATCAGGTCCCCCCTGACCCTTCTCTTCTCCATCTGAACCCCCCAGGTCCCTCAGCCCTTCCCCATCACACTGTGCTCCAGGCCCTGCACCCGCTCCGGTGCCCTTCTCTGGCCCCGCTCCAGCACCTCAATGTCTCTCTTGCAGTGAGGGGCCCAGAGCTGAGCACAGGATTCCAGGTGCGGCCTCCCCAGTGCCCAGCACAGGGGCACAATCCCTGCCCTGGCCCTGCTGCCGCACTGGTGCTGGTGCAGGCCAGGATGCTGGGGGCTTCCTGGCTGCCTGGGCACAAGCTGCTCCTGCTCAGCTCCATCAGCTCCTTTTCCATGGGCAGCTTCCCAAGCCTGGAGCATTCCATGGGGTGATTGTGGCCCAAGCGCAGGACCCAGCCCTGAGCCTGGTTGAACCCTGTGGGTCTCTTCCCTTCCACAGGCTTGCTGGGGGCCTCCTTCCCTACGCCCCCACTTACTCATCCTGGCTGGATTGCTGGAGCCAGCTGCGCAGGGAGGTGAGTGTCCGGCACCGGGATCGCTGCCCAGCCATGGGGCAGATCCATGGGGGAATCTGGGGGTGCCACTGCAGCACTTGGAGTCGCTCTGCCTCACCCAGCACAACTCATCTCCCTCTTCCAGGGCAACATGAGCAGAGGGAACACGCTGTTCTTCCGGAAGGTGCCCGTAGGGAAGCGATACGTGTGGGAGGAGAGGAGGTTCCGCTGAAGCCGGGAGCAGGAATTGCCGGAATCCCGCCTTGGGCTCCGGAGGCGAAAGAATTCCAAGCGAGTGGTGATTTCTATATACAGTTTTTTAAACTCATGCAGTGCTCAGAGGTGCAGGTGGATGTGAGGGCTGTTTTGTCACCGGGACCGCCTCCACCCTTCCCAATCCCTCTTATTCCCTATTCCCTGCTGTTTCTCCGACCCCTTCTCATCGCTCGGATGCTGTTGCCGTCTCCCTCCGGTCCCCACAGGCTCTGGTGCCTCTGTGGCTTGCACCTGGAAGTGGTGTTGCTGGAGCTGGTAAATCCACTGGGAGCAATCCCTCTCCTGCTGCCCGTGGTTACATCCAGAGCCTTTTCCCAGCCTTGGATCTGTTCTGAGGCTGTTTGAGCAGAGGGAATTCCCTGATGCGATGCCGGCAGCCAGAGTTGTCAGCCGCTGGTGAAGGAGCGGCTGTGCCCGTGTCACCCGGCTTGGCCACAGCCATCCTGGCTGGCTGTGCGGGTTGGGGTCGCTCAGTAACAGGGGGGGTAATGATGGAGGTGGCGGGAGAGGTGGGATCGATCCCACCATTGGTATCCCCAGGCTCCAGCATCCATGGAGGGGGGCACAGCACTCCCAGCCCCTGGTAAGAGGGACCATGTGGCTGGCGGTACCATCCCAGCTGTGGAATGAGGGTGTAGGGGTGTTGTACACCCTGTCAGGGGGTTGTACACCTAACGCTGGGGTCGTGAGCTGGAATAGAGGGTGCACGCCATGGGTGCAAAGCTGGGGAGGGGGTTACACACCCAGAGCAGCGCTTGAACAACCGGTGGGGGCTGTTGTACACCCAGGCTGAGGTTTGCACATCCGGGTGGGGGGGTGAAGCTGGGAGGGAGGTTACACACCTGGTAACAGGGTTCCACACCCATTGGGGGTGTTTCACACCCCTGAGGGGCCGTTGGCCACCCATTGGGGGCTGTTGTCCGCCCCTTAGCGATTGTTACACACCTGTTAGGGGCTGTTGCTACCCCCTGTAATGGGTTGCTGCTGGTTAGGAGCAATGCCCACCCGTTGGGGCTGTTGCACACATGTTAGGGGTCCTTGCACACCCATTAGGAGCTGTTGAATGCCTGTTGGGGGCTGTTGAACACCCTTTAGGGATTGTCACATGTCCATTAGGGAACATTGCCCACCCCTTAGAAGCTGTCACTCACCTGTTAGGTGAGTACACCCAGTAATGGGGTTGCACACCTGCTGGGGGCTGTTGAATGCCCATTATGGACCACTGCACACCCATGAGGGGCTGTTGCACTCCTGTTAGGGTTGCTACACACCCGTTGGAGGCCATTGACACCTGCTAGGGGCTGTTTTACACCCATTAGGAGCTGTTTCACACCCGTAAGGAGCTGTTCACACCCATTAGGAGCTGTTTCACCCCGTTAGGAGCTGTTCACACCCGTTAGGAGCTGTTCCACACCCATTAGCTGTTTCACCCCGTTAGGAGCTGTTTCACACCCGTTAGGAGCTGTTTCACACCCGTTAGGAGCTGTTTCACACCCGTTAGGAGCTGTTCACGCCCGTTAGGAGCTGTTTCACGCCCGTTAGGAGTTGTTTCACACCCGTTGGGAGCTGTTCACGCCCGTTAGGAGCTGTTCACGCCCGTTAGGAGCTGTTCACGCCCGTTGGGAGCTGTTCACGCCCGTTAGGAACTGTTCACGCCCGTTGGGAGCTGTTTCACGCCCGTTAGGAGCTGTTTCACGCCCGTTGGGAGCTGTTCACGCCCGTTAGGAGCTGTTTTACACCCGTTAGGAGCTGTTCACACCCATTAGGAGCTGTTTCACACCCGTTGGGAGCTGTTCACACCCATTAGGAGCTGTTTCACCCCGTTAGGAGCTGTTTCACCCCGTTAGGAGCTGTTCACACCCGTTAGGAGCTGTTCCACACCCATTGGGAGCTGTTTCACACCCGTTAGGAGCTGTTTCACACCCGTTAGGAGCTGTTTCACACCCGTTGGGAGCTGTTTCACCCCGTTAGGAGCTGTTTCACACCCGTTAGGAGCTGTTTCACCCCGTTAGGAGCTGTTCACGCCCGTTAGGAGCTGTTTCACCCCGTTAGGAGCTGTTCACGCCCGTTAGGAGCTGTTTCACGCCCGTTAGGAGCTGTTCACGCCCGTTAGGAGCTGTTTCACCCCGTTAGGAGCTGTTCACACCCATTAGGAGTTGTTCACACCCGTTGGGAGCTGTTTCACGCCCGTTGGGAGCTGTTTCACCCCGTTAGGAGCTGTTCACGCCCGTTAGGAGCTGTTCACGCCCGTTGGGAGCTGTTCACGCCCGTTGGGAGCTGTTCACGCCCTTTAGGAACTGTTCACGCCCGTTGGGAGCTGTTCACGCCCATTAGGAGCTGTTCACGCCCGTTGGGAACTGTTCACGCCCGTTAGGAACTGTTCACGCCCGTTGGGAGCTGTTTCACGCCCGTTAGAAGCTGTTCACGCCCGTTAGGAGCTGTTTCACGCCCGTTAGAAGCTGTTCACGCCCATTAGGAACTGTTCACGCCCGTTAGGAGCTGTTTCACACCCGTTACGAGCTGTTCACGCCCGTTGGGAGCTGTTCACGCCCGTTAGGAGCTGTTCACGCCCGTTGGGAGCTGTTCACGCCCGTTAGGAGCTGTTTCACACCCGTTGGGAGCTGTTTCACGCCCGTTGGGAGCTGTTCACGCCCGTTAGGAGCTGTTTCACACCCGTTGGGAGCTGTTTCACGCCCGTTGGGAGCTGTTTCACACCCGTTGGGAGCTGTTTCACGCCCGTTGGGAGCTGTTCACGCCCGTTGGGAGCTGTTTCACACCCGTTGGGAGCTGTTTCACACCCGTTGGGAGCTGTTTCACACCCGTTGGGAGCTGTTCACGCCCGTTGGGAGCTGTTTCACCCCGTTAGGAGCTGTTCACACCCATTGAGAGCTGTTTCACACCCGTTGGGAGCTGTTTCACACCCGTTAGAAGCTGTTCACGCCCGTTGGGAGCTGTTTCACACCCGTTGGGAGCTGTTCACACCCATTAGGAGCTGTTTCACACCCATTGGGAGCTGTTTCACCCCGTTAGGAGCTGTTCCACACCCGTTAGGAGCTGTTTCACCCCATTAGGAGCTGTTCATACACGTTAGGAGCTGTTCCACACCCATTAGCTGTTTCACACCCGTTAGGAGCTGTTTCACACCCGTTGGGAGCTGTTTCACCCCGTTAGGAGCTGTTTCACACCCGTTAGGAGCTGTTTCACCCCGTTAGGAGCTGTTCACGCCCGTTAGGAGCTGTTTCACGCCCGTTAGGAGCTGTTCACGCCCGTTAGGAGCTGTTTCACCCCGTTAGGAGCTGTTCACACCCATTAGGAGTTGTTCACACCCGTTGGGAGCTGTTTCACGCCCGTTGGGAGCTGTTTCACCCCGTTAGGAGCTGTTCACGCCCGTTAGGAGCTGTTCACGCCCGTTGGGAGCTGTTCACGCCCGTTGGGAGCTGTTCACGCCCTTTAGGAACTGTTCACGCCCGTTGGGAGCTGTTCACGCCCATTAGGAGCTGTTCACGCCCGTTGGGAACTGTTCACGCCCGTTAGGAACTGTTCACGCCCGTTGGGAGCTGTTTCACGCCCGTTAGAAGCTGTTCACGCCCGTTAGGAGCTGTTTCACGCCCGTTAGAAGCTGTTCACGCCCATTAGGAACTGTTCACGCCCGTTAGGAGCTGTTTCACACCCGTTACGAGCTGTTCACGCCCGTTGGGAGCTGTTCACGCCCGTTAGGAACTGTTCACGCCCGTTGGGAGCTGTTCACGCCCGTTAGGAGCTGTTTCACACCCGTTGGGAGCTGTTTCACGCCCGTTGGGAGCTGTTTCACACCCGTTGGGAGCTGTTTCACGCCCGTTGGGAGCTGTTCACGCCCGTTGGGAGCTGTTTCACACCCGTTGGGAGCTGTTTCACACCCGTTGGGAGCTGTTTCACACCCGTTGGGAGCTGTTCACGCCCGTTGGGAGCTGTTTCACCCCGTTAGGAGCTGTTCACACCCATTGAGAGCTGTTTCACACCCGTTGGGAGCTGTTTCACACCCGTTAGAAGCTGTTCACGCCCGTTGGGAGCTGTTTCACACCCGTTGGGAGCTGTTCACACCCATTAGGAGCTGTTTCACACCCATTGGGAGCTGTTTCACCCCGTTAGGAGCTGTTCCACACCCGTTAGGAGCTGTTTCACCCCATTAGGAGCTGTTCATACACGTTAGGAGCTGTTCCACACCCATTAGCTGTTTCACACACGTTAGGAGCTGTTTCACACCCGTTGGGAGCTGTTTCACCCCGTTAGGAGCTGTTTCACACCATTAGGAGCTGTTTCACCCCGTTAGGAGCTGTTCACGCCCGTTAGGAGCTGTTTCACGCCCGTTGGGAGCTGTTTCACACCCGTTGGGAGCTGTTCACACCCATTAGGAGCTGTTTCACACCCATTGGGAGCTGTTTCACCCCGTTAGGAGCTGTTCCACACCCGTTAGGAGCTGTTTCACCCCATTAGGAGCTGTTCATACACGTTAGGAGCTGTTCCACACCCATTAGCTGTTTCACACCCGTTAGGAGCTGTTTCACACCCGTTGGGAGCTGTTTCACCCCGTTAGGAGCTGTTTCACACCCGTTAGGAGCTGTTTCACCCCGTTAGGAGCTGTTCACGCCCGTTAGGAGCTGTTTCACGCCCGTTGGGAGCTGTTCACGCCCGTTAGGAGCTGTTCACGCCCGTTAGGAGCTGTTCACGCCCGTTGGGAGCTGTTCACGCCCGTTAGGAACTGTTCACGCCCGTTGGGAGCTGTTCACGCCCGTTGGGAGCTGTTCACACCCGTTGGGAGCTGTTTCACACCCGTTGGGAGCTGTTTCACGCCCGTTGGGAGCTGTTCACGCCCGTTAGGAGCTGTTTCACGCCCATTGGGAGCTGTTCACGCCCGTTAGGAGCTGTTTTACACCCGTTAGGAGCTGTTCACACCCATTAGGAGCTGTTTCACACCCGTTGGGAGCTGTTCACACCCATTAGGAGCTGTTTCACCCCGTTAGGAGCTGTTTCACCCCGTTAGGAGCTGTTCACACCCGTTAGGAGCTGTTCCACACCCATTGGGAGCTGTTTCACACCCGTTAGGAGCTGTTTCACACCCGTTAGGAGCTGTTTCACACCCGTTGGGAGCTGTTTCACCCCGTTAGGAGCTGTTTCACACCCGTTAGGAGCTGTTTCACCCCGTTAGGAGCTGTTCACGCCCGTTAGGAGCTGTTTCACCCCGTTAGGAGCTGTTCACGCCCGTTAGGAGCTGTTTCACGCCCGTTAGGAGCTGTTCACGCCCGTTAGGAGCTGTTTCACCCCGTTAGGAGCTGTTCACACCCATTAGGAGTTGTTCACACCCGTTGGGAGCTGTTTCACGCCCGTTGGGAGCTGTTTCACCCCGTTAGGAGCTGTTCACGCCCGTTAGGAGCTGTTCACGCCCGTTGGGAGCTGTTCACGCCCGTTGGGAGCTGTTCACGCCCTTTAGGAACTGTTCACGCCCGTTGGGAGCTGTTCACGCCCATTAGGAGCTGTTCACGCCCGTTGGGAACTGTTCACGCCCGTTAGGAACTGTTCACGCCCGTTGGGAGCTGTTTCACGCCCGTTAGAAGCTGTTCACGCCCGTTAGGAGCTGTTTCACGCCCGTTAGAAGCTGTTCACGCCCGTTAGGAACTGTTCACGCCCGTTAGGAGCTGTTTCACCCCGTTAGGAGCTGTTCACGCCCGTTAGGAGCTGTTTCACCCCGTTAGGAGCTGTTCACGCCCGTTAGGAGCTGTTTCACGCCCGTTAGGAGCTGTTCACGCCCGTTAGGAGCTGTTTCACCCCGTTAGGAGCTGTTCACACCCATTAGGAGTTGTTCACACCCGTTGGGAGCTGTTTCACGCCCGTTGGGAGCTGTTTCACCCCGTTAGGAGCTGTTCACGCCCGTTAGGAGCTGTTCACGCCCGTTGGGAGCTGTTCACGCCCGTTGGGAGCTGTTCACGCCCTTTAGGAACTGTTCACGCCCGTTGGGAGCTGTTCACGCCCATTAGGAGCTGTTCACGCCCGTTGGGAACTGTTCACGCCCGTTAGGGACTGTTCACGCCCGTTGGGAGCTGTTTCACGCCCGTTAGAAGCTGTTCACGCCCGTTAGGAGCTGTTTCACGCCCGTTAGAAGCTGTTCACGCCCGTTAGGAACTGTTCACGCCCGTTAGGAGCTGTTTCACACCCGTTACGAGCTGTTCACGCCCGTTGGGAGCTGTTCACGCCCGTTAGGAACTGTTCACGCCCGTTGGGAGCTGTTCACGCCCGTTAGGAGCTGTTTCACACCCGTTGGGAGCTGTTTCACGCCCGTTGGGAGCTGTTCAGGCCCGTTAGGAGCTGTTTCACACCCGTTGGGAGCTGTTTCACGCCCGTTGGGAGCTGTTTCACACCCGTTGGGAGCTGTTTCACGCCCGTTGGGAGCTGTTCACGCCCGTTGGGAGCTGTTTCACACCCGTTGGGAGCTGTTTCACACCCGTTGGGAGCTGTTTCACACCCGTTGGGAGCTGTTCACGCCCGTTGGGAGCTGTTTCACCCCGTTAGGAGCTGTTCACACCCATTGAGAGCTGTTTCACACCCGTTGGGAGCTGTTTCACACCCGTTAGAAGCTGTTCACGCCCGTTGGGAGCTGTTTCACACCCGTTGGGAGCTGTTCACACCCATTAGGAGCTGTTTCACACCCATTGGGAGCTGTTTCACCCCGTTAGGAGCTGTTCCACACCCGTTAGGAGCTGTTTCACCCCATTAGGAGCTGTTCATACACGTTAGGAGCTGTTCCACACCCATTAGCTGTTTCACACCCGTTAGGAGCTGTTTCACACCCGTTGGGAGCTGTTTCACCCCGTTAGGAGCTGTTTCACACCCGTTAGGAGCTGTTTCACCCCGTTAGGAGCTGTTCACGCCCGTTAGGAGCTGTTTCACGCCCGTTGGGAGCTGTTCACGCCCGTTAGGAGCTGTTCACGCCCGTTAGGAGCTGTTCACGCCCGTTGGGAGCTGTTCACGCCCGTTAGGAACTGTTCACGCCCGTTGGGAGCTGTTCACGCCCGTTGGGAGCTGTTCACACCCGTTGGGAGCTGTTTCACACCCGTTGGGAGCTGTTTCACGCCCGTTGGGAGCTGTTCACGCCCGTTAGGAGCTGTTTCACGCCCATTGGGAGCTGTTCACGCCCGTTAGGAGCTGTTTTACACCCGTTAGGAGCTGTTCACACCCATTAGGAGCTGTTTCACACCCGTTGGGAGCTGTTCACACCCATTAGGAGCTGTTTCACCCCGTTAGGAGCTGTTTCACCCCGTTAGGAGCTGTTCACACCCGTTAGGAGCTGTTCCACACCCATTGGGAGCTGTTTCACACCCGTTAGGAGCTGTTTCACACCCGTTAGGAGCTGTTTCACACCCGTTGGGAGCTGTTTCACCCCGTTAGGAGCTGTTTCACACCCGTTAGGAGCTGTTTCACCCCGTTAGGAGCTGTTCACGCCCGTTAGGAGCTGTTTCACCCCGTTAGGAGCTGTTCACGCCCGTTAGGAGCTGTTTCACGCCCGTTAGGAGCTGTTCACGCCCGTTAGGAGCTGTTTCACCCCGTTAGGAGCTGTTCACACCCATTAGGAGTTGTTCACACCCGTTGGGAGCTGTTTCACGCCCGTTGGGAGCTGTTTCACCCCGTTAGGAGCTGTTCACGCCCGTTAGGAGCTGTTCACGCCCGTTGGGAGCTGTTCACGCCCGTTGGGAGCTGTTCACGCCCTTTAGGAACTGTTCACGCCCGTTGGGAGCTGTTCACGCCCATTAGGAGCTGTTCACGCCCGTTGGGAACTGTTCACGCCCGTTAGGAACTGTTCACGCCCGTTGGGAGCTGTTTCACGCCCGTTAGAAGCTGTTCACGCCCGTTAGGAGCTGTTTCACGCCCGTTAGAAGCTGTTCACGCCCGTTAGGAACTGTTCACGCCCGTTAGGAGCTGTTTCACCCCGTTAGGAGCTGTTCACGCCCGTTAGGAGCTGTTTCACCCCGTTAGGAGCTGTTCACGCCCGTTAGGAGCTGTTTCACGCCCGTTAGGAGCTGTTCACGCCCGTTAGGAGCTGTTTCACCCCGTTAGGAGCTGTTCACACCCATTAGGAGTTGTTCACACCCGTTGGGAGCTGTTTCACGCCCGTTGGGAGCTGTTTCACCCCGTTAGGAGCTGTTCACGCCCGTTAGGAGCTGTTCACGCCCGTTGGGAGCTGTTCACGCCCGTTGGGAGCTGTTCACGCCCTTTAGGAACTGTTCACGCCCGTTGGGAGCTGTTCACGCCCATTAGGAGCTGTTCACGCCCGTTGGGAACTGTTCACGCCCGTTAGGGACTGTTCACGCCCGTTGGGAGCTGTTTCACGCCCGTTAGAAGCTGTTCACGCCCGTTAGGAGCTGTTTCACGCCCGTTAGAAGCTGTTCACGCCCGTTAGGAACTGTTCACACCCGTTAGGAGCTGTTTCACCCCGTTAGGAGCTGTTCACGCCCGTTAGGAGCTGTTTCACGCCCGTTGGGAGCTGTTCACGCCCGTTAGGAGCTGTTCACGCCCGTTAGGAGCTGTTCACGCCCGTTGGGAGCTGTTCACGCCCGTTAGGAACTGTTCACGCCCGTTGGGAGCTGTTCACGCCCGTTGGGAGCTGTTCACACCCGTTGGGAGCTGTTTCACCCCGTTAGGAGCTGTTCACACCCATTGGGAGCTGTTTCACACCCGTTGGGAGCTGTTTCACACCCGTTAGAAGCTGTTCACGCCCGTTGGGAGCTGTTTCACACCCGTTGGGAGCTGTTCACACCCATTAGGAGCTGTTTCACACCCATTGGGAGCTGTTTCACCCCGTTAGGAGCTGTTCCACACCCGTTAGGAGCTGTTTCACCCCATTAGGAGCTGTTCATACCCGTTAGGAGCTGTTCCACACCCATTAGCTGTTTCACACCCGTTAGGAGCTGTTTCACACCCGTTGGGAGCTGTTTCACCCCGTTAGGAGCTGTTTCACACCCGTTAGGAGCTGTTTCACCCCGTTAGGAGCTGTTCACGCCCGTTGGGAGCTGTTTCACGCCCGTTGGGAGCTGTTCACGCCCGTTAGGAGCTGTTCACGCCCGTTAGGAGCTGTTCACGCCCGTTGGGAGCTGTTCACGCCCGTTAGGAACTGTTCACGCCCGTTGGGAGCTGTTCACGCCCGTTGGGAGCTGTTCACACCCGTTGGGAGCTGTTTCACGCCCGTTGGGAGCTGTTCACGCCCGTTGGGAGCTGTTTCACACCCGTTGGGAGCTGTTTCACACCCGTTGGGAGCTGTTCACGCCCGTTAGGAGCTGTTTCACCCCGTTAGGAGCTGTTCACACCCATTAGGAGTTGTTCACACCCGTTGGGAGCTGTTTCACACCCGTTGGGAGCTGTTTCACGCCCGTTGGGAGCTGTTCACGCCCGTTGGGAGCTGTTCACACCCGTTAGGAGCTGTTCCCACCCATTAGGAGCTGTTTCACACCCGTTGGGAGCTGTTCACGCCCGTTAGGAGCTGTTTCACCCCGTTAGGAGCTGTTCACACCCATTAGGAGCTGTTTCACACCCGTTGGGAGCTGTTCACACCCATTAGGAGCTGTTTCACACCCGTTAGGAGCTGTTCACACCCATTAGGAGCTGTTTCACACCCATTAGGAGCTGTTCACACCCATTAGGAGCTGTTTCACCCCCATTAGGAGCTGTTTCACACCCGTTAGGAGCTGTTCACACCCATTAGGAGCTGTTTCACACCCGTTAGGAGCTGTTTCACACCCATTAGGAGCTGTTCACACCCATTAGGAGCTGTTTCACACCCGTTACGAGCTGTTCACACCCATTAGGAGCTGTTTCACACCCGTTAGGAGCTGTTTCACACCCATTAGGAGCTGTTTCACACCCATTAGGAGCTGTTCACACCCATTAGGAGCTGTTTCACACCCGTTAGGAGCTGTTCCACGCCCGTTGGCGGCCTTTGCGCACGGGGCGGGCCCCGGGGGGCGGTCCCGGGGCAGGGAGGGAAGGGGCCGGTCCCGGACGTCCTCCCCGCCCCGCGCCGCTCGGTGCCGGCGCCATGGCGGAGCCGGGCGGGGGGGACCCCGGGGCGCTGCTGAGCAGCGGCAGCGAGCGGCGGTGCCGGGCGCGGTTGGCGGCTGCGGGGCGCGGAGCGGCGGCGGCGGCCGCGGTGTTGGTGCCGCTGTGCTCGGTGCGGGGCCGCCCCGCGGTGCTCTTCACGCTGCGCTCCCGCCGCCTGGGCGGGCCCCACAGCGGCGATGTCAGGTACCGGCCCCGGGCTCCGGCCACCGGGCACCGGCGCTGAGCGGCGCCCCCCCCCATCCCGGCCTTGGCTCTTGCAGCTTCCCCGGCGGGCGGCGGGACCCGGCGGACGGAGACGCGGTGGCCACGGCGCTGCGAGAGACGCGGGAGGAGCTGGGGCTGGCGCTGGGGGAGCCGAGCGTCTGGGGGCAGCTGCGGACGCTGCCCGACCGGGTACCGGGCACCGGGTGCCGGGCACCGCGGGGCGGGGACAGGGAGAGCGGGCAAGGACGGGGCGGGGGGGACAGGGGCGTAAGGGGTGGCGAGGACTTGGGTTATAGGGACATGGGGTGGGACACGGGTGACACTGACACAGGGGTCCATGGACGCAGGGTGACAGGGACATGGGTAAGAGGGACACAGGGCGCTGGCTGCAGGCAGTGGGGTGTTGGGTGACAGACACGTGCTGGGTGCCCATGTGGGACACAGGGGGTCATGGGTGGCACTTTGGGGACGGGGGGGGTGGGGGGGTCACCACCCCACCCCTCGCTGACCCCCCCCCCGCAGCAGGGGCTGATGGTGGCCCCCGTCGTGGCCAACCTGGGTCCTCTGGAGAACCTGACGCTGGCGCCCAACCCGGACGAGGTGGGTGACCCCGCGCCGGCCGCGGCCCCGTGCCCGTGAGCAGCACCCCCCTGCCCCGGTGCCACCCCCGCCTGTGCCGCAGGTAGCGGAGGTCTTCACCCTGCCCCTGGCTCACCTCCTGCGGGAGGAGAACCAGGGCTACACCCACTTCCGCACCGCCGGCCGCTACGGCTACACCCTGCCCGTGTTCCTCAACGGCCCCCACAGGGTGTGGGGGCTCACGGCCATCATCACCGAGCTGACCCTCGAGCTCCTGGCGCCCCAGCACTACCGCAGGAAGACCGTGGTGCCGGCGCGGCACCGCTCCGCCTGACGCCGCGGGGGACGGGGGGGGGTCCCCGGACCTCGGTTGTGTGGTTCTTTGGTCCATGGGGATGGGGCTGACACCCCCCCCCCCCCACCATGGGTGCTGCTGCCCACCACGGAACACTGTGACTTAGTAAAAAGCCATGTTTGGAAGTGCTTGTGCCGGGGGCATCAGTGCCAGCACCATGGGGGGACGCAGGGCTGTGCCCTTGGCACCAGGACAGGCACGAGGCACATGGGTACCACCACGGTGGTGGCCCTGGGGGGGGCTCTGTGGCCATGCAGCACTCTGGCTGCTTGGTGCTGCCCCATGTCCTGTCCCGCAGAAGGGCCATGGAGCTGATCCCCTGATCCTTAGGGATCACAAAGAGATTCCCTGCTCCCAGAGAGGCAGAACCCAGAGCCCCCCATTGCTCCCTCCCACATTCCAGACCCACAACCGCCTCCTGCTGCTCTCTTCACAGAGAGACCCATGAGCACAGCAGCGTTTATTGAGCAGCCCCCAGCAGAGCCCCAGAAGCCGCTGCGGAAGCCCCTGACCCCCACCCAGGCCGGGAGCAGGAGGACCCCCCCCTTACGCTGAGGCCGCTCGGGCTTTGGCCTCCCCATAGCGCCGCATCCTCTCCTCCAGCTCGGGTCGGAAGTGGCGGATGAGGCCCTGAGCAGAGCAGAGATGGGTCAATGGGGTGGGGGAAACAGCTCCCGGCCCCCCCCAGCCCCACATCTGCCCCCCAAGTCCCCCCCCCACCTGCACAGGCCAGGCCGCGCCGTCGCCCAGGGCGCAGATGGTGTGGCCCTCGATCTGTTTGCTGATCTCCCACAGCGCATCAATCTCGGCCGCCTGCGCGTTGCCCTGCACGAAGCGAGCCATCACCTTGTTCATCCAGTCCACGCCTGCGGGGATGGGGGGGGATGTGAGGGGCACCGGGGGGGGGTGACCCACACCCTGCCCCACGGCCCCGTCCCGCCCCATGGCTCACCCTCCCGGCACGGCGTGCACTGCCCGCAGCTCTCGTGCTTGTAGAACTCGATGAGGCGAGCGATGGCTTTGACGACGTCGGTCTGGGGAGGAAGAGGAGGGTGAAGGCGCTGCTGTGACGCGGGGGGGGGGGGGACAAAGCGGGCGCCGGTCCCTCACCGATTTATCCATGACGATGACGGCGGCCGTGCCCAGCCCGCTCTGCGCCTGCACCAGGGCGTCGAAGTCCATCAGCACGGTCTCACACACGGACTTGGGCAGCAGCGGCGTGGAGGAGCCCCCCGGGATGACGGCCAGGAGGTTGTCCCACCCCCCACGGACACCCCCTGCCAAAACGGGGGGGGGGGGGGGGGGGTCAGAGGGGCCAAAGCGGGCCCGGCGCCGGTGCGGCCGCGTCGCCTGTGCCACCTACCCGCGTGCTTCTCAATGAGCTCCTTCAGCGGCACCGACATCTCCTCCTCCACCGTGCAGGGGCTGTTGACGTGACCCGAGATGTTGAAGAGCTTCGTCCCCGAGTTGCGCTCCCGGCCGAAGCTGGCGAACCAGGCCCCGCCGCGGCGGCAGATGGTGGGGGACACGGCCACCGTCTCCACGTTGGCCACCGTGGTGGGGCAGCCGAAGACGCCTGGAGGAGATCAGAGCGCGACGGTGGCACCGGGACCAGAATGCCCCATCCCCGGCAGTGCCCAAGGCCAGGTTGGACACCGGGGCTTGGAGCCCCCTGCTCCAGTGCAAGGGGTCCAGGTGGAGCCGGATGGGCTTTAAGGTCCCTTCCAACCCGACCCATTCCATGCTTCCACGAGCAGCCGGCGCCGTACCCACATCAGCGGGGAAGGGTGGTTTCAGCCGGGGCTTGCCCTGCTTGCCCTCAATGGACTCGATCAGCGCCGTCTCCTCCCCGCAGATGTAGGCTCCAGCGCCCCTCACCACGAAGACATCGAAGGCGTACCCCGACCCGCAGGCGTCCCCCCCCAGCAGCCCGGCCTCATAGGCCTCCCTTACGGCCACCTGCAGCGGAGAGGGGACTCGCCTGGGTCCGGGGGCTCCCCTCGCGGCCCAGGGGGGACCCCAATGCCCCCGGCCCTCACCTGCAGGTTGGAGGCCTCGTTGTAGAACTCGCCGCGGATGTAGATGTAGGCGGCGCGGGCGCCCATGGAGCGCCCCGCCACCAGGCAGCCCTCCAGCAGCTTGTGCGGGTCGTGGCGCATGATCTCCCGGTCCTTGCACGTGCCCGGCTCCCCCTCGTCCGCGTTCACCACCAGGTACTTGGGTCTGGATGGGGCGGGCGCCATCACCCCCCTGCTCCGTCGGCGCGGGGCAGGGTCCCGGTGGCACCGGTCCCGGCTCTCACCTCCCGTCGGGGGGTTTGTTCATGAAGCTCCACTTGAGGCCCGTGGGGAAGCCGGCGCCGCCGCGGCCGCGCAGCCCCGAGGCCTTGATCTCGCCGAGGATCCAATCCACCCCCTTGAGCAGGATCTCCTTCGTCTTGTACCAGTCCCCGCGGCGCAGCGCCCCCTGCAGCCTGCGAGCGGCACGGCCGGTGGCACCGGGAGCGGCACCGGGAGCGGCACCGGGAGCGGCACCGGGAGCCACCCCCCCCCCGACCCCCGGGTCCTCACCTCCAGTCGTGCCGCCCGTAGAGGTTGGTGAAGATGCGGTCCTCATCCTTCAGTGACCCGAACTGCGTCTTCTTGGGCGCTGTCTGTGGGGTGACACACACCGGTAACCACGGTAACCACGGTAACTGCAGCAGTACCGGGAACGCCAATAGCACCAATGACATCGGCAGGACCGGTAACAGCAGCGGTACGAGTAACACCGATAGCACCGGCATTACCGGTAACAGCGGCAGTACCAGTAACACCCGTGGTACCGGTGACAGCGGCGGTACCGATAGCACCCGCGGTACCGGTAACACCCCCGGTTCCGGTCGCACCCGCGGTACCGGTAACACCCCCGGTTCCGGTCGCACCCGCGGTCCCCGCTCCCCGCGCTCTCACCGAGAAGCTCGCGTTGGCCCCGCGCAGGCGCCGCAGCCCCAGCAGCTGCCGCGCGGCCATGGCGGCACCGGCACCGCCGTCACCTTCAGCCGCCCCTGCAGCGGCGCGGCGCCGTGACGTCAGCAACCAGCGACGCCACGCTCGGCTCAGCGGTGACAGCGGCGAGCGGCGCTGGGGAGGGGGCGTGGCCTGGGGAGGGGGCGTGGCCAGATGGAGGTGTGGGCGGGGTTACGTGGCCGTCGATCGGGTTGGGGGCGTGGCTTATGGGAGGGGGCGTGGCCACGCTGGCCCCGCGCCCGCGCCGCCACGTGCCGCTGGCGCGGGTCGGGTTTCGGGCTGTAATCGGAGGCCGCCGCTCGACCCCCCCCGGTGCCCCCCGGCGCGCCCGGTGCCGGTTCCCCCCCCCCGGCACCCTGTGCGGGTTCTGTTGATCCAAACCGGGCCCCTCGGTACCCCCAGTGGGGCCGGGCCCGCTCTGCCCCCACCGCAGCCCTGTCTGTGCCCGTGTTCCCCCCCCCGCCAGCCCTGGCCTCGTCCCGGCGAGGGAGCGGGTCCGGGGCGCACGCAGGGCCCCCGGGATCCGGTTTCCCCCCTGCCAAGCTCGGAGGGTGGCAGAGGGACCTGTGGGGAGCGGCGGCGCAGGGCGGCTGTTGCCATGTTCTTCCTCTTCCGTGCACCGACACGGCGGGGCACCGGCGGCCCCGAGCCCCCCAACCGCGCCCACAGCATTCAGGGCGGCCGCCGCCTCCACCCGGCCCCACGGTTTGGGGCCCGGCGGGGCCGCAGCACCACCAGCACCTTGGGGCGGTCGAGCCCTGGCTGTGGGTGTTTCCCTATGGAGCATCATCGGGCCTCCGAGGACCTGGGGCCCCCACTGCCCCCTGCTTCCGGGCAGGTAACCGGCGAGGTCCGGGAGCCCGTGGGGAGGGTGGGGGGCCGGGAACAGCTGGGCGGCTCCCCACATCTGGAGCAGGGCATAATCCGGGGATTAGGCGTGTGCACTGGCGTGGCCCCCCCCCCCCCCCCCCCGCTGCCCTGCATATCCCCAGATATTCCATAAAAACCTCCAATCCCGGCACAGCCGCTTTCCCCCCCCCCCCCCCCGGGGCCGAGCATGCCCTGCAGCGCGGGCGCAGCCCCGGCCATGGGCAACTGCACCAAGACCCCGGAGCGGAGGCTCCCCAAGGTACGGCCACCCCTGGGCACGCGGTGGGAGCAGGAGGATGATGAGCGCTCCCCCCCCCCGCTGTTGACCCCGTGTTGTCCCCGCAGGACGGGAAGCCACGCTCCGGCCCCGCGCCTCCCGGTGCCGGGGACCCCGAGGAGGTGTCGGAGGCGCAGTCCCCCCCGTTGCAGAGCTATTCGGTGCTGCAGGGGCTGGTGGGGCCGGCCTGCATCTTCCTGCGGCAGAGCATCGCCGTCACCCAGCGGGTACGCACGTGAGGCGGCGCGGCGGGGCCGGGGGGGGGGCGGTGGGAGATGGAGCCTTCCATTGGCTCTTCCCATGTTCTCTCTATCCCAGGACCGAGAGCTGCGGCCTGAGGAGATCGAAGGTGAGTGCTGCGCGCCCCGGGGCTGGGGGTCTGTGCTGTGCGGTGCTGTGCGGTGCTGCGCGGTGCTGTGCGGTGACGGCCCGTGGTGCTCCCAGAGCTGAAGCAGGCTTTCCGGGAGTTCGACAAGGATCGCGATGGCTACATCAGCTACAAGGACCTGGGCGAGTGCATGCGGACCATGGGCTACATGCCCACCGAGATGGAGCTCATCGAGCTGTCCCAGCAGATCAGTACGTGGTGGGGATTGGGGGCGGGGGGGTCCCCATCACCCTGCGGGCCCCGCAGCACGCTGTTCCCCCCCCACCTTGGTCGCCCCCTTCCTGTCACAGCCGGGGGAAAAGTGGATTTTGATGACTTTGTGGAGCTGATGGGCCCCAAGATGCTGGCGGAGACAGCGGATATGATCGGGATCAAGGAGCTGCGCGATGCCTTCCGCGAGGTGAGGGGATGGGGACGGGGGGGGGACCTGGTGGCACCCCGAGGGTGGCGTCACCCGTGGGGGCTCGCCCGCAGTTCGACACCAACGGTGACGGGCAGATCAGCATGGCAGAGCTGCGGGAGGCCATGCGCAAGCTGCTGGGGCAGCAGCTCAACTACCGCGAGGTGGATGAGATCCTCAAGGACGTGGATCTCAATGGGGACGGGCTGGTGGACTTCGAAGGTAGGACGGGGGGGGGCTGGGGAAGGGGGCGACACCGGGAGCATCCCCTGGGATATTCGGGATGCTCCGTGTGTATTCTCCCGCTGGCAGAGTTTGTGCGGATGATGTCGCGCTGAGGGCGGCGTGTGCCAACACGGGACCCCACCGTGCCTTATGAAGAGGAGGGGGCCGTGGAGATGCTCAGTGCCGGTGCCCAAGCCCGGGGCAAGGCCCTCACTGACGATGCTCAGCCTCATCCTCGGCTTTGTGCCGAGGTCCCACCGCGGTGTTGGGCACCGGGGATGCCACCGCGCTGGGCTTTGGCTGCTCTCGGCCTCATCTCTGCCCGCAGCGTTCCCCCTTCCTGCCCTGAGCTCATCCCAGAGCCCTCCAGGCTCATCCCTCCACTGTCCCCCTGGCCCCCGTCTCCAACCCTATCCCTGCACGCTGTGATTCCGGGTGTATCCCGCTGCCTGTCCCCCGTTACCTACCCCAGACGTGCCCGGGGTCAGGCATCCCGCTGCTTCCCAGGACAGGGTGCACATTCCTCAGGGCTTCAACCAGGACATCCTCAAGGGAAGAAGCCGGGAATGAAGCCTTCCGCTTCCACCATGGATGGGGAGCAGCGTGCAGCAGCAGGCTCCTGCCCTGGGGGCACTTTGGGGTGAAATTTGCCCTTTTGGAATGAAATGAATTCACGTCTATGGACGCTGCTTTGTCTTTGTGTTGCGTTTAAACACGAGTCATGGGTCACCGCTTGTCCTGGTAGGGTGGTACCGGGGGGAACACGGGGGCTCGTACAAGGGGTCACAGCAGTGGGTCCCCCTCCAGTCCGTTCCTATCGCCCTCCTGAGGCCATGAGGCTGTTGGGCTCATAGGGGGACACACAAAGGTGTCATCCAGTTGGTGACAGGTCACTGGTGGTGGCCCTCAGGGATTGGGATGGGGACCAGTGCTGTTTAGTATCTTCACTGATGATCTGGATGATGGCACTGAGGGCACCCTGAGTCACTGCAGATGACACCAAGGGTGGGAGTTGATCTGCTGGAGGATAGTGAGGCTCTGCAGGAAGGATCTGGCCAGGCTGGATCCATGGGTTGTGGTCAGTGGTGTGAGATGCAACCAGGCTCAGAGCTGGGTCCTGCGCTTGGGCCACAACAACCCCATGGAACGCTCCAGGCTTGGGAAGAGTGGCTGGAAACTGCTCATGGAAAAGGAGCTGATGGAGCTGAACAGGAGCAGCTTGTGCCCAGGCAGCCAGGAAGCCCCCAGCATCCTGGCCTGCACCAGCACCAGTGCGGCAGCAGGGCCAGGGCAGGATTGTGCCCCTGTGCTGGGCACTGGGGAGGCCGCACCTCGAATCCTGTGCTCAGCTCTGGGCCCCTCACTGCAAGAGAGACATTGAGGGGCTGGAGTGGGGCCAGAGAAGGGCAATGGAGCGGGTGCAGGGCCTGGAGCACAGTGTGATGGGGAAGGGCTGAGGGACCTGGGGGGTTCACATGGAGAAGAGAAGGCTCAGGGGGGACCTGATCGCTGCCTACAACTGCCTGAGAGGAGGATGGAGCCAGGAGGGGGCTGGGCTCTGCTCCCAAGGAACAAGGGATGGGATGAGAGGAAACGGCCTCGAGCTGCACCAGGGCAGGTTGGGATGGAGCTGAGGACCAATCCCTGCCCCAGAGGGTGCTCAGCATTGGAACTGCCCAGGGCAGTGCTGCAGTCACCGGCCCTGGGATGCTCACACACCCCATAGACGAGGCCCCATTGCCGCGGTTACGGCGCGTTAAGGGCCGGATTTAACCATTTTGGGGTCTTTTCACCCCAAACCCAAGGGGCGGAGCTGACGCCGCGCGTCTCCACGGTGACCCGGGAAAGGGGCGGGAAAGGCGGCGCGCTGACGTCACGCGGCGTCGCACGCACTCTCGCGTCATCAGGGCGAGCGGCGGTGCCGGCGGAGGCCGGGTCAGGCCAGGCCGGTACCGGGGCCGCGCTCCCCGCGCTCCGTTCTCCCCGTGCCCGGGGCTCGGGTGTGCGCGGGGTCCCCGCGCTGAGCTGAGGAGCGGCGGGCACAGGCGGCGCAACCGGCGGGGCGAGCGCGGGGGCCGCTCTCCGCCCGCCGCCGCGCTCCCGGGCGCCGGCAGCGGCGGGCGGCCGTCGGGGATGTCCTACAAGCCCATCGCTCCCGCCCCAGCCACCCCCGGAGCCGCCAGCGCCAGCCCCGCCCCGCCGGGGCCCGGGGCACCTTCCGCCGGTGAGCGCAGCCCCGCGGGGGCCGGGCCGGGCAGCAGCGGCGCGGGGGGGGGGGGTGGCACCCGGTAACTCTGCGTTTCTCGTAGCCACGAGTGTCCCTTCGCCCTCTGGTTCCGTCCCCGGCGCCGCCGCCCCTTTCCGGCCGCTCTTCAATGACTTCGGGCCGCCGTCCATGGGCTACGTGCAGGTGAGGCCGGGGGTGGCGGGGCTGGGACCGGTGTGACCGGGGACACCGGGGCCGGTCCTCACCCCTCCGTGCGTGTCCGTCCCCCCCGTCCGCCGCAGGCGATGAAGCCCCCCGGGGCTCAGGGCTCGCAGAGCACCTACACCGACCTGCTCTCCGTCATCGAGGAGATGGGGAAGGAGATCCGGCCCACGTACGCCGGCAGCAAGAGCGCCATGGAGCGGCTGAAGCGCGGTAGGGCCGGGGGGGACGGTTCCCCCTTCCCCACCGCTCCCGGTCCTGCGCACCCCGGGCTGATGCGCGGTGTCCCCTCTGCTTCTCCCCGCAGGCATCATCCACGCCCGGGCGCTGGTCCGGGAGTGCCTGGCAGAGACAGAGCGGAACGCCCGCACGTAACGGCTGCTGCCCCCCGGGACCCCCCCGGGCCATGCCGCCGGGAGCCCCGGTGTCCCTGTCCCGCTGGCGGCGGGGGGGGGGGAGCGGCGGCGCTGCCCGCGGCCCCCCCCCACGCTCTCTGCTCTTTATAAATGCGTGTTTTTATAAATAAAGGATGTGGTTGGGGCTCTGCCTCCGGTTATGGCTCCGGGGGGGGGGGGGGGGCCACGGTACGGGGGTCTTGGTGCCCTGGTGGTTGCAACCGGTGACACCGGGGCAGAGCTTGGGGGGCCCCGGTGCTGTGCGGGAATGAGCAGAACCCGGGTTTAGCGCTTAAATAAAGGGCTGGGTCCAACCAAAGCCCCGGTGTTCCCGGTCCCCGCCGTGGCCGTTCCCTGCCCGCAGGATCGGGCCCGGGGAAGCGGACTGGGAGGGGGGTGCGGATCCGGTGCTGCCGCACGTGAGGACCCCGTGCTTCGGCCTGCCCGCCTCTGACGTCACGGCCCCCTCCGCTCACTACGTCACGGCCGTTTCCGTGGGAACGGGCTGTGATGTCACGAGCCGGGGGGCCGGTTCGGAGCAGCGCAGGTTCGGCGGGGGGCGGCGGGAGGAGCCGAAGGAGGGCGAGGGAGAGCCGAAGGGGGGGCGGGCGGGCAGGCGGGCGGAGCCGAAAAGTGCCGAGTGGTGCCGAAGGGGGGCGGGCGGGGGGCGCGTTGCCATGGGAGCGGGGCGGGCCCGGGAGCGTCGCAGCGGGCGCCGGGCCGGGCCGGGCCGAGCCTGGCCGGGCTGAACCGGGACCGGAGCCGGGGTGACCGGTAGCCCGGCTGCCGGCCGCCCCTGCAGGCGCTGCCCCCCGCCGCCATGCTCGTCAAGGAGTACCATATAGTGCTGCCCATGAGCCTGGATGAGTATCAAGTGGCCCAGCTCTACATGATCCAGGTGGGACTGGGGCCGCGGGGGCCTGCGGGGCTGAGCCTGAGGGGATGTGGGGCTGGGTATGGAGCCTGGGGGCTATAGGGGGCTGAGGTGTTGAACCTGAGGGGACTGTGGGGCTGAGCCTCACGGGTGCCGAGAGCTATGAGGCTGAGCATGGAGGGTGCAGGGGGCTGTGGGGCTGAGCATGGAGCATGGGGGGTGCAGTGGGCTGTGGGGCTGAGCATGGAGCCTGTGGGTTGCAGGGGGCTATGCGGCTGAGCAGGGAGCATGGGGAATGCAGAGGGCTATGGGGTGGAGCATAGAGCCTGGGTGGTGCAGGGGGCTGTGGGGTGCAGAGGGCTATGGGGCTGAGCATGGAATCTGGAGGTTGCAGGGGGCTATGGGGCTGAGCATGGAGCATGGGGGGTGCAGAGGGCTATGGGATGGAGCATAGGGGGTGCAGGGGGCTGTGGTGCTGAGCATGGGGTGCAGAGGGCTATGGGGCTGAGCATGGGGCCTGGGGGGTGCAGGGGGCTGTGGGGTGCAGAGGGCTATGAGGCTGAGCATGGAGCATGGGGCTGCAGGGGGCTCTGAGGCTGAGCATGTGGGGCTGTGAAGCCGAGCATGGACCATAGACGGTACAGAGGGCTGTGGTGCTGAGCATGGGGGGGGGGGCTATGGGGCTGAGCACCGAGCGTGAGGTCCTGTGGCTGACCCCAAAGGGCCGGCAGGCTGCAGGGGTGTCGGTGAGGTTGGGGTGGCTTTGGGGTCCCGGTGTAAGTGTGGGGCTGGGGGGGGTAAGCTTATGGGGACTGGGGGCTGCGGAGCGTATAGGCCCCCCGGTGAGCAGCCGAGGCCTCGGCGCTGTGTGCGTTGGGGGGGTCCATGCTCACCCCACGGTTCCCCCCGCAGAAGAAGAGCCGGGAGGAGTCGAGCGGCGAGGGCAGCGGCGTGGAGATCCTGGCCAACCGGCCCTACAGCGACGGCCCCGGCGGCAGCGGCCAGTACACGCACAAGGTCTACCATGTGGGCTCCCACATCCCCAGCTGGTTCCGGGCGCTGCTCCCCAAGGCTGCGCTGCAGGTGGAGGAGGAGTCCTGGAACGCCTATCCCTACACCCGCACCAGGTAGGACCCGGAGGGGGGATGCGGGATGGGCCGTGGGGCTGGCTGTGCCGCCGGGCTCAGCGCTGTCCCCGTGCGTCCCCCAGGTACACGTGTCCCTTCGTGGAGAAGTTCTCCATCGAGATCGAGACCTATTACCGGCAGGACGCGGGCCAGCAGCCCAACATCTTCAACCTGAGCGCTGCTGAGAAGAGGCAGAGGATTCTGGGTGCGTGCGGCTGGCCCGGGGTGCTGGGCAGGACACGCTGCCTGCGGCATTCCCACACGGAGCTCCCGGGATGGGGCTGTGGGAGAGCCGCGGCGCCCGAGGGACTCTGCTTCGCTGCGGGGCTCGGAGTCTGTGCCGCGTTTGGCTTTGCTCTTTGTGCTGGAGCCCGTGGGTTGGGGTGACCCGGGCAGGGGAAGGTGCCTGTGCCCCACACTCCTTGTCCCGAGCTCCCTGCCCAGGCCTTTGGCAGTGCTGCTGAACCAGACTCCACGTCAAGATGGATGGGGGGCACATTGTGCTCTGCCTTCTTCCCTTACCTATAGATTGGTTTGCAGCCCTCTTTTCCTGGTCCTCCCCTCTCCATGTCCCCCTCCTTGTCCCACTCAGTCTGGCACAGCTTTGTTTGCCAGCCCCATTCTGGGACCCCGCAGCAGCCTCCGCAGGGAGCAGGGGAGCTGGAAAAGCCTGTCCCCATTTCCCCAGGCCCTGTCCTGCTTTCCCTGCCCCGCAGGGCTCTGCTCCACATCATTCGCCAGGTCTAGACCCTTCCACTGCTTCCCTTGGGGCCCGATGGGCATTGCCAGGAGCCCGGGGTGGGATTCCTCCCCCCCTCCCGGCAGCTTTGGCTCCGGTTGCTGTGTCCGGCCTTTCCCGGTGCTGTGGATGTGGTGGGTTCAGGCACTGGAGCGCAGAGCGTGACGCGCTGCTCTTAAAATGGAGGCCTAAAATAGGCACTTGGAGGAAATGATTCATCTGACCTATTTCTCTCATTGGCTCCCGCAGCACCGGGGATGTCCGGCCGGGATGCCGGAGCTTGGGGCTGGGGACGATGAATTCGGTCCCTGCCGCCACCAGGGATAAGCGCATAGAGCCCCGTGCCCATTGTCCTGCCTGGTTTTCCTCCCTTCGTGCCCTCTATGGGCTTCCCACCGGGCACGTTGTGTCTCAGGCGGCTGCTGCCTCCCGGAGGGATCTGTCACCGTCCCCAGCACAGATCCCATTGGGATTTGCTTTGCCTCTCACCCATAGCACAGGCAGATTTAAAGCCCATCTCACATTGCAAAGGGCAGCAGGGTGCCGTGGCCTGGCTGCACCACAGGGACAGCAGCCTCCTTGCCAAGCTCCTTGCAGTTAGAAGCAAACAGACCTGCTGCTTGTCACATGAGTGGCACTGCCAGGACCTGCATGGAGCTGGCAGGTCCTGTCTGGCTCCAACCACAGCGTGCTGCCACCCGAGCTGCTCAGCCAGCCCGGCAGGCTCTGCTTTAAAGGCTCACAGTCACCTTCCCGCTGTGGCCAAGCCGGGTGCCATCGTCCCGGGGCTGACCATGGGTTTTATGGGCTTGGGGCAGCCCTGCTTTCCTTGATGTGGCTGCAGAGGTGCTTTACCCTTTGCACTGAGGGGACAGCAGCCCAGGCAGCGGGGGCCAACCCTGGGGTGTCCCCTCGGCCTCTGTTGCCGCTCAGTTTGGACACCCCATGGTGTGTTGGGGAGATGTGGAGGAGTTGTGGCACTTTGCATTTCAGCCTGGGGAAAAGCACCTGCCCTGCCACAGTTCACTGCTTTTTGAGCCTTAAAAGGCCTTTTTCCCCCCTTTTCCCAGCCCAAGCTGGAGGAAGAGGCCAGCAGATAACCCTGGGGGCAAATAACTGCAGGGCGATGGGCATGGCTTGGGGACAGCTCCATGGCAAGGTCCTGGCACCCCCCAGTTTGGGCTGGAGGGAGCTGGGCTGCAGCAGCCAAACTGCAGCAAACTCAGTGCAGGGTCTACCCCCAAAGGTCTCTTGGATCCCCTTCTCGTGGGTGCCATCCCTTAGTTTTTGGGGAGATCACCCCTGTTTGGGGGGATGTTGCTATTGTACCCCCCAGCTCGATGGGGGCTCGGGTGGTTTTGCTCTGTGCCTCATTATTGGGGTGTAGGGGGGCAGCCGGGGGACTCCTAAGGGTGCCTTTAATGTTATAGCTGCAGGATAGAGAGTGTTTGCTACCGGTTGCGTTGGGTGCATGCATTGTGGGACTAATGTGGGGGTTTCCCTCTGATTTTGGTGCATTTTTACTTGTTTTGGTGCCTGAGCACCCCACCGCAGGGTGATAAACACTGTTCTCCCCACAGACACCATTGACATCGTGCGTGACCCCATCTCCCCTGGGGAATACAAGCCCGAGGAGGACCCCAAGCTCTACCATTCAACCAAGACAGGCCGGGGCCCACTGGGGGATGATTGGCTGGAGTCCCCCAGCACCGGGCCCCTGATGTGTGCCTACAAGCTCTGCAAGGTGGAGTTTCGCTACTGGGGGATGCAGTCCAAGATCGAGCAGTTCATCCATGATGTGGGTGAGTTCGGAGCATTGGTGAGCCCTCAACTGCCCTTGGTACTGCTTGGGGGGGGGTGGCGTGGGGAGCCCCAGAGCCACCAATCATGGAATGGTTTGTGTTGGAAGGGACCTTAAAGCTCACCCAGTTCCAACCTTCCACTGGAGCAGGGTGCTCCAAGGCCCTGTGTCCAACCTGGCCTTGAGCACTGCCAGGGATGGGGCAGCCACAGCTTCTCTGGGCACCCTGTGCCAGCGCCTCAGCACCTCCACAGGGAAGAGCTTCTGCCTTATCTCCAACCTGAACTTCCCCTGTTTCAGTCTGAACCCATCACCCCCTGTCCTATCGCTCCAGTCCCTGATGAAGAGCCCCTCTGCAGCATCCTTGTAGCCCCCTTCACACACTGGGAGCTGCTCTGAGGTCTCCACGCAGCTTCTCTTCTCCAGCCCCTCTGTTCTCAGCCTGGCTCCATACAGGAGCTGCTCCAGCCCCTGAGCATCCCCGTGGCCTCTCTGGCCTTGCTCCAGCAGCTCCACGTCCTTACCCTGGGAGCACCAGCACTGCACACAGCGCTCCCATGGGCTCCATCCCCACCAGGGCTGCGGAAGGTGATGCTCCGTGCCCACCGCCAGGCCTGGTGCTGGCAGGACGAGTGGACGGACCTGACGATGGAGGACATCCGCCAGCTGGAGGACGAGACAGCTCAGATGCTGGCTCAGAAGATGGGCAAGTGCAGTGGGGCCGAGGAGCCCCCCATGGCCGGGCCCAGCTCCGAGGGCCGGATGGAGCCACGGCGTGCCAGCGGGCAGGAAGGGGCCGAGGCGCAGCAGGAGGCTGATGTCTCCCCTGATGATACCTTTGCCAAGCAGTGGTCCACCTCTTCCCGGTCTTCCTACTCTTCTCAGCATGGAGGTGAGAGACCAGGGCTTGCATAGGATGGGGACCTCAGCCCTATCTGCTGCTGTTGACCATAGGAGGTGTTGGGGAGCCCTTTATTCCCTGTCCTGGGTCTTCTCTGGGGGGCTCTGGATGATCCAGGGGTGGCCCTGACTCTCCTGGTGTGTCTCTGGATGACCCGGGGTGGCTCTGGCTCTGTCTGAGGGGTCTCTGGGTAGCTCTGGCTCTCCTGACGTAGCTCTGGGTGACTGAGGAGTGTCTCTGGCTCTCCTTGGGGAGGGTCTCTGAGTGGAGGAGCAAGGTGGAGCTGTAGGGCAGGAGCGGGGTCCCAGTGCCAGGGGCTCTGGGTGCTGACCCCACGCCGGTGGCAGGGGGGGTGTCTCCTCAGAGCCTGTCTGAGTGGCGGATGCAGAACATCGCCCGTGACTCCGAGAACAGCTCCGAGGAGGAGTTCTTCGATGCCCACGGTACAGTTGGGGTCGGTGTTTCGGTGGCAGCAGCTCAGGGTGGGCTGGATGTGCCTGCCAGGGGGCTGTCGGGATTGGGGTGCAGGGACAGGGGTGCTCCCCATGCCCATGGCTCCCCCTTGCCACCACAGAGGACCTGTCTGACAGCGACGAGGTCTTTGCCAAGGAGATGACCAAGTGGAGCTCCAATGACTTCTTGGACACGCTGGAGCAGCCAGTGGAGCTGGATGAGGCATTAGGTGAGTGGTGGTGGGGGGGCTCCAGCACCAAACCCTGGTGTGGGTGCCCTGGAGGGGGCTGACCCTGCTTGGACACCCTGATTGGGCTCACCAGAGCTGGGTGACCACAGTCAGAACCTGCCCAGGAGAGCTCACCAAGGCCGTGTCTTCACAGGGGAAGGAACCAGCACCTCCAAGGTGGATGGAGAAGGTTTGGGGACATCCAGCTTCTCCGAGGTGCGTGTCCTGCTCATCCCAGCTCTCAGGCCGTGCTCCTGGCTCTGGGTACCACAGCAGCGCTCTCCTCCCCGCAGGGCAGCTTGTCGGACAGCACAGCCCCAGTGTGCCAGATCCACGTCCTCTTCCTCATCCTGCACAGCGGGAACATCCTGGACCAGGGCTCGGGAGAGCCAGGCTCCAAGCAGGCGGATGTGCAGACCTTGGCAGCCACCTTCGACGCTGTCACCCGGCTCCACTTCCCCGAGGCGCTGGGGCACGTGGCACTGCGCCTGGTGCCCTGTCCCCCCATCTGCGCTGCTGCCTATGCCCTCGTCTCCAGGTATGGATGTGTGCTGGCGCTTTGGGGCTGTCCACATGGAAAACCATCCCAGAGATGTGGGAGGGGACCGGGGGCGTGGTGGCGTTGGAGAGTGGGATCAAACACACCCTCAGCCGTGTGGTGTGGTTGATACACTGCAGGGAAGGGATGGGATCCGGAGGGACCTGGACAGGCTGCAGAGGTAGGACCACGTGAACCTCATGGAGTTCAACAAGGCCAAGGGCAAGGCCCTGACCATGGCTTGGGGCGACTCCCAGCACAAACCCAGGCTGGGGGAGACCGGATGGAGCAGCCTGAGAAGGACCTGAGGTGCTGGGGGAGGAGCAGCTCCCCATGACCCGGCTTCAGTGTGCGCTTGAGCCCAGAACCCCCCTGTGTGCTGGGCTGTGCCCCTAGAGCTGTGGCTGCCCCATCCCTGGCAGTGCTCAAGGCCAGGCTGGACACAGGGGCTTGGAGCACCCTGCTCCAGTGGAAGGTGTCCCTGCCCAGGGCAGGGGTTGGAGCTGGAGGAGCTTTAAGCTCCCTTCCCACCCAACCCATTCCATGATTCATTTTGCCTGTGTGGCATCCAGAACACGCAACGGGATGGGGATAACTCCTGATACAGCAACCTGTGGCGAGCAAGCATCATGTGGTGGGACGGGGACATCAGGGCAGCCCCGTTCATCCTTCCCTTTGTCCCTCCCAGGTTGAGCCCCTACAGCCACGACACGGACAGACTGTACAGCAGCCAGGACCACATCCCCCTGGCAGCCCTGCCGCTGCTGGCCACCTCCTCGGGGAGCTACCTGCACGCCCTGGGCACCGTTGTTGCTCGTGCCAACCAGGTGTACAGCGCCTTCCTGCGCTCCAGGGAGGGAGCCGGCTTCTGTGGCCAGGTCAGAGGGACCTGGGGGGGGAGCTGGGGCTTGGCTCCACCAGGAGCCTCTTTGCCCCTCTGTGCAGGGCCTGGGGGCTCTGTCCTTCACCCCCTTTGCCATGGGTGCGTGCTGTCTGCAGGTAGTGCTGCTGGGGGACTGTGTGGGGGGCATCCTGGGCTTCGATGCGCTCTGCCAGACCCGGGTGGGCTCTGGGGGCAGCCGTGGCAGCAGCCGCCGCGGCAGCCTGGTGAGTACCATACCCTGCCATGGCGCAGAAGGGGGGCTGTGCCTCTGGGTGCTGGTGGTGGCCAAGCAGGGCTGGGTGCTCACTGCCTTTCCCCTTGCAGAGCATGGAGCCCATCTCCCCGGAGCTGTGCGGCGGCCGGGACCCACTGGCTGATGGAGCAGATGGAGCAGCAGGATCAGACCCCGAGCCAGGGCCACAGCCACTCTGCAGGGAGCAGGGGGAGAGCCACTGTCACAGCTCCTCGTGCAGGTGAGAGCAGGGGATGAGCAGCACCTCCCCATGGGAATGCTGCTGAGCTCCCCACTAACTGTGCTTTATGGAAAGGGTGAATTCCCCATCTGCACCAGCCTGGGATGGAGCATTGCATGGGGGCAGTCTGCCCTGGGGGGGTTTTGCTGGAGCTCTCCCCTGCTTCCAGCAGCATTTCCAGGCTAATGAGGCCGTGCCAGGCACAGCTTCGCCCCTGGGCTGATGGGAATAGGACCATGTTCCCCCTCATCCCTCCCCATGCCCACTGGCCCTGCTGTCCCAGCCTGCAGGCCAGCGAGGCTGCGCTGGAGCCAGAGGCGTCGCGGAGCAGCACCATGGCACTGGATGGGGCAGAGGGTGCCAGCACCCGCCTCGACTTTAAGGTATCCGGCTTCTTCCTCTTTGGCTCCCCGCTGGGGCTGGTGCTCGCGCTACGCAAGACCGTCATGCCTGCTCTGGATGGTGAGGACCCCTGCCAGCCATGGTGCCTGCCCCCAGCCCTCCCTAGGGAGCTCGAGTCCTGCTCCCTGCAAGCCTGAACCCCTCTGTGATGTCCCCAAAGAGCCCTGCTTGGGTTTGAGCCCCCTGTGCTTGTCAGCATTGGTGTGTGCCCCATCATCTGTGCCAGCCGTACCTGTCACTGATGTCCTGGGTTTGCCTTTCCTGTCGCTGGGTGTTGCTTTCTCCCTCTTGGGCATTGAGCTGTGCTGCCCCGGCCCCAGCAGCCCTCGTGCCCGGTCCCAGTTGGGCTCCTCACCATGCAGGATGGGCAGCCCCAATCCCCCCCTTCTCTTCACCAGTGGCTCAGCTGCGTCCTGCCTGTGAGCAGATCTACAACCTCTTCCACGCGGCCGACCCCTGCGCCTCTCGCCTGGAGCCCCTCTTGACCAAGGCCTTCCACGCTGTCCCTCCGCTCAGCGTGCCCCGCTACCAGAAGTACCCCCTGGGTGATGGCACCTCCTCCCTGCTGGGTGAGCACCCCCTCGCTGGGCTGGTCCTGGGCACCCTGGGCTGTGTTATGGGCTCCAGTGCCGTGCTGGGGTACCCGGAGCACCCGCAGCACTGCAGGAGCCCAGCTGGGGAGGGGGGAAAGTGATCTACAAGCTCTGCCCACCCCTTTGGGGCTCTGCTGGAGGGGGGTCCCAGGGTAATCGGTGTCCCCAGGGGTCAGGGGGTCCTCACCCATCTTCTCCCCACAGCGGATACGCTGCAGATGCACTCTGCCCTCTTCCTGCCCAAGGTGGACATGGCCACCCCTCCTACCCCCACCAGCAGCTTCGGGGGCTTCTGGAAGAGCAGTGAGCCTGCAGAGCCCCCCGATCCTGCTAGCACCAGTGAACTTGTCAAGGGTAAGTGCCATCCATGCCCACCCCATCCCACGTCAGCACTTTGGGATGCACGAGGCAGGATAAGGTCCAAGGAGGGATTCATTCCAGCTCTCCCCACAGTCCTGGAGCGCTGGTGGGGTCAGAAGCGCATCGACTACTTGCTGTACTGCCCCGAAGCCCTGACTGCCTTCCCCACCATCACCCTGCCCCACCTCTTCCATGCCAGCTACTGGGAATCCTCTGACGTCGTGGCCTTCATCCTGCGCCAGGTAAGGTGGGCATGGTGGGGTGGGCAGAGAGCTCCATGGGACTGCTGGAGCTGAGCTGGGACCGTGCTGCTGGGCAGGTGATGGAGAAGGAGGAGTCGCAGCCAGCAGAGAATGAGGAGGGCTCCACCTACAGCCCCGCTATCCCCAGGGAGAAGTGGCAGCGCCGGCGCACGCAGATGAAGATCCGGGTACGTGTCCCATGGCCATTGGGATCCCGACCCTTTCCCAGAGCTCCGGGCGGGCCCTGGTCATGGGATCCTGCCGCTGGTTTGCTCCCACGGGCTGGGTTGGTGCCACAGCCCATGGGGCCTTTGTGGCACTCGTGTCCCCGTGTCCCTGCAGAACATGACGGCAAACCACCGGGTCTGCGACGTGATTGTGTGCGAGGGCAAAGCTCAGGTCCTCTCCGGGCGCTTCATGTACGGCCCCCTGGACATGGTGACACTGACCGGGGAGAAGGTACCGCTGGGCTCATGGGTGCCACCATGGCAAAGGGCATGGGGCTGGTGTCACCCACAGCAGGGGGTGGGATGCGGTGATCAGGACCCTCTGTAGGGTGGTGGGAGAGGGCTGTGAGGACGTGGAGGTTGGGGATGCAGCAGGACTGGGAGGTTCAGACCCTGCTCAGCCCTTTTCCCTCTCCAGGTGGACATCTACGTCATGACACAGCCGCTGTCGGGGAAGTGGATGTACTATGGCACCGAGGTGACGAGTGGCAGCGGGCGCCTGACCTTCACCATCCCTGCAGACAAAGCTCTGGCCATCGGCATCTACCCCGTGCGCATGGTGGTGAGGTGAGGAGCGGGTGTGTGGAGCCACCTCGGGTCCTCCTCCAGCCCTTTGGGCAGAGCTGGAGCTGAGCCCTTCCCACTCTCCCCCCCCAGGGGGGACCACAGCTTCGCCGAGGCATACCTGACCGTGGTGGCCCCTGGCACCGAGTGCATCGTGTTCAGCATCGATGGCTCCTTCGCCGCCAGCGTCTCCATCATGGGCAATGACCCCAAAGTGCGGGCAGGGGCAGTCGATGTAGTACGGTAGGTGCCCTTCATGTAAAGGGGATGTTCTCCACTCCTTTCATGGCAAGGTGACAAGAAAATCGGGGTAATGGGGGCATCAGAGCAGGTTGATGTCCTAGGGAGGAGCTGGGGGATCTCCCACCATCCCCTTTGCACAGCATCTCTGTGCTGATGCCTTCCTATGGGCAAAGAGTCCCCTCACGGGTATGGTCCTGAAGCCTGCTGTGGTACCCGCAGCTCTGCCTTGCTTCACCCCCTGGGAGGAGGAAGGTTTTGGAGGTAGCACCCATGGGTGCTGTGCTGGTAGATGCAGGAGTGTCCCCACACGGGCTCTTGGCAGCAGCGTGCATCCCCTCGTAGGCACTGGCAGGACTTGGGCTTCATGATCATCTACGTGACGGGGCGCCCCGACATGCAGAAGCACCGCGTGGTGGCCTGGCTCTCGCAGCACAACTTCCCCTACGGCTCCGTGTCCTTCTGTGATGGGCTCACCCACGACCCCCTGCGCCAGAAAACCGCCTTCCTCCAGAGCCTGCACACCGAGGTGGGCACAGGGACACCCTGGGGAGGGGACACGGGGCTGATGGTGGTGGTGGGGGGGGCAGTGTGGGGATGCTCGGAGCTCAGCCATGATGGAGCTGGCACCATCTCCCAGGCACAAAGGGGAGGTCCCAGGCTGTGGGTGTTGTATCTGTCCCATAAAACGAGGGCTGTCCCTGTGGGAAGGGTAGGTCCTTGCCCTGACACTGCTGTCTTCTTCTGCACGGACAGGCAGAGATCAACATCATCGCTGGCTACGGCTCCACCAAGGACATCTCCGTCTACAGCTCCCTGGGGCTCCCACCAACGAACATCTACATTGTGGGGCGGGCCATCAAGAAGTTCAACAACCAGTGCCAGGTACAGTGGTGGGGCTGGGGCCGGGTTAGAGCCGCAGGGGCCAATTGCTGACCCATGGAGGGAGCTTGCCATGTCTGTGTGTCCCACAGTTCGTGTCCGAGGGCTACGCAGCCCACCTTGCCCAGCTCGAGGCAGCAGCCCAGGCCCACTTGCCCAAGGGCCCCTCGCGGCCCACGCTGGGCAAAGGCACCTACGGCTGCCTGGCGCCCGTCGACGTCCTCCGCAAGCAGAACCAGCTCCTGCGGTCGCGGGGCTCCAGCCAGGCCGAGTGGGATGGGGCAGGACCTTCAGCAGCAGCCCCAGGGCTGCCCAGGGCCAAGCCCCGCAGTGTCAGCCTCAAGCTGGAGGATGAGGAGTGAGGGTGGCACAAACACTGTTCCCCCCCGCCGCCGCCAGACTTCATTTCCCAGCCAGGAGCAACTGGGACCAGAGCCTGCGATGGGCACCGAGCCCATGGGAAGGAGACGAGGGCGCTGGGTCCCATGGACCGAGGGGTCCTGGGAGGTGGTGCTCCGAGGGCTGCAGTGGTCCCCTCGGGACTGAGCCACCCCAGGTCCCCCCTCCTGCTCCATCCATGCCGCGGGTCCTGTGGGGCTGCAGAGCTGCTGCTGGGCAGTGCCTGGTGGGGTTTGTCCCCTGGGGAGCTGGAGTAAGGCCCTCCAGGGTCATCTGTCCCTGGGCAGCACTGAGGGGGCCCCAAGGCAAGTGGCACTTTTCCTGCTTCCCTCTTATTTATTTCCGGTGGGTGCCGCAGGACCGGGAAGGGGCGGGATGCGGAAGCGCTTTCTCTGTTCTCTTCCATTCTGGTGTGTAATAAAGCCATGTAAAGAGAGCTGGAGCCCTCATGTTTGCTCTGTACCCCCCCTCCAGCCACAGATAGCACCAGGACTACCACCTGCAAGCCTCTGACCTGGGGCCATGGTGTCACACGGGTCCTGCAGCACAGCAGTTGGCTCGAGCAATTTGGGACACGTCACGGCAGGGAAAGGCAGCCTGGGGTGGCTCTGGGTAGGTGCTGATGCCAACATCAAGCTGTAGGTCACGAGCGGTTAAACCTCTTGCACAAGAGGAGGGTTGGGCTGTTAGAGCAGGGATGGAAGGGGGAGCGTGGGGACGGGAAGAGGAAGGTGGGGTGAGGGCTGTGGAGCTTGGGGTGCTGCAGCAGCACAGGCTCAGCTTTGAGCTCCTGCAGCGTGGGGGATAGGCACCAACGCAGCCTCTGCGGGTGTCAGAGCTGCTATTACACTGAGCCGTCCTGCCTCTGTGCCTAGTACACAGCCGTGACCGGGAAGCACTTAAGTAAGGGCTCAGCTTTGCAGTGAGTCCGCAAGGCCCCAGGGCAAGGGCTTGCCAGGCTGCCTCCCCTTGACCTGCAGCTTTGTTTTACCCCTTTTACCTCTAACAGCAACCAGGGACTGGGACTATAGTTTTACTTCATTTTGGCACAGCACAACCAGAGTTATATATAGATCTAGAGAGCAGTAACAAGCACTTATTCTATATAAAATATTTACGACGCTGACACGATGATCCAGTAGAGAGGAAACGCTGGCTTGGGATGATAGCAGCAGCCTTGGGATGTGACAACACAGGATATACGGGCACAAAGGGGGGAGAGCTGGGGCTGAGGCTTGGCACCGCAGCCAGAAACAGCTCGTAAAGTATAAAACCATCAAAGGAAGGATAAAATGAAGCAGCAGAGCGCAGCTGGCTTGAGCTTGTGTCACCCCACATGGCATTCCTGGCGTGGCGGTGAGCACAGTCTAGATTGCACTTCCACTGTGCGCTGCCATCGTTTTATGCTGCTTAATACTGCCCCTAAGTGCACTGCTGGGCCACGGGTGAGCTCCGGGGCCCCTCCGACTGACTCCAAATAAGTAAGATTTGTATTAAACATTAATAAACATCAATGAACATTCCACATGTGGAATACCTAAAAGAACCTGTGGGCTCTCCGGCGCGGGCTTCACTGCGAGAAGATGCCCTTGAAGCGGATCTTGTCCTCAGCGTCCTTCTCCCGCAGGCGAGCTTCCAGGCTCTTGAGCTGCTTGGAGACCACGGGGCGCAGCGAGGGGTCGAGGGCCAGCACTTTGGCAAAGTCAGCCTGTGCCTCTGCCACGTTCCACACCGCGGCATGGGCCTTCGCCCGCTTGAAGTAGGCCTTGACGTTGTCTGTGGGGAGGGAGATGCCGGGTTAATGGAGCACGGGGAAGGGGGACACGCTGGTTCACACCTCGCCCATGGCTCCTTACCCTCATACTTGTTGAGGATGGAAGAGCAGTGATCCAGCACCTCGTAGTACTCCTCGCACTGCAGCTTGCACTGGCAGTAATTTAACAGCAGGGGTGTGATCTTCTGGTCCAGCTCAATCCAGTCCGGAGATCCAGGCTGCTCCTGGAGGACGAGACAGAGGAGGGAGAGTGAGGGGAAGCTCCGAGCCTCTCCTTGTGCAATCCAGGAGGGATGTAGGAGACCCACCTTCATCTGCAGGTTCTTGAGGCAGGCGATGGCATCGTAGTACTTGGCAGCTGCCTCCTGCACCTTGCCCTGCCGGTACAGCTCATTGCCTTCCTTGTGGATCTGGGGTACAGCCTGCAGCTTCTCCTCATCCGTCATGGCCCACGGGTCCTGCTGGTAGGAGCCGGGTGGCTCCACCTGCCAGCACCGCAGCATGAGTGCAGCGCCCCAGCACCCTCCTGCCCGCAGCCTCCACCCGGAGCAAGCGCTGCCGGTGACTCCCCACAAGCGGGTGCCTCACCTTGAGCAATTCGATGTCGAAGATGAGGGGCTGGGGGTTCTTCTGGAGCTCATCGAGGTCGGGGTACCCCAGGGAGCAGTGACTGTGCAGCTGGGCCATGCTGCAGCAGTGCTGCTGCCCTTCCAGCGGGTCCTTTCCTGCCGCGATGTTCCGCAGGCTCTTGGACACCATTGGGTAGAGCACCACGTGCTGTGGGGCGAGAAGGGAGAGGTGGCGCTGGGCCGGGAATACACCGGGAATGGGGCGGGGGGAAACCGGGACAATCCAGGGCATCGAACCGTCGGTACGGCGGGGCGGCTCCGCCACGTGGGGGCGCAGCTCCGTCCACGCCCCCCTCCCGTAGCTCAAGCCACGCCCATCAGGCCTGACCGTCCTCAATGCAACCCAAGCCACGCCCCTTCCCGTTAGACCACGCCCCCTTCCCGGCCCCGCCCTCGCCCACCTTGGCGTCGCAGCGGAAGCGGGCGCGCTCGCCGGGCCTCATGGTGCGCAGCGCTGCTTCCCACACCGGCAGCTTGAACTTCTTGCCCGCGATGAGCTCCATGGGCTTTCCCTGCTCCCGGCTGCTGTCCAGCGCCCGCTCCTCATCGCCGCACCGCAGCGTCCGGTAGTGGAAAGTGGCCTGAAGGAGGTGGGGGGAAACACTGAGGCCCTGAGTAGGCCGCGGTCGTCACCATGGCAACAGGACGGGGCCGCGCATGCGTAGCTGAGCCTTTCCCCCTCCTCCCCTTGCCCCCTCCGGCCCCGAAGGCGGCGGCGCGGCTCTGACCTTGGTGCCGTCGCGGAAGTCGGGCAGCGGCCCCGAGCCCTCCCGCAGCACCTCCTTGTCCACGCCGTCCGCCCGCAGCCGCTCGGCCTCCTGCGCCATCGGCCCCTGCCTGCGCCCCGCCGCGGCCCGGCCTCGCCTCGGCCTCCTCCGCCGCCGATCGGCTCTTTCCGGAGAGACGTGGACGCGCCCCCTGTCGGCGCGGGGGGGCGCTGCGGGGGGGGCAGCGGGGGGCGGTGGAGCGGGCAGTGGGCGTGGCCAGGCGGGGGGGCGGGGTCATCCCCGAGTGGGCGGTGCCAGCCGCTGTGTTGGCGCGCCTGTTTGCCGCGCTGTTCCGCGCTGTTCCGCGCTCCCGTCGCGCAAGTAACGAAGCGGGTCCGGAATAAACCCGTTTGTGCCGTTTGGAACGGCCCTGCACGGGCTGTGTGTGCGGGGCGGAGCGCTCCCGGCGCCCCCGAGGCCTCGGTGAGGGTCGCAGCCGTGTTGTGCCCCCGGCACCAGTCCCCTTGCGGTCTCACACCGGGGAGCCACGTGCGGGGAGGAGGGTCAGGCAGCCGTGTTGTGCCCCTGGGCACATCGCGGGGGACGCCAGTGCTGGGACTAGCCCCGTGTGCTGCCCAGGGGGATAACGGGGGTGTCTGAAGGCAGCAGGTTCCTGGCATGTGGCGGCCACAGCCTCTGTGCCACATCCACCGCTGCAAGGGGCCTCATGGCCACCCGTGTTTCCTATCTGCTGTAGGTCACCCCTGTTACAGCACATTAGTGGCTTTGCCTGGCCTTGCACTTCAGCAGCTCTCCAGTGGGAAGCTTCCTCCATACCCTCTCCATGTGGCCACCAACGCTGCTCAGCGCTGATGGAGTCCACCAGGTCAACCCCAGCCTCAGCCGAGCCCTTGAGGGACCTCCTGCTCCTTCCACCTCCTGCACCCGTTGGGCTTTGCTGCTGCTCGCAGCTTGGCCAGGTGGGTCCCCACCGGCTCCGGATCGGCTCCGTGCCCCTCTGTGTGGCATCACCACAGGCAGATGCCGGTGCGGCGTTATCGGGAGCAGCGCAGGTGGCTGGGGAGCTGCATGTGGTCGATGCCGACAGCGGGTCCCTGCTTGGAGGGGGAAAACCGCCTCCTTCCTGCCTGCACAGCTGCCGGCACCGCCGTGTGACACCTGCAGGCACCGCAGTGAGCCGGGGGGGCTGCTCCCACCTCAGGGCCCCCCACCTCAGGGTCTGCAGGCCCCCCGGGGGGGGAGCACCCCAAGGATGGGTGCTGGTGTGCTGGGGTCTTTGGGCTTTGCTCTGTGCTGGTGCTAAGGGCGGCCCTGTGGGGGTTTTGGTGGGTTTGGTAGGTTTTGGGGTGAATCCTGTTGCCATTGGGCTCTCGCCAGGCACCGAAGCAGGGTCAGTGCCATGGGGGGACACTGGATGGGTCCCTGCGCCCGGTTGCAGGGCAGGGTGCTATGGTGGGGGGGGGGTGGTGTTGGTTCACGCTGGGGACATCCGGGCTCCGATGCCCTGTGGTGAGGTGTGTGACGCCAGAAGCGGAGCCGAGTCTCATATTTGGGCACGGAGCAGATTATTGGAGGCCGGGGCCCCGCCACATGGGAGATAACCCTCCTGATAACGGGCTCAAAAGGTGCTGCTGCCACCATTGGCTCCGGCACTGCCTATAAATCACCCAGCCCAGCCCACGGGGGGGTCCGGGTGTGTGAGATGGTGCCTGCGAGGGTGCTGGGGGCTCTTCTGTGGGTGCAGCTCAGCGTGGGGCAGCCGTGGAGCACCCCGGAGCCCCAGGCTGAGCTCAGCACCGCGCAGGGCCCCGATGGGCTACGGCTGGTGGGTGGTGGTGGGCGCTGTGCCGGGAGGGTGGAGGTGAAGCATGAAGGTGAATGGGGCTCCGTCTGCAGCTACGACTTCGACGTGGAAGCCCTCTGGGCCCCTGTGGTGTGCAGGCAGCTCGGCTGCGGCACCGCGGCCAAGTCGTCCCCGTACGCCCCGTTCGGGCAGGGCACCGGCCGCATCTGGCTCCACATCTTCTTCTGCCGCGGCGACGAGGCGATGCTGCAGGATTGTCCCCATTTCGGATGGGGGCAACACTTCTGCAGCCACGAGCGTGACGTGGGGGTGACGTGCACAGGTGAGATGGGGGATGCCGGTTGTGCCGGGACACCCGCCGTGTGCCGCAGCACTGGGTATGGCTGAGGCCGTGCCGGTGCCGTGGTGCAGACGCGTTGGAGCTGAGGCTGGTGAACGGCAGCGGTCCCTGTGCCGGGAAGGTGGAGGCGAAGCTGCGGGGACGCTGGGGCGCGGTGGCGGATGATGCGTGGAGCATAGAGGATGCAGAGGTGGTTTGCCAGCAGCTGGGCTGCGGCTCGGCCACCAGAGCCTACATCGAGAGCAGCCACTTCGGCCTCGATGACAGCCCCGTCAACCTGGTGCTGGTGAACTGCCGCGGGCACGAGAAAGTGCTTTGGGACTGTGAGGTGAGGGGCTGGGGGCCCTACAACGGCATCCACGACTTCGACACTGCCGTCGTCTGCCAAGGTAGGAGCCGGGAGCTGGTGCTGGCACATCACCGAGCCCCAGGTTTGGGTTGGAAGGGAGCTTAAAGCTCCTCCAGCTCCAACCTCTGCCATGGGCAGGGACCCCTTCCACTGGAGCAGGGTGCTCCAAGCCCCTGTGTCCAACCTGGCCTTGAGCACTGCCAGGGATGGGGCAGCCACAGCTTCTCTGGGCACCCTGTGCCAGCGCCTCAGCACCCTCCCAGGGAAGAGCTTTTGCCTTGTCTCCAAGCTGAACTTCCCCTGTTCCAGTCTGAACCCGTCACCCCCTGTCCTGTTGCTCCAGTCCCTGATGAAGAACCCCTCTGCAGCATCCTTGTAGCCCCCTTCACACACTGGGAGCTGCTCTGAGGTCTCCACGCAGCTTCTCTCCTCCTGCCCCACTGTTCTCAGCCCGGCTCCGTACGGGAGCTGCTCCAGTCCCTGCGCGTCCTCATGGCCTCCTCTGGCCTTGCTCCAACAGCTCCATGTCCTTATGCTGAGGACCCCAGCACTGCACCCACTGCTGCAGGGGGGGTCTCCCCTTCACACAGCAGAGGCGCAGGATCCCCTCCCTGAGCTGCCGCTCACGCTCTGGGGGTGCAGCCCAGCACATGGGGGGGTTCTGGGCTCAAGCGCACACTGAAGCCGGGTCATGGGGAGCTGCTCCTCCCCCAGCACCCCAGGTCCTTCCCCTGAGGGCTGCTCCGGTCCCTCCGCACTGCCCCGGAGCCTCTCCCCGCAGGGTTCTCCCGGCTGGTTGGTGGCGACGGCTCCTGCGCGGGGCGGCTGGAGGTGCGGCAGGGCCGAGCCTGGGTCGGTGTCTGTGAGGATGCTGTGGACATGAACGCTGCCCAGGTGGTGTGCCGGGAGCTGGGCTGCGGCACGGTGCTGGCTGTGCCCGGGACCGGCCTGTTCGGGGCAGGATCGGTGCCTCAATGGGAAACAGGATTCGAGTGCACCGGCACCGAGCTCCTCCTCAGCGCCTGCAGGCGGCAGCCCCCGCGTACCCTGGGCTGCACCGGCCACGCCAGCATCATCTGCTCCTGTAAGCACCGGGGACACCGGGGGGTGTTGGGGGTCCCCCCGCGACGTTGTCACCCCCCCAACCCCCTTTGTGCCACAGCCTACAGCGGGTTCCGGCTGACGAACCACAGCTCGCTCTGTGCCGGGCGGGTGGAGGTGATGGCGGAGGGGACGTGGGGGTCCGTCTGCGCCAGCGGCTGGGACCTGCCCGATGCCCACGTCCTCTGCCACCACCTCGGCTGCGGCCCTGCCAGCGCCGTGCTCCCGGGAGGCTCCTTCGGCAGCGGGAACGGGACGCTGCTGGTGGATGCCTTTGGCTGCAGTGGGAGCGAGCAGCACCCCAGCGAGTGCCCCGTGGCGGTGCTGGGGGAGCCAACCTGCCCCCCCGGCCACGCTGCTGCGGTCAACTGCTCAGGTGGGTGTGGAAGCCGTGGGAAGAGCCTTATGGGGCTGTGGGGACCCCCCAGACATTGGGAACGGAGGGTCCTTTGGGGTGAGGGGAGGGCTGAGCGGGGGCCCGGCATCGCCCCAGGAGCCTGTGCTGCGGCCCCATGGCACTGCCGGTGCTTTATCATAGAATCCCAGAGTGGTTCGGGTTGAAGGGACCTTAAAGCAGCTCCAACCCCCGCCACGGGCAGGGACCCGTTCCACTGGAGCAGGGTGCTCCGAGCCCCTATGTCCAACCCGAGCAGTGCAGGGATGGGGCAGCCACAGCTTCTCTGGTCAATCTCGCAGGCGTTGCCGAGCCCCTGCGGCTGCTGGAGGGGCAGAGCCGCTGCGACGGGCGGCTGGAGGTCCCCACGAGCCCCGGCGTCCGGGCCGCTGTGTCCGCGGGGCTGTGGGACAGCGAGGCCGCCACCGTGGTGTGCCGGGAGCTGGGCTGTGGCGAGCCGGAGAGGGTCTACACCGTGCCGGGCTCCGGCGCCGTGTGGCTGCAGGAGGTGCGGTGTGCGGGCAGCGAGGACTCCCTGGCGCAGTGCAACGTCTCGGCGGCGGCCGTTGTTCCAGGCGGCATTCCCCAGGCGCTGGCTGTTGTGTGCTCCGGTGAGTGCCCCGGCAAGGCCGGGGGGTGTCCCCCCTCCGAGAGCAGCCCCATTGCATCCCGTCCGTGTCCCGCAGGCAGCCGGCGGCTGAGGCTGGCGGGTGGCCCTGGTCGCTGCGCCGGGCGGGTGGAGCTGTACATGGAGGGTACCTGGAGCCCCGTGTGCGAGGACGCGTGGGACATCCTGGACGCCAGCGTCGTGTGCCGGCAGCTGGGCTGCGGGGCGGCGCTGGATGCGCCCGTCTCCGCTCCCTTCGGGCCCGGCGTGGCACCACCGTGGCCGGGTGCCGGGGGCTGCGCCGGTACCGAGGCGTCCCTTTGGGATTGCCCGGCCCCGGCGCAGCGCGGCTGCCGGCGCGGCGGCGGGGCCGGCGCCGTGTGCTCAGGTCAGTGCCGGGCACCCGCATAGGCACGGGGCGGGGGGGGGGCCGCGCAGACGGAGCCGCGCTGTGAGCCCCGCGATGTCCCCTGCAGGGCAGCTCTCCCTGCGGCTGGCGGGCGGCAGCGGCCGCTGCAGCGGGCACCTGGAGCTCCGGTACAACGGGACGTGGGGCCGCGTGTGCGCCAGCGGCACCAGCCCGGCCACGGCCGCCGCCGCCTGCCGGCAGCTGGGCTGCGGGGACGGGGGCAGCCTCGGGGCCGTCACTGCCCCGAGCCCGGCCCCCGCCTGGCTCGCCTGGGTGCGCTGCGAGGACGGGGCGCGCTCGCTGTGGCGCTGCCCCTCGGCTCCGTGGCGCCTGCAGCCGTGCGGCCCCGGCGGGGACGCCCATGTGGTGTGTGCTGAGGACAGCGCCGCGATGCTCAGCCCGACCCCCGGGAGCCGCTGCCTGCATGGGGACGCGTGCACAGGTAGCTCCGATGCTGAGCCCTGCGCCGGGCTGGCCCCGCTCCGTGGCCGCCCATCACCCGCTCCCATGTCCCCACAGATGTGCCCAGTGCCACCACCCCGCCGGCAGCCGCCGTGCCGGTGCCAACGGTGCTGTGCGTGGTGCTGGGGGTGCTGCTGTGCCTGACGCTGGGTGTCCTGGCTGTGCTGTTGTACCGTGCCTGGGCCGGGCGGAGAGGTGGGTGCCGGGGCACGGCTGGTTTGGGGGTCCCGGGGCTCCCTGCCTTGGGCCGGCTCAGAGGGTGGGCAATGGCTGACCCCGGTGCTGCCCATGGGCTCCTGGTGGGCGATGCTGTTATTCCAGACCCTGGCAAAGCCATGGATGCTGTCTATGAGGAGCTGGACTACACCGTGATGCCGGAGTACCAGGGGGTGCCCAGCCGCCCAGGTTGGTGCGTGTGTCCCCATACTGGGGTACCCACCACAGTGCTGGGTCCTGGTGGTGTGGCTCTGGCTCATGCCATGGAGCGTTGGTGTCCCCTGTCCCACCGTGTCCTCTCGCCACCAGGCTCCCCAACAGAGGGCTCAGAGACGAAGCTGCCCTATTACACTGCAGAGGATGTGGAGGAGAGTGACCCCAACGCAGCCCCAGGTAGGGGCATGGGGACAGGATCCCTGTGGGGACCCCCCTTGGGACTGGGGAGCGAAGGGAGCACAGGGTCCGTGTGCCTGAATGAGCCCTGCTCAGCTGTGGCTCTGGATGAGCAGCCCCAGCGCCTCCCGGACACCCCTGGGAGTGTGGATGGAGGGGGGTGACAGAGGCAGACCCCGGCCATGGCCTCCGGGTCACCCCCATCCCTGCCCCAGGCCCCCCTGCCCTGCCTGAGGACGGACCCCCCGATGGCTACGATGATGCCGAGGCTGTGCCAGAGGAGCCCCTTGGCACTGGGGACACCCCCGAGGGGGTGGCACGTGCAGGTAAATGTCCCTGTCCCCTGCAGAGCCACCTCGGGGGGTTCTTGGCTGCAGTGGCCTGGGGGGAGCAGCAGCAAATCCATGGGGCTGCGGCGAGACCCCAGATGGGTTTTAGCAGCCCCCACTAAGGCACCAGCCTCTGCTGTCCCCAAGGTGGGAGCCGGCCCCCCCCAGGAGACACAGGGGACCCCCCGGAGCAGCCCCCAGGGGACACCGGGTACGATGATGCTGATGTTGGAACCCTGGGGACACTGCTGTGAGGATGCTGCGGCCGCACCGCACAAGGCCATGGGGACACAAGTGCGGGTGATGGGGCTCTGTCCCCAGGGATGGATGTCACCTCTCCCTGCCCAGGACCACAGCACAGCAGCACAACAGCTCTGCTGTCCCTCTGCCAGCAGCGCTGCAGGGATTTGGGTTTAGTTGCACTGTGAATTCCCATGGGTTTCCCTATTAAAGCTCCAAAGCTGTCTGGAGACTCGCTTCCAGGGTGGCACCTTGCTCCCAGGGACATCGACCATCCCTTGGGGATGTGGGGCAGGAGCTGGACCCACAGATGGGTGCCTGGGCATGATTGGGACAGGGAGAAGAGCAGGGGAAGGAAAGGGAATAAAGGCCCCAGTGCTTTTATTTGGCATCCGCCAACACCAACGCGTGTGTTCCCCCCAAAAGATGGGGGTCTGTATAGATCTATATAGCTCTGTTCCCCACATATGGGGAAATGGGGGAGGGAAGGATCTGGACCGGTTCTGCCCAATCCCAGTGGATCCAGGATACAGGATGCAGATAGGACCCCCTCCCCTGTGCCCCCATGCATGGGGCGGGCTCCCACCCTCCCACCCAGTGCGGGTTCCCGCAGCTCACCAGCACCAAGCACTGCGCTGGGAACGGCTGCGGTTGCTCCAAGGGCTCTCCTAGAGGAGGGCGCCTCTGCGGAGCGAGGGGGGCCCCCTCCTGCCCGGCAGCGCCCCGCGGTGGAAGGGCAGCCGGGCCATGGCCCCCGTCTGCGGCGCGTCCTGCTCCAGCAGGTCCCCCACCTCCAGGCCGGGCTTCAGCTCCCGCAGGGCAGCCAGGTCCTGCAGCGCGTCCTGGGGCAGCGCGGCCGTGCTCAGCCTTTGACAGAGGGAGGAAAGGGCTGAGGGATCACCCTGTGCTTGGTGGGGTGCTCAGGGAGACCTCAGAGCAGCTCCAGTGCCTGAGGGGGCTGCAGGAAACCTGGAGAGGGGCTCAGGACATGGGATGTAGGGACAGGACTGGGGAATGGCTTTAACCTGCCCGAGGGGAGACTGAGATGAGCTCTTGGGCAGAAGCTCTTCCCTGGGAGGGTGCTGAGGCACTGGCACAGGGTGCCCAGAGAAGCTGTGGCTGCCCCATCCCTGCAGTGTTCAAGGCCAGGTTGGACACAGGGGCTTGGAGCACCCTGCTCCAGTGGAAGGTGTCCCTGCCCATGGCAGGGGTTGGGACCAGAGGAGCTTTAAGGTCCCTTCAACCCAACCCATTCCATGGTTCCGTGTCCCTCCCTCTCCCGCAGCACTGACCCCACAGCGCTGGCACAGGGATGGAAGGGGACCCCCAACCCCTTACCCCAGGGCCCGCAGCGGGCAGGAGGGGCTCCGGAGCTGCCGGCAGAGCTGCAGGACACCGTCTGCTCCCAGCTCGTTGTCGCTCAGGTCCAGGCAGGTGAGGGGGGGGGTCCCCGCAGCCAGCGCTCGGCAGCAGGCGCCCGTCAGGCGGCAGCTCCCCAGCCTGCGGGATGCAGGAGCAGGGATGCGGGGCTGGACCGGCTGAGCCGCTCCCCGTGGGGATGGGGCGCCCCTTACCGCAGCGTCTGCAGCCGGCAGGACCGCTGCTGCAGCCCCTGGCACAGCAGCTCCACGCCAGCGTCCCGCAGCCCCTCACTGAAGGACAAATCCAGCTCCTCCAGGCAGGGGCTGGTGCCCAGCACGGCGGCCAGGTCCTTGCAGCAGGCGCTGGTGAGGCGGGAATACCGCAGACTGCAGGGAAAGACCCTCAGAGCCAGCCTGGGGACAACCAGTGCCACCCCACCGTGGTCCCCAACCCGGTGCCACTGCCCTGAGGGAGGGGGACACAGGGATGATGCCACCCCAGGGGACTCTGCTGGGTACCATTCCAGTGCTCCCATCCACCCCAGGGGTTTGGTTGCCTGGGAAATGCCCGGGGATGCTGTGGGGTGCCAGGAGGATGCTCAGGGATGCTGGGAGGTGCTGGGGGAGGTGCTCAGGGGTGGCAGGGGGTGGCTTAGGGATGTCTGGGAATGCTGGGGATGCTGGGGGGATGCTCAGGGATGCCCGGGGATGCTGGGGGGATGCTATGGGATGCCTGTGGGTGCCAGGGGAATTCTCAGGGATGCCAGAGGGATGCTGGGGATGCCCAGGGATGGCAGGAGTTACCGGGGGGATGCTGGGGCTCGTGAAGGAATGCTCATGGATGCACGGGGATGCCCGGGGATGCTGGGGGAATGCCCAGGGATGCCCAGGGGTGCCAGGGGGATGCTCAGGGATGCCGGGGGGTGCCAGGGGGATGCTGAGGGATGCTCAGGAGTGCTCAGGGATGCCGGGGGGTGCCAGGAGGATACTCTGGGATGCTGGGGCTTGCTCAGGGATGCCCGGGGGTGCCCGGGGGATGCTCAGGGGCACGCAGCGTGCCGGGGCTCTCACCGCAGTACACGCAGGCAGCAGCCAGGCTGCCGCAGCCCCTGGCAGAGCAGGCGCACGCCGCGGTCCCCCAGCGCGGTGTCCCCCAGCTCCAGCCGCTCCAGGCTGCGGTGCTGGGCCAGCAGCGCCGCCAGCGCCGCGCAGCAGCTCTCGGGCAGCCGGCACCACTGCAGCCTGCGGGATGGCACAGACAGCCCCCACCGGCCAACCAGCATGGGGGAACCACACCAACCCACCCCAGCAGCCAATCAGCGTCAAGGGGCCATGCCCACCCACCACATGGCCAATCAGCCTCAAAGGAACACACCAACCCACCACATGGCCAATCAGCATGGAGGGAGCACACTCACCCTAAGCACAGCCAATCAGCATGGAGGGGCCGCACCCTCCCACACCACCCCCAGCCAATCAGCCTCGAGGGACCATAGCCACTCACCACCTGGCCAATCAGCATGGAGAGAACACACTCACCCTAAGCACAGCCAATCATCATAAGGGACCTCCCACACCCATTGCAGGGCCAATCACCATAGAGGGATCCCACCCTCTCACTCCCCAGCCAATCATCTTGAAGGGTCCACCCTCACCCATGGGCAATCAGCGTGGAGCAATCACACCTTCTCACTCCCCAGCCAATCAGCATGGAGGGACCCCACCCTCTCTGCCTACAGCCAATCAGCATGGAGGGACCCCACCCTCTCCCCCTACAGCCAATCAGCATGGAGGGACCACCCCTCCCATGGCCAATGAAAGCCTGGCCTCACCCCCCAGCTCCCTCCAATCCACCCAGAGCAGCACCCATTAAGTCCCCTCCCGCACCCACCTGGTGCCAGGAGCACCCCCATGGCACACTCAGCTCTTACCGGAGCACCCGCAGGTCGCTGCCCGGCTGCTGCAGCGCCCGGCAGAGCCCATCAATGGGTGAATGCAGCTCCTGGTGCTGCTGTTCAGCAATGGGACCGTGATGTGCTCCAGCATCGGAGGGACAGGAGCTACAGGGGACAGAGCCACGGGGCATGGGTGGCTTTCACCAGGAGCTCCTGGGTTTGGCACCGGCACAGCGGAGCTTGCCACCAGCCTCAGGAGGGACCTCCATGGCTTTGGAGGCACAAAGGGTCACGACCAGAGCTTGTGGGGCACTTCAAGTTTCATCACTGGGGATCTGCCCCTTGCATGTGAGAAGGGGGATGTGAAGCCAGATGAACCCCTGGGCGCAGATGCCTTTGTTAAGGCCAGGGAAGTTGAGCCAGGATGCTCCGTGTCCATCCATCCCACTACATGCATGCCAATGGACGACCCAGCATGATCCTTGTTCTCCTCAAGAGTAAGTAAAATCCTCTGCTCAGCTAAACCCCATGGAAAGAGAGGTGGTGGATGCCCCATCCCTGGAGACATTCCAGGCCAGGCTGGATGTGGGTCTGGACAACCTGATCTAGATGAAGGTGTGCCTGCTCGTTGCAGGGGGTTGGACTGGGTGGGCTTTGAAGGTCCCTTCCAACCCAAACTAAGCTATGATTCCACGAGAGGACAAGTTTTGGTGGGAGGAGCTAAACCCCAGGAAAGGACAAGGTGTTTGGGTGGAAGGAGCTCAAATGCTTTTGGAGCCATCCTTTGGGGCGGAAAAGGAGGAATCTCTGCCATTTTGGGTGGCTAGAGCAGTACTTACCGGGGCACTGATGCTGCCACCTCGTACTTGGGGTCCTGCTGCTGGAAGGAGCATCCCTGGAGGGTGACAGAGCCCAGCCCAGGCCACTGCCTGATGCAGAAGGAAAGAGCCATTTGGTCGTACAGGGTCAGCTTCGTGTCCTGCAGGTCCACGCCAGTGAAAGCACCCAACGCCCTTTGTGCGAAGCTTTCGTCGTTCATCTCAAACAAGAAGTGGAACGCATCCAACCGGGAAAGCCTCCTCCCTTGGCCAGGCTGGGAGGAGCCCCTGTGCCTCCCCTGAAGCCACCTCAGCAGCTCTTCCTTGGCTCGCGGTGAAGTTCTGCACCCGATGGCGTTGTCCATGTACTCTCTGGATTCTCGGCTCGCCAACCCAAACAGGAACCTCACTGTTACGTTCAAATCCTGCCTGGACTCACTGTAGCTTTCTAGCAACACATTTATGTCCTTTGTGATACCCCTTGAGCCCCCAACCACCTCCACATCGTCCTCCAGAACATAAGACATCGCTGCAAAGAACTCCTGGAGGTGCAGGTGGGTGAAGCTGTAGATGTTCCCATGGTCCGCTCCTTTCCTTGGGATCTCCTCATTGAGGAAGAGGGGCAGAAGGTCTGGCTGGTCCAAGCCGCGGGCCTTGATTTCCTTCTCCTCAAAGAGGACTTTGTGCTTCCAGATGCCATCCGCAGCCAAGGAGCAAAGCTTGAGTAGGAAGCGCTGGAGGTCCCATGGGCTGTCCCTGCCTCTGTGCTTCACTAACCAGGAGAGGTAAAACACACTCATCCACGTGGTGCCTTTGGAGCACTCCATGAGGTCTTTCCCCTTGCGAAGCTCTTGCTTTAGGATGGTGCAGACGGTCCAGCTCATGATGGGGATGCCACACAAGCTGTAAAGGATCTCGTTGGCTCTGGCAAACCCAAAGGCCGCGTTCGCTTTGTGGTCATTCCCAAAGTACCTGTGGAAATATTCCTCCCTCGTGGCTCTGGAAAATCCCACTATTTCCATGTAATCCTCCCCCTCCAGGCACTGCCCCAGGCCCTGAAGAGCCATCGGCCTCGTGGTGATGAGCAAGGAGGACTCGGGGAGAAGGGTCTTCTTCAGCAAGCTCATCAGGGTGGTTTCCAGCGGCTTCACCGCCCCGGGGTCAGAGCTCAGCTCCTCTTTGGGCTGAACCAAGGCAAATCCCAGGGCCTCGAAGCCATCAAGAATGAACAGGATCCTCTTCTGGTCCTCCAGGATCTTCCCGACTGGCACCCTGCGCTGCGGGCAGCACCTGGACACCAGGTCTACCACGCTTGCCTCCTTGGGAAGGGCGATGTCTTTGCAGTCTATGCAGAAGATGTAGTCGAACTGCGTGTAGATGGTGCCTTCCCCCCACTCCACCATCACCTTCCTCACTGTCATCGTCTTCCCCATCCCTGGGGCTCCCACCAGCACCACGACCTGCGGTGTTTGCCCGTCCTCATCGGGGTTAAACAGCGTCTGTGCGGTGATGGTGGCTGCTCCATTGCTGGTGTCAGCGCATCCATGGCCGATGCCTGCAGCTTCACGCTTGCTCCCAGGCTTCCTGCTGATGCTCAGGCTGGTGAAGCGGCTCCTGATGGACACGTTCTCCCCAGGACACGAGTTCACTTCTTTGTACCGGAGGAACCCCTGCACAACGTGCTCCTTGTATTTCTGCTTGTGCTCTGTGCCAGTGGGGAGCAGAATCAGTCCCAAGCACAACCAGACGCCCAAGGAGCTCCCAACCAGCCCAACTGCGCTCCCAATGCTCCCATGGGATGGATGTTTCAATGCTCAGGGCTTTAAGTATGGCAGAGGCAATAAGGACGTTGTCTGCCAGAATTGAGGGCCTCTGGTCACTTGGGGGGTTCTTCTCCCATCAGCCTGATCCATCAACCCCTGTTTTAACCACCCTGCAATCCTCATCCACCTGGGAGCAAACGCAATGGCCTGGGGCCACCAGCAGCCTCTGTCCCCCTCTGCTCATGCCCCTGGGGACAAAGGCACCGTCCCTGGGCTCCTGGAGATGCCTCCAGCTCCAAAGCGTTACCAGGATCACCCAAAGGAGGAATGACCCAGTGCTCCCAGTGCCTAAAGGGCTGCAGGAAACCTGGAGAGGGGCTTTGGACATGGGATGTAGGGACAGGACAGGGGAATGGCTTTAACCTGCCAGAGGGGAGACTGAGATGAGCTCTTAGGCAGAAGCTCTTCCCTGGGAGGGTGCTGAGGCGCTGGCACAGGGTGCCCAGAGAAGCTGTGGCTGCCCCATCCCTGGCAGTGTTCAAGGCCAGGTTGGACACAGGGGCTTGGAGCACCCTGCTCCAGTGGAAGGGGTCCCTGCAATGGCAGGGGTTGGAGCTGGAGGAGCTTTAAGCTGCATGGAGACCTCAGAGCAGCTTCCAGTATCTGAAGGGGGTCTATAGGGATGCTGGGGAGGGACTCTTCATTAGGGACTGTGGTGATAGGACAAGGGGTAATGGGTTCAAACTGAAACAGGGGAAGTTTAGGTTGGATATGAGGAAGAAGTTCTTTACTGTGAGGGTGGAGAGGCACTGGAATGGGTTGCCCAGGGAACCTGTGAATGCTCCATTGCTGGCGGTGTTCAAGGCCGGGTTGGACAGAGCCTTGGATGGCATGGTTTAGTGGGAGGTGTCCCTGCCCATGGCAGGGGGGTGGAACTGGATGGGCTTAAGGTCCTTTCCAACCCAAACCATTCTATGGTTCATCCCAAACCATTCCATGGTTCCATGACCAAAGACGAACGTTGGTTTCTTACCTTTCACCATCTCATCCAGCAGCTCCTCAGCGAGGTCTCTCCGGTTCATCTCCCTGAACACCCCGATCGCTACGTCCATCGCCGTGTCCTTGCTGTAGTTCTCGCCCATGCAGCTGAGCAATGCGCAGGGGTGGGCGGCTTTTGCCAGCGAATCCGTGGGGATTTTCCACCCTCCTTCCACACGAACCTCCGATAACTTCATCTTGAACTCCTGGAAGTCCTTCAGGGTGAGACCCTGCAGCGCTGCCAAGAGGACGGGTACCGCTGGCTCTTCCTCTGCCATCCTTGGCTGCCACCTGAACACAGCAACGGGAGAACACCCAAACCTCACCCTGGGGTCTGTACCCATGGGGGGGCCTTGGGGCAGGGTCCCCCCAGCCCTGGGGGCATCCCGGTGGGGAGGATGGTGGAAGGCGCTGCCTGAGGTCCCTGTGGGGTTTTGCTTCTCAACCCAGCCCCACATCCAGCTTGGAACTGGAGGAGCTTTAAGGTCCCTTCCAACCAGAACCATTCCAGGATTCTATGGCAGAGGCAGGGAATGGGGAGCTGGGATTGCGGCGCGTGGGGATTTGTAGCTGAAGGCGCAGCTTTCACCCAGGTGCGATGGAACCAAAGTGTTTTGGGGGATGTGCTCAGCAAAGCTCCCTTGAGGAATGCCGGGAAAGGAGGTTCTAAGGCACATTGGGAGATGAAGGAGGAGGAAAAATGCACTTCTTATTGACAGCACCTTGGCAGCCGCTTGCAGATGGTGCTGCTCTGTGGCAACCGACTGCGTGTGGCCACAACTGCTCCTCTTGAAGCACAGGGCACAGCCTGTTCCTTCCCTGGGATGCTGCTGCCATCCACCCCCCCCAGCAGCAGGGCTATGGGGGGGTGCCCACAGCCGGGGCTGTATCATCTCTGCTGTAACCCATCCTGGGTACCGGTGAGCTCAGAGGGAGAGGAGAGCATCCCCAGGTCCTCCCCTCCATCTGACCATGGAGAAGCTGCTTTCACCCGGCTGGGTCCCTGTCTGGGCTGCTGCTTGCTCCCCTGCGCTGGGTTAGGTGGATGTGACCCTCTTGCTGCATGGGACACATCCTGCGCTCAGTACCAGGGGGTTTCTGGGTGCTGCGTCCCCACTCCCCCTTCTCTCTGCAGGGGGCAGGGGGAGGTCATGGGGTTTACAACTCATTTCCTTTGCTTCCCTTTTGTCCACACAGTAAAAATGCTTCTGAAACTCGGGAATCTGAGCCATAAAAGGTGAATTCCAGGAGCCTGAGGCTGGGAATGCATTGTGTGGGGCTCGTTATCCCCCGGGGCTGAGGCAGCACATGGGAACACAGGAAATCACAGTCACACCCCCCCCAGCCTCAGCACATCCCGGCTCTGGGCACTGGAGCTGCCGATTTCCACCTCCCATCCTCCTGCTGTGTCAAGGGGAGATGCAGAGGCCAAGGGTGTTTTTGCACTGATGTCGAAGTGGGAAAAGGGGTTTATGAGTCCCAGGAGTGGGAATTTTTCCTGCATTAAATCCCAGATTTCCAGAAGCTTTCCAGAAATCAGCCCCTCTCTGCTGCTTTCAGCAGGTCTGGGGGATCTTAGGAAGGGGAAGCGCGCGCTCCATGCTCCTGCCTGAGCCTGGCACAGGTCCCTGAAGCAGTGGGGAGAGCTGGTGCTGCGGTGTGGGACCAGGCAGGCAGCAGAAGGGACATCAGCATCAGCCAGGGCCAATCCTGCCTGTGCCAGCTCCTCTGAGCCAAGCCGGCTCCTGCAGCCAAGGGCTGCATCGGGATGCCCGTGTGCATCCCTGCTCTGAGCAGTGCTGGGGCTGCATCGCCCCCGGCAGAGCGGGGTCCTGGCACTCGGCCCCTTTGTGCTCTGCAGTTTCCTTCAAGCAGGTTTTTAACTTGCAGAGGGGTTTAAGCAGCATCAGTGCTCCCAAGGACATTGGCACAGCTGAGATGTGCCTGGGCCTGGCCCTTGCAGGCAGAAAACATGGATATCCACTTCAGGGACACCTTCCACTCCTTAAGACATCCATGATTTCTATGCAATCACATGAAGCTGGTCAATGGGTCCAAGTAACCCTATGGAGGAAGATGCACAAGCATCACAGAGCTTGGTTTGCTCAGGAAATCAGGCCCTCAAAGATCTACGGACCAGGACCTGGCTGCAGTTTGGGGTAAGATCAAGATTAGAGCTGAGTGATGTGAACTGAGGACCTGGCCCGGCTGGAGGAGCCCGGGCTGTGACAGGGAGCGCAGTTTGCTGGTAACCAATGCACTGCTCCTTGGGAAGATGGATTTGCCATCCCTTAACTCACTGCCGGGGCACTGCCATGCTCAGAAATCCCATGCGTTGCTGGGGCAGCCCCATGCTCCTGCTTTCCCTTGTCCATACACAAGTATCCAGTGTACCAGGCTCTTCCCCTCCCGTTTCCCCCACTGTGTCCCCCCCCCAGCTGATATTCACTGCAATCCCTGCAAACCCAGGCTGGCTTTAGAGGAGCCAATGGGGGATGCAGGCAGGGACCCAGTGCTGCAGGAACTGCAGAGCCAGCAAACCCCAGCTCTGCCCCAGATCACAGGGGATGTGCAGATGCAGCTGGGAAGCCCCAATCCCCCCCCCTTGGCATCCTCTTTCCCATCCCCCCTAAATCCCAGCCCTTCCCTCCGGATTGGAGCACTGGGTGCCCCCCCCCCCCTTGCTCTCCATCTTTATGCAGTCTGCAGAGGTGCATTGTGGGAAACTCCCAAGTTTCCCCCCTTCCTCTGCCTTCTCCCTCCCTCCTCTCTGCGCAAGAGCCAGCTCCCAAGGTGTGACTGCAGGACACAAGGTAAGAGCTGCTGCTTTCCTCCCCATACAACAGCACCCAGGGGGTTGAGTGCCGGGGGGCGGAGTTATGGGTGCTGCGTTCCTCCTATGGGTGACAGCGAAACAGAGACCCCATCTACCTGGTCAAGGTGAGTGTCCCCTGCTCGCAGCAGCCTGGGATGGAGGTCAAGGGCTCAGGACCATGAACCCACACAGCTCCCCCTGTTAAACACTGCTGCTTTCCACCCGAACCACTGAGGACGGGTGGCCCCCAGCAGCCCCCTTCCCACCCCAGCTCCCTGCTTCTGCTCCCTGAAGGTCAGGCAGCCGGAAAAGCCATTTCCGCGTATGCCGCGCCTGGGATCCCGCCTGCTCCCTGTGCTTCCGCGTACCTGCGGTCCCCTTGGCTGTGCTGGCCCGATCCCACTGCGCCGGGATGGACGCTGGGCTCCGATGCTGCAGCCGGGCTCTTCCAAGCATGGAGAAGCGGAGCCATGTGCCGGAAGCGGGGCTGCCGGGAGGGAGGAGGGGAAGCGGCAGCATCCCCGTCGGCAGCCTTCAGCCTTGGCAGCAGCCTGAGCCCTCCCCGGCGGGGTTTGATCCGGTTTCCAGCGCGTTTCCTCTTCCTTCTGCGTGGTTTGTGGTGCTGCTTTTTGCTCGGCCCGGGGGGGTTTAATGTCTGTGATTGCTGAGGGTGCTGAGGCAGGAGGCAAGCACGGAGAGGAGCAAACAGCATCCCGTTAATCGTCTTTCCAAGGGAAGGAGGTGGGGATGGTGCTGTTAGGTTGGATATCAAACGGGTGTCCTTTGGTATCAATCCAGCTGGGGCTGGAAAGGAGCTGGCAAAGGGAAATCTGCCCCCAGAACAGACTAAAATAGAGAGATGATGCAGTAGTGCCTACGTTGGGCTATGGGGAGAACGTTGCACTGAATGAGTGGCAGGGAGGAGGACGCCAGGGCTGTGTGCTTCCAGGGATGGAATGCATGGGGGATGTCGTGGCTTTTTCAGCCCCGTGTCCCTGCTGCTCTCTTTGCTCCCTGGCTTGTTTGCAGCGACCTGTTGCTTTGGTCCCTGCTCCCGTTAGGTCCCTGATCATCCGGCAGCTTCCGATGGGATTCGGGGGGCAAAAGAGGATCTTCATGCTTGGATTTTGCTCAGCCTGGGCAGGCTTTGGCACTGGGGGGGGAGGAGGAAGCGCTCCCATTGCAGCCCCGTTTTCCTGGGTGGGGCTTGGGCAGGATGCTGCCGGGAGAGGGAGGATGCAGCAGCCTGGATCCAGCTCCCTGCTCCGTCTCGGCGCTGACCTCCACAAGTTTGACCTTCACAGGTTTGACCTTCCACGTTTCCCGTCTTTCCTCAGCCGCAGCGCCCAGCAGCAGCCTCTGGCACCGGGATAATGTGGTGGGATGGGGGAAGAAGCCCAGAGTTCCCCTAAATGCGGATATTCATCCCTCGGCATCCATCCCCTCTCTGGCAGGCGGCTGGGGCTGGGGCCTGTGAGCACCCTGGCGCGCTGTCCCCATCGTTGGTTCCGCATGGGGGTAGGCAGAGGGGAGGGATGGAGCTCTCTGAGGGAGCATTTCTGTGCTGGATGAGCCCCATCCACCCTCTCCCGGATGCTTCCCGGCTTTCTGCAGGCAGGGATTGCGCTCTGGCTCTGCCGCGCAAGGTAAGTGATGGGCTTTATCCCAGAGTGTGCCAGGAGCATCCCGAAGGTCACCGCCTGGTGCTGTGTTGTCCCCTCAGTTCTCAGGTTGGTACCTGCGGAGCTGGGGACCGACAGATCCAGGACCTGGCTCTGCACATGCAGAGTTGTCTCTATAGTCATTTGCTGACCACAGCAGAGCCACAAAGGAGGGTGATGCCACCAACGCCTGGTGCAATCCTGCCATCGATCCCGAGGGATGGGGTTAGGATGGAGCTGAAGAGGGATGTTAAATTTGCTGCTATTTCCTGCAGTGGTTGGGGCTGTTTCACCATCTCAAATATAACCCGCATCATCTTTGCTTGCGGATGCTGAATTTGAGACACAGGAGCCACTGACTGTCAGGAACAGGCCTTACAAGCAGAGATCTGTTGGAATCAGCTTTCCGCATGTGGGTACCAGCTCCCTGCTGCTTGGGGAGCAGCATCCCAAACTGGAAGCATCTGTCCCCTTGCCAAAGGCTGTTCCCAAGTGCTGGCAGGCTCAGTGTAAAGAGCAGGGCTCTGGAGGGAAGGGATGAGCTGTTCATCCTTCTCCAGGAGGCAGAAAGGAGGCAGGGAACACTCACTGACCCTGCCACAGTGTTATTCCAGGGATGGCACCACTGAGCCATTGCTGAGCAGAGAACTGAGACATGGTCCCAGCCATGTGTTAGGGTGGATGTGGTTGGGAATTGCTCATCTGCTCCCTCCTGGAGCACCTCCAAGCGATGGAGGAGGATATGTCACCGATGCTGAGCTATGAAGCTGTGGTTGGAAGGGTGACAGCTCCCTTGTCAGTAGCAGAGCTGCTGCAGGAGGCTGCTGGGCCAGCTTCTTACGGGGCTTTTGGGCTCTGGTGGCCTCTCTTCTGATCATACAGGAGGTGGCAGCCTGTCCCCAGGAAGGGATGTGCCACCTTTTGATGCACCAACTTGTCCCCAGTGCCCTAGGGTTGGTGGCATTGCATTGCTGGCTCTGGGAGGGCTGGAAATGTGCTATAAAGACACAAAGAGAATGGGTTTGAAATGCAAAGGCCGAGATGTGCAGTGTCCAGGGCAGGATGCAGGGCTGGCACGGTGGTCTGGGATGCAGGATGCACCCAGACATGTGCCTGTACCTGCCTGTGAGCTGCCACTGTGGTGGGTTAAGGCTCTGTGGTTCACGGTGCTGGCTGCCCATCTCCCACTGCATCTCCTGAATCACTCCCTGTTGTAAACTGCTCCAGTGCTTCCGTCCAGCGTCCGCAGAAGAGTTGCCATGAAAAACAGTCATCCCGGCTGAAAATCCTTGTCTTTGTGCCCTTAAATGTCTGCTTTGGGTGAGTGATGCTCAGCCCATCAGGGGGAGGTTTAATGTTTTAATACCTCATCGTTTTGGGTGGGTAAAGCTACAGTCTTGGTCCACCACAAAATGTGGAACTAGAAAGTGGGAAGTCAGTATCTGATTGTGTCTGATGTGGGGCTCAAACCCAGGGTGGAAGCTGGGCCAGCACAGCAGAGTGAGGGGCTCTGGAGCTGTGTCCCTTTGGAAGCCATGCAATGACCCTGAGGAGCTGGGATTTGCAGCCGGAGGGTGTTTCTATCCCAACCTCTCAAAGCATCCTCAGCTTCTCTCTCATTCTAGAAGCTGTGGCTGAGATTGCAGCAGGTTCAGCTGCACCACGAGGGCTGGTGGCACTTGAGGGGGGACCAGGCAGCTGCTCCAGCCTTGGCAAGCATGCCTTCCCCTGCCAGCACCGTGCTGGGTACAGCTCAGTGCCTACCCCTATAGACATGAGTCAGAGCATGTGATTGGCACCACCGCAGAGTCTGAGACAAAGATCTTCTGTTTCCCAGGGCTGTTTTGGCAACTCTTTGCTGATTTCTGCTGTGTTCTGGGAGCCAAACCATGGCAAAGGGGTTTGTGCTGTGCAACGGGGGGTTTGGGTGATGCGCTGCCCCTTTGGGACCGCGTGGGATGGACACGGATGGAGGAGCGAAGGAGTGCGCTCAGTTGGGGTTTCCAGCCTGTGTGTGTTTGACAGGGCTGTGGGCAGGATGCTGAAGCGAGCTGCAAGTGCAGTCAGCCCCTGGGGCTGCAGGGAAGGGGCTGGGTTTGTACCCGTGATGTACCCTGGAAGGAGCTGGTGCACCAGGAGCTCCCTGGTGCTGCTGATGGCAGGGTGAAACAGCAGCGAGCCACGCTGCCCTCAGTAGAGCACAGGGAGTCAATTCTACCCCTTCTCATGGGCATTACTGCTCTGTTTTCACCTAAGGGAGAGAACAGCACAGAGCAGGAGCATGGTTTTGCCATGCAGGCGGCTGTGTGCAGAGCGCCTGAGCAGTGCAGGCTAGAGCTGTGCTTTGGGTGTAACAAAGAGCTGAAGCAAAGCCCCTGGCAGCGTATGGTGTGTCTGCAGCAGGGGTTGGACTGGATGATCCCCAGAGGTCCCTTCCAACCCCGGCAATGCTGTGAATGCCACCTTCATCCCTCAGAGAGGGCTCAGGCCAAGCTCACTCAGCTCAGGTGTGGTCATCTGCAGAGGCCATGGTGTGGAAGAAGATGGTTTTGCCTTTCTCGGGGCTCATGCTGGTGGGGAGTGCATTGGGGCTGGTTGTGGGACCCCAAACTGCCGTGTCACCCATGCAGGAGCGTGGCAGGGCAGCCTCTGGAGGGGACACTGGAACCTGGGTTGTAAGCTGGGCCTTTGCCCCATCTCTGTGTAGTTGGTGCCCATTGTGGTGCTCAGGGCCTGCATCCCACAGCCATTCCCTTTGCAGAGGGAATGCTAGAGGAGTCCATCCTCCTCCCACATCCCACCTTGGTACCGGGAATAACCCAGCCTCTGAACTGATGCGTCACCCAGAGAGAGGTGAAGCATCTCGGTGGCACAGGGAGCGATGGGCAGGGTGCTGCGAGGCTGGATGTGCTCCGTGCGATGATGGATGCAGTCTGGGCACTGGGAGCAGCCACAGGACTGACGCAGCCATGGAGGTTTGCTGGCAAATCTCCCCCTGTGGCCGCGACTTGAAGCTGCTGCTGCTGCCTTTAAAGAGACTTCAGCATCTGACAGTCTGCAGGTCAAGATGCAAAGGGTTTGTTGAAGAGGGAGACGTTTAATCCAGGAGGGGGGGATGTGGGGAGCAGCAAGAAACAGCCTGGGAAAAGGACCCAGAAGTATCCCATCAGTGAAGTGGGTCAGCAGCCTCTGGTGCCGTGGCTCCCTGCTCCGGTCCTGCTGCAATGAGGCTGCTCAGCAGCATCCCTGACGAGCACCCCTGTTGCCGTGCTTGCCTTGTGTTTGATCCCATTTGCTGTGCATGGCATCAGGGGCAGGGGGATAAACCAGGCTGTGAGGGAGCTCAAAGCCTCCTTGGGGAGCTGAGCTCCTTATGTAAAGCTGGTTTAATATTGATGGTGGTACCGAGGCACTGCATTACCTCATCTGTCTTCACAGCACTTCTTGGAGGTGGGGGAAAGGCTTAGTCACACTATGCCATTGCTTCTCTTGGGTGCTTGCCTGGCATCTCCCTGCCTTTAAAGTGGTTATTCCCCCCCAGCAGCTCAGGAAGGGGATGAAGCGCTCTTTGTGCCCATTGGAAATGAGGAGTTGAAGCACAAAATACGCTGCTCAGTCGCTGGTATGGGGAGGGGACGCAACACAAATCCAGCCTGGATGGAGCACTCCCTGTATGGCAGAGGAAACAGGCGCAGACCCCTGAGGATGCTTTCCAAAGGACCGTGTCTGCTCCTCCAAGCTGTGTTACTTGTGGGTCAGGCAAGCAGGTTGAGGGCTCGAGCACTGAACTCTTGGAGCCATCAGCAGCTTCCCCCTTCAATGAGAGAGAAGGTTGGGCCTTGCCTATCGTAGAATCATATTAGGGGATGGTTTGGGTTGAAGGGAGCTTAAAGCTCCTCCGGTTCCAACCCCTGCCACGGGCAGGGACCCCTTCCACTGGAGCAGGGTGCTCCAAGCCCCTGTGTCCAACCTGGCCTTGAGCACTGCAGGGATGGGGCAGCCACAGCTTCTCTGGGCACCCTGTGCCAGCGCCTCAGCACCCTCCCAGGGAAGAGCTTCTGCCCTATCTCCAACCTGAACTTCCCGTGCTCCAGCCTGAACCCATCACCCCGTGTCCTGTCACTCCAGTCCCTGATGCAGAGTCCCTCTCCAGCATCCCTGTAGCCCCCTTCAGACGCTGGGAGCTGCTCTGAGGCCTCCATGCAGTTTCTCTCCTCCGAGCCGAACAGCCCCAAGACGTCCCTGCCTGATGCTCCCTGGGTTTCCAGAGGTGACGGGATGTGCTGGTGCCCGACCCGAGCTCTCTGATGGGCAGAGGGCCTCAAAGGACAGTGGAGGTGCCACACTTGAGCCAGTGTTTCAAGGTGAACCCCATGCCGCAAAAGCAGGGCCAGCCTGGCTGGAATCAGCAAGCTCTAACTTCTACCCTAAAATAAGTGAGGAGCGTGACTGCAGCTCTGCCTTCTGCTGTGGGGCACGAGCCCTGGTGGATTTCAATGGGGTTGGATGGTTCCTTACATGATGTTCAGCTGAGCTAGCCAGGACTTGCAGCTGCTCCTGCGGTCTTCTCATTGCAGCACATACGCTGTCCCTCCCTTCCTTAACTCTCTTCCAAGCCACTTTGGTGCCCCGGGAGATTTGGGAGATGAGAATGGATTTAAGCCTCGGGATCACAGGAGGGACCCCCCCAAGTCCTGTGTTGTGATGCTCTGAAATAATCCCTTCTCCAGGGCAATGCGCAGTGATCACAGCCTGTTTCTTTTGCCATTAAATGGCAAGTGGCAATGAACCTGCCTTGCCCTCAGCCAGTAACCCTGGACCTCTTTGGAGAAGCCTTTATCTCTCAGAACAGGCTGCCTTTCCATTGGCACATCATCGACTTGCTTTATCCACGTGCTCCAGCTGATTCCCCTTTCACCACTTCAGTCCTATGGTAATATTCCATATGACTGTGCTGTTTTCCACCTGAAGGTCTCATGTTGGGGAGTTCAACCTCCTGTATCGCACTGCTTGGCACTGAAGGGGTTGACAGGCAGGGGTTATGTAGGAAGCTTGTGGCAGCACTTGATCCTCCCAGTTTCTAACAGCCTGGTCCTTGCCATTCCAGCTCATCTCACCTTGTGTATTCACAGCACTGCTGCTCCTTTGGTTTTCCCTGTTCCCTTGCCAGGGAATTGGGTGGTTTCAGGTTCCTCTTTGAAGTGGCCAAATCCCGATTCTCCTCTTTAGGCACATTCTGCCCCAGGAGCACAATCTGCAGACTTCAGTCTGAAAGGAGCCGCTGGGGCCTGGGTGCGTGGTGGTAACTGAGCCCTGGGAGCCAGAGTCAAACTGCACCTCCCAAAGGGAAGCTGTCCGAGGAGAGCATCATTTCGTGTCCCTTAGGATGCTCGTTTGCTCTTGAAAATGGCCAGATGCCAGCTGAGGCTTACAGAGCCTGCGGGAGGACCTGAAATGAATGGGGTTTGGTGTCTCTTCTTCCTCCATGGCACTGAAAACCCTTGTCGTGTTGGTGTAAGGGCAATTGGCTTGAGAACATGATGGGGACTGTGTTGGGTGTTGTCCAAAGCCCCCCTTTAGCTTCAAGAAGGAGGCTCCTGCGAGGCACGAGCCATCTCCTCCTGCCCTGCTCAGTGCTTTCAGCTCCCCTGGCTTCCAGCGGTGCCCTTCCAAAGGGAACTGTGGGCAGGCTTGGCTGTACACCTCGTCTCCTTGCACGTGACATCCATCCCCAGCCCATGGGTGCGACCGTGCTTGGCTCAAGCAGTTTGGAGTTGCAGGATGGTCTTTGCCACAGTTCAGCTGCTTCAGGCTAAGGGGTTTGGGGGCTGACGGTGGAGATGAGGCAGGAAGGAGCATTGATGCTGGGCTAGTAATAGGAACCCCTTCAATTCTCTGCCCAAAAGGCAGGATAGACCATGCTGCCTATGAGAAGGGGGCTTTGGTGCTTGTAACTCTTCTCTTTGTCCCATGAAGGCAAACCTTCCTGTCTTCTTCCCAGACAGGTAGGAATAACAGAGAAATGGAGGGGAGATTAGGGGGTAAGGAAGAAGATTTGAGGGTATATAAGGTCTTTGCTGCCATCTCTGTCTCTTTCTCCACAGCCTTTGCTACAGGTCTGATGTGGTCAGCAGCTGTCTCTGAGGCTGATGTTTTCAACTGGAGGACACCCAGGGTGTCTCATACAAACCATGTCGGTGCCATGGGTCAGCAGTGGCCTGGGCAGTGCTGGGGAATGGTTGGAGCTGATCTTAAAGGGCTTTTCCAACCTGGCTGATTCCATGATTCGAAGTTGCTGCTTTTCCCTTCCAGCTTGAAACAGCGGGGGGAAGGCTGCAGGGCTTGGGGCTGGTCTCTGCAGAGGGAAGCCCTTCTGCTGGTGTTGTGGTGAAGCTATCAGTGACTCATCTGCTCCATGCGGTGCAGGTTGATGCAGCTTTCATCTGTGCAGCAGATGAGATCGATGTATTACATATACAGGAGGCAGGTGAATAGATGTATTTGCTAATTCACTGGGGGGGGGAGGCAGAAAAGGTGCCCTTCAGGGAGCCAAGGGAAGATGCTCCTCATGTCAGCCCTGTTGCACTGACCTTGAGAGCCGCACTGGCCAGCAGCATCCCAGGGGGGCTGTGGGGTTTGTGGGATGCTGCTTTTGCAGGGGTTTTATTCCCCCCTTTTCTCCCTGATCTCTGCTTTCATTACCTCTGCTCCCTCTTCCCAGCCTGGTTTAGCTGCTGGGAAGTGAAACCCCCCCCCCCCGCAAGGCACAGGTTGTTAAATGGCACAGGGGGGGAAAGGGAGGCAATGAAACCTCTTTCTCACAAAACCCTCTTCCCAATGCTGCTGTCTGTGTAGGAGGCAGAGAGGGGGAGGAAGGGGGAGAGAGGCACTGAGGAGCAGAGAGAAGGGAGGAATAAATAGATGTGAGTTGCTCCAAAGAGGAAAGCAAAGGTAGAGAAACAGCCATTAGAGAGCAACTTTGCGTGATGGAAGGAGGGAAGAGGGGGAGGTAAAGGGCTATGGAAAACCCCCTCACATCTGCATGTGCAGGCTGAGCTTTTGGAAATGGGGAAAGCATCTCTCTTCAGTGCGTGGGACACAGAAGTGCTTAAAGAGGAGCACAAACCCCAGGGCTGGAAAGGGAAAGGAGAGCAGGTGATACCCAAGGTGGGGAATCTGCTTGGGAGGAAGGTAACAACATACAGCAGGGGTTAAGTGCTGTGATGGGAGAGGATGCTCTGCTAAGAGGACCTTGGGTCAGGGCAGAAGTAGCAGAAAGGAGCCTGAGCTTCGCAGATGCACCATCTCAACCGAGCCAAAGGGTCTGGAGGGCTGCTGGGCCGTTCGTGCCTAGATCCAGACATAGAAACCACCTCAGAAAGCCCTTTCACGTGGACACTTAAGAATTGCTGATATTGATTTCTTTGCCTTGCTTTGATTTCTGCATCTTTTAAAACCTTTCCTAATCTGTGTGTGGAACTGCCATTGCTTTCAGTGGAAACTCACGTGGAAATCAAGGCGTTCTCTGCTGAGCTGCTTGCAGAGCAGGGCTGTGAGACAAGGCTCAGAGCAAAGCCAGCTTTCCTGCTTCCAGGAACCTGGAAACCAGAGCTGCTCACTGAGGGGTGTGCATTAACGGTGAGGTTCTTGGTCCGGGCAGAGCCCCCATTTCTCAGCAGAGGGGCCAGCTTCCCCTCTCCGTGATTCACCCACCACCTCCGTAGGCTGCACGTGGCTTTCCTAGGGGAAGAAGCAGGCGTTTAATGCTTGGCTTATATAGTAGAACCACAGAAATAGTGGAGAGTGTGTGAGTGGCCCAACTAATTGCTATCGAAGTGACTAAGCAGGTGATGTAATATTCATGACATGATGAATCTGACTCTCTGCTTTAACCTCTGAGCCCGCTTCAGGCTTGGGCTCCTCTCTACTATTCCTTTGTGCCATCCTTGTACCAGATGTAAAATGAGGATGGATTGCTCCCAAAATGAAGGGCAGAGCCCTGTGAGTGACTCTGCAGCCTCAGCCATGCATCTACATAGGGTTTCTGCTGAGCAGAGCTCTATGACTGCTTTTTGGAGGCTGTAGGAAGGACAAGGGGGTACCTACAGGAGTAGTACAAAAGGAGCAAGGAGAGGACAATGTTCCCGCACTTGGCCAGGTCTATGTGTTTGTCTCCTAAGCCCCAGAGAAGGTCTTAAGCTTGGGGAGCATCTGGGATTGTGTTTGTGTGGTTACAGGATGCCCAAGTGTGTGACACATGTTCAGTGAAGCACGAGGGGACAGCGGTGGTGCTGTGGGTTCCCAAAGAGGTGCAATATCACAGGCTCAGAAATGGAAGTATTGTTCAGCTGCAGTCAAATGGGCTGTGCTCTTCTTTAACACGCATGGTTTGAACCATGTAGAGCTGCCAGGGAGATCTGCATGCTGTTGTTTTCTCCATGGGAAGGGCATGGGCTTTGAGTTGAAAACCCAAGGGAAGAGTAGCTACTCTCCTGCTTAACCCTGGCTGTAATAACCCTGGGGCAGGTTATCTGCCTCTCCCCTTTCCATGTGCTATCGCAAACCTGGCCAGCTTGGATCATCTGACGCCTTCTGGAGGCCTCAGGCTCCATCTCAGCAGATCTTACCCAGCCAGAGTTCATCCTCTAAGGGAGGTGTGTCAGGTTAAGAGCTGTGAAAAGCCTTCTGGAAGTGCCTGTCCCCATTCCGTGCTACAGAAAGAGCGGAGCCCACACTCCCAGGTGACTGCCAGCCTTTCAGACAGCCTCGTCATTATATGATGCACCAAGCTGTGGTCACCACGCTTGGTGCAGGATGAGTGATGGACTGCCATGATTTCAGTGCTGCAGCTCCCTCAGTCAGCCCAGTTGAGAAGCTCATCAAACAACGGCTTACAAGGGAGAACAAGAGGGGGGGTTCTGTCTTACACCAAGCTTTGCTCTGGCATTTCTGCGAGTAGGTTTCCTCCAGGCCAGTGTTTCTATGGAGATGGGGGTTGGAACACCACCGTGTTAGCCTTTCCCAGGGGAGCCAGCAGCACCGACCATTGCTGCAACCCTGGGACCTTCTTGGCTGTCATGAAAGCAGTGATCCGCTTCGGAGGGAACGTTTGTCTGTGGAGGTTTTTGAGGAGCCTCTCTATGTCTAAATCCAGGCAGTGAAGAAGCTCCTTCTTCCCTGAGCAGGCAGAAAGCTCTCGGCAGGCTCCTGGATGTCAGCAGGAGGTAATGATGGAGGCTCGGATCCCACTGCTGCCTCCTGTTCGCTCCTTACTGCCCAAGCTCCAAGCTGACGTGGTGCTGCTCCGGGTGGCAGCCTGTCCAGCAGCCGCCTCCTCGCCTCCCATCACACAGAGGTGTAGCCATGGGAGCTCCATGTCCTGGCTCACTCTGCCTGTTGAGGCTCGCTGGGGTGATGCTTCTGTTGTGTTTTTAGCCCCTTTCGAAGCCCATTTTGCCCATTGGCTGAATTCTCTGGGTGTAGCTGTGCTCTTCACTGCTCTCACCAGAAATGGCTCCAGTTAATCCCCTGCAGCACATCTGACACCCTGCTCAGCTCTGCGAGGAGGCAGGAGGGAGATCTCTCAGTCGCTGTGAGATGCAGCGTTACAGTAAACGGATGCGCTTGCACCGGCATCAGTGCACTGGTTGGCACCAGCGGAGGATCTGCTGCTTGCCCTGCTTTGTTGTGGCTGCACCAGAAATGCTGACAGCAAGCATCCTTGTAGCTGCGATAACTGAGGAGCTAATCCTGCTTTTTCTGCAGTATCCTTCTGGAAGGAGAGGGTCAGACAAGATCACGCATTAACCGCTTCCTCAACTGAACTGCTGCCAGAAGGGTAGAGGGTGAGATACAAGCAGGGAGGAGCTATCGATTTGCTCTTCTATGGAACACAATGTTCTCTCCTTAGCCAGGAGGAAGGGATCTGTGCTGAGAGATGAAAAGTGAGATTTATGTGGTTGGGCATGAGTATCATCACTGACAAATGGCATCACATATAGAGATGGGGTGCACTTGTCTCGATTACAGATGGAGCCCGGCTGTGGCAGCACTGGTGACGGGCAGTGCAGCTTGCTCGATGTTCTTGCAGGTGCAGGGACCGTAGTAGAAGCTTTGACTACAGCTCAGAGTTACTAAAGGAAGACCCAGCCTCTTCCCAGCTGTGTTCCTGTCCTCCTCTGTTACCTCATAGGCTGGCACTGGATGATGCTCTGTCCTTCCACTCACCTCATTGCTCTGCTTCCTCTTCCAGGTGCTGTATCATGCTCAGATAGGACCCCGCCGGTGTGAGAATCATCCCACGACAACCACTGCAAGGGGTTTTGCTCAGGCGGTCCCTCTGCCTTCTGCCGCAGCCGGAACAGCAGCAGGCAGAGCTGGGATAGCCCCGTGCACCGCTCCCGGCCACAACCCACAGCGCTCACAGGGATGGATTCCAAAGGCAACGTCCGAAGCGGGAACAAACCCGACGCCAAGGCCCCCAGCTCCGGGAAGCCAGAGAAGCCCAATCCCGCGCCCGCCGCCAACGCGGACAAGAAGGATCCCCCCAAAGAGCAGCCTGCTCCGGCCACCGCCACCTCGGCCACCAAGAAGGCGGGAGGCGACGCTGCCGTCGCCAACAACCACAGCAGCCTGAAACCCAGCCCCGCGGCCGCCGAGACGCAAGAGGCCACGGGCCCGGGCCCTGACTCTGAGCGCAAGGGAAACAGCTCCGAGGAGTCGCCAGGCAGCATCTTCGACAACGTGAAGCCCTTGCTGGTCGTCGGAGGGGTGGCGGTGGCCGTGCTGGCCATGGTGCTGGGAGCGGCGTTCCTAGCCCGGAAAAAATGATGGAGCCAGGGCGGGGAGGAGGACCCCAGCCCAGCTGTACAGCTCCTTTTGAGACCAATGCATGCAGAGAAAGTCTATACATATCTCTCTATATACATATATATATAGTGAGCTAGATAGGTCACCAACAACCACCAACTGCAACGCCGAGTCTTGTTGAAGACGACTGTGCGGTTTGACCCGGTGCGGGGTAACTCCATGCACTCCGTGTGTTCTTTCATGTACTATATCTTGGCTTCTACCACTGTGTATAGATTACAGCTTCTCCTGATGGGTGTAAATGATGGTGTCCCCTCCCCTCCCCTGCTGTCCTCCCTGGGAGACACCCTCACCTCTCTTGCAGTCCCCTGTTTTCGAGTCCAAAGTGTTCTACGTCCCATCCAGAGTCCCTGCTGTGTCTTTTGGTTCCTGTCTGGCTTGGTTTGAAGTTGGGTTGTGGTGAAGACGACGTAAGGGGGAGATGGGGCCTCGTGCTCAGACCCGCTCTGCCTGTCGCTGTGTGTTGGGCTGGTGTTTAGCCAGCAACCCCAGGGCAGGGGAAGCACCGGGCAATGGCAGGCTCCATGGCCAAACAGCAAAGTGTGATCTCTCATAGGTGTCTCACGTACCTGCTGCTCATCAACCCACCTGAGAAACCCGAGTGAAGAGTGCCCCAGAGAACACTGCAGCGTGGTAGAGCTGAGGATGCAGCGTGGAATGTCTCCGCAAGGCACTTCTGTGGCTGAGCTGCCAGTGGGGAGTGAGCAGAGGGGCTGTGCAGCGCACACAGAGACCTGGTGCTGCCCCATGCTGACCTCGGGCAGGCAGGAGCTGCCGTCTGCTTGGTTCCTTGCCTGCTGGCAGGCAGCCTGCAGGATGCCAGGGCTCAGCAGGGCAGCGTTTGGGAATAGAGAGACTTTGGATCTGGGATTTCCTGGCTTAGGCTGGGCTTTGCGGGATGCTGCAGCCTCAGCCCGAGCTCCCTCGAGGTCAGCTGGGCTCTTTCTGGTCATTTCCTTGGGCTTTGGGTCAGGTTTTTCACCTGATTTTTCCCCTGCTGAGGGCTGTGGTCTCTTGGTACATGAGAAGGTAGAAAAGGGAGCCAGGAGCTGGGTTTAGGGGCAGAGAGGACCTGGGACCCCATGAGAATAACACTGATCTGCTTTAAACCCTATTCAAGGGCTCCAGATGCCCATCTGCCCTGGGGGGGTTTCTTTCCTCCCTCCTCTGACAGTAGCAGGGATTTGTGACTGCTCCACACTTTGGGAATGGAAACAAATTCCCATCCTTGGGAACAGCCCAGTTTCATTGGTGGGTACCTTGGCTCTAAAGCCAGACCTTGTGAGGGGGAGAAGGAAGGCAGGCGATGAGAGAGGGTGTTCAGTGCATTGGCCGATGCCATTGACACCATGAGGTGAACAGACCTTGGTCTGAAAGCTTCCATCAGACTATTCTTGGCTGCTGTGCTACTGAATAACAGAGTCTTATGGGTTTAAGTTAGGCCAGAGCTTAGGAGAGGGCAGAAGTGTGGAGTCCCCAGAGCTCAGCAGCAGTTGGAGCTGATGGGCAGGGGTTGGAGTGATGCTTGGCAGGAGGTTGTGATAGAGTGGAATGAGTTGAGTTGAACCTGAGTTGTGCATCTCGAACTGAGCCTGGATGTGTGAATTCAGTGGGTGCAGGGCCAGAGGAAGGGTTGTGTTCCTCAGGTACTGCCTCCGGGGCAACTGCTGCTGGGGGGTGTGTATAACCTGATGCGGCAATTCTCTTGGCTCATGTCTGTCTTATTTACCCTCAGGAAGCTGAATGCACATGGCTTCCCCAAACACGAGGTATTTTAACGCAGCCTGCCCACTCCTGTGGTGAGCTTTGCCATCCTCTTTTCCCTAGAAACTCATAGAGTATTCCCAAAGGTGCACGGATTGTGGGACTACGGGATGCTGCGTGCTGCTGAAGGTTAATGCCTGCCTGTACCAGAACAGAGACAAGGGGTTGGCATGTTGGGTTTGGAACCAGTGCTACAGCCCCTGGTAGCTTAAAGCACTCTGTGCACGTGCTGTGGATGTGTCTCCTCGCAGCACTGTCACCTGCAGCCTGGAGGATCTATTTGGTTTGCAGCAGAAGGCTCCATCGTGGGTGTTTCTGTAAGGCCGCTTTTCTCTTGCAAACTGATTCCCCCCCCTCCTGTTTTGCAGATGTGCAGAGGTTGTTTTGGGGACAGAGAGGGGAGGACAAACAATGGCACAGGAACAGGAAGGCACCTGGAAAGCAGAGATGTGAGAGAACACAGCTCAGAGGCAGTCCCAGCACAGCTCGCTTGCAGTGACCGCAGCCGGGCTTTGCAAGAGGACCCTGCTGGTGCCCTGCCATGCTGGGGAGAGACCCCATTGCATCCCAGCTCCTCCTCTTCCCCCTTGCACCCTGATCTATGCATTCTGGTTCCCCGTGAGAGAAATCTGGGTGCGCAAAGCAGAGGCAAACGGCAGTGCGGTCCTGCCGGGACCCTGAGCTCCAGGCCTGTACCTGCTGGGAATAGAGCACCATAGCCAACCTGCCCGGGTCTGGATGGGGGTGGCTGCTCCTGGGCTCCTCTTCCCTCAGATCTCTGCCGCACAAAGCTCTTGGCAATAGGAAATCTTTGCCTGTGTTGCTCGGGAGGAAGGGAAATGGGTCACTGCTGCTTTGATTCCTGTTTGGCCAAAGGAGGGTGGTGATTTCAGACGGTGACTTCGGATTTCAGGGGGAGGCCTGACTCCAAGAGATGCTTCTGCCCATCCTGTCTGCTCCCTCCCTCTCAGCCCCAGCACATGATTGTGTCTTTAGCAGTGTGTGATGCTCTCTATTCCAGATAGAACATCTGTCTATTCTGCCATGACCAGCAGAGACAGATAAAGTGGGAGGAAAAGGAACCGCCTATTTTACTTTCTAAAGTCCCCTATTATGCTTAGCTTAAAGGGTTCTTTATTTCCTTGACTTAACCTTTGGCAACAGAAGAGGGGAAACCCAGTCCTCAGCCACCGTGGGCCTTAACCATTTCTGTCCACCTCCAACTTCCCCCTGCCCTTTTTTGCCCTCAGGTGCCAGGAACACACCGCAGAGATGGTGATGGGGCTGCAGCTCATCTCTGGGGTATGTAACCACGTGTGAGCCCTCCCTAGGCACTGAACAGGGTATGTCCTGTTCATAACGGGGTTTCCACCTCCTGTGATGGCTTAGCATCGCTGTCTGCTGTCCAGATTCGGTACCTGGGACTCACCTCTTTGGCAGTTTGCTTTGGAACATACCTGTGTTTGTGTGTGTATACACCACCCTGCCTTGAAGCATGTTCTGTGTCTCTATGTCTACATACATATGTGTGTGTATTACTGCAGTCTGGGAGAGGGGGGAACAGCCAACTTGGAGATGCCCTTTCATTTGTTGCCCTGCATTCCCACCAAGTGTCTGTGCTGTCTTTTGTTGTGCCATTCACATCGTGCCATGTAGCACCTGGGCTCCTTTTCACTCCTGGTTTCTTCTCAGTGCAAAGAATGTATGGCTAGTGAAGTGCTGAATGTATGGTGTGCCCATTGTGCTTGAAGTCAAAGCTCCTGTTCCCCCTCCCTGGATAGTTGTGTGGGCTACTTGCTTTAAAACAAGGCACCTCTAGACTATACTGAACTATACCGGACTGTGTTGTAGTGCTTTCTGAAGTGTGGGTCTAGTGTTGATTTGAGCCAGGTAGATCAAGTGTAGATGCCATGCAAGCCCCTAAGCACGCAGCTGGGGCAATGCACTTCAGTCCTGACTCGCAAACGACACCCTCTTAGCAAACACCTCCTGTTCTGCCTTAATGTGCCAGGCTGTGCAGTGGTTTCGCTCTGAGATAACACCCAACCAGCCAGAAGTAGGCTGAGAAGAGCAAATTCACCCCTCTCAGAACTGAAGCTGAAACCAAACCTGTGGAAGCAGAGGCTTCAATGCCTGAACTCGCTGTGCTAAATAAATAGTTGTCTTTTCTCGTACCGAGCACACGCTGTTATTTGCTTGATGTTCTTTGTGTGGTGTTTGTGCTATGAAGTCCTTCTGGTGGTATCTCCGTGGGGAGAACGAACTAACGCTTAACTCGAACCAGATGCTGTGCTTGGGCTTTGAAGAGATCTAGATTGCTAGTTTACTCTTTTGATTAAGTCTATCAATTAGGAATTTGGAGACACTGTAGCTTAGCACTACAACTAGAGATTCAATTACTACACCTGATCTCGATGTGGTTTGAAGTAGCTATAAGTTTTAGTCAACTCTAAAGATGTCATTATGTTCTCTCAGTGGGAGGTTTTTTGACGCTCCTAGCTTTAAGATGAAATGGATCACACTTCTGCTTCCTCTTTTCTACTACGGAGAAGTCCTGTTATTCCTATTAAGTTCTGCAGTAGGATGCAAGCAAATCTGGAAGCTGAAGGATAATGCAGCAGTGTTTTCAGCAGGGTAAGAATGCATTCCTGCTGGTGCTGTTCACCTCATGCTTAAAGCACTGGGCAGGCACTTGCCCTGAAGCTCATCTTAGTTCCCTTAGGTTGAGAGCTAAGTTAAAAGTGGGTTTATGTCTCTGCTCAATCGGAGTTTAGGGGTTGATCCATGGGCTACTGAAAACGAGTTGTCCATTGGCTTCACCGTGCTCTGCTCAGGCCTTTGAAGGCACCAGGGATACAACTGCAGGTCACTGTAAAATGGAAACTCATCCCGATGGCACGGTTTCTTTCTGAATTGACAGAAGCATTCCTTAGTCCTGCTTAGTGTAAGGAATGTGTAACTAAAGCCCCGAGAGCTGGTGAGAGATGATTCCTGCCTTAAAACCTTCCCTTCCTCTCCTGGAACCGCCACTGGGGTTTAGAAGGCAGCATCCTTCTCTTCTGGGAATTGGCTGGAACGAACAGTCCTGAAGATGTGAGAGGAAAATCATCCTTCAGGAAACAAACCAAAGGAGGAAGGCAATGCCAAAATGCACTCGAGGGGTGGGATTCTTGGAATTTCAATCAGCTCTACACCAGGATTCAAGGCAGTGCTTCTGAGAGGGTACAGGAGACGGCACAGAGATGCGCAGAGAAGAGAGAACAGCTCCATTGTTTTCCCAGTTTTCATAAGGACACTTAACTTCTATACCCCATCCACCTCTAGTTATTTCCCTTGGACATAAGGAAAAATGACCAACTGATTCCATGATTCCATGCAAGTTAACCTTCACTGACTTTTCCAAAGGAGCTTTTGCTGCCTCTGTTCAGTGTCTAGGGGTTTGTGAAGCATGAAAAAGACCTGAAGTTTTCCACAACCAATTCTGTAGGATGAAAGGAAATTGCACGTTTATTGTCCAGGCATTTTGAAGGGCTTTGTTCTCCTTTTTCACATCCTAAAAGGACTGAAAATCCACCCGACGTGCATTTCCATCCTCTCAGCGTGGGCCTTCATGCTAGGGCAGGGATGCTGGTTCCCTTCCCAAGCCATGCAGCATCTCGCTGCTCTCATTCCCATCACCATGAAGCTGGGGGACATCTCCCAAGGCACAGGAGCAGGCAACCACACCATCGACTGGCTGCAGTTCCGCTTTACCGCTTGGGCACCTCCCTTTATGAAGAGAATTGGCTTTGGTCTGGATAATAAAGACTCTGTATCTAAGTTGCTGAAGATCTGACCTGGGCTTCCTGCACGTTTTAGGTCTTACGAGTGACACTCAGTTGACAGCTCCACTGCAGAGAGTGATGAAGCCCGTGCAGCAATGTCCGGAGCTGCCATTCAGCCCATGTACTTCAGGCTTTATGCTCTGCAGGCTGAAGAAACCAGGAGAGGGCGATGGGAGCAGCATCTGCTGAGTACTGTGCATCAAGTACTGCTGCTCTGGGCTTTCCAGCTCTATTGCTGCCATTTTCAGCTCTCTCCGTCTGTTTAATGGACTTTTCAGCCCATCGTTTGTCTCTATGTACTTCTCCTGCAGTGGTTTGGGCCTATCGTTCTCTTTAAACCCTCTCCTGCCCTCATTGAGCCGGTGATTAGTTCTCTCCTCAAGTTTATCTATTGGAAGTATTGTTTAATCATTAACGGGAAGTTATCTGTTAAGTGTCAAAGGGCACAGAATACAATGTCTGAGCTGTCACAGCATAAATGAGAGGGTACTGAACCCAGGTTCATCAAACTGAAGGTAGTTATAGAGAAGCTGATCTTGAGCTAGATCACCTGGAACTGAGATGATGACTCAAGGAGCTCCTGAGGGTACTGCAATGTAACTGAGAGCTTGGCTTGGAACATGCCCCATGTGCCATTCAGCTGGACTTGCCTGGGCCTGTCTAACACTGCTTTTCTCTGTCTTTTACTGCATCTTGCTGTGGTCTGCTCAGTCACTACCTTGTCCGGCCCTGAGGAGTTAGATCTGTTCATCAAAGGGGTTTTAGGATGACTTTTCCCTCTCTGCGATCATCAGTCCAGCCCTGTGACTTGTTTTCCTGTTTAACGCCCAAATTCCTAGGCTGAAGATGCCGGATGTGGCTCCGTTGGTTTCTGGAGACCTAATTCATTGCTGGTCCTTCACGGATTCTTTGGCTACTGCACTGTATTCCCTTTCCTTTCCCCACTTTCTTCCCAGGCAACTGCAGATGTGGCCCCTCCACAGCTAGGCACAAATCCTGCCCCAAGGCTGAGGCAGACACATGAAAGGTACAGGCAGTGTTCAGCCACTGAGCACTGCAAGAGCAACGCAGAATGTGTGAAGCTTTCATCTGCCCTTATTGCTAAGGCTTAAGGGTCTGAGTCTGCAAGATCCTGAGTGCTGTTATCTGCCATGGGAGCTCAGCAGATGAGGAAGCCACAGCTGGAAGGTGCCTTTCTTGTCTTTGCTTTTCCATGGCAGCCAATGCATGGCCGTAAGCTCTGCTCAAGATGAAGCTGCCTGTCAGTCAAGTGGGAGGTGTTCTGGCTGCTCAAGAGATGCTCACACAGTGCGAGCACACACTATGCTTGGCTAAAGCCAGTGCTGCTTCAGTCCTCCAGTTACTGGAGCAGCAGAATACAAGCAGAGAAGAGAGGTTCTCAAGTGCTCAGGAGCTGGCTCTCAGCTGATGTCAACCACCTGCATTTCTGCTGGCCTTGAAGAAGCAGCTCCAGGGGCCTACTGCAGGATTGAGGATGCAGAAGGCTGCAAAGGTTGAGGATGCAGAAGGCTGCAAAGGTTGAGGATGCAGAAGGCTGCAAGGATCTTTCGGTGTGAATGGGCTGCTTGGGTGTTACCACTTGATGCAGTAATGCAAGAGTTCTGGGCCTTCAATGTCCACCCCTTATTCAACTAACCGTGCTGATGTGCTGGTATCAAAGCCTGCAGGATCACAGCTGTTGGCTTTCCAAGCGCGTGAGTTTGGTTCTATTCCGTGCTATAGTCCCACTTGCTGCTTTGGACAGTGTGTGCTCTGCCTGGATGCTCTGGCACGCGGTACCTGGGGACTTGTGCTCTCCATTATTTGATGCCCTTCAAATTAAACAGTTTTGGGTATTTTTTTGCTGGAAAACGTAACTTGGGTTAAACAGGATTTGGACCAATATGTTATTCCTGCTCCTGTTTCTCCTTCAGTTGCTTCCAGCTTGAAATTCCCAGAAGACCCCATTATTTTTTCATCACTCAGAAGGCAGAGCCCTGATGCAGCAGAGCAAGAATAAAGCTCCAGCTTCTGTCTGTGCACGACGATGCTCCAGTACCAAACCTCCCACCAGGAAACCTTTCATCATCATTGCAACCGTAAAGACCTGCATTGTATCCTTGGTTTTGCCACGGCAGCTTCAAGCACGCCGAGTTCTGAGGTGATTTGGTAAGGACAAGGGTGCCCATGCAATTTTGTCACGTTAAAAACCAACCAACAAGTGAATCATTTGGCTTTCTGAAGTTTTGAGCAGCCCTTCTACAAGCTGGTGCCCTTCCCCAAGTCACTGCTTAGGACCGTTTCCACTGATACCCAAGAGTCGCAATCTGGCCTCCCCAGAGAAAACCAACTCTCTTCTAGTGGTAGGTGCATGTTGATAGCAAATTGGTGGAGCAACAGAAACAGTAGGAAGGGAACGTGAAGGTCAGGTTACACGGGATTTCGATTCTTTTCCTTATGGTTTGCTTGGATTCTGTTACTTTTCCAGGGACTGATCCAAAGCCCTCAGAAAGTCCATGCTGGTAGCAGGGAAGCGCCTGCTGCTACCCCACAGGCATCTTCCCAATGGCATCAGTGGGTTTTGAGTCAGCCCCTACATGTGTTTTGCAAAGGATAGTGATCTTCAGAGCAACACCTTGATTTCTTCCCTGGACAAACAGACCTGCTTGTCACTGACACCTCTTGACCCGTGTTCAGCACACAGGTTTGGTTTGGGTTCTGCTTTCAGAAACAATATGCTGCTAAGCCACATTTCCTGGAGGGAAATGGACACCTACCTACACACAAAGCTATCCAGCTAATTTATACCTTGTTGAATTTATAACCTTGTCTATGCTTCTATGGACACTTTGTATGGGCTGCAGCTCAAATCCTAAAATAGTCAAGAATTTTCCTTTCCCATATAGTATTCTATTTACTTTGACTTAAAACAAAAACAAGCGTATAAATGCAATAATGCAGGTAGACTAGAAATACTAGATTGAAAATTAAAGTAGTTTAGCTTGTCCCATTGTGACTGACAGTGTTGTCCAACACCCAACGCTGTACCTGACCATATTCCAGGCTTTCTATGTAGCTGAATCTAGTATTAGCTTTGAAAACCCATTGTATGAGTGGTGGGTGGATGGGTTTGGAAACGTGTGCTCTCTACACATTGTATGTTACTCACATCAGAAGCTGTATGGCCACTCCATATGCTGTGAAACTGTAAATGATTCCCAATACACCTGTAACTCTTACCAGGATTGTGAGAAATAAACTATATACAGAGATCTATATATACACACGTAGATATACTGTATAATTCCTCCTGTGAGCATCTTTGTGTATGTGGGGTGTGAGTGCAAATGGCTGTAACCCCTCTCCCTCTTTACTCATGCCCATGCTTCTGACAGGTTTAGTATTTGCTAGCAGTAGTGATCCCAGTGAGAAGCGTAAGCAAAGGCAGTTCCTGCCCCAGATAAATGCCAGCCTGCCTGAGGAAAGCAGGCAAAGGATGATTACTGCTATTCCCACATGGAAGCTAAAACATGGCATTAGACTTGCTCAGAGCCAAAAGGAAATATTACTGATCCCAGGGATCCCCTGGGCTCCAGGCTTGGCTGCAGAGTTTGCTGGGGCTTCTCCCCTCCCAAATCGCTGTGGTTTGATGGGTTTTGTCTGTAAGTTGGCCTGGGAGCATCCATCCTCGTGAGTACACAATCCCCTGGGTACCTGGCTGATATCCAGGGAGGTTCCTGCACACCAGTGAGCCAGGGATTCCCTTGACCTGTCGGGTTCAAGGAGAGACCTTATAACAGTCTTCCAATAACTAAAGGGGCTCCAGGAAACCTGGAGAGGGGCTTTGGACAAGGGATGTAGGGACAGGCCAAGGGGAATGGCTTTAACCTGCCAGAGGGGAGACTGAGATGAGCTCTTAGGCAGAAGCTTTTCCCTGGGAGGGTGCTGAGGCGCTGGCACAGGGTGCCCAGAGAAGCTGTGGCTGCCCCATCCCTGGCAGTGCTCAAGGCCAGGTTGGGCACAGGGGCTTGGAGCAAGCTGCTCCAGTGGAAGATGTCCCTGTCTGTGGCAGGGGTTGGAGCTGGAGGAGCTTTAAGGTCCCCTCCAACATGAACCACTCTGGGATTGTAATTACCTCCCTGTGAAGGGGAAGGCAGCAGGGATGCTACAATGTGGAAGCTCTCCCTGTAGCGTGGACTCAGTGGAGGCACCTGCACAAACTGTTCTCCTTGGCCTGAGATGAAGCAGCGCCGCTGACTGAGGGAGAGGAGGGGAACGGGCTGGAGAATCTTCCTCTTGTGTCTCCTTCAAACAAAAGCCGTGTCTCTTCTCACTGCCGAGGAGGGCAGCGGCAGCCACACATCAGTGCAGTTGTGGTGCCAGCACAGGCAGCGCTAACACCAGCTCGGTGCTTCCAAACCCTGCTTTGGCTGTAGTCCATCCATCCAGTCTGTGTTTCATCTACTTCCTCCCCTCCATGCATTTATAGAAGTCTATTACGCATGAAAATCAGAGGCTACGGTTATAATTAGCTCAAACTACGTTTTGCTTTTCCCTGCTGCCTTCTATTCCAGCCATTATTTAGCCACAGAAAATGAGATAGTGCCAAATCACTCCGTTATATGTGTTATAAGGAGAAATGTGGCAGTTCTGTGCTCTCAGACCAGCTCTGAGGAGGAAGCGGTCGCCTCATTTGAATTAACCCCAATGTCCAGGCTCCATCAAAAAGAATGGTGTGTGAGAAGACGCAAATAACTGACATTGGCCTTGTGATCCCATCGCTGTGCTGCAACGACTCCTATTTGTTAACCATGCAAACGAAGCAGAGAGAGGCTGCAAAGCATTTCCAGTGCTTGCTGGAAGAGAATTCAAGAGGAGACCATTTGGAAAGCAGGGAAAGATGAAGTATTAGGGCATCACTGCACAATTTCATGTCCCAGCAAGCGGGGCTTTCAATCTTTTCCCCTTACATCACTGTCACATCCTCTCATGCTTTGGATTTGGGGCAGTTTAGGGAGGGTGGGAGGAGCTGATGGAGCAGGGTTGCAGACAGGAGCTTTCCTTTAGCAAAAGCACTGGATTAAGGAGCATAAATGTGATGCTCTGCGCCACGGAGGCTTAGGCTGCTGGGGCGGCATTAAGTCCCTTGCTAAACTCAATAGTGAAAACACACTTTGGGTTTATTTGGGGTTTTCAAATGATTTCCTGGGAGTTGGGATGGACAAGGATGGAACTTCCGAGTGTTCCCACCGCCCATGGATCCAGAACACACTTTTGGAGAGGAGGCCGATGGACAGATGGTGGAAGGGACGGAGCAGCAGCCAGCCCGATGGCATGAGCTCCATTTCCTTTAGGAAAGCTGGAAATTAGATCCTTCCAAATACATAAGAATAAAGGCAGAATTGTGCTGTCTTCACGGTGTAGTTATCATTTCATAACGGCATTTTCACTTTGTACTGCACAGGGAACCACTGAGATAAATGTATGAAATCAACAGGGATGACAAATGTGAATCCTGAAACTGAACAAGGTTTAGAGAAAATACAAAGCCCAAAGCAGTGAAACCTGCAAAACCCAAACGTTTTCCCTAAGGAATAATATCTCATTGAAGATACAGAGTGCAGATACAGATATTGGAGATGCAGATAAGAAGGGCACAATCCAGACCAGCCAGGAAGGATGGGAAGCACAGCTTCGGAAGGGGTTTGGGTGGCTTTATTCAGTTTGCAGTTCCGATGCTCATTGCAGTGGCTCCAGGAAATGACCAAGTCCTTCATCCATGGGTTTCACCATCATCCCTTTTCAGCAGACCGCTCTGAAGGATCCACATAGAATAGTTTGGGTTGTAAAGGACCTTAAGCTCATCCAGTTCCAACCCCCCCTGCCATGGGCAGGGACACCTCCCACTAAACCATGGCACCCAAGGCTCTGTCCAACCCGGCCTTGAACGCCACCAGCGATGAAGCATTCACAGCTTCCCTGGGCAACCCATTCCAGTGCCTCACCACCCTCACAGTAAAGAACTTCTTCCTCATATCCAATCTAAACTTCCCCTGTTTCAGTTTGAACCCGTTACCCCTTGTCCTATCACTACAGTCCCTCATGAAGAGTCCCTCCCCAGCATCCCTATAGGCCCCCTTCAGGTATTGGAAGGCTGCTATGAGGTCTCCACGCAGCCTTCTCTTCTCCAGGCATGTCCCATACCATCCCATATAACATAACTAGTTGTGGGATGAGCTCAGGGCTGTGAAGGAGCAGAATGCGCGCCTGTCCCTGCGCAATGTCCCGAGGTTCTTCATCCCAAGGGTGAGAAGCATAAAGAGCAGAACCTGGGAGAGACCTTAGAATAGCTTAAAACCAGCTTAAGCCAATAACAGATGAAGCCAGCAAAACCAGCTTGGGTTTATCACAGAGCCAGACTGGTCCGGGTTGGAAGGGACCTTGACTATCAAATTCATCACAGCTTCTCTGGGCACCCTGTGCCAGCGCCTCAGCACCCTCCCAGGGAAGAGCTTCTGCCTAAGAGCTCATCTCAGTCTCCCCTCGGGCAGGTTAAAGCCATTCCCCTTGGCCTGTCCCTCCATCCCTTGTCCAAAGCCCCTCTCCAGGTTTCCTGCAGCCCCTTTAGGCACTGGAGCTGCTCTGAGGGCTCCCCTTCAGGAGCCTTCTCTCCTCCAGGCTGCCCCAGCCCAGCTCTCTCAGCCTGGCTCCATGGCAGAGCTGCTCCAGCCCTCACAGCATCCCCGTGGCCTCCTCTGGCTCCACATCCCTCATGTGCTGTTCCCTAGAGCTGGATGCAGGGTGCAGGGGGATCTCGGGGGGGGGTTTATTCCTTCTTATCCCCTGTGTCAGGAACACAGCACCATTGGAATAAACGGCGGTGTTTGGGCTTTGTGCAAAGATGCTGTGGCAATCGGTCGGCTGAGGAGGGACTTTGTGTAGTTTAGAACATGAGTTTTGAAACCCAGCGCTGCAGCTGGATGTGGGCATTGAAAACCAGCACACATTTCATAGGATCATCATGGAACCATGGAATGGTTTGGGCTGGAAGGGAGCTTAAAGCTCCTCCAGCCCCAACCCCTGCCACGGACAGGGACCCCTTCCACTGGAGCAGGGTGCTCCAAGCCCCTGTGTCCAACCTGGCCTTGAGCACTGCAGGGATGGATCATCCGGACACCAACGCCTTTCACTCCCAACCCTCACCGCAGCGGACGCTTCTCCCCGATCCTCAGCGTTTCGGCCCTATGTAATGACCTAAACCTATCAATACAGACACAAACCCCGCGGGCTCGGCGGCGGGGCGGGACACGGCACCAACCGCTACCGATGGCCCCGACGGGTTTAAAGGCCCCGCGGCCCCCCCAAGCCCCTCGCACCGCACCCTCTACCCGGCTCCGCCGCCCCGCGCAGGCGCGGCCCCATGAGGAGGCGGGCGCCGCCGCCGCCGCCGCCCCCAGCGCGGCCGGGTGCCGCCATGTCGGACCGGCCGGCCAGGCCCAGCTGCCTCATCGTCGCCAGCGCCGCGGCCGCGGGTGAGACCCCTTCGGAGGGTGGGGGGGAGCCCCGGTTCGCCGGGTCCCGGCGCAGCGGCGGTGCGCGATCCTGCGGGTCCGCTGTGTCCATCCCCGCCTCAGGTTATGGCCGGTCCTCTGCGTGCGAGGCCTTTGCCTCGCCGTGTACGGGTGTTCTGCTGAGAGCGGTTCGTTGGGAAGGGGCTGGGGATGGTGGTGGGTGATACGGTGTCCGAGCCGGTGCTGCCCGTTGATGCCAGGAGGGACAGCAGTGTCCTGGGTGCATGGGGCGCAGTGCGGCAGCAGTCGAGGGGGTGATGCTCCCCCTCTGCTCGACCCCGGTGAGGCCGCATCTGGAGCGCTGTGTCCGGTGCTGGGCTCCTCATTGCAAGAAAGCCAAGGTGAGGGTCCAGGGGAGGCCGCATGGATGCGGAGGGGTCTGGAGCATCTCCTTGGTGAGGAGAGGCGGTGGGAGCTGGGCCTGGTTGGTCTGGAAGGGGGATCTCATCAACGCAGATCAGTAGCTCGGTGGTGCCCTGCACTGCTGTGTCCCCACGCTGCTTGTGCAGCTGTGCTGTGCACAGATGTTTGCCCTCCATAAGTGCTCACCTGCAGTGCATATCTGCACAGCTGTGCCGCTCAGTGCCTCCTGCTGGTCCCCTCCGGACCTGCTGCTGACACAGGGGCTGCTGAGCTGGGCTTTCCTGTGTATGTACCTGGGTGAAGCCAAACTCCCTTCCCTCTGGACGCCCAGGATACCTTCCTCATGTGTTTCTCAACACACAGCTTGCCTGTAATGAAGGCTCTTAATTTCTGATGTCTTAAAAGAACCCCCTGAAGTTACTGAGAGCTTCGACAATGAGCAGAAACCCAAGCTAATGTACTTTGCTAGATGAAACAGTCTGTTTGTGGCCGGGATTGAAGCGTGACTGTTGGGTTCTGAAGTTGTTGAACTCTGGTTTTCAGGTGTGTCAGCCCAGTCCTTCCTTCACTGCTTTACACTGACAAGTTCTGCTTTTAATCTGCAAGTTGCCACTCCTGGGGTAAGTAAAAGAGCAGGTACTGTCATTTGAGCTGAAACCAATTGATGCTCCAATTGACAAGAGTTCTACTAAGCCTTTTTGAGAGGTATTTTGTTGGCTTTATAGGTTACTGGGCTCTTTTTAGTTCTGTTTCCTTAATACTGAAGTGAATGAATGCTTCCTGTATGGTCCTGTCATAGATTGAATCCCAGACAGGTTTGGGTTGGAGGGACCTCAAAGCTCATCCAGTTCTAACCCCCTGAACCGCGTTTTCCCTAGGGGAAGCCGATAGATTTTGTGGATGTGAACGAGAGCAACATGCGCTGGGTCCAGGACTTCCGCATGAAATCCTATGCCAGCCCTGCCAAGCTGGAGTCCATTGATGGTAAGAGCTTCACTGCTCACCTGTGTATCGTGTCCGTCTATCAGGGGAAACAAGTGCTTCTTAGTGTTGGGAAGAGCACCTCAGCAAAGGCATAAAAGTTGTGTTATTAGAGGAAGCCATAGCAAATACAGTTGTTCTTTTTTGTGTAAGAGGAAGTCCTAGCAACTACAGTTGTTGTTTTCTTATATCTTGGATTGCTATATATATTCATACATATTTTTATATAGAGAACATTCATATTGTATGAATATAATACATATTTTTATATATAGACACAACATATATATTCTCATGTGTGTGTATATACGTACATGATATATATTGTTACTTAAATACTTATTTAAAAGAAGTATATTGCTGAAGTAGAACCTGGCAGACGCAGTGGTTTTAGGTTTTGCTCAGGTCAGAATACCTCATTAAAAATCCCAGAGTGGTTTGGGCTGGAAGGGATGTAATCTTAAAGCTCATCCAGTTGCAACCCCCTGCCACAGGCAGGGACACCTTCCACTAGAGCAGATCGCTCCAAGCCGCCTCCAACCTGGCCTTGAACGTTCCTAGGTCCTTTGTCCTAAAAAGGACCTTTTTGTCCACACAGATCAGTAAGTTCAGCACAGGTTTTGAGTGGCTTATGTGGTGGTGTCTGAATTTTGTCAAATCTGGAGTAGTTTTATGGTCAGGCTCTTTCGGTTGTTACTTTTATCACAAGGAGTTTATCCTTTCCTCCTCACCAGGTGCTAGGTACCATGCACTGCTGATTCCAAACTGTCCTGGGGCTATGACTGACCTTGCAAACAGCGGGTACCTGGCAAAGATACTGCAGCACTTCAGCACTGAGAACAGTAGGTGAACATCATGAGGTGTTTTGTTAAATGCAATAGTAGTGCTGTGCTGTTAATGCAAGACTGTTACCTTCCAGGGACTTAAAAATGTTCACATAGCTAAAGAGTGTTCATAGCTGGAAGGAGCTGCTTTAGAGTCTTTAGAAGTAGCCTCTATATGTAAGATGCATATAAAAATTACCTGTTGGCTTGTTAATACATCAGTAGAGGATTCTCTGCCTCACAGTGATACAGAAATGGTGCTCTCCAAGTCAGTGTGATTCAAGCTTGAGCCAAATGTGGAATGTACCAGGATCATCATTGAGGCTGTAGTTAATCAAGACTTGTGTTTGCCTCTCGTTTACCATTTGAGCACACTTCTCTTTGACTGGTGTTGTCTCCAGCCTTGGAGTTAACTAGTAACTCTTTGCAAGACTGGGGCTGTTCTGTGGTGTGTAGGAAAAACCTTACAGCTTGAGAGAGTATGAACTGTGTGGTATAATCTTACCATGAAGGGAACGAGGATGATCAGGGACTGGAGCACCTCCTGTATGAAGATAGGATGAGAAAGTTGGGGCTGTTTAGCCTGGAGAAGAGAAGGCTGCGTGGAGACCTCATAGCAGCCTTCCAGTATCTGTAGGGGGCCTATAGGGATGCTGGGGAGGGATTCTTCATTAGGGACTGTAGTGATAGGACACGGGATAATGGGTTCAGACTTAAAAAGGGGAAGTTTAGATTGGATATAAGGAAGAAGTTCTTTACTGTGAGGGTGGTGAGGCCCTGGAATGGGTTGCCCAGGGAAGTTGTGAATGCTCCATCGCTGGCGGTGTTCAAGGCCGGGTTGGACAGAGCCTTGGGTGCCATGGTTTAGTGGGAGGTGTCCCTGCCCATGGCAGGGGGTTGGAACTGGATGAGCTTAAGGTGCTTTCCAGCCCAAACTATTCTACGAACATGCTGCAGCATGAAGAATCTGCTTAACACTCATCCGTGTTTTGGCTGTTTGAAGATGCTGCTCAAATATGCCTTGGTTTTTCTCTCGCAGAGCCCATCTGTGCAGTTGGACATGGAGTCGCAGCCTTGTGTTGTGCCACCAATGAGGATAAATCCTGGGTGTTCCAGGGGTACAGCCTGACAGGGGTAGGTTGAGCTTTCATCTGGCTTTTGCTGTGTGTGGGCCTGTGATTTCAGGTGATGGAGCTGATATTTCTCACAATATAAATCATCAGTATGGTACCCTTGATTTATATGGAAGACATAGAGAGTTGTCATTGGAAGGGGGCCCAGCACTGAGTGCATGAAGGGATTGTCTCTCCTGTCATGTGGAGCATGTTTTCCTTCTGATTGTTCAGTAAGCAATCTTGGATGCTTGAAACTGAAGCAATAAAAGCTGGAAGTGGCTGCTGCAGCTCTCTGCATTCATTGTGGAGGGCTTTTAAGAATTGCTTTTATGTTTCATGAGTGCTGGGGTTAGGTTTGTTTCTCAAGGTGCTCTTTCATTGTAAAAGGCAGTGGAAGTTGTAGGGGAAAAAAGCTGTTAGTACAGACTGGCTTGTGATTAAAGTAGATGCTGTTGATTTATTTAATGTATAGTCCTATGTCTGACTTCACAGGCCATTTACATGGCAGTTGTACCTGTGTTCCAGAGTGATGCAAACCTCTCTAGTACAACTTCTGGGGTACTATGGCTATGCAAACCATAACAAAACCAGTGTCCACCTGTGCGGCTAGAAACTGAACTTGGGATTCCAATTTTCCTCTCAATTTAAGCTGTGTCCCGTATTAATTCCAAAGCAGAGTACTGTTGTTTGCAAGTGGCACAGCATTTGTGTCCACATGTTTGTGGCCAGCACCCAGAGGTCGGCGCTTTCACCAAGTGGATTCCATGCACACTGCTCAGTGTCTGGCTGATGTGCAGGCGTTCCCTTGGTGTCGTTCTTGCTCTTTGTTTCTTTCACTTGAGAGTTTTCAGTTTGTCCCCTGTAGAAAATCCATAGAAGCTGATCGTGGTCATTTGGGTTTATGCTTCATTGCTCTCTGATTTCCTGTATGCAGCTGGCAGAACTGTAGGGGGATGTATGTGTTAGTTTTGCTTGGCTTTTCCTGTAAAACCCAAGCCAGACTTAACTTCCTCTTGTTCTTTTCCAGCCCTCTGTGTATGAACTGGTCCGACAGCCTAATTTTGCCAGTTTGTCCATTATTGTGGAAGACTTCGTGAAAGATTCTGGAGCTACATTCAGTGGTATGGCACTCTCTTGTTGTCCAGGATTATGTGTTTCATGGCTGCGTTTGGGGAATTAATGTTCGTGTGCTGGTTTTACACAAGGCTCTGACAGGATATCTCATCTTGGATTCCCATTTCATGATAGAAACAAATGCCCTTGTGGACTAGAAGTGGTGAGTTGGAGCTGCTTGAGAAAGCCCTGAGGAGGGCCGCAAAGATGCTTTGAGGGCTGGAGCAGCTCTGCTCTGGAGCCAGGCTGGGAGAGCTGGGCTGGGGCAGCCTGGGGAAGAGAAGGCTCCTTAAGGGGAGACCTTAGAGCAGCTCCAGTGCCTAAAGGGACTCCAGGAAACCTGGAGAGGGACTTTGGCCAAGGGCCTGTAGGGACAGGCCAAGGGGAAGGCTTTAACCTGCTGGAAGTGAGATAGAGATGAGCTCTTAGGCAGAAACCCTTGCTTTGAGGGTTTTATTGTGGAAAATCTCTTGATCCATGCACTTTATGCACCTCGTGTTAACTGAACCAAGGGACCAGTCCTGCATTTTGGAGAAGGACTTTCCTGTGAAATCATGTCAGCATTAGGGCTTTGAGATTGTCCCTGTCTGTTGGAGTTATAGAGCAACACGTCAGTCACTGAGCAAATCTGGTCAAAGTACTCATCTTCTACGTTGGTTCTGTCAGAGATGTGACACGACACCGAAGTAGCGTCCACTGACATGATGCCTGTTGCTTTTTCCTCCTGCGTTTAGCCAGCAGTCCGGATGCTGTACATGTTGTACTGGACAGGCACCTGGTGACAGGACAGAACGAGAATTCCACTCTTCCTGCAGTCCAGAATCTTCTCATCCTTTGCAATGTCAGGTGAGGTCATGTGGGAGATAAGAAGTAGGGACAAGCAGGGGTGAGCAGCTTTAGTGTCAGGAATATTGTCCCAAAAAGAGCACTTTTCCCCTTGGTTAAGTGCTGAAGTGTCACCGTTGTTTGGTGCAGCTTTTCAGGTGGTCATGTCTTTTGGTAAGTAGCATTTGTGGTTATTAAAAGGTAAAATGGGTTGGAAAATGCACAGCTGTGTATCAGGACTGGTAAAATAAAATGCAGAATAGGCCCCACTGAATGTTTCAGCTACAATAAACATCCCTTGTGTGTCATTGGTTGTGCTTTGGCAAGTTTTGGTCAGCTATTGTGTTAGGATCTGGGAATGAATGGATTTAACTTTGGCGGTGGCTTGGCTGTTTGACTGTCCTCAGGTAGAAGAACACATATCAATAACCACCCCGATCTTCTTTTGTTCAGGTGAATGTGTGTTAGAAGTCCTTTCCTGGCTGTGGACTAACAGGTGGTGTCATGTTTGGATGTGTTTCCTTCAGCAGGAAATGAAGGAGCAGGTCTCTTTGCATAGGATGGATGAAGAACCAGCAGGTTAAGGAATTCCTTGGATAAAACATCCCTCTAAATTTGTCCTGGACTGTGAAGTGACTGTGACAGTGGAGTAACAATGTCAGGCTTTGCATATATGGAAAGGATGAAGGTTGTGACTGAGAACCTTGAAGTACATCACACTTCAGAAGCAACAGTGAAATCATCTTGTATTTTTGTTGCTGTATCGGTCTCTAGACAAGAGAATTCCAGATGTGGGAGTGTCTTTTTAAGGGAAGGTTGGTGCTATGACTTCAGATTGCTGAAGCTGAAGACCATACTCTAGGTCGATGTTATACTGATGGTCAGTAACTGCCCCGAAGAGCGCTTGGAACAATGTGAACCATGTGTTTCAAATAGCAACATCTACACCCAGAGCTTGACTGAAATGCAATTCCAGATGCAGGGAATGAAGGGAACCTCCTTTCATTTGGTTACTGTCTGAACTCAATGTGCTGGACACGTGGATGTGCTTGGAATAGGATGGAAAATGCTCAGCTGCTCTCTGAATAAAGCTGAAGAGGTTGTTTGCAGAAGGTGATGCTGTTTGCATAATGAGCCCTTGTTTCCTTTGCCTGTTGATGTCATTGGGCTTGTGTTAAAAGGCTTGCTCAGCTGTTTCTAAATGGTCTTCTGATGGTTATTTCTTCTTTGTGGTGCTTATGTTATGATGTTTGTTCTCTTGAAACCCTTCTCCTTGGCACGTACATTGCAGTTGTCTCTTGCTAGAATGTTACGAACAAAGGCATTAAAAATGTAGGCAGCTCATTTGGATCGTGTCTTCTGAGGATCTAGCTGTAAGCTGAGATCTGGCCTTCTCTTCCCTTTTGAGCTGCAATGGCACCTGCTTTTTGGGCCTGAAGGTGCGCATGGAATAACGAGCCCTAGGAATATTTTGGGTTGTTGCAGGCTCAAACATGCTGAGTCCATGGGGGAGTGGGCAGGTGGATGGTGTCCTTCCCTCTTGGAACAGAGGGCAGCTTTCTGCAGTGCTCTGAGGGAAAGGACCTTTGTGGTTGCGTTAGGTTTTGTCTTAATGGGACAATGTGATGTATTGGCTGTAACCAGACATCAAGCAGGGTCATTTTATGTCTTTTATTTAGAAAGTCATTTCTTCTAGTTCAGTCTCAAGAGTTCAGAGTGATTTGGGAAGATAATTCACTATGGGGTTTGTTGGGTCTTCTGCTGTTGCATTCGGAGTCCAGCTTGAAGATGTTTGGCTTTGACAGAAGGCAACATTAGAATTTGAAGTGAAAATGGGGCTTGGATAGAAATTCAACTATCAAGTAACTTTGCTAGCTTAAATCCTCATTCCTGGCAAGAGTTTGGAGGGATTTGTTGACCTTTGCCATCGGGACATACTTCCCATCTGGATTCCTGGTGCCTACTGAAATATGGGAAGTCATTGTGTTTCTACTGCAGTAGTATTAGGGATTGGGGTCATTTTGTGTTGAACCTGCAGCAAGGAGAAGCTCTCTGCCACCCAAAGCTTCATTTCATTAGAGAAGGTGAAATCCCATGTCCTAGGCTCCAGTGGCTGCCTGAGCAGGGAACTCGGCAGGGCTGGAGTTGGATGATAGGGGCCCTGGAGCAGATGGGTGCAGCTCCTGTGGCTCTGAGGTGAAGGAGCTTTTGCCACACCTGAAGCTGCAAAGCCAAGTCCTGCTTCTGAAGTGAGAAGCTGAGGGGCTACAAGGCTGGATTACCTCAGACTGTGCTTGTGTGTGACTGTCTCCAGACGTTCCCTTGCCTGCCTGTACCACAGAGTATTGATGTCTGCCCTGAGTCCTGTTTCCAGGCCTTCATGAGGAAGTTCTGCCCAGGCTCATCAATAAGGTGCCAGGTGAACAAGCGCTATTCAGAGCACTGCAGCCTCTTACTGATTCTCTCTTGTGCTGTTTTGCCTTATTCTGTGGAGGTCAGGACCTGTTGGAGCTGCTGTTTGTGCCTCTGTTGGGAAGTACACTGAGGTGTGAAGTTCTCTGCCTTTAGATTTTGTAACACTTCCTCCTCTTTTGCACATGGGAGCAGATAAAGAGGTGGTCCTGAGTGTATCTTCCTTCTTTGTCATCACACATCCATTTCTCTCTCCTCATCATTTCAACTGGCCCCAGTGTTGAAGCTGCTCTTGCAAAACAGAGGGAGAATTGCAGGATCCAGCAGACAGTGGCTGGAGAGGTGATGTGTGCACGTGTTTGTGCCTCCAGCTTTCCGATGGGGTTGAGAAGGATGCTGGCTCTCTGGATGTGGTCCAGCTTCTAGCAACAAGAGCAAAATGGTTTTGGTAATGCAGCTCCCATGTGAATTTGTGGCGTCTTTAGAAATGACACTGACAAGTGGTGATTGATGATGATGGTTCTTAAAAGCTCTTGTTCAGTGTGACCAAGTTTAGCCAGGGATGGGAGAAAATAAATCTATAAGTGGGAAAAGATCAAATAAAAGTAGAAGCCGCATGAAGCTGTTTGATGTCAGGCCAGATCAATTCAGGAAGGTTTAATTGTCTTTATTCTGGAGGGTGTTATGTCAGTGGCTTAAAATATGAGGCAGCATCCATCAGTTTGGCTCATTGTTTGGCTTCTGTGTCCATACAGGATTAATTGCATTTAGTCAGGAATGATACATAGAGTTTAGTTAGATCTATAGAGTTAAACCATTGAAGTTCTTGTTTAGTTCTCCGGTCTGGAAGAGCTTTCCATGCAGCAGGAAACCTCTTTTCAACCATACATCAGGCTATTTCTGTAACTCCTGTTTGTTTTTAGAGGGTTGAAGTCTGGGTTTCAAAGGCCGCAGCATGTCTCTAGCTTGGGGTGTTGGAGCATCCATCCCTCCTTTAGTTCCGTTTCGATCCTCAAATGTAACACGTGGCATTTTTTGTTACTTTATCTTTTGCTTAAGGTTATCTACATCAACTAAACCCATGAAGTGACGGTGCAGGATGAGTAAGGATTTTGGGTATCTTGCAGCTGAACCTTCCTGTGTGAAGAGTTTGAATACCTCAGGCTGCATCTTCTGTACCCTGCGGGCTGAGCTTTCTTCCTGGTCAACCTGAGAAAGCAGGCTGAGGTATCACACCCCAGGCAGCTGAGCAGGTTTGCTTTTAGCGCTTGATTTCAAATGTTATGCCTTAAAATGGTGTGTGTGTTCTCCTCTCTGCTTAGGAGAACACAGATGCTCAAACTGCTCAAGTGAAAAGACTTTTCTTACCTGATTGTATCTAACAAGGCTGTAAAATAACAGCAGCTGGGGTTGGGGGCATTAGCTTAGAGGAGAAACATTGCTTCTTGTTGCCTTGTGTCTGTTGACCTTTATCAGTGCCTTAGCTTGTGGTGCAGTTGGTGGTGCTGCTGCTTTACCACCATCTGTGCTAATCTTTAGCTGAAAGTCAAACCGAGTGTTAAGCCACGTGTTCCTGCTCCATCTAGTGATGTGGGTAAGAAATGCAGTGTAACTGACTTGTGACTGCTGAGGGAATGGGAGTCGCAGAATCATGGAATGATTTGGGTTGGAAGGGAGCTTAAAGCTTGGATCCCGACCCCTGCCACGGGCAGGGACACCTTCCACTGGAGCAGGGTGCTCCAACCCCTGTGTCCAGCCTGGCCTTGAGCACTGCCAGGGATGGGGCAGCCACAGCTTCTCTGGGCACCCTGTGCCAGCGCCTCAGCACCCTCCCAGGGAAGAGCTTCTGCCTAAGAGCTCATCTCGGTCTCCCCTCTGGCAGGTTAAAGCCATTCCCCTTGTCTGTCCCGACAGGCCCTTGGCCAAAGCCCCTCTCCAGGTTCCCTGTAGGCTCAGAACATGCTGGCTCTCGACATACTCAGCACATGATGTGTATTGGTTTTCCACTCTACCTGGCTTAAGTGTAGCAATCGGAACCGCCACAGGGAGGACAAGCTGCTGGTGGTGCTTGCATTTGCTCGGTGTTTCACTGTCCCTGTGATCAGCTGCTTACAGAGGATTCTGGCATCTCAGCCACATGCCAGGCCCTTTTGTCCCAGAGCCAGAACCTGCTTCTCAAACAGATGGAAAGCTTTGAGTTCTGGAGCTTTTCAACCCACACAAGCCCCGAGTGTTTCAGTGCTGTGCTCTGGGGTGCTTGGTGCTTTGATCCTATGGATGGATGTTAGCAGCCAGGCTCATTTCCTTAGAAATGTCTTCCTGGAAGCATCAGCTGCTGATTTATTTAAGGAACCACACACAGAGGGTTACCTCTTGTCTGGGCTTGATTCATGGGAGCATGTTCTGTGTTTTCCTGTTATGGGCAGACATTGAAGTATCTGCTGGAAGCACCAAAGTATGATGCTGTATCATGTGATACATGGAGCAGAAACGTTTGTGGGATGAATCCCTAGGGACAAGGGGCTCATAGGATTTATCCATAGGATAATCTTTACAGCTCACAGCTGTAAAGAAACATTCCTGTATTGCACCCCCATAAAGGATTTCTTCACCAAGAAATGTGATCTCAGTTTTGATCCTTACATGAAGTCCAGTTTTGCCTCTAACAATAATGTAAAGGTCTTGGTAGTTTGACCAACCTGATGTTTACAGAGGACAAAGGGATTGAGTGACATGAAAAGTGATGAGGAATGGCCAAATCCCCAGCACCTTAGGCTTTGAGCGTGAGTCCATGATCAGGTCTGATCTGATCCATGGTGAGTCTGATCCATGGCTCTGCTGTAGCCGTCAGCAGAGGTAGCTTGGATCCTCTGGAGCCAGAGGTGTCAGACAACTTGGGCTGACTTCTGAGGAGAGGAAGTGGTGTCTATTTAGAGCACTTGACAAAGCATTTGCTTGTTTTACGGGATCCCTTACAGGCTGTTTGTCCTCATTGCTGTCTGCACTTAATGGTCATGAGTCATGGTAGATTCCATTAGGGGATTGAAATGTTTAAATAGATTCTTTTCCTGCAGCTCCCACAGGATCATCTTAGAGAAACAAGGATGAAAAATGTGAGCCTTCTGCTTTCTTCACCTTAGGTGCTGTGCGATGAGCTCTGCTCTCTGATCCTGGGTACCAGAGTGTTGCTTTTGGAACAGCCTTTTGGCTGTGTAGTGCTCTCCTCTACCCTTAGCGTGGTGTCCTGCCAGTTCTGAGCTCCCGTGCAGACTGGCACAGCCACAGCAGGGACACTCACTGCGGATGGCTGGGCTGTGCTTGTGCTGGCCCTGAACAACAGCAGCGAGCCAAAGGGGTAAGTCCGGTAGGATTGAGTGCTGCAGCTCCTGTAAGAAATTCCCTGCCTGCTGCATGTGTCACACCCCTGCCCCAGGAAGCCACACCTGAGTGTTGGGCTATGTCTGAGTGCTGTGGACTGCACAGAGTGACCTCTGCTTTCTGGAAATCCTGCATTTCCCTGGATACACCCTTGCCTGGAGGCTGCCCGGAGTGTGTGGATGTCACAGGACAAATGGGAGACCCCTTTGCAAGTACTCAGTGTGATCCAAATCCATGTGAGCTCAGGCTGTACCCTAAAGTGAAACCGAAGTCCAGGCCCCAAAGGTGAGCTCATAAACTTCCTTCAGTTATACTGAAATGGAGTTGGAGCAGCAGAGCCTGCAGTGGCCTCTGACAATTGTCACCCTGACAGCAGAGTGCCTGGGTCAGCCTGGAGAGAAAGCTCCTTAAGGGGAGACCTTAGGGCAGCTCCAATGCCTAAAGGGGCTCCAGAGAACCTGGAGAGGGGCTTTGGCCAAGGGCCTGTAGGGACAGGCCAAGGGGAATGGCTTTAACCTGCCAGAGGGGAGACTGAGATGAGCTCTTAGGCAGCAGCTCTTCCCTGGGAGGGTGCTGAGGCGCTGGCACAGGGTGCCCAGAGAAGCTGTGGCTGCCCCATCCCTGGCAGTGTTGAAGGCCAGGTTGGACACAGGGGTTGGAGCACCCTGCTCCAGTGGAAGGTGCCCCTGCCTGTGGCAGGGGTTGGAGCTGGAGGAGCTTTAAGGTCCCTTCCAGCCCAAACCAGGCTGTGGTTCTGATTTGTCCCTTGGCTGTACTTGAAGTCCAGTTTCCTCTCAGCAAGATGCCAATACTCTGTCAACAGTCTGTAATGACTCCAGTGATGCAGATCCCAGTGCAGGCTGTGACTTGCAGGGACAGGTCTGATGCTGTGTGACCCAGTGCAGGGAGGTGGGGCCTGAGCAAAGCTTTTAATGCCAGCTTAACTTTGAAAGGGGAAAGGTGATCTCCCTCCAGGGAGCTTGTTCCACCCTGGCCTGCAGGTCACTGTTAACCTCTACCTGTAGAGCAGAGCGGTCTCCATCAGTCCCCTGAGATGGCTTCATTGTCCTTGGGCAGACAGCGACCTGGGAGTGCAGCAGCACACACATCTGGTATGGCTGTTGTCAAACCTGTATCTGATTTGTGAGCACAGAGCTGGTGTCACTTCAGTGGAAGCAACAGCTCCCAGGCTGTTATGGCAGTGTCGTGACAGTAGTGCTGCTGTGGCACACTGCTGTCAGTGATCAGATGTTCCCTTGGCTTGTTTCTCCTGTATGCCTCAAGCTGGATACAGTGTGTGTGTGCCTGTGATAGTGTTGTAGCCTCAGTGCTGCTTCTCCCCCCCCCCCCCCCTTTTTTAAGAGATTAACTTCAGGCAACAGTTGATTGTGTCTACATCTAAACAGGAACCTTGCAGAATCAATGAGATTGGAAAGAACCTTTAAGATGAGTCCAGCCATTCCCCAGCACTGCCAAGGCCACCACTAAACCATGTCCCCAAGTGCCACATCTTTTAAATAGCCCCAGATGTGGTGACTCCACCACTGCTCTGGGCAGCTTTTTCCAGTGCACGACAACCCTTTTGGGGAAGGAATGTTTCCTAATACCCACTCTAACCCTCCCCTGGCCCAACTTGAGGTCATTTCCTTTTGTCCTATTGCTTGTTCTTATCTACTCTTGATGGAACTGGACCTACACAAACTAATAAGAGAGATTTAATTAGTCTTCAGAAAATACAGCATGGAATCTCATCACAGGCAGCCCAACTTAATAGAAAGGCCTATAATTGGTAAATGCTGCATTAGGATTAGGTCATTCCTGAGGAAGGCAGCCACAGAGCTCTTCCTCTTTTCCAGAAGCAGCAGCTTAAGGGCAGCGAGGAAAGGATGACAGACAAAATCCAAACCAAAGCAACCCACAAAACACAAACCCGCCTCATTTGTGGAGCAGAGTTGGCAGCAGTTCCATGGCTGTTGCATAAAGAAAAGCAGCAACTCCTCCAAAGACAATATACAAAGCTCTTAACAGCTGATGTTGAGCTGTAGCCACATGTTCTGTCAGCTCAGATTAGCCAACTGTCAAGTGCTTTATTAACTGCTTGAGAGACTTAGTTCCTTCATTTTGAAAGCAGAGTCTCCACTACCATCAGGGTACGTGTAGCTTGTGCATGTGCTGCAATCTCAGTGGCACCTTCAGCTTCAGTCAGCTCCCTCTTCTTGCTGTTACCTTGTTTGGGGCTCTCAGACAAGTGCTACACAATTATATGGGATAGAATTCCTTACAATACAGTTTTCCCCCATTTAAAAGGATTGAAATACTCATTATGAGGGGATGCACCAGATTGCCAACCAGCAAATCACTACTGCTGCCAGCTTGGCTGCAGAGAGGGGAAAGGAAGAGACTGGAGCCTAGTTGGTATACTGGTATATATAGTATCATAGAATAGTTTGGGTTGGAAAGGACCTTAAGATCATCCAGTTCCAACTCCCTGCCATGGGGAGGTTATGTGTGTATATATATATATACACACATATCTATCTATATATGTGTATGCAATATACATGTGTATCTTTTAAGAGTACTTGTGGGTTTAGTATCAAGGAGGGCTTTTGAAACCTGGGTCTTCTCTTTAGCCACAGCAAAACAGATGAAAGGCAAAATCGCTTCTTAATGTGTTAAGGCTGTAGACTTAATGAGGAATTTAGTATTAAATAAGTGTAAGAAAGTGGAACTCCTGTGCCTGCAGCAGTGAAACGAGCAGGGGACAAGGACAGGCTGTGTTACTTTGCATGTATTGACAAAAGTGCCACCAACATTAGAAATGCTATTTGTCCCTTTGCAAATTGATAAAAAAGCATGATACAGAAATCTATCCGTAGACAGCATGAGACTCGTACAGGTCAGACATTTGTACATCCATTTACCCTGGGGTGAGCCACACTTCCAACCCTCAGGAACATCCGCGTTTTCCTACTTCCCATTTTCAGCGCTGAACATTCGCTCCTAGAAAGAGAGAAGGAAAACACCAGAAGTTGAGGCAGAGTTTGGGAGCTGAGCTTTAGCAATGTAGTCACTGTGAAGTAGTTGTCAGTAACAGCAAGTGGTGGTGAGACCTCAGAGCAGCTTCCAGTGTCTGAAGGGGGCTACAGGGATGTGGGACAGACTCTTCATTAGGGACTGTAGGGATGGGACAAGGGGTGATGGGTTCAAATTGAAACAGGGGAAGTTCAGGTTGGAGATAAGGCAGAAGCTGTTCCCTGGGAGGGTGCTGAGGTGCTGGCACAGGGTGCCCAGAGAAGAGGTAGATGATCCATCCCCAGCAGTGTTCAAGGCCAGGCTGGATGGAGTCTTGGGTGGTACGGTCTATCCTTGCCCATGGCAGGGGGTTGGAACTGGATGATCCTAAGGTCCTTTCCAACCCAAACCATTCTATGATTCTAAGTGCTAGCTCAGGTACACTTGGTGTGTATTTTTCCCCCAAAAAACACACAGCTCAGTTAATGCCCTTTGAAAGCCTCTCCATAAGCTGGCATAGGACTTCCACATGGCCTGGCTCTACTCAGATCTGTTTGTGGTGCCTCCTAGTGCCAAGTACAGACATGATTTACTTCCAGCTCTCTATCTAGAGATTATTTACATGTCTCCTACCACTGCTGACAGCTAAAGAGTTTCAAATTAGACTTCAGGGACTTTTCACTTTGACAGCAGTGTTATCTGCATCAGCTGCCAGTCTGAACACTGCCTTGGGCCTCAAGCACCTGGTGTGGCTGTAGACATCTGCATGAATTCTTTCTTGAGATGCAGGGAGGTTTCACCACGTTCACTTCAGGTAGGTGGCCAGTCTGCAAGCTGCCTGTCCTACGTAACATGTACCACCTGCATAGAAACCTGACCAGACTTGCTCACAGGTTCCTAATCCTTGGCCATACCACAGGGAGCTGCATGGTAGGAACATGAGAGGTGGCAGCATGAGTGCTGGGCAGGTAGGGTAAGCCAAGGGTAATGGCTTTAACCTGCCCAAGGGGAGACTGAGATGAGCTCTTAGGCAGAAGCTCTTCCCTGGGAGGGTGCTGAGGCGCTGGCACAGGGTGCCCAGAGAAGCTGTGGCTGCCCCATCCCTGGCAGTGTTCAAGGCCAGGTTGGACACAGGGGCTTGGAGCACCCTGCTCCAGTGGAAGGTGTCCCTGCCCATGGCAGGGGCTGGAGCTGGAGGAGCTTTAGGGTCCCTTCCAGCCCAAACCGCTCTGGATTCTGTGCTATAACATCTACCTTTAACATCCTCTCCAGCTTGATTGCATCCGCAGCAAATTTTCTGATCCCATCAGATAATTTCTCCACAGCCATTTGGTCTTCATTGTGGTGCCAGCGGAACGCCTTCTCATCCAGGTGGAGCTTCTCGAGCTCACATGCCTGAGCTGTGCAATGGGACATAAAAGAGAGACAAATCCATCAGATTACCATCAAATAACCACCAGCTTCCTAAACCAGAAATGATTTAGGAAGGAACCAGCTCCAGCTGCTGAATCATTCCAATTTCCAACATGACTTGCTATAGGAGGACATTCTGGGATGCAGGACTGAAAGTGTCCCAGATCTGGTTTTGGGAGAGGAACAGAAAGTAAGCTACATAGTCAGTTTCTCTTAAAATACAGTGTTTATGTGCATGTTACTGTCTTGTATCTGCTTTCAAATGGTACTTTTGGGCCTACTACAAAGAGTTACGCATTAGTCCTACTGCAGTGAGACTTTGTAAGCAAATATGCTGAACAATTTGGCCTTTGATCGTTTGACAAGTCCTTAACAAAAGCTCAATTGATAACACTCCTCCAGGCCAGCTCTGTCCTGTACCCAGCAGCCCATGGCTATGCTGTGCACAAATCTCCTCTCCTGAGATGTAAAGCAGCATTTGAAAAGGAATGAATTGAAAAGGCATGTTCAGGGCCAGTTCCATCATTGATGCAGTATCAGGATTAAACCAGGTTTGTCATCTCTGCTAATGGTCAGTAAAATCTTATCCCGGGTGTATGATGTATAAGCTTCCTCCTGCCCTCTCAGGAGAAGGTGCATGGCATTAAAACACAAGTCAGATCCCATCCTAATTCCAGTTAGTGTCCTCAGTGTGACTCAAGACCCTAAAGAAGTGACGGGGTGGCAGTAGCAGCACTGTTGTAATGAGGCTACAGTGCTTTAGAGGGGGGTCAGGATTTACCCTTAGAGAAAGAACCACAAGGCTGAGGGGAACAACTCACTCCACACTCAATAAGAAAGGGAGCCTGAGCGAGCAGACTTACCCTCCTTTACACTGAGGGTGGGAGTTAACTTGACATACTCTTTGCTGAGCTCTGCCAAGAGCTTGGGTGAAATGGTGAGATAGTCACAGCCTGTCAGGGCTTTTATTTCGCCGGTGTTTCGAAATGAAGCACCCATCACAATGGTTTTGTAGCCAAACTTCTTGTAGTAGTTGTAGATCTTGGTGACGCTCTTCACTCCTAAAAGGGAGAAATCGGCAACCTTCAGGATGATACAAAACAAGAGGGATGTGGAGCTGCTGGAATGAGTCCAGAGGAGGCCATGGAGATGCTGCGAGGGCTGGAGCAGCTCTACTCTGGAGCCAGGCTGAGAGAGCTGGGCTGGGGCAGCCTGGAGAAGAGAAGGCTCCTGAAGGGGAGACCTCAGAGCAGCTCCAGTGCCTAAAGGGGCTCCAGGAAACCTGGAGAGGGGCTTTGGCCAAGGGATGTAGGGACAGGCCAAGGGGAATGGCTTTAACCTGCCCGAGGGGAGACCGAGATGAGCTCTTAGGCAGAAGCTCTTCCCTGGGAGGGTGCTGAGGCGCTGGCACAGGGTGCCCAGAGAAGCTGTGGCTGCCCCATCCCTGGCAGTGTTCAAGGCCAGGTTGGACACAGGGGCTTGGAGCACCCTGCTCCAGTGGAAGGTGTCCCTGCCTGTGGCGGGGGTTGGAACTGGATGAGCTTTAAGGTCCCTTCCAACACAAACCAGTCTGTGATGTACAAACAATTATTTATGATGTGTTTTCACAAGGGGACTTATGAATCAACTGCACTTTGATGAGCAGCTATTCTATGTTTAATGATACGTTAAAGCTCACCTGGATCCTCTGAAGGTTCGTAGCTTTTCTTGTCTCCATTTGCAATGTACCAATCCAGGATACGTCCTACGAATGGGGAGATCAGAGTAACTCCGGCTTCAGCACAGGCAACTGCCTGAGCAAAGGAGAACAGCAAGGTCATGTTGCAGTGAATCCCATACTCTGCTTCCAGGACCCTGCAGACAGAGGGTTAAACCAGCCGTTTGCTCACTTACTGAATGTCTGTTTTACTAAATAGCAGGTTAAACTGTTGAGTTCCTTGAGTTACATTAGGAATGTTGCTCAGTTGAGAAGCTTTAAAGGTTTAAACTAACAGCAAGTGCTTGCTGCTGCCAGAATGTGCTTTATTAATGCTGTGCCATGAAGCAAATGCAGACTCCTTAGTGTGACATTTCAGGAAACTCTTACTTGTGGCCTGGCTCTTGTACGAGCAAACTTTTCCTCTTTCAACACAAAGCTGCAGCACAGCACCTTCCTTGCTTGCTCACTGCACCCCAGTGACAGGCTTCCTGGTGCAATGCTTTCAAAACAACTCCTTGGTTTAAGTATGGAAAGTGTTTGGCAGGTGCCTGTGAGCAGGCAGAAGCATGCAATGAATCAGCACACCAGGAACAGTACTTACTTGCCAGCCTGGATTCCTTCCCACGTTGAAGAGAGCTTGATGAGAATCCGATCCTTACCAATTCCCGCTTCCTTGTAAAGGTCAATGAGGCGCCTGGCCCTTTGAATCATTCCTTCCTTATCAAAGGACAACCTTTGGAACAAGAGCAGGAATGCTTAAAATCGACTTCTAAATGCACTCCCCCCAAACCCCACTGAAAAACATTGTCTTGTTTTATTAGCTATATGCCAATAGCATGTTTCCGTTCTCAGAGGTGCTTCCTGAGCCCATCAGGTAGGTGTTTGACAGCACCACTGCTCCTTGACTCAGAGGATCCACAGCTCCAGACGGTTTTCCTCGAGAAAGTTATAGATTTCCTCCAGTTCTCCCCAATGAATGCAGGAGCTGAGCATTAGAAGTGACTTGGCAGTGAGGAGTTAACAGATAAACCCTATGTGAGTCTTGAAAGAAACTGCTCAAACAGATCTCTTGGTCAACTAAGAAGACATCACACAGAAGAGAATAAGTGTATTGGAAGCATGAGGCTTCCCTTGCTTCAGGAGCAAGGGAAGAGGACAGAAATCCAAACTCAGCATTTCTTGTTTTCATATAGTTTTGTCACAGAATCAAGCAGGAAATCCATGTTCTAACTAAACATCAACAACACAAACTCTTGCTAATCTCACTCAGGGAGGTCTCTAGTCAAGAACATCTTTCTCCAACTCGCATCAAGTCTCTTTCTGCCTGTACAAATCTCCAGGGTAACCCAGAGGAAAAAGAGCCAACCTTGCATCCACCTCTGTGGACACACGCCCAGGTATCCGCTTCAGTATTTCAGCTCCAAAGAGCACAAAAAGTTTGTCACAAGCATTTTTGATCTGCTCCTCTTCTGACCTGGAAAGCACAGAGAGCAAAAGCATTTTGATGAGGGGGAGGAGAAGAAAATGTGCATTCACGCCTTGCCATGGACTTGAAGATCTGATTTCACAGCCCATTTAACATTAAGCTCCAGAGTTCAAACAGCCACTTCTCTGCTCCATGTTTATGTTCCACCCTCCCTGCACCACCAGCAGTGTTACCTTTGGACGCTGTCTCCTATAATGCTGTCAACTCCAGAGCGTTTCCCTGAGCAGCACTGGAAGGCCACGTGTGAACTGGTGCTTCAAAGCACATCCAAAATGAGCATGGGAAGTTGTCTTTAAGGATTAAGGTTTTCTGGGGCAGGAGATACACCCATGCGGGGAAAGCCCCAGTACTCTGCTTGTAGTACTAAAGACTATTTGTATACATAAGGTGTCTTAGATAGCTACGGAGATAAAAACCCCTTTAGTTACCCGCCAAGCTTCTTCCCATAGGCAACAGCATCATCCACCAGTTCCTGGTAAGCTGGCATCTGAGCAGCAGCTAGGATCAGAGAGGGGTTTGTGGTGGCATCCAGGGGCTTGTACTCATCAATTGCTAGAGAAATAAAAAGAGCCTGTTTAGAACCAGGAGCAGGGCTGAGCAACTCAAAGGGGTTTGCAGCAGTGTGTGTGAATACAAACCCCACGGCTGTAGGGTTGTAGTGTTCATGATGGAGCAGATGAGTGCAGGGTGGTGCTTAAGTGCTGCTGCCTGAAAGCTTGTGCCACAAGGACCACAGGGATAACGGAGCTACAACAGTGAGGTACAGCAGTTTGCTCACTGCTGCCCACAAGAAGTGAACTCGTGGAAAAGACGGATGAGAAGGGGCACTCGTTTTTGGCTTCCATCAATCCACATTGTATTCAGCAGCACAGCCAAGTTCCAGGAATCACGGTGGGGAGGTGAAGACATTCCCTCTGAGCAGCTGTCTACAACTGTTTGCACCAGAACTCCTCACCAGCCAGGCTCTAGCAACTTTTCTTAGTGCTCTTGAAGCTTCCAAAGAGTTGCAGACCATTTCTTAGCATCCATTCTTGTAATTCCCATGTACTCCCTTCCGTACAGAAGTTATTTCACCCTTTGGTTTTCCTTACGCCCTGGACTACACCTATTTGAGGGGACAGCCACTGTTTGCAGGAGCAACCTTGATGTGTGGCCCTCATCACAGCCAGGCTGCCTGGCATGCAGAGCCTGACTCAGCAACCAGGGCAGGGAGAGAGCCTCTGCAGGGCCCTCCAGTGATTCCTGCTCCCGAGCTCCCTGGTTAGCATCACTGAACATCAAAACCAACAGAATGCTCATAAATGGCTCGCTTTCCTCAGGATTTAGGTGAAGGCCCAAGTTCAAGGGTGCAACTTCATGTTTTGGGTAATAAAAGTACTGTTTTTCCATAGCTCCCTCCTGGGCACTGATCGTGATCCTGGAGCTAGTCCATTCCACACAAAGAGGTCCTTCAAAACACACTGTAATTCACATGGATATGGTTTAAAATAAAGCAGGATGCCAACAAAACCCGGTCCTGGAGCACAAGCACAGTTTTAGGGAAGTGTGTTTTGGCTGTTGGTTACTTCTTTCCAGCATTGCAGCATCTGAAGGTTCTTGTGGGTGTCTGGCAACAGGCACAGTGACCTCGTGAAGCCTGTCAGCGAGGAGTTCCTGGTTCTCCCCACCACCAGGAACTGGGTGAGCAACAGTTGTGCCATCAGTGGTTGACCTGAAGCCCGTGTGCATGTTGGGATGTTCCAGGGAGTCAGATGCTGACTGAAGCCTTGCCTGGGCTGTCCGAAAGCCCCACAACAGGCAGGCAGGGATCAAGTGTAAAACTGCTTCAAGGAGTCTTCAATCCCTGAAGACAAACACCCCCTCAGCCATCCCAAGGATGTTTTTGCAACCAGGATAGACAGGTTTGAAATCCATGCCCCATCCCTGGCAGAGTTCAAGGCCAGGTTGGACACAGGGGTCTGGAGCAAGCTGCTCCAGTGGAAGGTGTCCCTGCCTGTGGCAGGGGCTGGAGCTGGAGGAGCTTTGAGGTCCCTTCCAACACAGACCATGTTACAACTCCATGAGTTCCAGCACAATGCCGGCCCAAGCCAGGTTTGTTGCTGCTCCAAAGCACACAAACCTCTCAAGGCTGAAGTTATCCCACCGTGCTTCCAGCTCTCCCGATGGTTGATAAAGCTGCATCCGTGCTCCGAACCCTTTGCGGTACCGTGGTTCTCTCCTGTCAGACTGGCACAGGTGAGTGACAGCTCCTCCATAGCACTTGAAACCAGGCAAGTAACAGCCTGGCATCAGGGTCAGTGCCTGAACACACGCTCAGCACCGTGTGACGCGTGTCCCCGTGTGCTCTTAATCCTAACTTCACCGGGGTGAGCCGATGCCGGTGCCGCTCGGGATGGTTCACCCACCGCCGGTGGGATTAGAGCAGCAGCAGATCACCGCGGGCCGCCGGGGGGGGCCGGCAGGATCCAGGACGTTCCCAGGGGAGGGATTCTCCAAGTCCCACGTCCCGGGAAACCTCCGTGATGTGGAATTAAAACCACCCGAACCCGCGCCTTGCCCCCCCCCGCCGCCTCCCCGCGTTAGGTAACGGCGCCTTTCGCAACGCCGGATCCCCCCCTGCCCCAGGGTGGTTCGCTCCCCCACAGCCTCTGGCCCCTTGGGCCGGGCGCGCCCACTCTCCACGGGGCGGGGGGGAAGGGAGAAGGAAAGCAGTGACATGCGCCCCCCCATGTCCCCCTCCGCCTCTCACCGTTGAAATCCCCGGTGTCCGCCACCACCGTGGTGTGGTGCTTGAGCTGGTCCAGCACCGACTCCATCTTCTGCCGCTTCACCGGGGACACCGACATGATCCGCGGGCTGTGCGTGACGCGGGACCCCGCCGACAGCCAGGAACCCGGAGAGGAGCCGGCCTGTGCGCGCACCCGCGCCTCGCTCGTTCCCGATACCCGCCGGCCGCAGCCAATCGCATCCCAGGAGGGAGGCGGCTAGCCAATGAGGAGCGCGGAGGTAAGACGGACGAGACTGGGAGGAGCCGGGGTAGGGGATGGGGGAGGAAGGGCGTCGCTGATTGGCCGGCTCGTGAGGGGCAGTGGTCACCTTGGTGATGGGGGATGCGGCTGCCCCGCTCGCAGTTGCTCGCTGCGCCGGGAGGGGGCCGGTGTTCGGAGCTGTGCGCGGGGCTGTGCCCGGACCGAGGGTCCCTCCTGCCCCTGTGAACGCCCCCGGCGCCTCCTCACCCGCAGGCGAGCTGCTTACACCGCCCTCAGGCACCCGTTACCGTTGGGGCCGCTCCGGTGCAGGGCTCCGCCGGGACACAAGATGGCGGCGGGGTCTGGTGTCTGAGGCGTTGGCCCCGTGTAGCGGCCGTGAGGAGAGGCTCGCCTGGGTTAACCGGTTGCTGGAGCTCCGCGGTGCGTTTCCTCCCTCGCTGTTGTGGCAGGGCTTGAAAGCGGCTTCTGAGCCGTGTGGAGAACCCCTAACCCGGCAAGGCATGCATCTCGTTGGGCACGTAGGGCTGTTTATCCCCCTAAGCTTCATTGAGAGAAGGCGATGCTGTTAACAGGGTTGTGATTCCAAATGGGAATGTTGCAGAATCTGCCACTTGGCCTTCAAACAGAAGCTTTTTGGATCACGCTGTTCCCCTCATTTTCTCTTGTATTGTTTTCAACTGTGGAAGCTGCCATGGTAATTTCCTTTCCTGATACACAAGAATATGCTTATGTACAACCTTCTGGTGCTTTGTTCTACCCAAAGGGAGGGTAGTGGAAAGAGGCGTTGGGTTTAAATCCTGTTTTAATCCTGTCACTATGTAGGAAATGTGTTCTCATTGTCTCCAGAGTCCTTTGCCAAGGGATAAGAGAGGCTCCTTTGTACATCCCTTCCCTTTGCTTTGTTCTCAGCCCTGCATTAGCTGGCATTGCCCATTTTTAGCTTGCCAGTGCAAAATGCAGCCTTGGGCACTATCTGCGTGTGTTGGCTCAATTGCATGTTCTAGAGCTAAGAGGAATCTGTTCTTCAGGATGATGAGAAGGGGATGTTTTGGGTTCAGCTGGAGCTTTCCCAGCACTTGATTGGTATCATAGGATTTTCACCTACCCCTGATTTCGGACAGGAATGATTATCAAGGCCGTAACATCCTTCCTTTTGAATGGCATTCCTCCAGGAACAAAAGGAAACAGGTTCAGGTACTCCACTGTGTATCTTAGTCTCACAGTGGCATTAATCTGCCAGAGGGGAGACTGAGATGAGCTCTTAGGCAGAAGCTCTTCCCTGGGAGGGTGCTGAGGCGCTGGCACAGGGTGCCCAGAGAAGCTGTGGCTGCCCCATCCCTGCAGTGTTCAAGGCCAGGTTGGACACAGGGGCTTGGAGCACCCTGCTCCAGTGGAAGGTGTCCCTGCCCGTGGCAGGGGTTGGAGCTGGAGGAGCTTTAAGGTCCCTTCCAACATGAACCAGTCCTTAACAACTGCTTTTGTGTTTTATATCCAAGTGAAAGACACAGAGCCAGAGTTATAAGTATAACTTAGCTATTTTAATAAATCTTATACAGTGCATGGTTATATCATTTTATCCTTTGTTCAATTACATTAATGTACAGTACATTATAGCTTTATCTGCAGGCAGTACAAATATAACAGATGCACAGCTCAGTCATATGGAGGTTTTAAAAGTGACTTCTGCATCAAGTCTACTGATACATTTATGTTATGAGATGCCCGCGTGGCTCCCAGCTTTCCAGCTCTATAAGAATCCCAAGTAACTCTAAGTCTGTGTGATTTCCCTCCCTTTATACCCAAAGCCCAGAAGGGTGCTGCGTTCCCTTCCTCACCATTTGGTTTTGTTTTCATTTTAGAAGAGATTCAGCCTCCTGCGCTTCAACACCTGCTTCCCATCTCCACCCTAACCCAGAGCCAGGGCTGCTCAGGAGGATCGGCCTCTTCATCTCTCCCTAACAAGGTGAGTGCCCTTTGCCAATCCCAGCTGCTGCAGCGAACCAGTGACCAAAGCCATGCTCCTCCCCTGTTAGTTCCCTGCCTGCACCCTCCTTCAGCTGGTGCTAACCATGTCCTATTTCAAGATGAGGAAAAAAAATACACTTTTTGGAAGAACAAACCCAAACCCGAGAGGTGCATCAGTGTTCTCAGACTTAGACACATGTTCCCCAGTCCCTGCTTCACAGCAGCATGGCTTTTTATATTAAATGTGCAAACACAGGCCTAAATTGTGCAAAGACTTAGGCAAGTGCTTAGGCTTTAAAGGAGGTGGGACCGTTGACAGCAGGTAAAGGAAAGCACATGTGTGTCTTTACGGAGTCTGGACCTGAATTCCCATTCAGCCAAAGTTAAGGTGTGTGAACGAAGGTGAAGACGAAGCGTTCATGGTCTGCAAGCAGCCTCCTGTAGATGTGTTTGCTTTGCTGCAAGTCGGTCTGGAAGTGAATTCCAGATCTAAATGCAGTCTGTGCCAAACTTGCTGTGGGCAGGAAATCTGATAGGTGCTTGTTTGAGCTTTTCAAGCTTTGATTAAGTTATTGCTGCATAACTCCTTAATTTTGTCTCTAAGGAAAGGGAATTTTCCTTATGCCTATTTTGGATTGTAAGAACTGGGGAGTACTTCAGTAGACACATGTGCATATGCACATAATGTTATTAAGAAAAACAAGAAGTGAAGAGCAACAGCCTCTGTTAAATTGTTGGTTTTTTTCTTGTGGCCATTTACTCTGCATTAAAATCCTTTCCAAGTGTGCTTTTGTTTCCTAAGTTATTTAGGAAGCATTTCAGATTGCTCTTGGCAGTGAAAATGTGAAGGTGGGGACAAGGTTGGGAGCAAATAGCAGTGGCTTCTCTTCGGCTTGTCTCAGGCCTGGCTTTGGCAGTGCTGCAGCTCTGCAGTACAGGATCAGTGCCAAAGTGATGGGCTGCACGGCTGCCCTGAGCCCTGGCCATTGTGCAGGCAGGGATGAGCACAGGATCATGGAATGGTTTGGGTTGGAAGAGAGCTTTGAAGCTCATCTAGTTCCAACTCCTGCCATGGGCAGGGACACCTTCCATAAAGCAGCTTGCTCGAAGCCCCTGTGTCCAACCTGGCCTTGAACACTGCCAGGGATGGGGCAGCCACGGCTTCTCTGGGCACCCTGTGCCAGCGCCTCAGCACCCTCACAGGGAACAACTTCTGCCTAAGAGCTCATCTCAATCCCCTCCTCTGACAGGTTAAAGCCATTCCCCTTGTCCTGTCCCTACAGGCCCTGGGGAGGGGCTTTTTACAAGGGCTTGAAGGGACAGGACAAGGGGGAATGGTTTTAAAAACTGAAAGAGGGGAGGTTTAGATGGGACATTAGGAAGAAATTCTGATGTCTTCCTACTGCTGAGCCTTAGCTCAGCTATTTGCCAATTCAAATCACTTGAATCCTGCTCATTGTGTAATGAAAGCCCCTTGCCACTGTTTGAAGACAGTACTAACTGGTGCACAAAGGAAGCAGCCAGTCTTAGATCCTGAGTACTGCAATTAACCCAGGAGGGGACATGGGGGCACAGAAAGAGGACAGTGAGTTCTCAGAGAGTCTTTGCAGGGCCATGGAGAAGGAAATACAAAGTGTGGGGAACAAGACTTATTTCTATGGTCCAGACTAAACACTCAGGCTGGCTCATTCCCTGTGTGTGCCATGCTCTTCCCAAGCCATGCCAGCAAGGGGGGTTAGAGCAGGGACAGCCCTATGAGGAAAGCTTTGTGGGGTGTTTTTAGCTCAAATCCAGCCATTGTCAGACGTTCAGCCACATGTGTGAATTCTCTTCTGCTCTGTTGCATGCACATAAAACTTCAGTATAAAATATATAGTTATATAAAAAAAAATACTCCATGCAATATTAAAACACCTTTCCCAATGGATCATGGTCTTACTGTCTACCCTTCTCACCAGTGTTCATGAAAGTGTCACTTTTGATGGCAGTTGCACACTAAGTGAAGCACTGCTGTCCCTCACCTGGAGCAGGGGTCGTTGCTGTCATTCCCTTTTCCTGCACTACTATGACTAAGAGCTCAACTAAAGCAGAGAGAGTTTAATTAGCAGAATCAATCCTTTCCTGGCGGCGCTTCATGATCTCCTGCAGCTCGGACTCCCCTCTGCTCTTCTGGAATGGGAACAAAACAGGAAGGTTGAACTGAACTTCAAGCTGTAGTTAAAGTATAGTATTTAAATAATGCTGGAAGAGTAGAGCTGTTTTCAGAGGGGTGAGTGCTACCAGTGAGAGGGGCACGTTCATTAGTGGAAAGAGGGTGATGTGGGGCCTTTTGCTTACGAAGCTTATCAGCATTTATTGGTTGTGTGGTTTTTGGTTGGTTGTTGTGGGTTTTTAAGTTGTATTTCATGAAATGTGTGTTTAATGATTCAGTGTGTTTAAAAATTCAGGTAGGAACTGTCCCAAAAGCTACTTACCTCCAGCTGGTTTTTCTCCACGGTGATTTTACTGTAGACTCTGTTGCCCTCATCACCACACACCTTCTTCAGCTCCTCCCTGTTGAGGGAGAAGAGCTGGGCTCCAGTGAGGATCCCAAGGTGTTCCACTGTCCTGGGAAGACACAAAGTGAGATGGTGGTTGTGTTACATATGGCCTCCTGCCAAAGGTGAGGAGCCGGAGATCAAAGGGCTTGGAGCAGGCGATGTGCAGCTCCTACACCAGAAGTTTATCACACACAAGGCCCTGGGGCTGTGCCAGTGGCGCAGCTGTTGGGTAACCCAAGCTCTTGGCAGGGATGACAGGAAACCAAGCCATGAGGAGTGGGGGAAGCCACATGCCACCCTGGCACCCACTGTGTACCCGGCCCGTGGGCATTGCAGTGATTTCACTCTAGCCACACCGTGTTTGGAGAGCAATCCTGGAGCTCCTCTTGGCTCCCTGTGCAGGGTGTGGGTTGTAGCTCCTAACCCTTGACCATGCACAGCTTTTTGGTCCTGTGCTGGTGGCTGAGGAGGGTCTGGCTCTTCCTCTCTAGGACAGCTTAGAATCACAGAGTGGTTTGGGTTGGAAGGGACCTTAAAGCTCATCCAGTTCCAACCCCCTTGCCATGGGCAGGGACACCTTCCACTAGAGCAGCTTCTCCAGAGACAGGCAGTCACCTGGAATTGGCATTTCAGGCCATGTGCTTAGTTACTTCATCAGTTATTTCTCTCTAAGCTCAGCACTCTGAACTGGGTAACTGGGACCAGACAAGCACCAGTGGCAGGATGTTGTGCAGTGTTCGGCTGGGAGTTGTGGGAATAACCAAGACCATTCCTTTAGCTGAGCATTAGGTCTTTTGCTGCACTGCAAGGCAAGGTTTACTTGATAGTGTAGAAGGAAGAAAGGGAGTAAGTTTGTGCTCTGAATTGAACGACAAATATAGCCTGGATTTAATTTGCAACATAGACTCTCTAAGTAAATATGAGTGACTTCTAATCCAGCTGGAATGTTGCAAGCTGCCTCCCCCACTCCTTTCTACATGAAGGACCAGCATTTCATAGAGCAGTAAACCAGATCTTACTCTTTGCTGAATGACTTTGCCTCCAGCCAAGCTTTGACTTCTTCAGTGCTGGACTCGAAGGTGAGGGGCACAAAAACCTGCTGAGGCCTTTCCACTTTGAAATTCCGATGAGGAGGCTGAATTTTGTTGTTTGTGATCTTCTTTAGCAGCTCATCGTTCAGCTCATCCATTTGATGAATAAGTTCTGGGGAAACAAGGCACAAGGTAGAGAGTAAGGGAAGGAAATCAAGTGTGCAGTCAGAAATCCTATGAAATCAATGTGTTTGTGGGGAGACTGTGAGGAAGAGCAGAACGTGGCTCAGCATTTTTATTAACTCTCTAGATACACCAAAGGAAAGTGCTTACTTTCGTATTTCAGTTGTAAAGAACAGGCTTAAGTGCTTTGTTAGAGCAATAGGTTGAGCAATGTCATTCTGACCTTCGAACTTCCATCAGGAGCAAATGTGTAAAGGAGCCCACTACAGCTTTGGAGGCTGGCAGGCTGAGGGAGCATCCTGTGGGAATCTGCCCTTTCCTCCCAAGCCAACACTCTCAACTTCCGTCAGCTTTTGGAAGCTCACTTTCTCTTTGGGAGAAACTTAGATTTCTGCAATTCTTCTCCAGAGTGATGGAGAGGAGAAATCACCAAATAACAGCCAAGTGCTCATTGCTCCCACAGTGATCACTGAGGCTAAAAAGCTGCTGAAGGGTTTCTTGCAGGGCAACTGTCTGAGATTTTGGCCTCATTGCTTTAGCTACATCCATTATGGTGATTGGAGAGTCTTGGAACAAGTACTCCTGCTCCTGGGAGACATTAAATCCCTGATTCTGCTGTTAACCAGCATCAATATCGCTGTATAATTTCTAGAGGAAGGTGTCCAGATACACACAAGAATACTCTGAGCTGTCTTATTTAGTGCGCACATAACCAAGTGGAGATTGCTCTGGTGTGCAAGAGGACAGGTCGCACCTGCAGAGGCATTTGCTTTTAGCCAACAGAACTACACCACCAACCAATCTGCCTAGACAGTTCTTGGTCAAAAGCACTTGTTGGGTGTTGTATTTGGCAACGTAATAGGAAGACGCTTTGATAAGAACACATTCATTTTGGGTTTGTGACTGGTGTCTGTCCTGGGTGTTGGGAAAGACCCATATTTTCGCCTATTTTCATAGAATCCCAGACTGGTTTGGGTTTGAAGGGGCTTTAAAGCTGCTCCAGTTCCAACCCCTGCCACAGGCAGGGACACCTTCCACTGGAGCAGCTTGCTGCAAGCCCCTGTGTCCAGCCTGGCCTTGAACACTGCAGGGATGGGGCAGCCACAGCTTCTCTGGGCACCCTGTGCCAGCGCCTCAGCACCCTCCCAGGGAAGAGCTTCTGCCTAAGAGCTCATCTCAGTCTCCCCTCTGGCAGGTTAAAGCCATTCCCCTTGGCCTGTCCCTACAGGCCCTTGTCCAAAGCCCCTCTCCAGCTTTCTTGTAGATTTTATATGTATATAAATTTTATATTTTGTATATATATATAATTGTATATTTCATATACATACAGATGTACATTGGGGCTGACCTTGTTTCTCCTGTTGCTAACTTCTCCTGTTCATCACCTCATTCAAAAGACATAAACCCACCGTACCAACCAGCACAAGTTTGCTCAAGGGTGTAAACCTGATCTGATGGTGTCTTTGCTCTCACTGATGCTGTGAAGTGGTGGTAAGGGAGAGGGTCCCTCTCCCTGCTGCCTGGTGTTGCTGTTGTGGTTTTGTTTTAGTTTGTCGTCTTCCTCTTTGTGAGTTACTTTGTTCCCTTCAGACTATTGAAAGAAGGAAATTGCCCTGCAAACTTAGCAGCAGGAGGGGGAAAAGCCCCATGAGGCAGCAGAGGTCAGGGAGGCCCCACACCCTGCTTCTGGGAAGGAGGTTCCCATTTTCCCTGCCCCTCGATAGCCATGTATTTTCTTTCTGTTGCCCTTCACTGTTGCGTGATGTGGAAGGCCAATTCTGTGAGTACCTACAGTTTGAATGTTGGGTTTCAGCCCTGCTCCTTCTACTTTTCAGTCTTCTGCTACTTGTAATAAGGAATTCACTGATCCCATTCCTCAGAGCTCCACCTTTTGCTGTGCAGCTAAACAGAAGCAGCAGGAAGCATGAGCTGGGAGTGAGCAGCACACTCACCCAGTGTCACTTTTTCCATGGAACTCCTAAAGACTGTGGAGAATAACTCAATGTTATTAATAGGTACATGTCTGTGATGCTCATGTTTTGGGGCTTTCCATCATCCCAAAATGCCTTTGACTTGCAGGAGTCCACAGCAGCTGAACAAGGAATGAATCCTGATTGTGGCCTTGGGGAAACAGCTTGCTATGGATATAGGGAGGGTGTGATGGTGGTGAGGGGAGCAGGGCTCCTGGTTTCCTCATGCTCTGTGACTCCACACATCATGCACAGGGTGAGGGAGTGATATGAATGTGGTACGTGGCAGATCTGCTGCCAGGGGTTCACTGGAACCACATGAAGGAACAGGCCAGGCGGGTGCTGTGTGTGACAGGAGACAGGAGCAAAGGAATCCAGAGAAAGCGATGACCTGGATGTGTGTGTTTGCTCAGCCACAAGGCAACCCTCCGTAGGAGGAGGAAGGCCAAGCTGGAAGGAGGGTTAAGGTGCTTGTCCCAGGCTGCCTGAGAGCCTGTGAGGCTTCAGGACTGCTCTGTTGGCTGTTGTACAACCTGGCATCTCCTCCAAAACCACTGCTGGCCTAATGCTTATCACTAAAAGCTGCAAGCACTCCTTGTGCAGAGCCTTATGAGAGGGAACACACTTGGGTAGGTCTGGTTACACATACACAGTGACCAAAAATAGTGAACAGACTGTGGTAAATGCAAAGAAAGAAAGAAAACCACTGGGACTGAGAGTGAGCAAAACCAAAAGCGTGTCCTCACAGAGACTTTTCAGCTAAGCCCCAGAATGAAAGCCACAGTGCCATGTTCTCTGGCTGCCTGAGGCTGCTGTGTGACATGAGGAGGGTGCCTGATGCTGGGAGCGTGGTGAGCGACACACAGAATCCCAGGCTGGTTTACATTGCAAAGGACCTTGAAGCTCATCCAATTCCAACCCCTGCCATGGGCAGGGACACCTTCCACTGGAGCAGGGTGCTCCAAGCCCCTGTGTCCAAGCTGGCCTTGAACACTGCCAGGGATGGGGCAGCCACAGCTTCTCTGGGCACCCTGTGCCAGCGCCTCAGCACCCTCCCAGGGAAGAGCTTCTGCCTAAGATCCACTCGAAATCCCCCGTTTCAGTCTGAAGCTGTTACATACGTTCTTTGGCGTCCTGGGGAGAGTTACGTGATAGCATTTCACTTCCCCATTTATCCCCAGCATAGCTGGCAGGCAGCTTGTGAGTTGGGCTGGATGGTCCATATCCCCTGGGGCTCGGGTCTCCTTTGTACCTCTGGTTGGACTGGGTGATAAGAAAGGGAAAAAAAACGAATGTGTAAGATCTTTTTTCACCATTTTTCATTTTCTTGAACTTTTTGCCTCCCACCCACAATAGCAAATAGAGGGATAAATCACTGTGCTCTCCCTGTGCTGATCCAGGGCCGCTCAGCTGAGGCTGGTGGGACTCAGGTGGAGCTGCATGGAAGAAGTTCATTTCTGGGGTCTCACAGAACCCAAAGCAAAGGCTGGATGCTGTGAGAAGGCATTTGCACCCCCAGAAAACATGTCACACTTGTCACACTATTCTCTGCTTGCTTACTATGCTGTAGATGGCTATGCTCACATGTGTGAATTGGCCCTTTACTTTAGCCTTTTGCTGTGCAGAAATCATTGCTCACAGGGCTTCCTTGGGGATGGAGAGCATGGGAAGCAAATGATTTTCATACGAAACCAAGCAGAAAGCCCATATGAAGCTACAGCATCACTGCTCTGGTGACTGATATGAAGTGACACCACTGCCAAGTGCCTGGAGCAGTTCGGAAAGAGTTTCTTGACACTTTGAACTAACAGAGCTTTTACCCACAGCCCTCCTGGGGCACCTTATGCTTTGCCCAAGCTGGGAAATACCAAAGGGGGGAAGCAATTCCATGTTTCCTTAGGGCATTTTGAGCTCTCCAGCTCATTTTTGCAATGCAAGGTGCTTGAGAGCAATATTCACTTAATACTCATATAGATGGTATTTCTATCTGCCTCCACTCCAGTAACTTGTTCCTGCTGCTGAACTGAGCTGGATGAGGGAATTGTCTGTCCTTAATTCAATTCCCAATAGCATTTTCAGCATTTTCATGGCAGAATTAGCCTTTATGGCTACTTTATGGCTGTTTATGGTCTTTTGTCCCGTTCACAGCCCAGCCCTGAGAGCAGCAGGGTTCTACAACAGGGGAGGGGTTTAACCATAGACTGAGAAGGACATGGGTCTGGGAGGAAGGCACTGGCCAAAGGTGCAACTCTCAGAGCCACTGTATCCAGCAGCTGTTTGGTGACACCTCAGTGTGAGACATCTCCTGTTGGGGTGACAGGTCATGGTGCTAGGTTGGGGTGGTTGTCCCTTCCATTCAGGGTCAGCCTTCATAGCAGGTTGCTTCTGTAGCACAGGGCTCAGCCTTCCCCTGTCCCATGACCCTGCCTGCCAGTGCTTGGCATCTTGGAGCAGGAGGAAAGCATGAGGCTGCTGCATGGGTGGGAAGGAAAGCCCTGATTCTGGGGAGGCAATGGTAGCAAAATGTGAGAGCTTTATCATAGGAGACTCAGGAATCTGCAGCATCCTGGTTCATCTATGTGTGAGGCTTCATCCCAACCTGTGCACAGCATCCTAAGAACTCCAGAGAGGTCTAATTACAAGGTTATCTCAGAGGCTGGTTGTGGTCTGCAGCTGGGTACCAGTTAAACATCACTTGATCACAGACCTGTTCAAGCTCTTCCAGTTTCACCACATCCAGGATGTTGTAAGGGACGTATCCAGCCTGTCCGCTCCGGTTGAGCAGCTTCCACCACTGCTTATTGTCCTCCAACACCTGGGAGAGGGGGAAGAGTAAACTAGTTAGTGAGGACATCAGATTCCTGCATACATAAAATGCATAAAATGGGAATAAAGGACACAGTAACGTGAAGCTGGCAGAATAACATCACTGAGGCCAGAAGCTGGCAAATGGGTATTGCACTCATTTGTAGCTCAGGATTGAAGCCTTTTCTGAAAAGCTTCAGAACTTACTTTCAGAGCATGGCTGGGGGGAAACAGACCGGGGGGCTCAAGAACTCATTGTTTGTAGAGTCCCAGAGTGGTTTGCTTTGGAAGGGACCTTAAAGCTCATCCAGTCCCAATGCCCTGCCACACGCAGGGTCACCTTCCACTAGAGCAGCTTGCTCCAAGCCCCTGTGCCCAACCTGGCCTTGAGCACTGCCAGGGATGGGGCAGCCACAGCTTCTCTGGGCACCCTGTGCCAGCGCCTCAGCACCCTCACAGGGAAGAGCTTCTGCCTAAGAGCTCATCTCGGTCTCCCCTCGGGCAGGTTAAAGCCATTCCCCTTGTCCTGTCCCTACATCCCATGTCCAAAGCCCCTCTCCAGGTTTCCTGGAGCCCCTTTAGGCACTGGACCTGCTCTAAGGTCCCCCCTTAAGGAGCCTTCTCTTCTCCAGACTGAACCAGCCCAGCTCTCTCAGCCTGGCTCCAGAATGATTTTTTAATGTATTCTATTAAGCAATCTTCTCAGAATGGATGAGATTTGCTGGCAATTCCTCATTCTATCCATGTTTTGAACAGAGGTCTTTGTCTCAAGTCAGACATGGTACAGTTGGTGTGTAGACCAAGTCACCCCCTACATTCTCCAGCTGCCAGCAGTGTTGGGAGAGGAGAAAGGTGAGCAAAAAGGATGTTTTCATAGAAAATAATTTGATGGGGAGGGCAGAGTGGTAATAATGAACCAGAGGGTGGGTGAGGATCATACTACAGTGACTTGTTTTCCTTCCTCCTGTGGCTGACGTGTTCCAGCTTAGCAGTGACCCAGTGCTCAGCCAGCCTGCTCCAGCTCAGAGGCAAAGCTCAAACCTGACCAAACTTCATGTTACTGCTCAGAAACACCAAGGAAACACGAGCTGGGACCTGCCAGGATCTTGAGGTCTCTCCCTGTTCCTGGCAAGGGGATGAGAGCACAGTTTTCCTCAGACCATTCACATACCTCCAGGATTTCATCCTTCAGCACTGACAGTTCGTTGGCATTTCGCGCGGTGAAATCGTAGCGGATTTTGGCATATCTCTTTGGTGGAGCCATTCCCTGTGCCTCAAAATTCCTGCAGGAGGGAAAACATGGAGGTTGAATGGAGAGCCACCTAATCACTGAAGCAATGGAGTTTCAATGGTGGAGTGGTGACTGTGCAGGGCAGGTAGTGTCAGCTGTGCTTGTGCTAGAAGAGGGCAATGCCCCTTTCTCCTCTCTTCTGAGGATGATTTTCACCCGTTAGTTTAGTGAACCATCCCATGTTTGGGAACAAACGCACACACAAGAAGCTGTAGGGCTGTTGGTTAGTGGCCTTATTAAAGGGAACTATGAGGCTGCTGCTTTCAGGGTGGAAGAAAAGCCTTCTATCAGCTGCTGCCTTGCGAGGACTGGGGAGACTGGGAAAGCACAAACATGTTCTGATTGCACCTCCTGAGAGCAATCAAGTGGGAAACTCTCCCATCCTAAGTGGAAACAACTGCTCCACATGCCAGAGAGGGGGAGAAACAGGCCCCAGTGCCGGGGGAAGTAGCGTTGGGAATAAATACAGGTAGAACTGACTGGAAATGTCTTTTTCATCAGGCAACACTGAGCTACTGACACAGAATCTGCAGCTTCCAAGGAAAGGTGAGTCTGAATGTTTCTATTCTAAGATTCATTCTGGGGTGGGGAAAAAGAATGTGTTTGAATATGTTGCTTGGGAATTCCTGAGGCAAGAATACATGGCTTTCAACACTGAACTGGCTTTTCATGTGGAGAGAGACAAAATAAATATGGTAGATTGGAAAAACTGGTGGGAAAGTGGAATGTAAAGTTCCCTTTGAGCCAAACTGAACTGGTTTCTTTTATCCCATGGTTTTTGCCTGGCGCAGGAGAAATTGCAGATCTCACCCTTTCGTTCTCCAGCTCAGATGTTACTTTATAATCCCAGGAAGGTTTGCAGTGTGGAAAATCTCCCTTGTCTTGTGTAAGGAGCATGGAGGAGCTATTTTAATGCACCTTCTATGAAGCTTCCTGCTTCTGGCTTGTAGTCTGCATAGTTACCACCTGCTGCAGAAGGCCCTGGGTGCTGTGTTCATGGTGGGCCCAGTAGCATGGGGCCAGGTTCTCCTCCGGTTTGTGTTATGTGTAACTCAGTGAAGCCAGTGCTGTGGGGTTTAACCTGATGGTTTTCTGTGGTCAGTGGTTTTAAATCCGTGAGCTGTGGAAACTCGGGACTGTTCCTGAGGCACCCGTAAAACCTGACTTCGAAAAGCAAGCCCATCATGCTTCCAGCTCGTTTTACTGTCTTCATTAGGTGGCTTTTGGTGGTGTGAATAAGGCTGAAAACATCGGTTCAGTGGTTTGATATCATGCCCGTGGCTGTAGTTTGATTTGGGACAGCTCTTGGTCTAGTTACAGACGTGTGCAATGCATAGGGTGTGAGTCTGCAGTGGAGGAGCAGCCTTTCAGAGGGGTTGGATCCATCAGTCAGGAATGGGAGTGGTGGCCTTACCCTGAAGGTGGGGAGGGGGAGGCTGGAATTCCATCTCTTGCAGGATTCCAGAGGTGAGCTATGAGGAGTTTGAAGCTACTGTGTACTTTGCAGACACCTGGATTTCACACAAGTGACCTTTGCTGATGGTTGTAATGTTGCTTGGGGCTTTCATGACACTTCTTTGCAGCCACAATCCCTGGTGTAAACAGGTATTAAGTACTGATGTATGGCTATTATTGCTAATACAGGGGCTCTGGGTTGGCAAACTACCTCAGTGCACTCTGAAAGAAGCATGAGTAGAGCAGGAAATGTGTCTGTCCCAGCTGTGATCATGGCAAACATCTGGACACACCTGGCTGAGGTCTGCCCTGGGCTGAAGGAGGTGTCAAAGCACATTCTCAATTGTAGCATCTGCTTCAGCGCCTTTAACTTTGATGGTTTCTTCCTTAAACGCTATCCATAAGGAAATCTTGGTGTGTCAGTCTGAAAGCAGGTAGAAAGGTACAACACCTACCCCAGGAGAAGAGAGATCCTCATCTACTCCTCCACAAGCCAACACTGTAGTTAGACTGGGTGGTGTCTCAGGGAGATGGTCACCTTGGTAAGAGGCACAATGCTAAGTTGTATTTGGGACCCAAAGTACTATTTACAGTGCTGAGACTAACAGATGAAAACATTTCCTCACATGCATTGACTGCCAGTCACTAACGACAGACTTAAATCATAGAACTACAGACCAGTTTGGGTTGGAAGGGACCTTAAAGCTCCTCCAGCTCCAACCCCTGCCACAGACAGGGACATCTTCCACTGGAGCAGCTTGCTCCAAGCCCCTGTGCCCAACCTGGCCTTGAGCACTGCCAGGGATGGGGCAGCCACAGCTTCTCTGGGCACCCTGTGCCAGCGCCTCAGGACCCTCCCAGGGAAGAGCTTCTGCCCAAGAGCTCATCTCAGTCTCCCCTCTGGGAGGTTATGTTCTCATGTAAACTAAGTTATCTTTATTTTCCGTAACCTCCCTGAGAAACATGGAATTGGAGGGGAGAATTTGTTACCATAATTCTTTCTCTACTCAGTGCTGTGTCTGTACTGTTTTATGGTCCCACCAGGACCTTTGATGGGGTGAATCAGAAGAATAAGTTATTTTGCTGATAGAGTTGAATTTAAGGTATTTTGCTGCCAGTTTGAACTTTGCTGTAGTAGTTGAGCTTATAAATCTTTTGGATTAGAACATAAACCCATGAAAAGCAGTCTGGCTTGAAGGATTTCTCCCAGTTTAGGGCTGGCTATAGAAAAGTTCACGCTTGAGGGCTTTGCTGGGTCTGATCTGCCAGCCTTTGAGGAACTGAAGCTGATAACTTCATGTCAAATCACTGCACATTGGAGTAGTATGGCAAAGGATTCAGTTTAGGAAGAGTTGGTTGAAACTTGGATCTTGTGAAATCATGTAAATAGGTGAAACCCTTAAAGCTTTGAACCAAAAGCTTTGGTTTTATACAGGTTTTATACCACTGAGTAATTGGTAATGGAAAACTGGCAGTAGGGCAGAGTGTTTGCTTAGATTATGAAGGAACAGCCTTTTCACTGGGAAAAGGCTTGAGGCAAAGAGGTGGCCTGGTTGGTTCTGCGTTGGCAACTGAACTTCCCAAGACTCCTGAAGAAAGGGGAAGGGGGGTTACCCATTTTCTGGATTTATCCCATTAAAAAGAATTGTGTGAAACCAGCACCCTGCCAGTCTCCTGATGGAGAGGTGGGCAAGACTGGAAACACTCATGCTTTATTCAGCTTCTAATGAGTGTGTTCCCCTTTGGTTGTGTCTCAAAGCAAAAGAAGGAGCTGCTGCCTCCAGAGAACCAAAATGGTGCTTCCTCAGTTGGAATGTTTTCCATGCAGGTCAGGCTGCACTTCTGAATGTTGGAAAGCTCTCATGTGCCTTAGTACAGATTCTTCCTATGAGCAGGTTCCTTCTATGCAAGCTGTTGTGGCTTTGGAATGGTTGGATGAATGGATGCTAACTCCTCGTAAGGCATGGAGAACAGAAGCACGGTGTCTTTAGCACATGATCCTTAATATCATTTTGGTGGGCTGATGTTATGAAACAGGACCTACTGATTGACTGAAGTCTATATTTTCACCTCTTGTGGTGGAAGTCACAGGTAGCTCATTTCCCACCAGTAGACCTACTGCTGATTAACTGGTTCAAGTGAGTAACCTTTGAGTTCCCTGATCTGGTTATCAGGTTTGCATTAATAATGGCAGGGTGTTACCTACCACATGCAAAAGCATCCTGGTGTTGTGATAGGTTGTGGTGTGTGTTTATGAGGTTACAGGTGGGAGCTGGATGGTGCTGGTACGGTACCTATTTACATGCTGAGTTACATTCTGCTTGAAGGCATCCACAGCCTGGCTCTGCTCAGTGCTCTGGCCGCGCTTGATAGATGAGTTCCGGTAAGGATATCCATTGGCTGATGAGAGCTGGGAAGGCAAAAATGGAGCCAGCGTTACCAGAGAGGGAAAGATATATCGGAGAAAAGGAGAGTGATAGATGAATTGTGGCCTGGAAGCTTTTGGTCATGATGAGGTGAACACCAAAGAAATATTCTTCAGGCAAACTTGTATCTGTGGGGCTCAGTTATTATAGGATCCTAGAATGGTTTGGGTTGGAAGGGACCTGAAAGCTCATCCAGTCCCAGCCCCCTGCCACGAGCAGGGACACCTTCCACTGGAGCAGGGTGCTCCAAGCCCCTGTGTCCAACCTGGCCTTGGACACTGCAGGGATGGGGCAGCCACAGCTTCTCTGGGCACCCTGTGCCAGCGCCTCAGCACCCTCCCAGGGAAGAGCTTCTGCCTCGATCTCCCCTCTGGCAGGTTAAAGCCATTCTCCCTTCTCCTGTTTCTACAGGCCCTTGTCCAAAGCCCCTCTCTGGATACAGTGTAGGTCCCCTTTAGGTACTGGAAGATACTATGGTGTAGTATTGTATTTGCTGTCATCAGGAGGAGAAGCTGATCATCACTGCCCTTTTCTGGCCTTATTTTCTTATTTAACTATAATCACTTGTCATACCCCACCACAAACTCCACAGCCCCACCTCTCACTCTGAAAAAGGGGGAGGTAGAGAGAAGGGAAGATGACCATGGCCATGAGACCAACCTCCTCTTGCAGGTGTCCAATGTCTATTTCCCAGGGAGCTCCACGGAAGATTTCCACGGGTGGTTCCCAGCCATTGCGGAATTTGGGGATGTAGGTGGGAATGTTTGCTTCCCGGGGCCATTCGGCTCTAGGACATGAAGCAGGGAATATGTGGTGAGATTTATGTCTCTGAAAGCACATCAGGGAGGAGCACTGGGGGTGTCGGGGCATCCCTGACCCCCTGCCATGGCTGTAACATCAAGCACTCCCCGTCTTTCTCTTGGGGCCCCTGGTAGGGCAGCAGCTCATTCCTCACCTGGATCTGGTCCATGTCTCTCCCAGGGAGTCCCAGAGGTTTATCTCCTTTGGTGTGAGGTGTCCTCGGAGGAAATCTGTGGCGTCTTTGGAAAGAAGTGGGCTGATGACAGACCTGGCGAGCTCGGGGCCGCCACAGCTACTGATGATCTGGATCACACACAAACAGGAGAGGTTTTGTAGGAAACACTCGGTATAGCAAACCAGAACACACCCAAAGGAACAGGAAGCACAGACACAAGAATCAGTGGCTCTGATGCTTTCAAGTCTCTGTGTCTGCCCACTCCAAAGGACCAGGCTAATTCACATTACACTTGTGTTTCCAGAGTTCTCCTCTTTGCCTTCATCTGTAAGGGGGAGGTTTCACAACACAGATGGACTAAATTACTGGTTTGCTGTCACCTAAAAGAGACACTGCATTCCCTCAGTGTCCCCTTATTGTCCTCACACTGCACTGAGAGTACTTGACTTTATTAAGGAAAAGCAAATAGTAGATGGTTCCTATGTTCCCCAAGGTATAAAATGGAAGCCAGAGGACAAGCCTTCATGCTGAGGGGTGGCCTGAGTCCTCTTGGCAGCAGCTGATCCTTAGATCAGCTCAGTTGGCTCTGGAATCACAGAATCAACCAGGTTGGAAAAGACCTTCAAGCTCATCCAGTCCAGCCTTTACCCCAGCACTGCCAAGGCCACCACTGACCCATGGCATTGAGGGCCTCGTCTACATGGTGTGTGAACACCCCCAGAGACAGAGACTCCAGCACTGCCCTGGGCAGCCTGTTCCGATGCCTGAGCACCCTCTGGGGAAGGAGTTGTCCATACAAAGCAAGTTCACAGTGAAACCAATGAATGAGGTTTACCAGTTCCAGTGGCCCAAATAGGAAGTGCACCAGCTCTGAGGCACTGGGGTTCTGGATGTGCTTCCTCAGCTTAGCCTGGAAAGGGAAAGGAAACCCAGTTTAACTCCAGTCTGCTTTTGCCTTCTCTTTTCTGTCACATGGAGGGATTGCTGCTGTTTGCCATAGTTAATAACAGCCTGAAAAGTAAAGGAACTTTCAACAGTGCACCTGAAATCAGGGAAGAAGAGTGAGTGAGGAGTGGGAAGCATCTAGTTTTAGTTGTAAGAGTGCTAAAGCTTAGGAGGGGCAAGGTACTGACTGTGTTAGAATCAGTCCTTTTAGAGCTATTTTATACAATCCCAGAACGGTTTGGGTTGAAGGGACCTGAAAGCTCCTCCAGCTCCAGCCCCTGCCATAGACAGGGACGCCTTCCAGTAGAGCAGCTTGCTCCAGGCCCCATCCAGCCTGGCCTTGAACACTCAGAGCTTCACAAATGCTTTGAGGCAGGGCTGTGTCTGTGAAGGGATTCAGGTGGTACAGGACCTCCTCTGCCTGCTCAGTCCCATCCTGGATGTTATGTTTCTAGTTTCAGTTTCACATCTTGGCCTAAGAACCCTGCACAAGGTGTGTCTTGGATTCTGAAGGGTCTGGAATTAACACCTTTGTCCCTTCACAGCATTTTAGTTCAATTCTCACTTTAAATGCTTGTTATATGATATGTGGGGAAAAGCCCTGTCACTGCATGGGATGCAAACACCCTCTGTCTTACCAAGAGGTTAAAAGCCAGTTTGGTTTTCTGGAAGCAGTCGATGAACTCGGCCTCACTTGGGGGTCTTGCTCGAAGAGTCAGCACACCCTCTGCATGAGGAAGGAGAGAGAAAGACACTGTTGTTAGAGCATCCCTGTTCAGGAAGGATTCACCTTGCTGGCATGCAGAAGACATGGCAGTAATGGGTGCTGAGACGAGAGCTACTGTAAGTCAAGGGTTCAGGGAAAGTTAGAAGTATTTCCGTGTGCTGGAGGCTTCCCCAGGCTCTGTGTGTTCTGTGAGAGCTGTGGACCTTAAAGCTCCTCCAGTTCCAAGTCCCTGCCATGGGCAGGGACACCTTCCACTAGAGCAGGCTGCTCCAAGCCGGGTCCAACCTGGCCTTGAGCACTGCCAGGCTGTTCATCCATGCCCCTGTGCTCCCTGTTTCTCCCAGCTGCAGCATGTACCTGCTGGCCCTTTCTTCTTGTTCTTCTTCCCTTTCTTCCTCTGGTTGAGCTGCCTGAATGCCTCTGCAGCCTTCTGGAGCCTGGCGACAAACACCTCAATGTCATCCAGAGTGCAGTTCAGGATTTGCTGTGAGGACACAAATGCAACAAAGCAAAGTGAAATCCCTGAGTGTGCTGCTCTGCTCCTGCCTTACTTCCTGCGGGAATGCACAGGAATAGGGAATCCAGGCATGGAATTAAGCTGAATTCATCAGTTCCCAAACACAAAGCTGTGCCTCGTGCTGTACTTATCAATGTGACAAGTGACCCCTGCTAATGGATGGCTGGAAAACAACCCCAAGATCAGGCTGTGGGCTGGGGAGGAGCAGAGCTACCTCGGGTCAAAGGGAATCGTAACTGACCCAGTGATGGAGTTTTGCTTTTGGTCACCTTATCTTCATGCACCATAGACAGCAGTTTGGCAATGACTATGCATTAAACACTGTTCGTGGAAGAGCCCTTTGCTTCCCTCCTCTCTTCTCCCTCCTTCTGCCTACTGACCACGCGCCCCTCTTGTTACCCACCGTTTCCTTCTCAATCTTCTGTGCTAGGATGGCTCTGGACTCCTCGTGGTCGTGGCAGCCGGAGCCTCGTCGCTCATAGTCTGCAGGGAAGGCAGGGACAGAAAACATTTACTCCGAGTTTGAAAATGGGCTCCATTAAATACAGGGATAGCCTCTTGTGAAATGAATGTCTCAGCTCAGTATAACAGGGTTTGAAAGGACCGGGCAGGAGGTGTTGGGACAGTGGATATTGAGTGGGAGACCTGGGGAGGCAGTTCTGGCAAAGAAACACATAAAACTATGTCACCGTTAAGATGAGATGAACAGTTTTGACAAGTTGTGTAGGGAAAGCAATAAGGTGTGTTTCAAAGGAGACGCAGTCATAGAATGGTTTGGGTTGGAAGGGACCTTAAAGCTCATCCAGTTCCAACCCCCTGCCATGGGAAGGGACACCTTCCACTGGAGCAGCTTGCTCCAAGCCCCTGTGTCCAACCTGGCCTTGAACACTGCCAGGGATGGGGCAGCTCTGAAATATAGATCTTATGTTCATTATATAAAACTGGCCCTGCAATAGGCTCAGTTTGGGAGCCTGAGCATCTGCTTGGCTTCAGGTCCTGTCCTGAGGAAATGAGTGTCTTCTTTCCTCAGCTGGTGTCTGGAGTTTTTTATGGTATCTTGGTTATGTGCATCCCTTATACCTAGAAGCTGGTCCTAAGAGAAGGTGGTGCAGTGGTCAGTGATGAGGGGTTACAGTTTGCTCGTTATTTAATCAGTGTGAGCTTTTGTCAGAGCAAGAGCTTATTTCTGTTGCTTCTTTCTTGAAAGGGAAATACAGGTTTTATCAAGCCAGCTCCAACAGGCTGAAGTCAGGATGCTTTTGGAATAAGATTCAGATCAGCACACGATGGAGGTGGGGCCAGATCCGAGATTCCACACTCAACTTGGATTCATACAAACTGCTTTATTCAAGGGGGAAATCTTGGCTCCTGCCAAGTCAGCAGAGGCAGGAATGTGCCTTTCTGACTAGGTCTGTCTTAGAATCATAGAATCATAGAATAGTTACGGTTGGAAAGGACCTTAAGACCACCGAGTTCCAACCCCCCTGCCATGGGCAGGGACACCTCCCACTAAACCATGCCATCCAAGGCTATGTCCAACCCCACCTTGAACACCGCCAGGGATGAAGCATTCACAACTTCCCTGGGCAGCCCATTCCAGGGCCTCACCACCCTTACAGTAAAGATTACTGGTGCCTGGCCCAAACTCGATGGCTCAGTTTTCCAAGGGGCTTTCAGCTGTTTTGGGAATTTCAGTATCCCAAGTAGTGTTGTTGCGAGGAGTTTGAAAGGAGCTCTGATTTATTGAGCTGTGGTTGAGCAGAAGGTGCCTCCTGTAAGCCCAGTGGGTACAGATGCTTGCTGTGGCTGATTCTTTAGGCATTTATAAAGCGCAGCAGAGATGCAACAACATGTGCCCCTGGCATGTGTCTGTTGTAACACAGTGAAACCCCACTGGGCTTCCCTGTGCTCCAGGGTGACCACAGGCCATTTCGGGAGGGTTGGGAGTCCCACCACGTGCTGAGTGCTCCCAGTACCTGGATCGTGCTGGGAAGGGGGTGCCACCCGGTTCCTGTTCATCGCTGAGCCTCGCCCGTCGTGCTGGATTGGGATAGGAGCCGGCCCTTGTGGTGGTGGGAGGATGGATTGTCTCTGCCTGATCTTCTCCTGGTTTGCTCTGCAAAGGGAAGAGGCACAGAACCGCTCTCAGTGCTCATCCTGTGTCTGAGGCTTCTGAAAATGGGTTTGTTTACTCCCAGTTGTATCATAGAGCCCCAGACTGGTTTGTGTTGGAAGGGACCTTAAAGCTCATCCAGTTCCAACCCCCTGCCATGGGCAGGGACACCTTCCACTGGAGCAGGGCGCTCCAAGCCCCTGTGTCCAACCTGGCCTTGAACATTGCCAGGGATGGGGCAGCCACAGTTTCTCTGGGCATCCTGTGTCTCAGCACCCTCACAGGGAAGAGCTTCTGCCTAAGAAGAATAGGCAGGAACTTCCTTGGGTTCTTATCAGAGTCAGGAAAACTTGGAAACCGCTTGATCTGCCAGGTTTAAGTATCCCACAGTACTCACTTGAGTGTCTGTGGCCGTATCTTCTTCCCATGCTTGTGGTCTGCCAGGGCACTTTCGATGTCTTCATGGACCATCTCCGCCTCAAAGACACAACAGGGATGTTTTAGGGGCTTTGCTTTGGAAGGGTTTAAGGGCTCTAAGTGGGTGAAGAAGGAAGGGGCTGGAACAGTCTGTTCTCTGTTTCACCCCAGCAAGGGGGGCTCTGCTCACCTCCACCTCGTCGCAGTTGAAGAAGTGGATGTCAGGTTTGTGCTGCTCAGAATCCTGGCACACCAGGAGGAGGATGGAGGAATAACGCATCTGGTTCAGCACCGTCTGGCAGTGCTGGACTGTGGGCAGGGGAAAGTCTTCCAGCTCCTCCTGCAAGAGGAAGAGGAAGGGGTCAGGCAATGGGAAGTGTTGAACTGATGGGGAATGGCCCCATGTGCGAGCTCCTAGGATTCCTGTTTGAGGAGGGAGACCTAGCAGAGCTTGTGCTTCTCCACTGTGGCTTGTTGAGCTCTTCACAGATACATATGAAGGTTTGCAGAGGGGCAGTGGCTTGGGACTGTGGAACAGGAGGGAGATGGATGGCAGAGGTGAGCTTTTGTTCTCCTCCAAGTTCTCCATATGGGGCCCAGTCTGAGACTTCAAGAACTTGAGTTTTGCTGCTCACCATCATCTTACTGCTGTGCTCTGCCTGCACCGGCACACTCATCATGCATCCCAACAGTACATTGGGAGGAAAGATGCTTTGTGCCAGGGGTGCATCCTCCCACTGTGTCCTTGGATGACCTTGGGCTTACATTCTTTAGTTTCTCATTGCTCAAATCAGGGCAGACTCTCCCACCAGCTGGATGCTCTTTCCCTTTGGTTTAGGTATCCATTGTGGGTGTATGTATATTGCCTGTCAAAACAGGGCACTGCTCTTGGGCAGGTGATCCTGTGTGTTGTTTTAATACAAGTAGTCTTCTCTTTCCCTCTCTGCTTGTGCCTTATGAGGATCTCTGTGGACCTGTTAGTGCATCACTCCCACAGAAAGCCTGAAGGTATCTTTCACCTGGAGTATTTGTACTCTGGAGCTGTGAGTAAATCACCTACCTGCCCTTTGAATTAGAACCAGCCCCTGTTCACTCAGGAGTGGATTCCGGTAGGGATTCACCCTCATTTGGGATCCTTACAAATGTCCCTCCCAGACAGGATGGGAAGGGAATGGGCTGTACCCCACATGTTGTTCTGTGGGGAGCTCTGGTACCTGTGACTCGCAGTCCAGGAGGCGGATGGACTTATCATTCACTTGCAGCAGCATCTCCTGTGTCCAGATCTTCTCTTTGGAGTTGAGCAGGATGAGTTTCCGGATGGCATCATCCACTGTCACGATGGACTCGCTCTTGTCCATGATGAAGGTGGCCAAGTGCTGGAGTCAGGGAGGAAAGGAGGGGAAAACAGGTGAAAAAGCCTTGGTGGTGTGTATGAGTCTGTGAAACCATCTCTAAAGGCTTGAACTCCTCTTTGTCTGCTCCCTAGAGCACAGGGAGGAGAGAGTTGCAGCAGAATGTGTATGTTCTGGTGGTTAGCACCAGCCTGGCCACAGTGGTGAAAGATCTGGGTGTTGTAATGCAGCACAATGAGTTTCACCACCCGTATTTATCTCCCTGTGTGTCACTTCAGCAGCTCTGGCCCCCGTCCAGCAGTGCGGGTGCTTTGTACACAGGAGTTAGTCCCTGGCTTGTCTGACACTGGCTTGGAAGCTTCAATATGGGAGTTAAGCTCCACTTGCCAAGCTAGAAGCAGTTGCATTCCATGCGAGGGGAATGGGGGCAGGGAGGCAGCTGCAGAAGGAAGTGTGTCACATCCCCATGGTGTATGTGCCCCCAGCAGTGGGTGAAGGCCACCCCAGAAATCCAGGCTATTTATTTCCCTCCCCTCTGATCAGCAGCCAGTGCAGGGAATGCTGCTCTCTGTGCAAGGGGCAAAGGTCCATCTGCCAGCAGAGGGGACCATGAGGCAAGAGAAGCTGGCAGTCTCTCTGACTCTGCAATGGTCCCTGTGTGAGTGATAGCACAGCCAGGCCATGGTGACAACAGAGGAAGAAGATAATCGGTTGCAGTTGGCTCCAGACAAGGTGGATGGAGGGGGAAAGGCTCAGATTTAAAGCCCTGGTAGCCATGACAAGCAGAAAGGGCTGAGTCCTTAAACATGATGGTTGATGTGATGGTGGGAATTGGGTGGGTAGGAATCGTGATAACCAATTCCCGACGACTGGAAAGAGCAGAGGAGAGGATAAACACTGCAGAGCAAGAAACCAATCCTGTGTTCATAAAGCAAAGACACTGGGTGAGTCACTGGCCAAATAACACTCCTGGCAGGTATTTGAGCTGAAGGCTAAGATTAGCCACGCAATCAAGCCTGAGAAACATGCTCAGGTGTGTCAGTGTGATGGTAAAACAGTGCATGGAAAGGTATTCACAAAGTCAACACTATCTGTGCAGAGGTGACAAACCCTCTGCTTTCTGAGCAGTGCAGGGAATTGGTTTATACCTGGTGACAGCCATTCTTATCTCTTCTATTATCTTAAAGGCAGGTTTACAGGCTACATAAATTCCTTTGGGGTTTACTGTTCAGGTCAATTTCACAGAGGGGAAAGCTACTTGCATAACTCGGAGTATTTCCTCTTTCCCATTTCCTTCAAAATACTGGTGGATGAGAGAGAGAATCTTTGATTTATCCCTTAATCTCCCTTTTTGTCCACATGGATCTTCAAATACAGTGGCTCTTGTCAGAATGGGCAATAATTGCATCCAGTATTAAACTCTGATCAGTTTATAGATGACTTCAAAGGGTGTAAAATGCCTCTTGTAAGGAAACTTCTTTTCCTATCTCACTGCTGCCACTGAAATCCTCTTTGCCTCGGTCAAAGTTCAGGGTAAGGACTCCCAAGTAGGTGGCATATGGCATGATTCATGAAGAATTCATGTACGTGTCAGTGTTTAAAGTACCTGCTCTGGGGATGGCGGCAAAGCCAGGGCCTCTCTCCAAGTGAGTGTTTCTTAATGTCTATTTCATTGTAAGCAACTGAACAGGCTCTTTCATGTCTAACCATGGACTTAAGCTCTCTGCTGGACTGGGGTCTTTAAACCAGAGAAGAGAGGGCCCTATCTACTAAATACAGAACCATAGAATGGTTTGTGATGGAAGGGACCTTAAAGCTCATCCAGTCCCAGCCCCTTGCCACGGGCAGGGACCCATTCCACTGGAGCAGGGTGCTCCAAGCCCCTGTGCCCACCCTGGCCTTAAGCACTGCCAGGGATGGGGCAGCCACAGCTTCTCTGGGCACCCTGTGCCAGCGCCTCAGCACCCTCCCAGGGAAGAGCTTCTGCCTAAGAGCTCATCTCAGTCTCCCCTCTGGCAGGTTAAAGCCATTCCCTTGGCCTGTCCCTACAGGCCCTGAGGAAGAGTCTCTCTCCAGCATCCTTTTAACCCCCTTCAGACAATGCAAGCTGCTATGAAGTCTCTGTGCATCTTCTCTTCTCCAGACTGAACAGCCCCAATGTTCTCAGCCTGTCTCCATATGGGAGTTGCTCCAGCCCCTGAGCGTCCTCATGGCCTCCTCTGGACTTGCTCCAACACCTCCATGTCCTTCTGATGTTGAGGACACCAGAACTGCACACAGTGCCACAAGTGGGGTCTCAAGAGAGCAGAGCAGAGGGGCAGGATCACCTTTTTTGACCTGCTGCTCATGTTCCTATATGATCCTCTTAAAGTGTTTTCCTTTCTCCCCTTGCCCAGTTTGCAGTGGGAATGGTCCAGTTGGCCTCAGATGAGTACCTCCATCCCATGGTGGTCAGCACTGGTGTATTCCATTACAGGAATCGCTGGGCCCAGGACATCCAGGCTGGCTCCTCTTCTTTGAGTGATTGCCTGTGACACTGGAAGCTGCATTTGGCTGAGTTCCCATTGTGGTTGAAGGGGTTTGGGTTACTTGAGAGGACACAGTAGCTGGGGGGGAGCTGAAAAGTGATAGTCCATGGGGGCTCTGTTGTATGGGCAGATGAGGGAGCCCTGCGTTTAACCTGTCTGTGCTGATCAAGGAGGGTTTGAAGCATGGGGTGGTGAGGGATGGAAGCTCCCACTGCTCGTCAGATGAAGAGAGGGAAGGGAAGGAGGACAGAGCAGCTTCATTTCCCATTTCCTTGTGCAGAATTCCCCCATCCTTTTAACACCTTTTTTCCTCCATTCTCATCCCCCCAGTTACTACACACTTTCAATTGCTGAACCTTGATTATTCAGAAAGGGAATTTTTGATAAATGATGGGTTCATGGTCTGCTTTTTCAATTTAAATTGAGAGCACAAAAGAGGTCCATGTGTAATGAAACCAACTTCACATGTTTTATTCATCATTCTTGTCCTCCCTTCCCATCAGTGGTTCCCCATCTGCAGGCTGCAATGACAGTGTCTGGCTGAACGACTGAGCAGCGCTGGCTCTACAGCAGGTACCTGAGGCAGTGACTTCCCATACTCATGTCACACCTCATAGCAAGAGGATGGAGTTGCTGATCTCAGTGTCCACAAACCTTGGTCCTAGATGGAGCCCAGCAAGGGAAAGGGGTCAAACCAGTGAGATCCGTGTTTAGGTCACCCACTGGATGTGCAGCAGCAGTGAGTGGTCCCTGTTTCTCTCCCCATCCCCAAAGCAGTGTCTGATGTGGATGTCTGATGTGGATGTCTCCTACTCTTCAGTTCAAAGAAACATGTGAGATCCCAGGGAGGGGCAGTTACATGGCCAGGGGTGACCTGTGTCATGGCAGAAGCCACCAAAGCTTGGACCCAGCTTTGTTACAGGGTTTGAGGGTGATTCAGAGCTGTGCCATGGCTCTTTGTAGCCTTGGGAGGATCTGAGCTATACCAGAGACTCTTTGCTTGGACTTTCAAATAATGGCATTCTGTAATGGAACTCTGGAGAGCAGCAGGGAAACAAAAGATGCAGGAGAGCTGGTGTTGATTTTAGAGCAGGCAATATGTGAGAGGAGAGAAAGGAGAGGATCTGGTCCAGCCTGAAACCTCTCCTTCATAGGAAGGAGTCTTCGGAGAGGAATTGTCTTGGGGCTTGTGCTGCTCTCATAGTCCTTTATGAGAGGAGTCTGTCATGCAGAAATTCCTGTGGGTGCTCTTTACTTTCCTACCCTTTTGCGCTCAAAGAAATCATAAGAGAAGCTTGGATGACCCCAGCTTCAGTGTGTGTGATGGAGAAGACTTGTGTGGCCTCAGCCACAGGAGTGGCAGGACTATGCTGGTAATTCCTTCAAGGAGGGAGACTACAGCAGATGGCCAAGTCTGAAAGTGTGTCCTACAGTCCAGGAGCTGGAAACAGTGTGTGAAACCAGCTCTGGGGGAAGCCTGGGAGATAAATGGTCCTACAGGACCAGGAGCTGTGGAAAAGAAACATGAGGTTTCAAGCAGCTTCGCCGTTTGTCTCTCAGGATGGGAATCACAGAATGGTTTCAGTTGGAAGGGACCCTAAAGAGCAACTTTTAGTCATTCTAAGAAGCCTCCCAACTCCTGTTTGGCTTAATGAAGGTGCAGGACCAACAAAACACTTTGTGTTACCTGCACCTATCACTGACACTGGCCTTGCAGCCCATAGGGTTTCATTGCATACTCACCTGTACGTGATACTGTGATGTCTCATGCATGATGATGTTGGAGTTGGAGTATTTTTTCCTTTGTTCTGCAACAAGAAGAAAACAAGGTTTCATTGGGATGCTACAGTTATTCCCATCATCTCTGAGCTTCCACCTTCAGTGGGAGTATTGGGAATACTAAGAGACATGAATGATACTGACTTTTGTAACAGGGATTGACAAGTTGGTGTGTAGGGGACATAGAGTCCCAGCATCATTAGAGTTGGAAGGGACCTCTGGAGATCATCACAAGGGAGATTTAGGTTGGATCTAAGGCAGAAGCTCTTCCCTGGGAGGGTGCTGAGGCGCTGGCACAGGGTGCCCAGAGAAGCTGTGGCTGCCCCATCCCTGGCAGTGTTCAAGGCCAGGTTGGACACACGGGCTTGGAGCACCCTGCTCCAGTGGAAGGTGTCCCTGCCCGTGGCAGGGGTTGAAACTGGAGGAGCTTTAAGCCCCCTTCATCCAAAACCACTCCATGATTCTATGATTCTACAACAGCCCTTGAATCACCCTCCAGCAGGAACCTTCTGCACTGCTGTGACGTTTTAATTTGCTTTCTGGTGTTTCCTGGCAAGCCACAGTGAAGGGCTGTACTTACAGATAGGACAGGCTGCAGGGATCAAGGGCAGCCAGAGCCTGAGTTCCTTGTACAACGTTTGTATGAGGCAAGAAGTCTTCCTGAGCTTCCTGCATTTCTTACTGGAAGGTGGCAGTAAGGAGCAACTGCGGGGAAATTGCTTGGAATTCTGCGAGGTCATTGGAGAGAATCCTGTAAGAATTTCCTGTGCCACCTCCTTCATTGGTGCTTGGCCAGGAATTCCTTCTAAATACTTGGCTGGAATAGCAGAGGAGTAACTATCCCAGCCCTGAGTGATCTCAAACATCTTCCTCACCACCTCTGATCCCTGCCCTGCTTGGGAAATGCAATGGCAGTTCCATACGTTTGCACCCTTCTTAAAGCCTGAGTTACAACATCCTGTCCTCTGTTGCCACACTCACAACCAAAGGGCTTTCAGAACACAGCAAATGTGGTTTAGAGCAGGATGTATTAATCTTAGTTTAGTTGTGGTTTACTTCAAAGCTCTGTAATGCCTTCTGGGGCTGGGGGCTTCTCTCTGGCACCCAGAAACATCCTGTAAGAATTCATTTGCTTTCTGTCCAAATTTATTAAGGAAAGGATGTTCTGGTGAGGTGGTGCAGGACCCACAAGGCCCAGGTGAGCCAGGATAAGTCTATTGTAAAGTGCTGACAGTGCAATGAAGTGATGATCAAGCACAGCCCTGGGAGAGGCTGGAGGTAGGAAGGAGTCTGGATAAGGAGCAGTGACCACTGGACAGGCCACGGGCAGCCAGGGCTCTGGTCATCCCTGGGTAAGGACATCAGCCTAATGAAGGTGCGGGTAATGCAGCTCCTCCCTGGGGCCACCATGGGTTGCTGGGCATCTCCTTTTGCCTGCCTTCTGGAAGGTGGTTTGCTTCCTTTTAGTCTGTCCAGCAGGACAAACCCCTGCCTCTGCAAGGAATTCTTTCCTAGTTTGCCTCTGTGCAAATCCTTTCCTTCTGGGGAAGGGATGAAGGAGCTCGAGTGGTAGTTCTGCCTTTACCACTGCTGGTGTCTTGCTTTTCCCTCCCCTGTCCCTTGTGTAAAGCAGAAGTGACTATTTCCTATCTGCTGCTGCTCCTATTGTACTACTGAAGTTACTACACCATTTGTTCCCCCCATGAAGTGGCTTCTCAGTGCCCACTATGGCCAGACGTGGTCTCCCTCAGTGCTGCCTTTGCCCCTGGCTGTGATGAGGCACAAGTGGCTTTGCAGACAGAGAATCCACCCAGCCCCATGCCTGAGGATGGAGCAACATGGGCTCCTTTAGGAGTCAGCAGGTTCTCCTGCACCCTGGCCACCTTGGCATTGCCACCAAAGAAGGAAGAGTGGGTGATAAGAGCAGGGACAAAGGGGGAGTGGAGGGGAGCAGGGCCCTGCTCTGCTCTTGTGTTGCTCTGTTATCAGGCTCTTTACAAGTGTATCTTATCACGGCTGCTGTGGGAGGGACTGGGGGGGACTCCCAGGTCAGGGAGAGGAGCTGGAATGTGTGCAGGGAAAGGGAAGGGGGAGCGGTGCCCCCGCCTGCCCTGGGCTCTGCATGGGAAGAGGCCCAGCAGGGGGGATGAAGGGGAAGAGGGCACCCTCAGAAAGGAAAGCTTCATGGCACCACAAGTAGTGACTGGGGCTTCCCAGGGCAGGGCTGCAGTCACCGGCCCTGCAGTGTTCACACACCGTGGAGACGAGGCCTCAGTGCCATGGGTTAGTGGTGGCCTTGGCAGGGCTGGGCAATGGTTGGACTGGATGAGCTTGAAGGGCTTTTCCAACCCAGTTGATTCTGTGAAGCACTGCTGCTCTGACAGCCTCTTCCTTCTCTTCTGCCTATATCCCAGCAAAAGGAATCTTTGACCACTTCACCCCAAGACAGCACAATCCCTGGTTGCTCCCAAACCATGGACTTGTTTTCTGCTGTCCTTGACACCTCCAAAGCTACCAGGAATCACTGAGACTCCTGCAGAGAGACACCACCTCCTGCAGCTGCTCCAGCACCAGTTCAGACCACGCATCCTGTCCATCCCTTTCCCTGAGCTTGCTTGAGTGGACTTGTCCCACACACAGTTGCATGGAGCCAGCAGAGGGGTCAGCACACTGCAGGAATGGGACAGAAATGAGGGTCAGGATCAGGAAGGATGGGGGTTCCTGAAGTTGGTTATAGTGATACAGAAGCCCAAGTGTTGGCTGGGGGGTAATTTGCCATCTTTGACGCATGTTCTCCTGTAAGCCGTGCAAGCAGCAGAGTGCTGGTGAGGAGGAAATGCAGCAAAGAGCATCTTCCTGCAACAAGAGCAGAAAACAAACCCCAAAGCACCATTCTGGAGCTTTAACTTAGTCCTGAGGATGTTCATGTATTCACTTCTCACCTCACTAGTTCTTACTTAAACCTCCTGCCAGCAGATCCGGGGCAAAGGAAGGAGAAACTGGTCTGGATCTGGATCCCAAAGAGCTGACAGGAGTTAACGCGCCTCCTCAGCACTGACTGCCAGGATTCCTGCAGGTGGTTCCTGTACACTTCTTCCTCACGTGTGTGTGTGCTCCTGCATGGAACATGCAGTGTCCTGCCCGCATTTCTCCTGCCTAGAACGTGACAGGATTTCCACCCAGCCCAGCCAGGCCCTGGAATGCTCCTGCTTCACTTTGAGCTCACTCCTCTCTGGTATTGGGGGTTCTTTGGCTGTCGCAGAAGCAGAGGCTGGTGGGGAGGGTGGTTAGGGGCTGGTTATGGCTGAACAAGCTCAGACCTCTCAGGTACATTACAGTGTGGGTTGTTCTCACATTCTCTTGCTAAGTGTCTACTGGGTGCTCTTGCTCCTGTGACTGTTCCTAGTTAGTGCTGCAAAGTGTGGCTGGAGTTGGGATTGGGGCTTGGGACACATGCAGGTTTGCAGCCTGCTTTTCCTTTGGGTTCCACCTTGGTAGCATGAACATTCCCTCTGGGTTCCCTTTGCATCTCTGTCATGCTTTTATCCCTTCTTGGCTTCCAGGGAAGCAGGATGAGTGTGGTCCAGCTCAGCCCTATGGACATTGCCAGCAGGTGTCTCTCCAGAACAAGCTTTCCATGGGATTTAGCTTGGGGTTTGCACCATTCCCCTTGGCCAGCAGAGAAGAGCTTTCAACTCAAGCTCCTCTTGGTGCTGCTCCAAAGTCACAGGGCTGAGCAATGGTACCAAACCCCTCTATGGCCACAGCAGCACACTAAACAAAGATAACCAGCATGAAAAGAGAGGGGCTGCTTCCATTCAGAGCTTGGCAGGGGTTGAAGGAAGCTGGTTTCAAGCTGACTTTAAAGCTTGTAAACCCTTGGCCAACACTTTAAGCCTGAGCTGTGCCATCAGCTTGGCAGGACACACGAGTGCTTTGCACCCTGTATCCCTGTGACGGAAAACACAGCTTCTGCTCTGCCTCTGCCTGATCCTGGAGCCCTGGAGTGGCTGCTGCTGGCAAACAGAAATGATTTATTGATGGGCATCTATGGAGGCCTCAGAGCAGCTTCCAGTGTCTGAACGGGGATACAAGGATGCTGGAGAGGGACTCTTCATCAGGAACTGGAGTGACAGGACAGGGGTGATGGTTTAAACTGCAGCAGGGGAAGGTTTATCAGGTTAGATCTAAGGCAGAAGCTCTTCCCTGGGAGGGTGCTGAGGCGCTGGCACAGGGTGCCCAGAGAAGCTGTGGCTGCCCCATCCCTGGCAGTGTTCAAGGCCAGGTTGGACACAGGGGCTTGGAGCACCCTGCTCCAGTGGAAGGTGTCCCTGCCCGTGGCAGGGGTTGGAGCTGGAGGAGCTTTAAGGTCCATTGCAACCCAAACCAGGCCGGGATTCTGTGCTCACAGAGGTGTTAATGGAGGTGCCAGGTTTCCCATTGACACCACCAGTGATGACTTGGAGGTGAAGCAAGAACAGTTCAGAGGGAAAGACCTCAGATACCCCCAGCACTGCTCCCTGCTCAGCCCTTAGCTTCAGAGTGACCTTGAGTAAACTACTTAATATCCCAGCATGGCCACTTCCCACCTCAGCCTGGCACTGAAGGGTCAATGGCACTTTCTGTGTGCTGGGGGCTCTAATTGCAGTCTGCCCTACTTGAAATGTGGGGCAAGGTCTGGAACAGGCAACACATCCCACAGGGATTCCTGGCGCAGGTGAGACACTGATTCTTTGTCTCCATAACCTCAATTTCCTCACCAAGCATTTCTGGTGTAAATAGATGACACCACTGGAAATGAGAACACTGCTGCTGTGTGGGATGGAGGCACATTTGGACTCTGAGACATCCCATCCCCTCCTTAAAAGGGAGTGGAAAAGGCTGAAGTGGTTGGTCTGGGAACAAAGGGGGTTTACATTTGGACAGGGAAAAGTCTGCAGCACTGACAGGACCCTTCCTTAGGGACTTCCTCTGTGCAGAGCTGTGCCACGAGTTCGTATTCCTTGAGGAAAGAAAGGCTTTCCGGTGGGACGCTGCTCCCAGATGGAAGCTGGTTTCTGGGAGAGCAGGCTAGCAGACTGTAGGCTGGTGCTCCTGGTAGAGCAGCCCATGGGTCTGTAGCAGTGGTCAGGGCTGTGGCTGGTTGTTAAAGGCTCTGTGGGGTCCTTCTGGTGCCCCTGCCCCATCCTCCAAGCTCCAGAAGCTGGATATGTCACGGTCAGGGATGAGCTCAGTGTGTCCCTCTGGGAAAATGCCTGGAGAAGCCTTTGGGAATCTTGGGGACCTGCTGAAACCTCGGTGTGCTGCATAGCCCAGGGCTATCCCTGCACTGGGCTGAGCTGGTTCAGGGAGCAAAAGCGCCTTTAAGCCATTTATAGCCTTTTCCAGACAGAAGCAGCCCAGCACAGGGATGAAATGCAGATGTTCCTTCCCTCTGCTGATTCTCCCTGATTCATTACCTCCAAGAGTGGCAGAACTAGAACAAAAGTGCCTCTATTTTGCCCCAGGGCTGCCCATGATGAGAAAGGAGCTGTTTCTGCACAGTCTCTTTCCTGTCCCTTGCTTTAAGATGTCTGCTTGTTCTTTCTTCTGAGGTCCCTCCTGTGTCCTTGGCTCCTACCTGCCCCCCACACCCTGGAAACTGTTATGTTTGTGTTTCCTCCTGGCATCCACAAATACAGCCACAGGGCCTGAGGACAGCCGGGCTTTCCGGGGCCAGCAGGATGCTGGAACACTGCAATCTCCCTTCCCAGTGCTCAGGGGTGACTTGAACACAGGAAGAATTCAAGATCCAGGCTGGAGATCACAAAATCAGAGAATCCCGGCCTGGTTTGTGCTGGAAGGGACCTTAAAGCTCCTCCAGCTCCAGCCCTTGCCATGGGCAGGGACACCTTCCACTGGAGCAGGGTGCTCCAAGCCCCTGTGTCCAACCTGGCCTTGAGCACTGCCAGGGATGGGGCAGCCACAGCTTCACTGGGCACCCTGTGCCAGCGCCTCAGCGTCCTCACAGGGAAGAGCTTCTGCCCAAGAGCTCATCTCAGTCTCCCCTCGGGCAGGTTAAAGCCATTCCCCTTGGCCTGTCAGGCCCTTGGCCAAAGCCCCTTTCCAAGCACGGTCTTAGGCCCCATCTATCCAAGAAGTATGTGTGCTTTAAATCAAAAGGGACTTTTTAGTTTACTTCCTTCAAACCAACGTGTTGAAACATTGCAGAGCTTTCCCTGGATTCACTGTTATTTGCCTTAGCTTGGACCTGGCTCTCGTTGTGCCGGGCTGATCCGAATGCACCACATACAGAACGATGCTGTGGGGAGATCTGTGGCTGTTTGACTCTAAGAGGGGGATCCTTCACCTTGCAGAGGTCCCTTGGCCAGGAGTCAGGTCACTTGTCCTGGGTGTCTCTCAGTGCCCTTCTCACAGCCCTGGCCCCTCTCTGCCTGTATGTATGTACGATTGTGTATGTATGAAGGGTGGCACATTGGCAACAGGAGCTCATTTCCTCCTGCTTCATCTGACACCTCTCACATGGGGACACTGCAGTTCTACAGTGTCTTGTAAGGGTGTCATCCAACCCACCCCCTGGCTTGGGAGGCAGAGAATCTGCATAATCCCCATGTGATAAATAAGCATTAGAGGAATATAGCGATGGCTTCCCTGAAATGAGGTGGGAGCTGCTGTTCAAGGTGCAAACTGGTGTCTAAGCTCTGTTTAACTGACTTATCTTCTGTGACCTTCAGAAGCTGCAGCAGTAGGGGGCTCTTTGGATATACAGAGGCTGGGCTGCAAAGGGCAGGGAGAGCTCCAGGGCTGTGGCACTGGTACAGCAAACAGCTGAAGGTGGTAAAAGCTGCTGGCATGAGTCCATGGTGACCATCACTCTTCCCTTTCTGCCTGCCAAAAGAGCCAAAGAGGTGGGAGAACAACACAGCTTTGTCCCTTGCTTTTGGTGTCTGGCAGGAGAATGAACCTCTTAGCACAGGGATCTTGTCTGGAGGAAGGTGGCTGAATGTGATCCACTGCTGGGACCTAAAGAGCAGCGATGGGTGAATCACAGCTGTGCCATTGCTGAGCTCAGACATTGCTGTGTGAATGGTATGGGTGATCCAGAAAGCTCTGAATGAGTGTGGATGCCATTTGGAACATGCTTGAGGGTAGGGAGGCATTGAAATGTCCCTGGGGGTGTTCAAAAGCTGTGTAGATGTGGCACATGGGGACATGGATTAGTGGTGGCCTTGGGAGTGCTGAGGAATGGTTGGATTTGGTGATCTTAAAGGTCTTTTCCAGCCTAAGCAATTCTATCATTCTGTGCACACGCTCTGGTAAATTCTCTCATCTCTGCCCGCTGAGGATTTAGACCAATGAGCCCTAAAATCCTCCTTTCAGGGGACAAAACCCTGTAACAGGTTCTGTAACTGAACTCAGTTCAGTTGGCCAGTCCTTTCTGAGCCAGTCTGCTTTAGTCTCGCCTCCTACCCACAGATGTGGGGGGAACTGCAAAGCCAAAATGTCTTCTGTCACCAGCACCTTGTGGCTAACCAGTGCTGTGGGAATGAGGCTCCCCACTGGCACCAGTGGCCACTGAGGAAATGGGATAAGCTCAGCCCGATGTGGCAGTAGGAGGTGGATTTTACCCAAGGGCTCAAACTGGTGCTGGGCTGAAATCCCAGTGAGGAAGCTGAAATCTGGGCTGGAAGGGAGCGTCCTGTTTGGCTTTGTAAGGAGTGGAAGGTATGAAAGGGAGTAATAAATGAGGAAAAGAGGCAGGATCGATGCACATCCTGGAGGGACGGGGTTATCAGCGTGGTCCAGGAAACCAAACCACATCCTTTGTGCCAGGTTCCCTCCCCATTTCCATGCAACACCCTTTTCTGCAGGGAGTTAGGATGTGGCCGTGAACACTCCCTTCAGCCTGGTGGGTTGTGTGCATGGAGATCGGGATAACTCTGCCTGCTGGGCCCAGCTTAGAGCTGGAATCTGTGGTTAAAGCATCTAGGGAGTAGTGCAGAGAGGGGCAGAGGATCCCTGGAACAGCATCCCAGTGGTACCAAGGGTGGGAGAAAGTGTGATCCTGTGGGTGACAACCCTGAGCAGTTACTCCACGCAGGGCTTGCTGATTGTAGAGGGAAAAGGGAGCACCTTTACTTCTGAGCTTCCCCTGCAGCTCCTCAATACCCTGATTCTCTGCAGGGAGCAGCCCTGGGTCCTGCCCAGCAGACAGAGTGTTACTGTAGGTCCTGGACACTGCACACAGTGTTTCCTGCTGAGCTCCATCCTTGCACAACCCAGGGGGTGGGTCAGGTTTTATTTGCTCCCCTAGAGTGGGCTGTGTCTTCAGCTAATAAAGCAGGAATGTGCGCACTTGGGCTGAGCTGGGGGAAATGTTTTGTGTGCAGAGGAGGAATTTGGCCTCCTGACACCTTCCAGCAGCTGCCGACACGTTATCAACAGAGCAGCTCCCTGCTGCCGCACACCATTCAGGCCTTGGGCTGTCCCCAAGCTCAATGAGAGCCTTTTCATTCACTCCAAGAGCTTCCAGACCAAAGTAAAGGGTCAGCCATGAACATTGCTGCCCCACGCATAGAAACCTGGAGAGGGCTTTGGCCAAGGGCCTGTAGGGACAGGCCAAGGGGAATGGCTTTAACCTGCCAGAGGGGAGACTGAGATGAGCTCTTAGGCAGAAGCTCTTCCCCGGGAGGGTGCTGAGGCGCTGGCACAGGGTGCCCAGAGAAGCTGTGGCTGCTCCATCCCTGCAGTGCTCAAGGCCAGGTTGGACACGGGCTTGGAGCAACCTGCTCTGGTGGAAGGTGTCCCTGCACCTGGAAGGGGTTGGGGCTGGAGGAGCTTTAAGGTCTCTTCCAACCCAAGCCAGGCTGTGGTTCTATGGTCCTGCCTGGAGCAGCCTGTGACCCCCATGTACCACCACAGGCATCCCCCCTGCCAGAAGCAGGAAAGAAGGGCTCAAATCCCCCCCAGGCACCAGGAACACGGGGTCACAGCAACCCTGAGGCTGTTCTGCCCTCTCGGACAACTCATACAATGCGAAAAGAGCAAAAGAAACCCCACTATAACCCCCATACAGCCTGGGCAAAGCAGAGTGTGGTGGGAGCACCCCCTGTTCAGCCTCTTTACCCCACTTAAGTGCCTTCTGCATGGAGCCGTATGGTCACACAGCTGTACCCACACAGTCACATCCATAGGAACTGTGGTCACATCTCTCAGCCCACCCTGTCTTAACCACCACTGGGTTTGATCCACAGGAGCCAGCAGGAATGCTGCTTTCCTGTTTATCTTCCAGCCCTGTTTCCAGTTGGAGTTTTAAGTGTCCGAGGTTCTGAATGAAAGGGTCACCACAAGGCAGTGTCACAGAGGAGCTGGGGAAATCTGAACCTGGAATCTCGGGTGGGAAAGGGGATGCGAAAGAAGCTGAAATGGCACCAAGGGAGCAGTGGGGGTGGACAAGGGAGTTATTCAGGGCTGGCAGGGGATGGGGAATGAATGTCTCAGGCACTGCACTGCACTGCCTGGGGTGTGCTGGGGAAGCAAACTGCACTGCCTCTCACTCACCTACTGCCTGAGCTCTCCTCTCCCTGTTACTGTCCCAGTGTACTGGGAAAGAGCATCCAGGGGTGCTCCCGGCTCCGAGCAGCTTTCAGCTTGTCCTGGCAAAGGGGAAAGCCGTGCCCAAGGGGAAAATGTGTTGGCCATGGTGGTGGATGGAGACACAGAGCTGTGTGTCCATCTCCCCCATCCAGTGCTCTGGAAGTCTTGGGCAAGCAGCGCAAGTCCTTTGGGAAGAGCAATACATACAGGACCTAGGAAATCCCTGTTAGGTTGGTGTAGCTGCCATCAGCATCAGGTCCCTCCATCCCCCTGTCATTTCCTAAAGGGAATGTGCAGGGCCACCCAAGGGAAGTGGTTCCTCCTCTCCATGGCAAGGAGTCTTGGGCTCTGCTGGGTCTCCTGTTGGATGGCAGCATTAAAGGCCTGGTATCTCCTCTGTGTTAGATGTACCTAAACCCAAACACCAGCCTTCCACCGCACTTGGAACCTTGGGAATCGCCTCAGTGATTTCCAGCTTTAGCTTCTGCTAACAGACATGGGATACATCTGCATCTGAGGGACACGGCTGCCAGTGACACCGTTCGGATGCTGCCCGCATCCCCTTGGGTTTAGGCACGGGCATGGACCTCTCCGACACAACCATGTGGCTGTAGCAAGCTCAGTTTCCAGCCACCATCCTGCTGGGGTTGTGTCTTGCAGGCAGTGCCAGTGTGGGTTAAATCCATGCACAAACCCTCTCCCAGAGGGCTGTGGGGAAGGAGCAGCACCTCAGTGCTCCCACTGAGAACTGCCCTGGGGGCTCCAGCTGGGACAATGACCAGGCTCAGGGTCTGGGCAGGCAATAACTATAGTAACTAATGCCCCTTCTGTTGGTCCTCAGGCTGAGCCATCACTAGTAAATGCAGCTTTAGGGAAAGCAACACTGCAGAGTCAATGCTGCTGTCTGCTTTTGGGGTGATTCTTGAGGTGGCCCAAGTCTGTGATGGGTATCTCACAGCAGGGACCCCACCTTGGGGACATGCCCATGTACCTGGGGGCTGAAGGCCCTGTTTGGAGACAAGGGAGGTCTGTGAAAGACCCCCAGGAGTTGCTTTGTGACCATTCAACATAATTTACTCCTCCTCTGTCAGTGTTCTGCCTAACCAGGGCCAGTGGCCTCTGCCTAACACAGCCGCTGGTGGCTCTTGGGTGCAGCACCAGTGGAGTCTCTGTCCCTGCAGCTCCCCAGGCAGCTGATACCTGCCCAGGACCACGTGGGGCAGCAGGAATGGCTCTTCTCTTTGTGTTGGTGCCCCGTGTCCTGTTACAGCACCGGAGCCTGGCTTGGGTTACAGGGATGTGCAGTGTCAAGCGATAGTGCCTCGTGGGCTGGTCAGCACTGCTGCTCTTGCTCCAGAATCCCTCTTCCAGCCCTGTATCCTGACAGGTTTCAGTCCTTCCCACAACTGAGTGTACTGAGGATGGGGTGGGCAGGCTGGAGCCAACTGGCTGGATCACAGGGTCCCAACTCTGCAGTGCCCCTCCATGTCCCCCTGCTCTGTTCTGTGGCCCTGGTTTTGGATCTGCCGGGCACTTCTGTGCCCCAGCACTTGAAGTGAGAGGCAAAGACACCTGAGGAGTTGGCCAGGGGTGCTGAGAAGCAGCTGAGCACCACAGGGGCAGACACAGCAGCCAAACAGGAATGGGATGCTCTGAATGCTGCTGCAGAGCCATTTCTGGCCTACAGCCCTATGAGAAACCCGCTGTCAGCATCAAACTGTCTCAGGTCATAGTTACACTGCACAACCCATCACCAGAGGCAGTGCTATCTGATCAGCTGTGGAACCAGCTTAGGTGGGCACCTGCAGAAGTCCACCCAGGTGTCACCACAGGCAGGGGTGGCAGAAGCCTGCTGTGGGAAGCAGAAACGCTTCCTTCCAGCCCTTCCTTGGCTTCTTCCAGAGCCATCCTTGTTTCCCCCCTCCATGGGCTTTCATCTGGGTTCAGAACAGATGTAAGTGGAGAAGTAGCTTAATTTATTTATGGTATGCATTAACATTAATTCAGCTGGTGGCTGTGCATTGAGTGAGGTGGCAACTTGATAGTACCAGCCATTCCCCAGCAGAGCTGGGGTTGCTCTGAGCAGACTCTTCCAGAATGGGGAGCTGAGCAAATGGGATGCTGCTTTGGTAAGGCAGGAGGAAAGGATGAGTGTCCTGCTCCTGTGACAGCCAGGAAACTCCACTGAGGACAGCTGAGCACCTAAAGGTGCATCAGCTCTGGCAGGGATAAAAACAGGGGAAGATATTATAGAATCCCAGACTGGTTTGTGTTGGAAGGGACCTTAAAGCCCATCCAGCTCCAACCCGAGCCACAGGCAGGGATCCCTTCCACTGGAGTAGTGCTCTAAGCCCCTGTGTCCAACCTGGCCTTGAACACTGCAGGGATGGGGCAGCCACAGCTTCTCTGGGCACCCTGTGCCAGCGCCTCAGCACCCTCCCAGGGAAGAGCTTCTGCCTAAGAGCTCATCTCAGTCTCCCCTCGGGCAGGTTAAAGCCACTCCCCTGTCCTGTCCCTACAGGGCCTTGTCCAAAGCCCCTCTCCAGCTTTCCTGCAGCCCCTTCAGGCACTGGAGCTGCTCTAAGGTCTCCCCTTCAGGAGCCTTCTCTTCCCCAGGCTGAACCTAAACCCAAGGCCTCACTCCCATAGAAATAATATTTAGCCCTCTGTGTGCATTGGAGCATTTGTGTATGTTACCCAATCCAATGCAGTACCTGTCTGTGTGAATCTGGCAATCACTGTGCTCACTTCTTTGCAGGCCTGGCAGTGTGCACAGGCTGGGGGTGCAGCCCAATGACAATGGAGGAATATGGGAATATCAGTGGTGTAAGCTCCGAGCTGTCCCTTGGCATCACTGTGGTCCCAGAATCAAGGCCAGCTCAGCTTGGTGTGATTTGTTTTCATTATGAAACATAATTCTCCCTGGAATTTTAGTTCTGCCCTGCTCTCCATCCCCAAATGTGCCAGCTCCCAGCAGAAACTGATGCTGGGGGAGGGAAGATGTGAGTGCCAAGGGGACCCAGGTGTTTAAATGCTCGTTTAACACATGCTGAGTGTCCTTTGACTGCATCTTGAAACAGAGGGTGGGTTTAAAGTCCTGCCAAGGAAAAGCCCTGAGGATGCACAGGATGTGCTCATGCGGTGCTGGGCTAAGCCAGCCAACTGCTGTGTGCAGTAAATCAGAGCATCCCAGACTGGTTTGGGCCTTATATCTAACCTAAATCACTGCTGGCCTCAGGCTGCTGCAGGGAACTTATGGGCAGCTGGTTGACTCCTCTTGAGGACTGGTTTGTTGGAATTTGGTTGGAGAGGTCCCATCCTTGGTAAAATTTGCTTTTGGGGTGTGTTCATGTGCAAAAAGCCCTGTAAAACATGTAACTCAGCGCTGAAAATGGCTTGTTTGAGCAACTGTGTTTGGTTTAAAGGCAGTTGCAGCCTTTCCCTTTGCTGGCTTTTGTGGTGCAGGAGGTACTGTGGCTTGGTCCTTGCTTGTGCTAACCCTGAGATCCTGCCCTGAGACCCTGACAGCTCCAAACCATGGGCTGCCTTTGCCCTTGGGTGCCAACCTGCTTCAGGGCCGTGCTCCCCGCACAGTTGTTGGGTCTCTGGTTCATTTCTACACGTGTCTGTAGGGCTCTGTTCACTTCACAGGGATCTTTCTGCCCCGATCAGATCCGCAGGAGCTTTTGGTGCAAGCAAAAGGAATGATGCCATGCAGTAGGAGGAGCCGTGTGCAGAGTGGGGCAGCACCCAAACACTTCCACCCCTCATCCTGTTGCTTCTTTCTAGGCTTATCCTGTGTCTCTTCATCTCCAGGAAAGTGACTGAGAGGTAAAACACCCACTTGGCACTTGCCCATCATGCACCCAAAGAACCTCAGGCAGCAGCAGCAAGTTTCTGTTCTGCCTTTATTCCCTTGTCTCACTTCTTTGCAGCTAAGCAGAGTTATCGATGACTTTAACACTTCGTCCACCAAGCACAGCCTCCACCTTCCCATCAGCAACCACCTGTCCCCAGGCACTGTCAGTCACTGTGGGACACTGCCCCAGGCCACTCCACACTGATGAACCTCCAGCCAAACCCCTTCAGCACCAAAGGCACTCCCCAGGGACAAACCACCCTCACTTTGGGGCTGCAAAGGGGGATTTCTCATCAAATACCGGCTCTGCAATGAGGGGCATAGGCAGACCGTTTGTACCCATTGAAACCATCAACCAGGCACATTGACAGCTCTGAGGTGGGGCAGTCTGGAGGCTCAGAGACCCCAAAAGCTGCTGGTGTTCCCCCATCTTCTTATCCAGGCAGTGACTGAGGAAGTGACAACTTTCTGCTTGCTCTGCCCAATCCCCAGGCCAAGTTTTCACCTGGGATGCATTACGGGACCTACAAAGATCAGGACTACCTGGTATTGACAGCTCAATGATCTCTGCAGCTCTTCACCCAGTGCCCCCCTGGCTGCTCTGGAGCTGGGGTGGTTTATAAACACGCTGCTACCAGGCTTTGCCCAAGCACCATCCTACCAATTCCCTCTGCCTCCAGAGAGCCAAAGGGCACTGGAGTTGTCATGGTTCACCGAGTAGTTACAAGAGGATAATCATTAACCTGCTGAGGACAGTCTCTCTTCTGTTAGGCTTTATCAGGGTATCTCAGTAACACACTGGAGAGGGTCTGCGTGAGGGGAAGCAACGATCTGCACAGCTTGCCCTCACAAAACCACAGCTGGCCCCAGCACAGGAGGTGGTGGCACTTGCTGCCACATCAGGCCAGCCTGTGCTGTATGGAGGGCTGGAGCCTTGTGGCTTTGGTTGAATTCCAGCCTAAAACTCCAGATCCCCAGAGGTGCTTTTGCCATAGAATCCCACACTGGTTTGGGTTGGAAGGGGCCTTAAAACTCATCCAGTTCCAACCCCCTGCATGGGCAGGGACACCTTCCACTGGAGCAGGTTGCTCAAACCGAAGCCTTAGATGAGTTTGTGGACACAACTTACCATACAGGTCCTTTGCACTCAGCTTGGAGGCTCCATCTGCTCTGCCCATGCTGCCACTGTAAAAGACAAAGGTACAAACAAACTGTCAGCTCCTGGGTCTTGTTAACATCCCCTCTCATACTGCAGCTCACAGCACTGCTGCTGTCATGAATGGGATCAGCCCTACCCTCCTCATATCTGTCACACATGGTATGATAGTAAGCGTTCAAGGCCAGGCTGGATGGGGCTTGGAGCAAGCTGCTCTTGTGGAAGGTGTCCCTGCCTGTGGCAGGGGTTGGAACTGGATGAACTCCAAGCCCCTGTGTCCAACCTGGCCTTGAGCACTGCCAGGGATGGGGCAGCCACAGCTTCTCTGGGCACCCTGTGCCAGCGCCTCAGCACCCTCCCAGGGAACAGCTTCTGCCTAAGAGCTCATTTCAGTCTCCCCTCCTGCAGGTTAAAGCCATAACTGTGTGCAAACACTTGAGCTTTGGGGTGTCAGGCCTCCAAGCATGGGTTGTATTCCCGGTAGGGCCACCCCCCATGCCTGGGTTGTGCCCAGGAGTGCACAGCCAGGAAGGAACAGTGCTTTCTCCAGCTCAGGCCTGGCAGGGGAGGATCAAAGCGGGAGCTCAGGCTGTCCTGCACGGTGCCCTGAGCCAGTGGAACTCTCTGCGCTGTCACTGCATCCCCATGAGGGCAGGCAGTGGTTCTTGGTGCTCACACACCTACACCCTGCGTTCCAGAGACCAGGAGCATGCAGGAGGGAGGGAGAGCTGGGGCTTCTGGCTCCATTGGGAAGCTGCTGAAGCCCCTGGGCTGCAGGTGGAGAGGCTCCTGGTGTCCCTCTCTTCCCTCCACCTAATGTGCCATAACCAGCGTGCAGGACACGGGAGGCAGTGATTCTGGCTATGGCCATAGCTTGTGAGGTGCCCAGGAAGGGTGGAACAAGCACCAGGGGCTTGGGGAGCAGTGGGACCACTGCGAGCATCCCCCTGTTTGGTAGGAAGGAGAAGAGATGCCAGCTATTAGATGGAGGAAGCCCACCATGGAGATCCTTACTTTGAAGAGCCAGGGCTGCTGCTCAGGGATCCCTTGAGACTCATGTTGCTTCACAGGACAGGCAACTGCAGCAGAAGCAGAAGAGACACGGTTAGTGTTAGAAAGCACACCATCAGATGATGTGCCCATGTGGGTGCTGCCCTTTCCACCTTCATCTGGGGTCTCCAAGCAGTGAAGTGAGCACCATGGGGCTCAGACACCTCACAGCTCTGAGCAGGATGCCTTTCCCAACCCTATGCCCACCTCTCCCCCCTTGCCCATCCCTTCCAGGCACATCCCAACTTAGTGGTATTCCAGCTTGTCTTTTCCTAGTGAAGCAGCCCTGCCTGCAGCCCAGCAGGGAGGGAGGGAGGGAGGGAGGGATGGATGGATGGATGGATGGATGGATGGATGGATGGATGTGGCTTTTGCCTTCATGGCCTGTCAGAGACCATCAACACACACACACGGATCCCGGTGGCCATGGGCTGTAAGTGTCTGAGTCACTTTTCATGCCTGTAGTGCCATTATCTTCTGTCATGTGGGAATTTCAAGCTCTAGACCAGTGGAAGTGTCCTTCCCAGGGCATTGCCACATAGGGAATAGTGAGATAACTGTGGATGCTGCTCCACTGGCACATGAGCATGGAGAAGAGTTCACTGGGGTGGCTGAGTGGTTGGTGAGAACCAGGCAGGTTATTTCCCTCCTCTTTCAGATGAGAATTACAAATACCATGAGAGAAGATCTGAGCGAGATGCAGGCACCGCTCTGAGAGCAGAACTTCAAGGGGAGGGAAACAAGGTAACGGGCAAACAAGGTACAACACGAGGTATAACCAAACCTCAGGATGCTTTGTATTAGCATCTGAGACATTGACCTCTGCTCCAGTGCAGGGCTTGAAGCAAAGCCAAGACAAAGTCTTCAGGTATTTTTATCCTCCTTGAAAAGCTCAGGAGGCTCCTGCCATGGGCTGGGGTCAGAGCCTGCTCACCATCATGTGGTCAGAATCCAAAGGTGGGGCTTTAGAACATGGTTTGGCTTTAAGATACTCCTTGGTGGCCTGAAGGAAGAAATCAGTGTCTTGAGTGGGGTTTCCTGCGAGGGCACCCTTGAACGTGCTTGGCCATGGGGTTTTCCTAACTGAGTTTAGGCTTAAGCATGTGAAATCCCCAGGGAATACTCTGGGGTCATCCCTGGCACCTGGGCTCTCCTCTCTGGAGGCTGACTCCCTGCGGCAGGGCCTGTTGGACCGTCAGCAGAGCTGCCCTGGATTCCTTACCCATCGGTCCTATTTCTGCCATTGGAAACGCTCATTTGTGGCGTTCTGCTGCGTGTTTCACCCCGAGGTGAGGGCAGACTCAGGGTTTCCCTGTGCTCTGAACAGAGCTGTTGGTCAGAGGGGTGTTTTGTGGAGATCCAGGGGAAGCACACGGCTCATGTGTTGCATCCTGCTAACAGTTCTGCACAGCCACACACCCCACAGAAGGGTGGGTTTGGGCTTCCACCCTTCTTTGTGTCACACAAACACCCTGTGACAGCACTGGGACGCTGTTAGAAATTGCTTTGACATGGGGTTTGCAGCTCGTATGTTAAAATCTCCCTTTCCCATCTCGTGGTTGATACCGAAGTCTGTGCACACACAGACTCACACACACGTTCGAATAGAAACTTGGTGTTCTGCCAGCCCTGGCAGTGTAATAAAACCCGTCCCTGGGCCCAGGCTTGGGTACCTGTGAATTTTCCCTCTGTTAATAGCTGTCTGCCGGTTTCCTCTTACACTCCTCCTCCCCTTCCTATCTCCCAGATCTCTGTGGGCATTAGCATAAGATACCTGGAGAAGGGAACGGGCTCTCATAAACCCAGCCCCGGTCTGTCTGCCCTGCACCATCCAATCGCCTCAGTGCCACGGCTCAGGATCATACCTGGGAATGTTTCTGCGTGTTAATGGAACATTCCTGGCTCCCTTTCACTTAGTGCCCCAGGGCTGTGTCCTTAATGGACTGAAATCCAGGGGATGCCAGCAGGTAAGCGGCACCAAGCTGGCTCCCAGGCCCCAGCGTGACGCACCAGGAGGAACCTGGGATGCAGCCCAGGTCACCCTGGTTGTTATTCCTCCTTCAGGAGCTCTGTCCAAAAGACAGCGTTGGAATCTCCTCCTGCTTTTAGAGGATCCCTGTCAAAGCCTGTTGGCTGCCAAAGGAGCAGCCCCTGTGACAGTGGCAGAAGTTGCTGCTCAGCTGCAGGGCAAAGCGGGACTGGCCATAAAATGAGCCAATTCTCTATCTCTATAGCTGATAAGGAAGCAGTGACGGGATAAGCTGGGCTCTCAAGAGGAAGGCAGGATAAGCTGCTGTGTATCTCGGGTAGTAGAAAGGCCACTGGACCCTGCAGGTGTCATATTGACTTGTTAATGTGCTGCTTGAGGAACATCCACCATACACAGAGAGTAGAAGGCTCCTGTGTTGTCCCCAGTGCTCCAAGAGCCTTCTGCTGGGCCCAGCAGAACCCATAATGCATTAACACCACTGACCTTGCAGTGAGGGGCTGCTTATAAACAGCTCCTTCTGACACATCCCATCAAGTGACCCTGCTCCATGTTGGTGTTTGCAACCCAGTGAACCCCAGTGTCCCCCCTCCTGTCACCCAGCACTGCTGGAAGCCTGTCTTCCGTTCCAGGGCGCCTGCATGAAGCTGGGAGCAATGAGTGTGCTGCCAAGGCAGCAGGTCCTTTCCTGCTGGGCTCCATCTTATTTATTCCTGCTGTTTTCACTGTTTAACCTTTTCCTACCCCTAACTGCTGCACCGAGGGCCAGGGCTTGTTCTGCGTTCAGTGATGGAGATGAGGGTGTGCTGTGATGCTGGCCAAGTTAAACCAGGACAGAGCCTCACACCACAGCTTTTAATTAACTTTAAATAATTGATATAAATTGAATCCCAGCTGGAAGCTTGGGGCCAGGGGACACGTTTCTGACTTTGTAATGGCTTTGTTAAACTAAGAGACAATGGGACTTAAGATGAGGAAAGTGAAGGGGTGATTCTGCCCCTCTGCTGTGCTCTGGGGAGACCCCCCCTGCAGTCCTGATCCAGCTCTGGGGCAACAGCACCAGAGGGATATGGAGCTGTTGGAGCAAGGGCAGAGGAGGCCATGAGATTGCTGCGAGGGCTGGAGCAGCTCTGCCATGGAGCCAGGCTGAGAGCTGGGCTGGGGCAGCCCGGACAAGAGGTTCCTGGTTCAGCCAGGAGCTGTGTGTGTCTCCTGACCCAAACCATTCTATGCTGATGAAGAAAGGGCTCAGAGTCCTTGTGGCCAGCACCAAAGATAAGGCTTGAGAGACGAGGCGAGGCTGGGGCCGGGTGGCTGCTGCAACCCAGATTTCCCCCCTCCCTGTGGGGCACCCCTAAGAGCTCTGTCAGTCCGCAGCCTCTGAACACGTCCTCTCCCCGCTGTCACTGAGCTGTGGCTCCCGCTTCCCCCATTGGAGGGTTCCTGATCTCCCTCCTATCTCCCTGCAGGGTGCGGCTGCTTCTGCTCCTTCCCAGCAGCGTAGGAAGGGAAGTGAGAAGTGAATTGTGCTGTTTGATGGGAGGCTGTGCAGGGGCTGCCTTTTCCTCAGCCCCATCAAATCCAACTCGAGACCATCTGGTGGCACAGGGTAGAGTTTCTTCATGGGTCGCCTAAGCCTTGCTCATGAGCGTGGTGTTTAATGGGATGCAGCAGCTAAGCCAGGCTCAGATTCCGGCCATGGGGACAGCATTATGTTTTTGCTGGGGACTTCAGAGGAAACTTGGCTAAAGCCTGGCACTGTGACTGTCCCAGGCCAGATCTGATGTGCTGCAGGGCCTTAGGGAGGGCAGCACAAATCACTGCTGAAGGACACGGAGGTGGGTGAAGTCCTTTGTGCTTTAAAGCAAAGGAAATCTCACTCCCTGATTTTCCGGCCGGTCTTATCCTCGGAGGTCAAATATCCTCCTGAAGACACCCAGAGCCATGGCAGGAGCCTGGCATTGTTGTCTGGGCTACATTTGTGGGCTTTTATAGCAAATGGAAGCGGGCCATACATTGTTTTGGCTTGTGTGGGTCTCTTTGAAGAGGGAGCTGCGAGCTTGCGAGGGTGGAGAAGCTCAATGGGAGGGGAAGGAATAAGATCAGCCTTTGGGCTGATCGCTGCTATTGTCAGATGTTACTTTTATGATGTACACTTCTCTCTTGTCTGCTGTGGTCATTCCTTTTGGTTCTTATAGCCCATGGAAAAGGCTTGTGAAAAGTGCCGGGCTGCAGGTGAAGAGTGGGCAACTCGAAAATGGGAAATATTAGTGTCTTTCGGGGCTCTTGTTATTATCATCACTGTTAACAGCAAGAGCAGCATCTAGTGCCTGTGAGTGTTCTCCATCATGGGTCTAAGAGGACCTGCAAGACTGCAATCAGGTAGTGGTAGTATGGAAAGCCATTAGGATTCATGAGTGTAGCAGCAGGGAGCTGCCTATCAAAACACAACAGCTTTTGATGGAACAACAGTAGAAATCTATGCACCCCCCCTAAGCTGCCACCTAGGAGTAACGGTAAGTTGTTCCTAGTATGCTCTAACCCATTCCTAACAGACCTCGTCCTTTTTTCCATCACTCATCCCACTGTGATCTGCCAGGCGTGACAGGACTTCCAAAACGCCCCCAAAAACTAGTGTTGAAATCTGTTTTCCCACCTGGAGCCACGGTAGCGACAGAGATGGTGTAACCCATGCGTCACAAAAAGGTGTCAAATAAGGTTTGGTGTCTGTAGCCTGAAGTGTTTCTTGACCAGGTTCATAGAATCCCAGACTCACAGAGCGGTTTGGGTTGGAAGGGACCTTAAAGATCCTGGCCTTGAACACTGCCAGGGATGGGGCAGCCACAGCTTCTCTGGGCACCCTGTGCCAGCGCCTCAGCACCCTCCCAGGGAAGAGCTTCTGCCTAAGAGCTCATCTCGGTCTCCCCTCGGGCAGGTTAAAGCCATTCCCCTTGGCCTGTCCCTACATCCCTTGGCCAAAGCCCCTCTCCAGGTTTCCTGCAGCCCCTTTAGGCACTGGAGCTGCTCTGAGGTCTCCCATTAAGGAACCTTCTCTTGTCCAGACTGCCCCAGCCCAGCTCTCTCAGCCTGGCTCCAGAGCAGAGCGGCTCCAGCCCTCGCAGCATTCTCCCTCCCTCCCCTCCAACCCATGGCACCCTTCCACTTATCTTACAGTGACAAAGGTACCCAAGATCACAGGTCACGTTGTGAAGGCACAAGCCCTCTGGAAGAGGTGAGGGTGAACACATGTGTCATCTCAGGGCACGCACGGCATGTACCCTGTTACAGTAGTTCTAGTCACAGGCGTTGGGTACAACCTGCTCAGTGTCTGGAAGAAACACTCCCTGCTTGTCCATGGATGTTTCACATTGTGGAGATTCTCCACAAGACAAGCACCTGAATACAGCCCAGCCCAACAGGTTGGCACAGGCCTGAGCAGGGAACCAAGAGCTCTTCACCCTCCATGGGAGAAGCAGCAGCAGCTCTTTCAGCTGAGGCACCTCAGATCTCCAGCCACCCCTCTACCAGCTCTGATGGACCCCCATTGTCCCTTCTTGTGCGTTGTGCCCAAATACTGCAGAGCATCAGGGTAAGATCTAGAGCCAGTGCTGAGGATCGCACTCCCAAGCAGCCTGGGCCTTGTTCACCCTCCTCAGAAACAGTAATGTGGGCTCAGAGTATTTCCTGGTTCAGTTGGAAGGGACCTTAAGATCACCCAGTTCCAACCCCCTGCCAATGGGAATGCAGAGGCTGGCTTCCCAACACCAAGAAGGGAACATCCACACCCTTGTCCAGCCACAGGTTTGGCTTGAGCAGTCCCTGAGACCCCAGAGCCCTGCTGAGTGCCCCTGGATCTGAAGGATTTGCTGGCTCCCAGGGGCTGAACCGGTGGCTCAGGAACCCAAACAGACACCATGCAGCAGAAGTGCCCTCATTTACTGGCATTCAACAACCACCTGCAGACAGCACCAGGAAGTGCCCCCGTGTCCCCCCCCCGGCCCACAGGTACCCACACACTGTGTGTGGCTCTTTCCAGCCCGGAGGTGAGGCGCAAACAGACCTCAGTTCAGGTGCGGGTGAGGAGTCCAGGGCTGGAGGCTCTCGGTGCCCGCAGAGGTTGGGGAGAGGAAGGTTCTGCTGCTGGCTGACCCCAGTGAAGAGCTTTGCTATTCCTGCCAGGAGGTAAAAACCTCCCTTCAAGAAACACAACCAAAAGCAAGTCCAGACAGTGCCTTGCTCTATAAATACCCAGGGGAAACGCATCAATAGGCGCAGTCTCCAAGATCTTGGGAAAAACTGGCAGCTGCCTCCACTACCCCTCTGAGAGTGAAAGGGATGTTTGCAGAGTCCCTGTGCTGAGTCACGGCTCCGGCGTTTACCCTTTTCCTCTCTCTTGGAGGGCTCCTGCAGGAGCCGGGTGGAGGAAAGCCATGGCACAGGTCTGGGCTTGCTGTGTGGCTGCTGAGCCCATCTCTTGCCAGGGGGGCTGAGCATCACCTGCACTTGGGCTGCAGTTTAGGACAGGCCCAGAAAGAGCCTGCCAAATACCCACGGATGCTTTTGGAAGGATGGAAGGAGGTGAGTGAATGTGCCTTATATAAAAGCTCATTAAATGGGGTAAACTGGAAGAGCCCCGGTTCCAAAACTGTTCCAATGGGAGAAAGTGTAACGTGAGTCACTTGCACTCTGCAGGAAGAAAAGCCATGACGTGTTCCCAAGGCTGCCTGGGAAAAGAATCATAGAGTCATGGAATCACAGAATCAAGCAGGTTGGGAAAGCCCTTCAAGCTCATCTGGTCCAACCACTGCCCAGCACTGCCACGGCCACCACTAACCCATGGCACTGAGGCCTCATCTCCATGGTGTGTGAACACTGCAGGGCCGGTGACTGCAGCACTGCCCTGAGCAGTTCCAATGCTGAGCACCCTTTGGGGCAGGAATTGTTCCTCAGCTCCATCTAAACCTGCCCTGGTGCAGCTTGAGGCCGTTTCCTCTTGTCCCATCCCTTGTTCCTTGGGAGCAGAGCGCAGCCCCCTCCTGGCTCCATCCTCCTCTCAGGCAGTTGTAGGCAGCGATCAGGTCCCCCCTGAGCCTTCTCTTCTCCATCTGAACCCCCCAGGTCCCTCAGCCCTTCCCCATCACACTGTGCTCCAGGCCCTGCACCATCTCCAGTGCCCTTCTCTGGCCCTGCTCCAGCCCCTCAATGTCTCTCTTGCAGTGAGGGGCCCAGAGCTGAGCACAGGATTCCAGGTGCGGCCTCAAGAGTCTTCCTCTGTGCTGTTGCTATTTGTGCCCACACCTCCTGTGAACAAAGCCTGTCCCCTCATCCTGTGACTGGTGGGTGGGAGCCATGGGGAGGACACAAGGGGAAGGCTGGAGGGCTGCAGCCATCCTGTGCCAGGGCTGGCAGCACCCATGGGTGCCGCTCACCTGGTATCCAGAGGGTTTGCTGAGGAAATGCACTGGTGGTTGTAGTGCTGAAGGTTTCTCTATGGCCTTACTCAACATCCCCTCCTCCCCAGATGATCCCCTTTTCCTGGCCTGGAGCTGGACTACAGGCTCTGGATCACAGCAAGGGGGTAACAGCTGTGATTTTATAACGGGGGGAAGGATTTGCCACTGACTTTTTATTTTCTCTGTGTAGACTTCAAGGCTCAGGCATTCAGGCCAGTAAAAACAGGGAGTGACTCTGCAGGTGTGCGTGTGTCATATTCCAGAGCAGGGGATGGATAACGGCCCAGGGCACTGCCCTGTTCTGCTCCAGCCCAGCCTGAAGGAGGGCACTGAATCACCCCCGTGTCCAGGCAGTAACCAAACCCTGTGCTAGTGTCTGCTGTCCCTCACATGCACCTCTCAAGGGTATCTCTCCTTTCTCTTATGGCTTTTCCCAGCTTGTGAAACACTCGGGAGGCTCAGCCAAAGCAGGATGAGCTGGGGGCTGGGGATGGGGAAGGTGCTGGGGTCTCTGCTGGGTCCCTGCTGCTTCACACAGTCACGTGAAGGCTCTGACTGCTCTTCATTGTGCTGGGACTTCAAGGCAAGCCCCTGAGTTGCTCAGGGCTGTCACATCTGCGCCTGGAAGGTGCTGGTGTGCACACAAAGCACCCACAGCAAAACTGCTTCTTCCAGACGGTTTCAAGTGCTCTGCTCCATCCTCAGCTGCCAGGTCTACACTGACACCATACCTGGGTGCTCGTTAGTCCCCGGTGGCCATGGGTCACCTATTGCCAGCTGTGGCCATACAGGTCAGGGCCAGATTGGCCTTTGCTGTCACAGCTCCTTTGAGCTCAGCACTCAAGTGCTTCATTGTTCATTAACTGATGTTTTAGTGTGCAAGTTCACTGTGACCCCACCTCATGTCCCTGCTGTGCACCCCTCAGCTGGCCTCAGCACCCCCACTTTGGTACTGCTTTTACATAAAGCCTAACAGATTAATTTGGCAGCCTGATTCATTTTAGAATCCCAGAATGGCTTGGCCTGGAAAGGACCCTAAGACCATCCAGTTTCAACCCCCTGCCACGGGCAGGGATGCCTTCTACTATAGCAGGTTGCTCCAAGCCCCATCCAACTTGGCCTGTTCCACATTACTTCCCAGCAAAAGCCTTTAAACCCAGGAAGACCTCAACACTTAAACCTGAGCATCACTTGCCTGGCTGGTGCCAGCCCTAACAGGGCTGCAGTCCTTTAAGGAAAGACAACTGGGTGCTGGTCCCTCGACCTGGGGAGGTCAGAAGGAGTTTTGCATGCCAATGGACTCACCTACTCTGCCTGGTTCATGGAGCAAGACAGAGGTGCTGAGATGGATGGGATGTTTCCACCACCTCCTCCTAAAGGAAGGGCATTTTTGGTCACTCCCTGAAGCATTGATTCACTCTCTTGGCAGAAATTCAGGCATGTAGCAGGGCACTGAGCGTGCCAAGAGCTTTTCTCCATCAGAGAAGTGCCTGTTATTAGGCTTAGAGCTGGTCTGGGACCATGTTTAGCTCCAGTCTGTCTCCAACATGGCCACCCTGAGGTCTCTGGGGTGAGATGACTGTGAAACCTCAGCCAAGAGCTACTCACTTCCCTGTGTAGATAGGTGACACCATCATATCTAACCCAAAGCAAGGGAGAGGGCTGCAGCCCATCTCTCTCTGCCTGTACCAGTCAGTAGCTACTTCCCTCTGCTCCCTACTCCCTTTCCACACGTCCGCCCACAGCAGGTTGGGCCTGGGGAAGGGAATGCATTGGGAACTCTCATTTCCTGCTGTAAAACTCGCTCTGGGAGGGTGGGATGAAGATTTGAGGGAGCAGATACATCTCTTGAATCACATCCCATTTGATGCTGAAGGCTTTCCCAGCCTTCTTGGGCTATTCACAGCAGCACTGGCTGCCATCCCTTCCCACCCCGTTTTGTGCTTCCTCCTCACTTCCTGCCTGTGTATTTTTGGCTACTTGCTAACAATTCCTTTGAGCATGGGAGCTGCGATGGTCACTGCAGGAAAACAGGCTACCACCCGCTGGACCTGATGGCAGCCATGCTCCTGGGGATGTGGCAGGGTCCAGGCCAGCTTCTGCAGTGTTTCTTGGAGGGTGTATTGCGCCCCTCACCGTGCGCTCAGGGCTCATCAGAGGGGATCTTCCCTTTGGCTTGCACAGTGAGCAAGGTCTTGTGGAGGGACGGCTCTTGGTTTCCTCAGCCCCTCTCTCATCCCAGGCTGCCCCGAGATGCAGGTACATGTGGTGAGAGCTGGAGCGGGAGCACCAAGAGCCAGAACTGGGCCTGGCACATGTAATAGAGATAAATGTCTGTGCTGGAATCCATGGGGATGGATCATTCACATGGCTGAGGAGAGCTGCTAGGGGGGAATGGGCACAAAGTGTCCAGGCAGCAGCACCTGTGTGGTTTTAGTGGCAATGTCATCCAGCTTTCTTCTTTCTGTTGGTATTTCACAGCAGTTTGGGTTGGAAGGGACCTCAGAGCTCCTCCAGCTCCAACCCCTGCCAGGGCAGGGACACCTTCCACTGGAGCAGGGTGCTCCAAGCCCCTGTGTCCAAGCTGGCCTTGAACACTGCCAGGGATGGGGCAGCCACAGCTTCTCTGGGCACCCTGTGCCAGCGCCTCAGCACCCTCCCAGGGAAGAGCTTCTGCCTAAGAGCTCATCTCAGTCTCCCCTCGGGCAGGTTAAAGCCATTCCCCTGTCCTGTCCCTACATCCCTTGGCCAAAGCCCCTCTCCAGCTTTCCTGGAGCCCCTTTAGGCACTGGAGCTGCTCTAAGGTCTCCCCTTAAGGAGCCTTCTCTTCCCCAGGCTGACCCAGCTCAGCTCTCTCAGCCTGGCTCCAGGCCTTTTCAATCCCCAGGATGTCTGCTCTGATCTATGCTTTACCAACCCCTCCGGATAGGACAAGATAGATACAATTCCACATGGAAAGCAGTGATTTATCACTTCCCAGTCACCTCTGAAAGGCAGAAATGGGAGTTCATCCAACTGGGTATTTGCTGTCAGTCTTTTGTTTGTTTTACCTGCAACATGCTGACATTCCTGGATTGCCACAGTCTCCCCATCGGAACCACGACGCTTGTTGCTGATACAAAACATGTTCTGTTGGAAAATGTTTAACCAAACTTTCCTGCCCCGCTGGGGACAGCCCTGCTCTGACTTCAGGTTCCGAGGACAAGATGTGCAGTGACAGGAAGCAGTGAGCGGAGGAGAATCTGATGCTATTCCCAAAAACCCAGGAATCATGCTCCTTTCCTAAGATACAAACCACGCATCAGAGTTGGGATGACAGCTCATTGGGCTGACAGAGGTCTCCTGTCAGAAGCATCCTTAGGGCCCTGCAGGGCTCTGCTCCCAGCAGAGACATTTACAGCCTTACCAAGAGGAATACACAGGTGACTACTTGGGATGTGCTACCTGGCTTGGAGAATTGGTGCTGGAAGAAGCAATGGGCTGTCCCTCAGGGAAGAGCTGCAGTCAGTGCCTGCTATTCCTATGGGGATGGCCACAAGTGCTGCTGATCCACATGGGCTCAGGCATTGCCTACACCTTTAAGCAGCCTTTAAGCAGCCTCTTCAGCTCTTGTCTGGGCTGATGCCCTGGTGTCTGGGCTTTCAGGAAAGCCACCAAGCCCTGTGGATGATGCCAGCAGGTCCTGCATCATGAACAGCCAGTTCCACAGTGAGAAGAGTCCCATGAGAAATCATTCCAAACCCAAAAGAGGAATGTTCCCTTTGCTCTTTGTTCCATGTAGAATAGAAGGATGTGTGAGGCTGGCTTTATCTAAAGGCTTGAAATGGCACTTTCTAATCTTACACTGCAGGAATGTTTTAACAGTCTTGGCACAACCTCCCCCTGATCTCCTGCAAGGGCCAGGAGGAAGGAGCAGGGTCGGTCCCTGCAGGAGACCTGGGCTGGGAGAAACCAGGAGTGATCCCAAGGGATCACTTAGTACTTGCTGTTGGCAAGAGATTGGTGTGGGGGTACTGCTGAGTTGGATGTCACAACCAAGTCCTCTTTAGCTTGAGCTGTCAGGGGACAGCAGTCTGACACGGGAGGACCTCAGTGCCTGTCACTATGTGGTGCTGGAGCAGAGCGGGGCCTCCACAAGCAGTGACCTGGCAGCTACGTGCACTTGGCTTATCCAGGACCGATCACGTTGGAGTTGGCATCACACACAGAGCTCTAGGGAGAACACCACGGGCTGCGGGGTGGTGACAGCCCCCAGCTCTTCCACACTCTTCTCCACTGCTCCAGGTGGTCCTCACCTTTGCCCGCTCGCTCGCAAGGTCTTGGCAGGCAGCAGCAGAGAGCAGGAGTGTCTCTGGGCCTGGGCCAGGCATGGAGCAGATGCTCTGGGACCTGTCTGGTCTCGTCCGCATGTGGCTGTGGCAGGCGGGCTCCCTCAGTCCTGGCTTCCGAGGCTGTGATCAGGCTTGCACCACAGCTCCTTCCACTGACAGGCACCAGGGCGGGAGCTCCTCCCCTCCCTTCGTCCTCCCGTTGGGCTCAGAGGAGTCAGAACCACGGGGCTGCAGAACTGCCTGGGCATGGCGTGCTCCATCCCCTCTCCCAGGGCTCAGTTCCAGCTTGGGGGCAGGTTGGGAGCACGCACATGGCTCTGGTTGCGCAGAGGAGAGGACGGGCGCAGGACAGGCACACGGGAGTCTCTCTGCAGTGTTTCCCAGCCTCCAGCAGTGGGATTCAGGAGCTTTTGTTGCCCTTTTTCATCTCATCCCTGAATTTGCCCAACTGCATTTGGCCAAGTGTAAACTCTTGGCACCCTGAATGGCCTGTGGCAAGATGCTCCACAGCTCAGCCTGGCCACCTCCTTTTGTTCATGGGGCGCTTGCCAGCTGCCAGGATCATGGGATGCCCTCAGCTCTGTTAGCAATGAGCTGCTCCCTGCTCACTGTCTCCACAGCAGATTTCGAGGAGGAAAGCACCTCAACTGTCTCCCTTCCAAGCTGGAGTATTGGAAGTTCTATAACTTAAATCACATACGTGAGGGACCTTCCTTCTTCATTTGAAGCTCAGAGCGGACACAGAAGAGCAGAGGGAAGAGGGTGCTTCCATGTCAAGAACATTGCTGAGGCAGTGGCCTGACCACACCTAGGGTGTTACCTGCTCGTTGTGGCAGAGCCCAGCAGCAAGCACGGCTCTGGTACATTTGCTCTCCATTGATCCTGCTCAACCTGCTCCTGCCCAGTTGAGTGCAGCAGCTCGTCCCACTGAGCTGCAGCTCTTCCGGCAGTCACTTTTCAGCTGGTGAAGCTTCATCAGCTTCATATTCAAGTAAGTAGCAACTCACAGCATCCAACTGGATGGTCCTATGGATCTACAGTGAACCCTGAGAGCTGTTCATGCCATGATTCCTCTCTCAACCTGCCCCTTCTGCAGTGATAGGACAAGGGGAGATGGGTTCAAACTGAAGCAGGGGAAGTTCAGGTTAGATTGTAGGCAGAAGCTCTTCCCTGGGAGGGTGCTGAGGCGCTGGCACAGGGTGCCCAGAGAAGCTGTGGCTGCCCCATCCCTGGCAGTGCTCAAGGCCAGGTTGGACACAGGGCCTTGGAGCAACCTGGTCTAATGGAAGGTGTCCCTGCCCATGGCAGGGGTGGGGGCTGGAGGAGCTTTAAGGCCCCTTCCCACTCAAACCAGTCTGGGATTTGATGATTTTCGCCATGTTATTCACAGCCTACTCTGCCTTCATTGGAGTGAGCATGTGCGGGATGCTGGACTTGGGTTCTCAGCTACCGCAACTCTGGAGGCCCAGCTGGAGGATGCTGACACACACTGTTTGGGAATCGGCCCTTTGACATCAGTGGGGCAAACTGCCATTCCCATGGCTCAGATGTCTCCTGCAGCTTAGGTCTTCTCAGGTGGTGGGAAGATGGAGGTGAGTCAGCAATGCACCAAGCCCATCTGGAGATCATCTAGAGATGCTGGCCTGCAGGCACCTGGTGGTGCAGGGCTCCTTCCCCTGCCAGCCTGAAGGACCTACCTCTCTTCTCATGTGGATCTGAGCATGGGTCAAGCCTCTTGAAGTCTTATTCCTATCAGAGGATTTGCTTGGGTGCAGTCTGGGACACAGATATTAAGGGCTGCAGTCTCAGCAAGGAACAATCTGCAATATCATTGTGGTCATGTACATCAGCTGAGGAGCCACTTCTTACTACCCAGCCTTAGAGCAGACAAGCACCATCCACCCCTGATCAGTAACCCTGGATACATGGTTTTCCTCTTCCTTCTTCAAAGAGTTTTCAAAGCCCATATCCCAACCTAGAAACAACACCAGGAGTAGCAGGTACTGAAAACAAGACAGACTGCCTCCCTGTGTGAAAGTGTTTGGGATTAACCCAGGGGAATGGCCACAGACGAGTCCATTCCCTTCCTCCCCAGGGGAAAACATGAATGTCTTCCTCGGGAGCAGGGAGGTTTAATTAGAGCTGCCTGCTGCACACAGCCTGGCTCTGCTTGGCTCCTCAGCTGAGCACAGCTATCATTAAGAGGCAGCAGTGTCAGGCATGAGAGCAGGCTCTAGCCTGTGATTTATGAGGGGATGGTGTGGCTGCAATTACTTTCCTCTCTTCTCTCCCCAGTGTTTTTAGAAGTGAATTCAGTGATGAAGGAGTGTCTGAGGCTCAGGCAAATGGACACCTCTGTGTTTATCTGCAGCAAAAGCTTCTTCCTCCATCCAGTTACCACTGACAGCCTCAAACCAGACTTGGAGGGTTTTGCATCCACAAGTCAAAGTCTAAGCCTCAACCCTCTGTTACCATCTATGAGCAACACCTAGAACAAGGGCAGCACCCTCCTCATTGCCACCCATCTCCTGCCACAGTGATGGGATGAGGAGTGACCCCAAGGCAGTCCTGTTGGTGGCAGTGAGGCAGAACAGAACAACCCATTTGTGTTGTCCACAGCCATGAGGTGGGTCAGAGTTTGGGTTTTGCTTTGCATTTGCTGGTGGCAGCTCTAGTTCTCCTGGCAGCCAACACCTCTAACACATAAAGAGGCTGGAAACAGCTCAGCTCCCACATAGTTCCCACTTCTGGTCACCTTCAGCAAGAGGCTGCGTACATGTCAATGCTCTGGGAGGGTGATGCTGACTTGGACTGTGCCTGTTCACTTGGTCTTAATTTCACTTTCTGAATTGCTCTGCAGCGCTCAGCATTACTGCTGGGTGCCTGAACTTCGGTTTATTGCCCCTCAGATGGGCTGCACTTTGCCTTTGGAGGATATAAATCTGGCCAGGTTGAGGCTGATAAGGTGGAAAAGAAAAGAAAAAGGAAGCAGGAAGAACAAAATCCAAACAAGTTCACATCACAAAAAGCTTTTGGGAGCCAGAACACAGCTGGAAACCAAAATAAGGAAAGCATTTGCTGGCCCTTTCCAAGGAGGTGGTGAAAGACCCAACCCACCAACTGTGGAGTGTGGCTACTCCAGCAGCCATTAAAAGAGCTGCCTTCACCTGGGGCAAGGCTGGGTTGGAGGCCTGTCAGCACTGAGGGCTCATGTGTACCTTATCTGCCCATCACAACAACTAGGGCTGTTCCCAAATCCCATTGGCTGCCCCTTCCTGGGTCCTGGTGCTCAGCTCCTCCATCCCAGCCTGGGAGCAGCTGGGGCAGCCTTTCAGGGAGTGGGAAAGGAGAGGTGGGCTAAGCCTCAGCGGGTGATCAACCAACCATGGTCTGGATGTGGCATCTCAGATGAGGATTTCTGGCACAGCAGACGTCTCAACAGGGTAAGGAAAACCTTTGTGGGAGACTGCCCAGAGAAGCTGTGGCTGCCCCATCCCTGCAGTGTTCAAGGCCAGGTTGGACACAGGGGCTTGGAGCACCCTGCTCCAGTGGAAGGGGTCCCTGCCCGTGGCAGGGGTTGGAGCTGGAGGAGCTTTAAGGTCCCTTCCAACCCAAACCACTCTGGGATTCTGTGACTCTGTGCCTGTGAGTGGGGTTGATTTGTCACCCTCCTCTGCAGGTCCCCCTGAGTCAACTGTGCTTGCAGGAACAGGCACCTCCAGGCTTCCTCTTCCCAAGGGCCTGGAAGCTTCTGGGCTTTTCCCTCAGTGGCAGTGAGCACGTTGCAGTAACGCCCTTGGGAGCATTTGGGGAATGGGAACACGGGCTCAGCTCTCCAAGGGAATTGCAGTGCAGGTGAATGTGGAAGAGCTCCAAACCGGTCCAGCACTCAGCTCCACACCCTTCCCTCCCTCCTTACTTGCAGTTCCTCCTGATTTATCTGGATTATCGGGAAGTAAAAGCACCAGGGCTTTTTGGTTACCCCCCTGGCATCATGAGTGTCGGGTTTGCCGGCGGCACCGTCCCCAGCCAGGAGGAAGGAAGCATCTGGCTGCATTGGGGAAGGACAAACTTTCCCCTTGTTCAAATAGGAGCAGAACATCACCAATGCATGGGGTTGGCTCCCTCTGGGATCCCCTTTGACTCCCTCTTGACAGTGATTTGATCCAGAGGAGCTAAGTACTTCAGGGATGGATGAGAGCATCCTTTCTTCCTGAGCTTTCCACTTTAAACCCACCGCGAGCAGATGGAGCTGCTGTTCACAGCCTCTCTGCTACATGAAAACCCTTAATGCTCCCCTCTGCTGTAATCATGCCATGAGAAGCTTTGGTCTGGTGGCAAGTGGAGATCCAGGAGCCAAACTGACCTTAGGCCTCCTTGGATGCCATCTCCTGCGTCACTCAGGCACCACCTCTGATGGCGCAAGGGCTCTCCTATAAGGCAGTGGGATGAGCAGGGAGGATTTGGAAGGTACCATCCCTGCCCTCCTTTCTGGTGGGAGGCTCAAGCAGCTCCTGGGCAGCAGGTGAGTGTTCTGGGTACCCGCTGAACCTTGGCCAAAGCAGGGAGGGTCAGGAGGCCGTGCTGACAGTCATGTGCACCTAGATCTGCCCAGTGCTGCATGAGTGCTGCTGTTCCGGGCACCTACGCTGCTGCTGATAAAGCTTTATTGCAGTGCAGGAAACCATCTCTGCCATTCCGGGAAGCCTGTGGACATTCCCTGGCACTTCTGTTTGGGGGCCACTAGGGAGGGCTCACAAGGCCGGAGTGGTTTTGGATGGTCATCATTTTACTGCCCATCACATCGAACTCAGGCTGAAGGTGATGCACCAACAGCTGCCTTTGGGTTCAGGGCAGTATGGCTGACTGCTGCAATGTAAAGCAGACGTGAGGCCAAGGAGAAAACCACCGAACCCACAAACTGCCCTGACCTGGCACTTCCAGGGAGACCACAGCACGGAAGAGGGAAGCAAACAGAGAGTGTGACAGAGACGCAGCAGCAAAGCAGCACCCAGCCGGGATCCAGCCCTCTGGGAATAAGACTCCGAGGCTCCCCACGCACGCAGGCTTTGCACCCGGACTTATTTTATATGGATGTTTCTCAAGCCCACACAAGCCGATGCATATATTCACCCTGTTTCACTCCTTCCTTTGTCTACCACAAGGACTGAAACCTCCCGAGACCTTCTGCACATCCGGGTCTCTTTGGAATCTCTTTTACTTCTGGCCTGAGTTCTCCATGACCCTATGAGAAGCACTCAGTTTTCCAGCACAAAGCCAGCCCATCAAGGGTCAGATGCTAACAAACCTCTGGCAGATTCGGTCCTCCAAATGGGGTCTCCACCAGAGCAGAGCCTGGGTTCATCCTGCACAACCGCTCCCTGGCTCTTTATGCCCTTGGCTGAAGCCACAGTGGGATAGCCCAACAAAATGGGCTCTGCTGTTCATGTTACTGCAGACAGCATCTTCTCTATGCTCCACCTGCAAACGAGCTGCTGCCCAAGCTGCTCCGCACGGGTCAAGTGCTGCAGCCATGGGAGTCAGGCAGACGGATCCCCAGAAGCGATGCTCGGGACCTATTTCACCAGCCTTGGGGCTGGGTTTTGCCACTCCAATGGATGGGAACTTGTTTGCAGTCAGGTTGGGCACTAGAGGACAGAATCTGCTCCATAGCACAGAGACTGGGCCAGAAGACATTTCCTCCTCCTGCTGTGCAGCACCCGGGCTGCCTTGCTTGGGTCTTTGCCCACCCTGATCTTGATGGGGACTGGCAGAGGGGCAGCAACCAAAGGACGAAAAGCTTGTCTTGTAAACCTGCTTCATGACACCAAGCAAACGGGGACTTCACCAACATCCAGCTCAATGCTGCCAGTGCTCAGCTTGATCTCAGGTGCCCCAAAGCACCCCCAAGTCCCTCTAAGCTCTATCACAAACCCACCGTGCTCTGCAGAGTGGAGCAGAGTGGATCCTGCTCCGATCATCTGCGTGTGCTGGAGGGCTCGACCAGCCCAGCTTCAGCAGTGGAAGCAGCAGCAGGTACAACCCAGGCCTGACCACAGCAAGGATCAAACTCTTGGTATCACCCCCATCACCAGTTTAAGCCTTGCTTTTAAACAGGGCAAAGCAATAACCTTTACACTCACAGATATTCCTACAGTGGATCCCAAGCCCTTCTTTATAGTCCTGCGTTGGGACTCCTTGATTCAGTTCCTTGCCTCCCGTTTCTGGGCGTGAAGGACTCGGTTTTGCTCCTAACCACCGGAAAACTTCATCGCTGCACTAAATGGAGCCAGGAATGTGCTCCTGAGGTGAAAGTGGGTCTGTGCTCCAGGCAGCGGGCTGCTCAGTGTCGTTCTCGAAGTCAAAAAGAGCCCTTTTAGGAGCAGATCCCACCAAAGCAGCCACCGAGGGATCTGATCCCTGGTACAGCCCTCGCTCCCCGCAGCGTTTGGGAGCAGCCCAGCAACTCAAGCGTTACTCCCTGTTGCCCTAATTACAACAGGGCAATCACTGGATTTTACTACTGTGTTGTCTCACAATTATTCCCAGCCTTTAAGTACAACGTCAGGCAAATGACTCGTCCCTGAGCCTTGTCCCGGTGGAGTTTGCTCTGGCATTTTCCAGGCAAATAAGGGAAAGGGGACAGGAAAGCTGCGCTCCAGCCTCTTAATGCAGCTCATGGGGAGGCAGAGCTGAGGGAACGGGGCAGCTCCAAGCTCCGATTTGGAACGGGGTAATGGACCTGGTCGCGGGCAGGGAGAGCTGAGCCGCCCAGCGCAGCAGCTCCTGCTGTGCCCAGTGGGAATGGCAGAATTCCCTCCGCGCACATCCCAAAGGAGGAAACCCCGAGGTTTGCGAGCACACAGCAGCTCAAAGCTGCCGCTTCCGGACTTCACCGGGGCAAAAGCTCCTGGTCGGTGCCAGACGGACACCTTGCTGCCAAAAAAGTGCCACCTACTGGACCCGTCCCGGTGGGAAGGGCAGGAACGGGAACGAGCCCAGAAAACAACGCTGGAAAACGCCGTTTCCCCACCATACCCCCCCCCCCCCCCCAGTGACACATCCCAGGCAGAGCCCCTCCGGCCGCGCTCCCTCTGCAGCTGCACCAACCGGGCTTTGGAAGCGGACGAATGTTGGGAAGGGGGCCGTGAAGTTTTGGGGTGTGCAAGAAGGGCCTTACCCGTGCTGAGAAGCCGCTCGCGTCTCCCGCACTCCCCTCCGCTCCCGGGCGTCCTCTCCCGCAGTTTTCCGTCTCTTCCTACTTCAATCCCGCTGCCATTCTCCAGCAGCCAAACTCCCTCTGCCTCCTGCCCGGGGCTTTGCCTGCGAGCCCAGGGCCAGCGATGGAGCACAGCGCAAGGCAGAGCCCACCCGGTGCCCCAGCCTGGGGGTCCCCGCGCTGCCGCCTCCCCTCCGCCCTCGGGTGCCGGCGCCGCTCGCCCCGGCTGTCTGCGAGCAGGTGACAGAGGTTCCTTGGCAGAGCAGGGGAGGGGAGGGATGTGCAGGCAGCGAGAGGTGGAGCTGGCACCCGGAGCAACAGGTTACTGTATAACCAGGAGCCGGCCGCCCCGGCGAGGCGCCCGCGGCCCCGCGCCTTCGCCCCCTCCCCATCCGAGGGCACGGGAGGCTCGGGAGGGACGTGTGGAGCCTCAGGGTTCTCCCACCCGAGGACACTGTGTACAACGGGGATGCTGGAGGCAGCCGGGGGTGGCAAAGGAACGCGCGGAGCTTGGGTTTCCATCGCCGGTGAGGGAGGGGATGCGCTGCCCGGCTGCTGGTGGGGGGAACAAGGCACCTTTTGTGCTCTCCTCCGCAGCTCCACGCTGGCTCATGGCGTGTTTCCCTCCAGCTTTGCTCCTGCCTGCTGTCCGCAGCACGGAAAGGTGCCATGGGACGCAGGGAGGGCAAAATATCCTCACTCTTCAGGTCCCCAAAGCAGTCGGGGTGAGGAGCAGAGCCCCTGCCGGGGTACCCACACCATGGCACTGTGCTCCTTAGGGTTACACAGCCATAAAGCCTCTTGTCTTGCCCCAGCTCTACCAGGAGCTGGCAGGAGGTAGTGGGGCCTGGCTGTGCCACGTCTCAGCCCCACACTTCAGCCCCTGGCATTGGGCAAAGGTAACAACGTGGTCTTGGCAGAGCTGGGCTGGGGTTACAAAGGGAGAGGGGGGTGATTGCTAAACCCACCCTGGGGAGGAACTGAGGCGAAGCAATTGCTGTGGTGCAGGAGGGGGGTAAAGGGCTCCAGATGGGCACAGGGAAAGCAAGAATTGCTTCTTGCAGGAGTAGGATCATAGAATGATTTGGAAGGGAGCTTAAAGCTCTTCCAGCTCCAACCCCTGCCATGCGCAGGGACCCCTTCCACTGGAGCAGGGTGCTCCAAGCCCCTGTGTCCAACCTGGCCTTGAGCACTGCCAGGGATGGGGCTTTTGAGACAGTTCTATTGATGTACAGGTGCATCACAGGCCAACCCCCATCCCTATAGTGTGTGTTGAACCCATGTAGAGAGACCCCTTGCCACCAGCCTCGGGGCAGAAAGAGCTGCAGCTCTGTCACTAGGGAAGGCAATCAGACACTTCCACACGGGACACAGCTCTGGAGGCTTCCTGAACTCCTGGCTTGTGGAGTTCTCTGCCCCACGGTTTCCTTCAGTGCCTGCCTTGCTAAGGGGGCTCCTGCTCAGCTCCAGAGGAGCCGGGAGCACCCCGGGTGAGTTACTGCAGGAGGAATGCTGCTGGGTGAGCCGGATGGGCAGCGGGAGAGCCACTTCCCTGCATGCCAGCTCAGTTCTGACAGGAGATCAACCTCTTCCATCACGAGGAACGTGAACCGATACTCGGTGCGATGCACCCACCCAGCACCCAGCATCATCCTCGCTGCGATGTCACTGAGATCCCACTGTGAAACATCACCAGTGCTAGGAGAAGCAGGTCCTAGAGGCTGCCAGCCACAATTCCAGGCAGGAGGAGGGATATTGGTTCAGCACAAGGGAAATGCAGTGGGGACATCAGCTCAGCCGGAGCCCGGTGAGCCCTGCCAGCGGCAAGGCTTTGTGCAGCACATCCCTGCCCCCTGAAATGCGTCATCTGCCACTGGGATGACACACTGGGACCACTGGGCAGGGCTGGCTTTCCTGGGATGCAAACAGGGAGGTGGCAGGATGCTGCTGGAGAAGCCCTTTGATGTTTTGGGCACTGTGCATGCTCTCTGCCAGCCTCAGCTCCACGTTCACGATGAAGTGGGCTCCTGTGCGGTGCTGCACCCACAGGAAACCTCCAACTGCTGAGTGGAGGAGGCAGCTTTTCCTCTGGGCAGGGGAGAAAACCACAGTGGAGCTTATTACATCCTCCCTGTAACAGCTGGTGCCGATCTGAGAGGGGAATCACCCTGCTGTGCCGGGGTGGTTCCGGTATTCCTGCTCCACTGGCTTCGCTCCCTGTGTGGCTCCAGCTGAGCACCACATCCTCAGCCCTGCTCCTTTGGGGCTGTACGTCGTTCCTGCCTGCTGAGGAACACGGGAAGGCTGTGGAGCAATAAATCCCTATCTCTCCGAGTATCTGCAGGTTGGAAATCCCAGGAGGCTAAACTGGCCCCTCGGGATCAGCCTTTTAAATGAGCTTGGCGGCAGACACCCCTGTGATGGCTCGAGAACAAAGACTTCTTCCTGGCAGAGCAACCACCACCCAAACGCAGCTCCTCAAAATAGGTGTTCCTCACCGTTTTTAATGCACTTTTCATCCAACTGGCTCGTCCTGTTCCAGGAGGGCTGGGCCTCTCATTAAAAGCTCCTGCAAGCTTCTGTCTGGCAAATGGCATCAATGGCTCGGCTGTGCTGTGCCTTATCCGCACAGTGGGAATGGTCTGGAAAGGTCAGAGAAGCCCTCTGAGGCCAGGGCCGGATTCACTTGGGGTGCTGTACCAGCTGGGCATGGAGAGGAGCTGTCGGGAAGTCAGGGTGGCAATTCCCAGTCAAAGCCTGGAAACACCTGAGATGAAGGAGCTGCTGGAGCTGCGTCAGCCCACAGTCATCATGGAGTGAAGGGCTGCCAGCGGCAGAACTGCCCCAGTGTCTGCTCATCTAACCAGAACATGGACAATTTAGGATAGAATTCCATACAAATACTGCAGCAGAGCTGCCCTGCCCTGTTGAGGGTGCCAGGAACCCCCAGTAGGCACTGACAGCATCCAGGACCCCATAAGCAGTGTGGAAGCCACCAGGCCCAGCTCTGAATGAGCTCCAAAATGGGTGTTTATTACCAGATGTGTCTGTTTACCCTACTGCTGACTGTCAGCATATTGTCACTCTGTGCGGCTGCTCGGTTTTCATCTATGTGATGGTTAGGGAGCAAAGAGTTCACCATGTTTTATACCATATATATCCCTGTATCTCCATAGAGAACCATAGAATCATGGGCTGGTTTGTGTTGGAAGGGATGTTAAAGCTTATCCAGCTCAAACCCCCTGCCATGGGCAGGGACACCTTCCACTAGACTCCATGGCAGAGCTGTTCCAGCCCTTGCAGCATCTCCATGGCCTCCGCTGGCCTTGCTCCAACAGCTCCGTGTCCCTCTTGTGCTGCTGCCCCAGAGCTGGAGCAGGACTGCAGGGGGGGTCTCCCCAGAGCACAGCAGAGGGGATCTAGTTTTATGGCACAGCACCCTGAATGGATGTAGGGCTGTAACTGAAGGGGTGGTGATCTGTGGTGGGGTAGGAACACCTCCCACTGCCTTTACTCTAATGTCTCCTAAATCTACTCCCTGGTTCTCTGCTACCTCCAGCTGTGCTGATGTTTTGTATTAATTTTGTTGTAGTGAGCACCATGAGGAGGAAGCAGGCTGCAACTTGAGGTTAACACGTGTGACCCCGTCTGCGGCACCACCTACAGCCAGGTAAAGATGATTTCCTCTTCGCAATGTTTCCCTCAAAGCTGTCAGCAGTTCTATTGCCAGAGCTGTGTGGAGGGCAGGTGTAAATACGAGCAGTCTGTGCTTCTGTTTGCCTGCACACAGAGAGGGGTTGGCTTGGTTTGGGTTTGTCACTGATGGGGACACAGAGCTCGGTGTGTCTGGCACACCTCGGAACAAGTGTGATGGGTGCATTCCATCACGCCAAGTAAACCTGGGAGGACAAGCGGGTGGGTGTTTGAGTCATGCAGAAGCATTCAGTTGTTCAACCTCCGTGCTGCTCCTTGCACCCTGTTCTGCTGCTTTTCTTCGTGGGTGCAGTCGTGCTCCTGTGGGTTGCTTGGGCCATTGACTGAGCAGAGTCTGGCCATGGGGGATTCATGTCAGTGTGTGTGTTTTGATTTTGAGGGTTCAGTGCTGTAACAGGTACAGAGCTGCTGTAACGTCTTCTATAGAGCCAGGCTGAGAGAGCTGGGCTGGGGCAGCCTGGAGAAGAGAAGGCTCCTGAAGGGGAGACCTTAGAGCAGCTCCAGTGCCTAAAGGGGCTGCAGGAAACCTGGAGAGGGGCTTTGGGAAATGGCCTGTAGGGACAGGCCAAGGGGAATGGCTTTAACCTGCCAGAGGGGAGACTGAGATGAGCTCTTAGGCAGAAGCTCTTCCCTGGGAGGGTGCTGAGGTGCTGGCACAGGGTGCCTAGAGAAGCTGTGGCTGCCCCATCCGTGGCAGTGTTGAAGGCCAGGTTGGACACAGGGGCTTGGAGCACCCTGCTCCAGTGGAAGGTGTCCCTGCCTGTGGCAGGGGTTGGGGCTGGAGAAGCTTTAAGGTCCCTTCCAACCCAAACCAGTCTGGGATTCTACAATGTGGACAGAGCTGGTGTAATGTGGATGGAGCTGGGGTTTCCTGGCCTTTGAAGTGGCTCCCCTGGCTACAAATGATGAGACTGGGCCCTAGCACAGTAGCTTCTTACATCTTTTTCTCCCTTCTACCACCATCAGAAGCCAGCAGCGTGGCTGGGGCTGTACAGGGCCTGCACTGCTGGATTTTCAGCCCCTGGGTACTGCAAACAAGGGCAGACCTGAGGCATGCTTCCCAGAGCAGCAGTATGGCCTACATGGAGCAGTGGCAGGATCAGAGGAGTCTTGTGAACACCCTGGGCTCACCTGAGCCTCCTTTGTGTAGCTTAGTTGTAGCCTAGGATGTCACCAAGATGCTCTGCACTTCAAACACTTCTTAGATCCAAAACTTTATTTGAACAAGTAAATACAACTATAAGAACTTCCAAATATAAAACCTGCTTGTACAAAACCCCCCCAACTTCCCATTAACACATGGGCTTGATACAGTAAAAACTCTGAGCTTCAACACAGCTCATAACTTAAAAGACAAGACTTAAATGTAGTCATTTTTGCGGTATGAACACATTTAACATCAAATAGAAATACTCCTGTTGGAACTTTTAAGTAGGACAGAAGGGCGAGTGAATGTTTAGGCTCACCTTAAAGCCATCCTAGTTAATCTAACATGCCCTCGTGCTACAGAGGCCTTTGGTCTCTCCAGCTGCCCAAACCCTGCAGCTCAGCTCTCTGGCTGGGCACAAAACTCATTTCATCTCGTTCCCACAGGAATCAATCAGATTCTGCCCTAGTAAAGTCAGGGTAATTACCACTGGGGGCTGAAAACACAAATGAGAGCAGCAGAGAAACCGTGCCCTCAAACACGAACGTGGTGGTACGGCAGAAATGAACCTGTGCTGTGTCGCCCTCATTCATTTCTGTGTCACTCTGGGTGCAGGTGCTGTGATCTGAGCATCTCAGCAGTGCTCAGATGATGCCCTGGCTGCTGCTGCGTGTTGGGAATGAACAGTGAGTGTGGATCCCTGAGGAATACCAGAGCATTAAGAGGTCTTGCTGAATCACCTCTTGCCTTTGCCCATAAGCTGACGGTTCAGAGAGCATAACACAGCTGCTGGACAGGATGTTCTACCTGTCACTCAGATCTGCCCCTCAAAAACATGTACTTTCAGCAGAGGAAAGTTTTACAGAATTTTTATATATAAAAGTATTAAATATGTGAACTATAACCCCATGCTTTTATATTATGAATGTGTTGATAACACATGGAAGACCTGTAGGTTTAGCTGGTAAAGGCAGCGATGGTCGAGACCTTGAGAATTGACTCCATCCCATATAAGACGAGCAGAACAGTGTTGAGGATGATGTCTGTTTTCAGCACATAGGTTTGCCACACTATGAAATACACAGCCAGAAACGTGCTGCCCACTGTCATCACAAGACTGAGCCCCAACAAACTCTCTTCTTCTGTCAGGTTCCCCCTTACACCTTGAAGGAAAGGAAAAGCTGATGTGAGTCTTTGATTTCTTCTGACAGTATCACAGCTCTAAGTCTAGAATGTTCCTGTTCAAACCAGCTCTGGTTCTTACAGCTCAACACACACTGAAATGCTGGCCTGACCAGGCTCTGTTAGTGACCATCAGAACAAGCCCAAGCACCAATGGACAATACACTTCTTGCTGGCCCAGGTTAATCTGAACAAAGAGCAGTCCATGGATACTCAAGTCCTGGCTCCCACCTTTTCCTACCACAGATAATCAGTTCTGAAGCTGCAACCCATTTTGATCACTCAGCTTCTTGGGCAACCATCAGACTTGCCCCCAGACTCCCCAGCCGGCACTTTGTGTGACTGCAGCGCACACCTGAGAGCATCCAATCCTGATATTAAGATCTTATACAATACAAAATCTCCTCTGTTCCCTGCTACTCCTATTTCAAATTAGTACCATTGTGGAGAAACTGCTTTTCTCTCTTCCTTGCGTCTTATTTCGAAGCAGTCTCAGTAGATTTTGCTGTTTAACTATATTAGGCTTGAAATCCACTTCTTTATTTATGCCCCAAATGCTCCAAGCAAACATGTGCAAAGCTTGAAGGCAGCAGGCTGAGATCACCCCATGGCAAGTCAGCTGAAGCCAGCACAGACCCAGCTGCTCTCAGCAATATCAAGCACAGATTTGAATACTAACTTGTTTCCTTATTAAAAAAGGACTTTATGAGGTTTCAGCAAGATCTGGGCAGGGGTCAGGAGGCCCTTTGAAGCCTTGAGTATTGGTGTACATGAAGCTGCCCTTAGGTCTCCCCAGAGCCTTCTCTTCTCCAGGTTGGACAAGCCCAGCTCTCTCAGCCCGTCTTCATAAGAGAGGTGAAATCTACTGATCAGTCAGATAAAGCTTAATGACATAAGTGAACAACAGCCTCCAAATATCTGTTATTCTGCTAAACTGGCATGTTTTGACACACATTTGATACCAGAATAATCAGTGCTTAGCGATTATACTGCATGAGAAGGCACAGTGATAACGTGACCTACCCAGGTACAACCGGAGCACTTCAGCAATGGCCGTAACGACAAACAGCATAAGATCGACAGACAAAAGGTCTTCTGGATAGCTGAAGGCTTGGCCTGGAGAAGAAGGCAGCATAAATGAGGCAGGAAACCCCAGCAGGGACGCTGAGAGAACCCAGCTCTGCCACAGGCACCCAGCCTCCTCCTGTGTTACAGCAACAACTTACTTTTATAAAGCAACAGTGCCAGAGTTGCCAGGCAGTAAAAGATTAAATAAATGCCATTTATATAAAACAGAAGCTGTAGAAGAACAGATGACATCTGAGAGCTGCTGTTAAGGATTTCTCATAGGGATGAGGTGCGATCTGCTTCATAAAATCACCGTTTCCCACACAAAATACTGTGTTTTCTTAAACTCAGTGGATCAGCTACAAAGGGTTTACCAGGTAGGATTCAGAGCACCTGAGGTTGCGAACACCAGGAGTTAGGATAAGAACTTGCTGTTTCAGGTTTGGCTTCAGTTCCTGTTAAAGAATGTGATTTGGTATGTGGTGGGGTGGTTCTTAGCCTCAGGGAATGAGGGAGGTGCATGTGTGCGTTTCCACAACAACTCCTCTCCCTCTCAGTCAGCCTGAAGCAGTTGACTGGGGGTTGGCAGCCTCCCAACACACCAAAGTCCAGAGTTTTTACAAATAGGTGGCTCTGTGATGGGCCAGGCCCCATCACTTCCCATCCCATGCCCACAGGATGGGAAGTCTGAAAGCTGTGCTCTTTGTAACAGCTCTGAGAAAGGCCATGAGCTCAACTTTGAGATGCAAATCCATCAGGAACAGACTTCCTTAATTCATTGCTGACAAAGCTATCTGTTGGATAGTGTAAGATCATATTTAGCTTTAGTTATTTGTCTGTATGCATCCACTGCCAAAGCATTTGAGGGCTCCACAAGCCTTAACACATTCCCAAAATGTCCCTGAAGGACCGGGGCTGTCTTACAGACAGGGAGACATTAGTTAGCAGGCTCAGGATTGATTCTCTCATCCCAAGGCGACAGCCACCTAAAGGTACCCATCCTGCCTAATTTAGCTGCCTGGGATCCCTCTGGATCCAGCAGAGATGAGCCCTTTCCTAGCCACAAGCGCCTGCACAGGCTGGAATGAGCCATGTCCAATGTTAACCCTGGTTTATTGGAGACACCGACCTTGGATGTCTTCAGGAGCCCACCAACAGACACAAGCCCTGTATGGCAGGAAGGAATCATTTGCTCTTAAGGCACAGCAGCATGTTCCTAATGCCATATAGCAGACAGTGTAGGACTCTCAATAATACAACTTAATTTATATAGAAATTATCTGCTCAGATTTCATTATTTCCACATCTTTCTACACTCAAAATATTCTCTCCTCTCTCCCCCACCCTTCTCAAATCCTTGCAGTATCTCCAGGCAGGGACTTCATCCCAGGCACCTTTTAGAGGCTCTGCCCAGCCCGCTCCTGCATGCAGCAGCCACCCACCTGCAGTGGCTGTATCCCAGCTCCCAGAGCAGCTCATGTCATTAAACCAGAACCAGGTTTTTGTGTTTTTCCAGTTGAAGGAAGGTGGAGCAAAAAAATTACTAGATGGGCTCCAAGCATGGAAATCTCTGAAGCTGAGGGTGTCTCCTCTCAGGAGATACTTAGATCTTGGCAGGAGTAAAGGGAGAATTAACATGAGAGAAGAGGGAAGTGCTACTGAAAGCTGCTTTTCCTACCTCCTGTTGTCTGTGCCAGCTGCCTGTGGGGTTTGCTGCGTGGGGTTTGTGTCCAGCAGTCCACAAATCCCATTTTCAGCCTTGCTTCCCAAGGAAACGAGAGTTATGGGATCATAAAACAGGGCTGCCAACCCTCTGTCAAGACTGTGAGCTGGGATAAAGGGGCAGGGTCTCAACTCAACCTCAGCGAATGGTGCAGAAAACAGACCTAGGGGAAATGTTTCACCAGTTTTGCTTCACGCGGATGGAAAACCCAAAGAGTAACACAAATCCAGCAGGTTTATTGGGTGGGAAGATGGGAGCATGTTTCAGCCTGGCTTCCTGAAGATTCCCACATGTGAGAGGTGACAGGTACCAAAAGGATACAGCTAATTCAGGTCTTCCTTTACGTGGAGAAGGGAAAAAGAAAAGAGAAGAAAATCAGTCCAATGATGCAACCAACGTGCTGCAGGAACACTCAAACAACTGTTTCGAGGGGTCACACATGACTGCAGAAGCACTCTGGCAGGTCACTGATTCAGCATTTTCTCCGATCCCAGAGTCCAAAAAGAACCTTTTCAAATCCCTCCATTCTAAACTAGTTTGGGGGAAATCCCTGCCGTGAAAGTGACTTTGAGAGGAACCCATCTCTTTCCCAACACGAAGAAGTACCCAGGTGTTACTTAGAACTCGTTTATCCTGTCCTTGCACAGCAGATGACATTCATCCCCTCTAACCATGCAGGAAGGAGGGAGACCCGGAAGGGAACCAGAAGGTACCATTTAGTTTTCAATGGTGAGAAAGTGTTTGTGTAGCACATCAGGCTCCCAGTTCCTCTAAATAACAGCCTTCCAAACTGGTTCCCTTCAAAAGCAAAGTGATTCTATGTAAAACCGTAATCTATTCTGATCACCCACAGAATCCTACCTGTGTTTCCTACAAGGGAACCCACACGTCTTATTTTCCCTTCCTTTCTTCCTGCAAAAGCACAGGTAGAATTCCCTTGCAATGTGATGGCACTGACCTACTAAAGCAGCTCTTAAGTAACTCATTAATATTCTTGGCCTCTTACAGCCACAGGAGGAATTGAAAAGTTGGGATCTGTTTCACAGGGAGCAGAACCGTCCATGAGAGGCCACTGCACCCATCTGCCCTGAGACACAGCACTGTCATCCAGTGAGTGGGATATACCTCACCCTCTCAATCCCACAGCTCCTCAAGGTTAATGTCCTCATCCCTTAATAGCTTTATGCCCCAATTAATCCCACTAACATTAGGCACCTATTTAAGGGATTCAATTTGGGAGCACAGGGGCAGTAGGGAAGAATTTAAGGTGGTGATTCACACTGTGTATGCTCTGAAATACCTCCTGTCCATGTGTCCTGTCTATAAAGGGACAGACCTGTCACCTTGCTTAGGAAAATGCTTTAGTTCTTTTTGTAGGATGGGAGTTAGAGGTTTCATAAATACATTTGCTGCAGTGACTGATGGTTAAAATGTGTTTGTATTTGTACCCTGGTGGAAACCCTCAGGCAGAAGTCACACCAAGATGATGCACTTCACAGAGACATCTCTGGTTTGAAGTTAGTTTAGACTGTGAAGCGGGATGGGAATTTGAAGTAGAATCAGAGAATCCCAGGCTGGTTTGGGTTGGAAGGGACCTTAAAGCTCCTCAGGGACACCTTCCACTGGAGCAGGGTGCTCTAAGCCCCATCCAACCTGGCTCAAGGATGGAGCAGCCACAGCTTCTCTGGGCACCCTGTGCCAGCACTTCAGCACCCTCCCAGGGAAGAGCTTCTGCCTAAGAGCTCATCTCAGTCTAAACCAATCCAAAGACCCCACCTGCATCTGCAGACATGTCGTTATCCCACAGGAAGCATCTGGATCTGAACATGTTCTGTAGGAAGCTCTACCAGCACAGCCTCATCGCTCTGCCCCACAGCAGTAATTCCACCCTAAGGGCAACCCCATGTGAATTGCCTGTTTGCCGTTCCCCAGGTTTATTCTGGAGCTTATGTCTCCCCATCCTTTTCCACCAGAGGGCTCTGAGCACCTTCCTGCCCCTCTCCCAGGGAGGGCTTTCACAGCCACTATTACTTAGGACACGCTGCCTCCCCCTGAGCAACCCGGGGCATTTCAACCGGGTTGAACACGGGAACCGCGCAGCTGTGAAAGGGAGATACTGCTCTTAAACAGTAATTACAATAGATCATTTCAGGTATAACAACAGGCTGCTAATCCCAGCTCCCCGAGACGTCTCCCTGGGAGGATTAATGCAGTCTGCGTTGCTGCTGGGGGGGTTTGAACTGAAAGGGAGCATTTGGCAAACACTAATTGTGGAAGTCAAACATTTCGAAACTATTTTTTTCTACCTAGGGCTGAAATTTGCATGTTTTGGGGATACCTTTGAGTTCTTTGAAAGAAGTGGAAATTCTTTATTTTGAATGAACTTTGAATCCCAGTGGCTCATAACCAGGGTGGTGCTCAGGGAGACCTCAGAGCAGCTCCAGTGCTAAAGGGGCTCCTGGAAACCTGGAGAGAGGCTTTCGACAAGGGCTGTAGGGACAGGACAAGGGGAATGGCTTTAACCTGCCAGAGGGGAGGCTGAGATGAGCTCTTAGGCAGAAGCTCTTCCCTGGGAGGGTGCTGAGGCGCTGGCACAGGGTGCCCAGAGAAGCTGTGGCTGCCCCATCCCTGGCAGTGTTCAAGGCCAGGTTGGACACAGGGGCTTGGAGCACCCTGCTCCAGTGGAAGGGGTCGCAGCAACTGCCCGGATTTACCTCAACATGTCGCTGCTGTCGCGACAAAGCCATCGGGCTGGGCTCGGCGCCAAGGCCTAGCTCGACCTCGGCCCCCGCCTGAATCTCACTGTGTCCCCCCGCCCCCGGGGCGGCGAGAGACAAGCTCTGCCCCGGTGGGAAACATCCCCCCCGGTCACCCTCCGCCCCGGCGGGACGTGCATAAAGGGCTGCTGGTAACGATGGCGCCGGGCCCCTCACCTCGCCTCACAGCGGGCATCCTGGCCCGCCGCCCCCCCTCCCAGTCCTCCAGCGTCCCGGCAGGCTCCGCGCCGCGCCGTTCGTCCTCGCGCTTGGGCGGAGCTGGCTGCTCTATCCCCGCCCCTCTTGCCTTCGGGTGCGATCGGAGCGCTCGGCCCGGTTCGGTCGCGTTCGGGCAGATTCGGGCACTGCCCGTTCGGGCGTCTCCGTTCGGGCCAGCGAAGGGGAATTCGGGCGCGATCGGAGAGGACTCGGCACAGCTCGGCTTTCCTCGCGCCCGCCTCTCCCGCCTTCGGGCAAGATCGGAAAACACCGGAACGAGCTCGGGATTCTTCGACCCTCTGGGCCGGACCGCTCGGGGACTCGGCCCTGTTCGGGCGCGCTCGGGTTCCCCACCCGAACTGTCAGGTATCGCTTCGGGCCGCGCGCCTACGGACTCGGCCGGGCTCGGCTGCGTCCTGCCTTGGGATTGGCCAGCCGGCAGGAAACGCGGGCCCGGCTCGTCGGGAACCGCCGATAGTCTTCGGACGAGGCCTGGAAACACTCGGGACGCTTCGGGCACCATCGGAAGCGGTTCGGAAGCGCTCGATTCCGCTCGCGGAACACGCTCGGAAGAGCTCGGCCGAGTTCGGCACCGCTCGGCCCCCCGCCAAAAAGCGCTCGAGTGACCTCGGAGGACCGGTCCCCCCCCCCCCCCCCCCCCACGGCCCCCTCCCGCCTGCGGGACCCTCAGCGGCGCCCGGGCGGCGCGGCGGGTGCTGGAGCCCGCCCAGCCGGGGTCGGCTCCCGCCGCCCGCCTCGCATGGAGGACGCCGACTCGGCGGCGAAGCAGCTGGGCTTAGCGGAGGCGGCGGCTGTGGCGGCGGCAGCCGCAGTAGCGGCGGCTGCGGAAGGACCCAAGCAGCAGCAGCCTCCGCAAGCGGCGGCCTCGCAGTTCGAGGCGAAGCCGGAGCCCGAGGAGGCGGCGGCGCAGGTGACGGCGGTGACGGTGATGGCGGCGAATGCCGAGCACATCGAGATGGGAGCCGAACCGCTGCCGAGCGCCGACGAGGCCGCCGCCGCCTTCGCAGGTCAGGGCGGGCGGAGCGCGCATGCGCAGCTCCCTCAGCCCCATCGCCCGCCCGTTTGGCTGTGCCTCAGGGCCGGGCAGGTCCGAGCCGTGCCTCAGTCTCCGCGCAGTGAAGTGCCCCCGCTCTTCGTTTCCCCCCCCACACCACCAGCATCACACGAGCAGAGTGCTTGTACACCCGCGGCTTGACCCCTGTCGTTGACAAAGCGCCCCGAAACGTGCAGGACTGAGGGGAGCTGCGGGACACAGGAAATGGCGGAGCCCCTCACGCCTGAGCCGTGTCTCCCTGTGAGCTGTAGGGTTGTTCGCTCACTCTTAGCCCTGTGTGGCGCTGATAAACTGGGTTTTAGCCAGGCAGTCAAATACAGTACATGTAACAAGCATCTGGGTGTAAGTTTGGACGGTTTTTTACTGGGCCAAGAACAGGTAATGGCACCCTAGAAATGGATCTGTGGCAGAGGGGGGGGTCAGTCATTATCTTGATGCTCGCCAGACACCCCTCTTCTAATGAAAAGCATCAGAGTTTGGTTTGGGGTTTCAGTATAGCTGCAATATTAATTTCCCCCTTAGTTCATCACATGCTGATAACTGCTGTATGGTCTCAAAGAGGTTAAAGCCTCTTTAACCCAAAGCTTGATAAAAATCCAACTGATTGCGTTTGTAACGCCTGCGAGGTGCCATGAACCCCACGGCTGATCTTGAATAGGAAGGAAGGAGGAAACGTGAATCTCTTTATTGACGTTTAGCTGTTTATCGGACCCTATGGACACAGCACAACGTTAACTTCATGTCTGGTTTGCATTTCAGAAGTCACCACAGTGACCGTAGCCAACGTCGGGGCCTCTGCAGACAATGTTTTCACTACGTCTGTGGCAAATGCAGCTTCCATTTCAGGACACGTGTTGGTGAGTCTGCCCTTTCATTCCATGCCGTTAGCAAAGTCCCACCTACTCTCAGTGTTAAATGAAGGTTTGAGCTGTGGGAAGGCCCAAGACATGTTTTCATTGCGGAATACAGGCTTTAAGCCACAAAACCATTATCTGGAGGATATAGTTTTCTCTTTTCTCACTTATGAAAGTGATTTTTACCTTTCTACCCACATATACTCATTCTGTAATGGACCTGATAACCTGGAACGTGTCACCTTTGAATTTGGTTGGGTGAAACCTCCCAAAGTAACCTAATAACTGCCGTACCGATTGGTGTTTTAGGGTACCTTTGGGAGGATTTGGGGCTATATTAAACCACATTGGTATGTTAACTCCATCAATTTAAACTCTGTTTCCTCTGCAGTCTGGGAGAACAGCCCTGCAAATTGGGGACAGCTTGAACACGGAAAAAGCCACTCTCATCGTGGTGCACACGGACGGCAGCATTGTAGAAACCACAGGGCTGAAGGGGCCCTCAGCACCTCTCACACCGGGTATAAGGCAGTCTGGTTTTAACTGGCATTCTCCTGGAGGGGTCACTTTTCTCCCCTTTCATTGTGTTTCTAGGAGTAAAAACCACTATGTGCATAATATTATGTAAAGTTGCTTTATCAGGGCCATTTGTTCCCTCTTCACGTAGTATTTCTTGTATTTCCTGGGAGCAAAAGAGTCGCTTTTATGGTTTGGTTTGGATTTCCATGTCAGAAATATATTGAGTTCTCTTCTTAGTTGCCCTGCCCCTTCCAAATAAGCTTCCTGGGAAGTCTCACCCTGCTGCTGGGCTGTCACCAGTCTTTCTGCATTCACCCCAATCCAAAGGCAGATGGGTCAGTTTAATGTAGATAATACGAGTTCTGCACTTGGATTTTAAAGTTCTTCCAGTTCTGCACATGGGTTCTGTTTAAAGGGTCCTTGGGTGCAGTTTTACCTCCAGTCAGGCCCCTTGCTGGTGTTTCAGTGTCTCTATCGATAAGGTTTTGCTGACGGCTGTTCCGCAGTTTCCTCTTGCCACAAGATGGCACAACAAACCTGCAGCTGTCTGCAACACGCTGCAGCTCAGCCTCTAGGAGGGGGAAGATGCATCCGGCTGCTTAGCCCTGCTACAGGTTACGATTTCAGCCTGTAACACGCTCTGAGAATGTTTCCTCAGAGGCAGTTTGCTTTCTGTTTGGTCATTGTGGGCTCAGCTGGTTCAGCCCGGAGAAGAGAAGGTTCCTTAAGGGGAGACCTTAGAGCAGCTGCAGTGCCTAAAGGGGCTGCAGGAAACCTGGAGAGGGGTTTTGGCCGAGGGCCTGTATGGACAGGCCAAGGGGAATGGCTTTAACCTGCCAGAGGGGAGGCTGGGATGGCTCTTAGGCAGAAGCTGTTCCCTGGGGGGGTGCTGAGGCGCTGGCACAGGGTGCCCAGAGAAGCTGTGGCTGCCCCATCCCTGGCAGTGCTCAAGGCCAGGTTGGACACAGGGGCTTGGAGCACCCTGCTCCAGTGGAAGGTGTCCCTGCCTGTAGCAGGAGCTGGAACTGGAGGAGCTTTAAGGTCTCTTCCAACCCAAACCAGTCTGGGATTCTATGATTCTGAGAACACTGAAGCTGATTTTTGTGTGGTGCACCGTGTAACACGTGGCTGTGGAGAGGTGTTAGTCACATCAGTTAATTACTTAACACTTGCTGTAGCCACGCTGTGCAGGTAAGGGTGCATCCAGTGTGCTTTTCAGTTCCCATCACCTTTCTTTTCTGTTTCTTTTTCCAAAGGACCTCAATCTCCTCCTACCCCTCTAACGTCTGTCCAAGAGAAGACTGGAACCAAGTACAACTGGGACCCATCCGTGTATGAGAACGAGCTCCCAGTGAGGTGCCGCAACATCAGTGGCATCCTCTATAAGAACAGACTCGGCTCAGGTAACAGTGACCTTGGGTGAGGAGGAAGCCTGACAGCTTCTCTTTGGTGCTCTCTTCTTTTAATCAAGTTACTTTTCAGGGCTCTTCCTGAGGGAAGAGAAGACAGTTTCCCATCCCTTGTTCTCTTCTGGTTTGCTGTGTCTTCAGGGGCTTTTTAACTTTTCTTTAACCTGTGAAGATCCCAGCTGCTGTGCAGGGAGACTCCCCAGCAATAGCTTGACTCCTCTCGTGTTCTTTTTGTCTCAGTACACCCATGTTTCTCTAAAGAATGACTGCTGGAAGGGAAAACAGAGAGCTTGTCTCCTAGTGGGACTCCTTAGCTGCCTTAGCCCCTCCTCTTCTCTTTGCTCTCTGTGGGAAAGCTGAAGCAACAGCAGCAGAATCCGTCAGCAAGCCTGACAGCGCAGCACAGCGCTTCCTTCATGGACAGAGTTGTCTTCACCACCAGAAGGGTTAGAAAGTGAAGTGCAAATTAAGGAAGAGCTTCAGTTCATGGTGTTTTTGCAAGAAAGACTTATCCTTCCTGTGGATGAGTGATTTTTTCCAGCCTTCTGATGTGTTGGTGAGGCCTGAAGATGGAGCTCTCTAAACATGCACAGTCATTGTTGGATCCAAGATACTAAATGGGCACGGTTACCCTGGAGTGGTGAGAAGTAGCAGATGGGTGTATTTGGTGATTGTCACAGAAGAACTGCTGTTTAGTCATGGAAGCTCAGTATTTCCTTCTTTAGGCAAGTGACAAAATGATTCTTAACCGTTACTAACAATGTCTTTTATTTCAGGAGGCCGTGGTAGGTGCATTAAACAAGGGGACAACTGGTACAGCCCCACTGAGTTTGAAGCTATGGCGGGACGAGCCAGCAGCAAAGACTGGAAGAGGAGCATCCGCTATGCCGGGAGGCCACTGCAGTGCCTTATCCACGTAAGGTTAAGTTGCTTCCTCCTTCCTGCTGAAGGGGCAGGTGGAGCAGCCCGAGCTGTGTGTGCTGCTACAGTTACATGCGATGGTGCCATGGGGCAACTTTGGTTGAGAATCAGAGATACGAGAGGGATTTCTCTGGGCGTGTTTTCAAACAGCACAAAGCAAATCTTGTACTTGAAAAGGGATTACAGTCTCTGGAGGGTGAAGTCCAGCCTTGAGCTGTAGCACAGAAATTGAGTTGTGCGCTCTCACCCATAATACTGCAATTCAATAACCTGATCTGCTTAATTCTGTTTGCCTGACAAACATATTCGTTGCTTGCAGCATTTATTGGGTATTACTTTGGGTCATTTGTTTCCTGCTGTGAGGAGCTTCATGGTGAAGTCAACATTGCCATTAGGTTGGCAGTCAGTTTGTGCTTGGGCAGAAGCTTTCTCAAGTCTCAAATTGGCACAGTTGTGCCTTTTGATTTGGAAATTGTTTGTTCTCCCTTCACTCTGCTCCTCAGTGCTGGAGGGAGCTGGTTATGGATTAGGGCCCTGGGAGGGAATGGGTTGTCTTTCTGGGAGCTCTCTGCATGTTTCTGGCAGGTTACAGCTGTGCTTATGGCTTTGGTGACTGACACTGAACCATTTTCTCATTGCAGGATGGGATTTTAAATCCTCATGCTGCCTCTTGTACTTGTGCTGCTTGCTGCGACGACATGACTCTGGTGAGTTGTAGGCTTTACATCCAGGAGTTTAAAACCAATTCATCCCTCAAGCTGCCACAGCCATTTGTGAGCAGGTCATGATGTCCTAAAAACGTTCACAAGTCCCTTGTTTGAGTGTGCTGTGTCCGTGCTTCCCAAAGAAAGGAGATGAGGGATTGGTAGCACTATTGCACCACAGCCATGCTGCGACTGGATAGTAGTTATTGCTTTTTTCTTCTTCCTTTTTTCTCTTTTGTAAATAATAATGTGTTTATGTGAAATGCCTTTGGGGCTGTCAAAACTATCTGCGATGTTTGACTCAAATTCCACAATTTTTTGAGGTGAAAAAAGGTGTTTTTACAAGGATGCAATGTAATACTCTGTGTTGGGTTGATATTTTCATATTAAACTACTTGAGTTTTTTTTGTTTGGGGTTTGGTTTTCTGTTTCTTTGTTTCGAAAATGAGGTTGAAGTCCTGAAAGCTGCAGTCTTTAGCTTGACCTGAAGTAGTGTTTTGCATTTCTTTTGGGCCATGAACTGGATGATTTTCTTGTTTCCTAGGCTTGAAGCTAACAGCTTCCTGCCTCCTCCTCACTCCAGTTCTTGTCTTCCACCAGTGGTTGATTATCTGCCCAGTTCTACTCCTTAAATAACAGAGGAAAGAGGCTGCATCTGGGCCTCTCCACCTGGAGGGACCTGAGTGGGACTTCTCTTTTCCCCACAAAGTTCTTTAGGTTTGGAGATCTATGAGTTTTTGGTCACTTGTTGCAAGCTGCACATCTTCCATGGGGATGTGTGCTTCGTGACCGTAGCTGCATCTGGGAAGACGAAAGTAAAGCCAAAGTCTCCAAAGAACTGCCTCAGCTAATGCCTTCTCCTTTTCGTTTCTCTTTTATTTTCCTTCCTTCGGTTTATTTTGCCCAGAGTGGTCCTGTTCGACTCTTTGTGCCATATAAAAGGAGGAAAAAAGAGAATGAAATGCCTGCAGCTCCAGCAAAGAAGGATTGCTCCAAAAACATCACCCTGCTGCCTGCCACAGCTGCTACTACATGTAGGTTCTTTCCTCCTGGTAAAAACTGTTTCCCTTTTTGGATGGGTTCAAACTGAACCAGGGGAAGGTCAGGTTGGAGATGAGCAGAAGCCTTTCCCTGTGAGGGTGCTGAGGCGCTGGCACAGGGTGCCCAGAGAAGCTGTGGCTGCCCCATGCGTGGCAGTGCTCAAGGCCAGGTTGGACACAGGGGCTTGGAGCACCCTGCTCCAGTGGAAGGTGTCCCTGCCCATGGCAGGGGTTGGAACTGGAGGATCTTAAGGTCCTTTCCAGCCCTAACTATTGTATGATTCTATGGGGAATTGCCACACAAGACATTTTATGTCTATCAGTGTCCCCTTGGAATTGTCCAACTGAGGGAAATGCCTTTTGTTTTGCCACTTCCTTTTCTTTGGTAGTTTCATTGACTCAGTATCTGGCTGATTTCACTGCAGGAACTGGCACAGTGTTGCCACATCTTGACTGCAAGTGGAGTAGGGAAGTCTGGACATTTATTGCTCTGCCAGGAATCCCTGTTCCATCCCCTGAGGTTGGGGTTTGGCTTTGAGAGGTTGGGGGGGGGCTGTGCAGAAAGATTTGTGCTCTTCCTTGAGCTAGAAAAGTAGGCTCTAAGCAGCTGGAATGAAATCCAGAGCCTGAAAGTCGTTAATGAAGGAGGCAGAAGGCGATGCTTTTATCTGCAAATTCCTCTCCAACGTGCAGGACACACTTTGTTACTCACTGGGTTTGATCAAACCATCTGTGTGAGGACACAAATTAATTTGCAAGCTCATCCAGCTCACACGTTCCCACTCTCATCCTTGTGTCCTCCTGCTCTCATCGCACTAGAGGCATCTGGATGATAAAATTGCAAAGTAAGGGGAGGGGGAAGCAGCAGAAATGCCAAAATACCCGGCCAACAGTGAGATTGGATTACCAGCAGTGGTGGGAAGAGACTTACACAGGGATTCTGTGGAGTTGGTCTTGGTTTTATTCCCCCAAATAGGGTCTTTTTGGTTTAATCACCCCAAAGTCTGTGGTGGTTTGTTAATGTGAGATGCTGTGAGGTTGCACATTTGCTCATGCTGACATTGAGAGAGGGGAGTTTTGGTAGTAGCCACGTATTTAAGATCACATATTCCATATTTCATATATGGTAGCTCATCTTTCATGAATCTGTTGCCTTAATGCCTTACAATGGGGTTGGAACTGGATGATCTTAAGGTCCTTTCCAACCCTAACTATTCTATGATTCTATAGTTATTTGCAGATAATAATGCTCTGCTCTGGCTGAGCAGTGTGCCACAGAATCAGTGCCATGGAATCAGCCCCTTACTGATTCATGGTGCCAGATTAGTTACTCCCGTTTAAAAAGGGCTTTAAACTTTTTGGAACCTCTTGGGAATGTTCATCCCAAAAGGATTTTGTGACTTGTTCCTTGCATTGGCCAAGCATAAGGCATCACTCTGTGTAGACAGACCACTAAAATTACCCAGCTGACCAAAGTGTTGTAGAATTAGTTGTAATCCACAGGTTTTTGTGTTGATTTAAGTACTAAGAACCACTCTTGCTAAAGTGATAAACTAGGATCAACCAGAAACTGTTTTCTGCTGTAATCCCCAACTTGGGTTCTCAGAGGCCATTTGCTCTGTGAGTGCTCTGGCTCTGGATGATCCAGGGCAGGGATATGAGCACTGAGGCCCCTGTGCTGATTGTGAATCATGGAAGTGCTTCTGCTGTTTCCAGTCACGGTGACTCCCTCTGGACAGATCACGACCTCAGGAGCTTTGACCTTCGATCGCACATCAACAGTGGAGGCCACAGCCATTATCTCAGAGAGCCCATCCCAGGGGGATGTTTTCACTGGAGCCACTGGTAAGAGTTTGGGTGTAGGTACATCTGTTAAACATCTGTGGTGGGGGGGAAACAGGCTGGTGCAGCTCTGCTCTGGAGCCAGGCTGAGAGAGTTGGGCTGGGGCAGCCTGGAGAAGAGAAGGCTCCTTCAGGGGGGACCTTAGAGCAGCTCCAGTGCCTGAAGGGGCTGCAGGGAACCTGGAGAGGGGCTTTGGCCAAGGGATGTAGGGACAGGCCAAGGGGAATGGCTTTAACCTGCCAGAGGGGAGACTGAGATGAGCTCTTAGGCAGAAGCTCTTCCCTGTGAGGGTGCTGAGGCGCTGGCACAGGGTGCCCAGAGAAGCTGTGGCTGCCCCATGCGTGGCAGTGCTCAAGGCCAGGTTGGACACAGGGGCTTGGAGCACCCTGCTCCAGTGGAAGGTGCCCCTGCTCATGGCAGGGGTTGGAGCTGGAGGAACTTTAAGGTCTGTTCCAACCCAAACCTTTCAATGATTCTATGACAAAAGGATTAGATGCCCACTGCTGTGGGAAGAAGCATTTTAAATGCTGCATGAAGAAGTTATTTCTCAGTAGTTTACAGAGAGAATATTCATAACCCACTGTCCTGCCTTCAAAATGATTTGGGCAGCTTGAAACCTTCTCAGTTGCACAGAAGTCAGAAGTTTGCCCAGATGCCGCAGCTGCTAACGCTCACCTCTGCTGAGTTCTAGGGGTTTATGTCATCTCTGTAATCCTTTCACTCCTCCTTTGTCCTAAAATACTACCATAAAAAAGAGATCACAAGCTGAGTGTTTGAAACGAGTGAAAGAGTCTGGGTAAATGCTGGCAAATGCCGGGATAAATCAACCCGAATAGAAATGCATGACGTAGTTCAGGTCTTTCAGTCTGACTCGTAGACGGGGCTGAGGGAACTGTCCTGCTCTGAGAGCTCTGGTTTGGAGTCCTGTGCTTACTGTAACTGCCTGGGGGTGAAGGAGGGAAGCAGCAGTAACCTTTGCCTGTAAAAGTGGAAGCCGAGGGAGATGAAGTCGGTACAAGGTTGATCATGCTCCTGTTTCTCATTTGCAACCCTTGGAATTAGCACGGAGTGTAGGAACCTTTATACATTGTAAAGAAGAAAGGGAGGAAGAAGCATGAGGAGCGCCTGTTGGCTGTAGTTCAGGGATTCACTGTGCTGTTGTTGTTCCACAGTTCAGGACACCAACGTCCAGCAGCCGTGCAGGGTCAGTCACCCAGAGCCTCACTATCCCAGTTACCAGGACAACTGCCAGATCTCACCTTTTCCTGAAGCTGCATTGCCAACATCTCATCCCAAAATCGGTATGTGTTACGTCCCTCGTGTGGGACAGCACTGCGTGTATTTACTCTCTAATCTGCTTTCTCAGCAAAGGGAAGACTAAACTTGAAGGGGAAGGATAAACTTTGCTGGTTTGCTTCTGAGGTTATCAAGATTTGGACAAGCAGATTTTCCACTCTGTGCAAAGCTTTTCATTCTGTTACTGAGACCTTTGATGTGTGGTTTCCACCAGAGGAGGCTGTTGGGATCCTGCTTCCCACATCCTTGCCATCCTTTGCTGTTCCTAAGCCTTTGGCTCCACAGCTTCTGTCACACTTGGGCACTGTGGCTAAACATGTCTTTATGGTTTGACCTGAGGAGATCATCCCCTCTAAACTCATGTCACAGCAGCTTTTCCAACCATTCTGACATCCCTCTGTGAATCCACTGCAGATACTGGAGGTGACTTTGGGCAGGCTTGGTTGCTGTTCTGCCACCCAGGGTCAGTTTTCCATCCCTTAATGGTTGACTAATGCACCTCACCCCTGTAGTTTTTGATAGATGGGTTAAACTGATTATCAAATATCTCTTCAAATGTAATTACATTCCCTAAGCTTAGTGACCTCCCGTGGGTAGACCTGACTGCTAAATTCAGTGAACCCCGATGCTGTCTGACTGTTGATGTACTGAAACAGACAATGCTGGAGAAACTGGAATTGCCAACTTGGGGTGGTGTTGTTTTCATCAAGCCTGGCCAGCAGATCCAGCAGGGAACACTCGGCCACTGCCTGGTGCTGAGGTGATTTAGAGGCCTTTTACTTCTCTAAGTTCTGTGATTCCGTGAAGTTACTTTGGTACTTCTGATCCCGCTGACACAGAGGGGTGTAAGAGGCTGGTTCTGATCCCTCTTACTGCTCTCTGAGACATCAAGAAGAGGCCACTTCGACATGTTGTATTCTGTTGTGCAGTCTGAAGTCTTTCTGTTTCAAAGCCTGTGTTCTCCCCTCTGCATGACCTTTTATTTCCTTACTTGGAGCAGCACAACACATTCCTGCTCTGTCTGGGATGGAATCTCATTGTTGGTTTGAAGTCTTAGTCAAATCTTGAAGTTCTTAATTAAACATTGATTTTTTCCACCAGTGAACACTTTCTCTTGCCTGATACACCTCTGCCAAAACGAGGGATCAGAAGGAATTCCTGTTAGATAACTTATCAAATGCCATGTTGGGATAAATATTGTACTGGAAGTGCAGCAGTGGGAAAGGCCCTTCTGCAAACAGCTATTGATGATAAAGGACCAGCTTATCTCTTCCTGATACCTAAGTGCAAATAGTTGTATGCCATTCGTGTGCAACCTGATTGAAATTACTATTTTAATTAAGGGCTTCAGCATCAAATGTCCCTTCACCTGCGTGGTGGCCTTGCAGTGCTGTTACACATCTAACACGTGGTGGCCTGCAGCTCTCTGGGGTTTGAGGCTTGTCCTCGCCCTCCAGAGCTGTGCTGGATCCCTTCAGCTTTTGCTGCTTGCAGGGAGAACCACCAGGTGTGGCATGGAGAGGATTAAAGTGTTTAATGCACTTAAAGTAGTTACTGTCCTGGGAGATACTCCATCCTGCAGGAAGTCTTGTGGCTCTGCAGATGCTTCCCCTCACTGCGAGTGCAGCTCCTGGCTGCAGCCTGGTGCAGGAGGGTCTGTTTGCCTCTTGCTGCTCAGGACAGTATTTACAGTTGGATTTTAAGTGCCATTTGAAGTGTAGTCCAGAAGATGTTCCCTGCCTGGGAGGTCTCCTGTTGTATGTTTGTAACTGGGCTCTGCAGTTGCTGTCCTGTGTCCCTGTCCTTCAGCGAGAGAGGTCTGGGGCTTGTTTGTGCCCTTCTCTTTGGAGCTGCCATAGACAGACCCAGTGGGATTGGAAAGCCAGTGTCTGCAGTGACACCCAGGCACTGTGGTGGGAGATTGCTGACAAAGGTAGACCTCTTTCTTCTCAGAACCAACTCAGTGAGCAATTTAGAGGTCAGCTGCCGGGAGATGTGGATGTCTTGGACTTATTTTCATGGCAGATGGCTTAGAGTTAAGTGGTGGAAAAGCCAGGCCAGTAAAGGCAGGTAACATTTGATCCTGGAAGTGCTGCCTGAGGTGAGCTCACGCTGGGTGCTGTTGGGTTCCTGGATCTAGATTTCATTTCCTCATGCTGTGGTCTGCCAGTGCAGACCTGGTGCTGGGAGCACGAGATGTTTCAGTGACTCAATAGCTGTTGGTTCTTTGAAGCATCTGCAAATGCGAGGCTAAGATAGACAGTGTTGGTTTTCTAGGACTTTCTAACACAGGCTCTGGGACAGGGAGAACTGCAGGGCCCAAATAACTGAGGGGCTGGAGATAAGTTCAAGAGAAGTGTGACTCCATTGCCAGGATGGGAGTTTGGCTTCGTTCTGGTGGCTTCCTACAAAGAGCAGTTACTGCTGAGGTTGTGGTTAGGGTGTGAGAAAGTAGAGGCTGCAGCACCTCAGGAGTTGGTGGGGGTTTTGGTCTTCTTTTAATGTCCCTTTGAGTGTGTTTAGGAGCATCACCGGCCTTCTGTGCTTTTGGATTTCATTTCCTACCTCTAGCACTCTACTTCGTACAGGAGTGAAGGGTTGTAGTCAGGCTTGTGGAGGAAAAGGCTGTAGGCAAGGATTTCCTTCTTGCAAACTACCCCAAACAGGCAGGAGATGTTAGTGTCTGAAGGTAAAACTTCCACCTGGGCCGTATGTGTTCACTCTCGCCTTTGGGATTGGGCAAGGAGAGGGCTCAGAGCAGCAGTGAGCATTGCTGGTCAGATACCCAGGCTATCTGAAACAGACACATACAACTGTGAGTGCCTTTCACTAAATGTGAGGTGTTTCAGTGTGGTACGTGTATTTTTACAGCCAGAGTTTGTTTTATGGGTAGGATACAGGAGGAGGAGGTTTAAACAAATTAGTTATCGAGGGGTTTAAAGTGCTTCCCAGCTGGTGGCTTTGGAAAGAGCAGGTTTGTAATACATGGAATGAAAACTGTGTTGGTTTTATTCCAGCCTTGGTTATGGTTAAGATCAGAATTCAGGGGGTGCAGGGGGGTCACAGCCAAACACAACATCAAAAAACCACCAAACACCCCCCCCTTTACAGAATGAAACCCTCACCCCAGAATGAACCACCCTAATGCTCTCTATGCTCTTTTTCTTCCTTTCTTCAGTGCTAACCTCGCTCCCTGCCCTGGCGGTGCCCCCCACCACTCCCACCAAAGCCATCTCCCCCTCGGTGGTGAACGGGCTGGAGGTGACGGAGCAGCGGAGCTGGCTCTACCTGGAGGAGATGGTCAGTTCCCTGCTGCACACTGCCCAGCAGCTGAAGACTCTGATTGAGCAGGCCAAGCAGGCCAGCTCCTCCTTCCGGGAAGCTGCGGTCACACAGGCCAAGATCCAAGCTGACGCGGAGAGGAAAGAGGTAATCACAGCAGAGGAGGTGAGGTGGCTCAGCCAAGGGCATCATTTGGGCTGAGGGATGGAGGGTGGCGCCTCGCTGAGTCTCACTGGCTGCAGCAGTAGTGGCAGCCCTCAGGAACTGATCCTCGATGGCTTATCAAGAGAAATCTCCGAGTTATTTGTATCATGGGCAAGGAGCAGAGTGCTCTGGGATTCCAAGAGCAGTGGGTAGCAGGCTGCACAAGCTGTTTGGTGTTACAAGGCCTGAGCTGTCCCATCAGCTATCCATGAACTCATGGGACGTGGGCCCTGGATCCTGGTGTAGAAAAGCTGGTGAGTGTTCAGCCATGGTGGCTGCTTGCTTTATGGCAGGTGAGCAGGGCTGTCAGAGAGGCTTTTGGTGGCCCCAGGAGGCAGAGGGGTAACAAGAACAGGCTGTCGAGTTTATGAAGCAGATGAGCAGTACAGGGAGAGGTGTCTTGCTGGGTGTTGTGCAGGCAGAGGTGATGTCCCATGAGTCCCATGGGAAGACTGCAAGGCTGGCTGGCATTACAGGAGCATTGGCTTGTGCTCAGTGGCCCTTCTCTCTTCTGTAAGGGATTATCTGCAGTGAATTCTCTGTTCTGCTTTTCTTTGTGGAGAATAAGGCATGGACCCCGTTTCTGGTTAGGAAATGAAATCCTTTATTACCTGAAGGTCCAGGGCTGATATAGGCTATACGAAGTACGTGCATGTATGAGCGGCTAATACAATTGGTTAGCTAACACCACCCACGTGGGTATCTTCACTTCTTCATTGGTTGATATCTTGCTCACTGGTTGCCTGCTTGGCTGCTTGCTTCTCGCTTCTTTCTTCCTTCTTATCTTGCCTACCTTTCTCTGCAATACTCCCAAAACTTTCCCAGCAACATTCCTTTGCTATCTCAAAGCTTTCCCAGGAGCTAGTCTAACTCAGAAATCCATCACATCATGGTCCTTTACACCCACATTTCTTCTCTTCAGTTGATGCATGGTAGGGACCCTCATCCTTCTCACCACCGGCTCATGCACTCTGAATGTGGCCCCATATTCCTCTTCTCCCACACATCCACAGCTGCTGGTGTGGACTTGAGGGAGGGAAGTGGGAGCAACATCCTGGGAAAGTGGTGTCATTGTCAGTAGCTGGCGAACCCCCTTGCTTTGCACCACTGCACTACCTGCCATTGCCATCAGCGTTACTGCTAGCATCGCTTTCCACTGGCTTCATAGGCAGGAGTGTGCAGCAAGAGCCCTGTGTGGGGAGGCTCAGAACCCCTGTGACAGTCCTTGCAGTGTCTTTGATGTTCTTTGCCTCTTGGGCTCTGCTAACCTCTCCTGTACGCTGCATCCCTGATGTGCACGTGTGTGATACTTTGTGAGTCCTGATCCTTCCCTGCCTCCTGCCTGGGCAGGACGGGTGTCCTGCTGCTGTCCAGGTATGGCCATCTGCTGCTGGAGAGCCCTGTAGAGTGTGGGATGATGGAAAATTGGAAGCTTGGACATGTTTAGAGATGGACATCTGACTTTGTCTTCTGCTCTTGGTCCAGTTTATTTGCTGTCTTCCCTTGTTTATCCCTGCAGTTCTGGAACAGTTGTTTAGAGTCCATCCCCCAGCCTCTGATCCAAATCCAGTTCACTTCAGTGGACTTCAAGGTCCTTCTTGCCCCAGGACTGGGAGTTAAAATCACTCCCATGTGTGGATTAAAGGGCTTACTTCACAAGGCAGGGGTGAGCACGTGCTTGTTGCCAGAGGAAGCCCCTTTCCCTGTAGCTGTTGAACCTCCACTTGGACAACCTGTGTGTGTCAGGGAGACCTCAACAGTGGTGTGTTTTGATAGGAGCACTCACTCATGGTGGCATTATCTTCATATCCAGTAACAGTTCTCAAGCTTGGGGTTATGTGCTGACTTCTGGAACCATCTGGGCCATATCACAAGCAGCTATTGCTGAATTCCTCCTAATGAAGTCCGTATTTGGGAAGAGCTCTGGGTTTGTGGGTACAGGGCTGGCACTGGAAGGGATTACAATAAACATCAAGGAATTGGCTCTCTGCTTCTATGGGGGTCAGAGGTGCTTTTCCAATCTCACCCTGATTTATAACTCAAGTCTCTTTCCCACTCTAAGTATGTGTGTGGTCAAAGTGCTGCTTCTGGCAGTGAGGGTGTGCGAGAGGGAGGAAGGTGTCCTCCTGCCTTGCTTGTCACTGGTTTTTGCCAGACCGGTTTCACACAAAGGAAATAGGTGAGCACAGTGTGATGGGGAAGGGCTGAGGGACCTGGGGGGTTCAGATGGAGAAGAGAAGGCTCAGGGGGGACCTGATCACTGCCTACAACTGCCCGAGAGGAGGATGGAGCCAGGAGGGGGCTGCGCTCTGCTCCCAAGGACAAGGGAGTTCCGTCCAGCAGCATATTCCTGGTATTTGGCAGTGAAAGGTTGTGTCAATGGATCAGAGCTGTGGAGCTCTGTCCAACAGATGAAGTTATAATGGAGCTGCTATTGTAACTCCCCTCTTCCTGGAAGAGTGACTTAGTGCATGGCAGGATTAAAGGAAACTGTTAGGAGCAGGCTGCTTCCCAGCTGGATGCGCAGACGTCACTGCCATGGCCAGAACTAATGTGTATCTGTAGTTTTCACAGTGGTGCAGAGCTGCTCTGTGGTTCAGCATCTCAGCTCTTGAGGATGCAGAGCTCAAGCGCTTTTGATCTTCATGCTGCACTTAGGATTTTTCATGGTTTTCACTTGCCACATTGAGCAGCTCCCCTTCCTGCCACAGCTCCTCTCTGATGTTGGCATTTCCAACTTCAAAATGATGCCAACAAGGGGAATAATGTAATCCTGAGCTTCCTTTGAACAGTCCTGTCACTAGCAAGTGGGACCAGAATGAAGCAGTCTTGTCCTCTTTTTGACTGCACAGATAAGGATGTGAGTGGGGATGACAGAGGGATATGGACACCCACAAGATGTAGCTGGAGCAGCTCTGCTCTGGAGCCAGGCTGAGAGAGCTGGGCTGGTTCAGCCTGGAGAAGAGAAAGGCTCCTTAAGGGGAGACCTCAGAGCAGCTCCAGTGCCTAAAGAGGCTCCAGGAAACCTGGAGAGGGGCTTTGGCCAAGGGATGTAGGGACAGGCCAAGGGGAATGGCTTTAACCTGCCAGAGGGGAGACTGAGATGAGCTCTTAGGCAGAAGCTCTTCCCTGGGAGGGTGCTGAGGCGCTGGCACAGGGTGCCCAGAGAAGCTGTGGCTGCCCCATCCCTGGCAGTGCTCAAGGCCAGGTTGGACACAGGGGCTTGGAGCACCCTGCTCCAGTGGAAGGTGTCCCTGCCCGTGCAGGGGTTGGGGCTGGAGGAGCTTTAAGGTCCCTTCAACCCCAGCCCCTCTGTGACTGTGATCCTATGACAGGAGGGCTTTTCATTAGGATAGTGGCAGCGCTGTAATGCCCCATGTCAGGATCTGGGCATGTCCTTCTTTAGCTGTTCCGAAGAACCTGTGAAGAGGAACCTCAGAGCCTCCTCTTTGAAGTAAGAGTGACACTTCTTGCATGCCAGCTTTGCAGGCTCGGGTGAAGGGCTGTGTGCGGCAGCGCTAACCTCGGTCCTGGGAGCCAGGGCCCTCTGCAATCCCAGCAGCTGGGAAAATGCCCCTTTTGCAGGAAGTTCTTTTGATGAAGTTGGTTCAGAGCGTAAGGAAGCGGTTAAACGGGTCCTGCTGTGAGTGCTGCCTGCAGGGCTGCTGCGGAGAGCCCCTCAGCGAACAAGCAGAGCCCGCACAGAGCTCCTTCCACACACGAAGCTGTGTAAGAAATGATGATGGTGGTGGCCACAAGCCCGCTGCTTTCCACATGGAAACAGGGACCTGCGCAGTGGTGCTCAGCCTGAGCGCGGCTTTGTGTGGGCAAACACCAGATGTGGGTTACAATAAGGTTACTTCCAAGTCTGAGCAGTGACATTGGGAAGGAAAAGCAAACGCTCAACCCTGTTGGTGTGGGTTCAGGGAATACAGCTGCTCTGTCAGAGCATCATCGGGCTGCTGCTGCTGCCCACTGTTACCTGTGACTGAGTGTGACTGATCCTGTGGTTGCTCTCTAAGTGTTGGGTTTGCTGCCTTTAGTGATGTAGGGAAAAGCCTTTAGGAAGAGTGACTGGGGCAGGAAAGGCTCCGGGCCTCCTGCAGGAGAGAGGAGCTGCCCCCAAGGGCTGCGTTGAAGGCAGAGCTTTACACTGAGGTCTGTGGGTCCATTTGTTGGAGCGTGCATTAAGCCACTGTTTATATCAGATAGGGAGGGGGAGAGCACGTGGACTCCCCCAGTTCAGTGCAGGAGACTCTGCTGGGAGGTGATGGAGCCATTCAGGAAATGTGTTCATCAGTTGTTCTGTCCCAGTTGGAAAGAATCGGGGTTGAGCTGTGCCAAGTGGTTCAATTACAGAGCTCCTGTGCGGGGCAGCGCCGCCTTCGGAGCACAGCCCCTCTGGAAAGAAGCAGGAGATTAAAGCAGCCAACAGCTGGGCCGGTGAGTTCCGCTTTAGAAAGATTAAACCAATTCGGGGTTAGAGAGTAGGAAATTAACCTACAAAGGGTTGGCCAGTCCGTAATGCAGCTCCGGTACGCGGCTGAACACCGGTGTGTGCCGGAGGAGCAGGGACAACGGTTGAGTCGGAGGTCACTGCTTTCCTGGAGCTGTTCTGTGGGAGAGCTGGATGTGTCTGGTTTGGTCTCTCTCTTACCACACCTTCCCCATCTCCATAGTTTCTGCATGGCCTGAATTCCTCACACTGGAGACGATGGGGGTAGATACGGAGGAGGCAGAAGGGGTTAAACATGTTTCCATCAGCAGGTTTCAGGGCTTAGAGCTGAGGTGGAGGCGCTGGTGCAGCTCAGACAGGGACAGAGGCCGCCGGGCTTCCTCCCAGTGTCTTTCCCATTGGCAGCCTCCCTGCTTGTGGAGTCTGGTGGTGGAGCACTTGCTCAGAACAGGCCCGAGCGTGTGCATCGGCACTGCCCTGCGCGGGCTGCTGCAGAGGGGCTGGCACTGGGCACTGTGTGTGCAGAGGTGTTCCAGCTGGGTCGAAGCACCAGCTCACGCCGCTTCAGCACCTGCGTTTCCACTTCTTCACTAAGAGGGCGTTCAGGACCCCTGTGCTTTCCCAGTGCCCTTCACAGGGGTCACTTGTCTCACTGAGCAGTGGGAAGCTCCTTCTGACCTTGCCTGATGCCAGCCCCGGCTCCCTGCTGTGTGCTGGCGCAGAGGAGGCTTCAGTCCTGGCTCTCCACAGCCTGGTCTCACTGATGGGAATGGTTCTCTTGGGAATCAAGGTCATGTTCTTCCCGAGACGTGGCAGGATGGGTTCACCTCAGGCTGGCCAGTGCGTTCCTTCCCTGCCTTCGCAGGAATGCTTATGGCTTGCACTCAGTGCTGCTTTCCCTGCCACCACCACTTCCATCTTCCTGGAATGTTCTAATTTGAACCTGTGTCCTGGTGATGCAAAGGTTCAGCAGGTTGTGATTCCAGAGGAGGATAACTGCAGGGATGCGGGCTCACGGAGACACCTGTGAACTAAGCCTTAATCTCCTTATGTGTGGGTTGCACTCACTAAACCCGCTTTGCCCGAAGGTGGGGTTCAGCTTTTTATGCACTTTGCAACTGTTCCCAATAAATGTAAGTCGGGGTCAGCGGATAATCCAGTCGGGATCGGGTTTGGATTCCTTTGGTCCAGGGCTCCTGTCTCAGCTGTGCTGAGCGTGGCAGGGCAAGGGGCTGCTGTTGAGCTGGTTTGAAGCTGCTGCACACCCCAAGTGTCACCCCCAGGGCACTGCTTGATGCCAAACCTGTTTGAAAGCCCTTTTCTGCTTCTGTTAAAAGGAGGAATAACGGCTGTGGCTGATGCTGTTCCTGAAGGCTTGGGGGTGTTTTGCCTGGTTCGCTTCCCCTAACCCTTTCTCTGGGCTGTGCCATCCCTCCAGACTCCTCTGTCTGCAGTGGATCAGGATCCCTGGCCTTGACCAACACTTTGCCTCATGGAGATGGCTCCTGGCCCTCCTACCTTGGCATTTTCCTCCTGTTCCCTGTGCTGACTTCTCAGGTTGTGGTGGTGGGTGCAGTTCCCTTGTGGCAATGAAGCCACTGGCTTTAGGAGGGAGGCCTGGCTGAGAGCGGGATTGAGCGAGGGCTGTACTTAATGGCAGGTTGTCACCTCAGGCTGTTTGTCACAGGCTGCTCCGCCTGTCTCCACAAGGTCACAGTCTTAGAAAGGGGGGTGAGGTTCCCCTCTGTCCTCTTGCAACCGCAGTTTTGGGTGCGACAGAAGCAAGCTCAGTGTCAGGACCCTTCACGTCACACCCGGGCTGCAGGGACAAATGTGGTGTCTTTTCCCTCGCAGCAGTACCAGAACCAGTTATTTCAGCAATCGGAAGATGTGGATGGGAAGACAGAAATCATCATCAAGGTGAGCTGGGGCTGTCTCCTGTCTTCTCTCTTTGTCTTCTTCCATCAGGCCCTTTCTGGCGGCCTGAATCCCAGCTGGACACCGGGAACACCGGCACAGTTCAGTCACACCATCAACTGTAGGTGCATCGGTGAGGTGCGAGAGCGGCTGTGAGGAGCTCGGTGCTGATCAGGGCGCTGGCTGGGAGGTGGTTGTGCTCCGAGGAGAGAAGGAGCTGGTGGAACCAAAGATGCCGGCGCTGCTTTGACAGCCTGTCACAGGCTCCCACCACAGCTCCAACGTGCTAATGATGTGTCAGGATTTGATGAGCTGGAAGCAGAGTCCTCTCTGAAGTGCTGTTTCTTGCCGTAGTTCAGTGATGTTTCCACCCAACACCCAGGTTATGTTAATTGCTGTCACTGATACAGATGAAAGCGATAGACACAAACACATCCTTTAAAAACCAGGGGGGAATTTTTATCCATGTATCTTGTCTCGCCTCACTTCAAGTCCCTGCTCCCGTTACAGCTTTCCTACTTTTACTCCTCCATCTCCTGTTTCCCTGTTGGGACACAGTTTACGTGGCAATGCTGCTGACTGCTGCAGGGACACACAGGAGCAGATCCCTTTCTCCTCCCTACAAATGATTAAACTGGAGGGCCCCATCCTTACTCCTGCTCCCACTGTCCTGCCTCAGACCCTCTCTCAGACATATGCGGGTTCATAAACCAGACCTGTCAAACCTCGGTTTGAGCTGAACGCGGAGCTTTGGGTTGTTGGTGTTGTCCTCTCTGACGTGCTCACTTTGCTGCCTGTTCACAGCAATCCTGTGTCAACTGCGGCCGGGAGGCGACGAACGAGTGCACGGGGTGCCACAAAGTCAACTACTGCTCCACGTTCTGCCAGAGGAAGGTGAGAGCCTGGGGGTGAGCTGCCAGTTTGGTTGTGCCGAGGGTGTGACACCGGGGACAGGCAGTGGCTCTGCCCAGGCACTGGCGCGGGCTGTGCCACATGGGCAGGCAAAGCACAGGCACCGGCTGCATGGACCCAGAGCAGAGCGTAGGGGAGGCCTCAGCACTTGCACGCACCTTCTCGATGGTGTCTAAAAGCTTTGGTCTGACTGTGGTCTAGAAACCAGCTTGGCACTTCAGGGGACGTCTGCCCAAGCCGCTCGTGATGCTCAGTGCTGCAGGAGGCTGGGAGGGTTTGAGGTGCTCGTCAGTGGCAGCTCCTCAAGGTTCCCCCGGGTTTGTGAGCTCTGGTGTGCCACCGCTGGGCTGAGCAAGCAGAGGGGGTTTGCCTGGTTCAGCCTAAACCCTGAAGTAAGTTCTGGAAGTTGTTCCATTCCTCTCCATTGCTGGTGCTGAACTAAGACCAATGCGTGGTGCTGTCCCGCAGGGGCACCGCCTGGTCCAGGGCTGTCCTTCAGGAGGGGGTTTCAGTGCGGTTCTGACTCTGTTCTGGTGAATTCTCCATGAGCTGACAGGGGTGTCCTAGAGGAGTGTTTGGGTCAAGAAGCCATCATTCCACCTCCACTACTGACCCAGCACACGGCCCCTTTCCTGCCCATTGTTAGCCCTGTCAGGCTGAGCACTGGAGCCTTGCAGTGCTGGAGAAAGAGCTTCTCCAATGGAGCTCGGGGGGGGTCCCAGCATCATTTTGTCCTTCCCAAGGGTCCATTCTCCTCAGCCCTTCCCATCTCTCCCGGTGCAGGACTGGAAGGACCACCAGCACATCTGCGGGCAGGCAGCTGCAGTGCAGGCCCAGGACGTGCACGTCACAGACAGCGTGATGGAGAAAGTCAGTGTCTGAGCAGAGCTACCTCAGCGTGACCGCCGGATTGGCCACCACTGACTGATGCCCTCCACCGCCTGCACCCTGCCCACAGGCAGACCCGGCTTTGGCAGACCTCTGGGGACAGGGGCATCGTTCGCCTCCTCCTGAGCCTCGTTCAGGACTTGGAGTGAAACAGAAACTGTGAAATCCTCCGGTGCTCGGAGCTTTGGCTTCACCGAGGGGAACGTCCACCGCAGGGACAGCAGCGACCTCCTGGTCACCCGCCTCTGAGCTGAGCCTGCAGCAGGCGCTGCCGTGGCTCCTCTGCCGCTGTCCCCTGCTCCCTGCGCCTCCTACCTCTGCTCTGAGCCAAGAACCCCTTCGTTTGGTTTATCCAATTGCCTCGTCAAGCTCGGTGCAAGTTCTCAGCGTGCAGCAGGGCTGGCTCGTGCTTGGGTGCTTGCCTGCGTTCCCTCTGTGCCGGGCAAACGTGGAACACGATGGAGCTTCTGCCGCGTCGGAGCTTCGGCACTGGGGTTCAGGTGCGGAAGAGCGTGTTGTTAAATAAACGTGAATGCAGGTGAATGCAGCCACGCGCCGTGGTTCTGTGCCAGTACCCATGGGCGAAGGCAGAGAGGCACTGATGGGGCTGTGTCCTCTGTTCAGCTGGTTTGTCTCTCCATGTTCCAGGGATGGAGGCTGCTTTGTCGCTCCATGTCCCAGGGATGAAGGCTGGTTTGTCACTCCATGTCCCAGGGATGGAGGCTGGTTTGTCGCTCCATGTCCCAGGGATGGAGGCTGGTTTGTCACTCCATGTCCCAGGGATGGAGGCTGGTTTGTCGCTCCCTGTGTCCCAGGGATGGAGGCTGCTTTGTTGCTCCATGTCCCAGGGATGGAGGCTGCTTTGTTGCTCCATGTCCCAGGGATGGAGGCTGCTTTGTCGCTCCATGTCCCAGGGATGGAGGCTGCTTTGTTGCTCCCTGTGTCCCAGGGATGGAGGCTGGTTTGTCTCTCCATGTCCCAGGGATGGAGGCTGGTTTGTTGCTCCCTGTGTTCCAGGGATGGAGGCTGGTTTGTCGCTTCCTGTATCCCAGGGATGGAGGCTGGTTTGTCGCTCCCTGTGTCCCAGGGATGGAGGCTGGTTTGTCGCTCCCTGTGTCCCAGGGATGGAGGCTGGTTTGTCGCTCCCTGTATCCCAGGGATGGAGGCTGGTTTGTCGCTTCCTGTGTCCCAGGGATGGAGGCTGGTTTGTCTCTCCATGTCCCAGGGATGGAGGCTGGTTTGTTGCTCCCTGTGTTCCAGGGATGGAGGCTGGTTTGTTGTCCTGTGCAGGGACCCATCTGTGATCCTCCAGGCCAGAGCAGCCGCCAGGATCAAAGCACTCCCAGCTCCAGGCACCACGGTGGGACAGGGGTGAGTCACTTCCCTTAGTGCCGGCTCAGAGAAGGTCAGCCCAGCCCAAACACCTCAGCTTAAAGCCAAGCCCAGCCCTGCCATCCCTCTGCTGCTTGCACCAAGCACCAAGTGTTAAACCAGTGCCATGCTGTATGCAGGAGTACTCACCTGTAACTCCTTGTTGTAAGGAGCCTGGAACACGCAGCCTTCACCTTTCCCTCCTCCCCCAGCAAAGACAGCAGCCCTTAGGCAGAAATAGAGCTTTAATGAGCTATACAAAACCGGGCCCTGGCCCGGGGCTCAGCACAGGAGGTGCAGGACCTTGCGGAAGAAGTTCCTGAACTCGGCGTTGAACACGGTGTAGATAATGGGGTTGACAGCGCTGTTGACGTAACCCAGCCAGGTGACGGTGCTGGTGACTTGAGTGGGAACAGCACAGGACTTGCAGAGAGCCTTGGTGATGTGGACCACGAAGAAAGGGGTCCAGCAGAAGAGGAAGGCGCCTGTGGAAGGGCGGAGAATGTTACAAAGGGGTTAATTTAACCAAAAATGGATAATCTTAACAAAAAAGCAGTTCGTTTAACACAAGCCAGGGCTAAACGAGACGGGAGAGAGCTCAGACGGCTCCGGGCAAAAGCAGCAGATGGGCTGATGTATAGAGCTGTGCTTACACCCAGACAGGGACGTCCTTCTTGTCCTAAACCTTGGTGCGAAGCCTGAGTTACGGATGAGTTTGGAATTGCATTTAAGCTGTCAGGAGCCACGGGTTTGCCCTGAATGAGAGGCTGGGTTACAAATGCTGGAGGTGCTCCTGCTCTGTCCCAGGGGCCATGGTTGGTGGCATTACCCTGCTCAAAGGGATACTGAGCTTTTTCCCTGGATAATCATGCCCTGATGGTGAGCAATGGGTGTGGCAGATGCCACAACCAGGCACAGGGACAAGGGGAGGGTGGGTGTTAAGTGTATGTGAGGAAGAGGAGGACCTGGGCGCTGGGGAGGTGGCTCTTGTGTCACCAGCACCCCCTCCAGCAAGGACAAAGCCCAGTCCTCAGCATCCTGGGGCCATATGGCTCCTGCTAGGGGAGGCCAACGAGTGTGTTGGCTTCACCAGGTTCAGAGGAGTCCTACCGGATGTGCAGTGCATTCCCTGCTCCTCCCCAGCCATCCCCAACTGCTCCTCACCAACAACGACAGGCAGCACCCGCATGGCCTTCCGCTCCCGGCCGTTGATCTTGGCCTGCTTCCGACTGTGTCCCGGGTGTGGGTACTTGAGGTGGGGGTAGGAGACAGTCTGGATCCCATTGCTCATCCCACAGTCCCCGGGATGGCTGGAGAGGGTGTAGGGGTTGCACTCGTCTGCCTCCAGCCTGGTTTGCTGGCTCGCAATGAAGGTTCCAGGGTGATAGAGCTTCCTGTTGGCGCCGTAGATGCCGCCCCTGAGCTTGGCCTTCCGGGCTTCCTCCCAGCGCTTGAGTCCTTGGAACATGGCGCAGTAGAGCACCAGCATGACGGGGCACGGGATGAAGAAGGAGCAGATGGAGGAGTACACGATGTAGTTGTCATCCTCCAGCTGACACAAGCTGGGGTCCCGGTTTGGGACGTTGTTGAGGCCAAATATGACGGGGGATGCGACAGCAAAGGCAAATATCCATGTGGTGGATATGAGGATCAACTGCCGCAGGTCGATCTGTCGCCGATTGTAGTTCAGGGGGACTGAAACAGCGATAAACCTGCCAATACAGGCCCCAGGTGAGTCAGTCCCAGTATGGTGGTCCCACCACTGGTAACATGAGTCCCAAAGCCCCTTCCACTTCCCTTCCCCCTGGTTAATTCACTTACAGAGCTGAGGCCTGGGCTACAACCAGTCACCCCCTCAGAAGAGCACCCAAAGGGGCAGCTCTGCCCTTATCATGTCACTGTGCAAGGATACTGATGGACACAAAGGTGGTGATGGGGGAGGATGGAAGGGCAGAGCACGGGGTCTGTAGGGAAGCAGCTTGGTGCCAGGACACAGCACTCCCTGCTCTGGCATGAGGAGGAGTAGGAAGGTACTTACCGATCCACGCTGATAGCACAGAGGTTGAAGATGGAGGCCGTGCACAGCATCACGTCCATGGTCATCAGAGCATCGCACAGCACCGTGCTGAGGGACCACACACCTCCCTGGAACTGAAAAGATGCCCGGGGTCAGCAGATGCCCTGTCCCACTGTGTGAAAATGCCACGACACAGCTGCATGCCTGGGCACCTCCACCACTCACGCTTCCCTCCAGGTGAGCAGCCTGCCCCTGGCATGGTCATCCCTACCCAGCAAAGCAGCAGCACACAGGATTAGCCCCACACAAGGGCTCACAGCTTGCCTGGGACATCACGGTCCTGGCCTGGCTGCAGGACTGAGCCTGCAGCACCACCAGCACTGCCAAGTGAGTGGGACGCTAAACAGACACACTGCACACTAAAGGGTGCAGAGGCCCATTAATGGGAGCCAGCGGGCTCAAAACTCCTCAAATTCCACCCCCAAAATCCCCCCCCAGTAATGCAGGGCTCAGCATTCCCTACATGGCACTGCTGGCCACAGGTCACTGAGGAAGCAGGGAGATGTTCCTCAACCAGGGACAGAGCAGAGCTCCTCTCATGTCCCAGCTGCTCTGACACCCTGTTTGCAGCCGATGGGAAGAACTCCCATGCGCTACCCAACTGTTTGGATCTGTCCCACTAAGCACAAGGCCAGACTGTTCAGCGTAGTCAGACGCTGTCTCTTGTTCTGCTCTCTAGTCACAGGCACCCAGGGTAAAGCAGAAGTGCTGGCAGTGAGAGGACATGACCAGGTGCTGTTGGTCTGTGTAATCACAGGTGTTGCCTTTGCTATATAAAAGGCATTAAGTTAAAAATCTACACTTCTGTGTCCCGAATAATCCTCCGAAGAAACCCAACAAAGCCAGGAAATGCCCAAGGGTTCGTGGTTTATCAACACCAGCCCACGCAGCAGGAATGTTTGCTCAGCAGGGTGCTCTGAATGGAATGGCTGTTGGCAATGGGAATGCAAGGATGAGCTCCGGGAGCACAGGATGAAAGCACTAAATGTCACCTTCCTTTCCTTGTTCCAGGGAACTGCCTCCAGGACGAGACCAGCAACGGCGTTTTAATCCGAATTCTAACTTCGGTACCCGAGAAGCTGCTTTGGTTTTCCCCTCACAATAAGAGGGGCTCAAAACCCCGCTCAGTTCAGGCTCAGCCCCCTCCAGCCCGGTTCAGCAGCTCAGAGGAGGGACGGCTCCCTCGTTCCCGTGTCATACTCAGGCAGGGCTCTGATCGCGCACGCTGTGTGAGGGCTGCAGGCACTGGCTCCGGAGGAAGCTCTTGTCCAACCCACTCAGCTCCAGGCACAGCAAACAGCCGCCTGTGTCTGCTGTGACAGGGTCCGGGCCTGGCTGCGGCTGCTGCTGCTGCTGTGAGGAGCAGGACACGAGGTGAGCGGGGAATGTTGAGGAGATAACCTGAGCTCAGCAAGAAACACACAAGCTCCTGTGGGCACCCTGTGCCAGCGCCTCAGCACCCTCCCGGGGAAGAGCTTCTGCCTAAGAGCTCATCTCAGTCTCCCCTCGGGCAGGTTAAAGCCATTCCCCTTGGCCTGTACAAATATATATATTAAAATATATATATAATATATATATTATATATATACACATAAATATATGTATTTATAAATAAGATTTAAAGTTAATGTATTTATAATTAGAAATTAGATTGCATACAAAGAAATATAAAATGCCCCTGGAACTTTCCAAAACATCAAACACTATATATACTGTACATCTACTATTATATATTATTGTAGTAACAAGTATTATAACAAATACATTGCCACATGCAATGTATATAATTTATTATATATTTTTATGTATATGTAATGTATTATATAAAAATATGTATATATATATAAAAATATATATGTGTTCCAGGGACTTTCCTCTATTTTATATACCTATATTTTAATCCATATAATTTATCAATTAATATTATGTATTATACAGTGCATTAATATATAAATATAGAACATATATACATATAGGGACCACTGTATTATAGAACATATAACAATATAATATAGAACGTATGGTGAGCCCCTGGCACAGGGTGCCCAGAGAAGCTGTGGCTGCCCCATCCCTGGCAGTGCTCAAGGCCAGGTTGGACACAGGGGCTTGGAGCACCCTGCTCCAGTGGAAGGTGTCCCTGCCCATGGCAGGGGGTTGGAGCTGGAGGAGCTTTAAGGTCCCTTCCAACCCAAACCATTCCACTTTGGGACCAACTTTGACCATCCTGGGGAGGCTGTTGCTAAGAAATCAGAGGGAAAGCTAAAGAAGCCCAATGCAGCATTTTAAGAGGGTGAGGAATAAGCCCAACACCTTGCATGGGGAAGGCAGAGAAGGTGCCAAGGGTGGGGCAAGTTCTACCATGTGCCAGCACCAAGTGAGGAGTGATGGGATGAAGTCAAGAAGAGAAATAAGAAATCCATCACTGTATTTGGTTCTAAAACAGATGAAGTAGAGGAAAGGGCTTTAGTTTAGGCTAAGAAACATGAAAGAAAGGCAGCCACAAACACAGGTGGCACCTCCCAGCACTTACACACAGGTTATGTGACCGAGACTGATAAGTGAACTGAGAGCACATGCCCTGAGTAGCCCCACTTCCACAGGCACGCAGCCAGGGGACCCCAGAGTGAGCCAGGCACTTCCACCCCTACTACACTGCTACTCCCCAAAGCAAACCTATGGTAACAGACACCCAGTGCCCACATAGCCTAACTTTACTGACCCCATGCAACCATTTAGAGTGTGGATTTGGTCATGTAGAGATGCTAAACAACAGGTTCTGGTTTTATCCATCCTGGCACAAGGAACACAGCCACATAATGCTGGGCAGGAGTGGAACCCCCTGCCCCTGCCAGAACAGCTCTGCCAGGATTAATACCAGGCAGTAATGATGTTACGTACAGGATTATGATTAGTGGAGTTGCAAAGCCAAAGGAGAAGAAACTGGTTATTTTTATCCAGCCATCTCCTTGAGAGGTAGCCTGGGCCTCCTGGGAAGGGCTGCAATCAGACCTGAATGCTTCCTCCAGCAGGGATCAGGCACCCCAAAGTGAATCTGGGAGCTGAATCAGGAAAACCAACCCCCAAGTTGTTGCCGTGCTCAATGGGGATCCTGCCAAGGTCAAATCTGGTTCTGGGCTACGGTTTCCAAAACCTGGTGATTGATTTTGGGGAACTGACTGGTTCTGAAAAGGACAAGAGCTGCCGGGCTGCAGCACCTCCAGAGCACACAGCCTTTGCTGAGATTCACGTTTGCCTCTTAGGAAATGCTTCAGGCCCTTCCCTTTCCCCACCAACCCCCAGCACTGACTGGGGGGGACCATGCTGGGTGAGGACTTCCTGTTATACCGTGTCTCTTGACTGCAAAATGTGCCAAGAGCCTCTTGGATGGGTGAGTGACTTTGGATTAGAGGCATGGCTGGCTTTGCAGGGCCACGTGATTGAGTGGTACCTAATCGCAGGAGAAGATTAGCCCATCGAGGTACACAGTGTAGGGCTTTAGGGACCATAAACAGCTCGAGCCTCCTCCAAGATGTGCTCCAGAGGGACTCCACTTCCAGGGGCACTTTTGGCTTCCCTGCTTTTTCAGCACAAGGCCCTTGTTTCCCTCCAGTGATGCTCATCAGTGGTGCTGCTGCTCAGAGGACACAGGGATCTGCACAGCAAGACATGGTCTGGAGGCAAAGGACCTCCCCTAGCAAAATAGAACAGGGCTGCAAATATAACCCCCCAAGGCAGCCTACCTGCTGCATTGCTTCTAAGGGTGGTGGTACCCTCTGCACAGCTCTGGCTGAGCCTCACATGGGTGAAGGTATTGGCCACCACCCTCAAAACCTCCAGGCAGGACTCCTTGGAAGAGGATGGAAAACACTATGGGCCGGGAGGATCATGGTCTGCCTGTAGCTCAGTGTTCCATGGCAGACAAGGAGGGTTTATAGGAAGGTGATAATGGTCACTGCTGCAGACACAAGCCTCTTTCCCAGAGATATTCCAGGTGCAGACTGGCTGCTTCTTCCTCCAACCAGGGCTGGCAATGCCAGTAAGTTCACATGCAGCCACTATGGTCTCTTACATGATACCAGTATCTCACTACAAATGGCACTTAGGTTCTGGTTCAACCACGATGTGCAGAGGAGGAACAACTCCAACTGCTTCTTACAAAGAAGTGCTCAAGGCCAGGTTTGATGGGGCTTGGAGCAAGCTGCTGTAGTGGAAGGTGTCCCTGTCTGTGGCAGGGGGTTGGAACTGGATGAGCTTTACGATCCCTTCCAACACAAACCGTTCTATAACTGAATACAAAGAGGTTATAGAAAATATTTTGTAGCATAGTGGATGGCAGGAGATGGGACTTCTCAAACACCCCTGCAGGCTGCCTTCCTAGTCTGGTCATGTTGAAGTCCCTATTCCTAAACCCAGCTGATAGCCAGGACAACAATCTGCCTTCTTGCGAACTAGCCTGTTTCCTGAAGAGCTCTTACACCACCAGTGCTCCTGAGGGCATGAACCAGGACAGGACCAAAGGGTTTAGTCATTACTGATGACAACAGCTCTTATCTCAGTCCTGTCCCATGCTTCCGCATGGCACCACATGGCAGCTTCATACTTGCCCCTCTTGCCAGCCCTGCAAACAGGCTTACAAAGCAGCAGAGGGCACAAAGATATCCTTCAGTCTTTGGTGGTGATGATAAGACACACCAGCAACAGCAGCCTCAAAGTGAATGAGGAGCTGCCCAGCTGAACTTCAAACAGGCACCTGCCTGCCCTCAGCGAGGACGTGGCTCAAACACATCGCACAGAGAGACTGCAAGTGCTAGCCTTAGGAGCCCAGGCCTGCTAAGAAGGTTACAACTACCAGTCAGAAGAGTGATGCACCTTGCAAGGGAACAAAGTTCAGCATCAGTCAAAGAACTGTCCAAATGCCCCCAAGGAGCTGATGCAGGGCCTTTGTCATGAGCCGTGATGACTTCGGCGTTCTCCAGAGGACACAGTGAACTTGCAAGGGGAGAGGAAGGTGAGAGAATGGGACATGAGAAAAAGGTGGCCTCACACCTGCTCTAACATCCTTTCTTGGCTTAAAGCATTGAGGTCAAGGGTTTCAGAGTGAGAAGTAAGTCTGCTCATCCACCTGAAACATTACGAGGCTCCAAAATCCTAAGGCACCTCTCCATAATTACTGGTCACTGCAAATAGAATCCTTAGCACTGGTCAGTATCACCTCCCAGTATTGTGTGCAGTGACTGTGGCTCACGTGCCAGCCAGGCCTACAGGAACATCTCTTCCCACTAAAGCTGTAAGATTTGGGAATGAGTAATCTTGAACACTGCCACAGAAAGGATGCAACGCATTCACAGAGCCACAGGAAATCTGGAGGAGGACAGAGCTCTGCTCTCTCAGCAGAAGAACTGCATCACAGGCACACATACACACGAGATGCTTCAAAGATCCCTTTTGATACCAGTGATACGATCGAACCCAGAAAGTTTTATGCAGAACAGCATCACCCTGACCAAGAACACAGCTTGTGTAATAGTACTGGCTGCTCCACAGCTCTGGGGATGTGTGAGGTGGAGCGACTGCTGGCAAGGCCCATCCTGCCTGACCTGCGGAATGAGATGGGTAAGCGCTGCTGAAACCATTTCCTCTTTTTCATACTCACATGGATCTTAGAGGCAAAGATGTTTATGTAATGCTGCCTTACCCAGCCCCTGCCAGCAGCTCCTGGATCAGATGTGTTCGTTAGCTCAGGAAACCAGCATGGATTAAGGAGAGCGGATCAGAGGAGCACTGTGTGAGCGAGGCAGGTAGGAGGGATGTTCTACAGTGAGTACAAGAGTGGAAGTTGCTCAGCCTGACATCTGCTGGGAATACCTCCAGTTAATGAGGACTAGATCAACTGTGGCTCTGGCTCCTGCCACTGTCAAGGCAGAGGAAGCAGTCAGTTAAACACAGACAGGCCTTTGGAGCCATGCAGCTCCCTGCCTACAGATCTCTAGTGGCAAAGCCACCAAGGAGGTTCTGTGGTACCTCCCCAGTACCTGTGGCTCTGCTTTCACATATGTCCTCACTGCCTCAGGGGAGTGGTAACCACCATTGTCTGTGCTGTCACTGCTCCAGGCTGATTCTGGTATCTTCTCCTGGCTATCTGGTACCTTTGCTCCTGGGGAATTATTGTGCATCCCTGAGAGTGCCCCAGGCCGCCTCTCTCCCCCTTACTTCCCATCATTCTTGCCTTACTGACACCAGATTGATTGCTAGGAGAGCACTACACACTCCTCAGAAAGGCAAGGCCGCTGCAGAAAAGCAGTCTACTTTCTCCCTGGATTTTTACCTCTCCCTGTCATACTGCTAAGACTTGAGATTCCCAAGGAAGTTGGAAGAGAAGCACCTTCTGCACATCAGGGCAGCCTGCTGTGTGGTGATCAACAACTGGCAAGCACTAGAACATGTCCCTGTTCTGTGTTTAACAAGATCAGTGGAGGGTGCTGGACACATCTGCATCACCACCCTGTCAGATGGTGTATGACTTCCTGTGCATGTGGTGATAGCAGTAGCTGACATGGCAAACAGCACTCATCCACCTCCATCCAAGCCAACGCTCCAGACAGAGTGAGTTCATCTGCTTTTCTTTAAAGATGTGTAGTTCTAGAGAGAAACTGGCTGCAGACCTGTCAGATGTTCACGTCAACAGGCTCAGTTTGGAAACTGATGCTGTAAGTCAGTGAAAAGCTGATGTTTCTTCCTTCACATCCATAGGGTGCTTCCTGGTTGTGAAGGATCAGGACTGACAAGTGACAGCAACATTTGGGTTTATGGAAGACCAGCTCTGTGGCAGCAGTTTCAGCACTTTCTCATCAAGGCCCAAAGCATTACCTTGAGCTGCTCAGGTAGGTAAATTTGGCAGGACAAATGAATGAGGAAAGACATACAGCTGAAGAACTCCCAACAATGCAGAGGGAGCACCAGAGAGAGATTTAGGCCAGGGCAGAAACCAGGGGAAAATGCTCATCTCACATAGCAGAGGCTGGTCTGTGGGGAGGGGAGGCCTACAGGCTTTTCTGCATGCCTGGAGCAACACTCGGAGCCCCAGGTCGCTCAGTTCCAAAGAAAGTTCCCTGAGCCAGGACTAGGAGACACCATCTCCTGCTCACCATCAGAGAACACCACTGCACACTGTGGTGCTTCCTGAGCTGCCCCTGAGAGGACAGGACCAGGGCAGGTTTGCATCAGCTCGCCCCATTTCCTGCCCTTCTGCCAAGCTCTGGTTCCCGCTGAGGCTGCAGTGATTGTGAAGTGGTAAATAGAAAAGAAAGAGTTGTGACCACTTAGACCAATTTCCCCCTTGTCTAGCACCTGCTTTCAGCAATCCTCCAACCCTGCGGGCACAAACAAGGGACATTCAGGGAGCACTGACACAATTTGGCTTCCTACAGCCAAGACCTCTGAATCCTCCCCATGGGCTAAGGGTTTATTTGCGACAAAAAGTTATGCTGGCTCTTTCAGAAGTACAAAAGGAGAGCAGGTGACAACAACTGCAGCTAAAGCATCACAATCACCATTTTTAGCAACTAGAAATAACAGTCAAGATCGAGGCCTCTCACACTGCGCTCCAGCTTCTGTGAATAGCAGCAAAGGATAACTCACATCTCACAGGAAGGAATCCCATCCTCTCCGAAGCCTGGGGGAGATCTGTTGATCTGTGGGGATGTCAGATCTCACCTCAAAGGATAAATCTCTCCAGCTGTCTTCTAAAGGCCTGGCTGGGAGGGATGGTTCCAAACACCTAACACAAGAAGCCTTCTTACAGGAAGAAAGCACAAGATGACCAAGCATCTCCTGCTGAATGACAGACGTGGATAGAATTCATTGTTCTGTTGCTGTTCAACAAAAACCACCCTCTCAGCTGGTTTTCAGGTTTTCCCATAGCCCTCAAAGTCACCTTTACTCCGTCAGAAGCTGTACTGAAGTTAAAAACAACCACCAAGGAAAAACCCCACACCAAGAACAAAGCCTGAACTGACCGTTCAGGACTGCCCATGCTATGTTGTCAGTGGCTACATGCAGTGGGACAGAATGCAAGCTGAATTCAAGCTAGTTTGAAACAGCAGCAACCACTATAGCCCCTGTCAAGCATCTGATTCTGGTTTTGCTTTGCCTCCAAGAAGAGAAAAGCTAAACTCCGCAAGAATTCCATCCCCTGGCACTGCCTCAATGGTTACTCTCACTTCCCCTTACCGTATTTCTAAGGTTCTAAGGCATGGCTGAACACCCATTGCCTGAGCATCAGTATCTGGGATGTCTGTGGTACCCAAGGAGAGCCCCACAATGCTGATGCCCGAGTGGAAGCATTCAAAGGTACCTATGAGTATATAAAACTGCATTTTAAGATGTCAGCAAAGCTCAAGCCTGCAGGCAAGAGGAAACCACACTAGTGTGCACGGCTGCCCATAGAAACAGGAGCTGCAAGCATGGAGAGACAACAGAAAGAGCAAGGACAAAAAGGAGATCCAAGGTAGCAAAAGCAGCTCTGAGGAAGGATGAAGACAGAGACTTTCCAGCCACCAAAACCAGAGAGATTATGAAGGAAGAGCAAAACCACCACAACCAAACAGCACAGAGGGGGTTCCTGTCAGTGTGGTGGAAAGAAAGGGAGATCTAATGCTCCTGTTCTTCATTGGTTCCTGGTACGGTCCCCAGATGAGCCTGCCCCTCCAGAATTCCTGTCTTCAGAGAGGTCACAGTGTCCTGCATAGTCCTAGGACCAGGTAGAGAGGCTAAAACATCCTAAGCCCTAATCCTCAGCCTGCCTTGCTAAGTATAGCCTCACCCCTGTGAGGTGTTGAGCAGCAGCCCTGCCATGGGAGAGAAGGGAGATGCTACCAAACACTGCTGGGGTGCTCTTGTGTTTGCCTTCAAGGATGGGAACACCATGTGGTCTCACTCATAGGGCCAACCCCTTTCACTCCCCAATGAAGCATTAAGCCACCACCTTGCAACTCGTGGCATCAGGAAATGCAAGGCTCATCAGACTAAAGCTTTCTGGAGCTGCTCCCTGTGCACATGGTTGTGTCCTGACTCTCCCAGCATCTGGAAAGAAGAGGAGTGCTCTTTCTTCCACATAGATAGGTACAAACCCCTGCTATTTTGGCTTGTGGTGCTTTCATCCACTGGAGCAGGGAAGGAGATGATGGCTGGTGCTAATGGTCAGGCTCTAGTGAGGCTCCTCACCCCCATCCAACAAAGCCCCCCACAATCAAAGGCATTCTCTATCCCCTGGCAGTAACCATTTCTCTCGCTGTTACAGAGACACAGAGAGGGAGACATCCAAAACCGCTCAACCTCCGGAGCTCCTGTCGTTGTTTCCCTCAGCTGTCACAGTCTTGGAGGTGAACAGAAAACCTGACCCAAAGTCCCCCAAGGTGGCTCCAGCACACGCAGGGTCAGACATGTGCCTGGAGGAGCCCTGCAGCAACCCAACCAAAAGCACCTTGATGTAGAGTGACAGATCCCACTCTGCTCCCTAAAAAGACCTCTTTCCCCTCTTAATTCGACATGGGAACCTGACTCCTGGCTAAAGGTGTCCCTTATGGTCCACCTTGTCTAGACTGTGCTTTTACCATGAAAGGTTGGACCAGATGATCCTTGAGGTCCCTTCGAATCTATTCTATGATTCTATTCTATGATTACCACCAAAACCTGCTCACCGTATGCCGGACAGCACAGCGCAGGAGCTTTCTCCCTTTCTAACCACTTGCTGACGGCAACACAAGGGCTCCCCAGAGCTGCTGACCCGGCCCGGGGAGACCCCCTCAGGGCATCTCCACTCGGGGCATTTGCAGCTCGGTAACGGTCCGACAGGACGAAGGGGGAGCCCCCGAACTTACACGGCGCCGGCTGCCGCTGCCACCGCTCGCTGTCCTGCAGTGGATTTGCGACGCTGACGGCCGAGATGCCATGAGGGACTCGGAGGAAAAAGCCGCGGCTGTTTGAAAGCTCCACCAATGTCCCTGCAGCGGAGCAGGGCTGGGGCTGTCCCGAGAGGCTGAGCAGCAGCGATGGCACCCCCGATCCGGAGGGACGGAGGTGGGGAGCAAAAGGGAAATGGGCTTTAACCCTCAATACTTGGTCTCTTGCCGATCGCGCCCCGCAGCCCTGTAACTTTCAGGATCCCCAGTCCCACCGGTCCCCTTCCAGCCCGGTGCTCACCTCGGAGTAGACGTAGAGGGGCAGGACGAGCAGGGCGAGCAGCAGGTCGGCGACGGCGAGGCTGACGATGAAGTAGTTGGTGGTGGTCTTCAGCGCCCGCTCCGTGCAGACGCTGAGGCAGACGAGCCCGTTGCCGCCCACGATGAGCAGGATGAGGACGATGCCCAGCACCAGGGCGGCGATGTTGTGCCCGGCGGTCGGCGGTGGCGGGGCCGGGGGCAGCGCGGTGCCGTTGCAGGGCGCGGCCCCGGCGCTGCCGTTGACCATGGCGCGGCCCCGGCGCGGCCCCGGCAGCCCGGCGCATGGGAGCGCCCCCGACCGCGGGCGCCCGGCTCAGCCGCGCAGCCGCCTCCCGCCGCGCTCAGCCCCGCGGCCGCGCTCCGCCGGCCCGCACCAAACTTTCCGCGGAGCGGGGAGGAGTCTCCGCCGCCCTCCCCCCCCCCGGCTCCGGCCCCCGCGCTCCCAACTGGGTCACCAAGCGGCTTACGGGGCGGCGGAGGGGGGGGCGGCTCCCAGGGTCCCGGTCTCGCTCCGCCCGCCGAGCCCCCGAGGACCCCCACCGCTCCGGCCCGGAGGTGAGGGGCACGTTGTGGAGGCGGCGCGTCCAGCCCTTGAGGATGCTCTCCGCGGACCGGTCCCCGCTTGTAGCCCAGCTCCTGCCGTGGCCCAGGTGAGTGCTGCCAGTCCGGGCTTTACCGAGAGAAGCCCCGGTAACGCCTTGCCTTTCTCTGCCCAACTTACCCCAGCTGCCTCCTGCAGTGGAGGAGTCTCCTTCTCCAAGGATTAGGCTTTACGTTGCCTCCTGAGCAGGAGGAAGAGGACAACCGTGCACTGACACAGATAAGATTTCTTCTTTGATTTGCTACCCTCCTCCAGGTACAGCAGCAGTGGGTTGGTGTTCCATATTTGGCACTTCCCACCTCAAAGCAGTGGTCAGTTGCTCTGTGAGTGATAAAAACCAGCACATTTCCCTCCATTCCTCGGAGTGGGACCAGGTCTTTCTCCAAACAGCACTGGAATAGGAACTCTTGTCTTTGGCTCTGCCTGTGCTTCTGCATTCCTTTGGGAACAGTTTGTGTTGGACTTAGGTGGGCACAAGCATGGCTGCACATCCCTCAGGTTGAGAAGAACACATCTGGAGTGTCCACATCTGCTGTGAAGTTCAGGCAAGGAAGATCTGTATTATCCAGTGCAGTGAACTGGGACAAAACTACCCCATAGTGTTTAAACCTGCATGTCATGAAAGTCTGAGTGTGCTCAGTGGTTTCTGTCACCTGGTCACATCACAGCTTTCAGGTCTGGTGGTTGGTCACTAGAACGTCACTGCTGGCACTCACTGCTGTCACAGCCTTCACTCAGTGAGCTGGTACAGCAGAACCGCTCTTACTAGAGCCCTTTTACTCCAAGAAATCAACTCAAATTAGCTAAAGAAGGCCCTGGAGTGCATTAATGAAACAGCACTGAAACCCTGTGTGGACAGAACACCATTAATCTATTTATGTTTAAACTACCTGAGCAGCAAAGAGAGTAGGATGGGGCTGTGACTGCAGGCTGCCTTCCCACAGGGATTAACACCTTGTATCTAATCCACTTTAGCAGTTAATTTCTATTCATTATATTGATTTTCCCTGTGGGTTAGTGCAGAATGACTCTTTTAATTCCCAGTGTGGAAGCCCTTATTCCAGTCTAGCAGTGCTTTAATCCCAAACTAGTTTAATCCTGGAGTAGATTAAACTAATGTGAAATAAGGCTTTTGATGTCCAAACCCAAGCAGCTATGCGAAGCACTAATTAGGGTGGCTCTTCCACTGCATGCTCACAGGCTGCACTAAGCCTTGCTCAGCATCGCTGAGGCCCATGGTTCCTCCTTGTGCCGGCTGCCACTCTGCCCACAGCACATCCCTTGGCAGACACAGGGGTTGTAAACCACGTCCTGCATGGGATGACTGGTTTGGCTCTGCTGTGTCACAGCATCCCCAGGGGAGCAGTGTATCCTGAAGAGCAAAGATTAGCAGAAAAGCACCTTTTTTCCTGTTGGCAGGTATAAGCATCAGACACAATCCTTTCCTGGGTAAGAGGAACCGTCCTAGTAGAGGAGAAGGAAATTCGGTGATACATCAGCATATCTGAAGGTCAGAGAATCAGAATCATGGAATGGTTTGGATTGGAAAGGACTTTAAGCTCCAACCCCCTGCCACAGGCAGGGACCCCTTCCACTGGAGCAGGGTGCTCCAAGCCCCTGTGTCCAACCTGGCCTTGAACACTGCCAGGGATGGGGTAGCCCCAGCTTCTCTGGGAACCCTGTGCCAGCACCTCATCACCCAAGGAAGAATTTCTTTCTCATATCCAACCTGAACTTCCCCTGTTTCAGGTTGAACCCGTCACCCCTTGTCCTGTCTCTGCAGTCCCTCTGCAGCATCCTTGTAGCCCCCTTCAGGTACTGGATCTCATGTCACTGCAAGCAAAACAGATGACAAATGACAGAGTCATTGCTCACCCTCATGGAAAGCAAGAAGAGTTGTATGTCAAAGTGATGGTCAGTGAGTGCTTAAGAGCACCTTTGGAGAGTGCTGTGGTGGGTGGTTTTGAACAGCCCTGTTTTGCTTGGGTATGCAGCTTGCAGCATCCTGGTTCCCCTGTCACACTGTGACAGGCTGCTGGCTCACAGAAGGGGGAGAGGCCAGGAAAGCCACCTGTAGCTGCTCTTTTGTCAGGAAAAATTGGTTTATTTTGTCCTAAGGACGTGCTATGAAGGACACAAGGTATGAACAGCAGCACCTCAGCCTCACGCAAAATGGTGCCTCAGTTTCCCCTTTATAAACCATCCGATTGGTACCCCAGCCATCCTAGGGACAACACTATCCATACATCAGGGATGGAGGCTCTGTGTAATCCCATGTTACTGCTTGTCAAATAAGGGGAAATGAGGCTGGTACCCAATACCTCTTAGGGCCTCTGCCTTTCCTTCTGTGCCTCTGGCATGCAAAGACTTGGCTTATGAGCTCAGTGTCACCGTCACTGCCCTCCAGCCACCTCCAAACTCAGCTGCCAGAGACCAGCCCATGGCAGCACCAGGAAAACACCCGTTTCTTCTGTGAACCAACACAACAGTGGCAGATCTGCCTTTTCAGCGGAGCTGGTCCCCAGCAGCCAGCCAAGGAGCCAGGAGCTCCACAGAGACTCCCCAAGGATGAGTTAGTGGAGGATTCAGACCCGAGGCAGTTCAAAGGATCAGGAAGGTTGTGAATCGTGATACCTGTCAGAGTCCCAAAGATGTGGAGCTTTTATCTGTAGTTTCTCCCACTTGAGGCGCTGGATTTTTCAATAGAAAAAGAGAACAAAATGACCTGCCAAAGTTTCAGCTTAAAGTCAGCTGTTGAATAGTACCCTGATACCTGGGCAACAGATCATTGGGGCTATCTTGAGGCTCGGAACAAAGGGAGAAAAATCAAGAGCTTTTAAGGCCAATCGTGTTCCTTTTATTTGATATATTTAGCTGAGCAATTCTCTGTGAAAAATATCATCTGCAGCAAAGCCATCCTGCTTTACACTGCGGTGCACTTCCCAGAAAAGAGACAGAGCAGCATCCTGCCTTTCAGGTTAACATTTGCAGGAGAGGGAGAGGATGGCAAAGCTCTCCTGGCTTTTCAGGCTCTCTTGAGCCCCCTCCAATAAGCTGCAGGGATTTATGTACTCACTGAATAGATCTTTTGACATTTAACATTCTGGCAAGCTATGATAAATCCCTGTAAGATGTAAAAGCTAATGCGTTTGGGATGGTGGTTAGCTGCGGGGACGGAACTACAAAGAAAATGGCTGGATTTTCTGTCTCAGCTTTGAGACAGCAGTAGATGTTTTTGAGGTTTCAGACTAAGCCACATAATTGATCTCACACAGGGGTAACCTGGTGAAATCTAAGGGTTTGTGTCACAGGGCAAATCAAATTAATATACTTCAAGAGCTCCCACTGATTTTAAAGCCTCAGTGAGCTTATTAGAGCCACTTGTTATGAGAAACCTCCTGGGGAGGAGAAGGGGAAAGCAGCATGGGCAGGGAAGGGCATGCCTGTGAGCAGCAAGCACTGATGAGTTCATCTCCTTCCACCCCATCTTCACAAAGCCTGTTCTTGCTCACCTGGAAGGGATGTTCTTTCAGGTTCCTGACAAAGTCCAAAGAGGGATGCAGCCAAAATGAAGCCCAGCAGTTGTGTAGCTGTCAGGAGCTGCTGTTTCATTGCTGGCACTGCACACCTGGAACAGCTGGGTGAGCCTGTCAGCCTGGGCACAGAGCCCGGACAGAGAACCTGGACACTGAGACTGGACACTGACCCTGAACACAGAGCCTGGACACAGAACCTGGACATGAACACAGAGCCTGGATACAGAGTTTGAACACAGAGTATGGACACAGAGCCTGGACACTGAGCCCGGACACTGACGCTGAACACAGAGCCTGGACATGGACACAGAACCTGGATACAGAGTCTGAACACAAAGTATGGACACAGAGCCTGGACACTGAGCCTGGATACAGAGCCTGAACACAGAGCCTGGACACGGAACCTGTTCACTGACACTGGACACTGACCCTGAGCACAGACCCTGGACACAGAACCTGGACACTGAGACTGGACACTGACCCTGAACACAGACCCTGGACACAGAATCTGAACACTGAGGCTAGACACTGACCCTGAACACAGAGCCTGGACACAGAACCTGGACACTGAGACTGGACACTGACCTTGAACACAGAGCCTGGACACAGAACCTGGACACTGAGACTGGACACTGACCCTGAACACAGAGCCTGGACATGGACACTGAGGCTGGACACTGACCCTGAACACAGAGCCTGGACATGGACACTGAGCCTGGATACAGAGCCTGAACACAGAGCCTGGACCCTGAGCCTGGGTGCACACAGAGCCTGGATGCAGAGCCTGGACTCATACAGAGCTTGAACACAGCCTGGACACACACAGAGCCTGGACATGGACACAGAGCCTGGACATACACAGAGCCTGGACACAGTCCCTGGCATTCTTATAATTGAAACTAATCCTCTGAAGTGCTTTCTCCTCTTCCCAGACCCAGCAAACAGCTGGAGGCTGAGATTACAGGCGCTAATGCCAATTAGAGCTGTGAGAAGGCCACATGCATGGGGAGCAGCAGCACAGAGCTCTGCTGGGGACAGGAGGCACTTGGAGCTCCTCCATGTAAGGTACAAGGAAGCTTCTGGCTGGGCAGAAGCAATGCTGGGCCAGGAGGGCATGGGTGGCCAGAGCACTCCTGGGGAGGAAGCCTCCTGTCCTGTCCCATCATGTCCCTGCAGTGGTATCTGTTCCATCCACGCAACCCACACTGTGGAGTCCACCTGGGGACAGGCAGAGTGCACCCACTTTGGCAGTCATAGAATCATATCACAGACTCACAGACTGGTTTGGGTTGGAAAGGACCTTAAAGCTCCTCCAGCTCCAACCCCCTGACGCGGGCAGGGACACCTTCCACTGGAGCAGGGTGCTCCAAGCCCCTGTGTCCAACCTGGCCTTGAACACTGCCAGGGATGGGGCAGTCCCAGCTTCCCTGGGCACCCTGTGCCAGCGCCTCAGCACCCTCATAGTCCTCAAAGGAGATTTAGAAGAAGGCCCATAGGGTGTAAAAAAGCAGCAAGTGGTCGATGGGGTGGCAGTTTGTCTTTGCAGGTCTTTATAAAGCTCTCTGGGCCTCCTTGGTGACAGAGAGACAACCACAATACATACACATAGGCTGGAAAAACAGAATTCCCCCTTCCTCTGAAAACTAGACTGCTCCCTGCAGCTGCCTTTTGCTTTTCCAGTCACAGTGCCAGCCATGGCAAACCCAACCCTTATTTCTCCCTAGTGTCCACTCCACAGCAGGGAAGAAGATTTGCTTGCAGGAGCGAAGTGCCTCACAGCAACCCTTCCACATTCAAGGCTGTCTCCTGCTTGCTGCAGGTGTCTGCACAGGGAGCAGCGTCTGCAGGATAGGCCTGGCTCAGCCCCAGCATCTCCAGGCAGAGCATCTCTAGAGAGGCAGCCCAGCACCCTTGGGGACCCTCCGGCCTAGCACCCCTCCTGGTCCAGAACATGGGTGAGAGATGTTCTGGCTTGCTTCCTGAGTGCCTTATTCCATCCCATGGAGAGCCAAGGCACTGTGCCAGTGCCCAAGGTACCAACTGTGCCCCAATGGGGCACTTTTCGCTTTTATCTCCCCATTTCTTAGCAAAATGCTTTAAACTTTTCATTTTTCCAGTGGGAGCCAAACACCAAATATTTTTCTTAATCTCTTCTTTCAAAAGAAGATTCCGGTGTTTACTGCAGATTTCACCCAAGGATTTGGCTGGAAGCAGATCCAACTTGGATCAGATTGGCTGAGGTCTGCTCTAGCACAGCCCAGAGCTCCTAACACAAAGGTTTGGATGTCCTTGTCCCTGGGTAGTGCTGCCAAACATGGAGCTATCGGGCATGTCCAGCACCTTCCCTCTAGACTCCAGTGCAAGTGAAGGTGAAATCTTATGGTTTTGGCTCCCACTTCTTATAGAACCATAGAATCACAGAATAGTTTGGGTTGGAAAGGACCTTAAGGATCATCTACTTCCAACCCCCTGCCATGGGCAGGGACACCCCCCCTTCAGGTACTGGAAGGCTGCTATGAGGTCTCCACGCAGCCTTCTCTTCTCCAGGCTGAACAGCCCCAACTTTCTCAGCCTATCTTCATACAGGAGGTGCTCCATCCCCTGATCATCCTCGTGGCCTCCTCTGGACTTGTTCCAACAGTTCCATGTCCTTTTTATGTTGAGGATACCAGAACTGCACACAATGCTCCAAGTGAGGTCTCACAGAGCAGAGCAGAGGGGCAGGATCACCTCCATGACCTGCTGGTCACGCTCCTTTGGATGCAGCCCAGGATACGGTTGGTTTCTGGGCTGCGAGCGCGCACTGCAGCCCCCTCATGTTCAGTTTCTCATCAACCAACACCCCCAAGTCCTTCTCCTTGGGCTGCTCTGAATCTCTTCTCTGCCCAACCTGGAGCTGTGCCTGGGATTGCTCCGACCCAGGTGTAGGACCTTGCACTTGGCATGGTTTAACTTCATCAGGTTGGCATCAGCCCACCTCACAAGCATGTCAAGGTCCCTCTGGATGGCATTCCTTCCCTCCAATGTATCAACCGAACCACACAGCTTGGTGTCATCGGCAAACTTGCTGAGGGCGCACTCAATCCCACTGTCCATGTCACCGACAAAGATGTTGAACAAGGCTGGTCCCAACACCGATCCCTGAGGGACACCACTCGTTACTGGTCTCCAGCTGCACATTGAGCCATTGAGCACAACTCTTTGCATGCGGCCATCCAGCCAGTTCTTTATCCACCGAGTGGTCCACCTATCAAATTGATGTCTCTCAAAAAATCAACTTAGAGACAATGATGTCGTGTGGGACAGTGTCAAACACTTTGCACAAGTCCAGGTAGATGACATCAACTGCTCTACCCCTGTCCATCAGTTCTGTAGCCCCATCTTAACTTTCTATTTAAGCTGGTGCAAATCCAGAAAGGTGCCATATGCTGCAGCAAAGCACAGCCTTGTTGGACTCTGCTGCCCAGCCAAGTAAAGCAGAGGAGAGAGGCAATGTAAGCACCCCCCCTCAAGAGCAGCACAGGCAGATTTAGAGTGAGCCAAACACATCCTGGATCCAGCCACCACCTTTGCTTAGAGTAGTTTGCCCCTTGCTGAATCAGGTGCTGCCACGTAACCTCAAAAAGCAATGGAGCTGGTGCAGGGCCTGGAGCACAGTGTGATGGGGAAGGGCTGAGGGACCTGGGGGGTTCAGATGGAGAAGAGAAGGCTCAGGGGGGACCTGATTGCTCCCTACAACTGCCTGAGAGGAGGATGGAGCCAGGAGGGAGCTGGGCTCTGCTCCCAAGGAACAAGGGATGGGACAAGAGGAAATGGCCTCAAGCTGCACCAGGGCAGGTTCAGATGGAGATTAGGAACACCATGAGGGATTGGCATGCTTCCATGACACTGGGTTTATTCCATAACAAGGATTGTTTCCTACCCTGTTCAGGTTTTGGGAATAATAGCTGAGTCCACCTTGGGGCTTGGGAGCGGGCTGGGTGTTTTTCTATGGTCCCACAACCATATATGACTGTGATTTTCCTTCTCCCTTCCTCTCCCAGGGCCCCCTACACCTGACTCACTCACCCCTTCCTCCCATCCCTCTCTTCCCTTTTGCAGCCAGAATTACCAAATCAGGTGGTAAAGATTAAAACCACTCCTGAAACCATCCTGTGCAAGAAAGGAGCATTTAGAACTCTAAATCCTCCAATCCCCTTATTCCAATTAGGATCCTTTCTCTTACAGACCTGGCAGTGATGCTAGAAAATGACTCCAATGTGCTCTCAGGAGACAGCAGCATCATGATCAGCTCCTTGACATGGGGAAGACTCACTTGTAAATGTACAAAAGAAAATCCCCACTGCACACATGGACTCACACACACACAGGTTAAGGAAGGGAAAAAAAGAATGGGGGAGGTAGAAGTTCCTGAATACTCCCTAAGCTGATTAAAGGGTATTTTACGTAGGAAGGATTTAGCCATTCAGTTCCTGGCACCATCTGACCTCAATAAACTTCCATGTCATCAGCAGGGGCCACCACTGGATGGAGTCACAGCCTGTGCCTGGGCTCCTCAAAGCTCAGTGCACCTAGACAGCTTCAACAGGACTTGTGACACCATTGCTGGATGTGTGTGTGGTGGATGAGATGGTCCTTCCCCACCTTTCTCAGCTTGTGCTGACCCTGTGCACTTAGCTTTGAGGCCACAGACCTCAACAAGAGCAGTGCAGAGGTTGTAGGAATATTTTGGGATGTGCATTTTGGCCAACCAGGGTGTCTCCATGAAGAAGAGCAGTCCCAGCAGAGCCTGAGTTGCTGCAGTAACACAGCTGGGGTCTGGTCTGTGGACAAGGTGGCAAGAGATGCTGCCTGGGATGGGTTGCTCTGGATAAACAGTATTCCCAAAGGCTGGATGGGCTTTCCTGGTCTAGGCAGGATCAACAGTGTCCACGTAACAGCAGCATTTATCCATTAAAGCTCTGTGAAGGTGGGGTCTGACTGCATCCACACTGCTCCTATAGCCAGAGGCTTTTCTGCTTTCCTTTATTGACTTATTTGCAGCGTGAAGGGGAATTTCTCCCCTTCAAAACCTGTAATGACCCCCTCAAGCTCTGTGTGCTGGTTTTGAGACCCTGCCTGCATCCTTCATGTGGTGTGAGGTCAGGATGTCCAGCTTTATGATGAAACCTTCTCTTCTTCCAAATGCAATTCCTTCTGTCTTTTCCTCCAATACAGGTTCATGTACTTTCCTTAAACATTGCCAGATTTGGGGCTAATAATTTAACGTGGTTATAAGTTGCTGCATTTCACACTGCAGGTTTAGTGACTCCCTCCCACTGTAAAGGGGAGAAAAAAGACTTTCTCTGCTGTTCTTAGCTTTGATGCCTTTGGAATGGGTCAGCTTGTGTGCACTAGCCAGTAAGTACCCTTTAATGCAGGGTCACCGTCAAACTGGGGATGGCTGCTCTGTTTCATAACCTGTGCTTACTGCCATGCACACGGGTGTTCCCAGCCAACAGTGTGGCTGCTGTGAATAGCCCTTGAACCTGGATTTACTTAATGCAGTTCCCCACAGGTCTCTCCATGTTGTGCATGTCAGTCGGTGTCAAGCCTAAGCAGAAGTGACTGCACCAAGATCCTGGCGGCTTTGTACCTGGCAATGTCCTCAGGGCAGCTCCTGTCTTGCTCAGGAGTGGCCTCAAAGCTCACAGACCCCTTCTCCCTTGGCTGTGTGTCCCTATCCTCTTCAAGAAGCATTGATGCACAGCCTCAGTGCTCCTTAGTGTCACCTCTTTGGTGCACTTCGCTATACACCCTGTAAAATGGTGTTATGGCCCCTGAACAGGTAGGTCACTGGCAGTTGGTGGGAAGGATCTGACTTTTTGCGGCTTTGGGTGTGACAACTGTGCAAGGAGCAGGGTTCAGATGAGGGCAGTGATGTTGCTCTCCCTTGTTCTTAGAGTCAATGATGGGGAGTTTTCCTCTGCAATGATGCTGCACAGAGATGATGGGTTAGATGACAGGGATAGATGGATGATTTAATCACACTTTATTTCTGTTGCTTGCAGGCTGGGGAGTCTCCTCTCCCACTTTGAATGCTCACGCAAATGGAGAAGGGGAAAAGCAAGGTACAAATTCAGAAAGCTCCATTCAGCTGATGCTGTTAAGCAGTCCTGTTAATTACTCCTGCTTCCATAATGTCTCCTGATGAAGGTTTAATGTTAATTCTAGTTAAAGCACAATCAGATGTTGTTTCAGGACTGGGGATTTGCTTTGGGCTTCTGTTTATTCAGGTATAAATTTCAGCTTCCAAAAAGTTTTGGGTTTCCTTTCATGGTCCATAATTTCCTCATCAGGGAGCTCGGGAGCTGCATTTAAGCTCATGGCTGTCACCTGCATTATGCTGCAGCAGTGCTGGGCATGGCCGCACAGTTTTCTACCCCATCACCTTTTCCCTCTCTGCCTGGTTGCTACCAGGCAAACCCGGGTGTTCGGTGCATCAGGTTATTTGGTTCGTGTTCTTCCAGTCCCCAGAAGCTTTTGCTACTGTGTTACTCACCCTCTGCTGCCATCATGGGGCCACCTCGTCATTGCAGCCTCTTCTGGACGCTTCTTCTCTATACCCGGTTAGATTCTCAGAGCAAACTGTTTTCTCCAGGGACTGGGGGCATTTCAGACCCATTGAGGTTCTCTGCAAAGGAAAGGACATCACATGACTTATTTTTAGCTCCCTATATGTTATTTAGCCTTTTTAGATAAACTTTTTTCCTCCTTGCCGTGTTCCTACATGTTCGTTCCTCTTTATTACTTGTAGGTGTTTGGCAACGCCATGAACAAGCCCAGGCTGAAGCTGCCGTCACTGATGCAGCCAGAAAATATGAAGTTTTAGATGCAAAGAACAAAACCACAGGCATTTCAGATGTCACCAATGTTGCTGGGGGCTCTCAAAGCAGGGCCTGGTCCCCAGAGAGGAATGGCAGCACAAAGGCAGCTGCAGCTGAGGAAACCAGTCCTTGCAGAAAGGAGAGGAAGATGGTTGGGAAATGCCTGGACTGACCTGCACTGTCTGAAGGAGGAAATGGGCTTCCCAGTCCCAGTGGTGGCCATGTCACCTCTCGATATTGTAGTCCTGGAATGGGACCTGGAATGTCCCTGCTGTTTCTTCCCCTCCCATTTGCAGGGGTTTGGCTGCAGCCTGCAGTCACAGGCAGTGGTGCTGAGGCTTGGTGCTCAGCAGGGTGTGGGTTATTCTTCCAAGGGAAAGGCGACAGGGAAAATTAGATCCCTCCCAGCTTTCCAGCCGTGGGGATGCCCTCTGCTTTTCTAAAGAAAATGAGGTAAGTAGACAAGAAGTGGTGTAGTATCGCTCCTATTTCTCCAGTTGGAAGATAAGAAGATTTATTTATAATCATTAATCCTTTCATGCTACTTTATGCAACATAAAGAAGGAGAGAAAGGTCATAATCCTGTTTTCTCCCTCTGTTTTCATGCCCCCTTTAGTATTTGAATGTAACCAGCTCCAAACCCCAGGAAAAGCAGGGAATTTATTCCAGATGTTTCCTATGCATGTATAAATATGCCTCTTTTCTTGAAGCTGTGACACAGGCTGCGATACAGCCCCGACACGGCTGTGGAACCACAGCTTGAGAAGGTGGTGTCCCTTCCTGCAGAAGTCAGCTCTTGTCCCACTGGTCAGGCAGTGTTTGCCCTAAAATGTGACCCGTTGTTTAGGCAAATCCCAGTACACACATGCACTCACCAACGGTTCCTGGCAGCTGCAAATAAGAGGCAAGCCAGGATTAAAAAGGAATGGCAGATTAAGCTGCTATCGAGAGGTAATTAAAGTCAGGAGGAGAGATAATGATGACAATCATAATGAATCAATCCATACAGGGATGTTTGCCCAAGGAATTACTGTCACTAGAGACAGAAGCAGGAATTCTTGCCCATCAGCAGAACTGGGTTATTTGCTGTTAATCACAATTACTCATATTCATATCTTTACCCAAATAATTGCTTCTGATAAGGGCTGCACATTTATAGGGGGCCATGGAGAGGAGTGGGCCAGTGAAGCATCGTCGCAGTGAGACAGCAGAGATCCCAGCGTGACCAAGGGGTGGTGAGTACCATGGTGCTGACACGGACAGACTGGCCCCATGGCGTTGTCCCCTCTTTCAGTTTTTGGGTGGTGGGTTTCAGGCCCCTGTGATGCTTTGCTGAGCCATTGCCATGAGAATATCCATCTCTTGAACTGCAGTGGTGGTTATATGGGGGGTTTTCCTCCTGTGGGGCAGACAGAGGAAAGAACAGGGCCTGAAGAGCAGCTGGACCAGATGGCTTCCAGAAATACATGGTCTTTAGTTTCAGATAGAGTACAGCAGATGGGCAAGAAGGTGCTCAAATGGCTGTGTGCCAGCCTGTTTGGAAGCTCTCCTAGCAGTACGGCTCCTGCAGGGTGACGGAACCTTGATTCAGCAAAGCCTTTGGGTGCAATCTGACATTTCAAGTCTAGGATTTGTCTGCTGGGAAGATCTGAGATGCTCCCTGGTCCTGGGCTGGCTTGGTGAACACTTCTCTCTGCTAAAGGTCCCAGCTAGCTATGGAGTTTGCATTTACTGAAAGCCAGCATCACTGGGGAGGGCAATGAAAAGCTCAGAAGTAGCTTAAGAGGGTTTAAACAGCTCTACTGTGAGGATACTGAAGATCTACCTTCTCCCTGGAGTCTGACTGATTTAAACCCCAATGCAATACATCATTATTGACACACAGGAGGAGTTGCTCCCCAGCAGCCATTACTGCTCCTAGCAACTTCAGCAAGCGTGATCTGCACAGGGAATACAAAGTTAGGGAAAGGGAAAAGGGAAGTTGATCCACCTGATTAGCAGCTAGAAAGGTTGTGAAAAGAGAGGAAACGCTGGCGTTAGGGCTGGGGTTTAGAATGGGCTCTTAAATGTGGTGCTCTAAGACAAATGCCAGCCCAGGGTTGGCACAGGGAAAGCCAAACTGTGGTGGTGAGATCCTGGCTGGGGGGCGAGGCTCAGAATCCAGGTGTCACCCCTGAAGGATGGTGTCCTCTGGTTTCAGGGGCTATTCTGAGCTCTTTCTCATTCCTCAGCTGGGAAGCAGAGCTGAGGAGCAAGGTTTGTTTGGACTCCAATAAGGAACTTTGAAGTGTCCTTCTTGTTTTACTTATTCCACCCTCCTCAAAGCCAGGTCAGGCAGGAAAACACAACACTAGAGCATCACAAGTGTGTGTGAGGTAAAGCTTATGGCTCCTTAATCATGCAAAACCTCTCACCTGTGTGCTCTGTGACCCCCAGTAAGTATCTGTGCTGTGGCTTACAGCACGTACATTTCTGCAGAAAGCCTCCTCTCATCTCTAGAGTAGTGAACATCCCAGAAGGGTGGCTGGAAACTGTTCAGGGCACTCCGACAGTTATTTAATGCTCTTTTTAGTGTCTAGTTTCAGACTAAAGTAAAATCAAAGTGTGAGGGCTTTGGTTTGGGGTTAGCAAGAGCTTTGTGAGGGTTTCCAGGACAGGGATAGAAGGGAAGGTTTGCTTCTGTGCAGGAGGAAGGCAGGAGTATTATACATTACAGATATGGCTCCTGAGTAATCCCTGGGGAAATGTGAGCACCCACAAAGGCACAGCTGCATCTCTGCAGGCATAGGGCTGCAAAAAGAGCCTGGAAATAAAAGGGAAAACGATGCAATGGCTTCTGATGAAGAAAATGGGCTTTTCTTTTTATTTGAGCAAGGAATCAAATAGGAGGTTCTGCTGCTACTGTAAATGTGGTTATTTTTCTTTTCCTTCTTGAAAGATCAGAGCACAGGAAGAGATTGGCACACAGAGAGCTCTTCCTTTCCCCTGTGTGGACCTGAACTTTTAGTTGGTACATGCCATTTGTTTTGGTCTGAAAAATCCCAAATAGGTTTCTCTTGAGCATCCTCCAGGTATATTAATAACTGTGTGGGATGTGGGGGCTCTAAATCCTCTCCTTGAAGGCTCTCGGAGACTTGTAGTAGAATGGGGTTTACTTCATGGTGTTGTGCTGCTGATGGATTAACTTACATGATACCTCCCTGTGTATTCAATGTATATTATACTGACTCACAGCAAAACTCCAGCGCATCCATCATGTCACAGAGCCACCCTCAGACCTGTGCTCCGGGACTGCTCAGTGATGAGATAACAACTCCAACCAACTTCCAATGAGCTGACAACATGTGTCATGGAACTGTTCTTTTTTGTATTTTAAATAATACAACCTTTGCTAGGAATTTCTGCCTAATGTATAGTGGTGTTATTTTCAGAGCCAGGGCTTCTGTGTGCCATGTGGCCTGTACCAGATAAAGAGCAAGGTCATTGCTGCTGCTCATAAAAGCTTGTGCTTTAATTCAGGAGAGAACAGGGTTTCCCGATGACTGGTCTGTGGCAACTGATTATTCCTATGATTGTGCTATCACACTTCTCAGCATCTCTTCCATCCGGAGAGAGGTAAGCATTCCCTGTGCCTCTGCTTCCTTTTCTCCATGGCTTGTTCAAAGAGCCTGTGAGCTAAAAAGTCAGCCTTTTATCTTTCCTCCACAACTTGCATCTGCTTGGATGTTGGGCATTTTGTTGCCTAAATTGATTTAGTTAACTGAGACAAATGTTGTGAACATTTTGTCATGCTTAAGAACAGAAACATTGATTTGTTTGGGGGAGAAAATCAGGCCCCCAAACAGACCAACTACAGTAAAAGAGACACTTTTGAGCCTGTTTTCCTGCCAGGTACTTACACAGGCTGATAAAGGTGGAAGTTTCTGCTTCAAATAGCTTAGTCCCATGAAAACATAACTAAAAATAGTCAGTCTTGTCAGCTCACCACTTCAGAGTCCTGGGTAAGACTTTTGGCAGGGTTGTCCCTCCTCGCTCTTGTGCAGGGACAGTTAAAGCACCGAGGACTTAAGGAGCTGGCCTGGAAGAGGACAGAGCTGAGGCTCCTCCTATGGCCACAACCAGGGCCATTGAGCACTGCTTTTAATGCCTTGTCACTCAGTCATTGCGGGTGCTGGGCTTTGCTACCACTGCTGTTATCTACCTGTTCCTCAACCAGGTATCTGGGTGTTTAATTTCTTACTTCTCCAGCCTCTTGTCCTGCTCTTTTGTGCTGAATCAGCATTAACCCCTCATTCCCATATCCTTATGGTAAGGTGGTCACATCAGAAAGAAGCAAGTGCAGGTAGTTTCTCTGTGAGATGGTGAGCAAAGATACGAGTTCCCATAAGATTTGCCTCTTTTTTTGTGTGAAGCTTTGCCAGATTCTTGGAACCCTATTTCCTTCAGGGAACAGTTTAAATCTCATTCTTCTCTGGTCCTAAAAACATTCCTTTTCACCATTCTTCCTCTTCTGACTTCCTCCCCAGGACTGAGAGACATGCTGACGGGCTCTTCCACAGCGAGCTCAGCAAAATGAATGGCAATGCCTTTGTGCGGCAGCTGGTCAAGCACCTGATGGGCCTCAAGGAGAGGTAAGGACCAGCCAAATCACCCTCCTGGGGCTGGAAGTCTCCAGAGGGAGATGGGATTTCAGCAATGAGGGTGGTGTCCATGGGGATGAGCTCCCTCCAGCTCCAGAGCCAGAGTGAGTGAGTGCTGTCCTCATCCAGAAGATGTTCAAGAAGAGACAGGAGAGAAGGGAAGGGATACAGGACACCTTGATGGTGGGAAGAGAGAATTTCCTGTGTCTTGTGATGAGTCCCACATCACATGGCTTGGAGGAACAGACATTGTACTGCATGTTCTTAGGTCCCAGAGGCACTCAGATGGACTCTTCACCAGTGAGTACAGCAAGATGAGAGGAAATGCTCAGGTCCAGAAGTTCATCCAAAACCTGATGGGCCGCAAGCGCAGGTAAGAGCTCTGCTTCCTGGGAATGGAAAGGAGCTTGAGCCATGTTCCTAATCTCCATCTAAACCTTCCCCTGGTGCAGCTTGAGGCCATTTCCTCTTGTCCCATCCCTTGTTCCTTGGGAGCAGAGCCCAGCCCCCTCCTGGCTCCATCCTCCTCTCAGGCAGTTGTAGGCAGTGATCAGGTCCCCCCTGAGCCTTCTCTTCTCCATCTGAACCCCCCAGGTCCCTCAGCCCTTCCCCATCACACTGTGCTCCAGGCCCTGCACCATCTCCAGTGCCCTTCTCTGGCCCCGCTCCAGCACCTCAATGTCTCTCTTGGAGTGAGGGGCCCAGAACTGAACACAGCCCCCACGTATGGCTCTGACTGCCAAACTGGGCAGGATTTAGACATAATCCTATATATATGGCAAATATGGAGCCTTTCATACAGCTGTGATACAGGGCCACAAGCTCCCACTGAAGCCATGTATATGAACACATCACCATATATGTGGGGCACTGTGATACAACCCACAGCTGCTGCTGCCCTTGATGCTGGTATGTTATGAAGGGTCAATATTGCCTACAGAGGTTTCCTTCAAGCATGGTCCTTCCCATCTGTTCTGTGTGCTCTGATATTTTCTGTGGCATGCACCACTAACAAAGTCCTGGCTGATGCAGGAGAGTTTTCATTTCCAAATGCTTGGAAAAGGTATATACATCCATTGGTCGAAGGACATGCCAGTCCTGGGTAATGAAACAGAGAGCAAGTGCATATTAAAGCCTGTCCCTTTGCCAGCCAGGAACCTAATTTGAAGAGGACACTTCTTTTTCTTCCTGCACAGCTCTGGTGACAGCAAGCTAATAGAAATGGGACCATCAGTGGGGCTCTGAGGGATGAACCTGCCTTCCATAGCAGTGCTGCTTTACAGCTTTCACTACATGGTCTAGTGTGAGGTGTCCCTGCCCATGGCAGGGGTTTGGAGCTGGATGTTCTTAAGGTACTTTCCAACCCAAACCATTCTGTGTTTCTATGATTAATGATTTTCTCTATCTAAACCAGCCCTCCAGGCCCAGTCAACACGTATGTGCAGGAGAGAGAAGATGAAAACAACTATGAGGAACTTTGCTCCATGAGGTTGTACCAGAGCTTTCTAAACACCAGGTAGGTGGGACAGGTTTGTCACTTCTATGGCCCTGCTCATCACAGTATTAAGGCAAAAAGAAGACTTCTAGTAACTTGTAAATGCCCAGGTGTTGCCCCAAGCACAGAAATCTGATGTTAATGATCCACAGGGTTCAGCTGATATCATAGAATCATAGAATGGTTTGGACTGGAAAGGACCGTAAGATCATCCAGTTCCAACCTGCTGCCATAGGCAGGGATGCCTCACGCTAGAGCAGGTTGCTCCAAGCCCCTGTGTCCAACCTGGCCTTGAACACTACCAGAGATGAGGCAGCCACAGCTTCTCTGGGCACCCTGTGCCAGCGCCTCAGCACCCTCCCAGGGAAGAGCTTCTGCTTTAGCAGAACCATCATCCCTTGTCATGTCCCTGCAGTCCCTGATGCAGAGTCCCTCTCCAGCATCCTTGTAGCCCTCTTCAGACACTGGGAGCTGCTCTGAGGTCTCCAAGCAGCTTCTCTTCTCCAGACTGAACAGCCCCAATGTTCTCAGCCTGTCTCTATACGGGAGCTGCTCCAGCCACTGAGCATCCTCGTGGCCTCCTCTGGACTTACTCCAGCTAAAAAATATCATCAAAAATATCCTCCAAAATATCTTCAAAAAGGGGAAAGGTGGAAGATTTATTAAATTGTACATCTTTTAAAATCACTTCTGCCTCTTTCCCCATCAGCTTGTGAGGCACTGTCTGAAGAACTGCCACTGCTGAATTGCAGCCTCCATCACACAGTTTGGTCCCTCCTGTCACTCTGCGCACAACCACACTCCCAGGGGTGGGTGGTTTGCAGAGCTAGAGAAGCAAATGCTGTAGTTGAATTGCAAGGTGACATGTGGCTCTGTGCAACCTCAATTGATTCCCATGCCTAGTTTCATGGTAACCTCTATTTTTATGTGCCAAGCACACCTGGCATTCAGTTTTGCCTTCCCTAAAGCAAAGCTGGCATTGAGAGTTACAGTGCCATGTAAAAGTCTGTTATTAAAAACAATAATC